>OW799220.2:2500000-3750000 GCA_941918905.2 Xestia sexstrigata | reverse complement strand
CGTGGCGCAGCAAGTCGCGGATGTGTGACCGGGCTGACTGCAACGGAAGCAGAGGCCACTGCGGTCGACCTCCGAGGCGCATTGCACCGACACATGGTGTCCCACATGGCAGCGGTAGCACCTCAGAGGTCTGGGCTCCAGCAGCTTCACCTGCGCTGACACCCAGCCCACCAGTAGCCTACGGCCCTCCACAATTGCCTTGGCCGCCGTCACAGGGCAGCTTACCGTAACGGTTCGCATGCCCGTGGAGTCCGGACGAAGGGCGCCTGCCCTGACCTGATCGGCAGGGCACCCTCCGGACCTGGCAACGGCGGCCACCACCTCCTCCTCGGTCACTGAGTCGTCCAGACCCAGGACGCGCAGGTCTGCGCATCTGACGGGCCTGGAAACTCGGGCGTCGTCCGCGTTTAGGGACGCTCTGAGCTTTTCAGCCAGAGCGTCAGCGGACGAGCCACTGGTTTCACCGGGGATCTCCAGCAACCGAGCTCCCGTCGCGGTGACTTTAAGCCGGAGGCCCCCGGTGATCCCAAGCTCCCCGAGATCCACCGTCTCCTTTGCCTTCGCCAGCAGGTCGCGGTAGGACACGCCCCTCTTTTCCGCGTCCGGCTGTAGTGTAATCACTACAGCTGCGGTCTTCGGGGCGCGGAGCCTAGCCGCGATCTTTCGCGCCCTGTGCTGGCGCTGCCGCTCCTCATTTCGGGCCTTTTTGGCCGCCTTTCGCCCCTTCCGCTTCTCCCCGACCACCTGCCATCCGGCTTCAGCCGCGGGAGGGGTAGGGGGCTGGGGGGGCGTTGGCGGCGGCGGCGGCAGCTGACATGCTGCAGGCGCTGGCCCACTCACCGCTGGCACTGGCGCCGGCACAGTCACCGCCTTGGCAGCTGCCTTGCCTTTCCCCCTCTTGTGGGCCTTCTTGGCCGGCGCCGGTTTCTCTGGAGCCGGCTTTTCGGGGGAGGCCACCACAGCCCTGTTGGATGGCTGGTTGGACGGCCCCGGTCCAGGTGTGGCTGCAGCAGCCGCATATGAGGCCGCCTTCGGGCCCGTGGTTGCCTTATTTGCCGCCAAGGGGGGGCGCAGGACAATTCCCTCCAGGACGGAAAACCGCGCCTGGAAGGAAGCCAGCTCCTGCCGGACCAGGTTCAGGACCTGGTTCTCCACCGGCGCAGGCTGGCTCTGTCGCTGCTGCCGGCCCCCATTTTGAGGCGCCACACGAGAGCCAGGCTCACGCAAACTGGCCAGGTCTGCTTGGAGCTTGGCATTCTCCTTTTGGAGGACCTCCGTGGCGGCCGTCAGGCGGGCCACCTCCGCCCGGAGTTTGGCAACCTCCTCTCCATCAATTGGAGGAGGAGGAGAAGCAGCAGGAGGCCCCGCAAAGTTTGCCTCCGCTGCCGCCATGATGGAGGCGGACCGCAGGTATGGCCTTGAATTTGGACGATGTCTTTATCTTCAAGGCCACGCCCCTTATCGCGGCTTCCACCTCCTTTGCGAACCTGGCCTTACGCTCCGCCTCGGAGCCGCCAGGTGCGCCCGCCTCGTCGCCAGACCCACGAGCAGTCATGCCCGGGTGGCGCCCCTCCTCGGCAAGTCTTGCCGACCTCACGGAGGCAGAGAGCCCTCTCCCCTTGCCCCGGATCCCACCACGCTTGTTGGTGGGGATCTTACGGGCCGAGGCCTCCTCCTCTCCGGATGACGACCCCCGGTCGCCATCACGCCTGGGCCGCTTGCGGAAAAACTTACAGTTATCCGCGGGCGTCCCAGCCCTCGCGCGGCGGGAGCTCCCAGAGCCTCCCGCGCTCGCATCGCTGGATGCGATGTCGGACTCCGACCCCGCATCCCTCCTCTCCTCAGTTTTGCCGTTGCCGGCGGTGTTGGTTTTTTTTTTATTTATAGCTTCCATATTTGAGCCCACGAGTATGGGGGAAATAAAATCAGTCTAGGCAGAGACCCCTGTACCTAGAAGGGCAGATTTTAAGTATTTATTACTCGCCAGGGGGTCTGCAGGTACCCTGGCGAGGAGCGCACTAGCGACTGATTTGTTCCATGGAACACCCGTCAGCCATACATCCCCTCGCGGTGCGTCGCCGCTTGGGATTCGGGGTAACTTTTTATAGAGGTTTTCTACCTCGCAGTCCGGGCGATTAAGCCAAGACCCTCGGTCCCTATCGAAGCCGCGAGACGTGATCCACAGCATTCGATAATTGGATTACGAGATTGGCGGTGACAAAGGAGGACGCATCCTTCTCTGTCTGCTCGGAGGCAGGGTGAGTGCACACCGAGCCCGCCCTCACTCCTCTGCTATGCCCTCTGCCTCACAGAGGGTCACGCAGAGGAACGCACCGGTGGTCCTGGCAGGACCCCACCCATGTCAGAATAATTAGCCGCGGCAGTAACACTCCCCGAGGGATAAAAGGAAATCCATATTTCCTCTCATTCCCCGGAGAGGGATACTGCCGCGCCCAGGGTGCACCGGCCCAGCAGCTGCTCTTCCCTCCAGACGTATCGAGAGGGACCAGCAGCCGCCAGACACACGTGGAGGACTTCTGACATCGCACCCCTACCGTTTTTGCCTGGGGTATGACTTTTGTAACAAGCACTATTTCTGTTTCTGTGCTAAATTATAGTGTGTTTTTTACTGAAATGGAATTTAATAAATCTTTTGATTTTGATATAATCTTGTTAAATGGTAGTTCAATTTTAGTGTTGATAGCTAACAGTATTTTTTTCATTGTAATTGTAAGCTCACTTTGTCGTAGTTTCAAAACGAGTGGAAATACAGCTACTAACATTTGGCGTCGCTTGTACATCGCCATTTTGATATTTACATTGAGCGACATCATCATGTTATCTCCTATCGTTATAAATTTATTTCCAGAAATTCGTTGGATCACAACAATTCGACTTTTGAATATATTAACAGAAAACTTCAGTGCAATCGTATTGTCAATTTATGTTATCGTTGTAAAGAGTAACCGGGAAGTATGGTATGAATTTTATAAAAATAAATTAAAACGAAGGTCGTCATTGGCAGGGCGCGATATCAACTTGCACGAAATAATTCATCGGGAGCCTTTAGTGTGCCGCCCGGCGGTACTAGATGTACATTAATAATTATAAAGAGAAAATGTTTGTAGGTATTTAGGGGATAATCTTCAGAACTAGGGATCCGAGCTGAAAATTCTTTCACAAATGGGAAGCTACGTTGTATCCCAGTGTCACGTCAAGTCTGACAAGCAGTCTTTCCAAGCAGTATTGTATTTCCTAGTTACTGGGTTGTGGAAGTCAGTCGCTCCATGTACTGGTAATCAGCTGCATCCGGTTCGACTGGAAGCATACCTAAACATAGTTAGGAACAAAGGCTAGGGTCAGTGACAGATGTTTGATTAACACTTAACGGACGGATTAAAAATTGCATCACCTATATGGATCACGAGAGTCTTATTTCGCATGTTCGGGAGCTGTTATTTCCCGCAGACTGAAATATGTAATTGTCAATCCTATCATTACCGGAATACATTGTAAAGAATTACCTACATGTTCATGTCTACCTAGATGTTGTAAAATATTTTTCAACACACTTGCTCATAAAATGGCTCTAATTTCACCGCAATTAGGCACATAATGACACCTGTAATCAAACTGTGACTTTTTCATTGCTATTATTCACAAGTGAGTTATTGGGGTTTTTATTTTATTGGTTGAGTTGCTTTGTTCATAAAAAAGTTTCGATGCAAAAAAGATCGTGTTCAATAGTACAAATAAATTAATGTACTTAATGCTTGCTCATTTCATGCAATTTCGTATTTAAATAGATAATTTCAACTTGTACGTTTCTAATAAATAAAACTTTCACTCAAATTTTACTTTCGTTTTCTCTGTGATAAAGAAAACTTTGAATTCCCCATTTTGTACGTGGCTAAAACGCTATCCGCGAAAAGCCAAAAAAAAAATTAACTTCATTCTTTTAATCTATGGCCGATCGCCATTGTTATATGCGCGCGCATGGGAAAACTGTTTAATTTTTCCCGCCACTGCGAAACAAATTTCACACTGTCTGACTGTTGAAAATTATTTTTTAGTATTTTTTTTTTCACAAGTGTGTTGAAAAACGTCGTGTGATACACTTGTGTATTGATGATTACCGTTCTCGGCTCTCTTACAACCCTCACCTAACGGCTCGGGTCTCAATGGCGCCTCAGCAGTAATCACCAACATTACACACTTGTACCATAATGTACTATTATTATGTTAAAATTATTTTATCAATTTTGTTTGTCGTGTTTATTTATTAAACTTAGAAACATACTTTATTTAGTTCCTTTTAATGTGTATGATTACAGTATTAATTGTGTGTTAAATTTAGCATCTTGACTATTAATGTTTGCATGCCAATTTTTATGGTGAAATGTGCCATTGAACTGTTTATTACTTTTAACCATCTTGTAAGTACTACGTTTACCGCTAATAAATAATTTTGACTTCGATTCAGTTTTCCAAACGTATTAAGCGACAGCCCAAGCATTGTCGGGGAACGTTCATGATACTGGGCCAGGTAGAAAGAAAACGTACTCAAGGCAGAGTACTGCCAAGATGGAAGGCGATCAAGAAGACTGCCAACAGCATGTATGGAGCGGTCCACAGTCACACTGCAAAGGAGCACATAACTTGGAGACGCGTATTCTCAGTGAGGGAACGACGAAGAAAGTAAATAGAATGGATAAAACACATATTGATATCACAAAATACAACTCCTCCTCCTTAATTTTTTTTTTGTATTATTAGTAACTTTATTTTCTTGTTTCCCTAAATGAAAACCGATTTTATAAATTGAATTATTATGGAATCCTATGATTTAAAACGTTTTTATAAATTCTATGGTGATGTTCCCACTACAATTTCGTCTCGAAAGTTAAGCTCGCTCGTTAAGCACTGCCTAAGCATTTTCAGACGCCTTCGGAATTGTGCCTTATGTAGAGTAAGTAAGATTTCGTAAAGGAATAAATTTTTCCCGTTTTTGCATAATTTTTCATTGATGCTGCGCTCCTAATCAGATGCAGAGGTCGACCATGCTCCAGGTGGCAAGATGATTTAAAGGAAATTGCGGGCAATTTTATTATTATTTATTTTACTTTACAATTAATTTTGACAATAAATTTCATTATTTTTATTATTAAACTTTACAATATTGGTTATTTTCATTTTTAAATTCTATTTTTGCGATTATTTACAATTGATTATTTTATCCTAATTATTGCGATTAACTGTAGTTGAATACTTTTTGTGATTATGCATGGAATTAATAAAGCTATTTTGATTTTTATTTGATTTTTATACTGAGGTCTATAGTCCCTGTTAGGTGTAAAAATCAAGGTCAACACGATAAAAAGATATGGGCAAATTTAGATTTTCGCGAAAACTTGTAAGTACCTACCAAAATTTACCTTAATTTTCAATTTTTCTAACCTTGCTTTTAAGCAAAATTGACAATTCTAGGTCAACAAGTACCCTATAGGTTTTGGGTCGTTGGTAGTTCCCGTTGACTTAGAATCACGAAATTTGGTGAGAAGCAATGTCTTACAGTACATGTAAAGGGAAAAAACTGAAAACCGTAAATATTTAGTTTAGTAACAAAAAAAATCGATTTTACTATTACAAACTTATTATTTGCGGTTGGTGCAATAGCCGTTTCTAGGGATCGAACAGCAAAGTTAAGTTTTTCCTTTAAAAAGTTTCTACGGAACCCTCGGTGTGCGAGTCCAACTAGCACTTTTTTATAGTTTTGTAAAATGTTTAGATGTACCTAAATTCTTCTAATACAAAATTAAACAATTTTTATTTTGATTGTGATAAATATACTATACAAACATATTCCAGACTTTTATTTCTAAGCCGTACTGACTTTATAATTATGTATCTTAAAATAATATCGTCTACTCCTACAGGATCAAAATTATTTAAGCGATCACTACGCTCGATCTTCACCCGTGTGTGCGTGTATCTGCATGAACAATGCACACAATCATAGGATCGCAACGAATTTGCCTAAACTCCAGCAAGTGAATTTTCTGCACGGACTCTTAAAATTACCCTTTTTGCTATTATTCTGATGCCAGAAAATGTTTGTTAGGAAATATATCATATTTAATTGGTTAATACACAAAACAAAAACAAAAGGGGTAAATATATAACAACACTAACGTCCGCACGCCGTTTTATTTATAATTTTGACGTTGACATTTGATGTCACAAGAAAAATGTCTGCCGTCGCTTGCGCACCATTTTATCTTAATAACACCCAACAAAGTGTTTGTATAATGTTCCAAAACCTAAGTAAAAAAATTACGTTTATATTATTAATAATTTGATAATACCGGATGAGTTTTTTATCACTTTCCAAAAAAATGGGTATATTAGTTGAACGGAGTAGAAGCTTATGGCATACCTAGTTTATATTTTTCTTTTTTCCACGTCTTAGAAAAAAATTTATTGATCTATCATCAAAATACGCTACAAATTTCAAGTAAACTTTTCATATTGGAACAAAGAAAGAAAAATTTTTGAAAACAAATTAAAAATATCGAATTTCAAATTATACGCAATACACGTATGATATGAATTTCAATTTTTTTTATTAAAAAAAAAAAATATATTAAAAAAAAAAAAATTCGTCGGTGCCATCTTGGATTTTCATTTTGACCTCATTTTCATTATCAGTGACCCCAAAAACCACGAAAACGACACCCATGAAAAAACAACCGAAAATTTTCGTCGGCGCCATCTTGGATTTTAATTTTGACCTCATTTTCGTTATTAGTGACCCTAAAAACCGTGAAAACGACATCCGTGAACAAATCACCGTAAATTTTCGTCGGCGCCATCATGGATTTTCCATAAACTCAAATAAATATTTTAATAGCGAAATATCCGTTTTCATGCCCCCTCCCCCCTTCGACCCCGCCCCAGTCGTAGCACTGGTTGCCCGCGTATGCCTATGTGGTGCTACGCCGTAGCGGATGGCCTACGAGTGCTACGAAGCGTGACCGTACGTTACCTGACGATGAATTCATTGTTTTTCCTTCACCCAAAAAGTGCTCAACGCGCCTAAAGAACTATTCACTTCAAAAAAATGTGTATTGTACATTAAGCTATTACTACTACGTATAGAGAAGACAGCGCGAACAAAATCAGTGCGCAGTGCGGGGCGCGCGAGGGTTGGGTAACCCCGTATTTACTCGTATAATGCTGTGGCGAGCAAGCGACTGAGTGAATTGCAGCCAGCTGCCAGCATTTGAACGGAGCACAGATTTTGTTCGCGGTGTCTTCTCTATACATAGTGTTAATAGCTCAATGGTATTGTACACGTCTGCGTACCTCTCAGAGCATACAGAAGTGATATTACGTCATGATGTTGTATAAACAATGAACATCCACGCGATTGCAGGAATCACGTCAGATTTGCCGGTCTATTTTTGAAGAGTTCCATTGTATATCTGCGAAGATCAGCATCAGATCTTCACCAAATTTAAATGGCATCACGTCAGGAGTATAATCTTAAAAAAAAAGGAATTTCGAGAATCGCTCCACAAATGGGGGAGAAAACGGTGAACATACATGAAATTAGACCACACGATTGAAGTAAAAATGTTCATAAAATGTTAATAAAATGAAAACTACTGGGCCAAACTATGTTACTTTTTATGGGACCAAATGGCAACTATTTTGCATCAGAGTAAAGAAGAATCACGGAAATCGAATCATAAATCTCAGCGTAATCGGTGTACATACCTAAAAAAAAATACCAATCAAATTGAGAACCTTCTCCTTTTTTAAGTCGGTTAAAAACAGACTTTGAGTTAGCTTCCAACCATAAGCCTAGATAATAAATTTAGTGAGTTTTACTTCGAAAATTAAGAACTTTCCATAAACAACTTCATTCTCCTTTTTAACCTTTTGCGGGTGGTATTCTGAAAAACGCTAAGACATTTAAATTAATTTTTAATCATCAGCCTAAACACAATATTTGAAGATCCTAACTTTAAAACTGACGATTTTCCATACACAACTTCATCCCCTTTTTTATCTCCCTTAGGGGTTGAATTTCGAGAAATCCATCCTTATTCCTTGTTAACAATATAAAAGGAACCTCTGTGCAAAATTTCAGCTTTCTAGGTCCAAACTTGCCCAAAGCTGAAACTGAGGACCAACGACAAGTTAGAGTTAATACACGTAGGAAAGACACGCCAACACAATCCAACCGAAAATAAACGTGGTTCATCACAGTCCTAGGTACCAATCAGTATTTTTATACAACAAGCTTCCCTTTTTTTTTTTTTTTTTTTTTTTCGGATGGGAAATCATCAAATGACTTCTCCCGCTCTGGGCGGAGCAGGAGGGAGTGTCAGACTTTTACTGACTAAAACCCATCCATGTTCCTTCATCGCCCTTTGTGTTCCGGGGCCACGGTATCTCTTTTGAATAGTCCCGCAACCCCGGCAGGCATCGGTCCTTTCGGACCCCTTCCTACAACAACAAGCTTCCCTTAGAATTCAAAAGCATTAATAGCGCAAACTTATTTAAAAACAAATTGAAGACATATTTATTGAGGAAGGGCTATTACAGCGTCGATGAGTACCTAGATGATAAGCGACAACCGTAATATTATTGTTCGACATTGTAAATGATATGTTGACTGTTATTATGTTTGTTGTTTATTTTATTTTATTTTTTTCTTTTGTTTCATATATTTTTTGTACTCATAGATTATTAATTGACATATTAATATGTGTCATCTTTAATAATTATAAATTTTATTTCTGACATTTTATTTTTACAATTATATTACAGACCTTTTTATAACAATTTGTTTTTAATTTCTTTTGATTTATATTTGACATTCTATTATTATTATTGACTATTCACATTAAATTAGATGACATGTTATTAATCTTTTGTAAACACTACTTAAATTTTATTTTATTGTATTATTCTTAGGAAATTAGTCGTCACAAATCTTGATCTTTTAATACTAATTTGATTTTCGTTTTCCAATATTTGACCATTTGTTTTATTGTATTATTAATTATTTTAAATTGAACATGGATTATTTATCGTTTTGAATTTGTTATTTTTATTCTCTTTTTTTTCCTGCGATTGTTATATTAGATTGTAGTTTTATTTCACAAAATTTCATTTCTACACAATGTATATTGTTTTGAAATAAATGACTTTGACTTTGACTTTCATGTCGGCAGTATTGATACCTAAAATGCTTCCGACATACCCAAATACTTGTAGGTTTCTGTTGAGGAGAGGGATATAAGGTATATGAAATCCAAGAGTTGAGTTGCCACGGATTCTATAATCTCCTCTCACTTCATGCATGACTGCACATGTGTCCACACCAAATTCCATCCTGATGGCGCTACTGAAAGTTTCTGTTACCTTCAGTAGCTTCATCAGTTGCAAATTGTTGGGGGCAAAGAGTTTCAGATCATCCATGTAAAGAAGGTGAGATATGACCTGACCATCTTTTCTCAATCGATAGCCTAGGCTAGACTAAACCACAATGGACTCAGACTTTCACCCTAGAATATACCGCGCTCGATCCTTATCGGTTCCCTGTTCCCCTGGATCTGTCAACAACCTGTGTAGCGAAGGACCGTTCTCCAGTGCCGTATACATGACATCAGGAACGTACGCAGAGTCGCATCTACTTTATACAACTCCAGCACCCTCATGAGCCATGTATGAGGCACAGAATTACAGGCCTTCTTGTAATCTATCCAACATGTAGGTAGATCTCTTCGGGAGCGGCGAACCTGTTTGGCTAATGGCCATATTAATGAGAATCAGCTCCTTAGTACCGCGGGACCCGTTCCTGCATCCATTCTGAGAGAAAGACACAATAGAACTACTCTCAATATTATGTTGCTTGATTTTAGCTCTAAAAATGGATCCAGGAACTTTATAGACCGTTGGTAGACAAGTTGACGTTGGTAGACAAGTCTATAATTTTTGGGCTCTGCAGTACTACCTGATTTATGGTGCAGGTGGGTAATTCCTATCTACAAGAACTGGGACAGCGACCCTGACTCTAAAGTTGATTGAAACTGGGACGCCAAACGAGCGTGCGATCTTTGAAACCACTTCATCATCATTCGGCAAATGCGTGTCAGTTACATCTTAGTCTGGTCCCAAGCCCTTTAAACCCACCTTTCATCGCTTTGGAATGTGCGAGCGATTCTTAGTGTATCGGTCCACGCGCCGTTTGTACCGACGAATACGGCTTGTCTATGCACAGATCTTCTGCTTCAGGAAGTCGATACGCTCTGTGTGACGCGGGCCAAGTAACCGTGAAATGTAATATCAGTTCTCGAGAACGCCCGTCTCACAAAGCGCATATCTCTAGGACGAGTTTTGCCCTCCTTGAAGCAGATTAACTTGGCTATGAGTGCTCTAGCCTCACCAATACGCCGCTCAATACTGCACTCTAAGCTGGAACAGCTAATTTTGGTCGTGTAGCTCTATCGTTGTTGGGGAATTAGACGTGAGCTACACGACATGCCGGTATAGCTCCACAGTACAATATTGAGTGGATATCGTCGAGGTATATTTGCTGCTGTCAAAGCTGTTTGATAGCTGCGAATCTAGAGCACACATCAGTACCTTGTTTTTTTGTGCATAGGCAAACAAGGTGTACGTGGTCTAAATTCAGGCGGTGTGGAACGGTACTCTTGGAATGCACCCTCCAAAGCGCTCCTCGATTGTGCGTTGCACTGGGTACTCACGGATATATACTATAAATTCTGATTGCAGTGTTTTTTTTTTTTATTAATTTTTAGGCCAATTATTGTTTGTTTCGTCTGATAATCACAGGACAATTACTTTTTCAGTTATGCTTGTATTTGTACTCTAGAGGCAAAACCAACTAAAATGAGGGTTTATTATTGAATTTAATGAAGTTAGTTTTGTGTTCAGTATGTAACTGTTTGATACTAAGATAATAGGGTAGATGACACCATAAAACAATAATTCCCAGACAGCTATCTCTAAAAAAAACGCTTTATTTTGGGCCTGAAAACCCGATTTATTTTCAATGAATTGCCAAATTTGATTTTTAGTTGCTTTGAAATCAATAAATAGTTGAGTCATTGAGTTGAATAAACAGTGACGTCACAGTCGGCTATTCAAAATATAAAAATATATAAAAATATATAAAAATATATTTAAATATTTAAATCTATGAGAGAATCGCGTTTTGACAGCTCTTAAAAAGTATCTCAATTGATTGGTGTGTCATCTACCCTATTAGAGAACACGCTCATACACAAACGTTCCAATTCCCTTACGGAAAATTTTAAATTAACTTTTTTGGACCAAATAATTGGGTTTGCCTTTAACCAGGCGATCCGTTTTCATTTTGGGAACTGAATAACAAAACACGAGTTATTAGCAAAACAGAAAAAAAAATGTGCAATAGTTGTATTTTGATATTAATATGCGTTTTATACATTCTTCGACCACGTACAACGCGTCTCCAAGTTATGCGTGCTGCTGTAGTGTAGACCGCTCCGTTCATGCTGTATCCAGCAGTCTTCTTGATCGCCCTTCTATCATGGCAGTACTCTGCCTTGAGCACGTTTCCTTTCTACCCGGCCCCAGTATCATGAACCTTTCCAGGCAATGCTTGGGCTATCGCATAATATGTTTGGAAAACTGAGTCAAAACAAAAAAAAATATATGTAGTACAAAAACTGGTTAAAAGTAATACAATGTAGTTAAATAAAATACTAAATCTAGTTGCCCTATAAAATGGCATGCAAATATTTATAAACATAAAACAAGATCCTAAAGAAGGTTGGTCAAAATGTACCTGGCGACGAAACGATAGCGGCCCTATATGCCATATATACCTAAAAAAAATACTCTTATTTTTTAAGGTCAAAAAAAAACTCAAGAAATTTATTTTTAAGTAGCTACAAAGAAAGTTATCCTTAAGGGGCTCCCCCATGCACACTAGCGCCACTTTAGTAAAAAAATCAGAACTCGTTAAATACACAATTAATATAAAATCTGATTGACGAAATCAATCATTTGGTCTTCTAAATTATTTACGTCTGCTTAACTCATTGAAACATAGCTCGCTGTCGTTACAGATACAAAATGGAAAAAAACGGCCGTTTCTAGCAATTTTTCTAACTGTAACTACAGTGAAGTATTTTTTAATGAATTAAATAGACGTCAATAATCTAGAACTCTAAAGCATTGATTTTGTCAATTAGATTTAATATTAATTGTGTATTTAACGAGTTCTGATTTTTTTACTAAAGTGGCGCTAGTGTGCCATGGCACACTAGCGCCACTTTAGTAAAAATAAAAAAAAATAAAAATAAAATAAAATATACAATAACTTAAGGGGCTTCCCCATGGGGAAGCCCCTTAAGTTATTGTATATTTTTCGAAAAATTACTTGTTTTTCAAAGACTATAAATATTCAAGTTTTTCTGAATAGTTGTTAACTGTTATTCAATTAAATTAGTATTCAGGCATCATATCAACTACTATGCTGATTTATTATGCATTGGATCCTTGTCATAAAAGATAATTAAGTAGTACAACGTAACGTCATTTGTCATCGACAAGTTTTGATCATTGACCGCGCCATTGATTGACAGTATTGACACCAGGCAATCATGTACAGTTGTTGTGAATTGAATTGTGATCCGCGCTGTACTATTTGGGATTTCCTTCTTTTGTTTTGACCTTGGCATTGTTTTACGGACTGATAACTACACGGGTGCGATTCTTCTGTGCTTTTGTTGATTCTAACATGTCTTACCTCAAAAGTATAGTTGACATTTTATTAAAAAATGTGGCTATTTAGATATGATTTTCTAACGGGATGATGTTTACAACATAAGAACAAACCAATCTAAATAAAGCTTATTTTGGGACAAGAAAAATTAAAGTCAGGTCCAGCTCCTATAGAAATTTGGCCATTGTTCTTTAACACACAATTAATACATTAGTGAACATACACATTAAATCAGGTAACTAAATAAAGTATGTTTCTAAGTTTTAAATAAACACGACAAACAAAATTGGTAAATTATTAGAGTAATTTTAACAAACTAAAAACTGTTAACTACAAAATACACAAACACAACATCTAGGTAGACATGGACATGTAGGTTATTCTCTACAATGCATTCCCAGATTGATAGGATTGACAATCAGATTTTTTCAGTCTACCTAGCTTTTGTTCCAAACTATGTTGGGGTCGGCTTCCAGTCGAACCGGATACAGCTGATTACCTGTAATTTACATGGAACGACTGCCCATCTGACCTTCCAAACCAGTAACTGGGTAATACAATACTGCTTGGAAAGACTGTTTGTCAGACCATTCTCATTTATGAAAGAATTTTCTGTTCGGATCACTAGTTCTGAACATTATCCCCTAAAAACAAACTATTTTTTTTTTTTTTTTTTTTTATTATACGTCCAGTTCCGCCTTACGGCACACTACAGGTTCACGATGAATTATTTCAGGCATGTTGATATCGCGCCCTGCTAATGAAGACCTTCGTTTTAATTTATTAACATAAAATTCGTACCATAATTCCCGGTTACTCTTTACAACGATAAAAAAAACGGGCAATACGAATGCATTGATGTTTGAAAATAATATATGCAAAAGTTGCATTGTTGTATGCGATTTTATTTTTCGAAATAAAAGAATAATGTTATTAGATAACATGCTGACGTCACTCAATATAAATATCAAAATGGCGATGTACAACCGACGCCAGATGTTAGTAGCCGTATTTGTACTCGTTTTGAAACTACGACAAACTGAATATACAATTACAATGAACAAAATACTGTTAGCTATTAACGCTAAAATTGAATTGCCCCTCTTCAAGGCTACAATAAAATCAAAAGAACGATTGGTTGGCATTTCATGTGAATTGTTCCAACAATAATAAAGCCCAAAGACAAAAATAGAGGTTGTTACAAAAGGCACACCCCAGGCAAAAACGGTGCTTATTAAATATCTCCTCTGAATGTGCCCATCGAAAACTTTGACGAAGTCTATATAAAACAAATGACATATAACGAGCAACCAGTTGCTTTTTACAGAAACTATGTAAATATTTAGATATTCAGAAAACCACCGAACCCAGAGATATTGAATTTCTTTCGGTTTCACGAGTTTAAATTTAAGAGTTCGGAGTAAAATCGTAAAAATTGCATGTAGGTACACATAGTTCCTATAAGTTCTGAACTTCTTCAATAAACACCACGACGTTATCCCATATACTGTCGTCGCTAGAGTGAGCACCAACCTAATGGTTCCAACTATCTCTTTAACTGTACATATCAATTCCCAGTTGATCATAGCGAATTTTAGTTTAAACGATTTCTTTGATATAATTTGTTCTACTTCTTCCTTCTAGACTGTGTGTCTCGTTAACTTGGAGTTAGGCTTTCCTGTCTTTCTCTTCCACAGGTCACGATTTACACTAATTCTTTCATCTTCTTCTTCCTCCTGGAACGGTTTGTCACATTGATTTGGAGTTAGCCTTCCCTATCGTTCACTTCCACTGAGCAAGATTCAAATATCTTTGACTGACTTTTAAGTTTTAAATTATTAAGTAATATACAACAAACACAGCTAACAGCTAGCACTTGAGGCAATACAAACAGACTGGAGGTTTCCACATACAAGAATGTTTACCAAGATATCTTTTCTTAGTTACTATAATAAAATGTTAGTTTAATTAGATGTTTGTACTTTACGCCATATTAATTTTCCTGTTTGTCACAACACTACTGCCGCCATAAGGAAAAAGGGAATAAACAAAATAATAATTTTGTGGTGCAAAAGTGTTTAATAGAGTTTGAACTATCAGAAATGAAATGTTAATTTTAAAATAATTGTTATGTATTTCATAAATTACTTTTCTTTTTTTGTAAAAATAATGCAATAATATAATAATTGATACTACAAAGAAATGACGTTGCTGGCTAGAAACATCCTTACAAATTATTATGTTTTTAAACGTTTTTCTTACTTAGTGATAATGTGTTACCTGGTTCTAATTAACTAAATAAAAAAGACGCTAATAGCCACTTGCTGCTTTTTAACTTAGTAATACTAATAATGTTCAATGAACTTAAAAAAAGAACCTTCCGATTGCTAGATCCCTAACAATCCTAAACCCTATTTACACTGAAGTACGTTTTAGATAATTTTACTATTAATGATAATTTTATTTTTATTTATATGATAATCAAACTTATATTTTTATAAGAATAACAAAAATAGCTATTACCAAACCTCTCTCAGTGTAAAGTTTTAAATTCTTCTAGAACAAAAATTTAGGATAAAAACCATACTTACTCAACAAAAGTGTTTAAGGATATTTTAGATATTAGAATTTCTGGAAGCATCCTTAGATCAAAGTGCGCAGAATTTTATACTCTTACAGAAAATTTTACTATAAACTGAACGTTTTTATTTTATGAAGGTTTTTGTTAAATAAAAATAAATAAATATTTGTTTATTTATGGCAACTAGGCCCAATTCCTAAAACTATTGTTAGTAAACAAAACACAAAAAAAAAATAAAAAATGTAAGGTTAGGTGTGGGGTATTCTGACCGCACCTCCCCAGCGTGCGACAACCAAGGTGCGTCTAACTTCTCTATCAACATACTTAGGATGCTATTAGAACTAGACCGCGCTCTTGACAAGATCGAGTTTGTCTTTTTGCGCATTATGGTGTAAAAATCATCAGTACAGACTAGACAGAGTAGACAGAGGATACACACTACAATAGCGCGGCAGTCCCAATATCATCCTGCAATTATAAAATTTTTGCAAGAATTATACAAAAAAAATTGAATAACTCGAAAAATAAAAAAAAAATTGACTGATTGATTAAAACAGGAAGCAAAATTAAATGAAACAATAAATTATTTTGTATAAAATTAAAATAATAAACGGTAAGAGCACCTCGGATGTTTAGAACTCATCTTCTGCAAAGATTATTCATGCTCAAAATGAGATTTTCAAGTTCGTGGTGTATGTTCCAGGTCCGACAAAAATGCATAAAAAGTGGCCTGTTCAGCAGCAGATTTTCGGGAAAATTCGTAAAGACCTTCGTTGTAGTACATTCCAGTAGGCCTATTACGTATATTTCTGATATCCAGTGACTAACAAGCTTCGGTTGTACACCGAAGTTTGATGACAACCGCAACCGAGAATGTCATAATATTGGTATTACGTATCGCACTGAGTGGATATATCACTTTACGGTGACTAACAGCCCGGGTATGGTGTTACGTCTTTCACGAAAGGCACTTCAAAGTCAGTTGTCATCAATTTGTTGTCTACTATGCTTACATAATCGAAATAATATAAGTATCGATACGAAAAGGTCTGTCAAAATGAGTTACGGTGACTATCTGCCACGATGACAACCAATGACGTCATATTTGATCGCGACTGGTCATACATAATACGAACCTAACCTTTTGACAGTTAATTGATGGACACTGAGCCCACTTACTATCATTTTGAGCTGTCAACAGACATACGTAATAGCCCTACAGACGTACTTAAATCTGGGGACTGCGTGGGCCAGTCCAGGGCCGCTTCATTATGTTGCTGTGGATAATGTAATACATAAATTAAACGGAACCTTAGAAATCTTACTGTTAACAAAGACGCGTCTGCGATATGAATCAAATATTACTAAACGGAAAAGACATTTCTGACGTAGGTACACCAAATTGAAAAAACGCGAAAAATGTAGCGTCTTATTTATTCACAAAATATGAAATTTATCATTTAATTAAAAGACAATTCTGCACGGACATAAGAAGAAAAGACTGTTCTCCATAGATGTGCCTATTCAGCTTAGTATTACAAAAAATAGGCAGTCGTAAGTGGCAGTAGTGCCTTTTCTACTTATCATTGTTAGGTGTGCGGGGTGAAGGGGGGCTCGCGGTTGGAATACTTACTACTACTTAGTAATTTAACATTATAATATATAAATAAACTACAAATTTATCAGGTGACACTTACCAAATAAATACATACTTACTGCCTAATTTTATTTTAAAATATTTAAAAATTAAATAAATCTGTTAGACAACAACTTCTTTATCTAAGAAAACCCTTTTTTAGAATTTGTTTACACCGTTGAATACCTACAGTCGCAATGAAGAGGTTTGCAGTTTATACATTTATACCTTGTTTCCTTTATTTAAATAATCATCTAATTTTATAATTTGTTCGTAGTGTTTTACCGAGCAAAATTTTACTGTAAAACACTACAAACAAATTGGTAACTTATTAAAGTATTTTTAACATACCTACAACAAATTGTTAATATAATAAAATATTGTCAAAATACATAAACACAACATATAAGTGACTGTGTTCTCAACTATGCATTCCGGTACTGATAGGATTGACAATTTGATTTTTTCAGTCTAGCTTTCTAGCTTTTGTTCCAAACCGTGTTGGGGTCGGCTTCCAGTCGAACCAAATACAGCTGATTACCAGTATTTTACATGGAGCGACTGCCCATCTGACCTCCACAACGCAGTAACTAGGAAATACGATACTGCTTTGAAAGACTGGATGTCAGACTTGACGCAACATTCGGAGATAACGTAGGTTCCCATTTATTAAAGGATCTTCAATTCGGATGCCTAGTTCTGAAGATTATCCCCTAAATCCAATCTTTACCTCGTTATAATAATATTAATGTAGATTGTTTTAAAAATGTATGCATCGATTACCGCCGGGCGGCAAACAACAGGCTCACGGTGAATACTTTCATGCATGTTGATACCGCGCCCTGCTTATGAAGATTTTCGTTTTAATTTTTTAACATAGAATTAGTAAAGTCAGAGGCCCATGAGGACCCACTAACCACACGATACAGAACATAAAATTCATACCATATTTCCCGGTTACTCTTTACAACGATAAAAAAAATGGGCAATACGAATACATTGACGCTTGAAAATAATATATACAAAAGTCGTATTGTTGTGGTCGAACTGATTTCTTGAAATAAAATTATTATGTTATTAAATAACATGATGACGTCACTCGATATAAATATCAAAATAGCGATGTATAAGCGACGCCAGATGTTAGTAGGTGTATTTGCACTCATAATGAAACTACGATAAACTGAATATACAATTACATTGCATAAAATACTGTTAGCTGTCAACGCTAAAATTGAACTGCCCCCCACTCCTCAAGACTAAATCAAAATTAAAAGAACGATTGGTTAGTATTTCAGGTGAATTATATCAAAAATAATAAAGCACAAAGAGAAAATAGTGGTAGTCAGGAAAGGCACACCCTAGGCAAAAATGGTGCTTTTTAAATATCTCCTTTGGATGTTCCCATCGAAAACATTCACATAGTTTACATTAAACAAATGACATATAATGAGCAACCAGTTGCTTTTTACAGAATCTATGTAAATACTTAGATAAAGAGAAAACCACCAAAGCCAGTGGTATTGAATTTCTTTCGTTGTCACGAGTCTTATACTTAAGAGTTCGGAGTATAGAAATTTAGAAAGAAAGAAATTAAGGAGAGAAATTTAGGTACACATAGTTCCTATAACTTCGGAACTTTTTCAATAAAATACCGTTGCCATTAGAGTGAGCACCAACCTCATGATTCCAACTGTCTCTTTAACTGTACTTATCAATTCCCATTGGGTCATAACGAATTTCAGTTGAGACGATTACTTTGATTCACTTTTCTTCTACTTTTTCCTTCAAGACCATGTCTCGTCAACTTGGAGTTAAGCTTCCCTGTCCTTCTCTTCCACAGGCCACTATTCACAGTTTATTATTTTTTCTTCTTCTTCCTCCTAGACGGTTTGTCACATTGATTTCCCTGTCTTTCTCTTCCACTGAGCAAGATTCAAATATCTTTTATTCACTTTTTAGTTTCGAATTATTAAATAATGTTTTTACTGCCAAGCACTTCAGGCAATACAAACAGACTAGACTGGAATCAACTCCAGAGGTTTTTGCAAAGAGACATTAATTTATTTTTTACATACCTACTCGTACTGCACCATATTTTAATTTTCCTGTTTGTCACAATACTAGATTATTAAATGTCAGGGAATATTTAATGTCAGGAATGCTACCTAAATTTAGCAACTCATGTTTTTTTTTTGGTTAATGTTAATAGTTCGTTTCTTTATGTTGCATGCGATTACACTGCATGACATAGTTATTATTTTTGAAAAAATGAATGTAATATGCTATACTTTGAGAAATAAATGGTTTTATTATTATTATTAGTGTGTAGTGTATTAGGGTACCATAGGAGTACTATAGACGCTCTTGACTATGTGTAGTCATCCCTCGCACCGCTATCCCCGCTGTACTTAAGAACATCAAGAATGTAATACTTTTCCGATCACTATTTAGGAAATGTGTAAATTTTCTAGGAATAGTGCATATTACAAAATATATTATAGATTTCCTATTTCCTATGTTACAAAAGTAATTTACTCGTCATGTAATTAATTAACAAACTCATCCGTGCTTAGTTCAATTTGAATAAGCAGAAGTAATAATAATAATATTTTAAATCAAAGTTTCGCGCCAATCGTGCGTGCCCGAAGACATGTGACATCTACCAACCCGCACTGGGCCCGCGTGGTGGATTATATAGCCCACTCCCTCTAGAGAGGAGGCCTGTGTCCCAGCAGTGGGAACATTATATGCTAACTATGCCATGTGGATGGGTGACTTGCCTTGCGAATGAACCACGTAAATTATGCAACGACATTGGAACACTTACCCAGCCTTGCAAAACCAACATTAAATTCACAAAGTTGGCAGATTCGTCTCTGAACTAAGTTGTTATAGTTTTTCTTGTTTAACTCTCTTAACTTTATATATTTTGTTATATGTATGTATAAACGTATTTATTCTTGTATCTTTTAGTTTTTTTTTCTGTTATTGCATCTATGTGGATTGTCTCTAGACTGACAAAAAATGCCCAAGGCATTAAGTCCGCCTTTGTACAGTTTTAATAACAGTTTTAATTCCTCCCATCATGGGAGAGGCTTATGTCCAGCAGTGGACGTTAAGGGCTGTTGTAGTGTGTAGTGTTGTACAGTTTTTACTTGTGCATAAAGTTTTAATAAATAAATTCAAAATATTAGCCCCAAAGATGAAAACATAAGAATAGCAATTTTTTCAACAAACAGTGTAACCATGTCCGGGCATCATATCCAAAAAGCAATCTGAACTCCATACTGGGTAATAAACCACACACTCGCAGCCTGCCTCAGAGAGCTACAGAGCACCCCTTTGTTTGAGGACTAATTACATCCACACTGATTGAGCAGACCTGTCCCCATTGTAGTAATTTGTTTATGGCTAAAGAAATTAGCCCTTTGTGTCTGTTTGTGCCTTTGTGCGAGGAGGGCTGTGTTGTAGCATAACTTGTGATTGGATTGCAAGTTACCTCAGTTTTGCATTATTGTCGATAAATATCCTAAATGCATACAGTAAAAACCTGTTATTTTGAAAGAACAAACGGACACTTTAATTTTATTTATTCGTAAAGATGTGTGTATGTCCAAATTTTTACTGTTTAATTATTTTTGTAATAAACCAGTATTTCGAAATCAGCGTCGTCATTCATACAGCCCACATAAATCTCCCTAACATTGTTGTATTATTTTTCATTTATTAGCCCATATCCCAATTTATTTAGTGTCAACTCGTAATCTAGACATTATAATAAATAATAAATAAATAAATATCGCTGGACGTTACACACAGCGCCATCTACTGCCACACTAACCAACGAAGGTTGTGTCGTGGACACCAGATAGTTGATAGATACTTTTTGTTTGTAAACACATACTTAATTTACATATAAACATCCATGTCTCAGAAAAAAAATGTCCATGCTCATCACACTAACATTTGCTCCTACCGGGATTCGAACGGGACCCTAAGAACGCAAGGCAGCCTCACTACCGCTGCGCCATTCGGGTCGTCAATAATATGTGAATTTGGTCCATACTGATTACAATTTCCTCTGCAATGTATTCAAGTATTACCTACCCACATCTGTCGATCAGTAACAGATTCAGCCACGTGAAAATGGTTCCAATCTGTTCATTAGCAGGAAACAGAACTGTGTTAGAATTCTAGCTTGGATCATCGTTAGCAGGATAAGTAATATTATAAACATTTCGCCACATGTCATCATCACCCCAGCGCACCCTGTCTTTTTCTATACTTCTCTATTACTCGTCATCTCAGCAGTCACCTCCTTTCTAGCCATATCATCCTTCACACAGACCATTTATCGCTTATTTGGTCTTCTTCTACTCTTATAGCCATCTACATCCATACTCAACATTTTCTTCACTACATTTTCCTACAACCGATTACTACACAACTTTCCAGTAACCGGCGCCACTTTCAGACTTCCTCATAAGTACTTATTGCTTATTTTATCCAATCGCGTTACACCACACATCTCCCTCAACATTCTCATCTCAGCTCACTCTCAGCTCTCTGAAAGGCATTTGCATGTAGCAAATGCCTTTCAGTCATCCCTTTTGTGGCCTACATCTACGAGTATCAGCACGGAATCACATTTATCCACACTCCTATTCGTTTAAAACCGTCATTTACTAGAGCATAAAACGGAGCGGAAGTGTCATGGAACATGGCAGTATCGATGATGCACTCAGCATCACGCCGAGATGCTGATAGATATGGCGCAACCCTAATTATGTTCTCCAAGAAAGAGCAGCAATATAAGTTTCCCACAAAGTGACCCGGCGAACTGAAAAAATCCCAATACAACTTAATGTGGCTACGCTTGGGAGGCCAATGTCCAACAGTTGTCAGCTGATAAAAATGATGAATGAGATCACGTTAAGTATTTTTTTAACCGACTTCTGAAAAAGGAGGATTTTTGTTAATGTATTTAGTTGGTATCTTTTGTCATCGTCATTCTCACAACTACATTTTCGTTTCAGATTTTTGTCGCAGTCCAGTTTACCCGACGGATATTTCAGGCCGTATTTAAGTTTTAAAGTAAAAAACCTGAACCCGTCCCAGATCTCAATCAAGTCCTGTTTGACACATTCCAAGAAATCTTTCGCACAAAGCACTAGCGCACAAAGGGACATGCAGATTAGTAAGCATTGAAAATGTACCAGAGGAATAGATGGCTCACATGCAACACATGTAGCTCTTATACTTAAAGCCCTAGAGGCGAAATTTGAATGGGAAATCACACAAAGGGGAGATGTAGGTGTGTTTAGAATATGATTGAAATCGTAGAAACACAACGCTAGGGGAATCAATCGGAATGTTACAAAGCGGTCGATGGTCCTCACGGATATGTACAAGATTGACATGTAGGCCAGGCGCGTTGTCTTGCTTTGTATTGGATTTTAGACATGACTAGGTACTGTTACTGGCCTTACAAAGAAGCACACTGGTTTAGGATCTTACTAAATCATTACCGGTGTCTTCTCGTCCAACTTACCAGAGTGTCTCAAGACGAAAGTCTATGACCAGTGTGTGTTGCCAGTGATTACATACGGGACCGAAATGTGGTCGCTCATAATGGGCCCCATCAGAAAGCTTAAAGTCACCCAAAGGGCAATGGAGAGGGCTATGCTCGGAGTTTCCTTGCGTGATCGAATCAGAAATGAAGACATCCGCAAGAGAACCAAGGTTACCGACGTAGCCCGAAGAATTGCCAAACTTAAGTGGCAGTGGGCAGAGCACATTGCTCGCAGAACGGATGGCCGATGGGGCCGAAAAGTACTGGAGTGGCGACCGCGAACCAGAAGACGTTGCGTTGGAAGGCCTCCCACTAGGTGGACCGATGACCTAGTGAAGGTTGCGGGAATCCGCTGGATGTTGAATGGTGATCTCATTCTGTAACTCAAGCTTAGATATTTGCCTTGTTGTAGTTAAGGAAAACCACCATAAAAAAAACCTATTTTTATCTGCTAAGTACCGAAGCGACTTGATTTAATAACGGAATGTGTTCGTAAGCTGATGATGTTATAAAATACCTTGCATCGTTTACAAATTAAAACCTTTTGATCCCATAATGTAAAAATCTCCATTCTTATTAGTTTTCTAAAGCTTTCTCAAGGACTTTCATGTAACCGACTTTAATTTTTAATGTTTTTAGTAATATGCAGTTTCGTCATGAGGAGGAGCTCGTGGCTAAATAATAACAGCCGCTCGGTTCGATCTTTAGGTTAAGCCGTGCTTGCCGAGGTTGGTCTGTGGATGGGTGACCACTCATTACATACCGAGTTTCCTCTGTGCCTCGGAAAGCACGTTAAGCAGTTGGTCCCGGCTGTCATTTGTGATCTTTGACAGTCGTTACAGGTAGTCAGTGGCCCAAAAAAGTCTGACAAACAGTCTTACCAAGGGGTATCGTATTACCCAGTACTAACTGGGTTGTGGAGGTCAGATAGGCAGTCGCTCCATGTAAAATACTGGTATTCAGCTGTATCCGGTTAGACTGGAAGCCGACCCCAATAAAACTTGGGAAAAGGCTAGGGAGATGATGACAGTTTCGTCATGAAGCACAACCAATTCACAAACACCATAAACATACATTAATCTTATATAAATCTATTTGATATCCCCGTCAACCCCAAAAAGCCATAAACACGATACACATAGAAAAGGGAATTAAAACAAAACCCTAACAGTAACCTGTTTTATTTTCAAAACAACGAATGTGCAGTCATTAAGGGAACGAAAACAGGGAACCCACCAAGAATTCTCATTACGTGGTCACCCTATGGGTCCTGTGACCTTTAAAACCTTTAAAAGTTAGGTGAAATTAAACTCGTATCCCAGCATTTACAAAAACAAATAGAGGGGAACACAATAATTGTTAGGGAATACGATCCCAAATGGTACCTATAAAATAAAACGACAAAATCTCCCTCGTTGGTCTAGTGATCGCAATCGTGTCTTCTGAGCATGAGATCCCGGGTTCGATTCCCAGGTTGGGCAAAGTGTAATTAGGTTTTTCACGGAGTCTGGATTTGTGCCTGGTTTCGGTTGATGTGTGAAGGATGATATGGCTAGAATGGAGGTGTCCTTTCAAGCTATATCGTCCTTTACACAGTCCACCAATCGTTTCTTTGGTCTTCCTCTACTGCCTACTACAGCCATCTACATTCATATCTACATTTTCCTCATAACATAACTGCTGCAACTGTAATAAAATTAACTAAAATGATAATATAAACAAACTAAGAACAAATTAATCAATTTGTCGGTGACGTGAACATTGTATAGCTATTAGACCCTATTTCCAACTCGCGTACAGTAAATATAACAATATTAATGGACAAGATGAAGCAGTAAACGTTGTTCAAACTTTGTGTACAGTGTTCAATGTTCTCTTGGAACATTGTGAGCAAGATATCAAACGTAATGCTCGATATCGCTTGATAAGTTTGGCACTGGATGTCTGTTACACTGTATTCAGGAGTTACGATATACATTCGGAATTTAGTGACCTTTGTTTGATTGATTTCGTTTCTTTGTCACCAACTTCTGAAGCTAAAGTTATTTTCACTATTTTGTGTTTTTTGAAGTCGGCTTTAATTTTTGCAAAAAAAGTTTTTTATTTTTCCATTCTTAGTTGTTCCCAAACAAATATTTGACATTGTTATCAATGTTGGAGATGATGCAGTTTGTGAACGAAGCCAATGTCTATGATGCTTGTCTATGGAACTATAGTAGCTTTCACTTTTAACACGTTCCCCTGTTCTAGAATAATCTGGTAATGTGTCCGTGCAATAAAACTATAATAATCTTATTTGAAGTCTTTATTCACACCTGAAAACACAAGTAATAACAATCAATACATGTCATGGTAATAGGCGTATCCCCAATATATGGAACTTAACATACCCTTTTTTTTTTTCGGATGGGAAATCATCAAATTCCCTCTCCCGCTCTTTAAGTAATTGTTGTGCTGTTATTTAATTTTAAGAATGAATTATGTCGTTGTATCCAGTGTGAACAATTGTTGGTAGACCTATAATAAATAAATAAAAATAAATAAACACCTAGCCTCTGGCCAAGGTAAAAGCCAGCCTTTGGGTAATGGCAAGCGTCAACTAGGCGTTTCGAAACATGCTACGAGCACTCGGACCCCACGGCCCCAGTTTCAACCCCAAAAGGCTTGAAAATATAGGTACCACAGAGGCTTCTCTACATTTATAGATCAAAATATTTACGATAAAAAGAAGTATCAAGCGATTTTGCACCATAAGCGCAGCTACCACTACCTCTAATCTTGATCTGAGCGTACTCGTACATCACGTCATGTACAACATAACACCACGCCTGTAAACCCCGAACGGTTAAGTCCCATGTAATAAGGGGCGAGCCTATTGCCATCAACCGTTCACAGATCTAGACTCCGTGGCTGCTACAGAGAAAGTTCTGAAACCCCTATAACACTTTGCCAGACCTGGGGATCAAACCCAGGACTTTGTGGTCAGCAGTTGCGCTTGCGACCACTAGACTAATGCGTTAATCAGTACATGACATTATCTGTCATTAACTGTACAATAGGGCTTGAAAGTAAGTCCATAAGTCTTTAGCTCAGCTACAAGTCTGCCATAGGTTTTCCACTCCGGTTTGTAGTCAGAGTTTTGCATCCATGATTGCCGTGATGTTACAGTGATGCTAACCGCCTGAGGCCCACTTTTTTTTTTTTTCGGATGGTAATTCATCAAATGACTTCTCCCGCTCTGGGCGGAGCAGGAAGGAGTGTCAGAATTTTATTGACTAAAACAAATCCATTTTCCTTCATCGCCCTTTGTGTTCCGGGGTCACGGTATATCTTTCGAACAGTCCCGCAACCCCGGCAGGCATCGGTCCTTGCGCACCCCTTCCTATTGCTGACTCTCTTTGAGTCGCGCGTGGAACACGAGCGCGCCGTCGACACGGCCTGTTGTCTTGAGACGGACGGACGGCGAGCTAGCCCATAGCCCACCCTCCACAGGCCCGCGCCTACGGTGGCCGGGGGCCACGTGGTGGCCCCCGACGCTCGGGGCGTCTCCCGCGGCGGCCAGGACGCTGTGAGGTTCTCTCCCTCTCACGTTCCGCCACCTCCTTCTCTAGCATTACTGCTTCGCAGAAGGAGGTGACGGCGTCCCATTCCGTCTCGCTCCGGACCATGGCTTGCATCAGGGCCGGACGCGAGAGGTGAGGCCCACTCCTTGGGCGGTTATCGTCACTGTAGCATCATCATATTCATATTGTATATGTGCCGGGGACTTGATCCATATCCCTTTTTGTGAGAGTTAACTTCAGCTATAATGCCTGTCCTAGCAAGAAAGGAACTAAAAGAGAACCTAACCTGGATTGACACTATGAAACACCATAAAAATAACAATACAACAATAGCAACAGACTACTACCGCGAGTTACACAACGACGATGCAACAAAAGACGATCACGGCCAGCTAGCTCCCTATGATAAAAAAAACGATGAAGAGATCCCATGTATAATGAGAGATGAGGTCGTTAAGGCAATAAAATCACAGAAGAGAGGAAAAACGAATAGTTATAAACGAAAAAAGAATGTACCAGAGTGGTGTCAAAGACAACACAAAAAAAGAAAGGGAAACAGCAGCGTCTTAGATGGGAGGATGACGTTATAAGAACGGCGGATGCTACTTGGATGAGACAAGAGCATAACCGAGCGCAGTGGAAAACTCTAGGGGAGGCCTATGCTGGAAACCAAGACAATCTTAAGTTACCGGTGTCAAATTAATTTTAAGAAGTGAAACTAAATGATATAAGATTGTGAAATTAAGGCTATAAATAAATAATGCCTGTCCTTACAAAAGTATTTAGTGTGTTTGGTACTGTGTTTTATTATAAGTTAAATGTACAACTACCGTACGACCTTTTTTTTTTTTTTCGCATGGGAAATCATCAAATGACTTCTCCCGCTCTGGGCGGAGCAGGAGGGAGTGTCAGACTTTTACTGACTAAAACCCATCCATGTTCCTTCATCGCCCTTTGTGTTCCGGGGCTACGGTATCTCTTTCGAACAGTCCCGCAACCCCGGACCGTACGACCCTTAGCTTTAAAAGTCCTCTCATAGCACGTTAATTAACGCTCATCTTCGGCCTTCCTCTTCATTTTATGAAAATGTTTGACAATGCCGTCTCTATCAAGAGCCGCGGAGGCGTCTCCAATGGTCCTACCTATGTAAAACGACTTATTAAACTCTCCGTTTGAACTTCTTCTACACTATTATTACACAACGGTGTTACAGAACTCCTGTATGATGCGAACTTGGACCTTTTCATTATACTAGTTCGGTTTACAGGGCAATATGAATAAAACATGGAAGGGTTTAGAGCAATTATTAACGAGTTGTTTACAGGGAGGGTCCGGTAAGGGTCCGTCAATTGCTCCCCTCTATGGCGAAGGCTATTTATAGTCTGGAAAGGCTTTGAAGGAATAGAAAATTATGTTTTGTTGTGAATTTGGTAGTGTACTTTGTAAGAGATTGGTGTTAAGAATTTGGTAAATTTTACACTGTGTCGTAAGTCTACAAAACCGTTGATCAAAGGCTCAGTGTCACTTTTTTGTTTGTAGACCTTTTTTTTTCTGTACCCACTTAATATTGAGCATTCAAAAATATTCCTGGGTGGACTAGGCCTAACTAGGCCCAGAACTAGCATCTATACAATGTTGTGATGATTATATTTTATAAGCAATAATTTTTCCACACTAACATTTTTACTACTGATCATAACTTTTTCATACGTGGGACGAGTTGCAGAACGAAAATATTGTTTATTTTGATTTTGATCAACTCGTCCCAAATGGGCCGTAGGCATGTGGGACCAGTTGATGAACGACTCGAAAGAGAAGAGTAAGAAAATGTGAGGACTTATATGAAAGAGAAATATGTAAATGATACTGTGACGTCTGACGAGGGAGAATGGAGAACAAAAAGTGGTTCGCTGACCCCAAATAGAACATGGGGGGGTCAAAAAGATGATGATGAATTCAAAACTATTCCTTACGTAACTTACTTTTACTGACTAAGTAGTCCACCAGTATCAGGAACAGGGTCCAAGCTACAGGCGGTCAGGCTCCAGAGAGAGAAACCTCCTAACAATGGGTGCCATGTCAAGAAGTACCGCCTTCTGAATCAAGCCCCTGATTCAACTGCTTTCTCAGGCAGAGGTGGAAGTTGGTCGAAGCTTTCGGCAATTGAGGCATTGGCTGACACGACTAAGTCAAGGCACAATTATCGCTGAGTCCAAAAGCAACAATATTATTGTCACTACAACAAACAAGACGTTTTCCCACATTTTTCTCCCAAACTCCCAAATCAGCATAAAAAGAAACACAAACTAACAACAGTTTTAAAACTAAATACACAAGACCCAAGTTGGCATGTATAAGAAAATTAAATGGCGAAGTTTCTCCCGTCCAAGCAAAGTTGTGTGGCGAAGCCGTTTGTGACCGCAGTTGTAATCCATTAACAACTTTCTTGTTACAAGACACCCTTATTTATTATTATAATTTCTTGCATCTACACTCAATGTTTTGGCTGTGGTCCGAAATGGATTTCGGGGTTGAACTAAAACGTTACAGAAATTCAGTAGGATAAAAAAATCAAGATGACAGTCTTATGCACTTACGGCCGTTTTCAATAACTTACTTACAGGTAACGGAAGGTTGCTATCTCTGTCTGTTTGACATTTAGCTTACGGACCGTTAGAAACAAAACGCCACGGAAAAGGTTACTTTGATTTTTCCATGAATCAAGTGACAAGTAGGTGACGCGGATAGGATATTTTAAGCTAACTTTGTTAGAAACACCGGTAGCTACGAGACGTAGGCATATTAACTTGCAGAAATACGTAAGTAAGTTATAGAAAACGGACTTAACTGGGTAAAGGTTGTGACAAAAAAAAAAAAAAAACCTTCTACCTAAAGTAATATGTATATATATAGCGACTGCATTCGATGGCTTTCTAGGTTTGTTGGTTGATTGTGGTTGGTTGGTTGAAAAGTTTAGGTGTGCTGCTCTTTCATATTATGCTCTCAAGTGGCAAACATATTTTTCACCTCCCTCATTTATCTGGCAACTAAGATACTTGCATGTTTTTAAATAAGAAACCCCATCCATCTTTTACCCATAACTAATTACAGTGGAAGACGTACTCTTATTACAACAACACCCAGGGGAAAAGGGGGACCCTTTAACCAGGGGACAGACGTCAAATACCCTGGCTTATCACCTGCATGCAATATACACAAACTTCCCCTCTTGTTTCTTGCAACTTGTTATCCAATGTAATCCATTTCGCTGAGTTAATTCTTGCTACATGCGTCGAATGATAATGTTGTGGGTGTCGTCGTAAAGGGGAGCGTTTTTGGGTTTATTAGTTAGTACAAATATGGCTGGAGATTTGTATAATACTACCTGTGCCTCACGGTTTTACCTACCGTTTCTGTTTTTTCTTGGTTCGTAGCTTTGACTATGAAATGTAAATGTAATTTAACCAAATCTGCCTGGTAGTTCCAGAGATTAACACCTTTAAACAAAAACCGAATCAGTATTTTAGCTTTGATAGATTAAGATCTATACGAGGTCTTGTCGGAGGAGCTCGTGGATATATAATAACAACCGCACCATTACTTAACGAGTTTCCTCCGTGCCTCGGAAAGCACGTTAATCCGTTGGTCCCGACTGTCATATATAGATCTTTGACTGTCGTTACAGGTAGTCAAAGGCCGAAAGTCTGACAACCAGTAGGGAACCTATTATCCAGTTTTAACTAGATTGGATCTAGGATTGCGAATCATATTTTAATCGACATACAACCTGACATAGAGAGCAGCGGTGGCCCAGTGGTTTCGGCCCCGATTTACGAACAGTAAGTCGTGGGTTCGAACCCAGGCAGGCGCATTACTTTGTGTAATTTATTTCATCACCACTGCTCTCAAAACGGTGAAGGAAAACATCGTGAGGAAACCGGCATGTCCTAGAACCAAAAAATTCGAAGACATTGTGACATCTACCAATCCGCACTGGGCCCGCGTGGTGGATTATAGCCCATTCCTTCTCATAGAGAGGAGGCCTGTGTCCCAGCAGTGGGAACATTAATAGGCTGATGATGATGATGATGACAATTCATCTGCAAATTGCAAAAAACGAAAAAAAATTGAATTTCGCGTGCTGTCCTGGCGTTTTCACCGTAACACATAATTACGTCACAAGAGTAGCAAAATTAAATTTTCTTAATCACCCAAATTCGTTATTTCGACGGTCTTAATTCGTTATAAAGGATTATTAATTGTGTCGTTTTCAAATTATATGATTTGCTAAAGTTTGCACAGACAATTTGTTATGGTTGGCATTAAATTAAATTGGTTTTGCTCAATTTGTTCAAATCGTCTATGTTTTTGACAAGAGGATTTGTGTTTTGTGAGATGGAAAATTTTGTTTTTGTTGTAAGTACTTATTTGAAAATATCGCTCGTGTAACTCTATAAGAATCTTCTTTTGATAGGCTCATGTTGGTACTGAGATTTCTTTGTGTAGTTCTTTTTTATATTTTTAGTAAATAAAATATTCAAATTTTATTTTATTTATGTATTTGAGCAGTTAAAGCAAATTTAGGTTTTCAGACTTCAAACAGCACAAGTGTATGCATAATAATTATTTATACTAGATGTGTGGATGATTGTTCCTCTATTACGTAAAAATTACTTACCGGATTTGGATGTTTGGCACACAGGAAGCTTATACCTATCAAATAGATTGCGCAAAGTAATGTACATTTTTAAACAACTACTATGCTGTTGTCATGAAAATGACATATCAGGCACTGTGTCAATCTATTTTGGTCTATTGTATCTCGTCCTGGGGCGGGGCAGCTAAATCCCACACTATATTCAGATTGAACGTGCACAGAGAGCGGTTCTTAAGGTGTGTTGTTTCAAGCCAAGACTTTATCCCATCGTCAAGCTCTATGAATATTGTCAAGTCCTTACGGTTAGGCAATTGTTTTTACTGACCACACAACAACACTCTATTTCCAAACAACACTCTATTTCCAACTATTCAAAGCAAACAAATCGCCGTAACCGTATAGTTGCCATAACTACTCCTCTTAAAACCTCTTTTAGTCAAAGATTTTTGTTTTCCTCGGACCCTATCTTTACAATAAATTAAACCAAATTGTAAAATCACTTTACATGCCTGGCTACAAAGCCAAACATATACTGCCACAGAAGCTCTCTTTAACGTATTAGTCTAATCAGACTCATCCTATAAGACTCTCTCCAACACACACACACACACACATACACTCACGCACACACAAACTTACATTCATAAAAACCACCAACGTTTGTACTTTAACTTTTACTCTTGTCTCTTTTTCTAATAAGCTCACTATTGTTTGAATTTTTTTGTTATTTGCTGTGATACCAGATGACTGTAAGCTATCAATGTGTAACTTTTAAACAGGTGGGGACCTGGTGACCTGTATTACAGGTGTTACTACCTACCACAGGCACCAGCGATCCACAACCAAAAATCGTTGGCTACTTCTTATATGTAAATATAGTTTGTATTTTGTGGCTTGTGGTGAGAAATAAACAATTTTATTATTTTTATTCTTATTATTAACCTGGATTAACACATAGAATACCTTTTATCCCAGTAGTACAATCCCGTGTGACAGTTATCGAACTCCACGCGAGCGATGCAGCGGGCTAAAGCTAGTATAGTATACCTAATTGCAAATTTCACTAAGACCAAAATGTCCTTCAAAACGTACAACAGCGTACAAGCTCCTTAAAAAAAACCGAAACGTACCTATCATAAATAAGAACCATTATTTTTTACCATTATGTGTTTCATAAATAAGTACCATTTTTTTATTATTGTAATGAGATAATTCTTTTAGCTACATTTGCTATGTCTGTTTAATTATTATTATTTATTTATTTAGGAAAACATCGTGAGGAAACCGGCGTGTCCTAGAACCAAAAAATTCGAAGACATGTGACATCTACCAATCCGCTCTGGGCCCGCAAGGTGGATTAAAGCCCATTCCCTCTCATAGAGAGGGCCTGTGTCCCAGCAGTGGGAACATTAATAGCCTGATGATGATGATGATGATGATTTATTTGCCAGACTACAGAGAGGTCCACTGTGTTAGTAACAATATTGTTACTAACACAGTGGACCTCTCTGTCTCTGTCTCTGTCGGTCTCTCTGTCTAGTTATTTAGTACTAACATAGGCTAAGTTAGATAACTTAGCCTATGTTAGTACTAAATAACTAAAACAAATCGGGTGCGATGATAATGTGCGTGTACTTGTGCAAAATAAACGGCTTTTATTTTCCTTCTATTCATTTTTCACAACCGATCAAATTCTGAACCGTACACGTCAATTTCACAATCTGAACTCGTACACTCGTGTCAAAACACAAAGATACTCGTATTTAACGCGAAAATGTAAGATTTCTTTATTTACGACATTCTGCGTCTTGACTTCGCGACGGAGCTGATTTATCGGCTCAACGCAACGTATTTCGCGCAAAACAGACCTTATAAATCATAGCACAGATGGTTCGAATGTAACACTCCGTGTTTTTGGACAAATATATATTTTTTGTCTGCATTTAGTATTAAATTTAGGGTAAGTTGGCAGGAAGTCAGTTTTTTGGAGATGTCAAATTAAAGTGTTTGATAAAATTATGGTTTATTGGGTTTCGATCGGCAACTTTACCATCAGTCAGTCAGTCGTCAGTCTTCAGTTTATCCGTGATCATGTTGCTTGCAACAGCGCCAAAATATCGGGACTCAAAACAAATTGCAATGTAAACACCATAAAATAATGCCGTTTTTAGTGTTAATGAAAAGAAAAATAACTAGTTCTTAAGACCATAATGCTCAAATCTTACACCACATCACTCACCCACTCAATTTAACGCTACCCGAATCCCATAACGCCAGGAATGCTATATGGGGTGGCAGAGGGCGGTCAGAAAAATGAAGCGAGTTGTGACACGGCACTCATTTATCATCCACCAGGGTAAATACAGGGTGACTACGGGGAATTGGACTTGTATTTTATAGGAATGAGTTTTTATGGGGAGTTCATGCGGAGAAGATAATTTCTATGATGAAAAGGCAAAAATCAAGGTTTCAAATCGAGAGCTCGGGTTTAATGGTGATTTGAGGGTTTTTTGGAAGTAAAGTACTGAAAATGCGACATGTTTGTCAAAATATAAAAGAAAGAAAGACTGAGTCTAGATTTGTGCCAGGTTAATGGCAATAGGTAACTGGCGAAATGTGGGTATACTACACCTCTACCCATCCCTTCTGGGATTACAGGCGTGATGCTGTGTTATGTTACTATTTATGACAAATGCTATTTAAAACATTATCTAAGTAATAGGTACACTTTCATAATTAATATGTACAAGAGAGTCATCCAAACCTCAGCAGGCCTAGCCAAGTTACAAACGTTTCGTATCGATTCTCTTTCTACAATCGTAAACGCCTCGGCGTAAGCGATTGTAGAAAGAGCTAAATTGGTAGCCAAGTTGACACGACTAAGTCGATTGCTCGTTCTAAGGTCTGTAGAAAAAACCTACACTTTAGTCTATGGTGAGCGTTCCTACCAAAGAGTTTAGCGATCAACATTATAGAAACGATAACATTCTATTCTATCGTTCTGAACGATGTAAACTTGTCTACGAATTTTCTATTCGTTTGTGTTGATCACGTGATTTAACGTTGAGATGATGTCATTCCCATTCATTTGAATAGTTTTCTACTAGCGTTAACGATTGTAGATTGTCAACTTGGCTAGGGGTGCAGATGAGTCAAATTACACAGCTCCAAGACACAAACTTACTGTTTAGTTTGGGACTCTCTTGCTACAACACTGTGTTAATTAGTTTTAGGTTATATTTTAAGCCACTTGTCACAAAAATCTCTTGTGTATCTGCTTGTACCTATTAGATATACAAACTTTCTGTATATGTGTCTATGGTGTAAATTTGAATTTAAGAAAAGTATGTTCTGTAGTACTTTGGTCAGCTGTGATTCCTTGTCACTTCTGTGTGTGCTTTTCTTATATAAAATGATCTCCTGAATATATTTACAACAAGTTATTATCTCCTCGTTTCTTTTATCCTACATTGGTTATGGGCCCAGACACCCAGTCATCCAGACACCCAATCGCCGAGATCGAAAGAGGGATAAGAATAACGAAGATCCAGTGAAAAGTCTGGAGAGGTACGTCAGGAGAGAAAATTTTATCCAGTTAAGTAATTATTTGTGAAAAAGGAGCGACGATGAGCAGTTTATTTAGGATCGAGCCCCTGAACAAGGAAAATTATGACAGCTGGAGAATCCAGGTCCAAGCGATCCTAATTAAAAATGATGGATGGAAATTTACTAGTGGTAAACTACCGAAACCGTCAGAAATAGGAGAAGCTAAGAATTGGGAAGCAGAGGATGAAAAAGCCAAAGCGGATTTAATTTTGTCGATGTGTGGTTCTGAACTTCGACATATTAGGGGCTGTATCACTTCTAGAGAAGTTTGGCTAAAATTGGAGTCTATTTATGCTTCGAAAGGACCTGCTAAGAAGGCCACACTTCTAAAGCGGCTTATGTTACACAAAATGTCGGAAACAGGTGATGTACGAGATCATTTAAATAGTTTTTTCGACGCTGTTGATAAACTGGCAGAAATGAGTATACATATTAACGACGACTTGCTGTCTATAATGTTATTATATAGTTTACCTAAAAAATTTGAAAGCTTTAGATGTGCCATTGAGTCGAGAGACGAGTTGCCGAAGCCAGAGGCATTGAAGATTAAAATATTAGAAGAGCACGAATCCAGAGAGATAAATAGATCTCAAAATGAAGGCGTCATGCATACATATGTGAAAAATGGTTTTAAGAAATTAAATAAAAGCGCAAAAGTTGGAAACAAAACTAACCCAACTACCAGTAGAGAAGGATTTAAATATAAATGTTTTAAATGTCACGAACATGGACATAAAGCATCAGAATGTCCGAACAAAAAGAAGGTACAAAAGGATGTGGCAGTAGCACACCATGTGGACGTGGACGAAGCACTAATTACTTTTAATGTTTCAGATTTAGAAGTATGTAATGCTGTAAATGCACAAAAAGATGACTGGATTTTTGACAGTGGGTGCACGTCTCACCTTTGTAATGATGCGAGTATGTTCAGGGACACTTTAACTATTATTACCGGAGAACTTAATTTAGCTACGCATGTAAGTACTGAAGTAAAAGGTAAGGGTACTGTAAGGTTGTCGGCATGTAACAAAAACTCGAAGACCGCAATTGAATTACGCGATACACTTTATGTTCCCAACCTAAGAACAAATTTAATATCTGTAGCCAAGTTAACCAACGATGGTTGTGATGTCACATTTAAACACAGTGTAGCAAATGTGATTGACAAAAACGGCAACATTAAATTGAGTGCCCATCGCAAAGGGAACTTGTATTGTTTAAATAGGTCTGAATATTCATTTAGTTTAAGTAATGCAAATGTCGACATACGTAGTTGGCATGAACGCTTAGGACATTTAAATGGTAAGGATGTCGATAAACTTTTAACTAAATTGGGTTTCAAAAATGACACAACCAAAGTACAGAGCTTACTTGATTGCGATATATGTGCTAAAGGAAAAATGACCGCGTTACCTTTTTCTAATTCCGGGAGTCCTTGCGCTGAAAAACTTAAAATAATTCATTCTGACATTGTAGGTCCGATGAGATGTGAGTCTGTAAGAGGTGCGAAATATTTTATTACTTTTATTGATGATTGTACACGTTGGTGTGAGGTATATTTTCTAAGTACGAAAAGTAAAGCTTTAGAAGCTTTCAAGGTGTACAAAAGTCAAGTTGAGAATCTTACCGGATTAAAAATCAAATATCTTCAAAGCGACAATGGAGGTGAATATTGTAACGCTGAGTTCGACGAATATTTGAAACAAGCTGGAATAATGCGAAGACTGACAGTTGCTCGGACACCGCAACAAAATGGAATATCTGAGAGAATGAATCGGACTCTAGTAGAAATGGCTAGGTGTATGTTGCTAAGTTCAGATCTTTCCGCAGGTTTTTGGGCAGATGCAGTGGATACCGCGTGTTATATCAGGAATCGTTGTCCTACAAGCAGTCTACATGGTGATATTCCTTATGAAAGATGGCTAGAGAAACCAGTGAAGATTTATTACCTTCGAAAATTTGGAACCAAGGTACATATTTTAAATAAAGACCCAAATAAGGATAAGTTCACAGCAAGAGGAATTTCTGGTATCTTTGTTGGATATCCAAAGAATGCGAGAGGATATAGAGTATGGATTCCAGAGCGAAGAAAATTCATGGTTGCAAGAGACGTGAGATTTCACGAAAATGATTATTCATGTCACGAGATCTCGACACAAGAGCCAGGATCGTCGAATGTTAAAGAAGATACGGATAAAGAGTTCATTGATATCGAATTTTCAAAGTGTACTCCACCGGAAGAACATGATAATCAAATAGAACAAGTAGACGATGAGATTTGGAGCGAATGTCAAGAATACTCTGTAGAATCGAGAGGATGCGAACAGAATGCTGAGACAAATCCTTCAAATATTGATCATCATCTAGTAGAATCAAGAACGGTTGGAACGCGTGGACAAATTGATCAACAAAGGATGATGAAAAGAGCTCCTGGTAGACCCAAATTATTACGCACAGGTAGTGCAGGCCGTCCAAGAAAAATCTATCGAATGACCGAAGTTGAACAACCAATAAATTTTACTGATTCAAATGATGCTGCAGATTTTGTTGGTTCAGCTGAAATGAGTTTGAAAAATGCTCTGAAATGTGATGATAAACCAGAATGGGAGGAAGCTATACTATCTGAAATTAGGAGTCTAGTTCAAAAAGGGACATGGGATATCGTTAGAAGACCGAAAAACAGAAACATCATTGGTTGTCGTTACGTTTTAACGACAAAACAGAATGTCGACAAAACTTTTAAGAAGAAAGCTAGGCTTGTGGCTCAAGGTTTTAGCCAGCGATATGGGGTTGATTACGAGAAAACGTTTGCGCCTGTAGCTAGACTGGACACCGTCAGATTATTAATGGCTCTCGCTGTTGAATTGGACTTGGAAATTCACCAATTAGATATTAATACTGCTTACTTAAATGGTTCGTTAGATGAAGAGATTTACATGGAAATTCCAGAACTATTAAGAGAGAGTTTAATTAAGCTTATGAATCGTGAGGGAGAAGATCCTATCGTTAGAAAGCACGCGCAGGACATGCTTAGTAAATTGGATAATGGTTGCGATTCATGCTTATTGCGGAAATCATTGTATGGTTTGAAGCAAGCTGGACGTCAATGGAATCTCAGGCTGAACAAGAAACTCACTGAAATGGGATTGAAGCAGAGTCTGAACGAACCATGCCTTTATTTTAAGCAAAATGGGAATACTTTCCTATTTGTATTAATATATGTCGACGATATTTTAATTGGGAGCCAAGAAAGAGGTTTAATCATCGATTTTAAAAATGAGCTGTCAAAGGAGTTCGACTTGAAAGATTATGGTCAGGCGAAATATATTTTAGGAATAGACATTATAAGAAATGACAATGTCATTATATTGTCACAAGAAAATTACATTAAAAAATTATTAAAACAATTTAATATGGAAAAATGTAATAAATGTGCAACACCTATGGAAATTAATTCGAAAGTAAAAACCGAAGAAAATTGTGATTCAGAAAATGACGAAATATGGCCTTATCGAGAACTAATAGGTTGCTTAAATTATCTGAGCAACGCAACTAGGCCCGATATTGCAAATGCGGTGAGTAAACTAAGCCAAAAATTAACGAAACCGGAAATATGCGACTGGAAATCAGCGAAACGTTTATTACGTTACCTTAAAGGGACAATGCGTTACAGTCTTGTATACAAGAGAACTGGTTATTGTGTTCAAGGGTTTTCGGATGCTGATTGGGCTAATTGTGTGTTAGATAGGCGATCATATTCTGGATATGCTTTCATTTTAGGTGGTGCGAGTATATCGTGGCAATCAAGGAAACAACGTAGCGTGGCTACATCGACTTGTGAGGCTGAATACGTAAGTCTATCTGAATGTATGAAAGAAGCAGTTTATTTGAATAGTCTTATGAGGGAGCTAGGAATTGTGAGGTACACTCGAGTAGTTGTTCATGCCGATAATCAAGGAGCAATATGTTTGGCTCAAGATCCAATGTTTCACGCACGCAGTAAACATATTGATATAAAGCATCATTATATTAGGGAAGTGCTACGAGATAACAAAGACATCAAACTGAGACATGTACCCACTGAATCCATGATAGCTGACGTTCTCACTAAACCATTGTGTAGTGTCAAGCACTACAAGTGCATTACTGGTTTAGGTGTTAAAGATTATTGATTTGGATATATTTTAGTGTTTTTAAATTAAAATTTATGAGGGTGTATTAGATATACAAACTTTCTGTATATGTGTCTATGGTGTAAATTTGAATTTAAGAAAAGTATGTTCTGTAGTACTTTGGTCAGCTGTGATTCCTTGTCACTTCTGTGTGTGCTTTTCTTATATAAAATGATCTCCTGAATATATTTACAACAAGTTATTATCTCCTCGTTTCTTTTATCCTACAGTACCTGCCTATGTATTTCCTGGATAATTAACAATTTTCTATTTATAAAATACTCAAGCTACTTTCAAACGTGATTCAAGATCGTAGATAAATTTTGTTCTAGAATATAGACTCAGTATATAAACCTCCAACAATGAATAGTTTACGCACTAATAAAAACCTTTTTCCACATTGACGTACAAAGGAATCTGTTTTATATTCCCAGTGAGCTAGAAAACAATATAAAGGCTAAGTTTATCGTTAGTTTTACTTAGGATATTTATACAATCAGCTTTTGTTTTATTACTTTAGGAAACACAATTTCTAAATCCTAGGAGTTATTTATTTGTCGTATACCTAGCTGATCTTTTTTATGCTAAAAGTGTATCTTCTATATACAAACAAATAAAACAAAAGTATCCGTTTGTAATTCCAAAATAACAACTTTTGTCAGTGTTCTTTTTTACCTGTGTCGGTCTGTCTGTTAGTTCCGGATAATCTCCAAAACGACTGTATCAATTTTAAGGGATTTTAACTGGCAGATAACTGATGTTATAAGGAGTAGCTAAGGTAACTTTAATTTTAGAAAAAAGATTAGGGTTCCACGCAAAAAAAATAAAACCCTTGGAATTATTAATAAAATCCGGTTCAAATAGGGGAAGTAATTTTTTTTAATAATTTCACGCACATTTAAGCGTAGACAAAACAATTCTTTGCTGCTAAAAAATATCACACTTATATTTTACAAGACAGAGTAAACAAAAATAATATCGACAAAAATAAACTTAATAAAAAAGTGTTAACTGGATAATCCCATCACTAGCAGTAGTGATGTCGGTACCGACAATCGATAAGTCGCAATAGAGACCCGAGTTATGATTGGCTTAAGTTATAGTCGAAAAGCGTGTTGTTATTTTGATAAATTTATTAATCTATATTATTATTCAATAAAATTATTATTATTGTATTCTCATTTTCCACAGAGGTTTTCCATTTTAATTATGTAATTTACATTTTATTTACAAAAAAGCAGCTTTTATAAAAAAAAATCGTTCGCCACAAAAAAGGGGCTTTACAAACTTTTCAAGGACATCATCATATGCCTAGCCTTTTCTCAACTATGTTGGGGTCGGCTTCCAGTCCAACCGGATGCAGCTGAATACAGTTAGTACTGGGTAATACGATACTCTTGGTAAGACTAGTTGTCAGACTTTTTGGGCCACTGACTACCTGTAACGACTGCCAAAGATCTACAAATGACAGCCGGGACCAAAGGCTTAACGTGTTTCCGAGGCTCGGAGGAAACCCGGTTTGTAATGGGTGGTCACCCATCCACAGACCAACCTAGGTAGGCACGGCTTAACCTAAAGATCGACCCGAGTGGCTGTTATCATCTCATCTCATACTTTCCAAAGACCTTTTAATACATTATATTATCCTGAAAACTTTAAGATAGATAAACAGGACAGGAGGATGACATTCAATATTAATTTGTAATAAAACATTATTTTATTCACATAAGCGTTTACCTATTTCCTATTTGCAGCACTGGCAGGCCTTACATGCACCCGTATATCGGGCCTATGGCAGGTAAAAATGTAAAAAATCACAACAGAATTTAAAATGGTTTTATAATTTATTGTGATTTATTAATTTAGATTTTTTTAATAGTAGAAGTTAGAATTGATTGTGTATTGAATTTTAGCGAAATTTTATTTTATAATAATGGTTTGATTATGTATTGAAATTAACTTATTTAATTTTTAATTTTGTATTTTTTTATTTTATTTGACAAAAAAATATTATATCAATTTAAATTTTATGTTGACTAAGTAGTTATAATAGTATTGTGTGGTGTGTATTTGTCTCTGATTATTTGATTTTCAAGTAACATTATTTTGAGTGTGTTTATTATCTAAGTTATGGATCGTTGTGTCTCATGCAAATAAATTATTATTTATTATTATTTCCTTTATTTATTTATTTACAAATTAATTACATTTATAAATATTAATTATATATATATATATATAAAAACATTTAAAAATATAAAAAAATGTAGCTCACCAGCGCTGGGAACAGGGTCCGAGCTGCCGGTGGTCATGGCTCTTGAGAGAGGAACCTCCTAACAATATTATTATTATAATTTATTCTAACACTTAGACCACACTCGAAGCAACACACATACTGATTCGCAGAACTTAAGCCCACACCAGCCGCTAGGCGTAAGTCCGTGCAGACCTTTATAAGTCCAAATCTGGGAAGACATGTTGATACGCGATGCACTTCATCAAAGTTATTAGAACATTTTTATGATTCAAAAGGTAAAGATTTTGCTACAAGAGACTGAGTCAAGGTCCAGACTACAGCTACTAGAATAAATATATTGTTTAAGAAACCCAATAATGTATTTTATCTACACCCATGCTAAAAATCCTCTATAAAAGTATCTGAAACAGTTGTCTCATTGCCAACATTAAAACAACCAGTGTCATAGTAACCATAATAATCATTCAAACGGGTGTTATAATTTTGTACTAAATTTCATTATGCAATTCGTTTTAAAAAAGAACATTGTCATGCCCGCGCGTTTTACTACCACAGCGGCAGCGCCGTAATAAAAAAAAACTTATAGGTTAATTCGAAATCACGTCGTAACCCGCCATTTTTGTTCGTTAATATGGCATTAAGTACTTTGTTGCACAAAAATGAGTGATACAAGCTTTGCGCATTTTAATAATTGGTTTGGTTTTTGTCACGTCTGTTACGGGGGAAGGTGTCTGCTAGACGTAGCAACATAAATTGATTCACCATAACAATCAATACTGCAATTTCAAAAATATACATTCATCGCAGTTAATAATGTGTGTTTTTTTTAAATAATAGTATACAGCTGTCTGTCGATTCAAATTGAAAATCGAACGAATGCATCTCTTTTGGGCCTTAAACGCTATTAGTTTGTCTATTTAATTTCCCCTAATACCGTAGGAATAAAGCTAGGCAGATGTCATCATCGGATGACGTTATTCATCTTTTTTATTAATAATAATAATAATAATAATAATAATCATTTTATTATCAGGCAACTAAGGCCCATAGGTAAAATACACAAAATAATAATTAACAATAATAATATACTAATACATATTTTTAACTATACGAGACTAAAACTATACACGCAACGTTGTCGGCGTCGTGTTTCGCTGCGTGGTGTCGTGTAACCGCCCTCGGAAACGTCGATATACGACACCCTTCGGCCAAAAGTCCTCCTTCATACAGGTCTGTAGATGGTGGGTTGAAACTCGTACCACGAATGACTTAAAGTTGATGTTGTGGCGCGATTCCAACTTTTCGACCCCCAGAATCCAGTTGGTCAAAATTAATGAATTAATGTTGGTCATTAATGTTTTCTTGACATATTTATATGTCGGTGTCAGGAAAACATTATTAATAAATAAGCAAAAAATTAAACTTTAAACATTATTATCGTTATCGCTGAAAACGAGATGTTTACCATCTTTACCATGAAAACATCGATACTTGCACATCACTAGTACTACAACGGCGTACGAACTTAAGTGGGATATCGTAAAGTTATTACTTTACAGCTAGCTGCTTATCACAAGGGGGATAAGCGTCAATATACAGTGGCCTACCGCTGCGGATTTCCGTACGTAATTTCAAATTATTGCGACACTAGCTGCAACCCGCGGTTTCACCCGCGTAAGTTTCAAAATGTTGTTACATTATTGCCATTTTATTAAGGATCTCTATTTTTTTTTTTAAATAAATGTTGCCTATGTTACTTTCTGCTAAAATCGTTCCAGTAGTTTCGGAGCTTATTTGGTACAACCAAACAAAAAATTGTTTCCTCAGCAGGCACAGTATGACATTGTGCTGGAACTAGGCTCTTTTTGATAATGTAGTCGTGTTCTTTTTTGTTGCTTAATTATGTACTGTTTGCTTAATTACGTCATCACCGGATCCGTCTGAACACCAGTATTTTACATGTAGCGACTGCCTATTGGACCTAACCACATGAGTTCGGTACCTAACAGTCTCACTACCGGGAATCGGGATCAAAAGTATCCGTGTGTTAATCCAGGTTATAAACCATCTAAGTCCAGTCTGTAGTGTTTGCGTGAAAGGTAACAAACATCCATCCATCCTCACAAACTTTCGCATTTGTAATATTAACTAGTATGTATTGTTTTCTTTTTCTTTTAAATCCCCTAAATGGTTTAACAGTAAGTGATGGAAGTTTAGCAGAAACTTCATTATTATTGGTTTTGCCGATGGAAAATTATATAGCTTAGAAGCAAGCGGCTTGTTTAAAGTATAATACCCAATGCCATTCTCTTCAACATCCCAAACATCAATGTCATCCATCATTTGAAACAACTCTCTACTCGATTACTACAGCAACAAGTTTGTTTCCTATTTCCCAAAACACAATCAAAGAGAGAATAGAGACAATTCTCCAGAGCTATAATACTAATCGAAGTTTCCACATCAATTTCAAGAAGACCACATAAGCCTCGTTCACGGCTTCGGGTGATACGACTTGCAAGACTTGCAACGCGTTTTGCGTCAAGCAACTCGCGTATACGTCTCCTGTGTTAGCTTTCCGTGTGTGCCGTCGTTAAGCAAGTTATGTAGCGATGATGCATGGCATGCTTTAGTTTGTCATAAGACGCGTATCGTTTGTGCTAGTTATTCCTGGTTCGTCACTGTTTCGATTGGTCACCTTATTTTGTTTCCCATACAAGATGGTATCATAAAAGAAATAGCATACATGTCAACTCGGAAAGGGATCGTCACCATATCGTGAGCTTGTCCCAGTTAGTCTGCGTTACAGTAGAGAGTTTCATACAAAGAATACTGAATGGCTCGAGTTGATCCGGTGATGATCCCTTTTCGAGTTGATATTTGTGTGTTGTGGACCTTAAGATAACAAACTCGTGGCCGATAGGTTAGAATGCTACTGTTAGCCACTCAAAACAATTAATATTGTTACGAGCTGGGTATAGGATAAATTAATTACTGCCGATTATACAATTAAATAACTTTATTAATCCCAAAACGCTTCAAACTCAATAACAAACACGTCGACTATGATATGGCGACCGAACGTTCGAGAAAGATTCACGACTTCCTCGAACCTTCTTTAGAGTAGGTACCTACATCATTCGAGACTCGCCCTACCTACATACTACTGCCTACTTACCTACTTGTAGGTACCTACATCATTCGAGACTCGTCCTACCTACATACTACCTACCTACTTACTTGTAGGTACCTACTACCGTAATTGTAGGTACGTAACAATATTTAATATCACAATAAAGTTTATTGAAATAATTGATACGAGTAGCTATTAATTTGTACTAATTGACAATTTGATTGACTTTGGAACGTTCGTTCTAGGAAACATTTAGGATAAAGTGATTGGAAGAGCTCGTGGCTAAATAATAACAGCCACTCAAGTCGATCTTTAGGTTAAGCCGTGCTTACCTAGGTTGGTCTGTGGATGGGTGACCATCCATTACATACTGAGTTTCCTCCGTGTCCCGGAAAGCATGTTAAGCCGTTGGTCTCAGCTATCATTTGTATATCTTTGACAGTCGTTACAGGTAGTCAGTGGCTGCATACGGTTAGACTGGAAGCCGACCCCAACATAGTGGGGAAAAGGCTAGACAGATGATGATTTTAGAAGTAGTTACCCAGTGACAACGACCGCATGGTAGAAACCCACTTTATGTAAACAATTCCATCACCACTGCTGTCAAAACTCATCATCATAACTCTCTTCCCCTTATCCCAATTTATTTGGGGTCGGCTCAGCATGTCTTCTTCTTCCATACTTCTCTATTACTCGTCATCTCAGCAGTCATCTCCTTTCTAGCCATATTACCCTTCACTGCTCTCAAATTTAAGACAGACAATATTGTGAAGAAAAGCTGGCTTAAGGATCTAACAGAGACGAGGTTTTTGTCCCAGCTGCAGCAGTGGGAATATTATAGGCTGATTGTGCTTACTAGAAGTAGCTCTAAAATAAACAATTAATTAATCTGAACAACAAACAATTGAAATTGATGCTATGATTATCCATTAGCTTTCAAAAAAATAAAAACACGACGCTTGACTGGTCTTCCACTACTTCCTATGTACCACAAGAATACTTAATAAAATCATTTATCACAGAAACAGGTAACGCTGTTTTTCTATTTGAGTCACAAAGGCAAACTCCACAAAGGATAAAACAGGCACAGTGTAAGAAAAAGTGTGAAAAAGCGTAAAATCTGTGTTAGCAAGTTGTTAGCAAGGCCCTTTGAGAGAACTGAGAGTTTCTCTACTTAAACTGGGTTTACACTCTTTGAGGGTTTCGATTTTGTGAGCATGCAGGCTCGCTAAGGTTGCTCTTGCTTTTATATACTTGCTTGTGTTGTTTTCTTCTTTAAGGTTATGTGAATTATAATGCTAGGGTACAGTACATAATGAGACGGCCTAGACAAGTGCTAAACGCCTTCTAAATTATTCTTTTTTGTTTTAAGAGCCAACAGGTTTTTTTTTATTTATTATTATTTACTAATTGTTGCCCACGACCTTCGTCCGCGTGAAATTATTATAAAAATATGGCTTACATATTTGAATCGGATTTTGTTGACAATTTCAAGGGTCTTTTACAGAACCATTATTATTTTTCTAAAAAAAAATAGCTTAGGTTACTCCAGCAAAAGTTCTGTCAAAATCCTTCTCTTGGTACCCATTCTATCAATTTTTTGGTCCATTAACACTGATAAATAAATAAAAACGAATGCTATCGCAATTTATTTTACCCAGATGTAGTATTTCGGGTGGTTGGCATTTTACTTTAAAATACTCGTCATTGATATCTGACGTAGCCTTCCAGGTATTTCTATAATAATATATTGTATACCGGAGCAATTAAATCACATTGTTTATAAACCATCAAATTAACTGATATTCAAGCCCTGCTGAATCTCACTATCTTCTCCAATGTTATAGGATTCTCTGAAACAGTAACGAGAACTAACTGGTTTCTAGGAAACGGTTAATTCAGTTTAAACACGGTTTGTATAACCTCAAAGCGATACAATATAGTTCGGTGGGGCAAATACTTGCATAGCACATTCACACTCTCAATGCCAATAGGGTATATGCATTATTTTTTTATCACGCATTGCCCCAACTTCTGTGCAGATGGAATGGACTAGCATCTTCTTGCCACACTTTGCTGGGCCTGTTATAAAAAAATAACATTGTTGATCCCCATTGCTTAGAAATAGGGTATATGCATGATTTTTTTATCACTCTAAACAAAGCGTATTAACATCAGAAATAGCGAAGTGAAATTATTTTTTTAATATCTTTGAAAAATACTAAGTCATATGCATTTGAAACTGCTGATCTCTCTGTCTACAGAGAGATCCGATACAGCGAAATACGTCATTCGCTGCATCGACGTACAAAATCCATACTAAATTCCGTTTATCTAGAAAGAGATAGAAACAAAATATGTTTAAATGCTTAAAACTTTTGTTTTGTTTGGCCGATTTATGTCTTGTTTCGCTTTTTGTCATTATTTTTATAGTACTTTAACATGCCGTGTCGAAAAAATAATGATATATGCATATTCTAAACACATTAATAGATTTAATGGATTATGATTTGGGTAAGGCTGAACCCAACCCTATGATTTTTCTCAAAATCCATCGGATAGTAATTGAAAGTTATTATACAGAATGAAGAGACACCGACTTACAACCATCATCTGCCTAGCCTTGTCCCAACTATGTTTGGTCGGCATCCAGTCTAACCAGATGCAGCTGAATACCAGTATTTTACATGGAGCAACTGCCTACCTGACCTCCACAACCCAGTTAGTACTGGGTAATATGATACCCCTTGGTAAAGACTGGTTGTCAGACTTTTTGGGCCACTGATTACCAGTAACGACTCTCAAAGATCTACAAATGACAACCGGGACCAACAGCTTAACGTGCTTTCCGAGGCACGGAGGAAACTCAGTATTTAAGGGTGGTCACACATCCACAGACCAACCTAGGCAAGCAAGGCTTAAAATAATGACTGACCCTCGGGTCGGATGAAGCTCGTGGCTAAATAATAACAGCCGCTCGCGGCTGTTATTATTTAGCCACGAGCTCCTCTGACACTGACTGCCACTGACGCACAAACATTTACCACTTATTCAGTACAGTCGCCACTGTTTCAAGTTCCCACAAACTGTCAAATTTTCGGATTCGATTCTATACTTACACTTTATATTCATCATTCACAATACTATTTATCATCTTTTTTTATTTGCTTCTATGTTTACACTCAGCAAATCGATCTAAATACGATTCATTAACATAAAAATAGCTGAAACAAAATATTATTACTTACTCATAATTTTCATGTCAGGAAAATATAAAAATATAAATATCCGTCTCTCTCGCGCATGTCTAGAGATGAATGCGAGTAAGAGAGACGGATAGATCCGAATATACGAAAGAAACGTTAGAGAGTAGGTCCTCTGGCCTGGTGAGAACTGCACGACGCCCTTCCAGCAGAGTTTCTCCTGAAGCTTGATCTTTGAAGTTGTCCTGATAACTGACCTGCAGTGCTACCCTAACGCCTGTTCCTGTCTCTCCTACAGTGCTGATCTGATTTGTCACCAACTAAGTACGTGATCTATAAAACTACCACCTTCATACTTTCCATAGAGTGCGTGTTAGGTAGGTCTTTTTATAATTAGCTGTATTTTTTATCTCATCTGTAAAATCATCTCTTTCCATTATTAAATTATAATGGTACAAGTCTGCTTATATCCCTTTATTTTGATAGGATCAAGTAGATTTGTTACAAATTACTGCTGCCCTCGACGTTTTACTCGGAGCTTATCGACTACTGATTACGGGACGTTTACTCGGAGTTTATTGACTGCGGTGTTGCGGTTCTGACCTGACCCTCCTTCCCTCTTAAACTCCTTGAGTATTTCAAGTAGGAATCTTTTCTTCAGATCAGGCTAAGTTCGAAATCGAATGCGAAAAATTTACAGTTTTGATTGCCAAAATTTTCGAAATGACCATAAAATGTTGATACATTTTATGGTCATCTGGAAAAATTTGGCAGTTTGTGGTAACTTAATATGCTGGCAACAGTGCATATTTTTTTTTTTTAATCTGCTATTTTCTACAAAGTGCAATACCTACACGTCAAAATGTATGGAACAGCTGTTTTTTTTAGGGTTCCGTACCCCAAGGGTAAAATCGGGACTCTATTACTAAGACGTTACTTCATTGTCCGTCTGTATGTCTGTCACCAGGCTGTATCTCATGAACCGTGATAGCTAGACAGTTGAAATTATAACAGAATGTGTTTTTCCGTTGCCGCAACAAAAAACAATTTAAAAAAAAAACATGAAACATTTCTGAATTCTACCCACAAAATATCTGTCGAGATAGCCGGTCAGAACCATGTCAGAACAACTATTCTCGGCACAAATTAACGAACAATCATACGACCAGTCGGCCGGAAGCACAAATCTAAAATTCATGTACGTAGTCATATGAACGTGAGCATTGTGGGGCACGCCTATTGGGGTATAAACACAGATATAGATATGTCTAGATAACCCAAGAGCGTGGTTACTGTCGCAGCAAGTTAATTTGTTTAAAACAACAACGTTACAACCCAAGAATTTAGTTTTAGACGTGATCGTAGTAAAAACGTAGTCTATTTTGAATAGTAACATTATACTTCTCTATGACTCGTCGTCTCAGTAGCCACTTCCTTTCTAGCCGTGTCATCCTTCACACAGTCCATCTATCGTTTCTTTGGCCTTCCTCTACTCATAAACCGGTCTACAATGATACTCAACAATTTCCTCACTACATTTTTGTTATGTAGGTACGTAGGGACTCAAGTGATAGTACTGACAGCTATAAGCACACTGTTTAATTCGTAGGTTAGAGTGGAGCAGGGACGCAGCCCACGCACACACACAATGTTGACACACACATATACCGGATGACTTTTTTATCACTTTCCAAAAAAAATGGGTTTAATAAGTGAACGGAGTAGAAGCTTATGGCATACCTAGTTTTTTTTTCTTGTCGCAAATCTTTTTTCTGACTCTTTTTTCATATTTATATTAGATTACCTCAGCACAGTCACACCATAAAAGGACCAAATAAAAGTGACTGTCCTGCAAAAGCAGACGCAAAATACCGATACAAGGACACTAACAAACCCGCAGCATCAAATCCCCTAACATTACCGGACCAACGATCCCGAACCGTTTAGCCTAGCCGCCGTTCAGATAAACAACCAGGCAACTAGGTAACTGTAGGTGGGCACATAGAATATTCATACGAGCCAAGCTATGTTTGGCTCGGCTTTCTGCTAATTTGGTTTGACCTCGTCTTGCTTTGCTGGACCGAACGTGAACTCTGGACGAGTGACGTCATGTGGGTTGGTATTGTGAAGATTTTGTTACATTGATTTTGGTTTTTTGACGGAATTTTGTTTAAGACTAGAAGTGGTATTTTAGTAGAAGCTTCGTTGCTACAGAGCGCTGAATGATAGTTGGTCATCTATACAAAAAAATTAAATTGAAGTGTTTGTTTGTAATTTCAAAATGTTTGTATTTTCGAAAACATCACGAGGCATGTAAAGAAGTCCAAGGGCGGCATAAAAACTCTGACACCAGGTCAGCCACTAAGATTTTAAAATAACAACTTTTTGCTGAATTTATAAAATATGAAAGTTTCTATAGACGGCACTTATAACTTTAATTATTTGTCTGTTTGTTCTGGCTAATCTCCGAAACGGCTGGACCGATATTGATGAGATTTTTACTGGCAGAATCCTGATGGAGGAGTAACTTAATATACGTACTTTTATTTTGACAAAAAGAGTTAGGGTTCCGTGCAAAACAATTAAAACCCTTACAATTATTGTTAACAATATCCGATTCACATAGGGCAGTAATGTTTTCTTAATAATGTCAAGCAGACAAAGCCACGGGCAACATGTTATGTTTTAATTTGGTTTTGTTATGTTTTAATATGATTTCTTGGTATGACGAACAATCTTTATATATATCAAAAACCATTTACCTAAGGGTAAATGGTTTTTACCACCATTTACCTAAGGGTAAATGGTTTTTAACAGATGAATTTAAATTGTAGTTAAGATTTTCTGTTAAAAACAAGTTATTTATTTAACATTTTTGATTTCTTATTTAATATGACATAATTTTCTTAGTTTGTAATACTTATTATGTTTTTAATTTTTGATGTTGGTTTAAGTTTTGGTGTGACATGTTTGAATATTTTAATGAGTTTAGGTAAATAATTAACGCTTACATTTCTTGTTATTCCGACATTGTTTTATTATTTTAATTTGTGATCGTAAAGGCGTATTTTTCTTTTTCTAATTAATCGAGTAATTTAATTTAATTTATTTTTAATTAAGTATTTTTATTTTATTTTTTGTTGTGTATTTATCTATTTTCATATGTATCACATTCAGACACAATGTAAATTGTTATTGAATAAATGAAATGAAAAAACAGCAGCTAGTCATGAATAAAAAAACTCCATCAGCCAAGACACCGAAATAAATCAGAGGTAAAAGATTATTTTTAAATTTATCTCATTTAAGCATCATAATATGACGATAGTTAGTCTGAGGTGGTTTCTTGAGGAACGAAATCCTTGTGATTCCTCAATACCTGTTACCTGTTTGTCGCACTCACGGCGTGCAAGCAGCCAACTTTTTTGTTTTTGTTCCGTTCTGATAAACGTCATGTCCCCGCAGCTAAATTTTTTTTCTTTCTCTAATATTTCAACAACAAGATATTGACGTTCACATAATTCTCAACTTATAAACTTCACTTTTTGATACTTTTACATGAATTTTCAATGGATACACCCCTCTCTAATTTCCAGTCCTCTTAGAAATGCCCGTGTGAACACACCAGGTGTTCTGCCGACATCCTCTTAGCGTAGGTACCCTTTCTTGCTTTGAAGATTCTCTTCAACAAAGTATTACAAGTTTGAAAGAGTGAATTCTCCCTTTTTAGGGTTCCGTTCCCGAAGGGTAACTAACGGAACCCTATTACTAAGCCTCCGCTGTTCGTCTGTCCGTCCATCTGTCTGTCAGCATGGATGTATCTCATGACCCGTTATAGGTAAACAGTTGTAACTAACACAGTATGTGTATTTCTTTTGCTGCTATAACAAAAAATAATTAAAATTAAGGAAGCCTCTTTAATTATTTTGATAACACTATATACATGATATATATGTGATAGTACGGAACCCTTCATGCGCAAGTCCGTCTCGCACTTGGCCGGTTTTTATTTTATTTCCGTCCGAATATTTCGCTCCTACTTTTAAATGTCGGAATGTTCTTTTGAGTTAAAAAAAAAAAAAAGAGTTAAAGTTTTCGAGATTTTGAAGTATCTCTCTTGGATGTTTTATTTTATTTGGTTGGACTTTAGAATTGTTTTTAACCATTATAAATGATTTTGGTAAATACGTTGTTTAATGCTGTTAGAGAGCTGCGGAGAGCAGCGGTGGCCCAGAGGTAGCGGCCCCGACTTACGAACAGTAAGTCGTGGGTTCGAACCCAGACAGGCGCATTAATTTATTTCATCATCACTGCTCTCAAAGCGGTGAAGGAAAACATCGTGAGGAAACCGACATGTCCTAGAACCAAAAATTCTAAGATATGTGACATCTGCCAATCCGCACTGGGCCCGAGTGGTGGATTATAGCCTATTCTCTCTCATTGAGAGGAGGCCGTGTCCCAGCAGTGGGAACATTATAGGCTGATGATGATGATGATGATGATGAATGCTGTTACAGGTGGTGAGTAGACCTTGTGGCAAAATACTAACAGCCGCTACGGTCGATCTTTGTGTTAAACCGCGCTTACCTAGGTTCGTTCGGAGAGCACATTTTCGCCGTTGGTCCCAGCTGTTAATTGTAGATCTTTGACAGTCGTTATAGTCAGTGATTCGGGCCACTGATTTGAAAACCAGTTTTACCAAGGGGTATTGCATTACCTAGTACTAACTGGGTTGTGGAGACCTCCACAACCCAGTTAGTACTGGGTAATGGAGCGACATGGAGCGACTGCCTATCTGACCAGATAGGCAGTCGCTCCATGTAAAATAGGCATGATGACAGTATCAAAAAATTGCAAATCTATTTAGTCCGTCAGTTAGAGTATTGGAAATTAATGGACACGTATTTTTTTGTTTTTGTGAATCAATGAAAATTGACAAAGATAAAACGCATCAAAACTCGGGAGTGGGGGCTCGTGACGTCAGAACCAGCTAAAAATTATACCTAGGTGTGACGTATTGAGAATTTTAAAAGCGTCATATCTTCGTCAATTTTGGTTTACGTAACAAAAGAAAAAACACGGGTCAAATATTTTTTGATAATCTAACTGACGGACTAATTAGTTTTTTTTGTCGTCTCGCCTATACTAGTATTCAGCTGCATCTGGTTAGACCGGAAGCTGACCCAAACATAGTTGGGAAAAGGTTAGGTGGATGACTGATGATAAGGTTGGTATCATAGGATAATAAAAAAAAGATAAATCCTTGGTTAAAATCAAAGAAAATACTCGTTATTATTTAGTATTCATCCGTATAATTTAATTACGAATCAGTTGCTTACTGTATGTACGGTCGACCAAGCTATTTGGTTTACATTTTAACATACAAATTACATTGGAAAATGTAAACCAAATAGCTTGGTCGACCGTACTTACAGTTACCCACAGACTACGTAAAGTAAACCATATTTGAAAATACAAAAATACATTTAGTTCTTTTACTTAATATTATTTTTAATAATGTAACGCAAAACATGCGCCAACTAATACATGATTTCAAAATTAGCATCTTACAAAAATACTTCTTATTATTCTACTATATTACTCATAATACACATAATTATGATGATACTGGGGCGGTCATACAACACATTTTAACTCACCCATGTCTGTCTACACACACACTCACCAACAAACACATAGGCAAACACGCACAAAACACACACGACCCTCCCACCCCCATCCCCATACACAATCACGTGAATAATATAGAAATGTATGAAAAAACGGAGTCTCCAAATACAGGCTTTTTTTTTGCTTAAAAGGAGGCTCCAATCATCGACTTTTTGTTCTGATTTGGTTATGAAATAAACATTTTTTTTTTAATAATACATATGATTTCAAAATTAGCATCTTACAAAAATACGTCGTATTTTATACTGCTATATTTATACACAGGTAGTGTATTAAAAAGTCTTCAAGTCTGGTGAATACAAGCTCCAATATTAATATGGGTTCCAAATTCAGTAAATTTTAGTTCCTTTCAAAATGGTTGAGTTTAATGGTCCTGATCAAGAGCAGCGGTGGCCCAGTGGTGGCGGCCCCGACTTACGAACAGTAAGTCGTGGGTTCAAACCCAGGCAGACGCATTACTTTGTGTAATTTATTTCATCACCACTGCTCTCAAAACGGTAAAGGAAAACATCGTGAGGAAACCGGCATGTCCTAGAACCAAAAAATTCGAAGACATGTGACATCTACCAATCCGCACTGGGCCCGCGTGGTGGATTATAGCCCTTACGCAAAATACGCGCTTTGACGTGGAGTTGCGGACACCAGCCCGTTATACAATACAATATACAATATATGGTCCTGATCCATGCTTCATGTTCGTGAACGAGCGCTTTCAGTTGTGACTGGTTACGAGTATCTCTTAGTTGCCATGGCTTATTTGAATGAATTATTTTGTTTTGGAATCGTATTTTTTTTTTGTTTTTACCATGGACACTTTTAACATGTACATCTTGCTACATTGTTCTCACGTAATATACCATCTCAACATGAATGACGTAACCAAGATTTTGCAACAACATTTTGATTTAAAAGAGTGTCCATGAAGTTTTTTGCCCGTTCTTCTCCATAGAGATCTACGCTAGGGAATGGGCAACTACAGTACTTTCACAGTTTTTATGTCTTGTGACTGGGACTGTAGCTACATTTAATTTTCATCTTTGTTTCGACAATTCAAAAGTGGCCTTTGTAACTGGCCTACTTGAAATAATGCTTTGATTTTCATTTTCATTTTGTCAGACAAACTTTCTAGCCTCCATTTTCAGCATCAGCCTGCGCCTCTTCCATCCTCTGAAGAACCTTCTGCCTTCTCTTTTCCATTGGTGTCTTATACCACCATGCATCCGCTGCTGATTCCTATAAACATTCAATATTCATTAGTCAGAAACGGGATAGTCCAGGGACGTAACTGCTTGAACACATTTTCACAAGGGCAATATATTTTTTTTCAATTTCGTCATTTTCGTCGTTGTCGTTGTCGTTGTTTTGTCGTTTTTTTTTGGATATACATACGGGGTGAAGAGTCCTCTTCAACCCGTATACTACTCAGTACATCATTCTGAACTCCCCTCATAAATTTTTATCGAAATTCTAAGTGGGGAGGTTCGGTGTGATGTGTTCGGACACATGGTAACAGATTGTTCGTAGCATCGATGGAATTCTACCCAGTATTATGAAGCAATGAGCTACGCATTTTCATCAAATCAGATTGTGAAAATCGAGTCTACCTGGGTGTTAGTATAGTATACATAGTAGACATAGTAGACTTCGAAATTGCTTGACCACTTCAAGCCTTAAGAGGAAACAGCACGGCCGTTTTTCCATACAAACGTAGTCCCCTGTTTCCTCCCTGGATAATGCCAGTAGAGCAATATTCCTAATTCCCAATTTCATCCATTCCATTTTTTTTTATTTTTCCCCAATATTTTCTAAGTTTCCATTTTTTTCATAAATTATTTTTATAAGAGCTAAGAACCTTCAAAATCTTAAAAAAGTTGGCCAGATTTTCCGCTGTTTTCACGCGTCCAGAAAACAAATTTGACTAGATTATATAAAAAAGGAAAACATTTAAACACAGCCAAAACCTTTCTTTAATTTTTAAAGAAAAAAGTAGTTAAATCGGTCAAGTTTTGGAGAAGTAATCAGGGGACTACGAAACGTTGTTTTTGTGTACTTTTAATTGGTATTTTCTGCTGTTGTCTTTTTCGCGTTCTGCGCGCGGTTGTTTGGGCACTGCGCGACAGCAATACATTTTAGAAATACCTATTTTTTAATTCTCTCGCTCTCAATGTTTCCTCTTAAGCCAGTGATTTGTGAAAAAGTGATAAATTATAAAATACACGCAGACAAGTCTTGGACAACAGCTAGTGATATTACAAAATCCCCAAACGTACATGTTCAATGTACACTGGCTCCCTGGCACTAAGCTCAACGGCCACTTCAGCAGCGGTTAATACCCGGACGCGCAGTTGTAGTCGTCTCTTCGTTGTTAATACTGCATCTAATGCTGCTAGAAGAGTTCCTGAGGGAATACGGAAATATTCAAAATAATTATATAAGGATGACTTTTTTATCACTTTCCAAAAACAAAATGGGTATAATAGGTGAACGGAGTAGAAGCAAATGGCATACTTAGTTTTTATTAAAAAAAAAAAAAAAAGAATCGAAATTCAAATCACACGCGTATTGTGTATGATTTGAAATTCGATATTTTTCATTTTTTTTTTCAAAATTTATCTTTGTTCCAATATGAAAATTTTGCTTGAATAAAATGGAAAAAAGAAAAAAAAAAACTAGGTATGCCATAAGCTTCTACTCCGTTCACATAATATACCCATTTTTTTTTGGAAAGTGATAAAAAGGTCATCCGGTACAGTTGATAGTTATAATAATTATAGTTAATAGTTCAGGTCTGCCTATTCCTCCGCAAGGGGCGCTCTACGGTGGACGCCATCATGCGCGTGAGAGCCCTCACGACGGGGGATGCGGTGTCCCGGGGTGGGGTTGTCTTGGCGGTGTCTCTTGACATCGCCAACGCCTTCAACTCCATGCCCTGGAGCTGCATTAGGGAGGCACTACGGTATCACCGGGTGCCGACCTACCTTCGTCGTGTGGTCGGGGACTACCTAACGGATAGAGCCGTTATCTACCCCGGTCGCAGCGGAGAATGGAACCGGCGAGAGATGTCGTGCGGTGTTCCACAGGGATCGGTTCTAGGGCCTTCCTTGTGGAACATCGGTTAGAACTGGGTGCTGCGCGCCGACCTCCCTAGCGGTGTCAGCGTAGTTTGCTACGCTGACGACATGCTGGTGCTGGCACAGGGGGGGTCGTACGAGGCGGCGGCCGAAGCTATGACACGCGGGGTTGCGATAGTCGTTGAGAGGATCGGGCAACTAGGTCTTGAGGTGGCATTGCACAAGTCCGAGGCCATGTGCTTTCATGGGCCTCGGAATGCGCCACCTCCGGGATCCATACTCACGGTAGGAGGGGTATCCATCGGTGTCGAGTCGACTTTGAAGTACCTAGGACTCGTCCTCGACAGCCGGTGGAACTTCGTGGAGCACTTCCGACGTTTGGCCCCCAAACTCCAAGTCCGTTCCGACTGGGGCTGCCTTCAGGCGGCTCCTGCCCAACCTGGGGGGGCCGAACGCCTCCTGCCGGAGGCTCTACGCGGGAGTCGTGCGGTCCATGGCCCTCTACGGGGCCCTGGTGTGGGCGCGTTCCTTGAGGCTGCGTGCAGCCCACTACCTGAACGCACCCCAAAAGGTGGTAGCCGTAAGGCTGGCCCGTGGGTACCGCACGATTGTGGGTACCGCGAGGCGGCGTGCCTCCTTGCCGGATTGCCGGCTGCCGCCATGGGATCTGGAGGTGATAGTCCTCGCGCGTCTGCATGAATGGCGCGCGGAGGCGCTTCGCCGGGGGGAAACTCCGCTGCCGCGACAAATTGTCGCTCAGCGGACAGACTTCCGGCGGGATCTCATGGCGACATGGAGAGAGCGACTGTCGCAACCCCGTGCAGGGCACGCCACGATAGTGGCGATAAGTCCCCTCTTTGAGGAGTGGCTGGAGAGACGCCACGGCGTCCTCACCTTCCGCCTGACGCAGGTCCTCACCGGACACGGTGTTTTCGGGAAGTTCCTGCACCGAATCGGGCGGGAGGAAACGCCCGGGTGTTTCCATTGCGAGGATCGACCGGAGAACACGGTGGAGGTGTGCCCCGCGTGGGCGGAGCACCGCCGTGTCCTCGAAGCGGCGATTGGCGGCGGCGACCTCTCGCGTCCGGCCCTGGTGCAAGCCATGGTCCAGAGCGAGACGGAATGGGACGCCGTCACCTACTTCTGCGAAGCAGTAATGCTAGAGAAGGAGGTGGCGGAACGTGAGAGGGAGAGAACCTCACAGCGTCCCGGCCGCCGCGGGAGACGCCCCGGGCGTCGGGGGCCACCACGTGGCCCCCGGCCACCGTAGGCGCGGGCCTGTGGACGGTGGGCTATGGGCTAGCTCGCCGTCCATCCGTCTCATGACGACAGGCCGTGTCGACGGCGCCTTCGTGTTCCACGCGCGCCTCAAAGAGAGTCAGCAATAGGAAGGGGTCCGCAAGGACCGATGCCTGCCGGGGTTGCGGGACTGTTCGAAAGAGATACCGTGACCCCGGAACACAAAGGGCGATGAAGGAACATGGATGGGTTTTAGTCAGTAAAAGTCTGACACTCCCTCCTGCTCCGCCCAGAGCGGGAGAAGTCATTTGATGATTTCCCATCCGAAAAAAAAAAAAAAAGGTCTGCCTATTCCTGAAAGAAACACATGTTTGGGTTATATTGGACTCGAGCCGACTGTCAAACTCCGTTCGGTGTCTGTCGGTCATCAGTCATCTGGTCGACTTGGTACAATTGAAGCAAAACCGACAGTCCTCTGTAATCCCCAAAGGGTTAAGTGTACCTAAGAGTACAACCACATTTCACCAGTTATGTTTCAAGTCCCATATAATAGGGTGCAAGCCTATTGCCATCAACCCGGCGCAAATCCAGACTCAGTGGCTGCTTCTCAGAAATTCCTGATGGAAGAACCCAATAACACTTTGCCCTACCTGGGAATCAAACCTAGGACCTCATCCTCAGCACTGCAGTCGCGCTTGCAACCACTTGACCAACAATGCATAAATTGAAATGACATCTAGGTGCATAGTTGATTGTACCTGTAGCCTGTGTTCAAATAAAAGCTTCGTAGAAAAACCCCATTTACCCGATCCGGGAATCGAATTCAGAAAGAAGCCTACGGTTACCAGAACAACAAAATAACATAATATATACGTCGCTATTTATCTGTCAAGGGTAAAAAAAAATATATAAATGGAAATAGTAAAAATGTGCACTGATTTACCTAATGTGTATGAGTCTGATATTCTGGATAAACAAGATATATCCAGTCGAGGATTCAAAGCACCAGCCTTGTGTAACTTGGACCTCCACATCATGGAAATGCTTCCGTAATCTGCCTTGGGAACCTGAATGATCTTCTGGTAGCATTGAAACAGAAGTTTCTGCTCAGCATCCCAAGGCGCTCTTGAGGTACCAATGAATAGAACTCGGTCTTCTGGGCATATTCCTGAAGGTGGCGTGAAAGTAATGGTTTGAAAAAAAAACGTAGATATGGTATTGTACAGATTAGCTGTGAGTGTATGCCTTTCAGATAGCTTTTTGGGACCTTTGGGCGTCCAGGACCAATTTAGTTTAAACATGTAAAAACCCGCGTAAACTATATTTATTTATCGCTACCCGTACTAGCTGTCGCTAAACATCATAATTATATCACTCTTATACAGCAAATGCGTATTATGCAGTATACGCGTGCAAGATGATATTAACGTTTCTACTATAGCTAACAATTAAGACTAAACAAAATGAGCAAATTCTGTCCCGTTTACTTTAAACTACTGAATTGAATAAATGTGTCTGCGTCTCACTATCATTAGGTATTATTTACTGACTTGTCTATTGTTATTGCAGTTAATGTAAGAAACTAAAATTATGAATAAAGTTTGAAACGTAAATTAGTTGTCTACCTTTGATTATTTTGACCAAATCTTTCTTCAATCTCTTTGGATCAGTCTTGTCAGTTTTCGGAATCTTCTTCACGAATGGCTTCTCCGCGTCATCCATCCATATAACAGACGGCTGTAGCAGCCTGGATACTTTCATGACCAGATGTATCAACATGATCAGGCCAGACTTGCCAGGGTATTTTCCGACTATGTTAGCTGGGGTTAGGTCGAAAAGCATTGCCCCAACTTCTGTGCAGATGGAATGGACTAGCATCTTCTTGCCACACTTTGCCGGGCCTGTTATAAAAAAATAACATTGTTGATCCCCATTGCTTAGCAATAGGGTATATGCATGATTTTTTTTATCACTCTAAACAAAGCGTATTAGCATCAGAAATAGCAAAGTGAAATTATTTTTATTATATTTATGAAAAATACCAAGTTATAAGCATTTGAAACTGCTGATTAGACAGAGAGATCCGATACTGCGAATAACGTCATTCGCTGCATCGACGTACAAAATCCATACTAAATTCCGTTTATCTAGGAGATAGAAACAAAAGTGTAAATGGTTATACCTTTTGTGTTGTTTGGCCGATTTATGCCTTGTTTTCGCTTTTTGTCATTATTTTTATAGTAACATTCCGTATTTCCGTATTGCAGAGTACAGAATCGATCATCGCAGTGGCATTGGCAGCGTCTAGAGACGGTAGTACTAATGAAAAACGTGGCGCTGAAATTTTCGACCAACGAGGCTTAACCATGCCTTGCGACTTCTACATTTTTAAAAACATATTAACCGGTTAACCCATAGGTAATAAAACAAAGATATTTAAATGTTTACCAGTGATAGACTGGACAAGATGAAGAAAATCGTTATCCAATTGTTACCACTTAGTAACAAATCGTACTGTCTGTGTTTCAGGTAGCATTTGGGTGTCAAAATTGAAAATACACGGGATCAAAATTTTTGTATGATGTATTCCCATGTCTGCTTTATAAATCTTTTAAATCTCTTCAATATATAACCATATCAGTAGGGCTCCCGACTCATGGTAGTTGTAGGAACTATTGGGTTTTATTCGGCTAGACTCCAACATAACCCACCGCTTGCCCAAGATGGCGGGTATCCATGAGCAATCACAAAAAAAAATATGATAAAAAAATAAAATCAATTTTACCAGTAAGCAGAACCGATCTCACTAACGGAGCATTATTCCTGACCAGCTCAGAACCCAGTGGCAATATACAATACTCCTTCGTCAACTGCCTTACATCACCCAGACATGGAGTTGCCTCCATTCCCTCGGCCCGATACGCAGAACCTACATAACATTTCTCTCCAATATACTCATCAATGTTCACAAGTGGATACGGTCTGATTATGCCATTGGATACTAGTTCTTCAAATAAAGATTCTGTTGTTCTGTCAGGGGTTAGGTCTTTTTCTTTCTTCTTTTTGTTTTTCTTTCCTCCACGACGTGTCTGAAATTCAGATTAAAATTGGAATTATTGTACTAAGCCTCGATAAAGTCTTATATTTTTAATGTGACGTATCGCTTAATGACTCCTTGGTAGTTTGTGTTTGTGTCCTTAGTGTTTTGGCCTGTATGCCAAAATCATTAGGTGTTCGTGGTAAACCACGAACACCTCATGATTTTGGCACAGAATGTCAGAAGAAAATAGTTTTTTCTACGAGTCAGTTTTGTTTTTTGGATCTCATAATAAAGTGTCGTAATTTCAGAACATGCAGTGTTTATAATTAGCATGTCCGTTACAATTTTTAGTAATTTCCTTCGAATCTGCTTCTAATTTTCCTACTGCTAAGACACAGGCCAGCTCTCTGTGAACGGGCTTAGCCTTTAACCCAATCCACCAACCCGATTATTCTTTTGTTCATCTGTCATTGAATCGATAAAATGACACATAAACAAAAGAATTGTCTATTCTTTCTTCGAAGAAACCCGTTTCTACGGTGGTCATGCTACGCGTGCGGGCAGGGTTAAAAATCCCTTGACCAATTAGACATTTGTGTAGGTACCTTCTTTTGTTGTTTCTTAGACTTCTTTCCTTTCTGTGCCCTGTCCCTATCAAAAGCAGCTTGCAGCAACTCTAATTCACTCCTCATCATCTCATCAACTATGGTCCTTATCTCTTGTTCTATCTTGACCATCTTCTCTCTTTCTATCATGTCTTTGTAGTACCTTTCGTGAGTATTGTCTGCATCTTCCTTGAATTTCCATATGTCTTCGTATCTAAGGAAATCACAAAATTTGTAGCCAGTTTTGTTAGCTTGTATTTTTGTAGGGCTCTTAAAATACGCTTTTATTTTTTTTCAATAAAAAAATCACAGCATTATCAACATTCAAGTTAAGGAACAATATTTTTACATGATTTAAGAATTAATAGGCATTATTTCATTACAGATTAATAAATAGTTGTAGGGTTCGATTCCTAGGTCCGGCAAAGTATTATTGGGTTTTTGAATCAGTTTCTCAATAGGCAGTTGATCAATAGTCTCGCCTCCTCTTAGATGGGGTTTAAAAACAAAAGTAGCGATATGTGAATGTACGGTTGAACAAGCTATTTGGTTTACATTTTACAATGTAATTTGTTGGTTAAACTGTAAACCAAATAGCTTGTTCGACCGTTCTATTAAGTACACCTCTGCCTAACCCTTTTGGGATTACAGGCATGATGTTACAGATAGTTTTTTTTTTTTGGGCTTTCCTTTAAGCAAGTAATGCCTGTGTTGGGATCTATTATTTATGTATCTAAGTTATCTATTTATTTAATAGATAACTTTGTCTAGCAGGCGACGTCTCAAAATTCATCATCATCATCTTGCCCCTTATCCCAATTTTTGGTCGTCGTTTTCGTTCGTTTAATTCATTTGGGTTCGCCGCAGCATGTCTTCTTCTTCCATACTTCCCTATTACTCGTCGACGTGTATCTACTGAATATTATCTACCAAGCTCTACGAAAAGTATAACTTACTCTTCATTAGCACCGGCCATATCTTTCAAGAAAGCAGAACTAGTACATTTAAATGTATCAAGGTCATCTGCATCTTCTTTACCGTTCTTGCCGTTTTCTTCACTTTTACCGTTCTTTTTGTCTTTACTCTCTTTGCTTCTTTTCGATTCTTTAGAAGAAACAGGTGAAGATTTGCTTATTTCACTGTCCATGCCAGTCCCTGAAAAATTAGGTGGTAGTAAGTTTTTTGGATAAATGAAAGATAATATTCCCTTTAGAAGACTTGCGATCCCCCAGACCCGCACTGGGCCCGCGTGGGGTAAACAAGCCCACTCTCTTACATTGAGAAGAGACCAGTGTTTCAGCAGTGAGAAGATTTGAAGCAGATAATGCTTTTGATAATTTTTGTAAAATAATTTATGACCCTATCAAGAAAACAACAAAAATGGTAACATATCGTCAAATGACAACATTACAATATTGGGCAAAAAGATAGTTCTAATATAACCAGTCTTTGCAGGTTTCTTATTCTATTGAAACTCCACACTACACTAGGTCAGCTTAACTTCGAAGTCCATACACGGTCGTCTATACCTAGCAAAGGTGAATCCAAGAATTAAGTAAGTTTTGTTCTACATTTCAACTTTCTCACCTGTTCGGCTATACATTGCTCTGCTACCACCACTTTCCACAGATGGCATTTCAGGAAATCTTTCAGTTCTATCATAGTACTCCCTGATCCACCTTCTCAGTTCGTCTCCTATCTGTTCATTGATTCTCTTTTCATGCTGAGCTCGGAGATTGTCTTCGATCGAGATAAGAGCAGCTTGGTATTCTTTTTCTCTTTCTAATTGCAATTTCCGGCGGTACTCTTTGACCTGTACAGGAATAAACAGAAAATTATTCATGAAGCTGAACACCAGTTTTTTTTTTTTTTTAATATTGTTTAGTTCCGTAAAGTGGTAATTAAAATAAAAAACCAGCAGCAAATGGCACATAATTGACGTTTAAAAAATAGAAACTTAAATAAAATACGTTGAAAGGCTGTTTACAAAGTCAAGAGAGAAAATAATTCATGACCGTACCTAACAGCAAAAGAAAACGTCGTGAAGAAATTGGCTTGTCCAGGAACCAAAAATTCGTAACATGGCATTCACCAAATCACACTGGGCTCGCGTGCTGGACCACTTCCTCTCAAAGACATCCCGTCTCTCTGTGTGTCTCTTTATTAGGAACATGTACAATTGGCTGATAATATAAACAACAATACTACTTACTTCCTCCGCCTTCCTTGCGGCTTCAGACTCCGTATACGGAGCCAGTTCCATCCCTATCAACTGTTGTTCTTCAAATTTCCTCCGCTTGGTAAGTCTTCTAGCCAAAAACCCTCGCCAGACCTTTTGAATGGCCGTCGCTGCAGCAGCCGACATCTCCCCTTTCTGGTCTCTCCCTTTTTCTTTTAGTAGACGGATCTCTTTCATGAACTGTCCTCTAACATAAAAGAATTTGGATTATTAAGAAAATTACCACAACGCTTAATTTAGTTCAAGCCAAGCCGCTTTTTGAACTTTAAACTTTATTCTGACTGAGATGAAGTTCTAAATACGGAAAATAACTTTATAATCATGCCAAAGTTGTTGATTTTGAAACAACACATACACATTTCTGATTATAAACAACTTGGATAAAGAAGTACAAAGATCTTTTGGCGTTCGAATGACGATAACGTTGACAGGAGTGCATTGTAGGTAAGTTATTTTAGGATAATGTATTGAAAAAGTAGCATGGCGTCGATTTTGGCCACATGTCAAAAGGTGCTTGTATAGTTTTAGTAATATCCCAATGTCATGCACGCTACTTGCATGGTGCTAAGCAAGTTTCTTTACCTTAGTCGACCCTGCCTAGCTCTCTCATGGCTCTGTATAATGATAACTGCCTGCTGCTCTGTCAAGACCAAGGGTTGTGCCTTCGGAGGCTCGTATCCCAACTTCCGCAAAGTCTCTAGGACAAACTGTCGCCTGCTCTCTATCTCTTCTTCTCTCTCTCGTATGAAAAACTGCGGAATGCATGGCTCAACTTGGTTTGGGGTCACTTGTAGTTTGACTAATGCCTGGAAATAAAGGAATACTGTAATGTTTTTATTTAGATGTATCATCATCTGCCTAGCCTTTCCCAACTATGTTGGGGTCGGCTTCCAGTCTAACCGGATGCAGCTGAATACCTGTATTTTACATGGAGCGACTGCCTATCTGTCCTCCACAACCCAGTTAGTACTGGGTAATACGATACCCCTTGGTAAGACTGGTTGTCAGACTTTTTGGGTCACTGACTACCTGTAACGACTGTCAATGATCTGCATATGGCAGCCGGGACCAACTGCTTAACGTGCTTTCCGAGGCACGAAGGAAACCCGGTTTGTAATGGGTGGTCACCCATCCACAGACCAACCTAGGCAAGCACGGCTTAACCTAAGGATCGAGCCGAGCGGCTGTTATTATTTAGCCACGGGCTTCTCCTTTTATTTAGATGTATATTTTAGCTATTTTAATATTGGTTTTGAATTAAATTTACTCAATGCTTTATCCCTTCTTTTTTTTTTCGGATGGGTTTCCATCAAATGACTCCTCCCGCTCTCGGCGGAGCGGAAGGCAGTGTCAGATTTTTACTGACTTAAACCCATCCATGTTCCTTCATCGCCCTTTATGTTCCGGGGCCACGGTTTCTCTTTCGAACAGTCCCGCAACCCCGGACAGTCCCGCAACCCCGGTCAATGTTTTACCCTGTTCAAGCTGTGAAAAACAAGCGATATTATTGGTTAGTTTCACACACATCCCTCACTACGCATCCTATTCATCTCCGGTGGAAAGCCTTAGCAGTATTTACAAAAACTAACCTCATCATCATCAAAAGTATGATCAGTCAAGCGCATCTCCACCAAATCATGTTTGATCTCAATCAGTCTTCCCAAACACGACTCCAGCAGTCTTCTGACAATCATGCGCTTTTGTGGCTGAAGCAGCTGATCGTACACTGCATCCAGCCTACCCAACAGTATTGTGTACCTCACTCGAAGTTCCAGTAGAAGCGGTAAGAGAGCATTTCTGTCAGTTGCGCCTGCTTCAAAAAGAGCTTCATCGGCTTGAGTGGCTTCGCCGATTAGTTCTGATGTCTCGACTAGTAACTCGTTGTAGGTTTTGTTAGACATTTTAAAGTTGTAACTGTTCACTTATTCAGTTAAATTGGTAACTTATTTTCGTTTAAAAAATTTTTTTTTCAAGTGTTTTCAAGAAATTCTTTTTTCATTTACTCAATTCATTTTCTTTGAAAAATTACTATGTAGTTTATATCTTGTATTTTAGTTTGGTCTAGCATATCCTTCATTATCAATAAATTAATCATACATTATGGTACACATTGGTCAATATTGTGAGGACCAACTAACGCCCATCCTGAGACCACGTATAAATATGAACAAATCAGACGAATTTACAAAGGTAGTATGTAGCGTTCTGTTGTTCCTGCCTAACCCCAAGGGAAACAGACGTGTCTATGTTTGTATTACAGTAAGAACTTCCTTAGTATTTCACTAAAAAGAACATATTTTCACACATTTTCACAGATTCACAAACCACTCAATAAACTTTTAAATCAGCTTTAAATTCATCGAACAACATTGTCACAGCACTGTAACGTGTATCCAAGCTTTATCGACTCAACGTGCGTCGCTAGGCACCCTATCAGCTCGTCACAGTTGAATTAACGTGTTTTTAGCAAAGTTATCGTGTTTAACTATTGATGCGTGAGCCAATGTTCCAATATATTATGTTATATGCCTTTTTTCAAGGATCGACTTATAGCGGTGCTGGTTTTTTGACAATGAGCTTATTGTGCTGAAAATGTATTGAAAATTTGATATTATTTTTGCATTGACAGGAGAGAAATCAGTTAGTGTTAAAACGTGACCTTGTCTTGGTTTAATAGAAGAAATTATTGTGTTTTGGTGGTTTAAAACCTTTTATAATGACATAAATACGTGTACAAATAGACATACCTACGATTGCATGGGTGCAACCTACATACATGCTAAACATCAAACCTAAACTTCCGGAAATATTTGAAGCTTATTCCAGAAGATTCGATCTGATGTTTTTAATATGGTTGCGACAACCACACTGAGCGGAATTTCGGCATTATGATTATCTAGATATTCTAAACGGGTTTCGAGTGTTCTGTCAAATCATTATCATCATCTTCCTGTTCTTGTCCTGTTCCTTCCTGTTCTTGTCCTGTTCCTTCTTGTTCTTGTCCGATGTTTCTGGGGTCGTCATATCGCGTTTTTTATCTTCCATTCTCCTCTATCAACCGTCACGGTAGTTTTAGGTGTTTTATTTCATTCTTATTTTTGTTCTGTTGTGTGCATTTGTAAATAAATATGTTTTCTTCTTTTTGCTTCTAATTTAACGGTTTGACTAACACATTTTTTGTTTAACAATTTAGAAACAACAACATCTGGTGGGGATTGTTGTTAATTTTTCCAAAAATCCCCACTAGACTGAGATTATTTAACTAGTGGAGATTTCTGGAAAAAAAAAGTAACTATCCCCACTGGTAGGGATTTGTCGGTGGGGATTTCTGGAATAATCCAAGACGCTATCATGTACCCCTTTTTCATTCATAACATTCCTCACACAACCAATCCATCGTTTCTTTGGTCTTCCTCTCTCTCTCTCCAACCATCAACATTTATATTCATCACTCTTCTAGTCTCTTAGTTTATTGCAACATCATCATAATCATATGCAACGAATACCCTTATCATAACTACACAACACCTATTCTTCTCTAACAACACAAAATCACCTAATCACACTACATGTTACCAGCATTCCTGCTTCCCATAAACACATCGTAGGGTAGTTTGATGCGTCTCAAGTGGCAGTTATCACGACCCGACGGAGTGAGTGCCATAGAATAGTACAGAAGGTCCATACAGCGAGAGATACCGTGGCCCCGGAACACAAAGGGCGATGAAGGAACATGGATGGGTTTTAGTCAGTAAAAGTCTGACACTCCCTCCTGCTCCGCCCAGAGCGGGAGAAGTCATTTGATGATTTCCCATCCGAAAAAAAAAAAAAAAAAAAAAAAAAAAAGGTCCATACAGCGAGCGAAAACAAGCAATTCAGTTAAAGTTTGTCACAATGTGTGGAACCCCATCGCAGAATATGCCACACCTCCTCTCCTGTATAATATAGTCCGAGTAGTTGTTCCGGGTTCTGCTGTATGTGTATAGGTATAAGTTTATTACAGTCAATGACTTACAGCACTTAAAAAGGAAATAATCAGAAAATCGTAAATATGTATGTACATAGTTTAATGACAGAACACCTACAAGTTTGTATGGACCCATCGGTGCGCGAGTCCAACTCGCACTTGGCCGGGTTTTGATTGATGTAATCGCTCATAAAATATCACTTTGTTTTGGTCTTTTCTTAATTAACCTTTTGGACCTGTCTGTTTAGTGTCTCACTTAAGCGTGTACTGTTCCAACAATTTCCTGCGGGTAAAACCTGCCACTTAAGTAAATAAGACTTGCATGTGTTACTTAATCGTAACTTGAGTGTAGTGATGGATGTCTGGCATTGAGAGATTTTGTTGTTAAATGAACAAGAAGCGGCTCGCCGGTAAGTAATAGCAGTCGCACGGTCGATCGAGGTTAAGCTACACTAGCTTAGGTTGGTCCTTGGATGGGTGACCATTTATTACATACCGAGAACCTACCATGTCTATGAAATCACGTCCGAGCTGTCATTGGTAGATCTTTGACAGTAGTTTAAAAAAGCCAGAAGACAAAGTCTAATAACCAGTCTTGCCAACTGAGTTCAATTACTTTACTAGATATTTATCGATGTTAAACTTGCCATACAGCGCCAGTCTCTTGGGCACATTACAGGTTGACAGTGTTGAGGGGGAGTTTTTATTTAGTTTGTTGTAAGTCTAGGTTATTTTATTTTAAATGCAATAGATAACATTCCTTTGTGCCTATTGGCCTTGTTTTGTTCTCTCACTGATATAGAGGGATATTACGTTTTTCTTACTCCTCCGCTATACTTTTCTGATTGATTTCGTTGCGGAATCCAAAACAGTTAAATTATTTCTCTGTAGGGACTTAGTCGTGCTTTACTGTCTCGGCGCTTTTCTGGTGGGTGCCACTGTTGATTCTGGCTCTCAGGAGTTGCAGTGGTGAGGCCATAGTGTGGCAGGCTTGTCCCAAAAAAAAATACGAATACAGCATATTAATGACGGTTTCACCCGCGTAGTTCCTGTTCCCGTGGGAGTAGGGGATAAAATATAGCCTATGTTATTTAAGGTGAATGTAGCTTTCTAATGGTGAAAGAATTTTAGAAATCGGCGCAGAAGTTTTTGAGTTTATTCATTACAAACATACAAAAATACAAGTCTTTCCTCTTTATCATATTAGTGTAGATATCCTACAAGTTAACAGACACGTTATTTTTCCCAATCACCTGCACTTATCTTCGTATATGAACGTCAATAAAGGTGAACTTTACCGAGAACGAACTACTATGTAGTGTGCTCATCAAAATCTAATAAGATTGAGGAACGGAGCGTAAATTATAGTATAAAACTTACGCCCGGACGGGTTGGCGTTAAGGCTAGTGTACATCATCTGCCTAGCCTTTTTCCAAGTATGTTGGGGTCGGCTTTTATTCTAACCGGATGCCTGAGTACCAGTATTTTAAATGGAGCGAATACCTATCTGACCCCCACTAGTAAGACTAAAGAAGACTGATGGTTGCCAGTTTCGAGCCACTGACTACCTGTAACGACTGACAAAGATCTACAAATGACAACCGGGACCAACGGCTTAACGTGCTTTCCTATGGCACGGAGGAAACTCGGTATGTAATGGGTGGTCACCCATCCACAGACCAACCTAGGTAAGCGCGGCTTAACCTGAAGATTGATACGAGCAGCTGTCATTATTTAGCCACGAGCTCCTTAAAGACTAGTGTAGTTACCACATGAAGAATATTATGGTACGAAAATTTAATACGTATTATTATCACACGAAGCAAAGGATATATGAGAACAACCGTATACCATGGAATTTCTGATACGAAGATGATAACGCCTTTAGCAGATAATCTGTAGGTAGCCTAGAAACCTGGAGTAGGTGGTAGACTGCTTTTCATCCTGGATTTAATACGCAAGAAGCTAGTTTTCAATAAATCATTATTAACTCCCGACTATAAAACAGGGGTAAGTAGACCACTTATTACAAGCAGATGAGATACGCAGAAAAAGACATAAAACAAGCGGTCCTTCGATGCCAATACAATGACGAACGCGACGTTTGGATTAAAATATTCAACATAAATTAAACTTAGGGACAATAATAAACAAAGGTTTATATTGTATCGATTACTTGCGCTTGGCTAAAGGTACATGTTACTTCGGTAATATTTAGTAATTAAACCACTACAACTAACAACCCAACGTTATACACCCAGCCTGATTCCAACCCATTATTACCAGCCTGTGTAGCCGACCGATCAGTCGATATAAAGCAATTATGTGTTTTTTTGTTTTTTCACCTTGCAACACTTAAATAAGCCATGATTGGGCAACACTCACGTAAATCCTTTAGGATTAAAGCTTTATGCCGCTTTGGGTTTTAAGTGTAAATAAGAACCTAACAATTTCTTTACGAGTTTAGTTTTGCTGATATTAGGCTTTTGTGTAAACCTTTTTGTAATAATTAGAACTTGTGATTGAAAATAACAAAACAATATTAATATTAGTTAATGAAATAGACTGTTTTTGGCACTTCATTGCTTTCTTAATTACCCATTTTCTACAAAGGTTTGTTTACTATATTGTTAATAACTGTTAAAATAATAGGCATGACGACAGTATCAAACAATTGGAAATCTATTTAGTCCGTCAGTTAGAGTATTGGAAATTAATGGACACGTATTTTTTGTTTTCGTAAATCAATGAATATTGACAAAGATAAAACGCATCAAAACTCGGGAGTGGGGGCTCGTGACGTTATCGTTTGACACGCCTACGGACACCTAAATACGAGTTTCCATGGCTGACCTGGAAGTCTTTAAATAGACCCCAGACACAGGTTGACCGAATCAAGAAAAACCTGTTCGTGTGGAGATTCATAAATGACTCTGCCCTGGAGTCTAAATGTTATGTTGCCTCACAAACGATGAGACGCAAGATATCGTCACCGGTCTGTCCTGTTGATTGCACATCACAGGAGCTGATGGACGCTACTGAAAGCCAAACACGTTGGCACTTTTTGAGTTGACTCAATTTGACTTGTTATCGAGACGCTAAAAAGAAGACATACATCACAATGACAATACCTTTTATTTTGACAAAAGATTCAAAACATTAATTGACGTTATTTACGTTGTCAATCAGACGATTTTTTCTACCATAATGATGCAATAGATTGAAAATTTCATTGAAACTCATTCGTATTATGCTAAAAAGAGTTTTACGCACTTGTGGCGTATGACCTTTTAAAAGGCCTTATGAAAAAAGCTTAATAACGGCACATTAGACCCTCACAAAAGGCATCCACTACATTATACTTAAAAACTCAAAAGGCTTAAATATTTCGAATATTCCAATACAAAAACTAGACTACATTCAAGCATTTTCAATCTGCCTACGCGAATAACCTGGTATATTTTAACACAAGTAATATTTCTCTTAAAAGCTTACAAATATGAAAATAACATGGTCTTTTAAATGTCTCGGTATTTTAATAAAAACTAGGTAAATATTTTCAAATTACTTTGCTACGCATCACATGATTTGAGAGTTGGGACTTTGAACAGCGGTTCTTAAACCTCATAGGCTCATCATCTTCATCTGCATAGCTTTTTCGAACTATAACGTCATCATCATCATCATTTCAGGCGAAAGACGTCCACTGCTGGACATATGCCAAAAGTGCGCCACATTGACCGGTCCCGTGCGATTCGCATCCAGCCGATTCCCGCAGCCAACTAAGAATTACGAACTATAAACTATACGAACTAAACGAACTATTAACTATAACTAAGAACTATAACGTAATCAACCTATAATGTTCCTACTGCTGGGACACAGGCCTCCTCTCTATGAGAAGGAATGGTCTATAATCCACCACGCGGGCCCAGTGCGGGTTGGTAGATGTCACATGTCTTCGAATTTTTTGTTCTAGGACATGCCGGTTTCCTTTACGGTTTTGAAAGTAGTGGTTGTAGTCGACTTACTGCTCGTAAGTCGGGGCTGCCACCAATGGGCCACCGCTGCTCTCTTGTTTGTTGTTTTTTTTTTTTTTTTTTTTGTTGTTGTTTATTAACTATTTTCTAAGTATAACATTCAGACACAATGTAATTTGTTGTTACATAAATAAAATGCAATACTTGCAGTTAAACGTCAAAATGTATGGAACGGCTGTTTTTTTTAAATTAGCGATGAAAAATTCATATGTGATGGGAGTTCAGAATAATGTACTGAAAACGTGCTTACCATTCGTGCATCGGTTTCCCTTCTACCTTGTGTAGCCTATGACACTCGGGCATAATGTTGCTCCCCATCAGTGTAATAATTTTCGGAATCGGATCAGTAATTCCGGAGATTATCCCCTACAAGCAAACTTACAAACTTTACCTCTTTATAATAGTAGATTAGATGGTCTAGATTTCTTAGTATTCGACAAAACACGTGGTAGTTTCCTACGATTAACTCCAACACTATGCTATAAGGAGGTAACTAACAAACTTCTTGAGAAACAAGGCCGCCAACGATAAAATGTAGAAAGATGGACGCTCATAATAAAGCCATTATGTGAGTAAATGCTAACGACTATATTTACAAGGCGACTACGCGCCGCCCATTAGGGTTAAACATTGTTTCATGGATTAGATAAAACAGGATAGGTGCTTTCTTTGTTTTAATGTATCATGGTAGTCTAAGCCTAAGTTTATAGTTAATCTGTTGGTTGGTCAGTTAAGGTGAACCGATCATCCAAGCATTTGAGATGACATGACCTTCTAAAATTGTCCACTGACAAAAAAAAACTAAAATTGCCTTTTTGCTCATCGACTGATACAGAACCGGAGACGAGAAATATTTTCGCGCTCGTTCCATCATTAGACCTCATCCATCGCTTTCCATCAGGCGTGATCGAGGTCTTGACCTCGATCACGCCTGATGGAAAGCGATGGATGGATGGATGGAGCAGGCACATTTTGTAATAAAAAAACTGAAGTGTTATTTATGGATGAACCACTATTTGAATAGGTGGTTTCACAGCAACCATAAACTTATAAAGGTGTTGCTTGGCTGTACACTATCGCACCCGCCGTGCCTCGGAGTGTCTCGGTGAGAGTGTACAGCTACCTTTACAGTTCAATTTCTCTTCCACATTTGTCTAATCCACGCCCATCACTTGATAGCGGATAGGTGGCGGAGTCGGCGCCTCTTTGTTTCACATAACGAGCCCCACTAAGTCTTCAGCTATCCCTCTATGACTTTTTGCCATCTCCCGTTAACTTTCAAGGATGCCAACAAAAACTGACATTAGTTTTATTTCGGTGTGAATACCTTAACGATTCTTCTGGGCGTTATTTGGTTTTATGTTAGTACTAGTTGGGAATTACTTTGTTTTATACAAGCAACCGTCAACCAAGCAACTTGACGCAAAAATTGATGCTGGGAAACGACTTATTTTTTAGGGTGAATAGTATTATACAATGCATCCATCAGCACAATGTTTTGAGTCCGTTACATTGAGTCCTACCGTCTATTAAACGTGATTTTTCGCCCCAAACAAAAGTTGTTTCCCAGCAATAGTTTTTGCGTAGAGTTACTTAGCTTGATGTACAGAATGCTCAGTTAGAAAGAAAGAAAGAAAGAAAAAATATTTATTTGGGACAAGCACAGGAACTACAATAATAATAATAATAATGTATGTGTGTGTGTGTGTAATGTGTGTGTGTGTGTGTGTGTTATGTATTTTAGTATATATTAGTTTATTTTAGCATAAATATTATATGTATTAGTATTTATGTACCCATTTATGGTTTTTAATTGTTGCTTGCAAAATGATATTTTTCTTATTTATTTTTGTTGTACTCTATCACAATGCTATCCTATTTGACCTAAAGGTTGGCTGGTAGAGAATGCCTTGTGGCATTAAGTCCGCCTGTGTACCACCCTTGTACATGAAGTTTAAATAAAAAAAGAATAAAAAAAAAGAATCCTAAACTTGATAATAAAAAGAAGACCTGTGCGACGCCAAAAAGGCTCCTATCTCAGCATGAAGCTGCGATAAATGAAAAACAAATACCGCAGCGCTGGTATTCTGATAGGGCCCACTGTGATGCCACGGTCACACCTACGGACACAAAATATTTTGACAGTTGACGGCTTTGCTTCGTGAAAGGTTCGTTTACACCCTGTATATTGCTGAGTTTCCGTAATAATCACTGTTTTAAGCTATCACGGCTTTAAATCCAAACTTAAAATGTCATTTACGGGATATCTTCCGTGACTATTGTTTATTTTAAGCTCCCGATATTTCGACGCTGCAATTTTTTTCCTTCCGGGTGGATAGAAAAAAACATTCACAAAGCATTCTCAATCACACAGCATCCTCCAGTAGTTAATCTGCGATCATGGCGCTTGCAGAATATCGGGAGATAAACAATTATCACGGATGATATCCCGTAAGAAGTACCCGTAATAATATTAGACCATAATCTTCTATGATGTCGGTGACAAATGGAAATCCAGTATAAACTGGCCAGTTATACTAAGTATTTAAACTCCGGATTTCCCTAGACCAGCTCAATTCAGAGTATTGGGATAAGTGTTGTATACTACAGCCCAGTACTCAAACTAATTGTTCCGTCCCTATTTTTGTTTTTTTTTTTCAAGTGGCTTATCGTGTACTCCAAGACCAGACAAGAAAGTTAAGCATTTTACTTGATCCATGGAATTAAAAGCACAAAAATAATAAGCTTGTCATATTCCATTTCCGAGCATCTCAACTGCAGCAACTCAAAACATATGCTGTTCATAAATTCTCCAGAATTCTCCATTAAAGTGTTTAAAATGCACCCTTTAACCGTCTCAGATAACATATACTACCATTATTCTCCAAGTAAGCGGGGACACTTTATTATAACATTTTTATATGACATGCGTTTTATTATGTCCGCGGTTAGTGCTGGCAAATGTTCCGGATTCCCGGAATCCCGGGACTTTATGGAACTCTGTTGCAGCGCGGGATTAAGTCCAGTTGCTCCGTGATTTGCGGATGCATTTTTAAGTTCGTTTTCTTTGGTTTGAATTGGTGTTGTGTAGATGGAGTGCGGTTTATTTTTGAGGGGAAATAATGGTATTTGAAAATCAGTGTTTATGATTTTCTGTTAATAGTTTAATTATAATATATACCAAGCATTATTTAAATGGTATAAGTCTATAAAATAATATAACATAAAGTACATGGGTTGAATTTAATATGCATCATCACTTAAAAACATACATTTTTACCGACAAGAAAGAAGAAAAAACATATTTTTCATGAAAGTAATATGCGAGTAGATACCGAACCAGCGTCGAGGATTACAAAAAAACCCAATTTTTAATAATTTCCTTCTTTAATTTTCTTAATCCCGGAATTCAAACCAATGACGTACAACACTACTTATTGCGAGGTACCCAGGCATTGTGCACTGTTTTGAAACTACTGCGGGCAGGTACAAGTTTATTTTTTCCATTTGTGTTCATTTTATGTGTTACTTAACAGGCAGTTTAAAACTAGTGGTATAGTTACCTAGTGTGTCTAGCGTTAGCCTTATTTTTAAGAATAGGTTATATGCATGTTTTTTTTTTATCACTCTAAACAAAGCGTATTAACATCAGAAATAGCAAAGTGAAACTATTTTTTTAATATATATATAAAATACTAAGTTATAAGCATTTGAAACTGCTGATTAGACATGCTGATTAGACAGAGAGATCCGATACTCGATGAGCGAATGACGTCATTCGCTGCGTCGACGTACAAAATCCATACTAAATTCCGTTTATCTAGAAAGAGATGGAAGCAAAAGTTTAAATAGTTATAACTTTTGTGTTGTTTGGCCGATTTGTCTTGTTTTCGCTTTTTGTCATTATTTTTATTGTACCAGTACTACACTATAGTACATTCCGTATCGAAATAAAAAATAAAAAAAAATATGAATATTGTGCACCATTTTACCGGTAATATTTTGGGTCAGCGTCGTTGGTTTAGTGGTCTCGCGACTGCTGAACATGAGGTCCCGGGGTTTGATTCTCGAATCGGGCTCCGAAAATCTAACGGTCCTTGCATTCGATTTTTCCATTAGGAATTTCACAATTGTAGCTCGAAGTGTTATAAGTTTTTCCATCAGGAATTTCTCAATAGCAGCCACGGAGTTTAGATTTGTGCTCGGTTGATGGCAATAGGCTTACCCCATATTTTATGTGTTGGTCTAATGGTCGCGGCGCATGCTGAGCGTTAAAATAAATAAAATATTTAATTATCGAAGGGATAGGCAGTGGTGTGCCTAATAGTAAATCCACATTTTATCAGTAATTTATGGACCCATTAAAATAAGTGGCCAAATTTTAACACAGATCTTCGGATCTTCGGATACGAGTACGTCTAACCAAAGATATCTAAGCAAAAAAAACACTGATTAAAGTGATTTTATTTTGACTTAAATTAATAAATTGCCGGCTCTAACAATAAACACATCCAATAAAATAGATGGACAAATTTGAACATAGAGCATTCAGTACGTCTAAACAAAGAAATTCAAGTAAAAAAACACTAATGAAAGTGATTATATTTTGCACATAATTACCTACTATCTTCTACTTATCTTAGCAACACTATCCTAAAAAGGTAATGTGTAGTCAACAGAAAGTTGCTACTTATCGTTAAATACAGAATGATATTAACAGAACTAACTTACGAAAACGCGCCCATAATGGGACCTACAGAATGACTTTTTTATCACTTTTAAAAAAAAATGGGTATAATAGGTGAACGGAGTAGAAGCAAATGGCATACCTAGTTTTTTTTTTTGAAAAAAAAGTTTAAAAAAAGTCATAATCATACGCGTATTGCGTATGATTTGAAATTTGATATTTTTCACGTTTTTTTTTCAAAATTTCTCTTTCTTTGTTCTAATATGAAAAGTTTACTTGGAATTTGTAGCGTTTTTTAAATAATAAAATAAATAAAATAAAATTCATTTATTTCAGGTCATAGACCCATATTAGATACAAAACAAACAATTTTTTTTTTTGTCAATTTAAGTCAGCTGATTGAATAATTAAAAATTAATGTGGATTCAATAACAAAAATAATTAAAACATTAAAAAACAATTGAATGTCAGATCAAATCAATTAATGTCAATGGCACAAAACAAAATAAAATTAAATAAAATTAAATAAAATTAAATAAAAATTAAATAAAACAATGAATTAAATTAATGATTGATTTATTTATTTATTTATTTATTTATTTATGTACACACAAAATACTTTACAGGACAATATATTTACATAGAAGAGCACAAAAGTACTGCTTAAGGTGCTGCTGATTTTGGTGCTGCTTGCTTATTGGTACTGCTGCTTAATGATTTTGAATTAATGAATTTTTTGATGATGGATCATTTTTTTCTAAGCTGTGGAACAAAGAAAATAAAAGTATGTATGCCGCTTCTACTCCGTTCACCTAATATAACCATTTTTTTTGGAAAGTGATAAAAAAGTCATTCGGTATTTAAGTCCCATGTAATGGAAGGGGCTGGAATTTATCCCAGGACCTCATGCTGCAGCAAACGCGCATGCGACTACTAAACCAACGAAGCGGTCTCAAACAGTACTTTACAAAAAACAGTTGAAATTTATGGTTGACGAAATGGGATTCAATGTATGAAGATTAAAATAGTTACGAGTTGGCACACTTTTTCACTTGTTTTGCACGTCTTTTGTTTAGTTGTCGAAATTTAGTTACGAGATGGGCCGGAGCCATCAAAACATGTATTCGCAAAATACCATTAATGGAGTTAGATTCTTATCTAACCATAAATAAGGGTTAAGTTATAATAAACAAAAACCAAAATAAAGAAACACAATAACCGCGCTACCCAAAAATAACTCAATCACCGCGGTCAATCACCGCCAATCAAACGGTGATTAAAGTCCACCCAGTGATTACGACGTCCGTGCGATCATTCTCACATATCTGACGTTTTGATTACATAGTAATCACTTCGCCTTAATTGGTGGTTATAATGAAAATAATATAATATAATAAAATTAATAGTTTGGGTGCCTTGTTTGTCGGTAAAATAGGTTGTTTCTTCTTGATGGCTATATTTTTTTTCCTCCCATTTGATGCATTGATTGGCAAGATTTGAATTGAATAATAAATTGCAATCTGTTGGTAAATCAACCGCACGGGTCTATCTTCAAGGTTAAGCAGTACTTCCTGAAGCTAGGTCTATGGATGGGTGAACATTAATTACATACTGAGCCACCCCCTCGTGTTTTTTAGTATGACCTAAAAATTTTTTTATTTTTTTTTGTTTTTAATAGCGCTGCTAGGTTTTTTACATTGCAGCATCGCTATTTCGTGTTCCTCCATTAATAACGTGGCTAATTATATATTTATATATCATTTGAGAGTCATATCGAACTAGATTTAGTGTCGTAGGCTCTCTGACTATTATCGGCGCCGACCTGCCAGCGCTGACAACCAGCGTTCTACGTGTATACGCTAAAGCTTTTATTCCCTGCTGCTCATAAGAAGGTCTTTGACAGTCGTTACGAATAATCAGAAAACTTGAAATCTGACAACCAGTTTTGCCAAGAAATATGGTGTTTATCAAGTAATTCAGTTGTGGAGATAAAATAGGCATTCCCTTCATCTATACTAACATAATTATTAGAAAGAGAAAATATTTTTTTGTTTGTTTGTTTACTTAATAAGCTCCAAAACTATGGAACCGATTTTAACCATTTTTTCATCAAAAGAAAGCTACATTATCAGGAAATAACATAGGCTATAATTATATTTATATCACGCAAATTAACCGAGCTATTACATTTTTTGTGGACAAAGTACTAGTGTGTACTGAAATTATTTCGGAGCTGGTTAGTAGACATGAATTTTCAAATCATAACCATAGGTACATAAATTCTTAAATGTCCATTGAATTTATGAGTTGGTACCAAATAATATAATGATAATGCTACATAGTGCGAAACGAGCTTTACATTTTTAGCTCACAATATTTAGTATTTTAAAATCACAGGGTACAAAAACAATCTCATCATTATAGCAGAATTTACGACTCTAAACAAAGAAAGACCCACAGCATATCCAAAAGTTGCACACAATAATAAGCACCTTCATCTTTTTCTACCATACGTAACCGTATATTACTGACAAGTTGTAAGAACAAGCTAAAATTTGCATGCAAAAAACATCACACTCCATAGAGCATGGAGACTCCTCGACAGTTCTGTTGCTGATGGAGGCGGTATTGTCAACACTTTTCAGATAGACCAAGCGTTTCAGTGAACGTTTATGTATAGTTCAAGATGACGCAACGACAGGAGGCCTTTGACAGAAGTATCATTAAACTGATTTTAGTCCAGAATTTGTTATTTCTGGGTATACAGCCTCTTCATTCTTCTGCCATACTTTCTGCCTCTAAGCGTCCCTGATCCAGGTGTTCCTTGAGTCTAATATCATCAACCCAACTTAGTTAGCGGCGATCGGCGGCGGCGACCTCTCGCGTCCGGCCCTGGTTCAATCCATGGTCCGGAGCGAGACGGAATGGGACGCCGTCACCTCCTTCTGCGAAGCAGTAATGCTATAGAAGGAGGTGGCGCAACGTGAGAGGTAAAGAACCTCACGTCCCGGCCATTGTAGGCGCTGGCTTGTCGACGGAGAGCTATGGGCTAGCTCGCCGTCCGTCCGTCTCATGACGACAGGCCGTGTCGACGGCGCGTTCGTGTTCCACGCGCGCCTCAAAGAGAGTCAGCAAAAAGGAAGGGGTCGATGCCTGCTGGGGCTGCGGGACTGTTCGAAAGAGATACCGTGGCCCCGGAACACAAAGGGCGATGAAGGAACATGGATGGGTTTAGGCAGTAAAAGCCTGGCACTCATTGATGCTCCGCCCGAGCGGGAGAAGTCGTTTGATGATTTCCAATCCGAAAAAAAAAAAAAACTCTGCTTTCTTTGGTATAACCTTAGTCACTTCTTTACTCCACCGACCATATTCGCGTCTAACTCAAACTCAAAGCATTTATTTCAATTAGACCATTACGGCACCTTTCAATGTCAAAAATACAAAAAAAAACAAAGCTACAGTGACAGTCACAAGGCATAATAACTGAGAAAGTACTGTAGTTGCCCATTCCCTAGCGTAGATCTCTGAAGAACCAAAGGTCTTGCCTCACTTACGTGCCTTGCCTTTCCAAATCATCATCTGGTTAACCTTTTTAGACTATGTTGAGGTCGGCTTCCAGTCTACCAGGATGCAGCTAAAGCAACAACAGAGCTACTGCCAATCTGACTTCTACAACTCAGATACTGGCCAATGCGATAGCCCTTGGATATCAGACTTTCGATTTTAAAAACAACCCTATAACCCGTCTATTATCGACTCCTTAGAACACAATTCCGAAAATCCATACGCAGAATAAACTACCATACTAACATACATAAAAAAAACACTCCATCATTAATCGACCTTCAACTTTGCCCTCAACGCAAGATGGCGCATGGCGGCAAAAAGCTCACGTTCGCTGCGTTTGCGCACGCCCCGACCGGATAATGTCTTCATTTGAGATAATTCGCGGGGATCGACTCGGGCCTGGGCGAGGACGGGAGGTGAGGCACTTTTTACATTCCTCTATGAGCTGGGTGGGATTTTAGTTGGTGTAGTGGTAGCAGGAAAATTTTAATAATATTTGTAAAATATCGTGGAAAGCTGATAGACGTTTGTGAAAGAGAGAGTTTGCGAGAGAGAGATAATCGCACGCAGGCAGAAGTGGATAGCTACCGGGGAGAACTGCCCAGTTTTGAGATAATACAGGCTGAATAAAAATTGTTTAAAACAGGCTATATTTGCTCGTAACTTGAAAAGACCCTACCTATTAAGTTAACTATTTTTAGAAGGGAACACTTCAAGAAACAAATAGCTTTAATGACTAGCACAACGCGTAAAAAATTACCGCATAAAGTAATTGTATACCTAACGGCATAAGAAGAACTGTAACTGAGCCCTTATGTTTAGGTCCCATGTAATAGGGGCGAGTCTATTCCCATCAAACGGGCACAACTTCAAACGCCGTGGCTTCAACTGAGAAATTCCTATTGGAAAAACTCAGTAACAATATGCCCGACCCGGGAATCGAACCAAAGACCTCATGATCAGCAGTCGCGACAGCGACCACTGGACCAATGAGCCAGTGGAAAACTTTAAACGAAACTTATAAAAAAATAATACATGTAAAAATAACCACTAAGACTTTGCTGCGGATCCTCCACAAAATTATTATGTACTCGTATTCCTTTTTGAAATTAAAACAAGTCTGTGCAATATAAATCGACGAGTACTGTATACTACTGTTTACTCAGAACCATAAAATGATGGTGTTTTTAAATGAACATGTTTTTTTACAAGCGTCTCGTTCAGCATCTCAGTGTTAAATGACGTATGTGTGGAGTATTAAAATGTCCGTGTAAATGATCGGTCATATTTTGTTAAATGTCAGAAATTATGAGAAAGATTGCTTTGTTTTTATAGTTGGTGTTTTTCATTTGTCAAAACATAGCAAGAACTTTTACTATCTATAAGATCCTTAATTCTTTTAGGTATGTTTAACAAATAAATTACTCTGATTCTGATTGAGTCAATTTAATTTACATGACGTGTGTTCTTAGATTCTATGTGTGTAGTACAGTCACTAAAACACGACAGAGGACATTCCCGGAGCTTTGATCTTGATCTAGCCAAGCGTAGTACGAAGTGTCAATAGATTAAGAACATCTGATGTCTGTGAGCCCATTGAAATCAACCGTACTTTAGACTGCTAAATTTCTAATGAAAAAATGTTGTTTAATACTTTGTCTATGCTCAGCAGCTAGCGGAATGAGCTACATATATGAAAATTATGGTAAAAATCTTATAACATACGCTGTAAAAGAGTTACTAGAAAACAAAAAAATTGTTGCACATTTTAAAAATTATGAAAAAAATATACCGGCCTATTACTGTCCCGCTGCTGGGCAAAGGACTCTTTGCATACAGAGAAGGCACGGGCATTGATCACCACGCTTGCTCAAGGCGAGTTGGCGATTTTAGACTCATAAGTCCAGGTTTTCTCACGATGTTTTCCTTCACCGAAGTCAGTGATGTCCAAGATTTAGAAAGAAAAAACACACTGGTACTTCCCTGGATTTGAACCCATAACCTCGTGCATGAGAGGTAACACCCTAACCTCTGGACCAATACGACATTTCAAAAAGAAAATATTATATTTAAATTAAAACCAATTTATCTTGCTACACGATTCACCCTACATTTAATGACCGTTTTCTCATTACCTAGACTCAAATCTAGTTTCACATCATCAAGACGTCAGCCTCGAGACGTGATCTGTTGCAAGGCCTCCCGCGACTCTGACAGACTCGTGAGTACTTGTGACGAAAATTGCTGCATTAGCCACGACTAAGATGTTATTGTAATAGTGTTGTTGTTTGTGTTCTTTGCGCCCTGGGGGCCTAGTCTGGTAATACAATAGTGTCACAATGATCTATCACTGATTTCATAATTGTTGAACGATGCCATTGTCATTTTGTTAAAAGTTCGTAATCTACTAACTTCATAATGGTCGATCATTGGTCGGTCAGTGGTCTCGTAATAGAATTGTGTTACAATGACATTGTTGTATTGCCATTATTCGATAGTTTTTCGAAAATCATTTCCATTAACAGGTTTTATCCTGTTAATGGAAATGATTTTCGAAAAACTAGAATTAAATTTGAACATATAATCATGCCAGATTTCATTTAGATATATTTTTACATATTATTTATTAGTGTAATATGCAATCTGAAGTAGTAAGAAGTTCGTAAATAGCAAAAAACATTAAGTTATTATGTGTAACGCGGTTCAATAATATAATAAAAAATATAATAAAAAATATATATATATATATATATATTCAATAATATTTTATCTGTTTAGCTGTCCAAGTCAAATGTGGCATTACTGCTTACTGATGTTTTATCTGTTTTTATTTCTAGCGGCCGGTGTTTTGATTTATTTTTATTTATGTGTTTTAAATTATCTTTAATATAGAAGCTTATATTTATTGCAATACAAAATGGTGCTAATTGCGCAAATTTCGGCTTGAACTGTAAACATTTTTGCAGATTACTGCGTAAGTCAGTCATACATTTGTCATTGTGTACGAGATTACCATTCTATGCTATTTCTTTCAATGGATTGTCAGTGGTTGATCATTGGAAAGCCATAATGACGCCATTATATAGTAGATTACCAAACTTGTCAAAATCAACAATTATGAAATCAATGATAGATCATTGTGACACTATTGTAATAGCAGACTAGGCCCCCTGGTAGGCTGTACAATTTATTTTAAATGTTGACACAAATAACATACACAAAGGCAGACTCTAACAGGTAAGTGTGCGGGAGAGGACTCATGGTAGTTGGTAGGTACTTAGACAGACTGTTTCGATGCATCCGTATGGAAAGCTTATTTTTTTCTTGAATCGGAAATAAGTTTCTTTGGTAGAGTGGTTTATTATAATGGGAACGTCTCCTTGGAGGATCCATCTAACTAAATCGCAACACTGTATAGCGTAAATAGCCTGTCAGGACAAACACTTTCATGGAGTAAAAAATTTACTCAGGCTGAATATTTTTGGTAAATTCCCGTCGTTTCCACCCACCAGCGACACACCAGGGATGATAGGAGGTAGGACAGAGCAGCGGTGGCGGCCCCGACTTACGAACAGTAAGTCATGGGTTCGAACCCAGACAGGCACATTACTTTGTGTAATTTATATCATCACCACTGCTCTCAAAACGGTGAAGGAAAACATTGTGAGGAAACCGGCATGTCCTAGAACCAAAAATTCGAAGACATGTGACATATCTACCAATCCGCACTGGGCCCGCGTGGTGGATTATAGCCCATACGCAAAATACGCGCTTTGACGTGGAGTCACCACGACAAAGCACCAGAAGACACCAGCCCGTTATACAATACAATAGGAGGTAGGACGAACAGGAATCCTATACAACGTGTATAGGATTCCCGTTCGTCCTACCTCCTTATGACGTGCGAGTGACATTCAGCTTATAAATGACAACTACTAACGAGAGTGTTACTTCATTGCACATTATTGAAACCGTATTAGTTAGAATATACCCCACTTCTCCAAATTTTTCATCCAAATTATATTAACAAAACACCTTCACTTAAGTTTCACCCCTATATTTTTTACCAGGTCATTGACCAGATCCAACAGACGTCACACCCGAGGGAAATCTCGACCGGTTGCAGCCGATTCAACCAGACACGACACAGGCGAGGCGGTACAGCGCCGTGGGAATACGCTCTAAAGCGCTTTATATGTAATTGGCCAGACTTAATTCGCTGTAGTTTAAACAATGACCGCTTTTTAAAGCGCTTTTAGGTTTGTTTAGAAGGTGTAAGCGACTTTCTTACTTTTCTTCCCGTGGGTAACTTGGAGCTTAGACAAACGTAAAGTTTTAATTTCGATAAAAGGGGCGAATGACTGTCTCGTTAGACTAGTGATTGTAAACGCTTGTATGTACTAAGCATTATGTCCTGGGTTCTCTAAGGCTATAATATTGGATCTTTCCATTGAGAGTTTCTCAGTGATAGGCCTTTTTTTTTCGGATGGGAAATCATCAAATGACTCCTCCCGCTCTGGACGGAGCAGGAGGGAGTGTCAGACTTTTACTGACTAAAACCCATCCATGTTCCTTCATCGCCCTTTGTGTTCCGGGGCCACGGTATCTCTTTCGAACAGTCCCGCAACCCCGGGGTTCAGTGATAGCCCTAGAGTCTGAATTTGTGCTTGGTTGGATTGCAATAGGCTCACCTTCTATTACGGGACTTAAACACAACTGACGAAATATGGGTGTACTATTAGGTATAGAATAGATATTGTAAATGCTGTAAGTCATAATTTCTTCAAATTATTTGACTAAATTTCTTACATTGTTTTTATCTGACGAAGCGACACGCGCTTTATTTGTTGTATCCAAGTGTAAAAACAGGCTGTGTATGTTTGCGTGAAGACGATTAGCATCAGTACATGACACACACATACACACACACTTCTGACTTCTACATTTTCTCTGACGGTACCGCTCCTGCGCTTAGGCACACATGTTTTTATTATCAAGTTATCCCACTGTTATGACTTGACTCGAATTTTTTAAAAACCTTTGGTAAAAATGTATTATTTAAGTCGATTAGTTAATAGGCACTATCCCCCTTATTAATAAACACAGACTAGAGCAAGAATAACTTTACTCCTAAGCTCAAGTTAAGAGTAATCAAATTCAGTATTAATAAACATGGAGCAAGGAAGGAGTAAGCTAATCTGAATCTACTCTCGTCGTAAAAGTTAATCCTTCACGCTACCTAGTTTAAGGAGTGAGTAAGCATAGAACAAATGTATATTTTGACATTTGACGGCATTCATAACCTACAAACCTCAGTTGAGTTTACTTCATTTTTGCTGCTTTGCGCGCGTTAATGTTTTGTTGTTGAATGTGTTGTTTGGTTAGCGAAAAGATGGATATTGATTATTTTATTGAGGATTTGAGGGTGATATTACTGAGGTTGAAAACCTCATGCCATTGATGAGGAGCGTAAAACATTATAAAATACGTAGAAATCCCCTGGAAGAACTTCAAGAAGGTGAATTTAAAAAAAAGTACAGGTTTTCTAAACATACTGCTGTAATGATAATTGATATGGTGAAAAATAATCTAGCTGGTGATGCAAGAGGTGGCTTTATACCACCTCACCTTAAAGTATTGGCTGCAATTAGAACATGGGCCCGTGGAGAGGTAAAACTGATTCTTTATGTTTTATTTTGTATATTATTTTCTAATCATTGTAATCCAATCTCTAGTCATTTGCTAGTCATATAATAAATTCTTATATTCTTTTTATAAATCAGTTAATTTTTATGTGAACAGATTCAAGACGATGCAGGAGATCTTGGTGGCATGAGCCAGCCAACAATATCACTAATTTGCAAACAAGTAGCCTTAGCAATAGTGGCCCATAGAGCACATTGGATTAAGATGCCTCAAAGTGAAGTGGATCAAAATGAAGTTATTGCTGGATTTTATGCACTGTGTGGATTTCGGCAAGTAATAGGAGCCATTGATTGCACTCATGTAAGAATACCAAAGGTTGGTGGAGATGTAGCACAATATTACATAAACAGGAAGGGATACAGTTCCATTAATGTGCAAGTGAGTTATTTAGTATAGTAATAACTACTATTATTGCTATACTAGCCTTTCTTTGAAACAATTTCAATAATTGTCATCAATCTTATGTATTTTTGATACATTGTTTCAGGCAGTATCAAATGCAAACTTAGAAATAATGGGCATAGTGGCACATTGGCGAGGCAGTACACATGACTCGAGAATATTTAACGAATGTAGATTGAAGCAAAGATTTGAACAATTGGAATTTAAAGGAAGACTTTTAGGTGATGCAGGTTATGCTTGTAGTCCTTATTTATTTACTCCGGTCCTAAATCCAAATACTCAAAAGGAGGAAATGTATAACCGAGCACACATAAGAACCCGTAACACTGTAGAGAGATGTTTCGGAGTGTGGAAGCAAAGGTTTCGGTGTCTACTGCGGGGATTTACAACAAAATTGGACAATACAAAGCTCTACATTGTTGCATTGGCAGTTTTGCATAATATTGCAATGCACAGACAAGATTTTTATGAAGAAGAAGAAGACGGTGATGATGAAGTTCCAGTGAGATGGGTAATAAGCAGTACTCGCACAGGCAATGCTGCCCGTGCAGCATTTATTAATGAGAATTTTTAAAGAATTTTTAGTTTGAACTCTATTTCTGTACATAAATAAAAAACATAAGTTGACAAAAAGTTTTATTTATAGAACTTAAAAAAATATTTATCTATGAAGCCTCACGTGCTCTCCTTATTTCCAACATTTCTCGTTCCAGCATTGCTGCTTTTAATTTTTCTTGATTTATTTCTTTTTCAAGTATTGCTGCATTTAATTTTTCTTTATTTATTTCCATTTTAATTTTGTGTTCTTCTTCAGCCATTTCCATTCGCCTCAGCTTCGCCTCGCTGTCATCTTTTAAAAGTTTACTATGGCTTATCATGCGGCTCACATATTCTTCTTGGTCCTTTCTGGGTTTTGAACTATTACCCACAATGTTGTTCAAGTTTCCGTTTGGGCGCCTTCTTTGCTTGATTTATTCCGATACTTTTTGTTTTTGGCGTTTCCATGGTTGTATCATCTTCAGAGATCTTAATAGGCAATGAGTTCACACATTTTTCCATAGGAATGGCTGTGCTTTTATTATTTTGTTTCAAAATGATAATGAACACCATGGTATGTATAAACTATAGGTACATAAATATACTAATAGATATAAAGGTTGACTGGTAGAAAATGCCTTGTGGCATTAAGTCCGCCTATGTACCACTCTTGTACATGAAGTTTAAATAAATAAATATTTCCATTATCCTGTATTTATATCCTGTAATGTACCGATTGTTTCAACACATTTATTCATTCATTATAAGTGAAAACTTGTAATTGGCCTTAAGCTTTAGTATACTAAGTTAACATGTTTTTATTAGCTGTAAGTTTTCCAAATAAAATAAAATAATATAATCTCACCGCTGAAGGAGTACATTTCTCAAAATCCACTTGAATATCAACATCTTCAATAGCTTCTATGGGCATGTTGGCTAGCTGCTGATTTTCTTTATTAGTGTTTACATCACCTATCACCATTCCATCGGAATCATAAATATTAAAATCTCGCAGTAATTCTGCGGGATTTAATAAATCTTTAATTTCTATTAAAGAGTTATCTGGAGTTGCTGGCCTTGCACCTCCACCAGTTTTGTTTACTTCTTTTGTAAACGTGCTGCATACTTTTCTTGCATTTATTTTCATTGTCTTCCACTGGATTTTCAGCTGGCTAAGCTCTCTTGGTCGACTATTTAACTCATTAAACTTTTTGTGGAATTCTTCCCAAGCTTTGGTTTTATTTTTATTTGTATTTGTGTCTAGGCTTTTATTTTCTATTATATGCGCGTAATCTTTCAAGACTGTCCTGAATAATTGCTGGAATAATAAGAAAATATTAAAAATAATCAGAGAACCGCAAATAAATAAAATAACACGCAAAATGCGTGGTCTTTTTAAAATCAACATGAGAATTACCTTTTCTTCTTCATCCCAGTTTATGGAACGATTGCGCTTTTGGCTCATTTTTTTACTGTATCAAGTTTAGGTTTTCGGATTAATTTAATTATCTTCGGACACACAAAATTAACTTTCTAAAAGACCTTTTGTTAATAAAACGGCACAGACGAAAAGTCAATGATTATGTCTAATGTCAATTTGACAGACAACTTCACGAGACGTCTAAGTATCATTCTTTGTTCATTCAATAGCTCACTCTTTTTACTTTTAAATTGACTGGGTTGCTATAGCATTCACACTAATATCGGTGTAAGGAATGTATTGTTACTACAAGGTTACTCCATGTTTATTAATATCAGTCTTAGTGCTTTGTTAATACTACGTTACACTGGGATTAACTAGTCCAAGTGTAACGTAAGATGATCTTTGGAATAGATGATTTTTATTAATAAGACTGTGAATTTATGTTGTACTAGAAATCGATAGACGACCCGAATGGCGCAGCGGTACTGAGGCTGCCCTACGTTCCTAGGGTCCCGGGTTCGAATCCCGGTAAAAGCAAATGTTTGTGTGATGAGCATGGACGTTTGTTTCCGAGTCATGGATGTTTATATGTATAATAAGTATGTATTTACAAACAAAAAGTATCTATATAGTATATCAACTATCTGGTGTCCACGACACAAGCCTCGTTGCTTAGTGTGGCTCTGGATGGCGCTGTGTGCAATGTCCAGCGATATTTATTTATTTATTTATAGGTATACGAGTATCCGTAGAATGGAACAGTCATAAATAAAACCAAGAAATAACAAAGCTCACTGTTGGTGCGCCAGCAACTGGCGAAATATGGGTTTACTATTAGGTATACCTATGCCTAACCCTTAGGGGATTACAGGCGTGATGTTGTGGTATGTTAGGAATGGGTGACCAACGACATTCTTGAGTACATATAACATGTTACAGGTACTCTTAGCTATCAGATTATATTATTATATGTGGAGGTGTTTTTTCCCGCCATCTTCTTTTAGTCACCTGTTGCTATTCCTAAACTGACAGTCAGACAATATAAAATATGACATCTGTCATCCAGTCCATTCTGTAATATCATCAGTCCAAGAAGCATCAGTCTGTATCTTTAAAAGTTGACGAAATCTCCAAAAATAGTTATGGAACTTTCAACGTACCGAAACGTCAAAAACTATTTGAATTAATGCGCCTGTAATCATACATTGACACGAGCGGAGATCTTTTTTCCGATAGCTAAATGAAACATTAAAGTGCACCTGAATCAACTCAGACATCACTTTAAATTAATGCACCTGGAATCGTACATTGACACGTGAATAAGTGACCATCATCATCAATTCAGCCACAAGACGTCCACTGCTGGACATAGGCCTCCCCCAAGTGTCGCCACATTGACCGGTCCCGTGCTACTCGCATCCAGTGGATTCCTGCGGCCTTCACCAAGACATCGGTCCACCTAGTGGGAGGCCTTCCAACGCCACGTCTTCCGGTTCGCGGTCGCCACTCCAGAACTTTTCGACCCCATCGGCCATCCGTTCTGCGTTTAATATGCCCTGCCCACTGCCACTTTAGTTTGGTAATTCTTCGGGCTACGTCGGTAACCTTGATTCTCTTACGGATGTCTTCATTTTTTATTCGATCACGCAAGGAAACTCCAAACATAGCCCTCTCCATTGCCCTTTGGGTGACTTTAAACCTTCTGATGAGGCCCATTGTGATCGACCGCGTTTCGGTCCCGTATGTAATCACTGGTAACACACACTGGTCGTAGACTTTCGTCTTGAGACACTGCGGAAAGTTGGACGAGAAGATACCGCGCAACTTCCCGAACGCTGCCCAGCCGAGTCGGATTCGACGATTTACCTCTTTTCGAAGTGACCATGAACAAGACAAACTCGCTTTTCATTTTCCGGCGGAGATCTCTTTTCCGGTAGCAAAATATACCAAAGAACTGCACCTGAATCAACTCAGACATTACTGAATATGGCTTCCCATATTCAGTCAAAAAGCTTTCATTTTTCATGAACGGGAAAACTGCACCAAAACAGCCGAAAGTAATAAGCTAACCTCTCATTTGAGCCACCACTCTGAGCCCAAAATTCGGCTTTAAAAGTGGAACCGACGAAAACCTCACACGAGTTTCCCTTAATAAACGTTTTAAACTCCATATTACGATCTTACAAAATTGTCACACAGTCTAAAATAATCTATTCGGCGAACTCAACTTTTTAGCAGCAGGACAAACGTTTCAGCTAATTTTTTTTACTCTGTGGTGTCCGTGTTGGTTTTTTGGAGCGAAAAATCTCTGCCAAAGTAAATTGAATGAACCGTGATTAGGTTACAAAGTATTTGATAAAGTAATCATTTTGTGGACGTTTTTTACATAAAAGTTATGTTGTGCTGCTACAAGGAATTTTCTGTGTGAAAATGTCACTGGAGTGAATTAAAGTGTTCCCTTAAGCTTAGTTTTAAAATACAGGATGTTTTTAGCGAGTTGGATGTATGATGTTAGCCGTGTGGTATCCGGCAGAGTAGAATAGAACCAACCCATTACACTCACGGGTGTCGTATAAGGCGACTAATGTCTGAGGCAAAACACCTTGCGCCTCCGTAGACCAGAGAATGGGCAGCAGCGTTTTCTGTTAGTCTTTCATCACTGCGATCTCCAATCCGCCTGCCAAGCGTGGAGATTACGGCAAATTCCTCCCATCGTGGGAGAGGCTAATGTCCAGCAGTGGACGTTATAGGCTGTTGTTGTTGTTGGATGTAAATTGTTAAAGAAAAACGCATCCAAAAATATAAGCTGCAGTTTAAAGTAACTAGTATTTTTTTGATTCAACTCTGGTAGTAGGTCGTCATTCATCGTGCGATGCATCGAATAGAGGTTTGAAACCTCGACGCTTGACAAAAATACTATCCAACGCATAAAAGTCACCCAGAGAGCTATAGAAAGAGCCATGTTGCCCAGTACTAACTGGGTTGTGGAAGTCAGATAGGCAGTCGCTCCATGCAAAATAGGTACTGGTACTCAGCTGCATCCGGTTGGACTGGAAGCCGACCCCAACATAGTTGGGAAAAACATTTACAGACCCTTGATAAACGTACCATTAAAAAATAATCATCATTAAATAATGACAGTAGTAAAAATTAATTTTCCCCTGAAAAACAAACATCCGTTCCCAAAAATAGCCCTAATAAGAACGTTTAACACAAAAACTGACATTAAAACAAAATTTCGCGTAACTTGCCTCTTGTCACGTTTACCAAAACGAGTTTGTGTCGCAAACAAAAAAGTTCTTTATTTAATAACCCCAGCAAATTGCGCGTTCACCCCACACTTATGTTGGGCCTCGGAGATAGCGACTGTTAACCGGTGTCGTTACCTTGTTTTGGTTAAAAAAGAGACTAAAGTGAATTTTATTCTAATTGATGCTTTTACATTTTTTGGCGTTTTTTCAGAGTTATGCTTGGCTATTACGGTATTTTTAGCTGTCACGTTGTATTTTTTTAATGAAGGGTAGACAAAATTGAATGTCTTTAAAATGGCAAGTCATATAAGACCATTGATGTTTATATCAAATACAAATTATGAAAGAAGAAAGAAAGAAAGAAAGATAATTTATTTGTCAAACATGCGTTTACATAAACTGAGTAATCAGACATGCAAGGTATTAAATACTACGTTGTGAGCGTCCATGCTTTGCCAATAACGGCGTACAAATTTTGTAGGTTTAAAAATTACATTTCATTGCGTATAGTCATTTGAAATTTAATTACAAAATATATAAGAAATAAATAATAATTGATGTCAAGATATTATTGTAAAGTCAAAAAATAAATTAAATTCTAATCCATAAAAAAAAAACATCAATTCCATCCATTCTAATTCTATAAATTAATTTCTGATTCGTTCTGGTATCGCATCTATGGTGACGCGACTCTGACTCGTTAGGCCAGCTCCTTGAGGATCCAAAATCTACATTTGCACACACATCTCTCGTCCAGTCTAGTCGGTACGCAACTCCACACAGCTCCGCTTTGATGGAGTTCGGCCCTTACGGAACTAAAAGAATCTGTTAGTATTCGAATAGCATTGCCAGGTGGGTGATGTTGATAAAATATGGCGCTTAGATATTATGAAAGGTACAGAAAAATAAAATGGCGGTGTTAGTCACGCGTTCCAAAGATTTTTCTGCACAGCTCATCCTGGAATTGTCATCAGCGCGGGGTTTTCTTTTTTAATCTGCCGAAACCCGTAAACCTCATGGCCTAGCAAGGTCCTCTGGCACCAGACGCTACTCCAGTCGCCATGCAACAGACCCTAGACGTGGGGTCCCTACTTACCCCGAGAGGGTAACAACATAACTTGTACCATCCGGTGGCCCGGTGTTAAACGGTTCCGGTGCGGCGACTTTAAACGTCTTGAGAAATTCGTCTTACTATTCTGTCCTCAAAATTCATCATCATCATCATCATCAGCCTATTAATGTTCCCACTGCTGGGACACAGGCCTCCTCTCTATGAGAGGGAATGGGCTATAATCCACCATGCGGGCCCAGTGCGGATTGGTAGATGTCACATGTCTTCGAATTTTTTGGTTCTAGGACATGCCGGTTTCCTCACGATGTTTTCCTTCACTGTTTTGAGAGCAGTGGTGATGAAATAAATTACACAAAGTAATGCACCTGTCTGGGTTCGAACCCACGACTTACTGTTCGTAAGTCGGGGCCGCCACCACTGGGCCACCGCTGCTCTTCCGCTGCTCTTCTCTTTTAAAAATTTACCTTTATATTAATAGGAATCATCGAGCGTTGAATGGCTTCGGATTTCGCGTGAATTTAGGCAAGATGTGCAGCCTGAAACAGCTGTTCCCTGCATCTCGTCGAGTTTTGCGAACATTTATACGTATGGAGCAGCTATTTTTGAGGTGATTTCATGGTAAGTACCTCAGTAAAAATTGTTCATATTCATGTCCTAATCACCTATAAATCAAAGGCCGTAGGTAAACTCAAAACTCAAACTCAAAGCATTTATTTCAATTAGACCATGACGGCACTTTTGAATGTCAAAAATACAAAAAAAAAACAAAGCTACAGTCCCAGACACAAGACATAATAAGTTGAGAAAGTACTGTAGTTGCCCATTCCCTAGCGTAGATCTCTATGGAGAAGAACGGGCAAGAAACTCCATGGACACTCTTTTAAATAAAAATATTGTTACAAAATCTTGGTTACATCGTTCATGTTGAAATTATAGATATATGTGAGAACGATGTAGAAAAACATTACATTATGAGCGTCCAGAGTAAAAGATTAAATCAACAAATTAAAAATAAAGTAATTAAAATGAACCGTGGCAGCTAAGAGATGATGTAGAGCAGCGGTGGCCCAGTGGTGGCGGCCCCGACTTACGAACAGTAAGTCGTGGGTTCGAAACCAGACAGGCGCATTACTTTGTGTAATTTATTTCATTACCACTGCTCTCAAAACGGTGAAGGAAAACATCGTGAGGAAACCGGCATGTTCTAGAACCAAAAATTCGAAGACATGTGACATCTACCAACCCGCACTGGGCCCGAGTAATGGATTTATAGCCCATTCCCTCTCATTGAGAGGAGGCCGTGTCCCAGCAGTGGGAACATTATAGGCTGATGATGAAAGATGATCTAAAGATTATGGGGAGCCATCGGATTCAAAACACGGAATGATAATAAATAATTATATTGATAAAGTAAACGTTGTCACAGGAGTGAAAAAATACAGACATGATGATACTTAAGCTTGCATAATCAATGCTGAAGTAATAACGATATGAACACAACAGCAGAAAAGAGGCTACTTACATAAAAATATCAAATATGTAATGAAAACGCCAATTTATTCTTTGAAACCGGTTAAGCCATAACGCTTTTTTCATTGCCCTTTAAAGGTAATTACAGCACCAATCAATATCAATACTAGCAATATTGGCTGTGCTGGTGCCGTAACAATAGGCCTGTGTACTGAAAAAATCGAATTAGTCCGTCAGTTAAATTATGAAAAAATATTTGACCCGTATATTTCCTTTTGTTACGTAAACCAAAATTGACGAAGATACGACACTTTTAAAATTCTTAATACGTCACGCCGTGGTATAATTTTTAGTGCGTGCTGACGTCACGAGCCTCCACTCCCGAATTTTGATGTGTTTTATCTTTGTCAATATTCATTGATTTACGAAAACAAAAAATACGGGTCCATTATTTTTTAATGCTCTAACTGACGGACTAAATAGATTTGCAATTTATTGATGGTGGTAACTAGCCTATTAAGGGTCAAGCCTACTATGTAGACCACGCTGGTGTAACAAAACAGTGATCGGAGCAGCTGTCGTACTGTCATGTAGATCGGAATATCTTTTATTTCCCACTGACATCATTAAGGTTCATTTCATTCCTTCATTTTTCTCAAGAATCTTGATCTCAAGGTTGTCGGGCAGGGTCGTGGGGCCAACGAAACGACGATTTTTCCCATTGACCAGTGAAGCAAAGCATTGGGGTCAGCGGGAATTGGCTATTGCTATAATTTCCAGTAAGTTTTCACCTGGTTAATTTCGTCTAATTTGTATGCCTCGTTTGGTCTAGTGGCCTCAAGTGCTACTTCTGAGAATGAGGTCCTGAGTTTGATTCCCAGGTAAAGTGTTATTTGGTTTTTCCATCAGGAATTTTTCAGTCGAAGTAACCGAGTCTGGATTTGTGCCCGTTTGATGACAATAGGCCCGTATAACTTGGGACTTAAACATAACTGGCGAATTGTGGGTGTACCATCAGATACACCTTTGCCGAACTCTTCGGGAATTCAAGTCGTGGCTTTATGGGATGTTGTTGTTTTTAGAACAGGTCTTAGAAGTTGGGTCTCATCATCAACACAATCTGCCTAGTCTTTCCAACAATGTTGTGGTCAGCTTCCAGTCTAACCGAATACCAGTATATTGAATGGAACGACTGCTCTGACCTCTATCTGACCTCGACAACCCAGTAACTGCGTTATGCGAAACCCCTTGGTAAGACCGGTCTTTACTTACTATAAAATGATTATAAAATGAAAATCATTACAAAAGCCTCAATATTGAAAGAGTAAGCACCATGATACTTAAAAGGCCTCGCCATTATGTATTCTACTGTGAAGTTTAAACAACTTTTGTGGTATTCCGCTAATAGCAGATCCGGGCGAGTCATTCAAGCGTTCAAACTCTGTCATGTTTTCAAAATACTTTACTTAACTTGTAAATTTTGAAGCTTTTGTGAGTGGCTGTGTTCGTTCGTATTAAGAGTGAATTGGAAATGGGTGTGTTTGAATTGTTTTCGTTATTATTGTGTGATGATAAATAACTTAGAAGTGGAAACGTCTGTGACTTACGAGTGTTCTATAATTTTATTATGTTAGAAACGGAACGCGCGTATCAATGTCAATGTCATTGTAACCTTGGCAAGAAAACGTCAGGATTTAGAATAATGTCACTTATTTATAGTTCACCACGTATTATCATTCAATCGGTGAACGAAAAAAACATAGAAGTATTCCTAGCGCCCGATAACGACCCAACGCATATTGTGCCTCGGTAGGCGGGGCTTGTCAATTGTGCCTCGAAGCAGTTTAGTTTGGCTGTGACGGCACATGCCGTTGTTTGTATTTTTGTTCAGTTTAAAAGTGTAAATAATGCCTTCTTGCGCAGTGAAATGGTGCAAACATTGATCTCATTACATAATAAAATCCCGGAATTAGTTATCACGTGTAAGTAGCCCCGTAAACTACTACATTATTTTTATATAAATCAAAAACATGGATATTTTATTTTCTGGCTGGTTTTATGCCCGATGAACTAAGTAAATTAATGTTGAATGTTTACAGTTTGAAGTAAAATATGTTTGTGTTTTCTTTTTGCTACATAAAAAAGAACACTCTGCTCCTTTGACAGATTTCCACAAGATCCGAGTCAGAAATAACATTGGACGAAAGAGTTCGCTTAGAAAGACAGGAAAATCACTGGACCACCACTCTAGAACCTGAGTTAAACATAAGTATTGAATATAAACAATACGGGCTCTTTTAAAATAGCAAGGTAGCTTTTGGTAAAGCAAGCTATGTTTTGCATTGTATAGATTTAATCTCTTTAGTATTATATAAATGCATAGCCGATATTGTGTGAGTACTATGTACTAGAAAGCTATCATTCACTGGAAACCTACGTCTTTTCTTGACTTGAATGTGCCCTGGCGGTTTAGAGTATGTCATGCTCACTCAAATGTCTCGCTGATGGTGGCGCATGTGTCGGATCATTTAGTTCCCTTCAAAATGGTTGAGTTGAATGGTGCTGATCCATGCGTCATGTCCGTGAACGGGCGCTGTCAGTTGTGACTGGTCATCTCTTAGTTGCCATGGCTTATTTGAATGACTTATTTTGAATTGTATTTTTTTGTTTGTGTGTTTTTGCTGTGGACACTTTTAACGTGCACATCTTGCTACATTGTTCTCACATAATATACCATCTCAACAGGAATGATGTAACCAAGATTTTGTAACAATATTCTGATTTAAAAGAGTGTCCATGGAGTTTCTTGCCCGTTCTTCTCCATAGAGATCTACGCTAGGGAATGGGCAACTACAGTACTTTCTTTTAATTAACAGGTATAAGGAATTATTCAGCGGAGGTTTGGGCCGTTACACGGGCGGCAGGGCAACACTTCGCTTGCGGGAGGGGGCAACGCCGGTGTTCCACCGCGCGCAGCCCGTGCCGTTCGCGCTGCGCGAGCGCATTTACACCGAGCTCGATGCGATGCTGCGTGACGGCGTCATCGAGCCCGTCGACTGCTCCGACTGGGCTTCCCCGCTGGTACCGGTAAACAAAGCTGATGGCTCTCTGAGAATTTGTGCAGACTTTAAAGCAACGGTGAACCCGGCCCTAGTAATTGATCGCTATCCGTTACCTAGAATAGATGACCTTATGGTTAACCTTAGTGGCGCTCGTTATTTCTCTAAAATTGACCTCTCTCAGGCGTATAATCAAATAGAGCTGGATGATACAAAAGAAATTACAGTAATTAATACACACAGGGGCTTATATAGGTATAACAGATTAGTATATGGGCTATCGTCAAGCCCGGGAATATTCCAAAGAATAATGTGTAATTTATTAAAAAACATCCCGAATGTGGAGGTGTTCCTTGATGACGTAATTATAGGGGGGAGAAATAGAAGTGAACATATTACTGCTTTGGAGACTGTTTTCAAAAGGCTTTATGAACATGGCTTAAAATTAAAAAGCAACAAATGCGTATTTTTCGTAAATCACCTCATTTACGAAAAATACGCATTTGTTGCTTTTGCGTTACTTAGGATATATTATTAGTAAAGACGAGATAAAAACAGACCCCTCCAAAATTGAAGCTATAAAGAAAATACCAAGCCCGAACAATGTTACAGAACTTAGATCTTTTTTAGGTATAATAAACTTTTACGGTAAATTTGTTAAAGATATGAGCTCAAAATTAGTAATATTGTAGGTATAATCCGTTAAAAAAGGGACAAAAATGGTATTGGTCATCTCAATGTGAGGAAGTATTTCTAAAAATAAAGAAAGTACTGTCTAGCACAGAGGTGTTAGCTCATTACGATCCTAAAAAGCCGTTAATAGTCACCTGCGACGCAAGCCCGTACGGAGTAGGTGCGGTGCTAAGCCAGCCGGGCGCGGAGGGGCGCGGGGAGCGGCCCGTCGCTTACGCATCACGATCTCTTACCGATGCAGAGAAAAACTATTCACAGATACATAAGGAAACACTGGCTATCATATTCGGTGTCAACAAGTTTCATCAATATTTGTATGGGCGTCGGTTTATCCTGAGAACAGACCATAAACCTTTGGTATCCATTTTGGCCCTAATACAGGTATACCGACTATGATAGCTAGTCGCATGCAAAGATGGGCAATAATCCTATCTGCATATACGTTTGAAATAGAATGCACGTATTCTAGATTCTAATAGAATTCACGGATGAGAATTGTGCGGACGGATTTTCTCGGCTGCCATTGTGCAATAAAGAGATAAATAAACAATGTACATCGGAACAAACTCACTTACATTTTGTACAGGAAGCTCTTATGTTAGATTATCACGAAATTAAACGAGAAACAATACGCGATCCTTTTTTGTCAAAAATATTGAGTTTTATAAGGGACGGCTGGCCACATCAGTGCGATATTGCCAATTTGAAACCATACTTTAATAGAAAGAATGAATTGTACGAAGAGCTTGGGTGTGTTATGTGGGGACATAGGCTAGTGGTTCCTGAGAGGTGTAGGGAAAAAGTATTAACGATGATTCATGAACCCCATATGGGTATTGTTAAGTCCAAAGCGTTGACTCGTAGTTACGTGTGGTGGCCTGGAGTAGATGAAGCGGTCGAGCAATTGTGCCGGGCGTGCGCGGTGTGCGCGGCGCATGCGGACGCGCCCCCGCGGCATGCACCGCGCATGTGGCCTTGGCCCCAAAGGCCTTGGACCAGGCTACACCTAGACTTTCTAGGACCGATTGCGGGGTGTACATACTTGATCGTGGTGGATGCCATGTCTAAGTGGTTAGAAATATTTAGGGCAAACAGTACTAACGCAACAGCACTCATAGACAAATTGAGCGAGCTTTTTAGTAAATGGGGGCTCCCAAAACAAGTTGTCAGTGACAATGGACCCCAGTTCACATCCAAGCAATTTGAGGAATTTATTAAGTTTAACGGTATAGAACACATTTTTAGTGCTCCGTATCATCCAGCGTCAAACGGATTGGCAGAAAATGCGGTGCGAACGTTAAAACGTGTCATTAAAAAAGCGTTATCCGAAAAAGTGAATGTGGAACGGGCCTTATGGTCAGTTTTAGCCTATCATAGAAATGTAGAACATACCACTACAGGCGAAAGTCCCGCTATGCTAATGTTAGGGCGCCGTATTCGTACGCGATTAGATATTATTAAACCAGACAGGGATGGGCAGGTGCGTCGTTCCCAGCAGCGGCAGCAGGACAAAGCAGAGCTGTCGATGAGGGAGAAGAGGTCTGGTACCGACAGTATTTGAAAGGGGAGAAATGGGCCCCAGGGCGTATTGTCGACACATTAGGCTCAAGTAATTACAGAGTATTAGGTAAGGACGGCGAAATGGTTCATAGACACATTGATCAATTGCAGAAGCGCCCCAGTAGGAGTCGGGCATCACTTATTTCTGTACCAACGAATAATAGCGACCAGTCGCACACAAATTCTCAGACAGTGGACAGTTATGTTAAGGAGGACACTCCTTTGGAGGGTCAGTCGGAGGAGCCGGCGGAGCTGGTGCCGCCTGACGATGTCGATGAGCGAATGGGACAGCCCAATTGGGGGGAAACTCCAACATCAGCTTCGCCAGAAAGACTGTTGGTCTCGCCGACCGTGTCACCGCCCAAAGCTCGTGCCATAAGACAGTGTAGATTAAATAAGCGTCCTATTTATAAGAAGTAGCTGTAATTAAATATTGTTTTATTCCAAATAAGGGTGATGGTTAGAAATAGTTTAAATAGAATATGTATGTTTACTTATGTTACTACTTGGCATTAATTAAGCGCAGAGGGATGTAATGTAGATATCTCTGAATCTTTTTATTGTTATGTGTTGAGGGTAATGTTGTGTGGGCCAGTCGAAATATACGCTGCTAACTACCGGACGTTTGCGTTTGATTTTGCGTCATTTGATGATTTCCCATCCGAAAAAAAAAAAGGTGAGCAGAGTCCTTTTAAAGTGAGTAGGTATGTAATAGTCGTATGGTATGAGCTATGTTTTGTAATTACACACGCCGGCAAAATTAGAGGAACACAAGGAAGGGTCTTTTTTTTTAAACTTGTGGGTACAGTCAGTCAAACGTTGGGTGTATCAGTATCCGTGATCCACCAGTAATTTGCAACGATACAGACAGACAGGGTCTTACGTGCGCAGGTGTGGGCAAGGCAGAAATCGTACAAACAGTGCCGTAGTCGACGTTTTGTAAGGGCGTAAACTTTAGAAATATTTTAGAAGTGCGTAACGAACGTGTTAGTGAACGGACAGTGAGTAAATTTAGCACTTCAACATTTTTCAGATACGACCATTTTTATTATTTCTCAATAAATAAATTCGAACAACCCCACATTTTATTGTTTTCTTTCATAAAATAAACAAACACTCAAATGAAGCGAAATTAATAAATAAAATAAGTACATTCATAAAAAAAAAAACACTTTCCACTTTTTTTGTATTCCCCTAATTTTGCCGGTGTGTGTAAATGTGAACTTTTTGTTGCTAAGCATCTACATCATACGTAAAATAAATAAAAATACATAATAAAAAATATTCAAATCTTTCATTGCTACTTTTTACATAAATAGTCCACTTTGACAAAACGGGTAAAATTTCAGCTCAACCGGAAACCGGGAAGTGGGCCAAGATTAATTTCTAAGATTTTTTTATACTTAGCGGACTTCGTCGAGCTTCATTGTCTCGGCGCTTTTCTGGTGGTCGCCACTGTTGATTCTGGCTTTCAGGAGTGTCAGTGGTTTGGGGATAGTGTGGCGGGCTTGTCCCAAAAAAAAGTTCTTCTTTTTTTTCAAGATTCTCACATTTTACTTAAAAAAAAACATTTTTTTTTTTAATTTATTTCAACAAAAAGTTACTTAAGAGTAATTCACAAATCATCTGCCAAACTGCAGGACAGTTTGTCGGCAGTGTTCTCGTGGACACAGCTCTTCGTTCACTAACAATAGTACATAATTATAATTATAAAAGGTAAAAAAAGGTAAGGGAACACATACTTAATTTTGTTACACAGACGTACGCATCGCACCACGCCTACTGCACACATACTCGAGCAGCCCAGTGTTTAATTAAAAAAAGACGTAGATAGATACATAATTATACTGATCTACATCTCGAGTATCCGTGCATATACATCAGCTCATTTCGACATGCCCACCACGGCCACCCACCACGCGCGACGAAAGCACATGCCCCTAGCGTCCCGACCACCGCTGCAGCCCCCCCCCCCCCCGATGGGAGACGAGCTACCCAGCGCGACTGAGATGAGCATGAGACACCACAGCGGCCGCCCGACCGCCAGCGGCACGGCGCGCGCGCATTAGCATGCTAGCGCATGGCCGACCCATTCTCGCGTTATGTACATAATATGTACTTACCTACACTTCACCCGACGTACCCGGACAGACATTCGCCGCGTAAAAATGAACTTTATTTCGAAATTTATAAGCTATACTTTCCATTAAGCAAGTAACGCGAATCTCCGGACAAATACGCCAACTGAAGCGACTCCTTAACAATTTAGGTTCCAGCGCTACGGACACAGACCCAAATAGTGCTTACGCAGGATATTTTTTAAGGCATTTTTAGATACAGTTTCGGTAGACATTTCCTTAGGTAATTCGTTTAACAATGTTGGAACTAGCCATTGCCGCGTCCGTTGACCAAAATAATTCCTCACCTTGGGGACCGAGTATTTGTTTCTCTGTGTCGCTTTACGGGTTGGTCGGTTATACACTTTCTTTATTTTGTGTTCGTTTTTGTTGTGCTGTTCTAAAATTATAGTTGTCTTTACTTTATTCTTTATGGGTAATATTCTACAAATTTTAAATAATTTTTCGTACTCCTTATTAATGCTATCTTTAGTTGCCTTGTTTACTAGTAATTTTAATAATCGAATTTGCAATAGTTTAATTTTATTTAGATGTACCGGAAACGTTAGTCCATAACCACCCAAACCGTAGTTTATTGTTGCCTCTGCAAGTGCATGGTAAAGAATGTACAGTACACGCTTACTAACTATATATTTTAAATTATTAAGTTTCCCTAGTACGGAGCGTAGTCTGTTACATACCGTGTCTACGTGTGCGTCCCAAGTGAATCGTTCATCAATTAATAATCCTAGGTATTTGTATTTCGCCACACGCTCAATACACACACATTGGCAATTTGCATTGTTATCGTGAAGGCATTCATACGAGTGGCCTTTTATCGAGACACAGGCACTTTTAGCTATGTGGTTATACGGGGACGATATCAACATACATTTGGTTTTATTTATATTAATAAGGATACCATTATCGTGTGCCCATTTGACCACATTATCTAAATCTTCTTGCATTGCCGACCGGATCAATTCACAGTCCCGACCGCTGTATGTCAAGCACGTATCGTCTGCATACATGTATGTGTTACAATTTTTAATAACATTGACCATGCTGTTGACGTGCATGATATACCCTATCGGTCCATAAACTGACCCGGTCGGCACTCCGTAATCGACTTTACCGAGGTTACTGTCTACTCCTTTAACCCTAACTTTAAGATATCTATTATCTAAATACTGCCTGAACCACCCTTTTACAGGGCCCCGTATCCCACACTCGTCCATGGCCTGCAGCAAGCCCTCATGCTCCAAAGTATCGAAGGCTTTTTTAAAATCAATAAAGGTCAATAGAACCACCTCTTTTTTATTCAGTGAGGTGTTTATGTCATCTGTAAACTTACTTAATGCCGTTGCTGTGCTTCTATTTGGCCTAAAACCGTGCTGAATATCTGTTAATATATTTTTATTTTCTAAAAACTTTGTGATTTGTCCGATAATTACTTTTTCAAATATTTTATTAATTACACTCAATATCGCGACGGGCCTATAATTTGTGTACTCTTTGTATTTCCCCCCCTTGAAAATTGGTCTAATAATTGATGTCTTTAACTCATTAGGGTATACCTGTCGTTCTATACACTTATTAATGAAATGTGCAAGAACTTGGCTGATAGGAAACTTAATAGTTTTTAAATCTTGTACTCGAATGCCATCAGAGCCTGGGGACTTGCTGCAGTTTAACTTATCTATTATTAAACATATATCTCTAGGGCAAGCCTTTTTGAATCTAAAACTTACATCACTTTCTTTTACATAATCACATCTTTCATAAAACAAATGGTTACATAAATGGTTCTGTTTTAGAAAACCAATTTCATTAGTAAAAGTATAACAGAAATTATTACATACGCTTTCCAGTTTCTCGTTACTGCTTACAAAATACTTTTGAATCACGTCATCAACATTTAACTTTTTTCTACCAAGCCACTTGTTCGCACACTCCCACACTTTTCTCATATCTCCGTTACAGTTTTTCAACTCTTGGCGCCTGTGTGCATTTCTAGCAACATTTACAACTTTATTTGTTTTATTTCGATATTTTGTATACTCTAATCGAAGTGACATATTTTTAGGATTTGCTTTCCATTTTCTAAACAATGCGTCTTTAGTTTCTAATATTTTTTGCAATTTTCTATCAACCCAGATGTTCGATTCCCTCTGTTTAACTAGCTTTGTTGTTTCCGACGTACTGTAAATGTTGCTAAAAATATTACACATTTGCTTATACAGCTCTAAAGGGTCTTCAATACACATGAGATTAGTCCATTTTACCTTACATAACTTAGTTTTAACCGCTTCATTATTAAGTGTCGTGCGATAACAAGGAGGCATCAGCTGTTTATTTACTTCGATCGAGAGTCCCGTTAAGTAGTGATCAGAAACAGTGGTCGTTAGTACGTAGGCGTGAAGCTCGGCGGCCGGTCGCGCACTTCGCACAAAAATATGATCGATGCATGATGTCACTCGTCGCTCTGACAGGATTACCTCCCGCGTAATATCTTGGATGCAGCATTCCATGCCTAACTCACTCAGGGTGTTTAGGTATTCGTTGGCGCGTGAGTCGGTTTCCCCTTGCAATATGTTTATGTTGCAGTCTCCCAATAAGACTAAATCATTTCCAATAGGTATATCTTGTATTAATTTCTTGAGTTCATTTATAAAATGTGATTTGTTCATTTGCGGAGGCCTGTAAGTAGTTATTATGTCAATTTTTTTGTGTTTCGTGAGAATTTGACCATGTATTAGTTCACAGCTTCGGTTATATTTCTTTATAATTTCAAACTCCTTATTTTCCTGTACATAGATAATTATACCCCCTCCCCTTTTTTCCGTTCTAGTTAAGTAATATGAACAGTAACCACTTATTTCATAATTATAGACTTCTTCCTCTTTTATATTTATTTCTGTTAGACATATTAGGTCCAGTTTAGGTAAACAGTCTTTTATTAATACTATAAATTCATTAAAATGCTTCCTTAAAGAACAGATATTCATGTGTATGATGTTTAATTTATTTTCAGTATGTGTTACAATATAATTTATCCAATGCTTTGTGGAATCATATTTTGAGTATGTAATATCCTGTAGGTCTTCAGAGTTCATATTTGTATTTAGAAAGTTTAAATTAGGAGATTCTATTCTACAGTAAGTTTTGTCTAGATATTTACTCTCCGTTCTCGCTATTAATAGAAATGTATTTATTTATGTCGCTTTCACAGCAGATATTATGTACTTTCTTCTCAACCTCACTTTTTTTAATTAAAATTTTTCCATCTTGTATCCATATAAACTTGAACTCATCCTTTAGTTTTTGTTTCGTTGTCCAGAGTAATTGGCGCATTTGGCGAGTAAGATTTTCATTAATATAGATGCGGGTATCATCATTGTTGTTGTAGATGGAATGGTTCGTCAGCTGTTGTTTCTTGCTTTTTAGCCATTGATTGCGCGTTTCCGCGTTACTCATTCTTACAATAACTGGCATGCCACTTCCCTCACCTCTGACTCTCCATACTTTTTCTATGCCGTCTACCCTCAGTTTCAATTCTTTCGCAATCTTCTCTACTACTTCTGTAATGTTTTCTCCTTCTTGTTTACGTACATTAATTAGCTCAATATTAAATTTCAATTCCTTCTGCTCCAGCCATCCTATGCGATCCTCAAGTGACTTGTTATATTTTTCTAGAAATATACCCCGTTGTATCAGGTCCTTCATCCTATTTTCATTTTTATAGTTTGAATCAACTAGTTTTAGGTGCACCTGATCTAATTCCTTGTGTTTACCCTCTAAGTTCTTGATAACATTATCCGTGTCCAAGTTCTTTGTTTTTATATCCACTACCTCCTTTTTAATCTCCGTAATGTCGGACTGAATAGTAGCGTATTTCTCATCCTGTTGCTGTTTCATGGTGGTCAACAAGGTATGCATGACTTTCATTTCTTCGCGGAATGCGTTAAGTGTTTCGTTCAGAGCACCTGTTGAACAGCAAGGCTTGAATCTCCTACTATCCTGCGACATTAGTGTGGAGTCGATGTCCGATTCATATTCTCTTTTCTTATTGCCGTGCCTCGCCGTAACCCACTCCTTCTCTTTCGTCGACGCTAAGTTTGGATCCGATCCGTGCTTGGTTGGTGTTTTCTGCATATTTAATATCACGACGGCGAATAACAAATAACGCGACGGTAATAATTAAGTATACAGCGTATCGCTCTCACGTCCACTCACGAGCGCGCTCCACGAGAACGAGGAACATAATTATCTGCGTGCCTTTTCCCAACTATGTTGGGGTCGGCTCCCAGTCTAACCGGATGCAGCTGAATACCAGTATTTTACATGGAGCGACTGCCTATCTGACCTCCACAACCCAGTTAGTACTGTGTAATTTTACATAAAAAATAAAAACCAAATTTCATCCTTATCTGTACGCTGACAGAAATCAAACGCGCGTGTTGACTTCGCGCGCAATTAATTGGCAACGACTCATCGCCATTGTGGCGAGACTGAATTTGTTTCAGAATTTCAAACTGAAGGCTTACGAAATGATTTATTGTTCACAGTGAAGTTAGAAGTAGGTTGTCTAGTTGATGAGTTCTTTAGTTTTAATTTCCTTTTTGTAATTATTTCTATAACAGAGATGTTTTAATCTATACTACATGTATAAGAACATAACATCACGTCTGCAATCCATAAAGGTTTGAGCAGAAGTGTACCTAATAGTACCTACACTCACATTTCACCAGTTATGTTGCAGGCAGAATGAGTGCTACCAGGGTCATTTTCTTCCATTTGTTTTTCTTGCTTCTTTCTCATAAGTTAACTGTAAGCTGGTCCTGGGTTCGATTCCCAGGTTGGGCAAAGTGTTGTTGAGTTTTTCCATCTGGAAATTCTCAGTAACAGCCACGGAGTCTGGATTTGAGCTCGGTTGATGGCAAATGGCTCGCTCCCTATTACATCAGACTTAAACATGACTGGCGAAATGAAGGTGTACCAATAGGTACACTTTTGCCTTAATCTTCGCGGATTACAGGCGTTATGTTATGTTGCACATTGAAAAAACCTTGAATTCCTAATAATACCATAAAAATCCATTCAAACAATAGCTGAAGCTTCAGTTACACTGACAATACAAACAACTGGATCCGCCTAGCCGGTTGAACCATTGCGGTCAGAGTTCAAGTTTCGAGGGGATAACAAGAAAATTAACTAACTAATATAACGCAGTTTAGTTTAAGTTAGTTGTTTGAGCTGTTTTTGTTTTTGAAATATATAGCAGTTGGTATTTTAGTAATTTACAACAAAAAAATACTATAGTGACACGTTAAGGTATATTTTTTACGATTCTAAAGAAACGTAAAATCTTAATAAAAACAAAACATGACTGAAACATCGTCAATAAATGTATGATACGTGTTATATGTTTCGCAAAAGCCCAAACTCTAGGTTTAGTTTAGGTATTGGATATTAAATTACGCTCAGCGACAGAATTCACAATACCACAATACGCTCAAAAACTGGAATCGCTCATGTGGACAATAAGGCTGCCGGGTTGAAGTGGAATTGGGCGGGCCATGTCTGTAGAATGCATCAGGACCGATAGGCCAGAGTCGTCACGCAGTGGGTGCCAGAAGACGGGCGTCGTCGTCGCCGAGGGAGGCCTAGAAAACGCTCTGGCGTAACAACTTAGAAGCGTTTGTGACAGATCGGTAGAAGAAAACCGCACAGAGAGAAGAGTGGAAAACTATGGGGAAGGATAACTTATCAAGCGTTGGTACAACTTGTAATTGGTGTAAACATGGCTAACACTACATTTTAAAAGCTGCAACATAACGGAGCATCTTACCTAGCTGTTGTAACGTTACGATTTCCTGGGTAGGATCCACAAAACTGTAAAGTCACTCTGAGCACTCACCTACCTAACTTTCAGTCTGGAGGGGAGCACTATTAAAAGAAATTGACAAGGGGACGAGTTATAAGAATTTATTAACAAAGATCCTAACCTAAAAAACTGGAGCTACTCAAATCACTAATGCCAGTGAAGCTGGCGGAAAATACTGAAGATGAACGCAGAATGGAATAAATAACTGAAGAACGTCCGTCTTCAGACTGTGGAGGAGGACCGAGGAACCATCAACTCTCAGGCCGTAGAGAAGGGCCGAGGGCATCCGTCTTCAGACGGTGGTGGACGGCCGAGGACCGTCAATCCTCAGGCCGTAGGAGGAGGGCCGAGGACTTCTGTCTTCCGACCGTGGAGGAGGGCCGAGGAGCGTCAAATCTTCATCAGGCTTGTGCAGCTCAAGCATCAAGGTTTCCAGGTGTTCTAGGTGAGGGTGCGGCACGGAGAGAGGCCGACTTAAAACTCAAGAATAAGGGGAACTGCCCTTTAAATAAACTTTTATGGAGCTTCTCAGAGGTGTTTCTGCTCTCAGCTCTGAACGTAGACTGCCGATTGAACCACCAGGCTCCTGTCAACTCCAGATAATTTACATTTTAAAATTAGAAAATTATTAAAAAGAAAATCGAATGAGGTCGATGTGATTTACCTATACAACCTACAACTAGCTCCAGCAATAAATTAAAAATAAAACTAGGGTTGCCACTAACTGACATCACAATATCCAAATATGTAAGTAAAAAAACATAAAAGACATACACATTACACTGTTTATTGTATTTTGTCGTCCTAACAAACATACATACAAACATTAAAACGTCAGACAATTTCCACACATTCGGGAAACACAGTGACGAAGTATTTAAATGTGTATTTGTAGCCACGACACAAATACATTTATACATTTACAGTTTGTACCCACCAGGCATAAATAATTATCTCCTTAGTCCACTGTACTGTACCTCTACGTACTTTTCCCAGAATTCCGACCACACAAGACAGTTAACTTTACTGCAAGTACTTACATTTTTCTCAAAAACACTAACCACACAAGTTTCCTTTCATTTCCATTTTTCTCGCCAGTCGTCACCTCACGTCCAAGACTCTATTCAAGGAAACTCGGCCATAGACATGCGTTTTTTTTATTTGCCATGTCCTTTAAGTCGCGCCATTTTCTAAGGTGCCATCCTTTAAAAGGTGAGCTCATTTCTCGTAACATTCAAGGCGTTAAAGAAAGTTTCCTTTGCCTGTCAAAAGATGAAAGCCTTGTGTCTATGGTGAAGATTTTTACGTCCTGTTCATTAAAATTGTTACGATTTTTTGTAAGTAGTTTTGTTGGACTGGTGTAAAATAAATTTTGGAAGTCAAATGCGTGTTTTCTTGTGTTTTGTGAATGAGATTTGTTCAACTTAAATAACAATATTTCTTTTGGTTATTACGTTTATTATCACTTAAATTTAAAAGATATTTATTGCGGTGTGACATAGCGTTAATCTTTAATTCAGCAGTAAAAACAAAATCAGTTAATTAATTTGTATCAAGAATTTATATTCTACTTTTGATGAAAAAAAAACTATACCTAATGTTAAAACTTTCAAGTCCTGGTAAATATGTTTAGTCAAAGAATTACACTCTATAATTATACAGGTTGTGGCGCAATTAATAGAAAATCCTTTACATGCGGATAACTTGAAAACTATGACACTTACTGAACTTTCTAGGTAAAAGATTACCCATTAAATTACGCCACACCTGTATTACGTATGTTTCTTTTAGCACCAGGAAACAAATACTTTTAGCACCAGGAAACAAACGTCCAGGTTAGACAATAAACACACGAAAAAAAAAACATGAAAGTTGAAAAACAGTTTTTTCTTTTCGTCTTAACAAATCGAAACCGTTCTATAACGTTTACACCAAACTATCTATACGAATTGTCGTGTTTAATTACCAATTTAATTTGACCCTCTTAAAAGTTATAAAACCAAAAAAACGATCAGAAAAGTATTTTTCTCGAAAAAAACTCATACCATTTACAACACATTCCAATTCCTTACATTGCCCCTTAAAGGTAAGAACAGATGTTAGGCTCGGCCCATTGTCTCTTGGCAATAAATTCTATGGGCCACCATATATGGCGAAGGGGACAATGTAGAATTATTGCGAACGGTTAACATAGATCTCGCACCTACGAAAGGATATCGGCAGACATAGCTGCATTAACTAGATTAGGGAGTATGTTTATTGTTTTCTAGTTGAAAGGACTTGTTAAGACTGTTTTTTTCCTAAACGAATTGTTTATAGGTGCTCTCTCTTTCGTGTGGTTAGTGCCTAATTTGGTGTCAGAGTTTTTATGCCGCCCATGGGTCTCTAACTTGGGTTTAAATACCGTCGAAAAATATCTCTCTCTCGGTATGCTGGTTTGGTTTCCTACCGATGTATTCCTTCACCGAAAAATCAGAGTTGCGTGTCTTGGGTTCGAACTTGAGACCTATTATGACTTGACAGCGTGACGCGCGACCGTCACACCTGTCCTGCATTTTTTACTTTAAGCATGAGGCCAAACGAGCGTAATTTTGTATGTCGCGTAATTTCGGTTTCATACATATTTGGGCGCATTTTATGTCGTGACGACACGACGATGGCGCCCTAAGTAATTAAGAACTACCGGCGTCACTTAGTAACTCCAGAAATACTATTGAATACATTTATCTTCTTTTCTTTTAAAATATTGAAGACATCGACTCCAATTATGTCTTTGGAGTTTCACTGGTTTTAAATTTGAAATTTAACTAGTGAAATATGATTGTTATTCTGCAAAATCCTGAGGGATAAAGCCGTTAATAATTTTAAAATTTGTAATAAAAGTTCAAAAAGTTTAAAACTGGAGGTTTAAATTAAAACAAGGCATTTTGCAATATGCTAAAATTAACCTACGTTCTTTAATATAAAATTGTTGCAGGAAAGCATGCTTAAAGAAGATTAAACACAATATACTCTGCGCAAAAATACGAGTCTAAAGCCCTTTTATTGCCCAATCTGTTTAATCGGCTCATTTTAAATTCACAAACGAAACTGAAGCGATTATATTAAGCTGAGGTAATTGCTACATTAATTTACTTAACCAATCACTGAAAAAGGCCAAATTTACTTTTTGAAAAAACATACAAATTGGTTTATTTTAAATAAAAAAACACAATTTATCGCGCCAGAATAAATGAATATACAGGGTGTCCCAACAAGAGTGCCGTGAACCAAATTTCTCGCCCCCGAGTTTCGGGCGATTAAATGTAAAAACATTTATCGACAGCAACCACAAGTCAATTACTGTGCAATGAAAAACAATTACACGACTGTCCGTTTCGTTGCGGTTGGTTAAATAAAAGTAAGGCAAACGAAGGGTTTTTTTTTTCATTTATTTTTTTGGTTGTCGAACTGTCAGTGTCATGGTGATTTGCTGTGATTGTTTTTTTTTTTTCATTTGTTGGTTTAACGCGGACATTCTACATGAGGGTTCTTTTTTATTTGTTAAAAACTTTTATCAATCTTCTTGGAGTTAAATGATATGGTCACGTCAGTAGCACCTATAATCATTCTATTAAGCGCATACCGCTCACAAAAGTATATATGACCTGATCTGACATTTGTAGATCTTTGACCGCCTTTACGGGTAGTCAGAAGCCCGAAAGTTTGTCATCCAGTCTTACCAAAGGGTATCGTATTATCCAGTAATTACTGGGATGTGGAGGTCCGGTAAGTAGTGACATGTAAATTGTAAAATACTTAGTCTTCGGCTGCATCCAGTTTAGATTGGAAGCCGACCCTAACATAATTAGTGAAAGGCTAGGCAGATATGTCAGAAGTGTTGTACAAACGAAGTTTAGTGTGTAATGTTATCGTCATAGAGAACTTTAGATCAGTTTAGCCTTCAGTGATATTAAACGCAAGCTCCCCTATACGCTGTATAGAGCTGAGAAAATGATTAGACGCGACAGATTTTCTTATAATCTTACCAAATCATTTGAAGACATGAGGCAACACTGCCGACCCGCAAAAAGTACTAACAGCTATTTACACTAAAATAAAAATTACGCTCAAAAAAATTATAAGTTGAGAGAAAATATGCATCCCATCCATGACGTAAAACGGCCACACTCAACATAATGCTGTGACTCCATGCGAGACAATGGATCTTGGCGAGAGTGTACAATGTACAACCACCATAGAAGTTTCTTGAATTTTTTTAATGACATCAGCTTAACCATATTTCTTGACGTTTAAACGTCTCTCAACTTTAAACAACGTTGATAAATAAAGGGGTAGGTAGATGAGTACCTACTTTTCCCATCCACTTTCTCTCAACTGCGTAACAAAATAAACACAACCGGGAATCTAAATCTCAAACTTGACAATACCCCGTCAAAATACTTTGCGTAAGTCTGTGCGACCCCCTTCGGCAAGTCACGCCAATCGCCCCTCTGCAGCGAAATCATCTTAAAATGAAAGGGAAAATCCTGTAAATTACACCCCTCAATAGCACCCCATTATTTTATTTATAAGGGTGCTTTCTCACGATTTGAGTGCATCAAAAGAATTCTGAATTGTCATACTTCTTTCAGGGTGAGAAAAATAGATCCTTATTTGACTAATGAAGTTCTTATGTAAGAATATTATTGTTACGAGCTGGGTATGGGATAAATTAATTACTACCGATTAAACAACAAATAACTTTATTAAACACAAAACACTTTAACTCAATCACAAATACACTACTGATCACTATTCGCTTAGATATCGCACTTCTAGTTCACTTCGATTCGCTTCGTTGTGTAGCCAAAATCAGACTGCCCACTCCTTCAAACACGTCGACTATTTATATGGCGACCGAACGTTCGAGAAAGATCCACGACTTCCTCGAATCTTCTAGGCAATTCCATAGTGGGTCATTGTCCTTCGAGAAACTTTCACAACTTGTACAAAGGAAAGAAGTAGGTACTTTATGCCCTCGGCGTACGGTCAAAATTACAATGACAATTCCTGATGCCTTTTATAGGTAGTTTGCGAATTTGTACCTACATTATTCGAGACTCGTTCTACCTACCTACTACCTACCTACTTGTAGGTACCTACTACCGTAACTGTAGGTAAGTACGGGTACGACGTAACATTATTATCTAAATCATTATCATCATCTGCTTAGCCTTTTCCCAACTATGTTGGGGTCAGCTTCCAGTCTAACCAGATGCAGCTGAATACCAGTATTTTACATGGAGCGACTGCCTATCTGACCTCCACAACCCAGTTCATACTGGGTAATACGATACCCCTTGTTAAGACTGGTTGTCAGTCTTTTTGGGCCACTGACTACCTGTAACGACTGTCAAAGATCTACAAATGACAGCCGGGACCCAGCGGCTTTCCGAGGCACGGAGGAGTCTCAGTGTGTAAAGATCGCCTATCCACCCCGGCAAGCGTAGCTTAACCTGAGGAATCGAACCGTGCGGCTGTGATTACTTAGCCACGAGCTCCTCTATTATTGTATGCTATCGCTGCCTAAAATCTATAACGATTGTCTAGCAAAAGTGTATTATACAAGGTGGAGACGACACTACAAAAATAAATTAATCTTGCACCATAACCTCGTAAGGTTCCTAGTCTGCATACAAAAATTTAATCGAATATTTCTAGTAGTTTAGTCACAGGACAGTATTATCCTTTTTTAGCATTTTTCACAATATGATGAATCCGTTAATAGGCTACCACTGACAAGTTAAGCAAAAATGTACCTAACAGTACATTCAAACGCTAGGTATGCTTATGTCCCATGTAATTGGGAGCGAACCTATAGACATCAACTGAGGCACAAATCCATAGCTTCAAAGGAAGCGATTTACTTAAGAAATTTCAAATTCAAAATTGTTTATTTGTGACACATAGGTAAAATTAAAAAAGGTACATGGTGTTATCAAAAAACTATGTCTCACTACGTGTTGCCTTGCAAGGCGTACAAATAATATTTACACATAAGTAGTGCAGGTAGTTTTTATGTGTATACAAACTGAAACTTAAAACTAAAACTAACGTTATTAGTGTTATTACAGTTAATTACCTACCTAATATTAAATCTTTAATAAAATATACATACAATAAACAAAATCAATTTTTAAACTATACAAAACTAAAAAAAAACAAAATAAAACAATCTTAAGGACTAAAGCTACTAAAAGTAATAAAAATATAAAAATAAAAACAGTAATTTTCATTTCATTCAGTTTGTTAAAGAGCTTAACAAATGATAGTTGCGATAAACCCGTAGTCGTTTATTATGACAATCAGTCTGCACATCACATTGCGAGAAACAAGATGAACAATAGGAATAATGAAATAATAGGACGAAACATATCGATCTCTAGGCTGCTACTGAGAAATTCTTAATATAGAAACCCAATATCATTTTGCTAGACCTGGGAGAGCACCTTTGAGAGCAGCGGTGGCCCAGTGGTGGCTGCTTACGAACAGTAAGTCGTGGGTTCGAACCCAGACAGACGCATTACTTTGTGTAATTAATTTCATCACCACTGCTCTCAAAACGGTGAAGGAAAACATCGTGAGGAAACCGGCATGTCCTAGAACCAAAAATTCGAAGACTAGTGACATCTACCAATCCGCACAGGGCCCACGTGGTGGATTATAGCCCATTCCCTCTCATTGAGAGGAGGCCATGACCCAGCAGTGGGAACATTATAGGCTGATGATGATGAGACCTGGGATTCGAACCCAGGATCTCATTCTCCCGGGGTTGCGGGACTGTCCGAAAGAGATACCGTGGCCCCGGAACACAAAGGGCGATGAAGGAACATGGATGGGTTTTAGTCAGTAAAAGTCTGACACGCCCTCCTGCTCCGCCCAGAGCGGGAGAAGTCATTTGATGAATTCCCAAGCGAAAAAAAAATAAAAAATAAAATAAGGATCTCATTCTCAACAGTCGCCCTTGCGACCACAAGACCTACGAGACACTGTAATTGTTTTTATTTTTACTGAATGTTTATGCAAGCTTTCAATTTAAATATACGCGACTGGAAAACATATTAAACAAAATTACCTGTTTTATAACTTATCACGTATTCAAATCAGTCATCGACTGTGTTTTTTCTACAAACCCAAATTAGGCAACACATTTACCTTAAGGCTTCTTGTACACACACGTTTTACTGACGTGAAAAGCCCGATTGATTATGATTGACCATGCCGTCTGTAGGCATGGTCGTGAACAATCTAGATGACGCTAGCACAGAGGCGGGGGAGATTGGCAAAAAAAAGAAAGCTCAGCAGTGGGAGAATTAAGGCTGTGGATAAACTTCTTCTTTATCGTGTGGGGTTGTCAGAGTTTTATGCCGCCCATGGTTGTATGACTTGGCTTTACATGCCGTCGAGAAATATCTCTCAGGCATACTGGTTTCCTCACGATGTTTTCCTTCACCGAAGCAAATAATATTATACAAGACGCACATAAATCCGAAAAATCAGAGGTGCGTGTCGTGGATTCAAACTCGAGACTTGGCCGTCCGACGGTCACACCATTAGGCTATGACTGCTAATCCAGGATGAAAAGTACTCTATGTTTCTTGGCTATAAATGCATAAATTAAATATTGTACAAAAAAAAAACAAATGGACGCCGTGTGAACTGCAAAAAAAACGTTGGTGTACAAGAAGCCCAAAGTCTGTAATTCTATCAATTTACCGAAACCTACGCGGTATATATTGTTCGTTATTGGAACACAGTTCATAACGTATTCAGAACGGGTAATGGCCTGATTACCCCTGATGAGGGACAGGGTAATTCAGTTACATTCCCATCTCAGGTAAACCCTTTTGTATACGTGTTGAGCTAAATAAGCAATGTATCTAGTTAGGTGCATTTATTTCCGGCACAGAATTGTTTTTTTTTTTGTCATTTCGATTCAATGTTGCTGGCCTAGGAACTTCTTTTGCAGTAGATGTTGTAGAACTGTAATAATTCTACTTCTTCTTTAAGTGTCGATGGACTCAAATTGTGTTAGACCAGTATAAAGGGTGTAAAACACCTCTTAACGAAGCCGAAAGGCACTTGTTTTCCCCGTCATGGCGATCATTTTTTTGTTCTACACCATACCTTTATACCGAACCTTTTAGTTACGGAGATATTGGGGGTCAAAGTTCCAACTTTTTGACAAGTTTTTTTTTAAATACAAGTTTTTAATGTATGATTTTTACATTAAACATCTCCACGACCCCCGTACTGTTCAATCCATCCACCAGCACAATGTTTTGAGTGCGTTACATTGAGTTCTACCACAAAACATGATTTTTCACCCCAAAAAAAAAAGTCGTTTCCCAGCAATAATTTTCGCGTAAAGTTACTTAGTTTTATGTACAGAATGCTTGGTTGACGGCTTCGTGATGAGGTCTTTTACACCCTGTATAGTCACATGCACAGCTCTAAAATTTGCTTCGATTAAATCAGATGTTTCATTCAGCACGATAATAATGAAGTGAAAGGTGTCATCATCTGCCTAGCCTTTTCCCAAGTTTTATTGGGGTCGGCTTCCAGTCTAACCGGATGCAGCTGAATACCAGTTTTTTACATGGAGCGACTGCCTATCTAACCTCCACAATCCAGTTAGTATTGGGTAATACGATACCCCATGTGTTCAGATTTAGAAACTAAAACGTATTCAGTAGCAAAATTAAAGCAAGTTCAACGTCGTGCTACTTATTGCAAGGAAGACTTCATCAGGCGTTTAGCATTAGTTTTATTAGTTTTAAGTCTACCTTCATTGTAAATTGTGTTTTTCTTTGTTCTTCGGAATACATACGCATTTCGCAGCTCCAGTTTTTAATTTTAATTTTTCCTGCATAATCACACATCTCAACATAATTTGGTCCATAACGAGCCGGATAAGTGATCCAGGAATAAGAATAAATCCAGGAAATATAAAATTTCTCAAGAAATACTACCGTTTGGAGTTTTGTGAGCAGCTGGCTAAGGTCAAAAGGGTCACAGCGCAGCATAGTCCAGTACAGTACAGTGTTCCTATTTACGTTTATTTCAGAACCCATTACTCATATTCAGGTACCTAGTATTAAACGTTTTTTATGGAATTGTAAAGGTTAGTACAACATTGATATCCAACTTATTTGTTCAGTTGCACGTACGATTTCTATTCATGTTGCCAAATTATTGTTATAATTTGCAGTAAATCTATTGTATTAAAGGTAATTAAGCAGCAAACTTGGTTTACAATAATTGTTAACCATTAATATAAGCAGTTTCCTTTGTTATCTTGCAATAAATATCATAAGAAATCTTACTTTGTCAATTAGTATTACCCACATTGTATGTATTGTATTCCGTAACATTTTAACTTTTGAGTAAAGTTTTTATTAATATTAAGTGAATAGTAAAATTGACAATCACATTAATGTTATTGTCCATAGTCTAGTCAGCAGATTAGTACTTTATTAGTGTTTGCATTATCACCAATAGATTTTGTTTTCTATTTCACATTAGAACGACCATATCAAGTTGAAACAGCTATTTTTATGTTTAATATTACAGTAGCGATTCAGTAAGCCCTATAAGTGTTTAACCTATAGTAAATCGATACTATTATTATATTTATTAAAAATAAAACTTGTTATATTTCAGCTGGTTACCTGCTTCCCAAAGAATGACTGATAAGGAAGAAAAGGAGCTTATTAAAAAACGATCAAGTTACAAAGGTCGATTAACGGTATTTTCTAATTACTTAGAGGAGTTTAAGAAGGATTCTATAACGCAAGCCCAGATGAACGAACTGCAGTTACGCCTCGGTAAGATTGAACTTGTTTATTCGCAATATGACGACGTTCAGTTAAGGTTGGAATGCATAGTTGAGGATGTGAAGACACAGTCATCAGAACGTTATGAATTTGAAGCCTCATACTTCAAAGCTGTCGCGAGGGCACAGGAATTACTAGCCAGACAGAATGACATAGTTGATGAAGATAAGCTTTCTCGCGTTAGTAATAATAGGCTGGTTAAGCTACCAACCATTCAACTACCTAAATTTGACGGAACTTACGACAAGTGGTTAGAGTTCCATGACACGTTTTCAAGCTTAATACATTTGAATGACCAAATTGATGAAATAAATAAGTTTCATTACCTCCGAGCTTCCTTGGAAGGGACAGCCGCCTTAGTCATACGTGCTATTGAATTTTCGGCTAATAATTATTCTGTTGCGTGGAATTTATTATGTGAAAGGTTTGATAACAAGCGGCTTCTCATTCAAAATCATGTAGCAGCTTTATTTAACATTGAAGTGGTTAATAAAGAGTCCTCAGATAATATTAAAAACGTCATTGATACTCTAAACAAAAACCTACGTGCGTTAGAATCTTTAGGGGAACCAGTTAAGTTTTGGAGTACGTTAATAATTTATTTAGTTACCCACAAGGTAGATTCAAGGACTTATCGACAGTGGGAGGAAGAAAAGGCTCATTTAGATAAAGATAAAACAATCACTTTAGAAATCTTTCTAGAATTCTTGAGAAATCGTGCAGTTTTGCTTGAAACACTAGATTTGTCTCGCAGTCAGGCTAATCACAATATTACTCCTAAATCTAACAAGCATAGAACCATGATATCAGTAGGCAGTGACACCACCTCAGAAAAATAAAAATAATACCAGTTCCTCACCGGTGTCATGCCCGCATTGTAGTGATAAACATAATTAATATACTCAACTGTCCACAGTTTCTTGGTCTCAGCAACGAAAAACGGCTTGAGCTTCTTCCTCAATACAAGGTATGTTTTAATTGTTTTCGATCTGGTCATTACGCAAATCATTGCAAATCTCTTGGTTGCAAGATATGTAAGCGTAAGCACAATACTCTGGTCCATGTAGCAGGTGCGTCACAGAAAACTCCGCCTAATGCTTCTACTTCGCAAACTGACAGCACTTTTACTGCAGATGTTAACTCAGCTGATAAGAAACCCAATACAAATGTAACACTATCGGCTCGTGCTACAACTTATCTTAACAATAAAAGTCAAGTTCTATTGGCTACTGCATTAACAAAAGTTTATGATAAGAATAACCGCGAATATCTCGCTCGGGCTATACTGGACACTGGCAGTACGTCTTGTATAATGACGGATAAGTTATGTAATTTATTGGATTTACCTACCGTACAGGTTAATGAATCTGTACAAGGCATTAATAATTCAAAAACAAAGATTAGTAAAATGTGCAGTGTTCCTGTAAAATCATTAAGTGAAAATTTCACTATTAATCTTTGTTGTTTTATTTTACCAAACATAACGGATGAAGTGCCAAGTCATAAATTATCCATGAATAATTTAAATATACCAAGCGATATTTGTTTAGCTGATCCTCATTTCCACACGCCATCGGCAGTGGATCTTATAATAGGGGCAGATGTTTTCTGGGACCTACTGGGGCGGCAAAAAATCAACTTAGGTAAGGGCAAACCAATATTATTTGAATCTAGGCTAGGTTGGCTAGTTTCAGGTCCGTTACTTAATAGTGTCCAAATATCACGGTCACCATCAGTTCTAAAAGTTAACATTGCACAAGTCAGTTCTTCTCACAACCACACTTCAGGAGATGACATTCAAAACCTTTTATCGCGTTTCTGGGAACTGGAGAAGTCCCCAATCAGTCATCTTCATTTTCTGATGAAGAAGCTAAGTGTGAAGAACATTTTGTAAAAAACACCACTCGAATGGCAGATGGTCGATTTTGTGTTAGGATACCACTTAAACAATCACCTCGTATTTTAGGTGATTCACTGGCTAGAGCAAAACATTGTCTCTTCTCGATTGAACGAAGATTTCAAAGTCAGCCAGCTTTAAAAACTCTTTATTGCGATTTCATGAAAGAGTACGCTTCATTAGGACACATGTCTGAGTGTTCCATTAATTCAAAAACACTGGCATATTTTATTCCACACCACGGTGTTCTGCGTGAACATAGCATAACCACAAAATTAAGAGTAGTGTTTAATGCCAGTAGTCCTACTACTTCAGGTGTTTCATCTAACAACCTACAAATGGTGGGTCCAGTTGTTCAAGACGACTTAATGTCTTTACTCCTTAGATTCAGAAAACATAAATACATAATTTCTGCTGATGTAGAAAAAATGTATCGGCAAGTGATCGTACATCCTGATGACAGACACTTGCAAAGAATACTGTGGCGTGAAAACCACTTAGAGCCTATTAACACTTATGAATTAAACACTGTGACTTATGGAACAGCAAGTGCCCCGGTTTTAGCAACTAGGTGTTTAAAACAAGTTGGCTTAGATTGTAAGGATAAAAAGATTGCTGATATTATCATCCATGATTTTTATGTTGATGACTTGCTCACTGGTGGGGATACAATAGCTGACGTCACAAATATCCGTCAGAAAGTCACTGCCGAGTTGGCTGCCGCTGGTATGCCACTTAGGAAGTGGAAGTCCAACAATATCCGGGTTTTATCAGATCAAGTCACAAGTTCATCATTAAATTTAAACATTGGCTCAAATGAGCCAAGTAAAACATTAGGTCTTAACTGGCTAACAAACTCAGATGAGCTCAGGTTTTCAATTAGTAATATTTCAATATCAAATAATGTAACAAAACGTGACGTTCTGTCAGTAACATCCCAAATATTCGACCCTCTGGGTCTATTAGCTCCTTGTATCATTCCAATGAAAGTAATAATGCAGAAACTTTGGTTATACAAATTATCATGGGATGACTGTTTACCACTAGATGTCGCTAATACATGGAAAGATATTGTTGACAGGTTATATATTTTGAATAGTTTACGCATCCCACGTTTAGTTTTTGGTGATTCTTGGAAGGTGATAGAACTACACATATTTTGTGATGCATCACAAACTGCTTATGGTGCATGCATCTATGTTAGGAGTATTAATAATAATAATGAAGTTATGGTGAGTTTGCTTACAGCAAAGAGTAGAGTGGCTCCTATCAAGCCAACTACAATTCCTCGGCTCGAACTCTGTGCTGCCTTGGTTGGAGTGAGGCTATTTATCAAGGTGATTGAGTCACTTGGCGCACCAATTCAAAGTAGTACATTTTGGAGTGATTCTATTAGTGCTAGGGTGGTTAAAAATGTTGCCAAGTAAGCTGCAACCATTCGTGCGCAATCGTGTAGCAGAAATAGTTGGCAAGACTAACACTAATAATTGTACCTGGAGACATGTTCCCACACATCTCAACCCCGCTGATCTTGTATCTCGAGGCGTTGATGTAAGTCAAATTAAGACTCATAATTTATGGTGGTCGGGACCAACATTTTTAACTCAGGATACAAGCAAGTGGCCTTCTTTTCCAAGCACTGTAGTGGAATCACTACCAGAAACTAAAACTGAGATTTCTTTATTAACTACTTCTAAGACTCCAAAATCTTTAATTGATTTTAATCGGTTTTCAAACCTTTCTCGACTTAAACGCACAGTAGCGTATATGTTACGATTTATTCATATTTGTAAAAAGCAACCACCGACCACCTTACATCTTAGTGAAGATGAATTACAAAATGCGTTAAACTTAATTGTGAAATTGTCTCAAATAGAATCATTTCCCGAATATGAAATATTAATAAAAAATCAATGTTTACCAAAAGGTAGTCCCTTGACTAAACTTAACGTATTTTTAGATAAAAATAAATTAATTCGTGTAGGTGGTCGCTTACAAAATTCTTCATTTTCATATGAGAAAAAACATCCGTTAGTAATACAGTCCACTCATCGATTTTCTAAACTATTATTTGAATTAAATCATAAAACTTTAATGCATGCAGGCCCTCAACTACTGTTGGCTTGTATAAGAGATACTTACTGGCCAATAGGTGGTCGCAACCTTGCTAAATCGTGTTATCATCGGTGTGTCACTTGCAGTCGCATTACAGCTAAACCAATTAATCCCATAATGGGAAACTTACCTGAACAACGGGTAGCGTCTGGTGGTCATCCATTCGAATGTGTTGGGGTTGATTACGGTGGACCCTTACTGTCAGCGTCTCGTCAAGGTCGTGGTTGTAGACTTGTAAAAGTTTACATTGTACTCTTTGTTTGTTTTACGACGAAAGCAGTTCACATTGAGTTGGTGGGTGACTTAACCAGTCAAAATTATTTGTCAGCACTTCGTCGTTTTATGTCTCGTAGAGGTAAACCTACCCATATATATTCCGACAACGGAACCTCGTTTGTAGGCGCTTATAATGAAATCGGTAAATTTTTGAAGGCTAACAGTAGTTCGTTGTCTGGTGACATGGCCGCTGAAGGAATTAACTTCATTTTTATTCCTCCCTACGCTCCAAATTTCGGTGGTCTATGGGAGGCAGGTATCAAATCAGTGAAGTTTCATTTAAAAAGAGTAATGGGAAATTGTCATTTAACTTATGAGGAACTGTACACAGCACTGGTTCAAATCGAAGCACTCCTGAACTCACGCCCGCTCACGCCGTTGTCATCGGACCCTAATGACCTTTTGCCGCTGACACCTGGACATTTCCTGATAGGGCGCACACTCACATCCTTGCCCGTATCATCGTATGAAGCTGCCTCCGTCACTCACTTAAAACGATACGAGAGAATAGAGGCATTACGTCAGCACTTCTGGTCGAGGTGGAATAAAGAATACATCTCTGAACTACAGCAGCGGACAAAATGGAGGTCTTCAAAGGCGGTCTTAGAGACTGATCGCCTTGTTATAGTAAAGGAAGACAATTTACCGCCATTGAAATGGCGATTAGGCCGGATCACAGCAGTCTACCCAGGACGTGACGGGATCAGTCGTGTGGCCGAAATCAGGACTGCAAGTGGAACCATCCGGCGTGCATGCAGCAAGATATGCCCACTGCCATTAAATGAACATTCTGGTTGAAAGATTGCCTTTCAACGCCCGGGGGCATGTTCAGATTTAGAAACTAAAACGTATTCAGTAGCAAAATTAAAGCAAGTTCAACGTCGTGCTACGCCTGATGAAGTCTTCCTTGCAATAGCAAGGAAGACTTCATCAGGCGTTTAGCATTAGTTTTATTAGTTTTAAGTCTACCTTCATTGTAAATTGTGTTTTTCTTTGTTCTTCGGAATACATACGCATTTCGCAGCTCCAGTTTTTAATTTTCATTTTTCCTGCATAATCACACATCTCAACACCATGGTAAGACTGGTTGTCAGACTTTTTGGGCCACTGACTACCTGCAACGACTGTCAAAGATCACAAATGACAGCCGGGACCAACTGCTTAACGTGCTTTCCGAGGCACGAAGGAAACTCGGTATGTAATGGGTGGTCACCTATCCACAGACCAACCTAGGCAAGCACAGCTTAACCTAAAGATTGACCCGAGCGGCTGTTATTATTTAGCCACGAGCTCCTCCAATGAAGTGAAACGTGTGACCACAAAATTTAATCTTATCTGAAAAATTAATTTGTGAATTGATAAAACGATGTTGGATTTTTGCAATCAGCATGTCTTTCAAGCTCCGAATAATCGAAAAATGAACGTGTACTGCCAGTTACGGGATATCTTCCGTGATTGGTAATTGTTTTGAGCTCCCGATATTTCGAAGCTTTTGCAAGCGCCATGATCGCGGGATGACTGGAGCATACAGGTAGATGGTAAATAAATTGTTAGGTACAGATCTGCCCTCTTTTTAAGTTGACAGTCTAAGTTTAGTTTTAAACCGTGAAAGTTTAAAACAGTGATAGAAAAATGAAGTAAAATGGTTGAACGAAAAACAAAATATTTTCTTGATACCAGCTTTAGACAAAAGCGCCACTGCAACTGATACATATACGTCTTTTCCGTATGGATCTGACCAAAAGGAAATGGAGGTGTTGAACTTTAAATACCCAAACCATAACGACATCCATACACTCCTTTTACTTCATTCTCTTTAAATTCAAATTAAAAATCCTCCAAAAGCGCCTTTTGCGAGTATTCTCCTAAGGCTCAAAATCCCATGACATACTCAATCCATTTCCACCGAAACAAACACTCAATTACACCACATAGCAACAGTTCCACGCATTTCTGCCGATTCATTCAAGCCCCTAAGCCAGGTATTTCCCTAATCGCATAACGTGTACCCTCTGAAAGCAATCCAAATCACGCATTCCCTTTACACGTATGTAGCCCTAGTATTTGCTACCTAAATATTGTCCCCAACCCCTTCTGAATATTAACTATGTATCTCTATTTAGTGGTAACTAAATAATTCAGGGGTGTGCATATTGACCGACGGAATACCAAATGCATTGGTAGCCAGAATGAGAAGGTCTTCCTCGCTCTTCTTGGTGAAGGGAAATTTTCTTCTTTAAAAGGTAGTGGTCGTGTTTTAAGGTGTTAAGTTACGATGGTCGATGTATAATTAATTTGATGTGAGATTTGATGTTGACAAGGCTTTGTGATTTAAGGTCCCCTTAAACACACGTACGTGTATAGCTTGGTGACTTTCATTGTTGTTTTGCTTAGCTCGATCATTCTGTTCCATATTGAGGAATTTGGATCCTATGACTATTGATATTGAGTGCAGATTGGTATGTTCACAACGCACCTTAAAAAAGCTTGGAATTTTTTGGACCAAAAAATATCAGCTTAAAGCAATCAGCCTGTTTTAACACAGGTTCGTAATCCACCACGCATTTGAAAATAAAATTGATGATGCAGAAACCGGAAACCTCTGATGATCAGACTAAATAAAAAGTAAAATGCAAGTTGATCTCATTTCAAAAAACTGCGCTGACACAAAAAAAGTCTCAAAAAAAATCTTGATGAACTACCAAAACCCCTAATGAATCAGACTTAACCGAATATCTGTTAGTGCAACTTTTAGTGCTTAATTCTGGTACATTAATAGTCTTCTACTGAAGGTCTGCTAAGTGCGGGGGGAGGGGGGTAAGGCGTGAATAATGTGACGTAATCGAGTTGAGCTTACGTCGTGTCGTCAATGCTCGCTGATTGAGTTCATAACGACGTTACCGTCAGACACTGATGAACTTTGCTGCTTTGAGGATTCAAGAAAGAAGAGGAAGCGAAAAAAGGCACACGGTCAAAAGAGGTACGTAGACGTTTAATTGCTATTCTGCACTATCAAGATAAATTTACCGATTACCTTACAGTTTTTATTGAAACACACAGACAAAACAAAAAAACACGCCAAGTGCGTGTCGGGCCACGCGCAGTATAGGGTTCCTTAGCAGCCCGTTATCACATTATAGAACGATTTATTCTAATGATTTTGTATTTGGTACAAAATTATTCAACACCCAAGTTCAACGACTAATACTGCTAAACTAATAAAGTTATCTTAAACCGCTATAATATTTTTTAAAAGTTCATTAAATGCACTATCATCATGATTTTTTCCAGATTTTTCAAGCCAGCAGTTTAGATTTAAGAGGGAGGGACGCCCTGCTGGACAAAAATTTGCACTTTAAAGTTTAATATTTCGTAAATAGAGCATTACATTAAAAAATAGTAATAGCAACCCCTAAGTCATTTTAAAAGACCTATTCAATGATACCCCACATTTATCGTGTAGATTATTCTTCTTAAGTTTAATAAGCTTCAACCAGGACTCTGCCACCTCAACATGGCGAGAAATAGAGAAGTATGGTATGGAAGAAGAAGCTGCACCGATCCTAAATAAATTGAGATGAGGGCAGGAAAATAGACACCTGTACGCCAGGCATCGCAGGCTCCGCATCCGCCCACCGGATGCGGCAGCCATTGAGGCGGAGCTATATGAGGGGTACAGAGTGTCGAAGACCGCCCTCCGCGAGGCTGTCCTGCGGGCCAGGAATCTGGCCCGCGAGGAGATGCTGGGGACTCTCGACAGAGATCCGTGAGGGCGCCCTTACAAGATGGTGCGGGATAAACTCCGCACCTGGCCCCCCCTACTGACGCAGAGTCTCCGGCCTGAGCTCGTGGAGGAGGTAGTGAGCACTCTGTTCCCTACGCGGGGGCAACATCCCCCCCCGCCTATGGCTCCGCCACCTGCGGTGCTGGAAGCGGACCATCAGGACGACGACGACGACACTCCGGAAGTGACTGGGGTAGACCTGAGAGTGGCGGTACGCAGGCTCAGTGCCAAACATACCGCCCCGGGACCCGACGGCTTGCCTGGCAAAGCCTGGGTCCTGGCCTCGGAGGCTCTCGGGCCCTGACTGGAGGGGCTCCTAAGCGCATGCTTGGAGAGGGGCCAGTTCCCGCTTCGTTGGAAGACGGGGAAGCTGGTCCTCATTCGGAAGCCGGGGCGCCCTGCGGACTCTCCGTCCGCATACCGGCCCTTAGTGTTGCTCGATGAGGTGGGCAAGCTCTTTGAAAGAGTCATTGCAAACCGCCTCGCCGAGCACCTTGCGGGGACGGGGCCGGATCTTGCGGAAGACCAGTTTGGTTTCCGCAAGGGGCGCTCTACGGTGGACGCCATCATGCGCGTGAGAGCCCTCACGACGGGGGATGCAGTGTCCCGGGGGGGGGGGTTGTCTTGGCGGTGTCTCAACGCCTTCAACTCCATGCCCTGGAGCTGCATTAGGGAGGCACTGCGGTATCACCGGGTGCCGACCTACCTTCGTCGTGTGGTCGGGGTCTACCTAACGGATAGAGCCGTTATCTATCCCGGTCGCAGCGGAGAATGGAACCGGCGAGATATGTCGTGCGGTGTTCCACAGGGATCGGTTCTAGGGCCTTCCTTGTGGAACATCGGGTACGACTGGGTGCTGCGCGCCGACCTCCCTAGCGGCGTCAGCGTGGTCTGCTATGCAGACGACACGCTGGTGCTGGCACAAGAGGGGTCGCACGAGGCGGCGGCCGAAATAATGACACGCGGGGTTGCGATAGTCGTCGAGAGGATCCGGCAACTGGGTCTCGAGGTGGCATTGCACAAGTCCGAGGCCATGTGCTTTCATGGGCCTCGGAATGCGCCACCTCCGGGATCCTCACTGACGGTAGGAAGGGTATCCGTCCGGTGGCCGGGGGCCACGTGGTGGCCCCCGGCCACCGGACGGATACCCTAGGCACCGTAGGCGCGGGCCTGTGGACGGTGGGCTATGGGCTAGCTCGCCGTCTGTCCGTCTCATGACGACAGGCCGTGTCAACGGCGCGTTCGTGTTCCACGCGCGCCTCAAAGAGAGTCAGCAAAAAGGAAGGGGTCCGCAAGGACCGATGCCTGCCGGGGTTGCGGGACTGTTCGAAAGAGATACCGTGGCCCCGGAACACAAAGGGCGATGAAGGAACATGGATAGACTTTTACTGACTAAAACCCATGTTTTAGTCAGTAAAAGTCTGACATTCCCTCCTGCTCCGCCCAGAGCGGGAGAAGTCATTTGATGATTTCCCATCCGAAAAAAAAAAAAAGGCAGGAAAATAAAGATGGTTCTCTTTGTTGGTTACGTAGTCTTCTACGATTTTGTTGCCTTCTTTATACACAGCAGTATGTCTGATAGGTTGTTCTATCGGCAAGAATGACAAAATTCCTTACTTTTCTATGCCGCCTTTTTGGAGTCCAATTTTCAAAACTGTCAAACCGCCATTTTCTTTTCCCCCATACCAAACCCCACCGTGCTCTATGTTCAAGCGACACCGTCTGGAAAGTACAGACAAAGGTGAATTTGCTAGCCAGGATCGAGGTTCTACAATCATTCTATTATTGGAACTTTAAATGCTGGTAACGATATTAACAAACACTAATTGCACCTTGTCTCTTTAGATGGTTTTACGAGTAGATTGGACAGCGTTTTATGCAAAGATAGTGGTAGATGATTGCACAGCTAACACAGCTGTGTAACATCTTATAAGCAAATAATGGTGTCGATTCTGTTGTGCACAAACTAAACTTAATTTTAGGGTATTGCTATCTTTTTCTCTGTAATAAAACGAGAAAGAGACGGACGTAATTTAGAGCTGTCAAATTTAGTTGGAACTAATATTTCCATACAAATGAAGGATGCACGTAAAAACATGTCGACTAAAAACACGGTGAAGCGCAAGGCATACGCTAGTTTGACATCTCTAACTTAGTTCATAGCTATAGCCGTCCTTTTCTCGCACTGCCTTTTATTAAAAGATACCAATAGCCTAAATTAGGTTTAGTTTGTCCACAACAGAATCGACACCATTATCTACTTAAGCTTCATCGTCTGCCATTTTCCAACGGTTTTGGGTTCGATTTCCCGTCTGTTACATGGAGTGACTGCCGATGTGACCTGTCTAGACCTAGTTTCTATTGGTAACACGATACTTACTAGTAAGACCAGTGCGGTGGTGGTAAACTATACTTAAGCTTTTAGTAGCAAAACATTTTGTGCTCAACCGGAATCTCTCTTTATGGCTTCTTAGACCTTGGTCCTGGACGCAAAGCCTCTAGGCTTGATTAATGCAGTGGCTGAAAGTTAGTCTTGTGTGCAGGATGCAAATCAGATACCTTTAGAAACAAACGATTGTAGATCACAAGCTTTTTAGGTTCAAGACTGCAGAGAGTCTCCTAGAGGATATTCTGGACACCGATAACAATGACAGACAAGTCAAAAATGTTTTGTATTGAAAAATGACCTGTCATTTCTGTTGAAAGGGTGTTATAGAAATACCTAACGCTTTGAAAGCAATTGCAACTTTTCAAGACCATCACGAGGTGTTTATTTATGTAAAATCATTTACAATATAGTCAGGATATGCAATTCGCGGCATTTTTTTTTCAGTAATTGAACAAATCTTTTGCGAGAAAAAAATCTTATCTACCTTGATAAAATATCATAACGGTTCATCTACTACAGAACTTGCAAAGCCATATAACTATAAAAATAGCAATCCTCAGGTTATCGCAGAAAACGGTACAAACTCACATCTGTTCTTATAATGCAATATGGGGGAGGGCGTTTATTTTATTTTTATGGCTCCAAATCTCCTTAGGAAGGCTCTCGTCCCCATATCAACTGAGAGCGTTTTATTTTCCCTGCTATAGTGTTATTGTTAGTGCCCAATTGCGTTCGTTTCAGATGTGTTTGAAGTAAAACAGCTTTTGATTGACTTCATGTGTATCTGTTATGAGTTTTGGAGTATATTCTAAAAAGATTTATTCTTACAAAGTCAAAGAATCACTAATTTCAATGAGGTCATCTTTTGATGACCTCATTGAAATTAGTGATTCGCTAATCTCTCTAATCTTGGTGAATCACTAATTTCAATGACGTCAACTTTTGATGACCTCATTGAAATTAGTGATTCTTTGGCTCTTTTTGTCTGCTCTTTCGACTAGCGAATTTTATTGATCAATGAATTCTATTGAATTGATTTTTTCTGCGTGTTGTGTTTGTAGTCCAGATAAATGATTTATGCGACAAGGCCCTGAGGATTTACTCTTGTTAAGTTAAAATAGAAACAATTGAATCAGTCTGTATGCAATACTAAATTCAGTCCTTTGTTTTATCGTAATTAACAAAAACTCTAAACAAATCTATCCAATCTGCAATATTTTCACGTACATTTTTAATACAGTTATAAAAACTGAATTAAATCCTTTTGAGCTAAACAAAGCGAGTTCAAACAACACAAAATTGATCAACCTGTGCAACACAAATAAATTGAACGCTGGCAATATTTGGATGACAATATTTTTGTTTTATAACTATGCAATTTTATGGCCTGTCCTCGTACAATAGAGAATTTATTTCGCTATTATTGCAAAAACGTTGTATCAAATTGTGTATGTTTGTTTGTCCGTATGCAAATACAATCATTGCATGGAAAAATCTCTTTATGCAACGGGATCTCCGGCCATGAGCAAAGTATAATAATTTACTGCTTTTGAAAATAATATAACATCACGCCTGTAATCCCTGAAGAGATAGGCAGAGCTGTACCTAATAGTAAACCCACATTTCGCCAGTTATATAAATGGGGAGAGCTTATTGTCATAAACCGGGCACAAATCCAGACTCTGTGGCCGCTACTGAGAAATTCCAGTCGGAAAAACCAAATAACACTTTACCCGACCCGGGAATCGAACCCAGGACCTCATGCTCAACAGTTTCAATTTGCGACCACTTGACCAGACCAACAAGGCAGTCTTTTATTAGGTCCTATTTCAAAATTAAAGATAGAATAGTGCCATAAAAAGTATTAATCGATTTTAATGAGTTTCGATTATCCACGCTTTTTAGAAGCTTACTAGTATATCAATTCAAATACATTTTTGATTTTCCACCATCTTTATCGCAAGTAGTCAGTGGCCTGAAAGTCTGACAACTAGTCTTACAAAGCGGTTTCGTACTACCCAGAACTGACCGGCTTGTGGAGCTCAGATAGGCAGTCGCTCCATGTAAAATACTGGTAACCAGTTGAATCTGGTTAGACTGGAAGCCGGCCCCAACATAGTTGGGAAAAGGCTAGGCAGATGATGATGCTAATATAATTTTGTTTTTCCAGGGCTTCAGATATCAGATAGTACAAAATCCAAAAATACATAAGGTTTTAAAAATAAGATATAGTTGGTGCCAGTTAAGATGAGAATAGCGGTCATTGACCCACCTACATTTATTAAACTTCTTAACTTTGAAAACCAAAAATAAGCCTGGTCAAGTCTTGAATTGTCATCTATCGTGATCTTCAACATTTTTTTGTAATGAAAACCGATATTTGTTTTGGTTCGTACGAAGAAATTTTTGGGAAAGGTCAATGACCGCTATTCTCATCTTAAATGGCACCAACTATAGAAATTGTCACTGCTAACAGTGATAACAATTTATATAAGTTATCTGCATCATATTCAAAATCAAATATTTCTCGTAATATAATTTCGCACCTGCCCAAAACCAGGGTGAATTACTAGTCTTTGATGAAAATAGGTTATGAACTGTTTCAATATTCATAGAATTTAAAAGTAATATGCAGATTATGGTAATATAAAGCTTTTGGCTTTTGGGATACCGGTGCTTTAAATTGACAGATGACAATTTTGACGCCATTTCCAATCAGTTTTATGAACACTTCTGGTTATAAGAACGAAATTTATTAAGTGACTGTCTTGTATTTTGATAGGTTTTTCTCGTTTTACTAACAGTATACGAAATTTAGTTCTTTCACGTTAATCAGCTACAGCTATTAAGCTCAAAAAGCACTTCAGCAACCATTAGGCAAGACTTACGAGTAGAATCATTTGAAATTCATTAATGACATTTAGAATATCAATTGACATTAAAATTATTTAAAATTGTTTGACGTTGGTGTCGATTCTGTTGTGCATAAACTAAACTTAATTTAGGCTATTGTTATCTTTTATTGCTGTGCGAGAAAAGGACGGCTATAGCTATGTACTGAGTTAAGTAAGTGATGTCAAACTAGTTTATGACTAGCTCTTCACCGTGTCATTAGTCGACTAATTTAATCTATTGTATGGAAATATTAGCTCCAATTAAATTTGACAGCTCTAAATTAAGTCCGTGTCTTTCTCGTTTTATAAGAGAGAAAAAGATAGCAATAGCCTAAATTAAGTTTAGTTTGTGTACAACAGAATCGACACCATTATATTATTATTTTAAACGGTTGGACACTATATTTGAATTTCACTTAAAATGTTCACTAATCATTTCACAGTTGTATTTGTTTGTAAATTGACAATGTAAATTGTCTATGAATAAATAAATGAAATGACGTCTTAAATTACGATACCGACTCGCCAATGCGTAATGCGGCAACTTTTGTGATTTTTGCATCAATTCAAATGGACATCAATGTTCAACTGACAACTAAGAATTGACAACTTTTTGGATCTTCTGTTAATTTTATTGTAACATCATCATCTGCCAAGTCTTTTCCAGACTATTGTCGGCTTCCAGTCTAACCGGATGCTGCTAAATACCAATACCTATCTGACCTCCACAACCCAGTAGGTAGATGGGTAATACAATAACCCTTGGTAAGACTGATTGTTAGACTTTCGGGTCACTGTCTTCCTGTAACGACTTTCAAAGATCTACAATTGCCAAAATGTGTTTTCGAGGCACAGAGGTAACTCAGTATGTAAAGGATGGTTACCCATCCACGGACCAACCTTGGCAAGCGTTGCTTAACTTTGAAGATTGGCTGCTATTATTTAGCCAAAAGTCCATAATATAATTAAAATTTTATATATTAAAATATTATATACTTTCCCAACACAGGCATTACTTGCTTAAAGGGAAGCTCCAAAAACTAAACTTTTTGTGAACTTAAGAAGCAATAAACTATTTTGTATTTGTATTTTTTGTACTTTCTATGAAATATATAAACTAACTAGTATTTCCCCCGCAAAATTTATTTACTTATAGTACCTACACTACACTACAACAGCCCATAACGTCCACTGCTGGACATAAGCCTCTCCCAGGATGGGAGGAATTTGCCGTAATCTCCACGCTTGGCAGGCGGATTGGAGATCGCAGTGATGAAAGACTAACAGAAAACGCTGCTGCCCATTCTCTGGTCTACGGAGGCGCAACGTGTTCTGCCTCAGACATTAGTCGCCTTATACGACACCCGTGAGTGTTATGGGTTGGTTCTATTCTACTCTGCCGGATACCACACGGCTTATAGTACCTATCCACGAATAATGTAGTTTTTTATCACTGAAAAATTTTTAGAATTGGATCATTAGATACAAAGATTACCTCCTACGTACAAACTTACAAACAAATTTTACCTCATTATAATGTTAATTCATCTAAACATATTTTTTACATTTTTTAATATTTCTTTATAAAACTATATAAAAAACCTTTAAAAATATGAAAAACAGTAGCCCACCAGCGTTGAGAACAGGGTCCGAGCTGCCGGTGGTCAGGTGGCCTACCATGACGTCTTAAAGCAGGATCGTTTTAATCTTGTTCTAGTGTGGGAAAGGCCACCATAGGCCACCAGGGCTCTTGAGAGAGGAACCTCCTAACTATACGTGCCGTGTCCAGAAGTACTGTATAATAACTATTAGTAAAGATATATCACGTAGGTATAGCACGCGGCACATAGTTAAGTTCATCTGACAATATCTTAACGGCGTGGGTGCGGCCGTAATTAATTTCAGTTGGGCTGCGGTCTCCTCCAGACGTGGTTACGCTGTTTGGTTCCGTTTGGGACTTTGTGATGGAGTTTCATTGGCTTTGGAAACTTTCAGATGGAGAAGGATTAAGGTTTTTTTTTGAAGAAAATTCCCAATCTCTTACATGTATCCTGTATGGTGTCCATAATGAAGATATTCTCTTTCTCTATTGAAAACTATAATGATTTAATAAAAATAATTATTTTTACCGACCCGCTCCTGCTAAAAATTATCCAATCTTTCAAGCTAAATAAATAAAATAAAAAGATAAATATCGCTGGACATTGCACACAGCGCCATCTAGTGCCACACTAAGCAACGAGGCTTGTATCGTGGACACCAGATAGTTGATATACTACATAGATAGTTTTTTGTTTGTAAATACATACTTATTATACATATAAACATCCATGACTCGGAAACAAATGTCCATGCTCATCACACAAACATTTGCTTCTACCGGGATTCGAACCCGGGACCCTAAGAACGTAAGGCAGCCTCACTACCGCTGCGCCATTCGGGTCGTCAATAAATGCTAAAACTAACACAAAATTTCATTGAAACTGGTTGGGTCATTGGGTGTTATCGGAGATTAGCGTGTACGAACATGGTGATTAATATAATTATTTAGTTAGATTTGACACTATTAAAATAAGAAATCAACACGGCAACAGTTTTTACAAAATTCTAGATTTTTCGAGTTAATTTTCATTTTGCAAAAAATGTTCTCATTAGTCAATCATTTCAATTACTTACCTAATCGTTTGTTGCTAGTTGCTCTTATTAACCGGGTTTAACTATTTTTTTAGATTTGAATAGAGACCTTCTCTAGTAACCACCAATGCAACGACAACAACAAACACAACAACAATGACATATACAATACAATACACAACAACAACAACATGACACAACAAAACACAATGATAACATTAAGTACATAAATCGACACCCTGCACTTTTTATTACTGACCTACTTTGATTTGACCGTATAATAAAAATCTCTAGCAATAAGCTCATATGCGTATGAGTAGAAAAGAACCAACCCATTACACTCACGGGTGTCGTATAAGGCGACTAATGTCTGAGGCAGAACACCTTGCACCTCCGTAGACCAGAGAATGGGCGTTTTCTGTTAGCCTTTCATCACTGCGATCTCCAATCCGCCTGCCAAGCGTGGAGATTACGGCAAATTCCTTCCATCATGGGAGAGGCTTATGTCCAGCAGTGGACGTTATGGGCTGTTGATGATGATGATGATGATGCGTATGAAACTGAGTCTCGATCTGTAGCCCTACCTTCTCATCATCTTTTTACCTTGTCTCATGTTACTTGGGGTTTGCGCAACGCGTTTTTTTCTTACGTTATCCTCTGTCAACCATCACGCTATCATTTACTACTATTTTTTTCATTATCATTCCTCGCACAATCCAGCCATCGTTTCCTTTGTCTTCCTCTCCCTCTCCATCCATCAACATTTATACTCATCACTCTTTTAGTCACATGCGATTCATCCCTCCTCATAAATGTCCATACCAAGACAGTCGATTCCCATTCGTAGCTCCTAACTTCTGTTGTATTTAAAACTGGCTCCACCAAATAGCCCAGTGCGAAACAAACCCCTAACAGGGAGACACAAATGTGTTGGGCCGATACAAATGGCGAATCGACCGCAGCAATCAATTATAAAACGGAATTGTTCTGAATCGCACGCGCACCTATCGGTCCTTTGTCCCATAATGTATTGGCGCCAATAATTTAAATTTTGGTTGGGGCTGTTATAGATTGTGGAGCTGCGCTTGTATTGGAGGATGGTATTGTTGAAAGCGTTATTGTTCCGAAAAATTACTTTTTTTATCTATATATTTCTATACTAATGTTTTAAAGAAGTAAAATTTGTTAGTTTGCATGTAGGAGAAAATCTTCAGAACTAGGGATCCAATTTGAAACATCCCTCAATGTAACCACGAGCACAATAAGTTCTTGGATAAATAATAAAAACCGCTGGGATCAATCTTTAGGTTAATCCGCGCATGCTTAAATTTATCAGTGGATGGGTGGCCACCCATTACATACCGAATTTCTTTGACAGTCGTTCCATGTTATGGTATGTTTGAGTCCGATGTAATAGGCGGCGAGCTAATCCCATCAACCGGACACAAATCTAGACTTCTACCGATAAATTTCTGATGGAAAAACCACAACAATTAACACTGCCCGACCTGGGAATCGAACCCGCTCAGCAGTCGCGCTTGTGACCCATAGACCAACGAGGCAATCACACAAAATATTTCTGATATCAGCATTCGATGATGATGATTAATGATTGAGCACCACACCCAACCAGGAGCAAGCCTGACCTGGATAAGCCGGATACACCAGGGGGCACTTTTTGTAAGGAAAGGATCTCTGGGATCCATTCTTCTTTGCTTTTATTGAAATATTCTATGTCTTGTTGGAGTGACTCGTTCCATGTATATATTGTTCTTCCAACTTTTAACCGTTTCGCCTTATATCTAATAGCTGGTATAATATTTCTGATATCAGCATTTGCAGCTAAATTACAGATAAGTACTTTGAAAATTTAAGTTAAGGGGTGTAGTCCGCCTTAAGTTTAATTAAACTTGAATATTTATAAGAATTCACATCAGCATTTCTCACACTCCACTGATCTTACTTCAGTACAGTAATTCACAAACACAAGTTTCTACTGAAAACTTAAGAGACATAATCTTCTTAAAGTTCTCCCCTTAATAACACTGTAGATGTAATTATATTCGTATAATTAATTAAGATGCGAACAGGTGCTCGGTTGAGTTCGGTTCCCGCGATACTTAGGTGGGAAACAGACGGGCAACTTTTGTAGGGAAACAGACGACTTCTGAATAACTTAGTTTTTTTAGTAGTCTAAGGAACAGTATGGAAAGTTCTTTATCCTAGACAGAAAGAAGAAAATTTGTTTATTTTGCACAAATGCGCATTATCAATAAAATAAACTTAAAATAACAGAAGTCCTCCTTTTAAAAGGGAGGATCCTTTGATAAGCTGGGTTATGTGTGTGATCTAGTAGGCTACTACCCGATTGTGGATGACGAGCAATTGTAGGAACATTTTCTTTGAAACTACTTGCGTGATATACATTTGTGGGCTTTTGACGTTATAAACTAAATTTGAAAACTTACAAACAAAACATTTGTTACACAATATAAACTAGGTAGCAACAAAAAAAAATACATATTCGAAGACATCCCCTTCGCTATTAAACGGGCGAGAAGCCCGAGAACTCTAGGATTCAAAACCAAACTCTAAATCTAAACTCAGTTTTTTTAGACATTAATTTGTACCCCTATCACTATGTCTTCCTATTTAACCCAAAGGTTGACTGGTAGATAATGCCTTGTGGCATTAAGTCCACCTATGTACCAGTATTGTACATGAAGTTTTAATAAATAAATAAATTAGGAATTAGGGTTTCATCTACCTTACCTCATAAGAAACAGGCATGACTTTATACATTATGCATGTGTATATGACCAGCAACTTTTATATCGTCCGCCTAACCACAATAAGTTGCCCGTCAGTGCCTCACCTTAAGTGCCTGCAAGATCTTCAACCCTGTGAATGGAGATTTGCAAGTCTTATGTCGTGTTTCGGCAGTCTGGAGGGGGATAAGTTCTGAGTATTCTTAGGGTTAAGTCTGGTTAGCTTGGCGGTTGCGGAAGGAAAAGTGAGATTCGGGAATTATTGATTGTGTATTATAAGTTTAAGTTTTTAAGAGTTGTTTTGGTAAGTTGGGTCGATGACTTTAATATGCTTACCGAAATACTGGGCAAGTGTTGAGACAACCACAAACACTAACTAAAAAATGGTAGATTATACAACAAGTGAAAAAAAAGGGAATTTAATTCGAGAGACTAAGTTGGATCCCGAGAGCAGCGAAGGATTCTAGAGTAGAATCCTGAGCGAAGCGAGATGACGATACAAAAACCGAGATGTTTTTTTTTACGGGTATGTGTACTCTACTTTTTACCATTGACTGCGAGAAAATAATAATATAGAAGTATAGTATTTATATTTCTCGTAGGTTAATAATAACAGACACTTGGGTCGATCTTCAAGGTTAAGCCTCGCTTACCAAGGTCTGTCTGTGGATCGGTGACCACTAATTCGTTACATACGAGTTTCCTCCGTGCGTCGGAAAGTAAAGCTCTTGATCCCGGTTGTCATATGAAGTACTTTGACAGTCGTAACAGGAAGCCAGTGGCCCGAAAGTCTGTAAACAGTCTCACCAAGGGGTACCGTATTACGTATCCAGTACTAACAGGGTTGTGAAGGTCAGATAGGCAGTCGCTCCATGTTCATACTGATCGAAAATAGAACAATATTCGAAATTCAGTGTTTATATTCTTGTCGGCACGTTTTATTTATTTTTTGTTTATAATTAGTCCTTGTTCCAAATTCAAAATGTCGTTATTCACTCAGTGAGTAAAAGAGATTTTTATTTACTGTTATCCATGAATAAAATGCCCTTTTTCGAGTACAGCCACTTACAAATTGTCAAGAAAAAAAATCGCAAAAAGAAACAAATTTTTGAAACATCACATTTTACTTTCCAATATTTGGCGTATTCCTCTAACAATGCTATCCGCAAGATATACTCGTACATCAGGATATTGCCAAAGGAAATATCTGATATTATCCTCACAATATTCAAATCAGGAACTAGGAAAGTGTTACGGAAAAGTCGAAGGTTTAACGTGCTATAAATATTTACGAAAAAGATTATTTAGGTGTTGTTTTTCGAAGTTTTTAAACGATCGATTTAGTGGGTAGATAAACTTCTTTTTCAACACACTTGCTCATAAAATGGCTCTAATTTCACCGCAATTAGGCACATAATGACACCTGTAATCAAACTGTGACTTTTTCATTGCTATTATTCACAAGTGAGTTAGAGGGTTTTTTTATTTTATTGGTTGAGTTGCTTTGTTCTTAAAAAAGTTTTGATACAAAAAAAATCGTGTTCAATAGTAATAAATTAATGTACCTATTGCTTGCTCATTTCACGCAACTTCGTAAATCAAACTGTGACTTTTTCATTGCTGTTATAGTTACAGGGTTTTTATATTTTATTGGTTGAGTTTCTTTGTTCTTAAAAAAGTTTCGATAATATATTTTTTTTCACAAGTATGTTGAAAAACGTCGTATGATACACGTGTGTATTGATGATTACCGTCCTCGGCAATCTTAAGGCCCTCACCTAACGGCTCGGGTCTCAATGGCACCTCAGCTGTAATCACCAACATTACACACTTGTACCATAATGTACTATTATATTGGTACTCTGTTGTGTAACAATTGCGATACGAACAAAACATCAAGCTCGTAATATCCCTGGCAGAGGTGGATCGAGTTAATGGTGCTATCGCTCTCCCAATACGATTCAATAACCATTTTCACAATAACCTAGTATTAACTTAGATTTATGCTTTAACTTAGATAGAATATTAATAAGATTCGGCGAGAACCTACTACTGACCAACTGCAAAGCAATTTGGCAGATGCTGTATTCAATTCATCATCATCATCATCATCATCATCATCATCATCATCATCATCATCATCATCATCAGCCTATAACGTTCCCACTGCTGGGGCACGGCCTCCTCTCAATGAGAGGGAATGGGCTATATCCACGACGCGGGCCCAGTGCGGATTGGTAGATGTCACATGTCTTCGAATTTTTGGTTCTAGGACATGCCGGTTTAAATGAAAAATTCCTGATGGATCTATTAACACACAGCCGACTTGAGAATCAAACCCAACTCATGTTTAGCAGTAACGCTTGCGGTCAATAGACCAATATTGTGTGTTTTATTCAGCCGGCAACAACTTTTCCTACTTTTCAGGGTAAAGATAGGGACGGTCACCCATCCATAGATTGACCTCGGCAAGCGCGGCTTAACCTTGGAGATCGACCCGTACTACTGTAATTATGCCACGATTAAGGTCAATAATAAGTACACAAAGCTATTTCCCGAAGCCTTCGAAACGAAGACTTAAAACTCGGATGGCGGGCCGTCATAATTTTCAGTAAAAGCCTCCTTCGCTTCGCTCCAATGAGTCCTCAGTGACAGCTGAATGGAAGGAGTAGGAAGGAATGAATATGCTTTATTATCTTTACTTGAGAACAACACACAGGGTAGATGCCAAAAAAAAATCTAATTAGTCCGTCTGATAGATTTCCAAAAAATATTGGACACTTCTTTTTTCTTGTTAACATAAAATGAAGATAAGACAGTGCGTCTTAAACTCGTGTGACGTCACATTTGAGTACATTTTTTACTCAAATGTGACGTCACAAGCCCCCACTCATGATCTTTAACACGTTTTATCTTCGTCATTTTTATTAAGGCGATTACATGAGCTAAATAAGCAACTGTATTTGTGTTGGTTCAAACTTCGTTTGAAATACTGTTGAAATAAAGTTCTAATCAGTTGCACGACAAAGTGGTTGTTACGTCACTGCGGCCGAATAGTGCGAAATGAGTGGTTTTTTACGATTTACAAAAAAATCTATTGATTGGACTAAAAAAGTTAAACACTATGATACTAGTATTTTGCTTGTAGAATTATTTGCCAAAAAATCAGAATGATCGCATATATTTTAGTATGGATTTTACTCGTTAAAAGAAATTTTTAGAGATAAGTTCGTGATTTTTTTCTATCGAATAAAATTTGTTGTATTATGTTTTCAAAACACTATCGTACTAGCATATATCCTAAAGAATATCATATATTTTTCTGGTTTTGTTTATTGCAGTGAATCATATGCTTTTTTGCATTATAAAACTCGCGTTTAGCTCATGTAATCGCCTTAATTTGATAAAACAAAAAACACGTATCCAATATTATTAGGTAGTATTTTTAAGTAGTAATTTATATATTCGATAATCTAACTGACGGACTAAACAGAATCATTTTTTTTAGTCAGTTATCATCCCTACTACGAAAATATTTAAACCAAAGAAACTTATCAGTCATCGGTCAATATAATATCCTATAAAGTATCCTCGCAAGCTTTTATTTTTTTCTTTTTAGAACGGTTTTTGACTAGCATATTTTGTAGAGCGTATAAGCCTGTATTAACTAACGCGCTTAAACGCACGCCATGTTTTGCATAACGAAAAACCTGCCGCGCTTACTCGCGCTTATACCGGCGTGCTCGCGCTTGTACTAGCTTATAAGCGCATCAATGCACGTACGATTTACGCGTGTGGCAAATGGCGCGTGTATTACGCACCTACACGTGCTTACAAAAACGAGCCTCTACGAGTTGAAACGCTAGTAATCACATAAAAGCTAGCAGTGGCGAAGGTTCCATACAACTCGATTCCTACTGGATTCCCTTTGAAAAATGGCACAGTCCGTATTCTATAGACTCTTAATATGACATTAAAGATAATATGTACTCCGGCTTACCTCTTACAAAAATTTACCCATCGCTATTGGAAGCTAGTTAAATCGCTGCAGTCTGTCATTGCGATTAGGCGGATTTGCCACAGAAGTTTATATGACCTCTTCAAATTAACTGTAAAATAAAGTACAGTTGTGTCAAATACCGTATCCACAAGCAAACACCTCTTGGTACCGTCAATCATAAAACAGAATCAAGTTTTTAGAAGCGCCCCTGAACAACAGCCCGTTCATTTGTCACCCCTGACGTTTAATGACTTTGATTTTATAGGTCTTATAATATTTAACAGTTTTGAAGGCTGTTCGAAAGTTATGGAAGTGAATTTAAACGTAGAGGATTCAAAGTCGAATTTATTTTTGGAGGTAATCAGAGGGCTTTTTAGGCATTAGGTAAAAGCTTGCAAAGTGTCTCTTAGTTATTCAATGTTTTTATTTGGTAACAGGCGAGATGACAAAAAAAAACTAATTAGTCCGTCAGTTAGATTATCAAAAAATATTTGACCCATGTTTTTTCTTTTGTTACGTAATCCAAAATTGACGAAGATATGACGCTTTTAAAATTCTCAATACGTCACGCCTAGGTATAATTTTTACCTAGTTAGTTTTGTGTCATTTTTAATTAGTTGGTAATACAAAAGTAACAATACTTAAAATAAAATAAAAAAATAGTTTATTAAGTAATTTAAAATTTGTCTTTTAGATATTCATTAATAGTATAAATAGCATTTATTTAATAAAAATTGTTGTAATTTATTTATGAATGAATTAAATTTTTGTTTCTTTTTAATTATTTCCAGCAATTAGAAACTTTCATTGACATGAGTAGAGTACTTGTTGAATGCATTTTTAGCTTAGAGCTTGGTAGGTTTAGTCTATTTTTATGACGTAATGTGTATCTTGACTGTATATTTTCTCGTGTAGTGTAAAAATGTGGGTACTTGCGAACAAATTTGCAAATTTCTAGAATGTATAGGCAGGGGAGGGTCAATATTTATGTTCTTGAAAATGAGGTTTACAGCTGTCGGTGTCTTCTATATTTACTAATATTCTTATCAGTCTGTTTTGCAGTGTGAAAAGTGTCGGTGCGTCTGTTCTGTTACCCCACAATATCACGCCGTAACTGAGCTATGGCTTAATAGGTAACTAGTGCGGTTTTAAGGTTGGTAGTCTTTTTAACTTCACGAAGGGCGTATGCAAATTTAGATAGTTTAGATCTTATCTTTTTAATGTGAGATTTCCAATTGATGTTAGTATCTATGGAATAGGCCAACTAGAGTAAATTCTTGAACAACTTCTATTGTAGTGCCGTTGTAGGTGAAGTTTATTTCTAGTGGAGCTTTTTGACGGGGGTGGAATGATTTTAGTTTTAGAGAAATTGATTTCCAGGTTATGGTTATTCAGCCAAGTTATGGTTTTATTTAGTGTAGTGATTAGGTCCTCGCTCAAGCCAACATTGTTACGGCATGAAGTTAGGAGGTGAAATATCGTCAGCAAACAAGACGCATGGCCCTTTTATGATTTTCGGAAAGTCGTTTATGTAAATTAGAAATAGGAGGCTTCCAACTACACTCTCTTGGGGAATAGAAGCGTTAATTGTTTTACATTCAGACCGAATATTTTGTATTTCTTTGGTATTTTCATTATAAAAAAGTTAGTACTGGGTGTAACTCTGGTTGTCAAACTTTCGGCCCACTGACTACCTGAGGCCCTACTCTCTAACGTTTCGTCCGAATATTCGGATCTATCCCTCCCTCTCGCGCACGTCAGATGAGTGCGAGTGAGAGAGACGAATAGATCCGAATATTCGGACGAAACGTAAGAGAGTAGGGCCTCTGTAACGACTGTCAAATCTATAAAAATTACACTCGGGACTAACGGCTTAACGTACCTTCCGTGGCACAGACTCACCCACGGACCAACCTAGGCAAGCGCAGCTTAACCTAAAGATCGACCCCAGCGGCTGATATTATTTAGCCACGAGCTCCTCATCACATTTAATAGTAATTCTACAGACCTCTCTATGAGAGGGAATGGGCTGTAATCCACCACGCGGGCCCAGTGCGGTTTGTCACATATCTCAAATTTTCGGTTCTAGGACATGCTGGTTTCTTTACGATGTTTCTCTTCACCGTTTTGAGAGGTGTGGAGATGAAATAAATTAGAAAAAGTTACGCCCCATCCGGGCTTCGAAACCATGACCAACAATTCGTAAGTCGGAGCCACAATGACCGCCACTGCTCTCAAAGTAAACTTCTAAATCCCTAATTTTCTTGTCATTCAAAATTCGCCATTACAACCCAGTACTCAAAACCCAATTCTGCTATTTCTCCTCACTACACTTGAGGCCAGACAAAATTCTTCCTTTACAATAACGTAAGTCAAATCTCAAAATAATAGACAGTAAGCTTCTTAGACTGGGGTGCAGTTGCACGCCAGTGTTCACCTGCAGTGACTCTATTTTTAAAATATTGCCTGTGATATTGTTATGACAACATTGTCTGTTTTATTTGCCAGCCTCTTATGAAAGAAGGTTGAGTAAGTTATTAAGGTAGACAAAGAAAAGAGTGAAGTTTAACAATTTCTATATCCGCATTTATTTTGACGTGATAACGTCTAATAAATCGGTGTACACCGGCTGCACGAACGAAAAAGTGTCGCGAATTTTGCGATCAACGCCCAGCCCAACCCCTTGGACCTAGAAAACTGAAAATTTGCTCAGTGGTTTCCTCTCAAATGTAGACAAGGAGTAAGGAAGGATTTTTCGAAATTCAACCCTTAAGGGTGTTAAATAGGGGATCAAAGTTTGTATGAAATTCCGTCAGTTTTAAAGTTAGATTGAAAATTTATTTATACGTGTCTCAGCTTTTTTGATAATTCCACCTCCATAAGTATAAAAAAAGGGGATAAATATCATGAAAAATGCCGTTATCACATAAAATTATCGTCCGTAAACCGACTTTACAGACAAAATTTTTTTTTTAGAAATGTGACATTCATTGATTTGAGATAATATTATACATACTACATATTAATTGAATCATCATCTGCCTAGCCTTTTCCCAAGTTTTATTGGGGTCGGCTTCCAGTCTAACCGGATGTAGCTGAATACCAGTATTTTACATGGAGCGACTGCCTATCTGACCTCCACAACCCAGTTAGTACCGGGTAATACGATACCCCTTGGTAAGACTGGTTGTCAGACTTTTTGGGCCACTGACTACCAGTGGCGTGCAGTAGTATTCCACGAAGAATTTGAAAGAATTTGAATTGCGCCATTCATTTTGACCTCATTTTCATTATCAGCGACCCCAAAAACCTCGAAAACGAAACCCATGAAGAAAAAACTGTAAATTTTCATCGGCGCCATCTTGGATTTTCATTTTGACCTCATTTTCATTATCACCAACCCCAATAACCTCGAAAACGACACCCATGAAGAAAAAACTGAAAATTTTAATCGGCGCCATCTTGGATTTTCATTTTGACCTCATTTTCATTATCACCAACCCCAATAACCTCGAAAACGACACCCATGAAGAAAAAACTGAAAATTTTTATCGGCGCCATCTTGGATTTTCATTGTGACCTCGTTTTCATTATCACCAACCCCAATAACCACAAAAGCAACACCCATGTAGAAAAAACCAGAAATTTTCATCGGCGCCATCTTGGATTTTCATTTTGACCTCATTTTCATTATCACCAACCCCAATAACCTCGAAAACGACACCCATGAAGAAAAAACTGCAAATTTTCATCGGCGCCATCTTGGATTTTCATTTTGACCTCATTTTCATTATCACCAACCCCAATAACCTCGAAAACGACACACATGAAGAAAAAACTGAAAATTTTCATCGGCGCCATCTTGGATTTTCATTTTGACCTCATTTTCATTATCACCAACCCCAATAACCTCGAAAACGACACCCATGAAGAAAAAACTGAAAATTTTCATCGGCGCCATCTTGAATTTTCATTTTGACCTCATTTTCATTATCACCAACCCCAAAAACCACAAAAACGACACCCATGAAGTAAAATATAATAACAATAATATTTTTGATTATTATAATAATAATACGCGCCAATAACCCCCAGGAATCATTATTTTAATCAACATTGAACATACACCATAGCACTGGCCTGCAAATTGCAAAAAACGTAAGGAAATTTGAATTTCGCGGGCTAAAGAACATCCACCTTGAATCCTGGCCTTGTGTTGTAGCAGCCAATCACAGCCCAGCAGCCCAGCTACACTCGCAGGAGTTACCGCCCTAAAATTACTGCAATCTATACATGTGTGCAGTTCATACACACGAAAATATGCACCAATGTGCCAATGTGTGCGTAAAATTATCAATGGGTTTAAGGCAAGTCCAGTACTTGCCTGTCCGGCGGAGCTCCAACCTTTGTAGTAACTTCCAGTAAAGTGTTAGTTGCGTGACACGGGAGCGACAAATTGCTATAAGTATTCTAACAGGAGTTTGGACTTTTTTTTTATATTTTGTACATAATGTGATATTTTATTACATAGTTAGTTCGTTATAATTAATGCCCAGTTGGTATGGTAGGCTTTGCCTAATTGCCTCTTAGGGGCGCACGCCCATGCTGACTACCTGTAACGGCTGTAAAAGATCACAAATGACAGCCGGGACCAACTGCTTAGCGTGCTTTCCGAGGCACGGAGGAAACTCGGTATGTAATGGGTGGTCACCCATCCACAGACCAATCTAGGCAAGCACGGCTTAACCTAAAGATCGACCCGAGCGGCTGTTATTATTTAGCCACGAGCTAATCATATTAATTGAATACGAAAGTATTTTTTTTGCGTTTATGTTTTTTATTTTCGTTTTTTGTATGTATTCTAATTTTAAGTTCCTGTATTTATTTCCTTTCTTCAATGTAAAACTCGGCGCAAAGGTAAATCAAGATCTGAATTGAATTAGGATATAGGATAATTATGTTTTATCCTGGTAAGACGTTCCAATGGGAATATTTGACATCAATACGAACCCACATAAAAACGTAAGTTACAATACTCACAGCCCAACGACTGAAGAAAGTATTTATTGTAATGTGAAAAAAAGCTTGCTATAAAAAATCTTTAATCTTACTTCTTTGGGAAGGCTTATAGATACATACAATGATGTTGATCAAAGTCAGTTGAGTTTACATCACCTATGTTAAAGGCTTATAGATACAATGATGTTGATCAAAGTCAGTTGAGTTTACATCACCTATGTTAAAGTCTCCTTATTCGTTCTTCACATTTCCTTTTAGTCTTTAAAATATTCAAAGCAAATATGAATAGACGTAATACAAACGCAAATAAAGTTTGTAGCAGATCAAATATGCTTTGTATTCGTGCGACAAAGGGGTGTAAATGATGTTCCTACTCACAAAGGAAAATTGTATAAGTTATTTGTCTTTTTGCATTCGGCAATGGCGCTGTTTTTGACGTTGTTAGGGAATTGACTTTTGTGTTTAATGGGTTCCAGTTTTTTTTGTTGTCTTTTGGTGCTGAAACTCTTGTGGGATATCTGAAAAGCAATAAAATTATGCTCCAGTTCTCGTTAGACAAAACGAGCAAAACCTCATGAGATGGCAAGTAAAAGCGCATAATTCAAAGGATATATATAAGCCTAATATTATCCCAACATGGTCCCAACTATTTTGGGATCAGGTTCCAGTCTAACCGGATGCAGCTGATGAAGCAACTGCTAATCTGACCAGCAAAGGTTTGAAAGGAGTGAGGGGAAGTTTTACTTATCAATAGTCACAGTTCAAATATAGACTTTGCAAGTGCCAAAGCCCATAAGCCCTAATTATAGTTCAACTATATTACCTTGACCTTTGCCAAGACACTATTAAATGAAATATTAAAATATTGTACCTAATTTGTTTTTTTGTACAAACTCACTTAAATTCGCAAACTCAGTCAAATTATACTAGTTTCACAAACACTTCTTAGGATTTATTTAAATGTGTACAAATGGCTAGCTAAGAGTGTGTTAACCTCCAAACGAAGGGTGAACTTAGGTGACTTAAAATTGAGTTTAGTAAGAGTTCTTGATTTACACCTGAAACCTGAAGAATTTACATACATAATATTATTAGCATTTTGTTTACTAAACAGTTTCATTTATAGACCAGTTCTAAATAAACAGTAAATAGCAGTATAATATATAGCGCTTTAAGATACAGTAAACTCAAAGCGCTACTGCTAAGCACGAGGTCCTAGGTTCGATTTCCAGGTCGAGCACAATGATTTTGTGGTTTTTTTCTGATTAGCAGCTCGGCCTGGTCTGGATTTTGTGCCCGATTGATAGCAAAGACTCACCTCTATTACATAGATCCTAAACATAACTGGTGAATTGTGGATCATTATCTGCCTAGCCTTTTCTTAACTATGTTGGGTCGGCTTCCAATCTAAACGGATACAGTTGAATACCAGTATTTTACATGGAACGACTGCCTATCTGACCTCCACAACCCAGTAAGTACTGGGTAATACGATACCTCTTAGTAAGACTGGTTGTCAGACTTTTAGGGCCACTGACTACCTGTGACGACTGTCAAAGATCTACAAATGACAGCCGGGACCAATGGCTTAACGTGCTTTCCGAGGCGCGGAGGAAACTCGGTAAGTAATCTGTGGTAATGGGTCGTCACCCATCCACGGACCAACCTAGGCAAGCGCAGCTTAACTTAAAGATCGACCCGAGCGGCTGTTATTATTTAACCACGAGCTCTTCAAACTGGTGAAATGAGAATGTATTACAATAATCAGAGAATTGAGTTCAGGTTTCCAAACGTTTTTCCTTTTTCAGCAAGCATTATAAAACTACTAAATAAATAAATAAATAAAAATAAAAAAGCCTTTTATTCCATGCACTTACAAAATAATTTAACAATATTGAATTAAAATTTCATGCTTGATTATTATTATCATCATCCTTTGAAATATTACAAAAAGTAGAAAAAGAAAAAATAATAATCAATTAATTCAGAAATGTATCAAATAGAAAAATTTAAATAAACAAATATATCGTAATATAGGTAAATTATTATTATTTTTTAGTATATTCTTGTTACTATTATTATTATTATTTATTTATATATTTTTTTTTTTTTTTTTTATATTTGCATGGACCCCTCTCAGGTGAAGGCCTCCTCCAAGGATTTCCATTTGCCTCTGTCTCTGGCGACATAAATCCAGTGCGGTCCAGCGACTTTTCTAATGTCGTCCTCCCAGCGCGTGTACGGTCTACCGATAAAACTACTAACACTCCTAAATAAAACCGAGAAAATTAACATGAAAGGCGATTAAAAAGTTTTAGAAACGCAAGCGGTGCCAGGACAACAAACTATCATTCAAATCATGTTACTGAAGTCATTTAAAGTGTTGAACAATTCAAAAACTTGAAATAAACTTCAGTGTCATTTGCATTGCAAATGTGTCGTCTGACATTGCCTGAGGTTTGCAAATACTTAGCGCTTTTCGAAATAAGATTTTGTGCTTATATTGTTGTTGAAGTTTCTAACTATAATTTAATTTTGTTCAGAATTAAACTGAATAGTTGTTAACTTGTTATAAACACAATTTATTGACATGTTTATTAAAAACACTTGCCAAACCATTGAGCTATTACTACTACGTATAGAGAAGACAGCGCGAACAAAATCTGTGCGCAGTGCGGGGCGCGCGGGGGGCGGCTAACCCCGTATAAAGGGTGCCACCGGTTAACACCTCTTAACGAAGCCGAAAGGCACATGTTCTCCCGTCATTGCGATCATTTTTATGTTCTACACCATACCTGGGAACCTTCTAATTATGGAGATATTGGGGAACAAAGTTCCAACTTTTTGCCATTTTTTTTGTTTAATACAAGTTTAAAGTTTACTTTAAACAGCTCCACGACCCCCGTACTATTAAATCCATCCATCAGCCCTATGTTTTGAGTGCGTTACATTGAGTTCTACCACAAAACATGATTTTTCACCCACAAAAAAAAAGTCGTTTCCCAGCAATTATTTTTGCGTAAAGTAACTTAGTTTGATGCACAGAATGCTTGGTTGACGGCTTCGTGATGAGGTATTTTACATCCTGTATTTAATGCTGTGGCGAGCAAGCGACTGAGTGAATTGCAGCCAGCTGACAGCATTTGAACGGAACACAGCAGGTTTAGCCAAGTTGACAATCTACAATCGTTAACGCTAGTAGAAAACTAATCAAATGAATGGGAATTACATCATCTAAACGTTAAATCACGTGATCAACACAAACGAATAGAAAATTCGTAGACAAGTTTACATCGTTCAAAATGATAGAATAGAATGTTATCATTTCTACAATGTTGATCGCTAAACTCTTTGGTAGGAACGCTCACCATTGACTAAAGTGTAGGTTTTTTCTACAGACATTAGAGTAGAGACCAAGCGATCGACTCAGTCGTGTCAACTTGGCTACAAATTTAGCGCTTTCTACAATCGCTTACACCGAGGCGTTTACGATTGTAGAAAAAGAATCGATACGACACGTTTGTAACTTGGCTAGGCGTGCAGATTTTGTTCGCGCTGTCTTCTCTAAACGTAGTAGTAATAGCTCAGTGTGCCAAACACTCAATCCTACTTACTAGCTAACCAACACTTCCCTTAAAACGATTAAGGGACGGGAAAGTAAAAGGTTACGATACTGGCATGTCCTCATCCTCATCTGACTGCCTTTTCCCAACTATTTTGAGGTCGTACTTCTACACAAGCTAATCTGGGCCTGCAATCGGCTAAGGCTTTTCAGATTCGCCACTGCAGTTTGTGTTCAAGAGGAAAATGTTTTGCTATTTTGGTGAGGTAAGGAGAGGTGACATGTATGTCTGTTCCTTCATAGTTTTTTTTTTTTTTTTATATAAAATGTAACTACTTTTGACCTTGAGAGCAGTGGTGGACAGTGGTGGCGGCTCTTACTTACGAACAGTAAGTCGTGAGTTTGAACCCAGACAGGCGCATTACTTTGTGTAATTTATTTCATCACCACTGCTCTTAAAACGGTGAAGGAAACCGGTATGACCTAGAACCAAAAAAATCGAAGACATGTGACATCTACCAACCCGCACTGGGCCCGCGTGGTGGATTATAGCCCATTCCCTCTCATAGAGAGGGACATTAATAGGCTGATGATGATGATGACTCTTGACCTCAAGCTTGTACTGAGGACAGAGATGAGGTCGACGATGGAACGATCTGACCCAAAACAAGCCTATTTTCTCGTAACTTAAATATTATAGTTCACATCTTTCAGTCTTCCAAGGATGTCGTATAAATGTATATCACAGAGCTTTTACGACATTTTAAAGTGAAGGTGGTAGTTGATACCCGTACTACACAGGATATAATGTTTGCCTCGTTCCTGTTTTCCCTACTCGATGCGACTAGCTATTGCACGCCAAACTTCTGGGGGAAACGTATCTGTCAACGAATAGCATCCAAAAACCGGCCCAGTCTGAGTAGGACTCGCGCATGATAGGTTCCGTACTATCGTATTGGGGGAGTCCCTTCAATTTTTAATTTATTTTTTTGTTAAAGCGGCAACAGAAGAACACTTTCTGTGAAAACTTAAACTTCAACTGTCAACCTATTACGGATCATGAGATACGGCCCGCTGACAGACAGACGGACGAACAGCGGAGGCTTAGTAATAGGGTCCCGTTGGTATCCTTCGGATACGGAACCCTTAAAAAGTTAGAGATGCGACAGGACATGGCTGATCAGCTCTTCTTAACAATCACGTTAACATTAATTTTCGCCGCAGAATACTAAAATTATTACAGCCGTACTCACACCGCACATTATAAGTACCAACAAACTCTCCAGAAACCATAAAGCTACTAAATTTAAACGCGTGATATAACCAAAGAACTCCGTCAGTATTAAAACAGTATTAACAAAGTAACGCCGGCAAAAGTGGGAAATAAAGTGAAACGGTGGGCCTATGGCATGCCGCGCCGGTTGTTTTGCATAATACCCGCATTTCTATGCCCGTTTTGTGCACACACGTATGGATCTACCTGTGACGTCAGGGGTGTACAGTTGCGTGCGACGTGCTTTTGTTTTTTGCTGACGGTTTTTTATTTGGGTTTACGCTGTTAGCTAGGCTGTAGTTATTTTTTTTCGTGCGCCTACGGAACTAAAGCTGTGCTGTCTGTCCGTCTACCCAGTCTTTCACAGGGCTGTATCTTTTGAATCCCAATTGGTAAACACTTGAAATTTTATCTTTATGAATTACCTACGTTGGCCGCTGTAACAACAAATGACAATATTAAAATAAGTTTAATTATTTTAGGGGCCCTGCACATGAAACGTCTTTTTCTTCGGCGGTGTACGAAACCATTCGTGTGTGATTGCGAGTTTGTAGGGGTCCGCAAGGACCGATGCCTGCCGCCGGGGCTGCGGGACTGTTCGAAAGAGATACCGTGGCCCCGGAACACAAAGGGCGATGAAGGAACATGGATGGGTTTTAGTCAGTAAAAGACTGACACTCCCTCCTGCTCCGCCCAGAGCGGGAGGGGTCATTTGATGATTTCCCAAGGAAAAAAAAAAAAAAAGTGCGAGTTTGTAAAAAAAATGTAGCTAATCACAGGTGGTGGATAGCCAGGATAGCCATGCTGTTGTGTGTTCATGTTGTCACAGGTAGTCAGTGGCACGAAAGTCTGAAATGGTAGGTAACTTTAATATCTGTGAGTTGCATTGCGATTTCAAGACAGATTTTCTTTTTTAACGTGAGAAGGTATAAAAAAATCATGTTAAGCCAGTCTTCAAAAAATACTGCGAAATTCTACCAAATAAAGTTTCCACACAAGGCATCCGTTAAAAAATACCTACATCACGTTACTAAAATACCTATGCCTTTTCTCCTCGCGCATACTTTTACTGGCCCGTTGATGTGACGTCAAAGTACACTCGCGTACAGTACAGGCGAGACTGTAAGAAATATTTCCTTTATTCAGGAAGAGGAAGGGAATAAGTTTCTCAATGTGTCTTAATTTGAATTGATGTATTGTATATTTTCTATCGCTGCAAATGGGGTAATTGTGGCAATGAATTTGAGAACAGTTATGTATTTCTTTATTTAAACTTCATGTAAGTACAATAGTGGTACTTATGTTGACTTAATGCCACAAAGCAGTCTCTAACAGTCCTTTGGGTCAAATAGGACAGCATTGTGATAGTGTACAAAAAAAATAAAATAGAAAAATACAATTTTTATTTATTATTTATTTATCACATCAAGCACAAAGTACTGAGGCGGACTTAATGCCATAGGCATTTTCTACCAGTACCAGTTTTCTATTTTTCACTTCTAGAATACAATAGAAAATTGATTTATTTTATAGAATTTTTGGTGATCCTGTAGACTAAAATTAAATAAAACGGGTTCATAATCATCATCATTTCAGCCGAAAGACGTCCACTGCTGGACATAGGCCTCCCCCAAGTGTCGCCAGATTGACCGGTCCCGTGCGACTCTCATCCGACGGATTCCCGCAACCTTCACCAGGTCATCGGTCCACCTAGTGGGAGGTCTTCCAACGCAACGTCTTCCGGTTCGCGGTCGCCACTCCAGAACTTTTCGGCCCCATCGGCCATCCGTTCTGCGAACAATGTGCCCTGCCCACTGCCACTTAAGTTTGGCAATTCTTCGGGCTACGTTGGGGACCTTGGTTCTTTTTTATGTTTTCATTTAATTTTCTGATTCGATCACGCAAAGAAACTCCGAGCATAGCCCTCTTCAATAAAACGGGTTCAGTAGTTAAAACTAATAATATTTATAAGTATAAAAACAGCCAGAATTCGTCGCGGCAGACCACGTAGAAGATGGCGCGGGACGAGCTGGATAAGACCAGTGGTCCACATTAGCCCTGAATTGAAACAACTGAAAGTCATTGGCATTGGGCATTGGACGCAGGCTAATAGCATCAGTAAGTACCTATCAAAACAAATAAAGAAAAACGGGGTGAATTTAACACAAGGGTGAATCGAGACGAAATTTTGAGAAGGATTTTAACATTGAATTAAAATGGTATGTTGACATAAAGGTCTCTAAACGATAGAGTCATATTATGCAAATAAAATATATGGCTTGTTAGTAACATAAATCATATTAATTCAACGTTAAAATCGCTTCCAAAGTTTTCCCTAATTACCCTTGCGTTTCTATTCACCCCGTTTTACCCGGTAAGTAACCGCATTCACTTTTTAGATGTCCCTCTAAAATAAATACTTTTTATTTCAGACTGTTGAAAAGTCAATACTAAACTTCTCTTCTACCGTAATAGTTGTGTAGGTACCTTCTCATGGTAGACTGGTTACCCTTCAGGAGTCCCCTCTTTGACCAGCTGTCGTCAAGTCAACTGGGGCCAACAGTAATTGATCAAAAAATCGCTGGCTCGAAATAATCTCCGAAAAGATTACCCTGGGAAAAGATAAAGATGGTTATTTTTATTCAAACACTTTTAGTTGGCAAAAAATATTAAAGGTTTTAGATTATTTTTATCGACTTTTATCTTTAGGATATTATCCTTATTATTGGTAAAATGCATAATATAGGCTTTATGATTTAAATTTAACACAACAACACGCCTGTAATTCCCGGAGGGTTAGGCAAAGGTGTACCTAATAGGACACCCACATTTTGCGATGTATGTTTAAGTCCCTTGTAATACGGGGCGAGCGTATTGCCATCAACTGGGCACAGATCTACACTCCGTGGCCGCTACTGAGAAATTCCTGTTGGAAAAACCCAAAAACACTTTGCCCGACCTGGGAATCGAACCCAGGACCACACGTTTAGCAGTTGCGCTTGCAGCCACTAGACCAACGAGGCAATCTAGCTATAATCTGCTTAGCCTTTTCCCAACTATGTTGGGGTCGGCTTTCAGTCTAACCGGATGTAGCTGAATACCAGTATTTTACATGGAGCGACTGCTTAACTGACCTATTTAAATATGTTAGTATATTTTAAATCATTCGCCTTAACGAGCCTTAAAACCCTAAAATATCAACACCAAATACAGAATAATCCTTCTACACCTTAAAAACATTACAAGTAACTGGGAAGCAACTTTAACGACACTTTACAAAGTAAGGGCTAAAGAAAATACGCCAATAACGTTGTAGCACAACCCTGAGAGGGCTCTCAGGGTTGTCAAAGAATAGAGGATTTGAGGCAGATAGGGTCCCGTGTACCCCTACAAAGGAAAATCGTTGGGGCCATGCTAACCATAATTTTTTTGAACACTTTACTGAACGTATTTAGGTAACGCGGCTAGGTAAGCTTTGAAGGTCGTAAAATATTATGTGATTTCATTTCGAGTAGAAATACTTTTTCATAGCGTTATTTGTCATGTGGATATAATTAGGTTTGTACACACACACAAAAAGATGAATGTTCCTATTTTTTCTTAAGTTCTAAACCTTTAACTTCCATTTTTTTTAGATGGAGGAGAGGTGGCCAAGTCGTATCGATCCAGACTCACGAGTTGTATGCCGGTCGTGGGTCCGTTCTCAACCAGGGCAATAATTTGGGTAGGTAATTTATTTCATCACCACTGCTCTCAAAACGGTGAAGGACAACATCGTAAGGAAACAGTCATGTCATAGAAGCTAAAATTCGATGACATGTAACAACTACCAACCCGCATGGTGGTTTAAAGGTGTCATAGAGAGGAGGCCTGTGTCCCAGCAGTAGTATCATCAAAAGCTGATTGTGCTAAGCTAAGGAAGGAGTATGTAACCGATGGTTGAAGCTATCCCAGAATTTCACCAGATACTCGTACCTACTAAAGTGTAAGGAGGCCATGCGATGCAAGCGATAATGTACGTTACGATGATATGCGAAGAATTATTTTTCGTACTGTTCTACGGAAAAAAATTACACATCATTTATTTTTGCTGAAGTTGAAACATTCGGTAACTTTGAAAAGTGGGACTATTTTCCAATAGAGTCTTTTCATTGTTTATTTAACTTCCGATTCTGCAGTATTGACCATTTTTGTCTTTGACATAAAGTTTAGGTCACTGTAAACTAACTGTGAAGGGATTTGACGGTATTGAAGAACAACAACAAACAAAACTGGCAATAGGTCGCCTTACAATTATGTGCGGAGCGGTCTTTGTGTAGACGCAGATTGCTGTGAAATTCTGTTGAGGCGCTCCCATAATATCGGTCTTTGGGATCGATAATTTTATTTGTTCATGGTTCATTTGTCCCATTCTACTTGGGGTCGGGGCAGAACTGTTCTTCTTCTATTCTCGGCACATTTACTCCTCTCTCTTTCATATCATTCCTCACACAATCCATACATCTTCTTTTTGGCCTTCCCCTCCCTTTCCATCCATTAATATTCATATCTATAACTTTTTCGTTCATGCTCCTTTGTGATCTATAAAAAAATTTTAAAAAACCCACGACGGTTAAAAAGTTATTGAAAAAGTATAAAATAATTAAAAAAAAACCAACTTAATAAAAAACCCACGAATATCGGTCGGAGGCTGCCATCACTATTTTAAATTTCACCGTAAATAAAAACAAGTATCATCATCGGACTAGTAGTTTTGGAGAAAAAAAGCAACTTGTATTTGCACAAAAAATGTTTGCTGCAGCGCCCCCTGGTGAGTTGTCACCGTAACACCTATCTAAGAACATGCACCAATGAAACCCGAACCCATGACTGAAAACTGCATCAAAATCGGACAAGTAGTTTTGGAGAAAAATGGCAACATGTATTTGCACAAACAAACAAACATCCTCTCACCCCAAACGCATACACCGTCTCCGTTCCGTTGTGGGTAAAAAGTAAAATTAATATAATGTTATAAAGGAACACTTCTTTAGACACCAGTTTAGTACCCTATTAAATGGGACTTAAACATAACTGGCGAAATGTGGGTGTAATACTCGTATCAGGAACACCTCTGGCTAACACTTCAAGGATAACAGTACCTACTATGTCAGAAGTTTTACAAGTCGATCGATTATATGATTAGTTCCAAAACTAACAGTTTTACATAACTGTGCTTAAGTAAAACCATGTAAAACTTTACCGCATATAAAACAGAGGGAATAAACAGCGTTGTTCTATAAAAGTTTGTGTTTCTCGGATAATACTTACTGACCGAGAGGCGCGATTTGTTGCTCCATGTTACCTTTACGTGCTACCGTTTCTATTGGATAGGACAGGAGACAGGAGACTGTTGCGATTTTTTTAACTTTGCATACAGAGTTAAAAACGTTGTGTTTTTGTTGTTTTCAGCTGATATACAAAAAAAAAATGTTTATTACTTCTCAAACATAGTGTCATACATAAATTGAGGCAGCCCCAGTAAGTTACAATAGTACTTGTGTCGGGGCTGTCCCGCTCTTCCCATAGGTGGTATCCCAATAATGAAAATGAAGTCTACGAATGAATAAAAATACAATAAAAAAAGGAATAAAATAAAATAAATTATAGTTAATGGTAGTATGTAAATGATATTATTACCAAACTTCGATTTAAGATTCCAGAATGAAAAAAAATGATAAGATTTCTGAAAACGAATTTAATAATAATAAATAAATAATGCGGGAGGTCTGTAAAAGGTCATCAAAAGTAGTGTGTCCATAGCTTGGTCGTAGTAGGTAGGTAAGAAGAAGTAGAACCAACCAAAAACCAACCAAACAACTATTTTGAAATATAAATTAACAGTAACAGATTGTCAACCTGATGTTAGGCGAGCTAGCTTTGCCAGCACAATTTAGTCTCAAAGGTTCCTATATTTTTATGAAAGCCTAACTATTAATACACTCACAGTTTTGAAGTCAAAAACTTTTAAGATCAAGAAAGCTCTAAATGTGGAGATCAGAGCTTAAGGACCACAAAATTAATAATTATTTTCGCTATAAACCAGAATTTATACTTTCTTATTAAAACATTAAAAACTGGAGATGAATTTACACAGTGAAAGACAAAGAAAGCAGCCAGACTCCTGCACTAAAACTATTTATTCTTAACATGCCTGTGGTCGGTGGTACTTTGGAGCTGTGTCGACGAACAAACATAATAGGTACGTATTCACTCTGTACCTATATCTTGAGCAAGAAATACTTGTCTAGCCAGTCTAGCGTTAGGTCTCCGGGAAGAATAGAAATCGATCTTCTTGGAAATAGTTTAAGGAATGCTAAGTTTACGGGAGGTAGTGTTTTCTATTAAGGCGATTACGTGAGCTAAACGCGAGTTTTATAATGCAAAAAAGCATATGATTCACTGCAATAAACAAAACCAGAAAAATATATGATATTCTTCAGGATATATGCTAGTACGATAGTGTTTTGAAAACATAACACAACAAATGTTATTCGATAGAAAAACATCACGAATTAACTCTAAAAAATTCTTTTAACGAGTAAAAACCATACTAAAATATATGCGATCATTCTGATTTTTTGGCAAATAATTCTACAAGCAAAATACTAGTATCATAGTGTTTTACTTTTTTAGTCCAATCAATAGATTTTTTGTAAATCGCAAAAAACCACTCATTTCGCACTATTCGGCCGCAGTGACTGACGTAACAACCACTTTGTCGTGCAAGCTGATTAGAACTTTATTCTAACAGCATTTCAAACGAAGTTTGAACCAACACAAATACAGTTGCTTATTTAGGTAAACAGTTGTTTCTCTTTATTAAAGATCTATAGTGTGCAAAATATAATGCAATCTATAGTGTGATAATGTTGTGCTACTACACAACATTATCAAATTTCTACGCGTCATAATTGACCCATCATATCTGTAGAAGTTTAATAAGGCACCAGTTTATAACTTTATTTTCAACTAGCTTACGTCCGCGGCATCACCCGCGTAAAGATTGATAATTGTCCCACGGGACAATACCGGGGTAAAAAGTAATCCTATGTGTTAATAAAGGATATAAACTATCTGTGTGCAAAATTTCTTCTAAATCCATTTAGTCTTGTTTGCGTGAAAGAGTAACAAACTGAAACATGACATAACGCCTGTTATCCCAAAAGTGATAGGCCTAGTTGTACCTAATAGTACGCTGTCAGTTGGGACTGGTCATTTCTTAGCTGCCACGGTTCATTTTAATTACTATATTTTTAAATTGTTGATTTAATTTCTTACTCTGGACGCTCTTAATGTGCACGTCTTTCTACATCGTTCTCACATATATCTATAATCTCAATATGAATGATGTTACCAAGATTTTGTAACAACATTTTGAATTACAAGAGTGTCCATGGAGTTTCTTGCCCGTTCTTCTCCATAGAGATCTACGCTAGGGAATGGGCAACTACAGTACTTTCTCAAGTTATTATGTCTTGTGTCTGGGACTGTAGCTTTGCATTCAAAAGTGCCGCAATGGTCTAATTGAAATAAATGCTTTGAGTTTGAGTTTGACCACCATTTCGCCTTTTGGTACGTGATGGGCGAAATGAAAAGTGAACCTATTGCTATCAACCGAACACAAATCCAGACTCCGTGGCTGCTACTGAGAAGTTACTGATGGAAAAAACGCAATAACACTTTGCCCGACCTGGGAATCGAACTCAGGACCTCATGCTCGCACTCGCGCTTACGACCACTAGATCAACGAGGCAGTCAAGAGTAACAAACATCCTCACAAACTTTCACATTTATAATAAATAGAAGTAAGATATAATATCATTTTCCACACTATTATAAAACCCGAATTAAACACCACATTAATAAAAAACAAACTTCTATTCCCCTAACCACGATACCCAGTTTTAAACCGCTTTTTTATCCAAAGAAATATTTTATGAACTCCATATAGAATAGTTAGGAGTTTCGCTTTGCTCGCTCCGCTCCGCTCCCGAGGGCAACAAGTTAAACTAACAGTTTACTATAGTAACAACTGTTGTTGAGTTTCGTTCCCAGGTTGTTGGAAGTTATTGGCTTATGCGAGTTTTGTTGAGCCCAATATTGGGGTCAATATGGCAATGAAATTAGTTGTTGAATTTAGTGTTTTAGGGTTCCGTACGCAAAGGGTAATAACGGGACCCTATTACTAAGACTCCACTGTCCGTCTGTGACAGCTAGACAGTTAAAATTTTCACAGATGATGTATTTTGGGTGCCGCTATAACAACAAATACTAAAAACAGAATAAAATAAATATTTATGGGGGCTCTCATGCAACAAACGTGATTTTTTTGCCGTTTTAGCTCAATATTAATAACGGCAACAGGTACACGCTTGAAATATTCACAGAATATTTTAGTTTTATATATTTACTTTAAAAATAAATAATTAAATTAAAAAAAAAGGGGGGCTCCGATCCTGCCGGGGTAGCGGGACTGTTTGAAAGAGATACCGTGGCCCTGGAACACAAAGGGCGATGAAGGAACATGGATGGGTTTTAGTCAGTAAAAGTCTGACACTCCCTCCTGCTCCGCCCAGAGCGGGAGGAGTCAACTGATGATTTCCCATCCGAAAAAAATAAAAATAAAGGGGGGCTCCCATAAAACAAAATGGGATTTTTTTGCCGTTTTGTCTAATGTTGTATAGATAATGGTACGGAACCCTTCGTGCACAAGTCCGACTCGCACTTGGCCGGTTTTAAAAATATCACGCTGTATCTCTGCAGGGGTAGACAAACTGTAAGAGTTCCAGATACCATTTGTCGATTGTCTGTGGCACAAGTAGGTACGACAATCCAACGGTTATCACTATTGTTTAGAGTTTTTTTAGGTAGGTCGCAAGCGCGGCTGGTGAGGATTAGGTGCTATTTCCATTTCCAATTCTTTTTTTCGGTTCGATTTCCAAAAGTGTTATTGGATTTTTCCATCAGGAATATCTCAGTAGGTAATGCGGTATCCAGCTATGGACGATTATGTGTACCGGGGACAAACGGTCCAGTTAGGTAGGTCTAACTTCGAGAAAGAGGTCAATCCGACTAGGCTGGGCAGCGTTCGGGAAGTTGCGCGGTATCTTCTCGTCCAACTTACCGCAGGGTCTCAAGACGAAAGTCTATGACCAGTGAATGTTGCCAGTGGTTACATACGGGACCGAAATGTGGTCGCTCACAATGGGCCTCATCAGAAGGCTTAAAGTCACCCAAACGGCAACGGAGAGGGCTATGCTCGAAGTTTCTTTGCGTGATCGAATCAGAAATGAAGACATCCGCAAGAGAACCAGGGTCACCGACGTAGCAGGGCACATTGCTCGCAGAACGGATGGCCGATGGGGCCGAAAAGTTCTGGAGTGGCGACCGCGAACCGGAAGAAGTTGCTTTGGAAGACCTCAGACTAGGTGGACCGATGACCTGATGAAGGCTGCGGGAATCCGTTGGATGCGAGTCGCACGGGACCGGTCAATGTGGCGGCACTTGGGGAAGGCCTATGTCCAGCAGTGGACGTCTTGCGGCTGAAATGATGATGACGATGATGAACATCTCAGTGCACAAACCGGGCACAAATCACACTGATATGTCAGGATTTGTGCCCGGTTGATGGCAATATGCAACTGGCATAGGCGAGTGTGGTAGGGACACTTTTGCCTAACCCTTCGAGAAATACAAGCGTGATGTTTTATTTATTTTTTATATATCGCAGACTCGTGTCACACCCGTGCGAAGAAAGAGTAGGTTACAATAGCACTCACTTAGTAAAGTACAATTCATATTCCTAACACAGAATTGTCCACTTTACAACCGTGGTGAGTTTTACAACCAAGTTTAATTTAAGTTACCGTCACAATTAACAATGGACATAAGTGCAGTATTGTTAGTTTCGTTACAGCCGGATTAACTGCTATGCTCGTCGTAAACTGGCGTTATTGTTCACTGGGGAAGGTGACTTTGTCAGTTTGTTTGTTTTGTAGTTTTGGTACGATTTCGTAAGGGTTGTTCGTGAGAAGAAAGATACATAAAATTGCCACTAATTTTTCAATATTAATAGATACAAGTAACACATAACATTACGCCTGTAATAGGCGAGACGACAAAAAAAATCTAATTAGTCCGTCGCGTCCGATATGTCGCTTTTAAGATTATCAATACGTCACGCCTAGGTATAATTTTTACCTAGTTCTGACGTCACGACGCCCCCACTACCGAGTTTTGATGCGTTCTATATTTGTCAATTTTCATTGATTCACAAAAACTACGTGTCCATTAATTTCCAACACTCTAACTGACGGACTAAATAGATTTGCATTTTTTTAATAATGTCGTCCCGAAGCGTTAGGCAGTGGTGTTCATACCTTAGGGTACACCAACATTTCGTCAGTTATGTTTAGTTCCCATGTAATAGGGGGCGAGTCTGTTATCGTAAACTTGGCACAAATCCAGACTCCGTGGCTGCTACAGAGAAATTCCTAATATAAAACGTTTTTTAATTTTTTTTATTACAAAACGGGCCTGCTCTTGACCTCGATCACGCCTGATGGAAAGCGATAAAACTCCAATTACACTTTGCCCAACATGGGCATCGAAACCAGGACCTCACGCTGAGCAGTTGCGCTATAATCCTTTGTACTACCTATAGGATAGAAAGAATCGATAGTAAAAATGGCGTAATGGTTTCTTTTGGTGCTTGTATAAACGGACCTTTCCAACACGGACAATAGGGTAGTTGACACACCAATCAATGGGGGCTATCGCGTGTGAATTTGCCACTAGAGGCGCTTGTGTAGACTAAGGTCCTCCAAAATGTCAGATGTCATACAGTGTTCGCGCGTTGCGTGCTTTTTTATCACGTATTTATACTAATACTCACGATTGTGTTCTAGACTGAGCCATTCCTGATTAATTATGACTTGAAGATTGTAGGTAGCAACTTAGGATCTTATTTGTTAGTACTTGGAGGTAGAATGATTTTTAATGTTTCCTTGCTAATTTATGGAGGAATATTGTAAATATGTATCTAAAGCTTACAATATGTTGACGTAATAAAATAAACTTTTTTATGAAGTTATTGGTACTCTAAAGAATTAAATAGAATTATTGACAGGACCTTACTCGACAGTGCGCCATCTGGTGAGCTCAAAAACGGCAGCCCCATTGACATTATTTTTAAGAGCTGTCAAAACGCGGTTCTCTCATAGATTTTGTATGGCAATAGCACGCTGTGACGTCACTGTTTAGTCAACACAATGACTCAACTATTTATTGATTTCAAATCGAATTTGGCAATTAATCTATAATATAAAAATGATGTGTTGCTAAGCGAGAGCAGCTGAACCGATTTCGCTAATTATTTTTTTATAATATTCCTGGAAATACGAGGATGGTTCTTACGGAGAGAAAAATTTAAAAAATAATAAATAAATAAATAATAATATAATTTAAATAAAAAATCAAAGAATCGACTGTTAGGCGGTACGAAGTTCGCCGGGTCAGCTAGTTGAAAATAAATCGGGTATTCAGGCCCAAAACAAAGTGTTTTTTTTAGAGATTGGTGTCCCCGAATTATTGTTTTATGGTATCATCTACCCTATTCGGAACAGATCGGAAACTATCAGTACGATTGAACTAGTCCCATACTTTCTTTATGAGTACACTAAAGTACTTACGGGATAATATCCGTGATTTTCTTTTGTTTCTATGAGCTCCCGATATTTCGACGCTGTTGCAAGCATCATGATCGCGGGAAGAAAAGTTAAGTGAAAAAACCGTCCGTCCATCCGTCCTTCCGTTCGTTTAGTGAAAAACCGTGAATGTCTAAAACAATGTTTTTTTATGAGCTCGAATATACGACAAGTCGGGACTGGAAAACCTGCACCTTTATGCAAAGCGCCCTTAAATAGTTTTTCGAATCGGATTCCCTAGAGGCCTTTTTTTTTTCGGATGGGAAATCATCAAATGACATCTCCCACTCTGGGCGGAGCATGAGGGAGTGTCAGACTTTTACTGACTAAAACCCATCCATGTTCCTTCATCGCCCTTTGTGTTCCGGGGCCACGGTATCTCTTTCAAACAGTCCCGCAACCAATTCCCTAGAGGTCTCAGTTAAAAAAAAAAAACACTAGCAGTGACCCCACACAATTTTTTATATTTACGTCATTCAATAACATTTCCGTCTCTTGATAAACCGTAATTTCATCATCGTCAAGTTTTTTTCCAAAACTATGTTGGGGCCGACTTCCAGTCTAACCTGATTCAGCTGAAAACCAGCATTTTACATGGAGTGACTGCCTACCCGACCTCCATAGCTCAGTTACAGAAATGTAACTTTATCTTAACTTATATTTCAAGTAAAATTACCTCTGAAACAGTATCCCGTTTCTAACATTACTAATGCCAACATATCAACGTCTCCTACCATAAATTACGGTCTATTTAAACTAAAACCTCATTCGTGACGGGTCCGGAAGTCCCCTGGTTCCATAGACAACAAATACCGATATGGAACATAGTACTGTCGACTAAAGAGTTTGGTTTGCAGGCAAGGAGTTAACAATTGAACATCTTTGCACGTATTTGTTCGCTTTGGATTAATGATTTGTACTTTGTTACGTAAACTTTTTTTATTTAAACTATTTGAGGTGAAATAAACATAGGTCAAAGTTCCTTTGAGGAGATAATCTTGGTTAGACGGAGCATAATTTTTAGGATCATGTAGTACCTAGTAGAACGACGCAGTTTTGATTGAAAGTGTAAATGTATGTTACTGTATGTTTAAAAGGACAAAATATTTTGGACGTAAGGCAAGTTCAAGAATATGATGATTAATTTATTTATTTGAGAAAACAATCATGTGCAACATAACAGACAAATCCAATATTTTAAATAAGGAATGATAAAAATTGTAAATAAAATACTTAAAATAACAAAAAAAAGTCATATATCATGCATACTCTCACAAAACAACGAGGTGGATGTCAGAACTGCATTCAGCATTGATGAAAAGGACGAATTTTCCATAATTATTATGCAATTTATAGACATCACACTCGTCAAAAATAAAAGTACTCATGTTTCTGTTTCGCCGACTGTACTTACTAGGTAACAGTTTCCAACTTCACCATTGTGCTGTTAATTTACAAGACATTACTTTATGAGACTTTGTCAAGTTTCCCGAGTGTGTGCAAGAAATATTTGCATGATAGAAGACGTGAGATATATTGGGCTTTTAGATAGTAAGTTAAGGTTTAGTTTGTAGGTTGATAAATAATATTTATTTTCTAAATTAATTAAAAAAAGACTTACTTTTATGCGTCATTATTGTATGGCAGTCAAATGAGGTTCGGGTTTCAGCTTTTAGTAACAACTGCTCAGTACTAGGCTCAGATTAATGATTTTCAACACTTCAAGAGTTACAATAGGCGAGACGACAAAAAAAACTAATTAGTCCGTCAGTTAGATTATCAGAAAATATTTGACCTGTGTTTTTTCTTTTGTTGCGTAAACCAACATTGACGAAGATATTATGACGCTTTTAAAATTCTCAATACGTCACGCCTAGGTATAATTTTTACCTAGTTCTGACGTCACGAGCCCCCACTCCTGAGTTTTGATGCGTTTTATCTTTGTCAATATTCATTGATTTACAAAAACAAAAAATACGTGTCCATTAATTTCCAATACTCTAATTGACGGACTAAATAGATTTGCATTTTTTTGATACTGTCGTCATGCCTATTGCTTACAATTGCATAATGAAAAATTTCTGCTGTTTTCACTGAAAATTATGAATATTATTTACCCGGATTAATTACCCAAACTTTTCCTGAAGAGCTAGGCAACTAGAGGATTTTCCTGACGCCGACTTCGATCTCTTCTTTAGTTTTGACTGTTTTTCCTCAGAGTAGTCATCTTGTAAAATATGCTAGTCATTCATTGTTTGTAAGAAAACCAGTCTCAAAATTCCCAAACACTTTAATAACCGCAGACATTACAAAACCTCCTTAAGTTCTCTCTTACACAAAATGTTTTGAATTCGAGAGCCATTCGTGAGAGTTGTAAAGTAGTTTGAGAGTACATATCGCGTATTGTGGGCGCTTTGTTGGAGTCCCAATTAATGCCTGCAACTGAAATTACTGTAACTGAAGTTGCAGCACTAACTGAGGTAGCTGATACTGTTTTGTTTAATGTTCAAGTTTCTTGGAATTTTGTTTAAATATCACATTGTTTTGTGTTTTTAGGGTTCCGATTTCTAAAGGAGATTGTAACAAAGGATTTCCTCGAGATCAATGCAACGAACTGCCTGTCTGTGGAATTTACTGCCGGCTTTTCTGTTCCCTGGTCATTATAATCTGGATCTATTCAAAGTTCGAGTCCGTTTCCTTTAAGTAAGCGTGCTCCACCCTACGCCGCATCATCGTTTCACATCTAGGCGAGTTGCAGTGAAACGCAATGCAATTAAGATTTTTTTTAAATGGTAATTTTAATTATATCTCAATGATGCGCTTGCGCGAAGCCGTGGGGTGTATTTCACAAAACTGGAGCCCTGAGACAGCTAAACGGGGTCGCGGCAGAACAAGAATAAGATGGCGGAACACCTTGGATGGCTTCTTCGTTTATTGGTGAGATGAAGCGCAAAATCGAGAGAAGTGGGAAAGAATGTCCTTCGCCCAGGACCTGGACAGATCAAGCTTACAAAAAAAAAACCTTTTATAAGGTATCCAAATATTTGTTCCGTGGGTAAATCGAACCCGCGACAAACCGTGTCGCCGAAAATACTAATATATTTAAATTTCTTATTTCTATTCATATACCTACTACTAAAACTTTTACGGTCACTGGCCCCAAACAGAATATCGATATTCATCAGTTACAGTTATAGTTATAGAGTTTCACTAGCTAACTTACTTTGACCTGCTCAGATAGTCAGTTCGTCCACATAAACACACTACTTTTATTCCGAGACGTCGATATTGAAACATTTTCACGTAAGAAATGAACATCGTCGAGATTTGCATGTTTATTGCTTCTGTCGTTAGCTGTTCAGGTGACAAACCGGCTTCAAGAACAATATGGAAGCAAATGTACAGAAAATCCACGTTTAAATTTACTAAATCTATATTAAGCCCAGCCCTCCTCTTCGTAAGAGGCATACGCTTCATGGTAGCTCATATATACGTCATCAAGAGATCCAGGCAAGCTCTCGCTGGGATGATCTCAAATGTGGTAGAATGTAGATTTTTTAGTTACTAAGACCTGTCTAACCTAACAGAGAGTTGTGTTGTGTGTGGGTGTTGCTGGGGAGTTTGTTCCGCTACTTCTTTCCAGTTAAAACACAAGGAAGTGTGAAAGGGTGGGCGTTTTGGGGGACTGTCTCTAGTAAACTTTGACGTTCAAAAAGTGCTGATTATCAGTTTAATTCGAAAAAAATAATTACTTTTGATTTTGATTTTGTCCTCACTATATTTTCTTTCAATTTACGTCTACACCTTCTTAGTATAACTTAATTAATTTGTGAACTGTCGCTTTTCTAGTTATTCGATTCCAAGGTCATTGTTGTTTAGTTTTTCCATGAGGAATTTATTTATTTATTTAACACTTCAAGCACAAAGTACAGAGGCGGACTTAATGCCATAGGCATTTTCTACCAGTCAACCTTTAGGTGATGCAGAGACAAGCAGTGGTAGGTGGTGGTGGTGGTGGTGGTAATTTGTGTTCGATGTCTGTATAAGTGCTCGATGGATCTAGTATTGCCATTAGTCAGGCACCCATCACGTAGCTCTCAACTCGACTCACCCCCCCTTACACGGGACTTGGAACATAACTGGCGAATGTGGGTGTTTCAATAGTTACACTTCTGCCTTATGCTTATCTTAACATATACTGTCTTCAGCATCCACTCAAAAGCTGTCAGGAATCATCATCTTACTGCCCTTGTCCCATTCTACTTGGGGTCGGTGCAACACGTTTTATTCTTTCTTTCTCCCCTGTCTGACGTCACGGTATCATTTACTCCTCTCTCTTTCATATCATTTCTCACACAATCCATCCAACTTCTCTTTGGCCTTCCTCTCCCTCTCCTTTCATAAACATTCATGTCATCACTCTTATAATCACATGCGTTTCATCTCTTCTCCAATAAATGTCTATACCAAGACAAACGACTTCCAAAAGCTGTCAAGAATGATCCTTCTCTAAACCCCATTCTACGTTTATACCAAAGAATAATGCAATTTCTCTTCGAGCAGACTATTAGCTGCTCAATTTCGAATAGAGTTGTTTGATATCTGAACCAGAATTGCGTTAACCCAAATAGATTGGGGGGTTCGAGACCCTATTAAACCGTATTTTGGAGTGGTTTAGAATTATCGGGTTTGTTTATACAACGCTTTGTAAGTCAGATAGGCTTGTTATGACAGAGAGAGGATTGGAGGGTCCTCTTTGGTACTTCGATGGTAATAGACAATAGATTAATGATTATGGTTAGTTTTTGTTTCACATATCGGCTAAGGCTCCAAGAGCAATAGTCTATTTTTAAAAGTGTTTTCTCGCACTGTTTTGTTTATAATTTTATGTTATTTACAAAAATAGTATTTTGGAAATAGGCCTTATCTCCAAGTTGCAAACGCTCGCTCACAAAAAGTCGTATGTACATAATATCAGTGTTCTACAGCGATTTCTCCGTGATTGTGACGATTTGCGTCATTCATCATTTGGTGAAACAAAGCTTTTAGAAAGAGAGTTTCTTTGCAAAAAGTTAGGTGCAATAACAAGAATTTAAACCAGTTCCTCGACGACGGCCGATGGGGCCGAAAAGTTCTGGAGTAGCAACCGTGAACCGGAAACCGTTGTCTTGGAAGGCCTCCACTAGGTGAACCGATAACCTAGTGAAGGTTGCGGGGATCTGCCGGATGCGAGACGCACGGGACCGGTCAATGTGGCGGCATTTGGGGAAGGCCTATGTCCAGCAGTGGACGTCTTTTGACTGAAAAAATGATGATAAAACCAGTTCCTTACTTTCATTACAGCTCGTAATAAATAATTATTGTAAAAATAAAACCGAAAAGAGAAACAAAATATATAAAAAACGCTGAAAAAGTGAAAAATAACTAACTAAAATAACTTTAGCTTCAGAAGTTGAGAAGTCGGTGACTTTTGTTAATTTGATTCAATTTTTGTTGCCTGCACCGACTTCTGAAGCTAAATTTATTTTTCACTTTTTTGTGTTTTTGAAGTCGGTTTTATTTTTTGCAAAAAAGTTTTTTATTTTCTCCATTTTTAGGGAACTCTTCAATATAATAGACAGCGATCACGACCAATTTGCCGTCTATTATTAAAGAGTTCCCTTGTATATCTCCGAAAATAAGCATCAGATCTTCACTAAACTCATCGATTTTATTTATTGTAAGCACATTAGTCGCTAGGTGCAAATATCGAATATAACAACAGCGCCTCGAATGTGTTTTGCAACCTATAATAAATTCTGCTGACGCAAATTTTCGTGTAGCAATTACGTGTTTAGTTCTAAGTTATTAGAGTTTAAGTTAATCAAAATAATTTTGTCACTCATGTTAAATATTAAACAAAAAAATAACTACAGCTCTACATATAACATTTTGTTAGAGCTCCTGCAGCCTGTGATACAGGATTATCCTAGTACAGGCATCATACATTATTATACCTACATAGTTAGTTTTTAGATTCATATTGTATTTTACCTTCTCAAGTTTTTGAATAAAGATTTATTATTTTATTATTTATTAAACTGTAATGGGACCACCGCGAAACAGTATTCTTCCAAACAAAAAAAAACCATCGAAATCGGTTCACAATTGGCGAAGATATCGCTGAAAATAAAAACAAAAACAAAAAAATCAGACAAATTGATAACCTCCTCCTTTTAGAAGTCGGTTAAAAAGTGACATCAGCTTAAATACTAATATGGACGTTGACATCAAAACTCAATATTTTTCCTCTAATCTTCAAAACCACTACGTTCAGAACAGACTAGATCTGGAGTATCGACAATTTATGATAATGTCATCACGGGGAATCTCTAAAATGTCGGGCGATCTGTCTGTCTGTTTTTCTTGATAAAATGACGTTTTCGAACTGAAAGGTTTGAAAATGAAGTAATCCTCAGTAAGTAGGTACCTTTACGTACATTTCATAAAACAATTCCACAAAAATGACTGCCTCATTGGTCGAGTCGCAAGTGCGACTGCTGAGCGTGAGGTCCTGGGTTCGATTCCTGGGTCAGGCAGTGTAAAAATACACAAAATAACATTTAACAACAATAATATACTAAGTAATACTTATTTAAAACCTTATGAAACTATAACTATACACACAACGTTGTCGGCATCGTGTTTCGCTGCGTGGTGTCGCGTAACCGCCCTCTGAAACGTCAATATACGACACCCTTCGGCCAAAAGTCCTCCTTCATGCAGGTCTGCAGATGGTGGGTTGGAACTCATACCACGAATGACTTAAAGTTGATGTTGTGGTGCGATTCCAACCTTTCGACTCTCGAGTTTAGTTGGTCTTCACTTTCAAATACTGCACCACTTCCTCAGTTGTAGTGGAGTGATGCAGACGCGAAATGTACAGCTGCGTTGTAGGCACAGCAGGACGCAGCAGCATGTTGGGTCCACCCACGAGGCTTGCCCCCTATGATAAGGGACTTAAAACATAACTAGCGAAATGTGAGTGTTTTATTAGGTACACCTCTGCCTAATTCCTCGATAATTACAGGCGTGATGTTATGCTAAGTTAATTTATTCCACAAAAATGTTAACCAAAAACGCTGTTCACTGTTATTCTATAGCAAAAAGATCTATGTAGCACTTTAGATTGATAAGTTCTTACCCTAATGGTAACACTATCAGCTTACCATTATAAGCCAAAGGAACATTATTATTTACTTTGATCATTATTACAGAGAACCTGTTAGAAGCTTTACCATGTAATACTATTAATAAGTTACGGGAATAAGGGGTAAGCAATTAACGACTTAAGGCTGGGGTATCTGCTAAATTAGCAACTCTATTCGTTGTGGTTCAAACTTCGTTTGAAATGCTGTTAGATTAAAGTTATAAACAGCTTGCACTACAAAGTGGTTGTTACTTCAGTCAATGCGGCCGAATAGTGCGAAATTAGTAGTTTTTAATTAATTGTAGCTTATTAAATCATTGGATCAAAATGCCAATTGTACACTTTGTGAAGAAAAAAGTGACAAATAATTGTGTGAAAAAAAAAATACTAAAACTTAACGCCGTTTACGAGTAGTTACGAAATTTCAAAGAAAAACTGCTTCACTTTGAATGTTTTTTTTTATATAGTAATAATAAAGTTAGAATTATTTCAATTGTACCAATTAAAGTTTAGAGTGTAATAAGCAACATATATTTTTTTGCACATTTATATTCACTCATCAAAGAGGAGTTACATGGAGAAAACCTCTCGTTAGCAGATACCACCCCTTAACAAAAGGTATAGAACCTCCTGATTTGTTTATGGTTATAAAAGACGAAGATGAGTGATTATTGGTAATTTTTTATTTAGATTTAAAGCCATTTTAAAACGTCCAGCCAGCTTGACCGAAAAATACAAACCTAGTTAATTTCTTAGAAAATCATTATAGGACCTACATAAAATATTTTTTTTTTTTCTGTACACAAAAAAAGTGAGTGTTATACAGAAAAGATTTTCCCGTACCGGGAATCGAACCCGAGTTCCTGGGTGAAAGCCAGGTATCCTAGCCACTAGCTAGCGGCAGATGTTGAGAGAGACATAATACGTACTTGAAGTTCGGTAGAAAAGGTTTTATTCAAAAATTTTGTACACTTAGGGACGTAGTGTACGTGTACAGATTTTTATTTTTTTATTTTTATTAATCTGTAAACATGTTTACATATATTTTACAAAACTTAAACATACCACACAAACCATCGTGGATCTGCGTTTAAACTTTTTAATTTAGTGTAGGTACCTACCATAAACTAAGGACATTTTTAAAGAACCTTACAATGTAGAAAAAAATACATTTTATTAGCCAGATGCCTTTTGTGTCTATATTACTATTATATGAGTGACCTATTAACCATATGGGTCACTGGAATCAATTCAATTTCATTGGTAATTTTTGACATTATTGTTGAATGGTCTAACTTTGACTTACGTAGGTGAAGTTTCAATATAGTAAAAATTGTTTGTGAAAAAAATATACTTCCGAGTTTTATGTATCTCTACCGAGCTATAAAAAATAGGGTAGGTACCCACTGTTCACCAAAAACTGATTATGACGGTGGCAATTAACTAACAAAATCTACTTTTATTTCAACCCCTATTGTAAGGGGTGTCCTAGGTTCCCTAGGGAAGGGGTACTAACAATAGAAAACAACCCTTCTTTATCTGTTAATGGTACCTTTTGTTCATTGTGAGAGGGTAATAAATCGATCGGGTTTGCAATAAAATAGTGTTCAAATATTACTAACGAGTTTTTGCCTGAGGCATTGTCTGCATGGATATCTGAAGTTATCGTACAGGAACATAGGTTCCACCGGGATAAGAAGTATCAATGTCTTCCCCCAGGTCATATTATATCCGTGTTCATTCAAATCTGTTTAGCCGTCAAAACGTACAAAGTTGATTAACTTAACTTATTGATTGATTGCATTGATTGAGAAGCACGCGCGGTGCGTTCAACGCCAAGCCATAATTTCACCTACCATTTTGTGACATATTTTTGTGTCGTTTGGCGTACAGGGCCACGCGCTCGCTTGTCTTGTATATGTGACACAGGCGACCATAGAAATATATGTAGTGATTTTTATTTCAAGTTTGCAAGGTTGTACTAACCGTAGTAACAATTTATTTGTAAACTGTGACAAATGTGTAGCACTACTTAGATGGACCCTATGCAATCAATTATATTTCAAAATTTCACGAATTGTGTATTGCGCAATTCCAAATCATTATTTTGACCGCTAACGCTTATGTTTAAGCGCATGTTTATCTTTGTTTGTAAATTTGTGTAAACAATTGTTGGTAGACCTAATAAATAAAATAATAAAATAATAATAATGTCCCCAGTCGTTCCCAAAAGGGAACAGAACATTGTTATTTCAATTGTGTCTGTAATCACTACGCGATCTTCAATACAGCCTGTATTGAAGATTGCGTAGTGATTGAACAAAAGTTTTAGCGACTTTCATTTATAATAAAATAAACGACAAATTAAGGTTCCACTATGAGATCTCACATGTATGCAAAAAGGTATCTAATAACCGAGTGGCTTAAAACTTTAACATACGAAGAAACTGAACAGGTTTTGGTCAGACTTGGTTAAACAATTTATTTATTTTATTTTTATTTCCCTCCGTATCAATAATGTAAGTACTACCCGAGTATAATCTATACGACATTTCAAAGAAGACATACACGTACACATTCACACACACAAACACATACACATTCACACACAAACACATTCACATACACACGCAACAATACAAACCCAGTTTAATAACACGACGCACATAAAGTGAAAAGAGCTGCTAATTAGTTTATTTACTGTTAATTTTTCTTTTTATATTTTTTTTTTTTTTAGTCACCTTTTATAAAAATTGTGAAATAGTCTCAATATTGGATATACTTATGGGAAAGAGCGAGATATGCCCCAACACAAGTATTACCAATTACTTACTGGGGATGCCTCATGTATAATCTATGTAACTATTTTGGGACAAATAAACATTTATTTCATTTTCATTGCATTACAGTATATTTTTTCATTACAGTGTAGGATCACTATTGCGCAATATTTTTCAGCATATTTTTAGATTTAAAAGATTTATGAACCACATTACGCAAAAATATAATAAAATTGATCGTTTGAATGTAAGTAGCGATTTACGTTATTGCACAATAAAATTTTATTGTAGGCGCAGAGCTCGCTATAGACCAAGAGTCATCAACTCAACACGCATGACCGATCAAAACATTGAAAAACAAATGTTTGACTGACGTGACGTCATGTTTGGCAATGAAACAGCCATAATAAAATGTTATAGCAATTATAATTATACATAGATTGTTTGTCGACTCGCATTTTGACGTCTACACCATCTCCCGTATGGTCTAGTGGCTAGGATACCTGGCTTTCACCCAGGAGGCTCGGGTTCGATTCCCGGTACGGGAAAAAGTATTTTTGAATTCTTGTTTTTTTTTTAATCTTTTGCAAATTATGTGTGATATTGATATTCATTTCTTTCTCAAATGCATAAGTATATTTTGGCTGCAATTATAAAATAATTAGGGTGCCATAGTAAAAATTAAAGAAGATATAATTCACTTTTACGAATTAAAAATGGTAAAATCATTTGACATTTCATACCATCTTCCGTATGATCAAATGGCTAGGATACCTGGCTTTCACCCAGAAGACTCGGATTCGACTCCCGGTATGGGAAAAAATATTTTTGTATTCATTTTTTTTCCTAATCTATTGCAAATTATGTGTGGTATTAATTTATTTCTCAAATACCTATGTATATTTTTTTGCAATTATATAAATAATCAGGGTGCCATAGTAAAAATTATAGAAAATAATTCCTGTTTACTTAAAAATGGTGAAATCATTTGACGTTTCATATCATCTCCCGTATGGTCTAGTGGCTAGGATACCTGGCTTTCACCCAGGAGGCTCGGGTTCGATTCCCGGTACGGGAATTTCTTTTTTAGTTTGTTTTTTAAGTTCTAAAGGGTTTGGTGAGAAATGTTGCCATTTTGGCTGGGCTATCTCTGGAATCTATAATAGGTATCTAATTATTTATCAGTCTAACGAAAAATCATACGTAACAAGTGTATTTCCAAAAAATGTATTGTTTGTGATTAGTTACAAAATATAATATTGTTATTGTTTACACTATCGCATTAGGTAACCCTGTAAAGATAGTCGTAAGATGGAGAAATAAATAAATAAAATTTATTACATAATTTCGTCACTATTTGACTACCCTTTAAATATAAAAATGCCTTTAATAATTTGCGTTTACTTAAGATAATTCCTTTGTTTGTACATAATACACATATACTGTCAGAATATTAATGGCACAACTTGCAATGCAGTGGAATGACAAATGAGCCAAGGGAATGGCATTAATTAACTGAAATAACATGAGCCCTTATTGAATGGGGGGGAAAGTGCGTAAGTATATACTTACGCGCTTAAACTTACGTATAAGCATTTAAATATACAAAAAAAAATATAAAGGGTGTAAAACACCTCTTAACGAAGCCGAAAGGCACTTGTTCTCCTTGTCATTGCGATCATTTTTTTGTTCTACACCATACCTGGGAACCTTCTTGTTACGGAGATATTGGGGGTCAAAGTTCCAACTTTTTGACAAGTTTTTTTTAAAATACAAGTTTTTAATCTAAGATTTTTACTTTAAACCCCTCCACGACCCCCATACTATTCAATCCATCCATCAGCACAATGTGATGAGTGCGTTACATTGAGTTCTACCACAAAACATGATTTTTCACCCCAAAAAAAAAAGTTTCCCAGCAATAATTTTTGCGTAAAGTTACTTAGTTTGATGTACAGAATGCTTGGTTGACCTACAGTATCTAATCTACGTCATTATTCTCTTGCAATCATTAGCAATTTATTGATTTCTTGTCTATTGAAAAGAAATATAAAAAAAGATAATAAAAATAAATATTTCTAAAAGCATTTATGTAGTATATCAACTATCTGGTGTCCACGACACAAGTCTCGTTGGTTAGTGTGGCACTAGATGGCGCTGTGTGTAATGTCCAGCGATATTTATTTATTAGGCACTCGTCATCTCAGTAACCGATACGGAAAGCGTATTGCTTTCCGTCTATAGAGAAGATGGGTGGGCGGTGTGAGGAGTGACATGAGAGAAAAAAACCGGCTAAGTGCGAGTCGGACTCGCGTATGTAGGGTTCCGTACCATCGTAGTAGGGGAGCCTCCTTAAATTTTTAATTAATCTTTATTTTTATTATTTTTTGTTATAGCGGCAATTAGAAATACATCATCTGTAAAAATTTCAACTGTCTAGCTATCACGGTTTATGAGATACAGCCTGGTGACAGATGGACAGTGGAGTCTTAGTAATAGGGTCCCGTTTTTATCCTTTGTTTACGGAACCCTAAAAAGAATAACGATGCTGTGAGACAAGCCTCATCTCCACCTCCTATGAGAAAAACTGGGCCATATTCCACCAAGCGGGGCCTCTGCGTGTTGGCGGATGTCACATTTCCTTGAATCTTTGGTTCTTCTAAGACATGTGGGTTTTCCCTCTCATTGAGAGGAGGCCGTGTCCCAGCAGTGGGAACGTTATAGGCTGATGATGATGTGGGTTTTTACTCATGAGTGTTCCTTTAACGTTTTGGGAGCAGTGGCTATCAAAATAAACTTTATCGACGATTGCAAGATATCTGTTTTATTTATTACCTTTAAACGAGCAATTCTTGTACCTATACATATATATATATGTAATCTGAATCTCGGAAACGGCTCCAACGATTATCATAAACTTTAGTATGCAGGGGGTTTCGGAGGCGATAAATCGATATAGCTAGGATTAATTTAAAACCGAAAATAAGTTCGTCATCCAGATATTTATCAATTAATGTTCAAACAATCAAACTCTCAACTGCTGATGACATTGCCCATCTGATGAAAAACCCCAATAACACTTTGACCATCGAACAACAAGCCTATTAGAATAATGGACCCACTTGTCCAAATGTAGGAGTTGGCCACTATAGGTCACCTCTGCATAACCCTTTAAGGATTACAATCGTGATGCTATGTTATGTGTGATCATTGATCAAACAATGCACACACACCTATCCATAGCTATACAGGGTGTAAACACACTTTTCACAAAGCCGTCAACCAAGCATTTTGTACATCAAACCATTAAACTAATTACGCAAAAAAAATTGCTGGAAGATTATTTTTTTTGGGATGAAAAATCTCATTTTTCAGTAGGACTCAATATTATGCACTTATTGTACTGATGGATGGATTGAATAGTACGGGGGTCGTGGAGGTGTTTAAAGTAAAAACCTTATATTAAAACTATGTATTAAAAAAAAAAACTTGTAAAAAAATGTGGAACTTTGACTCCTAATATCTCCGTAACTGGAAGGGTCCCAGGTATGGTGTTAAACAGAAAAATGATCGCGATGATGGGGAGAACAAGTGCCGTTCGACTTCGTGAAGAGTCTTTTTACACCCTTTACTTATCTCTCCGTCCTCCCGAAGCAATATTTATAATTGTCTATCATCATACTAAGATGTACAGCAATAATTCTGCAGACAAACTTCTCCTTGCTTGTCGTACAGACAGCCGGGGAACAAAGTTTGTCGCCACACCCTCTCTCCCCCCCTCCTACCCTTCGCGCCCCTTGCTAGCCCTCGGTACATGGTACCAATAATTTAGCGACATTGCTACCCTAAGTTTGCATCGTATCAACATAAGGTGTGCGGTGGAGCGTGGTTTGGTCCGAAAAGAGGTGCAAATAAAAGGGCTGTTACAATAATAATTAGACAGTGGTGTCGATTCTGTTGTGCACAAACTAAACATAATTTAGGCTATTGCTATCTTTTACTAAAAGGCAGTGCGAGAAAAGGACGGCTATAGCTATGAACTAAGTTAGTAATGTCAAACTAGTTTATGCCTTGCGCTTCACCGTGTTTTTAGTCGACATGTTTACGTGCACCCTTAATTTGTATGGAAGTATTCGTTCAATTAAATTTGACAGCTCTAAATTACGTCCGTCTCTTTCTCGTTTTATTAGAAAGAAAAAGATAGCAATAGCCTAAATTAAGTTTAGTTTGTGCACAACAGAATCGACACCAGTGGGCAATGAACAGTTTTGAATAAGTATAAACTGAGTATCATTTTATGACATTGGCTTAGTATTGAAACTCAGTAACACTGCGAAAAATGTATTGCTGGGAACCACTACGGTAGGGCTCAATGTTACGCACATAAAATATTGTGCTGATGGATGGATTGAATATTACGGGGTCGTGGAGGTGTTTAAAGTAAAGTTGTTCAATTAAAAACATTTGTATCAAAACAAAACTTGTGAATATTGTTAAAACTTTGACACGCCTTGTCTGTGAAAACAACTTTATTGCACACCTTATTAGACAGGACAACAGTCAATTTCTATTCGCTTATAACTTGCACAGATAGGTAATAATATCTTCAAACGTTACTCAACACTGGTTTCAATCCACACGCGATAGCTTGTGTTTAACTTTAACGACTCAAAGTGACGATATTAATACTCGTATTCACTAACACAAAGCGTTACTTTAGATACTCGTAGTTATAGTAGGTACGGTCGAACAAGCTATTTAGTTAACAGTTTAACCAGCAAATTACATTGTAAAATGTATACCAAATAGCTTGTTCGATAAATGTACATGTACAGACTTGAGAAGATCCAGTCTTATGCCCATTTTCAGTAGGTAACATTCATTAAGCGACACCTATTGGTATAAATGCCTAAATTAAGACGGAATTGTTCCTCTAAAGGTGGATGCTCCAGGGTAGCCCACGAAATTCAATTTTTCTTACGTTTATTGCAATTTGCAGGCCAGTACTAGGTTGTATGTTGAAAATAAAGGTAAGAAAATTTGAATTTTGCGGGCTGGTTGGAGCATGCACCTTAAAAAGTTCTAAAGAAAAGTCTGCGAAAGCATAATTATGTCTTTTAATATGACTGACTCACAGTTTTTCTCTTTCTTATGTGACGCAGACGAAGTTACGCGGGTCAGCTAGTGCGTAAATAAATTAAAATAACCGGCCAAGAGCGAGCCGGACTCGCACACCGAAGGTTCCGCATAAACTTTATTGAAATTGAATTAAATTGCGGTTTCCGATTTATGACGTATTAAAAAAAAACTACTTACTAGATCTCGTTCAAACCAATTTTCGGTGGAAGTTTATATAGTAATTAATGTATGTTTATATAGTAATTAATGTCCCTTTGTGGGAGGGATCCCACAAACTATTCAGTTTAGAAAAAAAATATATTAGACACCTCAATATCTTTTTTAAAGACCTATCCATAGATACCCCCACACGTATGTTTCAGTTTCAGTTCTAAGTATGGGAAACCCCCAAAATTTGTTGTTTTTTTTCTATTTTTGTGTGAAAAACTTAATGCGGTTCACAGAATACATCTACTTACCAAGTTTCAACAGCATAGTTTTTATAGTTTCGGAAAAAAGTGGCTGTGACATACGGACGGACAGACAGACATGACGAATCCATAAGGGTTCCGTTTTTTGCCATATGGCTACGGAACCCTAAAAACCAGCAGTAGGACTCGCACATGAAGGGTTCCGTACCATCGCAGTAGGAGAGCCCCCGTTATTTTTTTTATTATTTGTTGTTAAAGCTGCAACAGAAATAGACATTCTGTAAAAAATGACAACTATCTACCTAAGGATTATGAGATACAGCCCGCTGACAGACAGACGCACGGACTCGAACGGACGGACAGCGGAGGCTTAGTAGAATTTTTCAGTAGCACCCACAGAGTCTGGACTCGTGCCCGGTTGATGGCAATAGGCTGGCCCCTATTACATGGCACTCAAACATAACTGGCGAAATGTGGGTGTATACTATTAGGTACACCTCTGCCGTACTCTTCGGGGATTACAAGCGTGTTTATAATTGTTATGTAGTGAAACAATTTCGAATCGGTGACTGCTGAAAAAGGCGAGACGACAAAAATAACGAATTAGTCCGTCAGTTAGATTCTCAAAAAATATTTGTTTTTTCTTTTGTTACGTAAACCAAAATTGACGAAGATCTGACGCTTTTAAAATTCTCAATACGTCACGCCTAGGTATAATTTTTACCTAGTTCTGACGTCACGAGCCCCCACTCCCGAGTTTTGATGCGTTTTATCTTTGACAATATTCATTGAATTACAAAAACAAAAAATACGTGTCCATTAATTTCCAATTCTCTAGATGACGGACTAAATAGATTTGCAATTTTTTGATACTGTCGTCATGCCTATTCAACGGTCAATCTTAAGATTTACATATTTGGGACATCCATACTAACATACACTCGTGACTGTACCGGTCATACATACTTAAACTACACCTCCAAGGATTCAACAGACAGAATTTACAACTTTGTATTACAGTAAGTGCGCCAAGTTAAACGGGAACCGTAAAATAGTTCAGTTTTATAATCCAGTTAAATGTTGCAGCCGTTTGATGTTCCGAACTTTTGAACGGTTTACTGCCGAACGTACCGTTTGATGATTTTAGAGAATATTTTATGGTTTACGTGAGTTCTCGTACCTGGAGTTATGTGAAGATAATGTCTAGCGCGTCTTTCTATCAATTATTATTTTATGAAGTCTGTGGCTATACCACTACGAACTGTTTGCTTGTCTATATAGTGTTAAACCTCATCTGTCAGCAAGGAGTTTTCCACGAAATGGGCTTTCTACGGGACACATCTCTTAATATAATTGGCTACGAATTCTACTTGACTATACAAATCACAAAATCAGTCAACGGGTCAATTTGACCAATTCAAAATTGCACTGGGTCGTGTGGACCCGCGAGTTTCGCGTGTGTGGGATCAGTTGACTAAAGAGACCTATCCATTTTAATCGCTCAGAAACGTCATTAGCTAGAACAAGAAATAGGGCGTGCTACCGAGCGCACCGTCGATGCTGCCGCGTGCGATAGCATTATCTCTGTGTGATGTGGCGCAACCCTTACACTTTTAATGCAGAGCAGTGTTGACCTGGTGGTAAGGACTCCGTCTGTTACGTAAGTTCGAAACCAGGTAAACAGTTCGTGTAATTTATCTCATAACCACTGCCCTCTTAACGGTGAGGAAAACATCGTGAGGAAACTGGCACATCCTAGAACCATAAATTAGAAGAAGAATATGAAGACCAATCCGTAGTAGGTAACCTTGCGTGATAGATGATGGCCCACTCCCTCTCATAGAGAGAAGGCCTATGCTTGTGTCCTGATTATGATTATCGTAACTATAATATAGGCTTGTCAACTGAAAAAATCTAATTGCTCCGTCAGTTAGATTATCAAAAAACATTTGACCTGTATTTTTTCTTTTGTTACGTAAATCAAAATTGACGAAGATACGACGCTTTTAAAATTCTCAATACGTCACGCCGTGGTATAATTTTAATGCGTTCTGACGTCACGGGCCCCCACTCCCGAATTTTGATGCGTTTTATCTTTGTCGATATTCATTGATTTACAAAAACAAAAAATACGTGTCTATTATTTTCCAATACTCTAGCTGACGGACTAAATAGATTTGCAATTTATTGATGGTGGAAACTAGCCTATTGTAACATACGAGTAGGTACTAAACAAATGACTTTTAAAAATGCATCCTAGAACAAGTTAAAAACACAAAGAAACAATGAAATTGTCACAACAACATTAATATTGTAATTGTTAATCAAAACTATACTTTTCAGCTAGTAGTGTTGGTTCACGTATCATATTTCCAGGTATCCTCAAGGGGGTAAGCAGAACAGTTGGAACACTATCTGTTCTATCTTGTTCGTGTCAAACTTTGCTCATGTCTAGTAACTTATTCAACATGTTTCTGTACTGAGTTTATTTTACTTGTTTCTGTACATTTACGAGTATGTTATCCGCTGGATGCGAGTCGCACGGGACCGGTCAATGTGGCGACACTTGGGGTAGGCCTATGTCCAGCAGTGGACGTCTTGCGGCTGAAATGGTGATGATGATGATGTTAGTATTTTAGTGAGCACATTATTTAGAGAAAGTGTGAAAGTGGCGCACGTGTCTGAAAAGTTGAGTGGTAATCGGTAGTAATAAAAAAAAAAAAAAAGTCTATTGAAGATTCATCGTCATTCTGCCTCATCGGCATCACATTCCCATTTTATTATAGGAATGTGATGCCGATGAGGCAGAATGACGATGAATCTTCAATAGACTTTTTTTTTGTTTTTTTTTTTTTTAAGATTCTCTGAAAATATGCAACACAGTCATCATCAATGCTCATAATTTCAACTAAAAAGAATTCGTGAAATTCCTCGCAGGTGTGTTTTATGAATCATTTAATTTAACACCATTTGGAATGACAAATATTATATTTATATTTGCTCAGATGTGAAAATCATACTTGATGCGTAATTGATAATGAATAATGTGTACAATTAGTGACAAAATGAATGCCAAGAAGAAGTGAGATTGGTTGCCTTTTGACGTGGTCGACCCGCCATTGACAAACTGGCTAACAAGAACGTATGCTACCATATTATAGACGACATTTCCGTAAAGAAAAGACATAGTATCTACACAATGAGCCTAATTAAATAACCCTAACCTAACTTTAGTCCAACACATAACATAAACCCCGGAACAAACTGACGTGTAACTAGGGTTGCCAAAAAGTCCGCACAAAAAGACAGACATCTGCTGAAAAGTCCAGGCATTTTACTTTTTGGTCATTCTTCTTTCTCTTTTCCTCTTAAATAAAAAAGTTTGGAGAAATCACAAGAAGCTCTAGGCAAGTAGCTATGATTCTAAAGGCGTTTCGTATTTCCACGGTGACTATCAACAGGTTTTTATTCGCATTTTAGTACGTTACATCTATTCAACACATTTTTTTTACATTCCCCTCATCGTTTTTACTAACAGAATGTATCATGAACCTCATCATCATCATCATCATCATCAGCCTATAATGTTCCTACTGCTGGGACACGGCCTCCTCTCAATGAGAGGGATCATGAAACTAATGCCGGGTAAAGTCCGTCCGAAGGGCTAAAAAGCCGGACGATTCCGGACAGTTAGCAACCCTACATTATAACTCTACGTCTGGGTACCTCACTGCAAACCGATGCGGTCTCAAGGGACAGTAGTACCAGCTTATTTGTACAACGGGACGAACAACTTTGTTCATATTAGTTCGTTTGTTTGCCAAATTGCTGGGAGGTGGATTTGAAAAATTTAATCTATGATTGTATTTGTTGGTTGATGTATGGAAGTTGTTTGCTTTGTGTTTAGGTGGATAGTAGATGAGTTTGGTGTTGTGGAGGCAATAGGCAGATAATAAAGGTAATCTTATTTAAGGTGGGAATTGTGAAGCGTGTGGTGAAAAGAATCAATCAAAAATCAAAATCAACGCATTTATTTCAGATAGAGGCACTTTTGAATTGTCGAAACAAAGATGAAAATTAAATGTAGCTACAGTCCCAGTCACAAGACATAAAAACTGTGAAAGTACCGTGGTTGCCCATTCCCTAGCGTAGATCTCTATGGAGAAGTACGGGCAAGAAACTCCATGGACACTCTTTTAAATCAGAATATTGTTACAAAATCTTGGTTACATCATTCATGTTGAGATGGTATATTATGTGAGAACAATGTAGCAAGAAATGCACGTTAAAATTGTCCACAGTAAAAACAAAACAAAAAAATACAATTAAAAAAGAAAATAATTCATTCAAATAAGCCATGGCAACTAAGAGATGACCAGTCACAACTGACAGCTGACTGAATCATAGATTTACTAATTTGTGTAATAAGAGGGAGAAGGAGCTCGTGGCTACATAACGTGGTTGGTGGCCTACGTGGCCTAGGTTGGTCAGTGAATGGGTGACTACCCATTACATACCGAGTTTCCTCCGGAAACGGAGGATCTACAAATGACAGCGGGGACCAACCCGGATGTCATTTGTAGATATTTGACAGTCGTAACAGGTAGTAAGTGGCCCAAAAAATCTGACAACCAGTCTTACCAAGGGGTATCGTATTACCCAGGACTAACTGGGTTGTGGAGGTCAGATACGCAGTTGCTGCATGTAAAATACTGGTATTCAGCTGCATCCGGTTAGACTGGAAGCCGACCCCAACCCCCCAAGGTTAAAAGGCTAGGCAGATGATGAATTTATGTAAATTCGCAACGTTTTCTTATTATATAAATTCATCTTCGGCCTAGCCTCTGCCTTTTTCCTTACATAGTTTGGTAATTTGGAGAGGAAGAACTGCAAAAGGTGATTAACAAAAGGTAAAACAAGGCTACAAGGTGACGGCCCTGGTGCAAGCCATGGTCCGGAGCGAGACGAAATGGGACACCGCCACCTCCTTCTGCGAAGCAGTAATGCTAGAGAAGGAGGTGGCGGAACGTGTGAGGGAGAGAACCTCACAGCGTCCCGGCCACCGCGGGAGACGCCCCGGGCGTCGGCCACCGTAGGCGCGGGCCTGTGGACGGTGGGCTATGGGCTAGCTCGCCGTCCGTCCGTCTCATGACGACAGGCCGTGTCGACAGCGCGTTGGTGTTCCACGCGCGCCTCAAAGAGAGTCAGCAAAACGAAGGGGTCCGTAAGGACCGATGACTGCCGGGGTTGCGGGACTGTTCGAAAGAGATACCGTGGCCCCGGAACACAAAGGGCGATGAAGGAACATGGATAGGTTTTAGTCAATAAAAGTCTGACACTCCCTCCTGCTCCGCCCAGAGCGGGAGAAGTCATTTGATGATTTACCACCCAAAAAAAAAAAGGCTGCAAGGTGACAAGGCAGATGTAAGATGAGAAGAGAATGAATGATAGTAAGAGGCGAGACCCCAAAAGAACCGTGGGTTCATGTTATCCAACCGTAGGTCCAGGGTCAGGTCATCACCTGATGTAAAGGAAATTTAAAAACGGTTTTTTGAAGTTATGTTTCCGATAGCATGAGGTTGAGTCTTCAAGACTCCAGAGGATTGATAAATAAGACCCATCGTCCACGGCATTACTCAAACCTACCTCGTTAAAAACCTAAACACGCACGGTACGCACACGATTGGCGCAGTGGTTGAGCGATTGGCTGCTGCGCTGCGTGTCGCGGGTTCGATCCCCGCACGGTACAAATATTTGTATGGCCTACAGATAGTTGTTCCGGGTGTGGCTGTTTGTGTATGTGAGTTTAAATGTTTGTAAACGCACCCACGATACAGGAGAAATTCCTAGTGAGAAGAAGTAGCCAGAATGTCACAGCACTGGAATTTTAATGGCGGTCTGTACACGAAGCAACCAAACACAAACTTCTAAGGTAAACGTGTTGGTCTGTAATTAATAGTATAAGCATCGTATGATATCTTCTTGTGTTACTCTCTCAATTATGGGCAATTTAAAAATAGAACAATGATAAGATGTGACAAGGCTTAAACTTTTTATAACCCGGTAAAAAATCGATACGTACTTATTGTATTTAGATTAGGTACAACATTTTCTCTCCCAAGAATGTATTGCCTAAGCCAGGCACTAAAATAAAATATAGAGGTCCTAATCGAAATAAATTCACACCTACGAATAAAAAAAATATCTAACACATGTAAATCACGGACTAATATCCAATTTTCCGTCTATCTAGGACCCTTATAACTCAACGCGATCCCGGGTATGCGCCACTCTAGTGACAAAAACTGTCCGGGTAGAATGGGACGCGGATAGAGCTATAAATCTCCGGGATTGATTCCCGGGATTCCGTGTTAGGATGTCCGCAGGTCAGGCAACATTATTCATTGAGGTGTTCGGTGTGAAGGGTTATTTTCATTGTTTTAACCTCTAATGTTCGGTTCGTTTGTCAGGGATGGGTCGTTCATCTTAGCAATCGTGTTGAGTCGTTGTAGATAGCTAAGGAATCAACATCATCGACTTACCCTTGTCTCACTTAACTTATCTGACAAGTCAGTCGTCTCGGTATCATTCTTAATCGAATAGAATTTACGCTATTACCTACAAATTAAAAAAAACTCAGTGAACAACAATTTAAATGTTTGATACATTTTACCCACAGTTTTGATTTGTAATATTTAAAAATTAGATTATCCTAATTATTTTCTCACAAATCGGAAATTATAATATTGTTAACTAACGAGGAAACCTGTCTCACCGTAATACAGTTTATAACTATAGTTGGTGCCAGATAAGATCGCAAAAGCGGTCATTGACCCACCTACATTAATTAAAGTGCTCTACTTTGAAATCCAAATATAAGCCTGTTCAAGTCTTGAATCGTCATCTATCGTGATCTTCAACATTTTTTGGAATGAAAAACGAAACATGGTTCATTGTTTTGTTTCGTAGGAAGAGATATTAGGGAAAGGGCAATGACCGCTATTGTGATCTTAACTGGCACCAACTATACTTAGTACGGGAGTCAGTTTGAATTCGGTTTCGTAACAACCAGAATTTATTATTGTGTACTGAGTAACTAATTGGGTGTATAATCCTTTAGATTCATAGAAAATAATTACTAGTGTTATTTTTTTTTTTGTGTAAGCCTGTTATTCTTTTGGCAAATAAAGGTTATGTTTATTCATTTTCATCTGCCTAGCCTTTTCGAAAGATTTATTGGGGTCGGCTTCCAGTCTAACCGGATGCAACTGAATACCAGTATTTTACATGGAGCGAATGCCTATCTGACCCCCACAACCCAGTTACTACTGGGTAATGATACCCCTGAGGAATACCTCCTTGGTAAGACTGGTTGTCAGACTTTTCGGGCCACAGACTACCTCTAACGACTGTCAAAGATCACAAATGACAGCCGGGACAAACTGCTTAACGTGCTTTCGGAACGGAAGAAACTCGGTATGTAATGGGTGGTCACCCATCCACAGACCAACCTAGGCAAGCACGGCTTAACCTAAAGATCGACCCGAACGGCTGTTATTATTTAGCCACTAGCTCCCCATGATTATTCATTTTCTTTCATAGTAATTCCTCACAAAATCCCTTCATTATTTCTTTGGCCTTGTCTCTCTCTCTATCAACTAATATTCACTATTTCAGTCACATGCAATTGACCCCCAAAGGTTTGGAATAAGACTTCATAAAGTTGATGAATAACTGAATACTGACAGATTCGTTGGTCTAGTGATCGCAAGCGGTACTGTAAAGCATGAGTTCCTAAGTTAGGTTCCCAGGTTGGGCAAATAAAAATGTTATTTGTATTTTCCATCAGGAATTTCTCAACAGCAGCTACGGAGTCTGGATTTGTACCCGGTTGATGGTAATAGGCTGCCCCCATGGGGAAATAACTCGCGTTATACCTCTGCCTAACCGAAGATTACATCAGTGCGTGATCGTTAACCTGTTTATGAGTTAAGAACCAGTGCAAGCTAAAATACAAAAAATTATAAGGACCAGAATAACTAACCCCAAATTGTGAACATTTAATGGTCCTCGTTAATATTGCTGCAGCATTCACTTTGTGACAAATATATAGCAAAGTTGAGAACTACTTGAGTTGATTTGATGTTAATCTCATACGCCATACAGCCATAAAACTAAAATATTTCTAGTACTTTCATCAACAACCACAGCGGTCAAACATTTACATACCGCACATAAAACGCTCAACCACTCAGCCTTGCTCTCAAAGACAACAAGCTAGAACATACATATTCATCGTACAACAGTAAGTCTTTACTGTACTCCAACATATTTTATTTACGACGGCAATGATCTTAAGTGTGGGGCTTTCAGTGCAGTAGCTCGGAATACTCGATGCAAGCTTACCGTATGTAAAAACTATGCAATTGTGTAAATGCGAGTGCGGGAACAGTTGGACGAGTGGTTTCATATTCTGAGTGTGTGGTGGTTCGTGTATTACTTCTGGTGTTTAGAAAATCAATAGTTGTGGGCTTATTTAGTTATTTGTATCGTAACATCACGCTTATAATCGTCGAAGAGTTAAGAAGAGGTGTACCAATACACTGACGGTACACCCACATTCACACAGTTATGTTTAAGTCCTTTATGGGCGAGCCATTGCCATTAGCCGGGTCCAAATTCCGTGGCTGCTACTGAGTAATTCCTGATGCAAGAACCCATTATCACTTTGCCCAACCTGGGAATCGTACCTAGGACCTCATACTCACCAGTTGTGCTTGTGCCCATTACTACCGAGGCAGTCAGTATTAAGTGATTCATCATCGAACACTGTTTTAAGCTTTCACAGTTCATAACTATACTTAAAATGTCACTTACGGGATATTTTCTGAAGTAGTAGATATAAGTATATTGTTCAGTAATAAACGGGACGTCAACAAAGCGACTTGTATCATTTGCTTATCCCCTCACCTCACTTCCGTGATTATTGTTTATTATTGAGCTCCCGATATTTCGACGCTGTTGCAAGCGCCATGATTCCGGGTTAACGGGTGAGTTGACCCGCGATCACGGCGCTTGCAACAGCGTCGAAATATCGGGAGCTCAATAATAAACAATAATCACGGATATCCCGTAAGTGACCATTTTAAGTACACACATCAACACGGTCTAGGGATATTTTTAAAAAAGCGAATTACTATCAATGTGTTAATTATTTATTTTTTAATAATGGTTAAGGTATAGATTAAAATTTCAGGATTTTATGGAAAAAAAATGAAGCATAGACGGAAACCGTATATGAATGAACTTTTAATTTGTGAGTAAAAACTGAAAAAAATAGAAAAATCATTTAATTTGTGTTTATAAACTTGAAGTTAGTAGTCTGAGAAAGCGCCCATGATGTTCATAACACATCGGCAACGATTCGGCATGCTCAGAACAAGGTTGTCAATGTCTTGCTGCGGAATATTGTCCCATGTCCTTCTGAGGTGCGCAAAAAGTTGATCTTCTGTAGCCAGATTTTCAGGAACTTCCTTCAGAGCTCTTCTTTGCAGCATATCCCACGCATGCTCAATGGGATTTAGATCTGGCGATTGAGCAGGCCAGTCTAAGGCCCTAACATTATGTGTATGTAACCAAGCTGCTACCGTTCTCGCCGTGTGTGCCCGGGCATTGTCGTGCATGAGCAGGAAATCTTGCCCCATTTGTGTTCTGTGGGGCAAGATTACGGGCCCTAGCACCTGTTAGACGTATCGTTCTGCCGTCATATTGCCCCGCACCCAAACGAGATCCGTCCGTCCTCCAAGACGAATTCCTGCCCAAACCATAATTGTTCCTCCTTGGTATGGGTGAACTTCCTGAGGGTTCTGGAGACGGCTCCATCGTCCAGGAACTCGCCAAACACGCGTCCTTCGTGAATCTGGATGGAAGCCGAACCTGGATTCATCCGTGAACAGCACATTGGACCATTGGTCACGGCCCCAGTCCACGTGGTTCCGAACCCATTCTAATCGTCGTCCACGATTGCCTCTCCGTAAAGGAGGGACCCGGAGTGGTCTACGAGAGCGTAGATTGCTTTCATGCAGTCGCTTTCTTACAGTTTGGTCACTCACAAGTAGGGCTTTCAATACCGGTATTCCGGGATCCCGTAATACCGTGATCACGGATTTTATTTTGGCCTTTTACAATACCGGTATTGTCGCCCCAATACCGTGATCACGGTGGTATTACAAACATTAGATCTGAAAATTATGTGATCTTATTCTCACACTTGTTTCCTCCAGCACAAGCGTCCCGCTGTTATCTTAAGCTCACCCTCCCGCACCCCGCCTGAGACAATGCCCGAAATCGAGCTGTAGCTATGTCGTTTTTGTTATTGTTAGTCAGTTTCGCAAAGGCGACGGGATAACGCGTCCATAGACTTTGTTATTGTGTAGTGTTAAGTTATTTATGTAACAGGCTGACAAGTACGCTGTTTGATTCAACATTGAATGCGCTTTCGTTTTTGCGATCTCACTTACAAAAAAAAAATATAACGTTTAAAATTCAGAAATTTGTATTATTGTGTTATTTATATACTTATACATTTTTCTACTATTTTTCAGAAATTGTTATGAACGCTTGATTTATTTTGTTACTTTTTACTTACTAGTTTTAGATTTTTTGATTGATTTTTTATTACATATTATTGTTAACAATGTTACTGAAATGTTTGCTAGCTACTTAGCTAGTACTAACTACACTAGCACTTAGCTATACTTAACTTACTTACATTTTTACAAATAATGATACCTACCTATGTTGATTTTTACATGAGAGTATGAGACATGATGACAATTAGATAATAATAAGAAATGTATATTTTTTTGATATTGTACAAACAAACTCTGTGTGAAATGCCTTCCTGCAAAAAGAGTAGATTAAGTTTAAGTTTTCATTATGTTCCCAATTCCTAGTCCTACCGAAATAATCAACCAATACCAAATTATTATATAAGATAGGTATGTATAAAACGTATTTATTTTATTATTTTCAATAACTAAGAACAGTAAAGACAGATTTGAAAATATAAAAAGGCGTATTTTATTGGTTTTATTAATGTCCTAATTGAACTTGCGTTCAATACCGGACTACCGGTATTGATACCGGGATCACGGTATTGACTTTTCCAATACCGGTATTGATACCGGTATTGACTAAATCCGGTATTTGAAAGCCCTACTCACAAGCACTTGGTGTTCCACTCGCAGCCTTTGGACCAATTGAGTCGCCGTTGCATTTGGTTGTGCTCGCGCAGTAATTTGCAAAAATCGGTCTTGTCTGGGGGTAGTGATGCGACTTGGCCCCCGGTGCCTCTCCGCTACTTCACCTGTGGCACGATAGCGTGTCCACAATCTTGAAATTACATTTTGATGGGTCCCTATGGTCTCAGCAACATTACGCTGAACAGATCCAGCTTCCAGCATTCCCACAGCTCGTAACATCTCCGCCCTCGTCAAATGTCGGCGTTGCATGGCTACAATACCTCAATTTTAACTTTACATTCAGTCAAAAAAGTATCGGGAATGGATGATTTGTTTATGGTTCCAAATTCAAATTTTTGTTTTTTTGTAGTTGTTAGATTGGCACAACTGTTTTCCATTTTGGCGCGGAGTTTGAGTTGCATCTGTTATTTATATTAAATACAGTGCTGGTTTTAGTAATATCATATATAGTGTGTATTGCGAATTTCATAATGGACAAAAATATCGAACAAAGAGTTTGTCTTAAATTTAGCATCGCCAATGGAATTTCGTGTTCGGAGTCACTGAAAATGTTACAGAAGGCTTACGGTGAATCGACTTTATCAAAAACTCGTGCTTATGAGTGGTTCAAAGCGTTCAAAAGGTCGAAGCGGTCGAGATGTGATGGAACATTTGCCTCGCTCAGGTAGGCCGTCAACGTCTGCAACTGAAGATAACATCGCAAAAGTGAAGAAAATAGTGACTGAAAATCCCCACTCAACTCTGAGAGAGATAGCCGCCGAACTTTCTGTATCTCATGAGTCGATCCGTACCATTTTAACTAATCATTTGGGTATGAAACATGTTGCTGCTCGGCTAGTCCCAAAAGATCTGAATTTTATCCAAAAACTCAATCGCATGAAAGTCGCTGAGGACATGCTAGAACGAGTCAGTTCGGACCCAACATTCATGAAACGCATTGTTACTGGTGACGAGACGTGGGTTTACGAGTTTGACATGCAAACTAGTCAACAAGCTTCGGAGTGGCGCCTTCCAACTGAACCGAAACCGAAAAAACCACGCCAAAGTCGATCAAAAGTCAAAGTCATGTTGACTGTTTTCTTTGACTATCGCGGTGTTGTGCACTCTGAATTCTTACCGGAAGGTCTAACGGTAAATGAAGAATATTATTTGAGCGTTATGCGGCGTTTAAGAGAGCAAATTCGACGAAAAAGGCCAGATTTGTGGAAAGAAAATTCTTGGATTTTGCACCACGACAATGCGCCTTCGCACAAGGCTATCATTGTGAACGAATTTTTGACCAAACACTCAACAAATACCATCCAGCAACCACCATATTCACCAGATATGGCTCCTGCTGACTTTTTTCTTTTTCCTAAACTCAAATTACCACTTCGTGGCACCCGTTTTCAATCGATAGAAGACATAAAGGAGAATTCGCGGCGAGAACTGAACTCAATTCCGGAAGCAGCGTTTAAAAAATGTTTTGATGAATGGATTATTCGTTAACGCAAGTGTATCGTTTCTAAAGGAGCATACTTTGAAGATGATAAAATAAATTTGGATGAATAACAGACATTTTGTGTATTATTGATCTTTTCCCGGTACTTTCTTGACAGAGTAGTATCTTTCGTTTAAAAATGAAAAAAACTGTAACTAAACGTAATTCGTATTGTTTTCTAAATTTCGCACAAATGAAAATTCCCTCTCCTATACATCAAGACATTTTTATGCCACCGAAACAAAAGAATTTTCAAAAATTTGAATTTGGAATTAGTCTAAGATAAATTACAAACAAATCGGTGTATAAAAGATTCCAATGCGGCCAGTACTTTTCGAGTTATTTAATTGAGTATGAAATATCCCTAGACCGTGTTGATGTGTGTATATTCATCATCTATACTAGAGACCTTATTCTTAATCTTTTGAAGTGTGAATTAAAATAATGAATGTTGATAGATGGAAATGGAGAGGAAGGTCAAAGAAATTATAGATGAATGGTGTGAGGAATGATATGAAAGTCAAAGGAGAAGAATGATACAGATGGCAGAAAAAACGAATAACGTCGACTCTAAATTAAGTGGGCCAAGAGCAAGAAGCTGATGCTGATGCTATTGGGGCAGCTTGTAGCTTAGAGGTTCCGACGGTAACTGGCCGTGGCATTGCAGATGAAAAATTAAGGGCCCCTGTTTGAAATTTACGTTTCTAGATCGAGTTTTTTCCAGAGAAATCACCATATTGAAATTCGGAAGAAAAATATACTACAGATACATGTTTGATCTGGTGTTTTTGTGGTTAAAAACACAATATTTTACATTTTCCTCGATAAAGAAAAATCAGAAATAACGTCGATTTTTAAAGTATTTTAAGTTGTATGAGACTTGGGGGGAACGCAATTTTTATGAAAATTCAACATTTTATTTACTAATCGGGTATGTCAGTGATATTAATGGGTAGATTTGTAATATGGCACCTATTTTTTTAATATTAAATAAATACGTGAATAATATAGCTAGCGCACGGCGCGCGCACCGTGCCAGTGTCCTGCCGGACGTCATCGAGGGAGGACCTATGCAAATTTTGCTAGCGACCACAATAATATCGTCGCCACGCGCGTAGTAGTATGTATCTACTTTATTGTCCTTCTCTACACAGACTAACGAAGTCAGTATGACTAATATCTTCGCCAATTGTGAACCGATGATTCTTGTTTGTTTGGAAGAAAATAACTTCGCTTCCCTTTGGTGAAGATCTGATGCCGATCTACGGAAATATATAATGGAACTCTTCAATTATAGACAGCAAATAGCTCGGATGTTTATTGTTTTCACAACATCACGCCTGTATGCTTTGAGGGGGTGCAGAATTGTCTACAGTACACCCATTTTGACAGTTAGGTATGTTAGGTTCCATTTTATTGGGGATAAGCCTATTACCATGACATGTATTGTCAACAATAAAAAAATAATGACTCCTCGTTGGTCTAGTGGTGGCGACTACTGCTTATGAGGTCCTAGGTTCGATTCTTAGGTCTAGTGTTATTGGGTTTTTCCATCAGGATTTTCTCAGTAGCAGCCTCGGAGTCTAGATCTGCACCCGCGCTCGCCCCGCATTAGGTACATGGGACTAAAACATAACTGGTGAAATGTGGATGTAATAATAATATAATAATAAAAATCTTTATTTCCAGTTTACAATTCCAATGTGCACATGCACATGCTACAGCAATATAGGTACTATTGGGTGTACCCAAGGTGTTGAAGAAGAGAAAGCCCCGAAGAGTTGGGCTGAGGTACACCTCAGCCCAACTCTTCGTGGATTACAGGCGTGATGTTACGTTATGTTAAAATATATGTATAGCTAATATTTGTATCGGATATTACAACTAAAAATGGAAAAATAAAAAACGTTTTTGCAAAAATAAAACCGACTTCAAAAACACAATAAAGTGAAAACGTCACTTTGTTGTGATTCTGAAGACGATTTAATTTTTTTGCAAAAAAGTTTTTAATGTTTTTATTACGACGTAATAAAGCAAAACAAACTTTTTATTAATCAGCTGATAACTACCGTTCTTACAGTGGGTAACTACGTGAACCTTTATTTGGGGTCACTAGTACCTACTACTTTCATTAATAAGATTTCTGCATTGTAATAATTCTCAAAAATGAGTTAATTATCAAGAAAAGATTCATGACAATAACGTAGGTGATTTTATTGAATAATTTTAAAGACATTGCAATGAACATGGCTATTGGTTACTTCGGTACCCTAGAGCACGGTTAACGGTCGCGCTGCGTTTATTAGGTAGAAAAAAGTGTTATACTAGTACAGACCTATATATTTTATTTTATTATAATTAATCACATAGTTGTCTTTCATTATAGTACTCACCAAATCTTCTACCATCATTCTTTAAATTCTATAGAACGATAATCGCCTGCCTCAGTCATACATTCATAACAATATAAAGTGTTTTAGTGTTACATAGTGTTATACGCACATCAAGCTATACGTGTTTGTTGCAAACTAGCTCTTATTACCAGCACGCAATAAAATTTGAACTACTGATTTATTTTTGTTGTGGCGTGTTCGCTCGCCGTCGCCATAAGTCACCGGCGTTCATATCGCGACGGCTCCTATGCAACGCGGACTCGTAAAATGCCTTAACTGCCGGGAAAAGTAGCCCTTAAGTGCGAGCGATAATGATGCTATACGCTTTTTATTGAATCCTGCTAAAAGTCGTTGCAGAAATTCTAAAGGCTTTATAGCGATTACCATCTTATCTACGCCCTCTGATCGAAAGGAATCATTTCATCCTAAAGTCTTGTATGAATGTAAGCAAGTTATAACTGAATGGCTAAAAACTTTAACTTATAAGGAAACTGAGCACATCCTAGTGCGAATTTGCTAACTTGACATAATACGTACATAATTATCACTTAACAACACGCACACACTCACTCACTCACACACAGACACACACAAACATGCATGCTTAGAATAAGAATCACATATTTCTACCGGCTTTGCTTCTTAGCTGGGTTTTGTTTTTGTTTTATTTTATTTTATTTTGTATTCTTTTCTAACAGTTTAGTCTCAATATTGTATGAATTAAGGGAAGTAGCGAGTTTACTTCAACACAAGTGTTTCTGAATACTTAGGCTGAGGCCAAACGAGCGCAATTTTGTGAGTCGCGTAATTTCGGTTTCATACGTTTTTTACATCGTCGCGTCGTCACGGCGTAAAATGCGCCCAACTATGTATATATTTTTTATGTACGTAATTACACGACTCACAAAATTACGCTCGTTTGGCCTCAGCCTTACTGGGGCTGTCTCAACACATGTATAGTATGTAAGCATTTGAGACACAATAAACATTTTATTTATTTATTATTTATGATAATAAGGCATGTTTTCCCAAACTCGCAGCTGAATGGTGGCAATGCTCAATGCTATAATCTAGAACCTTAGATTCAACGGAAAAATATAAAATAACTAGCTCCGCAAAGCTATACAATTTCATTGACGGCAAAGTGGGAGCCGTCCAATACAATTTGTACGTTCATTCTTTCCGCCCAACGTTCAAGTTTGAACAATCGAAGTTCCCCGAAGGCGAGGATTTACTCCTGCTCGTCTTACTAGTTCGCTGAAAGAACGGATTTTGAGTTTCGTTCGAATTTGACGGTTATTTTGTGACAGTGTTTTGTTTGGTCTTCTTTGATAAAGTATTTATCTGCAACTGTTACAAATAATTTATTAGAGCTAATATAATAAGCATGACGACAGTATCAAAAAATAGCAAATCTATTTAGTCCGTCAGTTATAGGATTGGAAATTAATGGACACGTATTTTTTGTTTTTGTAAATCAATGAATATTGACAAAGATAAAACGCATCAAAACTCGGGAGTAGGGAATGGTGACGTCAGAACTAGCTAAAAATTATACCTAGGCGTGACGTATTGAGAATTTTAAAAGTGTCATATCTTCGTCAATTTTGGTTTACGTAACAAAAGAAAAAACACGGGTCAATTTTTTTTTGATAATCTTACTGACGGACTAATTCGTTTTTTTTTGTCGTCTCGCCTATTATCTCGATGTCTTTTGCGTCACTATTTTACATTGTTGTCCTGCCTCCCTGAACATAACATTATGCCTGTAACTCCAGAACGGTTAGGTAATGTTATTTACTACCTTTGAAGACCTTTCCTCACATCTGCAGTTGTGTTGACGTCCCATACATTAATAGGGATAGCCATAATACCGGGCACAAATCCAAACTTCAGGCTAGTACTGAGAAATATTATTTCTGATGGTCAACAAAAGTTTGTCCGACTTGCGAAACGAACACAGGATCTCATACTTAGTCACGTGGTTCTACATTTTCTCCAAGTCTGTGTTCCAAGATTGCATTAGCATTCTAAAAGACGAGCATTTGATACCATAATTTCCTTAAGGTTAAAGATAATAATATATCCTAGCAGTGGCGAAGGGTGAAAATTGAGTCAAGGCAAGCTGAGGAAAAAAATGAGAATAGGTAGTTTTTTTTAACGTTTTTTCTTTTTTTTTCTGTTTATTTTGACCTCATTTTTGTTATCAGCGACCCCAAAAACCACGAAAATGACACCCTTGAAGAAAAACCGAAAATTTTCGTCAGCGCCATCTTGGATTTTCATTTAGACCTCATTTTCATTATCAGCGACCCCAAAAATCATGAAAACCACACCCATGAAGAAAAACCGAAAATTTGCGTCAGCGCCATCTTGGATTTTACCATTAAAAAGTAGGTAAAGAATAAAATGCAGAGGAAGTAATAATAAAATGTGATTTTATCATTATAAATGCTATAATTTGTACCAAACCGACATTCGACAATTATTGACAATTACTAATTCTATCTCGGTCTTCCATACATAATTTCTTTTTCTGCCCCTGTCGTAACTCGATAATCTTCGGCTTAATAAAACCTAGCTTCCTACAAAACAAAATAATGTCATCAAGCATTGAACGATTTCCGATTCTATACGAAATTCAACGAGCGATAATGATATTTTCCCATCTCGCTCACGCGCACGCATTTTCGATTACTTTCTCTATGAATAACTGGGTTTGCGTCCGCTTACCAGAGTCCTAATATGGGCGGGCTGGCTAGTGACGTCATGACGTTTATTTTGCATAGAAATTTAGCTGCCAAAAAGCCGATAGCGCCTGCGGGTTATTTTATAGCAATTTGTTGTTGATTGAGCACGAGTAGGCGTTTCGTGATGCTTGTAAAAAAGTATTGATTGTGTCATTTTTCAATTACGGTAGAGAGTGGTAGTGTTCCAATCTTCTGAAGGGAAGCCGGTGGGAATCGAGTTACTAGGAGCCTGCGCCACTGTATCCTAGTCTTCAAGCTTTTCATGGTACTGGCTAGCTGATCTCATTAGGTTACAAACATGACCTTCATCGTTTCGTTTTTTAAAACAGTCATCGATTAGCTCACCAATGAGTCAGCAAAAAGAGATCCTCTCTCAATAATCATCGTTCTGCTTAATCTTTTCCCAAATATGTTGGAGTCGGCTTCCAGTCTAGCCGAATGTAGCTGCATACCTACCAGTATTTTACATGGAGCGATTGCCTACCCGACATCCACAACACAGTTATCGAGTAGGTACCACGATACTTCCATTTTAAACAGTTTTATTAGTAACTAGGTTTTGCACGCGGCTTCGCTGACGTTCATTTAGAATTTGAAAATCAATTCGGTTTGTACTCTGCTTGTAATAATATTATTCAATCATGATACGAAAAACACGTGGCGCCATCCATTACCCAAAGAACGTTATTGTTGTTTTTCTCGGGAACAGTACTTTTTTTGGAATGAAAGGTGGATGTCCGTTTCTGTACACCTGACAACGTATACCTATGCAAAATTTTTGGATGATCGGTTCAGTGCTATACGCGTCAAAGGTAACAAATAGACTTAATTTCGTATTTATAATATTAGTAAGAATAACGAGTCTTAAAAAAGACGAATTTATATCAAAGGCCCTTTACTACCCTGCCGGGGTTGCGGGACTGTTCGAAAGAGATACCGTGGCCCCGGAACACAAAGGGCGATGAAGGAACATGGATTGGTTTTAGTCAGTAAAAGTCTGACAATCCCTCCTGCTCCGCCCAGAGCGGGAGAAGTCATTTGATGATGTCCCATACGAAAAAAAAAAAAAAAAAAAAGAAAGGCCCTTTACTACGCTACAATAAAAAGCATTCTCAGAGATTATTACAATATCATTTTCTTCAATACTACCATCTTTATTATCAATACTGTTTAGTAATAACCTCGAGTCAGCGTTATTGCATTTTTTCTCGGCATAGCCAAAGTCGGCTTATCCGTCCTGTTTAATTCGTTGGAAAATTGCGATCGACGTACCCGCAGTTTAGTTTTTATTGTTAGTACGACGAGAGGCTGTATCAATTTGAGAATGGGAAAAAATATGATTCAGCGTTCAATTGACTTATCCCCACAGATCTAAATACACATAGATAACGCAAGAGCACCTACTTCGCGTGCCAGTTTTTTTTTTTAAGGTTTTTTCAATTTGCAAGTCAGTGTCGGGTTGTATGTTGATAAAAAATTTATATTAATAGTGGTACATAGGCGGACTTAATGCCACAAGGCATTCTCTGAGTGGTAGTGAATGCCTTGTGGCATTAAGCCTTTGTGTTAAAAAAAAAAAAATATAAATAATTGTTTCAGATTTATAATCATTAAAATCATCAACACAACCCTCTAAGTTCATTTAACCATTGAATGATTATTCTTGAAATAGTTATTGAATGGGGTTAAATTAACCAAGAAGATTGTATTAACTGTATAGTGCTTATGACGTCATAGTAAGTTATGGTCAAAAAATGGCACGCTTGGTTTTCATACGGTTCGTGATACTTGCGCTATCTAGGTATATGTATATCTGTGCTAATCCCTTTGTCCATAATGTATTTCAGTTTATATTTTTTGTTGAATACGTAGATAGAGGGTTTAAGTGATGCATTAGTGACGCTTCGTGCTTTCGTTTGTCCCTATTTTTTCCCTAATGGAAAATGGGACAAGAACGTTTACATGGGTATTGTGAATTTTGACAGCACGGTTGGTGCAGTAGTTGAGCGACTGGCGTGTCGCGGGTTCAATTCCCACACGGAACAGATAAAATGTGTTAAAAACCTCTTAATGAAGCCGAACAGCACTTGTTCTCGCCGTCATTGTGAAAATTTTTTGGAACCTTCTAGTTACGGAGATATTGGAGGTCAGAGTTCCAACTTTTTGACAATATTTTTTTTTAATAAAAGTTTTTATTGTAAGATTTTTACTTTAAACACCTCCACGACCCCCGTACTATTTAATCCACCCATCAGCACAATGTTTTGAGACATTACATTGAGTTCTACCACAAAACATAATTTTTCACCCCAAAAAAGAAGTCGTTTCCCAGCAATAATTTTTGCTTAAGGTTACTTAGTTTGATGTACAGAATGCTTGGTTGACGGCTTCGTGATAAGGTTGTTTACACCCTGTATATTTGTATAGCCTACAGGTAGTTGTTCCGGGTCTGGCTGTTTGTGTATGCCAGTTTAAATGTTTGTAAACGCACTTACGATACTAGAGAAGTTCCTACTGTTCTTAGTGTTTTTTTTTTTATGAATGCAATTTTTTTAACAATTAATATAACAGAGTTGCCCAATAAATATGTTTTCTTTCTTTTTCTTTAGATGTACCAGTAGCTTACCACCATATCGCCAGTGATAATTATTTCAAAGAGCTCCAAGATATTTCTTGTATATATCCACATTTATCACCAGTTATAATGACTTTCTTACCATTCCAAGCCACAAACTGAATAAAAGTGAAAAAATATTAAATTAATAATTAATTAATTCACGAAGAGTCCGGCTTATCCAAACTCAATTAACTCTGTAAGGGTACCCGCGCACTGGGCAGCCTGACTGCTACAGGCGGGCGGCTGCAACCGAATGGGAAATTCTCCAGTGACGTTTGTCACAACGCTTCAGTATATATCATGTTATACTCGTGCACCGAGGTTTACGTATAAATTTGAAGGCATTTGGTTATTAAATTACATATTTACGGTTTCCAGATTTTTCCTTTACATGTGCTGTAAGACAATTGACTGTAATTTCATGATTCTAGGTCAACGGGAAGTACCCTATAATTTTTTTGAGAGTTTCGAAATATACGTTTTTTGCGACTTAAACGGCCGTATCTTTTTTTCAAGTTAATTTAGAAGGTTTATTTTTTCACAGCTTCAAGGGAGACCGTAGGCTTGAGTTTATTATGGTTTTAATTTCAACTCGATACCTCCGCGCAATTTCGAGATAAAGGGTCTAGACAGACAGACGGATAGAAGGACAACAAAGTGATCTTACAAGGGTCCCGTTTTTTTTTTTGTGGTACGGAACCCTAAAAATATTTTGTATTTTAAAAGTATTGTTCTAGAATCTAGACAATACCTGGGAAATTTTAAATCTGTTTTAAATGTTATAACTTTACTCGGAATACCTCCACGACTGCCAGAGCGTGGCCGCCGCAGCCACGCTGCCCAGTGCGCGGGTGCCCTAAGGCCCCAAGAAAAATCTGCAGACGACAAGTCCAATTTGCAAGGTGCCGGTAATTAGTGACTTTCATAATTTTAGTTTTAGCTCAAACTTGGGAAGCCAGAGGATTTGATTAATTAAAAGTATTTTAACTTTAATTGTTATTATGGGTATTGTTTTGACGGCTCTGTTTATCAATTCGTTGTTGTTCTTTTTTGTCGGTTTGATTTTGATAAGTGTGTCTCGTTGCTGGTTTCTGAATTGAGTAAATTAGGTTTAGAACTTGTCAAGCTCTATTTAATACTAGCCTGTTATTGTCCCACAGCTGGGCAAAGACCTCTTCTCATACTTACCTATACCGTAAATAGGCTAGTTTCCACCATCAATAAATTGCAAATCTATTTAGTCCGTCAGTTAGAGTATTAGAAAGTAAGGGACACGTATTATTTGTTTTTGTAAATTAATGAATATTGAGAAAGATAAAACGCATCAAAACTCGAGAGTGGGGGCTCGTGACGTCACAACGCACTAAAAATTATAGCACGGCGTGACGTATTGAGAATTTTAAAAGCGTCGTATCTTCGTCAATTTTGATTTACGTAACAAAAGAAAAAATACGTGTCAAATATTTTTTGATAATTTAACTGACAGACTAATTAGATTTTTTCAGGACACAAGCCTATTATGAATCAGATATGTTTTTGTTTGCTACAAAAAAAACAACTTTCTACAAATATTTTTTTATGTTGTATTCCTTGCAAAAATAAAAATTAGAATTAAATAGTTTTGTAATTTAAACTGTACAGCAAAGGCTTCTGTTTATGCAAATTATGTTAATAAGTCCAGGGCCCAAATTATGTTAAAAAGCAGTATCGACAGAGATAACGACAAAATCGCTAACTTTTGATCGCTAATTACTAACGAATAAATTCGGTTGCAATAACGATGCTTGCGAGAAACGCATCTTGGATGTAGAGACTTGCGTTACTTGCAAGCATCATTATTGCAACCACGGACGTATATAAGGGGGGGGGTTTGGGGGTCCGGACCCCCCCCATTCATCATCTTACTTGTCCAACAGAAAAAAAATAACAAGCACCGCGCCGATTGTAGAAAACGATAGTTGCTTAGTCTGCCGCAGTGCGGGGAGCGGGGGAATGGTTTTAATGAGCGTATACCGACAACTGGAGGTGCAACTTGATTCCGAAGAAATTATAAATCAGTTATCAATAAAACGTAAAAGACTAAATTTATTACCACGTATAAAGTTTCAATTTTGTTACTTTTGAATAAATATTGCAATACATACATTACTTAGAACTTTTTATTTATAGGCACCTACTTAGAGTAACCTAAATTATATATTATAGATTACCCGCGACTATACTTGCGTGTTTCCTTAAAATGTCACTTACGGGATATCTTCCGTGATTAATGATTCCGTGGTTAATGTTTAATTTGTAAATGATAGATTTAATTGGCGTTAGAGCTCTGTTTTTTTACTTTGGGGACCCCTCCCTTGTCAAAGCTATAGCTACGTCCGTGATTGCAATCAAATTTATTCATTTCATCAAAAGTTAGCGATTTTGTCGTTATCTCTGTCGAGACTACCGGCCCTGCTGGGCAGGCAGTCTCGACATAGATAGCGACAAATTCGCTAACTTTCGATCGTTGATTACTAACGAATAAATTGGGTTGCAATAACGATGCTTGCGAGAATCGCATCTTGGATTTAGAGACTTGGATTTCCCGCAAGCATCGTTATTACAACCCAATTAATTCATTAATAATTAGCAATCAAAAGTTAGCGATTTTGTCGTTATCTCTCTCGAGACTGCCGGCCCAGGTAATCACTGAGAAGTCGGTATACCTACATACATGAAAAAAAGACTGATCGAGCAAACTACCTCCTCTTTTTTGAAGTCTGTTAAAAAACATCATTCTGATCTTGGTTATAAATCAAAACCGGCGATAGATTCAATAGCCATCAGTTTGTGACAGATGGCTTTATTCTACCAACCTTTCTGCACTTCATAAACCAATACTAGAACCTTATCATTTAGTGTATTAGGTGGAATATTGTAGAAACTTAAGTTTTCAGACAGTATGTCATTCTGTGGTTTGTTTGATAGATTTGCTCCAAATGCCGTCGAATTTTCCCATTTTGTAACGGTTTTGCTAGTCATAATTGCAGTTTGGGAGAACTTATTTATGATAATTAATTATTGTATTCTTGATTGATTAACCAGTACCTACTTCTTGTCGTTTATTGTTTTCAATCATTAAAGGTTGTTTCTGTTAGTAAACAATTTTGTAAAGGCTTTCTATAAAAACCATTGTAGTTACAGACAATTATTGTCTTTCATCGTTATTATAGTTTTGTCTGACTAACTTCCGCACGCTGTTTCGCCCGCGTTTTATTTTGTTAAACAATGTTTTAGTAAATTATAACCTACGTGTTACAGACTACAAATAATATGTAGATCTAAAACAATAATAAAATATGTAAGTACAAGTATAAAAATGGAAATCACTCACATTCGAACCCAGGGTACTGGGGTAACCAATAAAATTGATGCAGCCCACCGTATTAGAGGGTGTAAAAGACCTCATCACGAAGCCGTCAACCAAGCATTCTGTACATCAAGCTGAGTAACTTTACGCAAAAATTATTGCTGGGAAACGACTTTTATTTTGGGGTAAAAAATCATGTGTTGTGATAAAACTCAATGTAACGCACTCAGAACATTGTGCTGATGGGTGGATTGAATAGTACGGGGGTCGTGGAGGTGTTTAAAGTAAAAATCTTACATTGAAAACTTGTATTTAAAAAAAAAACTTGTCAAAAAGTTGGAACTTTGACCCCCAATATCTCCGTAACTAAAAGGTTCCCAGGTATGGTGTAGAACAAAAAAATGATCGCAATGACGAGGAGAACAAGTGCCTCGGCTTCGTAATGAGATGTTTTACACCCTTTATTTTAAACCTGTTTTAAGGATACCTTTTAATCTTTTAGGTACGGAACGTTAAGGGCCTATACCCCCTCAAATAGCTTAGCATGATCCTCCGTTACGCCTAAAATACTGCAGCATTAACTTTGAAATAAATATATGGTAAAGTTGAGGATTAATGCTAAGTACTATGTTTGACGAAAACACGATTCCATAAACTTTTCTCAATAGAAAATAATTCCAAAGTTACCTCCAAATCGAACAATAAACCGCTGGTTTTCAAAAAGTACTTGAAATTAGATCATGAAACTTTGCATACTAACTGAAATTAATAGAAAGCAGGTCTTTTGTGTTTTACTTTTTTAGTCCAATCAATAGATTTTTTGTAAATCGCAAAAACCACTCATTTCGCACTATTCGGCCGCAGTGACTTAGTAACGACGAGTAACAACCGCTTTGTAGTGCAAGGTGATTAGAACTTTATTCTAACAGTATTTCAAACGAAGTTTGAATTACCACAAATAGAGTTGCTAATTTTAGGGTTAGAAGGGCCTTAAAGAGAATAAAATACCAATTTACTTGTACATAACAAATAACACTATTATTGTTCTTATAAAAATGTTAGTCCCCACACTAAACAACACTCGATCATCGTGTTTTCAAGGAGCATTTACATCCTCCTCCGCCTGGAGGTCAAAGAGACAAATAGAGGTGTGCCACGTCTTATTTCCCCGGGGTACACCTCTCATAAGTCGCCGGCTTACCGCTGTTTACAGTTAGAGGCGCCTCTCTTTCTTACGGAACGAAACGAACGTTGAAATCAATGGAGGTTTCACACCGTGTCAGTGTGGTGAGGAAAGTAATTGAATGAGTTGTTTTTTACATAAGAGGAAGTCAGAAAGTAGCACCGGTAACTGAAAAGTTGTGTGGTAATCGGTTGTCGTGATATGGGCATGTGATGCGGAGGGATGAGGAAAATGTCGTGAGGTAAGTTTTGCGTATGAATGAGGGTAGATGTAAGAGTGGAAGAACATCAAAGAAACGATGGTCTGTGTAAAGGATGAAATGGCACGAAAGAAGGTGACTAATGAGTAATAGAGAAGTATGGGAGAAGAAGACATGCTGCGCCGACCACAAATGAATTGAGATAAGGGCAAGAGAGTGACGACGGTTAGTAGTAATAGATTTTATTTTAAGATTTCGTGAATGTACGTTAAATAAAGTATATGTTAGTACTCTATTCAATGTACATTCGCTTGTGGCAACCAACGAGGCTGATAAGAAGCAAATTTAAAACATGCAGCTGACAAAACAAAAACAGAACGCTACATGATCAAACTCCGCCATCTTGAATTTCACCTACGTGTTTTGGCGTGCTTTTCATTTTTAGAACACCGATTATTTTGACGTCACGAACGCTTGGGGATCCATTCGTAAATGTTTAATGCAATTTTTAAGAGGTCCTCGAGTTCCGTACCAAGTATTCTCCCATTGTTCAAACATTTTATAGGCGCCATTTGCTTTTTGAATATTTGAATAGCTTAAGAATTCCAGGTTGTACTGTTTGATGTTGTAAGTGTCCGTAGCGTCGTAAAGTTTCGACTGTGTGTGTGTTTAATGACGGTAATATTTCATGTGATTGTAATGGAGTCTTTTGAGTCTTGAATAAAATATGTAAATAAGGCTGGAGGGAATCTTCCAGAAGAAACTCTTTGTTTAAATTCAATACTGAACTCTGATTGATTTTTATTTGAATAAAGAGTTTTGCTGACGACAACGATGTGACGTACTTTTTCCATATAGAGACCACTCTTGAAGTACTTAATTAGTCTATAAAATCTAACTCGATTAAATTGACAGCTGTCAAACTAATGTCACTAGTGCTGAAAAGAAGCTTTGGTCATATCGATATCAATAATAATTACAATTGCATATTCGTGCACTATTCAAACCCCTTTTTGTATTTTAAAAACAAAAAGGCAATACCAACACATTAAAAAGTAACTAAAGTAATGAAACCTGGAAATTAGGAAGCGTTTTTCAAAGTAAAGCACTCGTACTGACACTTAAAAAAACAGATCTATGCGTCCAGCAATGTTAATAAAAAAAAAAGACGAGCTTATTTATTTTTTCTTTAAAAAGGGGATGGGAACTCCTTTTTCATGAACAATCTAAAATTAAAAAAAGCTTTTATTCGATCGAATTACAATTAAGGATTAATGTCCTTTCTATAACATTGTTGCAACATGAAGTAGGTGTAATAGCCGTCATAGATATTTGGTGCATTTTATGACTTTTAGAAGATTTATATACTTAAACGAATGTTTTTTTAATTTTATTTTTTCGAATGGTTTTCGTGTACAAAATATATTAATCATTAGTTAGACTTTACAACAAAGTTAATTATGTCGTAATTTTTGCTGAAAGCTGTGATTTTAATCAAGTTAAATTAAAAAAAAAGCATTTTAGCAGTTAACATTCATAGCGTTTCTTACGTTGTCAAAACGACGAATTACTTCGAAATGCGATGTAAAAGTTTGTTATGCAAATTGGGTGCTAGCCAAACATAGGGGACGAAATAAAACAATCATAAAAAAATACTCCATTTACACCAACGACGGAACCACAGAAGAATCTTAATTCGACTCCTGTCTTGAATACCAAAACTACACAAAAATATGACGTGGCGTTTTAAATAAATAAATTCAATGGGCAACGGAATTTGAGCAGCCATGATTGATGACGTATTTACAGGGGCGCCTCTGATTGGCTGATTTGATTTTCGGAAAGATGTTCCATTCCCGAATTTAACGTTGGCATGACGAACATTTTGATTCTCGAATTGAGAGCTCATTAAGATTTTTTGTTAAGAAAATGTGTGAAAAGAATTTTCGCTCTTTGAATTTATGTTTTGTGAGTTTTATTGAATGAATGGTGGGATATTTTGTTATTTTTATTATTTTAATGAAGAGGAGAAATATTATTTTGTTTGTTTTTTTTTTGTGACCTGAATATTTTACGTCACTTTTTAGTTTAGACGATGTCTAGCCGTCTTTTATTAATTTTAATTTAACTGGTTTATTTTTATCGAAATTGTAATTAACTGTAATTTGTCAACATTGTCCTTATCACATAAAATACGTTCAATATTATAATCGGTAATCAATATCAAGCTATCAAGCATCAAGCAATACGGAACATTTAACAAAAAATCGAGCCTTTAATCACTAAAGGACTGAAGAGGTGTACGTAATAGTTCGACCACATTTTGCTAGTTATGTGTGGCTAACCTCTTGCTTTCAGCCGGGCACAAATCCATATTCCATTTGTCTGCTACTGAGTTTCTGATGTAAAAACCCAATAACAAATTATCAATTCATTTGGTTATTGTTATAGTTATTCCATAGATTAAAGCTTTTTCTCACTATTCCAATTTTAAAGTAAGTATGTACAAAAAAAAGCACAATTCTTTTGCAGGATTTGAAGGAAAATTTACGACTTTCTGTCTAAAAGATTCGTGTGTTAAAGCGTGGTAGGATTCGGAGCTAAGCCGTCGGCACTCCGCGTCCATTTCCCGAAAATAAACAAACATATTGAACGGAGTAATCTACAAACGATCGTGGATCCACCACTGGGTGGAAATAATGTTTTGTGGGTGTGGCTTTGAAACCAGAGATTCGTCAGCGCATAAAAAGTATTGCTGTGTTTAGTATTCGGGCTAAAAGGTTGATAACACAATTTTCTAACTATATCACAGGCACCACAGAGCCCCAGTCCAGGGTACAGTTCACCTTCCAACTTCCCGCCATTTGTAGTGACTGACAGTAGACATTAATGACAACTACTTGACTACTGGTGCGTGTGAAAAAGTGTTTACATAATTATTTATTAACATAGAGCTACGTTTAAATTTTTGTGTATTCTACAAATTATACTTAAATTAAATTGTTAAAAAATATGGCTTGAACTGATAACCTCAAACACTTGTTTTAGAGACAATAGATACAGAATCAAGCTTGTCATCATTTCCTGAAAGGTTAACACTGAGTTAGGTGTACCTACTACTAATTGGATTTTATGCTACTTACGTTATTTTTTGCCTAGCTTTCTCCCAACTATGTTGAGGTCAGTATCGTCAAGTAACAGGGACAGTATACCTTCATTTTCTTGTTGTCTTTGTTTCGACAATTCAAAAGTGCCTGTTACTGGACTACTTGAAACAAAAGATTTCATCATCATCATTTCAAACGCAAGACGCCCACTGCTGGACATAGGCCTCCCCCAAGTGTCGCCTCATTGATCGGTTCCGTGCATTGATTTTGATAAATTATTTATTTATCGACTATCCGAAACCGCTTTCCCTCTACTTTCGTGGCCTTGATTTGGAGAGGAAGTTCACTTTGAATCGAGTTAAGTGCGCACCATGCGTTAAGAGTATTAAACTTTTTGTTGCGCCCACAGAAGCTGTCAAATTGGGCGTGAATTGCGTATGGAAAGGGGCCAAAGAATAAACCCAAAAACGGGTGTAGATGTGACAAAGTTTTCAGAATCTTAAGATGGTAGAATTGTTGGCAGACCAACAGCCAGATGGCTGGATGATATTCAGAATATCGCGGTTAAGGCTTACGCAGACCAGGGGAGAAGCAGATAAAAGAGAGGAGGCTTACACTCAGCATTAGGTGGAACAAGTCTCCCAATAACGAGGATGATGCCAACAGTATTGCTAAAATTTTCAGCGGTCGACACGTATGTTTGAACAAAATAGATTAAATATGTATAAGCTATTATGCATCATATTTTTTGTCACTCGCCACTGTGGATCGATTAATCGACACTCGATCGATAGTTAACTTAACAGCTTAAAAAGCTTGCTGAATCAAAAACGTACGCTAATCTTATACCATTAAAAATGAGCAATATTCTCGAAAACGGATCTGAAGATTGCAATATCCGAAAGTTGCAATATGGATATTTATGGAGGCGAAAAATCGATCTAGCTAGGTCTTGAGAGAGAGCTTGGTCGCCCAAGTACTTGAAATTAAATGCATCCTCTCTAGTTTACATAATCTGTTGCCTACTAAAGTGGAAAATAATAAAAAAAGATTCAGCATAAATAAGTTTGCAACCTTTTATACGGCCTGTCCCCGTAAACAAAAAAGCGATAACTCAACAAATCTATGTTTCGGGAATCATCTACCTTTTTTTTAGTTGTTACAAAAAATTGTTATGCGGGTTCTAAAGAGAAAAGGCGATTTTGTCTACTGCTCCGTTGGTAGCTCAACTGCTGTGCATTCCTAGGTCGGGCAAAGTGTAATTGCGTTTTTTTGATCAGGAAATTCTCAGAAGCAGCCACGGTGTCTGGAATTTTGCCCCGTTGATGGCAATAGGCTAGCCCCCTAACACATGGAACTTAACTGGCGAAATATGGGTGTACCTACAATTCAGTATGGCCAACCATTTGGGGATTACAGGTGTGTGATGTAATCTTTTCATCATCATCAGCCTATTAATGTTCCCACTGCTGGGACACAGGCCTCCTCTCTATGAGAGGGAATGGGCTATAATCCACCACGCGGGCCCAGTGCGGACTGGTAGATGTCACATGTCTTCGAATGTTTTTGGTTCTAGGACATGCCGGTTTCCTCACGATGTTTTCCTTCACCGTTTTTGAGAGCAGTGGTAATGAAATAAATTACACAAAATAATGCGTCTATCTGGGTAATCTTTTATTAAATGTTATGTTTTTCTCGGTCGTTTTTTTTTTAATATTCCAATCAAGATAAACGGCTATTTTGATTGGTCCGTGTGATACGAAACATTTTAAGCTGACAGATAAAACAAAACCAGGATTTTCGTTTTTCTGAGATACGACTGTTTAGTTTACGAATGCTGTATGGACTCGAAACGCTTCACAGGAACCATTACTTTGTATTTTCAGATGTCGTAAAGATGTGAAATCTTTTGAATTATATGTAAACGTGTGAAAGTCACTTTATCTGATAAAATGTATACGGAATTCGGTTAAGTAATGACACGAGTACTGCTTGCTTTGAAAAAAATAAATGGCGGCGAAAATTGTGAAAAATATGGAACAGTTAACGATATTGATAAGTCAAAGAACATTTAATGAATTTGGATTTTTTAATATCATAGTCTTATTACTTAACATAACATAACATCACGCCTGTAATCCCCGAAAGGTTAAGCAGAGGAATACGCATGTAATACGGGGCGTCCATCAACCGGGCCAAAATCCAGATTCCGTGCTACTGAGAAATTCCTTATGGAAAAACCCAATAACACTTTACGCGACTTGAGAATCGAATTTAGGACCTTATACTTAGCAGTCGAGAGCAGCGGTGGCCCAGTGGTGGCGGCCCCGACTTACGAACAGTAAGTCGTGGGTTCGAACCCAGACAGGCGCATTACTTTGTGTAATGCGCCTGTCAATTATTTGTGGTGATTTTAATATCAATATTTTAGAAGAATGCTCAAATAGCAGTCGCTTATTAAATCTTTTTAAGTCATTTGACTTGACCAACACTTTTAAAGAACCTACTAGAGTCACTCCATCTTCTGCTACTTGTATTACTTAGATAAAGCAATAGTAAATTGTCTGCCTTCTGACCATAGCGGACAAACTGTAACCTTTAGGTGTAATACACCCCCATTGCAAAAAGTTCAAATTAAATTTAGGTGTAATACACCCCCATTGCAAAAAGTTCAAATTAAATTTAGACCTTTAACTTCTAGCAGATTAGATAGGTATAATATTTCGCTACAGAACAAGTTAAGTGTTATGAGCCTTGATGATATTAATATAGATCAATTGTATGATCGTTTCTTTTCAATAGTTCACACGGAATTCAATAAAACTTTTGAAAATAAGACAAAAAGTATTTGCCCTAAATTCATATTTACTGATTGGGCAACTAGAGGTATCAGAAAAAGTAGGGAAAGACTATTTGAGCTTTATGGCCTTAAGCCTTTTATAAACACTGAAACTTTTAACAAGTATGTTGCTAAGTATTCAATTTTTTTTAGAAATACGTGCAATGTTGCTAAAGCACTGCACATTAGCAACAAGATCAAAACAGCAGAAAATAAAATACAGACAGTTTGGAAAGTTATAAATAACGAGACTAACAGGAAGAAAATACGTAACACTAGCTACACATTAGATTCAGCATGTGGTCCTAAAAGCTCAAATCAGGAAGTAGCTCAAGAATTTGTAAATTTCTTTACCGATATACCACTAAAAACAACGGTGGCTCTTATTTCCTCACCTGAACTCTCAATTGGCTTATTAAAGGCGAATGTGTCTGGCTGCCTGGCTGAATTTAAATTTAAACACATTAACCCTATGATAGTTATTAACACTTTCCGGCAAATAAAAATCAAACTAACCGAAGATCTATGGGGAATGTCTGTCAAAGTTTGTACATCCATACTTGAGACTATAGCCCCTTTTTTTTTTTTTTTTTTTTTTTTTTTTTCGGATGGGAAATCATCAAATGACTTCTCCCGCTCTGGGCGGAGCAGGAGGGAGTGTCAGACTTTTACTGACTAAAACCCATCCATGTTCCTTCATCGCCCTTTGTGTTCCGGGGCCACGGTATCTCTTTCGAATAGTCCCGCAACCCCGGCAGGCATCGGTCCTTTCGGACCCCTTCCTTTTTGCTGACTCTCTTTGAGGCGCGCGTGGAACACGGACGCGCCGTCGACACGGCCTGTCGTCATGAGACGGACGGACGGCGAGCTAGCCCATAGCCCACCGTCCACAGGCCCGCGCCTACGGTGGCCGGGGGCCACGTGGTGGCCCCCGACGCCCAGGGCGTCTCCCGCGGCGGCCGGGACGCTGTGAGGTTCTCTCCCTCTCACGTTCCGCCACCTCCTTCTCTAGCATTACTGCTTCGCAGAAGGAGGTGACGGCGTCCCATTCCGTCTCGCTCCGGACCATGGCTTGCACCAGGGCCGGACGCGAGAGGTCGCCGCCGCCAATCGCCGCTTCGAGGACACGGCGGTGCTCCGCCCACGCGGGGCACACCTCCACCGTGTGCTCCACCGTGTCCTCCGGTCGATCCTCGCAGTGGAAACACCCGGGCGTTTCCTCCCGCCCGATTCGGTGCAGGAACCTCCCGAAAACACCGTGTCCGGTGAGGACCTGCGTCAGGCGGAAGGTGAGGACGCCGTGGCGTCTCTCAAGCCACTCCTCAAAGAGGGGACTTACCGCCACTATTATGGCGTGCCCTGCACGGGGTTGCGACAGTCGCTCTCTCCATGTCGCCATGAGATCACGCCGGAAGTCTGTCCGCTGCGCGACAATTTGTCGCGGCAGCGGAGTTTCCCCCCGGCGTAGCACCTCCGCGCGCCATTCATGTAGGCGCGCGAGGACTATCGCCTCCAGATCCCATGGCGGCAATCCGGCAAGGAGGCACGCCGCCTCACGGGAGATCGTGCGGTACCCACGGGCCAGCCTTACGGCTACCACCTTTTGGGGCGCGTTCAGGTAGTGGGCTGCACGCAGCCTCAAGGAACGCGCCCACACCGGGGCCCCGTAAAGGGCCATGGACCGCACGACTCCCGCGTAGAGCCTCCGGCAGGAGGCGTTTGGCCCCCCAAGGTTGGGCAGGAGCCGCCTGAAGGCAGCCCCGGTCCGTTCCAGTTTGGGGGCCAAACGTCGGAAATGCTCCACGAAGTTCCATCGGCTGTCGAGGACGAGTCCCAGGTACTTCAGCGTCGACTCGACGCCGACGGATACCCCTCCTACCGTCAGTGAGGATCCCGGAGGTGGCGCATTCCGAGGCCCATGAAAGCACATGGCCTCGGACTTGTGCAATGCCACCTCGAGACCCAGTTGCCGGATCCTCTCCACGACTATCGCAACCCCGCGTGTCATTATTTCGGCCGCCGCCTCGTGCGACCCCCCTTGTGCCAGCACCAGCGTGTCGTCTGCATAGCAGACCACGCTGACGCCGCTAGGGAGGTCGGCGCGCAGCACCCAGTCGTACCCGATGTTCCACAAGGACGGCCCTAGGACCGATCCCTGCGGAACACCGCACGACATCTCTCGCCGGTTCCATTCTCCGCTGCGACCGGGGTAGATGACGGCTCTATCCGTCAGGTAGTCCCCGACCACACGACGAAGGTAGGTCGGCACCCGGTGATACCGGAGTGCCTCCCTAATGCAGCTCCAGGGCATGGAGTTGAAGGCATTGGCGATGTCTAGAGACACCGCCAAGACAACCCCACCCCGAGACACTGCATCCCCCGTCGTGAGGGCTCTCACGCGCATGATGGCGTCCACCGTAGAGCGCCCCTTGCGGAAACCAAACTGGTGTTCCGCAAGATCCGGCCCGGTCCCCAGACTATAGCCCCTTACTTAGCTTTAATTTTTTAATTTATGTGTAGACCAAGGAGTTTTCCCTGATTTAATGAAATACAGTAAAGTCATACCTCTTTTCAAATCCGGAGACAGTAAAAATACTAATAATTATAGACCTGTATCCATGTTACCAGTTTTTAGCAAGGTTTTCGAAAAAGTAATGCTTAATCAAATGCTCTATCATTTTAACACCAACAGAATCTTACATGATCAACAGTTTGGCTTCACCAAGGGACGTTGTACAACTGACGCCGGTGTAACCTTATTAAAGCACATATTTACTGCGTGGGAAGAGTCTCAAGACGCCATAGGAATTTTTTGTGACCTCTCCAAAGCGTTTGATTGCGTAAATCACGACACATTACTTTTGAAACTTGAGCATTACGGACTGGGTAAACTTGCACTTAGTTTGGTAAAATCTTATTTGAATGATAGACAACAACATGTTCAAATAAATGGTGTTAATTCACAGGGTTTAAAAGTAAAAATGGGCGTTCCACAAGGCTCAATATTGGGTCCTTTTCTCTTTCTAGTATATATAAATGATCTACCCTATTTACTGAAAAACCAACCGCAAAATATGGTGTTATTTGCTGATGACACTTCCCTAATTTTTAAGATAAATAGGCGGGCCCAAAATCTAGATGACGTGAATAATGCCCTACTTCAGGTCCAAAATTGGTTCACAGCAAACAATTTGGTATTAAATGAAAAAAAAAACCAAATGCATAAGATTTGCTTTACCGAATGTTAAAAGTAGTGATTGTGATATAATATTGAATAAAGAGAAACTTGAATTCGTAGATAAAACAGTTTTCCTGGGGATTACGCTTGATTCCCCTTACGATTAAAACTGTTTATTATGCTCTGTGTCAAAGCATAATAATCTACTGCATCACAGTGTGGGGTGGGACTCCCAAGACAATATTCCTGCCTCTGGAACGAGCGCAGAGAGCTGTTCTCAAGGTTATGACCTCGAAACCTTTTAGGTATCCCACTACGGCTCTCTACACCGAATGTCAGGTCCTCACTGTGAGACAGCTCTTTGTCCTTGGTACTATTCTGCGCAAGCATCCTTCTGTGGTATACTATCCAAATGCTACCAAAAAGCGCAGACATTTCGAAGTATGCTCAACCCACGGATGTAGAACGGCCCTTGCTCAGCGTCATTTTGGTATACTGTCAAACCATCTATATAATAAAATAAATAAACTCTGCTCCATTGCTCCCATGTGTCTAAACGGATGCAAAACCAAGGTCACGAAGTGGCTCTTGACATTAACTTATCACGAAACTGAAGACTTACTACGGATATCTATCGCTTAACCTAATGTAGTTAGTTAGTAAAGTAATATGTTATAATTACATTTTTATACAGACTTACATAGACACTAGTTTTCACCACATTTATGTATCCCTCACGTTCATATACACCCCCATACATAAGAACATAAATAGGCCATATCTTAGTTGCATTAAATATGGTATTGTAATTAAATGATGATAAACTGTGCTCGTCTTACAACTACAGTTACATGTTCAAAGTATAGGCGAAGACGCTGGCACCCTAAACACAAGTTAAATCTTACATTGGGTGCCAGAGCTCATCGTAAACACTCTTGTCCCTAGTTGTAATGCTGCATAGTACTTAGAATAAGTGTTTCTTGTACAATTTTTGAAGGTAATAAATTCATTCAAGGCTACAATGGGGTTCTCATTTGACATCTCTTGCGGGGCGGCTAAGTTCAGCAGCCTATGCCATTAGAAAAATCCGTCAGTATACTGATATAGATACCGCTAGACTGGTTTATTTTAGTTACTTTCATAGTATAATGTCTTATGGCATTTTACTGTGGGGACGGGCTGCAGATATTGAGTCTATATTTATTCTGCAGAAAAGAGCCATCAGAGCCATATATAATCTCCGTAAGCGCGATTCTCTAAGGGAACTGTTTAAGGATATTGGCATCATGACGGTACATTGTCAAAACATCTACGAAAACATAATGTACGTCAAAAAAAAACCTGCACCTTTTTGGTAAAAGGGGTGACAGACATAATTACAGTACCAGAAATAGGGACCAACTAGTTCAGCCAGGTTTCCGACTCGCTAAAGTAGACTCATCTTTCATGGGGTACTGTTTGAGATGCTATAATAAAATTCCACAAAGTATTCTTGAACTGAATGAGACGAAATTTAAAACATGCATTAAACGCACACTATGTAAGCAAGCATATTACAAGTTGAGCGATTATATCGCTGATAAAAATGCTTGGCTCAATGCTGGTCCTGCTCCACAAGGACAGGGGCGCATAAATTGATAGCATTAAAATGTATTGTTGGAGCTGCTGAAGATTGTACAACTATCTTTGCATTGTATAGATTCAATCTCTTTAGTATTATATAAATGCATAGCCCATATTGTGTGAGTACTATCACACACTCACTACATTCACTGGAAACCTACGTCTTTTCTTGACTTGAATGTGCCCTGGCGGTTTAGAGTATGTCATGCTCACTCAAATGTCTCGCTGATGGTGGCGCATGTGTCAGATCATTTAGTTCCCTTCAAAATGGTTGAGTTGAATGGTGCTGATCCATGCGTCATGTCCGTGAACGGCCGCTGTCAGTTGTGACTGGTCATCTCTTAGTTGCCATGGCTTATTTGAATGAATTATTTTGAATTGTATTTTTTTTGTTTGTGTGTTTTTGCTGTGGACACTTTTAACGTGCACATCTTGCTACATTGTTCTCACATAATATACCATCTCAACATGAATGATGTAACCAAGATTTTGTAACAATATTCTGATTTAAAAGAGTGTCCATGGAGTTTCTTGCCCGTTCTTCTCCATAGAGATCTACGCTAGGGAATGGGCAACTACAGTACTTTCACAGTTTTTATGTCTTGTGACTGGGACTGTAGCTACATTTAATTTTCATCTTTGTTTCGACAATTCAAAAGTGCCTGTAAATGGCTTAATTGAAATAAATGCTTTGATTTTGATTTTGATTTGATGCTTTGATTTTGATTTGATTCGAAGACATGTGACATCTACCAATCCGCACTGTGCCCGCGTGGTGCCTCATTGAGACGAGGCTATGTCCCAGCAGTGGGAACATTATAGGCTGATGATGATGATTTAGCAGTCGCGCTTGCGATCACTAGATCAACAAGGCACTTTGTTTTAGTAATAGTATTTAAACAAAATGTTGTTTAAAAATTTTAATTATATTTATTCTCATTATCTTCCGTTTCTTTTAATCCAATATCAAGCCAGAATCTTCACCTTTTCAACTGTAACTCGTACTCTGAGATATTTACGAGTTCCATGTCCGCTTAATTAAATTCTGCTACAATTCGCTTTGGAATGGAAATGCTGTTTATCTTTTATTTGTGTTACATCTTACTATAGTTGGCGCCAGTTAAGATCGCAAAAGCGGTCATTGACCCACCTACATTTATTAAAGTTCTTAACTTTGAAATCCAAAAATAAGCCTGTTCAAGTCTTGAATCGTCATCTATCGTGATCTTCAACATTTTCAGTTCACAACATTTCAGTTTTTCTAATATTGAAAAATGATACATGGTTCATTTGTTTTGTTACGTAGGATATTAGGGAAAGGGCAATGACTGCTAACTTTTTGAACGCTATTGTCATATATACGTGACAGGCAAACGCGTGCCTTGTACGCCAAACGACACAACTAAGTGATTAAATGGTAGGTGAAATTGTGGATTGACGTGGAGGGCACGCGCGTGCGTTTATGCTCGGGCGTTCAAAAGGTTAATATTCACAAACAATAATAACTTTGTTACATAGATAGTAGATACTACAAAGTATCTTGTATTTCCCATTAGCTGTTGTTGGTAACCTGAAAATCCACTTAGATGTTCAGCTATTTGCTAGCGACAAATCTCAGTGGAATACCCCGACTTTGTGCACAATTGTAGTGGCTTGCGCTTGTACAGATTTGTAATATTCTCTTGTATTGGTAAGTATGGCTTTTGCCCCCGGCTTTGCTTCTGTTGTGGTGGTCGGACATTATCCCAAGGGAATGTAAAAAGTATCCCATGTCTATTATTCTTGCGCATAGTAGTTCGCGTCCTGGTTCGCTTAGTTTAGTTCTCAGCAGGTCCTTGGCGAATTACACAGGTCGCTCTTTTTATACCGTTTATCAAAACTTTACTCTTTTTTTCAATTATATTCTTTTATTTTACACTTTTTATTTTTTATTTTTATTCTTTTTTTTATACAAGCTTTTAGTTTCGTTTTAATACTCAATACTCAATACTCAATACTTTATTGCATTCCATATTATGTACATAGATGGTATAAAATATTGTCAAGATCAATATGGACCCTGTCGGGCACAGCAAAAGTTAGGAGAGAGGATGAAGGCTAAGTTACAATTCATGGAATTAATTATTATTATAGGTAGATCCAATAGATGTATATGTATATTATTGTGTGGTAAATTATGTTAGATATTTTAATTTATTTTTTATCATTGTTATTATTAAATTATATACCTATATATTTAAATTAAAATGTGTATGCATGTTATTTGTTATGTATATGTATAAGTATTGGTAAATTTTGTCAGATATTTTATTTATTTTTTATCATCATCATTATTATTAAATTATGTTAATATTGAAATTAATTTATGTATGTATATTATTAGATTGTCTTCATGTAAATAAATTATGTCAGGTATTTTTATTTATTTTTATCGTCATCATTATTAAATTATGTATTTATTTAAATTAATTATGTATATATATTTTTAATATGTCTGTGTATTGGTAAATTGTGTAAGGTATTTTAATTTATTTTTGTCGTCATTATTATTAAATTATGTCAGATATTTTATTTATTTTGATCGTCATTATTATTAAATTATGTCAGATATTTTATTTATTTTTGTCGTCATTATTATTAAATTATGTCAGATATTCTATTTATTTTTGTCGTAATTATTATTAAATTATGTCAGATATTTTATTTATTTTTGTCATCGTTATTATTAGATTATGTTATTATTGAAATTTATTTATTTATGTAATGTCTTTGTATAAGTAAATTAAATGTCAAGTATTTTTATTTATTTTTATCGTCATCATTATAAAATCATGTATTTATTTTAATTTAATTATGTATTAATTTAATTTTATATTTTATTCACCTTAGTACTCACATTATTTTGCACTTTTGTAGATACATTTATTACAACGATACAGTACATAATTAATAGTTTTTATTGTAGTTAATGTTTATCGTTATAGTATTCCTCTATAGTATAGTAGCATTTGTCTATTAGAAATTGTTTTAGTTTATTGATGAACATATTATTACTATCTGCATTTTTGATGAACTCTGGTAATTTATTATATATTTTAATAGACATAACAAATGCACTAGAAGAGTGCATTTTCAGTCGTGAAGCGGTTTATCAGCATACTTGTAGTTTTTATTAGTTTATAAAAGATACTTTGAAAATATTCTTAATGTGTTCATTCTTGCTCGCTCTCGCTATTACAAGTCGCTTATCAAACGAACGAAGGGATCTAAGAACTAGTTCGCCTGTGGGAGCGCCCTAACGAACTACATAGTTCGTTCGTGAAATACACAAATCGAGTCCAGATCATGTGTTCAACTTCAGTTAGAACTAACGTCAAGGCTGCCGATGGAAAAGTAAAATAAAACCTAAATTCACTTACTGACGGACAACGTACACTCGCACTCGTAAAATGTTACTTTTATAACGACAGTGCACTAGGAAAGGTTTCTGGAAAATTGACCTCCTGAAGGAAAATAAGAGAAGAAACTTCTCATGGAAGTTCAATATGTGGCTATGAGAAATTCCATCGGGCACACAGGTTCTAGTAATAGAAATGTTAACAATTATGCAGTAAGTATAATTCACAAATTTACAAATCTCAGTTACTTGGTGTATGCTTTTGCTTAGACAAATGATCCCTGTCTTTCTCTTGTAGTTTCACAATAGGGTAAATAAATCGAATCAGTCCGTCAGATAGATTTCCAAAAATATTGGACACATATTTTTTTCTATTTTCACGTGTGACGCCAAATTTTTACTCAAATGTGACGTCACAAGCCCCCACTCATGATCTTTGACACATTTTATCTTCGTCAATTTTTATTAATTTGAGGAAACAAAAAACACGCATCCAATACTTTTCGATAATCTAACTGGCGGACTAAACAGAATCAAATTTTTTTTAGTCAGTCATCATCCCTATTGCACGACAATAAAAGAATTAATAACGTTTAGACTAAGTTCGCGCTTACCAACGTTTATAGATCTTTGCCTAAATGTCGGGGCGAGTTGTGTACGTAATTAAATTCAATGTGCGCCTCTATGGACCCGATGCCAATTATATTAGTTTTGATAGTTCCCAACTAGACGCGTTTTCTGTGATTGTTTGGTTCACGGTACGGTTGGAGCGTTAGACCACAACTCGCAAGTTGCTTACATTTAGGGATCAAAGGATATCAAATGATGGGAAATGAAAAGGAGGGGAAATGTCCTTCAAAATATTTGAGATATTGACAATGTTTTCCCTGACTGTACCGAGTCCAGCAGAAATTTGGCAGCACCGGTTAACGATCGCGCAGTCCAGTCGGCCAGAGATCATTTTTAGGATGCTGCTGGCGCTGCCCCGCACCCTGCGTACCAGGGATGCGCATCTCTTACGCATCTCTTCTGCAAACATCCCTAAAGCACTACAGAAGCGCGGCAACCCCATCAGCACCCTAAATGCGTTGTTATACTGGACACGAAGGGCGCTGTACGCCTTTAGTGTAAAATGAGCCCACAGGCTACACACAATAGTAGAATGAAGTACAATAAGCACGGAATAACGCGACTTTGACTAAACTCGAACAGCGTGCGAACCTGTGAGCTATCATGTTAGCGCGTGCAGACAGCAATGAATTGCATATTTATAAAATTAAAAATAAAATATAAGGACGCCCAGGCCACCTTAGCTGACAGCTTAACAAGTAGGCCTCTATACCAAGGACTTTGGTTCCAATAAGATGTTCGTGTTTGCAATACGGTCCGACTACCGAGTATCTGATGTTCATGATGGTGGGACCGTAGTTTTTTATACCAACATTTGTACCTATGGATCCAAGTATCGATACAAATGCATACATGCATGTTTTGCTAGAGCGTGTAATTCTTCGCCAAGCGTTTAATCGTTACGGGAGTATCAAAACTCAATAGCAGTACCAAGAGTACCCGTAAGTTAAGTCAGAAGGGAGGGCCAGCGGAACGTGCGTCACAAAGTTCAACTACGAGTAGATCCCAGGTGCGACGGTTATTAACTAACTGCCCCGCGGACAAACCTGTCAGTTAATGCCATTAACTTAACTAAATGTTTTGAAACTATTAAATTAATTAATACGTTAACTATTCGATTGTAGATAATTCGACTTGTGCATTCGATTCCCTGATCGGATTTTGTTTTTGGTTAGGTATGTACGAGTATGTTAGGTCTTGGATTTCGTATTGGGGACGGTTAAAAGCAAAATGATTATACAGCCTGCGCAGTTTTATTTCCAAAAATACACACAAATAATATTATAACTTTGTGTTTTGAAAAAAATCTTGAATTCTCATTCATAATTCATAAAAAAAATATAACTTTTTCAAGTCATAAAGTCTCTTTGGCATCTATCTAATTTACACTGGGATAAAGTTGATAGGGTGTGTGCCCAGAGCCCAGGAGTACCTAGTAGTCAGGTGATGGTTTTATGTTGTAGAAGTCCTAATTGGAATAACCTGTCCCTCTCTTGGCCCGAAAGGATGTAACCCGTAGAACAACAACAAAAATATGATTACCCGGAAGAGGTTGAAATGTGATGTCAAGCTATGGTGTTTCCTCCATAGATAATTTCTGTTATCGCCAAAAAACCACAAAGATAATAAAAAAAAACCTATTTTTTCAATTACAACTCATCTTTTAGCAAAAATGGCGAACGTGAAACACGAAAAAACAGTTTAAACGTTATCTTCTTGTTTACCGTTTCATTTTTACGAGAACTCGTAAAGTTAATACCACCTTTTGTCCCAACCCTCTCGCTGCAAAAAGTTTCTTTAGCCCAACCCTAAACCGCTGTGTTTTGTTGTGGTATAAGGTAGAGTGTGACACAATTTAGAAGTTTCATCGGTAAATTCGTCTGTTGAGTGACAAGTTTCAGTTGTGAGGCTGGTGGTCTCGACTAAATGAAACTGCTGCTTTTCGATATGAAGACTTTATTATATCACTGGGTGGATTACAAATAAAAATTACCGATGTATGCGCACGGTAAGTGACGGCGAGTGAGTGTTAGCGTTAGGTGGGCCGTTAAGATGACGTAGAATCGTATGACGCGATCCTGCTTGTTGGCGTCAAATACTGTTTTGTGTATGGGGTCGGACGTAAAGAATAGCACCATCCCATATCTTACCGTGGGTGTCGTAAGAGGCGACTAAGGGACTTACCAGAGAATGGGCAGCAGCGTTCTCTGTGCTTTTGTAACAACCGTACTGCGATCGCCAACCCGCCTGCCAAGCGTGGAGATTATGACAAAACCCCCCTTCTTGGGGGAGGCCTATGTCCAGCAGTGGACGTCTTTGTTGACGGCTGAAATGATGATGATGACTGTTTTGTCATAGCAGATAGAATATGGCTTTCAAACCATCTTTGGAGTGACAAAGAAGGGTCATCAGCTACGATAGACAAGTTTTTTGACTGTTGAAAGTTTCATAAAACGAAACGTTATAAAAAAAAAATATATTGATGATTAGGCATTTAGATCCGATAGTCTGAGTTAAGCTTGTAGTCGTAAGTCCATGATGACAGTTCCTTCGCGCGCGCCTTCATAACAGTAATGGGCGGTCTTCAAAGTATGAGTCAGACATGTTAGTACTGACGTGCCGTTAACGGTACAACCTACTCCGGTTGAGATTTATAGACGATTCTAGACGGAGTGCAAATGTGGTGCTGTTCCATTAACAATGGGACACGTCATGATATCGTATCTTGCGTGCCCTGATGCCTGCACACTACAGGAATTAATGGACGCCAGCAATAGTACTGGGCCTACACGCTACAAAGAGAAGATTACATCGATGCAACCTCGAGCTTGTGTCACGCTGTATAGGGATGTATAGTTTCTTTTATTTGTCCTTTTTATAGTGTTTTGCTCAGAGATCAGATGGCCGAGATAAATGGTCAAAGGTTTGTTAGGGGTGAAGTAGAGGTGTACAGTTACTGCCTGAAAAGGTGCCTACAGATTTCATTGAGTAGTTTAAATACAAGTTAAATGTGGTTATGAAAATAGTACTCACTAAAGAGACTGTGTACGGTCGAATAAGCTGTTTGGTTTACAGTTAAACCCACAAATCACATTGTAAAATGTAAACCAAATAGATTGTTCGACCGTACAAAGATCTGCCTCGTTGGTCTAATCGAGCATGAGGTCCTGGGTTCGATTCCTGGATCCGGCCATAAAATATTGGGTTTCATCAAGAATTTCTTAATAGCAGCCTCGGAGCCGACATTTGTGTCCGGTTGATGGCAATAGGCTCGCCCCTATTACATGGCACTCAAACATAATTGGCGAAATGTGGGTGTACTATTAGGTACACCTCTGCTTAACCTTCTGGGATTACAAGCGTGGTAATGTTATGGACGAGTCCATAAGTCAGAAATCCGACGTCGACCAAGATGTCAGATTGCGGGTAGCGGCTCTGAACTGAAGATGGATAGGACAATAAGCAAGACTTGGTGGTGGCAGGTGGAGTAGAGCCGGGTTGCGGGACTGTTCGAAAGAGATACCGTGGCCCCGGAACACAAAGGGCGATGAAGGAACATGAATGGGTCCCATCCGAAAAAAAAAAAAAAAAAACAGGTGGAGTAGAGCCCTTTTTTTTTTTTTTTTTTTTCGGATGGGAAATCATCAAATGACTACTCCCGCTCTGGGCGGAGCAGGAGGGAGTGTCAGACTTTTACTGACTAAAACCCATCCATGTTCCTTCATCGCCCTTTGTGTTCCGGGGCCACGGTATCTCTTTCGAATAGTCCCGCAACCCCGGCAGGCATCGGTCCTTGCGGACCCCTTCCTTTTTGCTGACTCTCTTTGAGGCGCGCGTAGAACACGAACGCGCCGTCGACACGGCCTGTCGTCATGAGACGGACGGACGGCGAGCTAGCCCATAGCCCACCGTCCACAGGCCCGCGCCTACGGTGGCCGGGGGCCACGTGGTGGCCCCCGACGCCCGGGGCGTCTCCCGCGGCGGCCGGGACGCTGTGAGGTTCTCTCCCTCTCACGTTCCGCCACCTCCTTCTCTAGCATTACTGCTTCGCAGAAGGAGGTGACGGCGTCCCATTCCGTCTCGCTCCGGACCATGGCTTGCACCAGGGCCGGACGCGACAGGTCGCCGCCGCCAATCGCCGCTTCGAGGACACGGCGGTGCTCCGCCCACGCGGGGCACACCTCCACCGTGTGCTCCACCGTGTCCTCCGGTCGATCCTCGCAGTGGAAACACCCGGGCGTTTCCTCCCGCCCGATTCGGTGCAGGAAATCTCCCGAAAACACCGTGTCCGGTGAGAGTAGAGCCCTCACTCAATGGTTACCGAGAGACGGTTGATGAAGTGTTACAGTTGGTGACTAGGGTGCTTCCCTAACATAAGTAATGTCAATGCAAATATAAAATGTCAAATTTAAACTTAAATGCAGAAAATGTCAGTGAATGCTCAACGGGATGAATCTAAATAAAAATGCAAGTTGTCCAACTCAAACCACGTCTAATTGAACACTAAAAAATTTAATATACATAAAATGGAGAGCAGCGGTGGCCCAGTGGTTGCGGCCCCGACTTACGAACAGTAAGTCATGGGTACGAACCCAGACAGGCGCATTACTTTGTGTAATTTTTTTCATCACCACTGCTCTCAAAACGGTGAAGGAAAACATCGTGAGGAAACCGGCATGTCCTAGAACCAAAAATTCGAAGACATGTGACATCTACCAATCCGCACTGGGCCCGCGTGGTGGATTATAGCCCATACGCAAAATACGCGCTTTGACGTGGAGTTGCGGACACCAGCCCGTTATACAATACAATACAATATACATAAAATGCATAGAACAATGCAATATGTCAGTGTCAATGCACTGCCAAATGTAGGTCGCGTCCAAAGTGCAAATACGCGAGCCTACTGGCTAACTTATTGTAATAAATATATTTTAAAACCCATGTACGTGCACCGTACAGTGACAGTTAAAATCGCAATAGCGGTCATTGACCCACCTACATTTATTAAACTTCTAAACTTTGAAAACCAAAAATAAGCCTGTTCAAGTCTAGAATCGTCATCTATCGTGATCTTCAACATTTTTTGTAATGAAAAACGATACATGGTTTATTTGTTTTGGTTTGTACGAAGAGATATTAGGGAAAGGGCAATGACCGCTATTCTCATCTTAACTGGCACCAACTATAGCAGACCAAGAGCCAGATGGGGAGATGACATTCTGAAGGCCGCAGGTAATGCTTGTTTGAATATGGCGCAGACCAGGGAAGAATCGAAGAGCGTTGGCAATCAATGGTGATAAAGCAATGCGGTCACACAAACGAAAAGCGACTTTGTGTTATTCTATTTAACGTACTTAGTAAAATAAATGTACACGTAGTGTGAATGGTATACACAGCTGTTAACCTATTTCAAGTTTATTTTATAGCATGACGTCGTTATCCGTCAGAACCGTGTTATCTTAACATAATAAAATTATATGCCAATTAACATAACTAGTCACGGACCATAAGGTTTACAGATAAACTAACGACATTTACTCGGACGCACGTGTTGTTTTTATTTAAAAACAATAAACAAACGAAATTATTTTTAATATTTGGGGAAAGCCCGAAGAATTGCTTAAGTGGCAGTGGTCAGGGCACATTGCTCGCAGAACCGATGGCCGATGGGGCTGGAATAGTTCTGGAGTGGTGACCGCGAACCGGAAGACATTGCGAGGCCTCCCACTAGGTGGACCGACACCGATGACCTGGTGAAGGTTGCGGGAAACCGCTGTATGCGAGTCGCACGGAACCGGTCAATGTGGTGACTCTTGTGGGAGGCCTATGTCCAGCACGTCATGATGATGATGATGATTTAAGGAAACACCCTAGGAGGGGACCTGACCTGGGGGGATACTGACCTTATTAGTCATGCTTTTAGAAACCACAGGTGCTGCATAGTAATTGCAACCGACGTACGTATAGTCTAACTAAGGGTTCTTACAGACGAGCGGCATGTTGCCAACGTCAGATAAACTGCAGCCGTCGCCACGTGTCGACGGCTGCCGTCGACGCGCCGGGCGGCAGCCGCCGAAGTGTCGACGACTGCCGTCGACGTGCCGACGCAACGCTTGCAGTTGTGGCATGCCGCGTAAATGTGTGTCGACGGCTGCAGTTGGCAACGTGCCGCTCGTCTTTAATCACCATGCGGTGTATTAGTATGTTAGGAGCGTAACAGATGGCATTCTGGAGTGGCGTATGTAAAATTGATTGATATCTACCAAAGATACGAGATCAATAGGTATGTTAGCAGGAATATTACAATTAGACACGAAATAGAGCGATATAGTACTATTTAAATAGTAGGGTAGCAATATCGAGTAACGTGACGATCTGGATTTATTCTCAACGGATTGGTCGAAGCTGTTTGCTTCGAGTCGGAAAGCGTATGATAAACCGGGGACTTCTTTGCCCAGTTGTGGGACGAAACAGGATGACGTAAAAAAAATTGAATAATAAATAAATAAATATCGCTAGACAATAACACACAGCGCCATCCAGTGCCACACTAAGCAACGAGGCTTGTGTCGTGGACACCAGATAGTTGATATACTACATAGATACTTTTTGTTTGTAAATACATACTTATTATACATATAAACTCAATCCATGACTCGGAAACCAAAGTCCATGCTCATCACAAAAAAAAATTATGAATCAAAACAGCGACGTTTCAAACATTCAGAACACACCCTGTTCTTAGGGCGCGTCCCGGTGTGTAATGAATGGCCACACATCCACAGGCCAACCTTGGCAATCGCTGCTTAACCTTAAATATTGACCAGTGCGGCTGTTAATATTTGAAGTTAAGTTGAGGTGACACACAATAGTTTATGTTAATATTATTATTTAAAGGGGAAATAACTTTTTCTCAAACGCATAAACGTGTCCATTTTCCTTATAGCCAGTTCTTCCCCTCAGGTCGAAACTAGTATAAATCAGGCATCATGCTTCGATCACCATCAGTACTTAGTGAATCTTTGTTTGGAGAAGTCAATCTGTGATTATGAAGGCTGTGTTTGTATTTCTGGCTGTGGCTTGCAGTGTGATGATGGTGCAGGGACAGGGAATCCCTACCGGTATGTATTTCTGAATGTCAATTTCCATCCATCCATTCATACAAAAAATCAATATGTTTTTTTACTGTTTACGCCATAGCGTCGGATATGTTTTGAATAATATTGAATTACAGACTGCCTCGTTGCTCTAATGGCCACAAGCGTGTCTGCTGAACATGGGTTCCTGGGTTCGATTCCTGGGTCGTGCAAATTGCTATTGGGTTTTTCCATCAGTTTGTCAGTAGCAGCCACGGAGTCTAGATTTATGTCCGTTTGATGGCAATATGCTCGCTCCCTATTACATGGGACTGATGGGACGTAATGTTATGATGTTTGTTTATAATTATGGCAGTGTTTTTATTTTGTTTATATAAATAGTTAATTTGGATCCAGATAGATAATTATATTCTATTGGTTAATAAATTGTGTCGTTTTGTCATCAAATAAAATGTTCTTTTCTTTTTTTCAAACATAGCCCTAAATCTAGTTAAAATATACAACTCAAATAAATAATTTTGAACTCGAGATTCATAGAAAAATACCCTGAGTGTGGTAGATACTTACGTGTTACAGGTCGTGACTTCGAACCCAGGCGTCTTTACATTGTATAATTTATTTCATCACTTCTCTCAAAACGGTTAAACATCGGGAGGAAACTACCCAAAAATTCGAAATTATGTGACATTTTACTAATTTCTAGCGGATAACTGTCATAGGCCTGTGTTCCAGCAGTGGTAACATTATAGACCAATTTTACAATCCATCAATCATTCACCAATTTTGAAGCATATAAAATTTAAATAATTGAGTTGTTAACTTATAGTTGCTTTTTTTCCGTTTAGCCAAGTGCGGCCCCGGCGAGCACTCAGTCCTGTACTGCCCGCAGATGGCAGAGCCCTCCTGTGACAACCCAACGGTCCACGATCTGGGTAGACCATCAGCCTGTGACATACCACAGTGCTTCTGCAACCCACCTACCATTAGGAACACCAAAACTGGCAAATGTGTGAAGCCAAAGGACTGTTGAAGTTAAATAGAATAAATTTTCCTTTGTTTACTTGGTTTTTTTATTTATTTCATATACAGTTTTATAGTTCGGCATTACAGTTACAAACAAACAACACTTGCCGAGGTCAGTCCATGGATTGGTAACCATCTATTGCATACTGAACACCTACTGTTATTCATTCAGACTCCACCGTGCTCCGTAAATTTTGTTTTCAGTGGTCATTGGTAGATCTTTGACAGTCGCTACGGGTATTTAGGAACCCTGAAAGTCTGACTATCAGTCTTACCAAGGGTATCATATTAACTAGTACCTAACTGGGTTGTGGAGGTCAGATATGCAGTCACTCCATGTAAAATACTGCTATCCTGAAGCATCCAGTTAGACTGGAAGTCGAAGGTTTATAAATGTGAAAAGAAATGTAAAAAGAAATGTAGAAATGTGAAAAGTGGATAAATGGTCAAAGGTTTGTTAGGGGTGAAGTAGAGGTGTACAGTTACTGCCTGAAAAGGTGCCTACAGATTTCATTGAGTAGTTTAAATACAAGTTAAATGTGGTTATGAAAATAGTACTCACTAAAGAGACTGTGTACGGTCGAATAAGCTGTTTGGTTTACAGTTAAACCCACAAATCACATTGTAAAATGTAAACCAAATAGATTGTTCGACCGTACAAAGATCTGCCTCGTTGGTCTAATCGAGCATGAGGTCCTGGGTTCGATTCCTGGATCCGGCCATAAAATATTGGGTTTCATCAAGAATTTCTTAATAGCAGCCTCGGAGCCGACATTTGTGTCCGGTTGATGGCAATAGGCTCGCCCCTATTACATGGCACTCAAACATAATTGGCGAAATGTAGGTGTACTATTAGGTACACCTCTGCTTAACCTTCAGGGATTACAAGCGTGGTAATGTTATGGACGAGTCCATAAGTCAGAAATCCGACGTCGACCAAGATGTCAGATTGCGGGTAGCGGCTCTGAACTGAAGATGGATAGGACAATAAGCAAGACTTGGTGGTGGCAGGTGGAGTAGAGCCGGGTTGCGGGACTGTTCGAAAGAGATACCGTGGCCCCGGAACACAAAGGGCGATGAAGGAACATGGATGGGTCCCATCCGAAAAAAAAAAAAAAAAAACAGGTGGAGTAGAGCCCTTTTTTTTTTTTTTTTTTCGGATGGGAAATCATCAAATGACTACTCCCGCTCTGGGCGGAGCAGGAGGGAGTGTCAGACTTTTACTGACTAAAACCCATCCATGTTCCTTCATCGCCCTTTGTGTTCCGGGGCCACGGTATCTCTTTCGAATAGTCCCGCAACCCCGGCAGGCATCGGTCCTTGCGGACCCCTTCCTTTTTGCTGACTCTCTTTGAGGCGCGCGTAGAACACGAACGCGCCGTCGACACGGCCTGTCGTCATGAGACGGACGGACGGCGAGCTAGCCCATAGCCCACCGTCCACAGGCCCGCGCCTACGGTGGCCGGGGGCCACGTGGTGGCCCCCGACGCCCGGGGCGTCTCCCGCGGCGGCCGGGACGCTGTGAGGTTCTCTCCCTCTCACGTTCCGCCACCTCCTCCTCTAGCATTACTGCTTCGCAGAAGGAGGTGACGGCGTCCCATTCCGTCTCGCTCCGGACCATGGCTTGCACCAGGGCCGGACGCGACAGGTCGCCGCCGCCAATCGCCGCTTCGAGGACACGGCGGTGCTCCGCCCACGCGGGGCACACCTCCACCGTGTGCTCCACCGTGTCCTCCGGTCGATCCTCGCAGTGGAAACACCCGGGCGTTTCCTCCCGCCCGATTCGGTGCAGGAACCTCCCGAAAACACCGTGTCCGGTGAGAGTAGAGCCCTCACTCAATGGTTACCGAGAGACGGTTGATGAAGTGTTACAGTTGGTGACTAGGGTGCTTCCCTAACATAAGTAATGTCAATGCAAATGTAAAATGTCAAATTTAAACTTAAATGCAGAAAATGTCAGTGAATGCTCAACGGGATGAATCTAAATAAAAATGCAAGTTGTCCAACTCAAACCACGTCTAATTGAACACTAAAAAATTTAATATACATAAAATGGAGAGCAGCGGTGGCCCAGTGGTTGCGGCCCCGACTTACGAACAGTAAGTCATGGGTACGAACCCAGACAGGCGCATTACTTTGTGTAATTTTTTTCATCACCACTGCTCTCAAAACGGTGAAGGAAAACATCGTGAGGAAACCGGCATGTCCTAGAACCAAAAATTCGAAGACATGTGACATCTACCAATCCGCACTGGGCCCGCGTGGTGGATTATAGCCCATACGCAAAATACGCGCTTTGACGTGGAGTTGCGGACACCAGCCCGTTATACAATACAATACAATATACATAAAATGCATAGAACAATGCAATATGTCAGTGTCAATGCACTGCCAAATGTAGGTCGCGTCCAAAGTGCAAATACGCGAGCCTACTGGCTAACTTATTGTAATAAATATATTTTAAAACCCATGTACGTGCACCGTACAGTGACAGTTAAAATCGCAATAGCGGTCATTGACCCACCTACATTTATTAAACTTCTAAACTTTGAAAACCAAAAATAAGCCTGTTCAAGTCTAGAATCGTCATCTATCGTGATCTTCAACATTTTTTGTAATGAAAAACGATACATGGTTTATTTGTTTTGGTTTGTACGAAGAGATATTAGGGAAAGGGCAATGACCGCTATTCTCATCTTAACTGGCACCAACTATAGCAGACCAAGAGCCAGATGGGGAGATGACATTCTGAAGGCCGCGGGTAATGCTTGTTTGAATATGGCGCAGACCAGGGAAGAATCGAAGAGCGTTGGCAATCAATGGTGATAAAGCAATGCGGTCACACAAACGAAAAGCGACTTTGTGTTATTCTATTTAACGTACTTAGTAAAATAAATGTACACGTAGTGTGAATGGTATACACAGCTGTTAACCTATTTCAAGTTTATTTTATAGCATGACGACGTTATCCGTCAGAACCGTGTTATCTTAACATAATAAAATTATATGCCAATTAACATAACTAGTCACGGACCATAAGGTTTACAGATAAACTAACGACATTTACTCGGACGCACGTGTTGTTTTTATTTAAAAACAATAAACAAACGAAATTATTTTTAATATTTGGGGAAAGCCCGAAGAATTGCTTAAGTGGCAGTGGTCAGGGCACATTGCTCGCAGAACGGATGGCTGATGGGGCTGGAATAGTTCTGGAGTGGTGACCGCGAACCGGAAGACCATCATATCATTGCGAGGCCTCCCACTAGGTGGACCGACACCGATGACCTGGTGAAGGTTGCGGGAAACCGCTGTATGCGAGTCGCACGGAACCGGTCAATGTGGTGACTCTTGTGGGAGGCCTATGTCCAGCACGTCATGATGATGATGATGATTTAAGGAAACACCCTAGGAGGGGACCTGACCTGGGGGGATACTGACCTTATTAGTCATGCTTTTAGAAACCACAGGTGCTGCATAGTAATTGCAACCGACGTACGTATAGTCTAACTAAGGGTTCTTACAGACGAGCGGCATGTTGCCAACGTCAGATAAACTGCAGCCGTCGCCGTCGTCGACGCGCCAGGCGGCAGCCGCCGAAGCGTCGACGACTGCCGTCGACGTGTGGCGACGCTTGCAGTTGTGGCATGCCGCGTAAATGTGTGTCGACGGCTGCAGTTGGCAACGTGCCGCTCGTCTGTAAGAACCCTGCGGTGTATTAGTATGTTAGGAGCGTAACAGATGGCATTCTGGAGTGGTGGCGTATGTAAAATTGAGTGATATCTACCAAAGATACGAGATCAATAGGTATGTTAGCAGGAATATTACAATTAGACACGAAATAGAGCGATATAGTACTATTTAAATAGTAGGGTAGCAATATCGAGTAACGTGACGATCTGGATTTATTCTCAACGGATTGGTCGAAGCTGTTTGCTTCGAGTCGGAAAGCGTATGATAAACCGGGGACTTCTTTGCCCAGTTGTGGGACGAAACAGGATGACGTAAAAAAAATTTAATAATAAATAAATAAATATCGCTAGACAATAACACACAGCGCCATCCAGTGCCACACTAAGCAACGAGGCTTGTGTCGTGGACACCAGATAGTTGATATACTACATAGATACTTTTTGTTTGTAAATACATACTTATTATACATATAAACTCAATCCATGACTCGGAAACCAAAGTCCATGCTCATCACAAAAAAAAATTATGAATCAAAACAGCGACGTTTCAAACATTCAGAACACACCCTGTTCTTAGGGCGCGTCCCGGTGTGTAATGAATGGCCACACATCCACAGGCCAACCTTGGCAATCGCTGCTTAACCTTAAATATTGACCAGTGCGGCTGTTAATATTTGAAGTTAAGTTGAGGTGACACACAATAATTTATGTTAATATTATTATTTAAAGGGGAAATAACTTTTTCTCAAACGCATAAACGTGTCCATTTTCCTTATAGCCAGTTCTTCCCCTCAGGTCGAAACTAGTATAAATCAGGCATCATGCTTCGATCACCATCAGTACTTAGTGAATCTTTGTTTGGAGAAGTCAATCTGTGATTATGAAGGCTGTGTTTGTATTTCTGGCTGTGGCTTGCAGTGTGATGATGGTGCAGGGACAGGGAATCCCTACCGGTATGTATTTCTGAATGTCAATTTCCATCCATCCATTCATACAAAAAATCAATATGTTTTTTTACTGTTTACGCCATAGCGTCGGATATGTTTTGAATAATATTGAATTACAGACTGCCTCGTTGCTCTAATGGCCACAAGCGTGTCTGCTGAACATGGGTTCCTGGGTTCGATTCCTGGGTCGTGCAAATTGCTATTGGGTTTTTCCATCAGTTTGTCAGTAGCAGCCACGGAGTCTAGATTTATGTCCGTTTGATGGCAATATGCTCGCTCCCTATTACATGGGACTGATGGGACGTAATGTTATGATGTTTGTTTATAATTATGGCAGTGTTTTTATTTTGTTTATATAAATAGTTAATTTGGATCCAGATAGATAATTATATTCTATTGGTTAATAAATTGTGTCGTTTTGTCATCAAATAAAATGTTCTTTTCTTTTTTTCAAACATAGCCCTAAATCTAGTTAAAATATACAACTCAAATAAATAATTTTGAACTCGAGATTCATAGAAAAATACCCTGAGTGTGGTAGATACTTACGTGTTACAGGTCGTGACTTCGAACCCAGGCGTCTTTACATTGTATAATTTATTTCATCACTTCTCTCAAAACGGTTAAACATCGGGAGGAAACTACCCAAAAATTCGAAATTATGTGACATTTTACTAATTTCTAGCGGATAACTGTCATAGGCCTGTGTTCCAGCAGTGGTAACATTATAGACCAATTTTACAATCCATCAATCATTCACCAATTTTGAAGCATATAAAATTTAAATAATTGAGTTGTTAACTTATAGTTGCTTTTTTTCCGTTTAGCCAAGTGCGGCCCCGGCGAGCACTCAGTCCTGTACTGCCCGCAGATGGCAGAGCCCTCCTGTGACAACCCAACGGTCCACGATCTGGGTAGACCATCAGCCTGTGACATACCACAGTGCTTCTGCAACCCACCTACCATTAGGAACACCAAAACTGGCAAATGTGTGAAGCCAAAGGACTGTTGAAGTTAAATAGAATAAATTTTCCTTTGTTTACTTGGTTTTTTTATTTATTTCATATACAGTTTTATAGTTCGGCATTACAGTTACAAACAAACAACACTTGCCGAGGTCAGTCCATGGATTGGTAACCATCTATTGCATACTGAACACCTACTGTTATTCATTCAGACTCCACCGTGCTCCGTAAATTTTGTTTTCAGTGGTCATTGGTAGATCTTTGACAGTCGCTACGGGTATTTAGGAACCCTGAAAGTCTGACTATCAGTCTTACCAAGGGTATCATATTAACTAGTACCTAACTGGGTTGTGGAGGTCAGATATGCAGTCACTCCATGTAAAATACTGCTATCCTGAAGCATCCAGTTAGACTGGAAGTCGATTTCAACATGTATTATTAGTACTTAGCTATCTTTCAAAAGAAACGTGTAATCGTCTTATAATTTGCCTGTAACTGTGATTGTTTTATGACGTCACTAAATACGTCATCACAAAATACTGTAGGGATAGGTGTAATTGAGTAGACGACTTGATGTATAATACCTCTTCTTTTGTTTGGTAGGATTGACACATCTTGAATAATTTCGCACCAATTAAAAATTTTGCCAATATTGTAACGCGACACGACCATTATGCGCGGCTTGCCCGAAGGCAGGGTCGCCATGTAGGGATAGGTGTAATTGAGTAGACGACTTGATGTATAATACTGATATTTATTTACAATCCATTCAATATATAGATAGACATAGGCTACTTACACATACACACAGGCATGAGGCCCACAATACAATACTTTTATTTATACATATTCCACCTGTGAGCTCAAAGGGGCAGGGGATTCACTTCTAAAACATCATTTTCCTTACGTTAATCACCAATAAAATTCCATCTATGTAAAACGTGGCAATACTTAATATTGATGACAAACTATTAAATGGCGTTCTGAGCAAATCTTTAACTGCTTTTATTGTTCTGACCTAGGTAAACATTGCGGTGAAGGATTCATTGAAATAGGGAGAGAACCTCACATCCCGGCCGCCGCGGGCCTGTGGACGGGAGAGCTATGAGCTAGCTCGCCGTCCGTCCATCTCATGACGACAGGCCGTGTCGACGCCTCGCGCCTCAAAGAGAGTCATGCCCAGAGCGGGAGAAGTCATTTGATGATTTTCCATCAGAAACAAAAAAAAAAGCATGGAGGCATTTCAAGTAAAGTTCCAACTTGAGGTCATAAGTTCCAACATTTTCACAAGTTTGACTCCTGTACTATTCAATACATCAACACAATGTTACGTAGCATTGATAGAACCCTAACGTAAAACATGTTTCCCAGGATTTTTTCGCAGCTTAGTTGACGGCTTCGTGAAGGATCCCGTTCATACAGTATGTAAGTACGTACCTACATTGTTACTTACACTATTCTTTTGGTAATCAAGCAAACAAAAACACTAATGAGAAATTAAATGTTTCGCATTTCATTTATGTTTACAGAAATAATTGCGGAATCACAAAGCGGGAACGAAGGGAACTCAAAGTAATCCTATATCAATTATAATAAGAAACGGTTAATGGTAACCGAAAGTTACCCTATTAGCGGGTCTCATTAGCGAATAACTCAACCGGTTACAGAATTATATCATCGGGTGTTTTAATCTGTTGGTCCAAGTTACAAGCGTTTGGGTGGGACAATAAAGCTAGAGATTTTATACAAAGCAAAACATGCTGTTTTTTTTTGGATGATTTTAGTTTGAATTATTGAATGAATTGAAAAATTTTCAATGTTTTTTTTTATTGATTTTAATTTGAATTATTAATGGTGATTGATTTGAATTTACTATTATTTATTTATTTATTGATATATTTTAATTTCAATTATTTGAATTATGTTTGTTCATCTTCTTGTTTATTTTATTTTATAATCATTTATTGATTTAGATAGATTGATGTTGTATTGTATTGTATTGTATAATGGGCTGGTGTCCGCAACTCCACGTCAAAGCGCGTATTTTGCGTATATAATCCACCACGCGGGCCCAGTACGGATTGGTAGATGTCACATGTCTTCGAATTTTTGGTTCTAGGACATGCCGGTTTCCTCACGATGTTTTCCTTCACCGTTTTGAGAGCAGTGGTGATGAAATAAATTAAACAAAGTAATTTTATTATAATGTAAATATATATATACCTATATTTATATATATATATATATATTTTCAAAATTAACTGTTACTTGTGTCTTGTTGTGCTGTGTCACGCTGAAGAGTCAGTTACTCAATCTGCTTTTACTGTCTGTATTGGGCCACCTAGATACAGGCTGTGCCTAGTTTGGGGCCCACGGTTTCTTCTTTGTAGTTTTGAACTCCTTTATGCTCATTGTTTTTGTTTTCTTGTTTGTATAATTTGTAACTTGTGTGTGTCAATAAATTTATTTATTTAAATTGTAGCTATGCCTGCAGTTTCGGGTACGTTATTGTCGGAAACTATTCCTCAGCAATTTTCTGTTTTTTTGTTGTTTTTTTTTTATATTATATCTTACGACACTTGGGGATAATCTAGACCCCATCATTACCTGCCTAGCCTTTTCCAAACTATGTTGGGGTCGGCTTCTGGCTTTTCACCCATCCACGGACCAACCTAGGCAAGCGCGGTTTAACCTGAAGATCGACCGATCGAGTGGCTGTGATTATTTAGCCACGAGCTCCTCATAATGTAGTCAGTGTCGGTTGTTAACTGACTCCAAGCTCACTTAACAATTTCTACTCTTAATTCTTCAATTTACTATAACAAGAAAAGTGCGTAAAAAACACGAAAGCAGTTTCTCTCTTACACCAAATCGTCCTTCGGGAAATTACAGTTTCGACCAATTAGACAACGCTTGGATAAATTTCGACCTAACACTGGGTTATATTTTTTAATTATACCGTGTAACTGCGCAGCAATTTGATTTTAATTACGGTAATCATTCACTTTGATCCTTCTGGGAAAACTCTGTTTTTCGGTGATGGAAATGTTGCGCCTTCTCTTTGGAAACATTTCTATGTGAAGCATGATTTTTGTGGCAGAAAATTATTTTCGAAAATTTCGGTCAATAGTCACTCTTATGAACCTCCGCAGACTGCAATGAATACGTGCATTTTCAATAGTTGGAGAAACAAGACTAAATGTATTGTACGAAGATCAAAATAATTGTGAAACGACACTTTTGTGATAACAAGTCTATGCAACAATTCAAAATAATTGTGAAACGACACTCTTGTGATAACAAGTCTATGCAACATTTTTTTGCAAAGTAAACGAAGCGAATTTCCGCTATGACTTGAATACCTACCTACTACAATAACAACACTATACTCAAATTCTATAACGGGCCAAAAGAAAATGGCGTTGTTTTTGTGTTGTGTTGTGTGCGCAAAGTTTTTTGTGTTTTCATTTAGGTTGCAAACATTCAAAACCCAAACGACGCCAATTTGTGCCGCTAGTTAATTGATATAAGTACTGAAAAACAAGTATTTACACCATTATAACTTTCACTCAGATATTCTGTTCTGTTTATAAAACAGTTTATTGTTCGCAGTCAGATCAGTATAGAACTATAGAGGATTCAAGTTCTGAATGTTGTACCTACTTCGTTTTGCGGTAATGGTGAGAACTCGGTTGTTTGAGCTCGGAAAATAAGTTGTGGTTGTAGTTTTTAGATTATGATGCAATTCGTATTCAATTATCATAATTTAGTAGATTTTATCTTTTTGATGCGTCTGTACTTGGATTATAAAGGTACAATTCCGAAGGTCATCCATTTAAATAAGAAAATAAGTTTTATTCCACGTACAGCAACTTTCCTTCGAGCCGGATATGAACCAGCTACCTATGTAGCTGGTTCATATCCGGCTCGAAGGACCACTTACAATTGCATGTACAATAATAAAAATTCTTTTTAAGTTTTAAAAAAGTAATTATTTTTTGGAATTAAAATAGGCATTTTATGCCTATTCCAAATGAAACCATAAAAAGAATGAGCTACACTGCATATTTCCCGAATGTTCTACGAAAAGTAAGTAGAATAATAATATAATATAGTGCTAAACGCCCGCAACACACAAATAATATCTAACGCCAGTCGGAGAGGTGTGTGAGAGAGTAACATATTTTATGCAGGTCTACATGGAAACCTACTAAACCGAATATATTCCGCACAAAAAGGTGGTAGAATGGTTTTAGAAGACACGATACGACTACGACTAAAGGTGTAAATATTACACTTTACGAAGCCGAGAGGCACTTGTTCTTCCGGTCATTGAGACCATGTTTTGGATCTGGTTAATACCTGGGAAACCTTCCAGCTTCGGAGATATTGAAGGTCAAGATTCTAAATTTTTCACACGGATTCTGGATTTGTGCCTGGTTGATAGGCTAATCCCAGTGGCGTAGCTTGGGGGGGCGGTGGGGGCCACTGCCCCAGGCGGCACACGGCGGAAGGGAGTGGCAGTAAGCGCCAAATTATTAATTTGGAAAATGTAAAAAAAACTTAGATATTTGAAATCGCGCGCGCAATTTCACTCTATTCTTGCCATAGAAAACGATAATGCTGATATACAGTTTCAAGAAATTTTCAGAACATGACCTTTATGGCGCTTATTTTCCAAAAGCAGATGTACTTTTTTGACAAATTGGTTTTCGAAGGATACCTACATTCGTTCAGAGCTATCAGAAAAGTATCAGTTTAACATCCTGAACAGCGTAGATTCCACATAATCAGCACTTTATGGTAGAGAGGTGACAACATAAAAAAAAAAAGATCGATTTCTCAAAAACCACCCAGTTTAGACCCCAAGTTATCGGGGTCAATAAAAAACAACGCGGCGTATTTCCGGTCGGCCCCAAGCGGCGAAAACCCACGCTACGCCACTGGCTAGCCCTTATTTCATTGGACTTAAACAGAACTGGCAAAATTTGGTCGTAATAAGGAATTACAGGCGTGATGTCCTGTTAGGTATGTTATTTAACTCTTTAGAAAGCTACCACGTTACGATTTCGAAAATCGTACGAATTAAACGGCCTCGCAACAACACTTGGCCACCGGACGCAAGAAATGTGCCCGTATAGGATATCTTATGATAATATATTTTGCAGCATGGCTTTGCGATTTCCGTGCCTAATATATATATATAATATTTTTTTATTATATATATATATATATATAATATATATATATATTTTTGTATATAGTTTCGCATATTTGGTTAGTTTAGGTGTGCTTTAGGTGCAGAACAGGTAGTTGCAGGTGCGAGTAAACCCGTTGTGCCTAACTACTAATAGTGTTAAGGGCCTATACTACCTCAAATGGCTTAGCATGAACCTCCGTTACGCCTAAAATACTGCAGCATTAATTTCGAAATAAATATACGGTAAAGTTGAGGATTAATGTTAAGACCTGTATTTGGCGAAAACACGATTCCATAAAATTTTCTCGATAGAAAAAAATCACAAAGTTACCTCTAAACTGAACAATAAACCGCTGGCAATTATAAAATACTTCAAAATAGATCATGTAACTTTTTATACTAACTGAACTAACTATAAAGCAGGTCTTATATTATTTATTTTTTTAGTCCAATCAATAGTTTTTTTGTAAATCGCAAAAAAACACAAATTTCGCACTATTCGGCCTGCAGTGACTGACGTAACAACCACTTTGTAGTGCAAGCTGATTAGAACTTTATTCTAGTGTTTCAAACGAAGTTTGAACTACCAAATATAGAGTCGCTAATTTTAGGTAGGCTCTTAATAGCAATTCAATAATTAACACTAGGGAATGAATGTCCTTTCATTGAAAATTTACGTACATCATCATTTTCACTAACTACTTTTGTAATGGGCCTTAGTTTAAACAATGGTTAATGTAATTGATTTACGAAATTTTATTTATCGTCTTTACCATAATATAACTATCGATTTTACCATTCTTAAAAGTATGGTGTTAACTTTGAACGGGTTTCTGTAGGTCACCCTTCCAGAATTATTCTAAACGTAATTTCTTTTTAATTGCCAGAAGTGCGGGGATCCGCTGGATGCCAGACGCACGGGACCGGTTAATGTAGCGACACTGCTTTCGGCTGAAACGATGGCAGAAGTGAGTGGCAACGCCGGGAGGGGGACATCCTAGAAGAACCTGACTGAACTTATTGCTGTGGTTTTTCAAAAAGTTCAAGTGCGTATTATTAGAAACCGTGCATGCATGTTAAACATTATGAACGTGAACGAGGCGAAAGGACTATCATTGTCTAAGCATCATTGCAGATGTAGTTCTGTACTATCTGCCTACCCTCATGAGATGGAGGTGTGAGTATGTATGTATCTAATTCACAACGAGGCGAAAGGACTATCATTTGTCTAAGCATCATAGCAGATCTACATCTGCTATGATGCTTAGACAACTGATAGACCTTTCGCCTACAGCCTCGCCTTTCGGCAGAAAGTACAGAACTACTTCTGTACTCTCTGCCAACCCTTATGGAAAGATTGTGTGAGTATTGTAATGTTTCTAATTCACAAGTCTATCTAAGCTTGAAAACAAATTACTTATTTTATTAGCCAAATATAATTATGTGTCAAGGTTCATTATCAAAAATCACTGGCATCGTTAACAGATAATTAATTTTATGTAATTTATTATCTGCTTTTATCTAGTGCAACACTTTATCGATAAGTAAGTATTTGAAGAATTCTCGACACCGATAGACATGTTTCGGTTAATATTATTTGTTTTTATAATAGTAAATGTTTTTGCTGACGATGAAAAGATAGTTGAATTGGATGTAGGGGGGTTGAGGGGGGAAAAATACTGGCAGGGAGACTTCTATGAGTTCTACGGGGTGCCGTATGCCACGGCTCCTAAAGGAAGGGATAAGTTTAAGGTTAGTATATGTTTTAGAATTTATTTGAATGTTATGACAGTAAGGTCTGACTGCGTTAAGCGGGCGCCCGCGACGAGCAACCGTTGCGTGTCTACGCACGTGGATACGCGGGTGGGCTCTGTCTGTACGGAGGTGGGCACCGTTGAGCTGGCGCGAAGCCCGCCTTCCCGCAACGTACACCCGCGCGGGGCGCAACAGTGCACTTGTGTAAAATATGGTACCGAGCGGGCGTCCGCTTAACGCAGTTTTAGGCCTAAGAGCACAAAAACAAAGATGGATGGATTGTGTGGGGAATGACATGAATAAGAAAGGGTAAATGATGCTGTGACGTTTGACAGGGGAGAATGGGAGAAGTTAATGTGTTGCGTCGAAACAGAATGGGACAAGTGCAGGAAGATGTTGATAATGAAGATGAAAGTAAGAGCACATACGTAAGTTATAATGTAATTAGAACACGGAAACATTGAACGCCATTGCCAAATTTTATTGTGTTTGTAAAAATAAAAGACCTCTTTTATTTTAAAATAAAAGACCAGTACCTACTGGTCTTTTATTTTTTTTGGTTTTCTTTTTTATCCAGTGATCCTACTTATGATAGATAACATAAAATCACACTCACAATCCCCGCAAGTTTAGGCAGAGGTGTACCTAATAATTTACTTACAATGGAGTAGCTGACACACCAATCAATTGAGATACTTTTTATGAGCTGTCAAAACGCGGTTCTCTCATAGATTTTGTATGACAATAGCCAACAGTGACGTCTTTGTTTATTCAACTCAATGACTCAACTATTTATTGATTTCAAAGCAACTAAAAATATATCCTCGGTCCACGGCACTGAGAAATTAATCAGGAAAATCCTGGCTTCGACACTGATTGATTTTGATGTGCCGTGTTTCTCCGAGGCTATCAACGCCTGGAAACTCGCTTGCCCGAATTCTGAAGAACCCGACTACCCATTTTCCCAGAGACGGTGGGACGAGCCGCTCTGCAGAGTAGTTCAGATCAATCTACTAAACACGTCTGTCCGCCAGTCTCTTGGGGACATTACCAGTTGACAGTGTTGAGGAGGAGTTTTTTGACGCCATTTTTTAAGTTTTTAGTTAAGTTAGTTAGTTTAGTTTATTTTAATAAATTTGTAAATTGTTACTTTATTAAATATTAAATATTAAATTAATATAAAAATCGAATTTGGCAATTAATTGAAAATAAATCGGGTTTTCAGGCCCAAAATAAAGTGTTTTTTTTTAGAGATAGGTGTCTGGGAATTATTGTTTTATGGTGTCATCTACCCTATTCACCAGTAATGTTTAAGTCCCATTTAATAGAGGACGAGTGTATCGCCATCAACCGATCATAAGTCCAGATTCTGTCACTGCTACTGAAAAATTCCTGATGGGGAAACCCAATAACAATTTTTCCGGCCTGGGAATCGAACCCAGAACCGCTTAGCAGTCGCACTGGTGACCACTTGACCAACGTTACATTGCTTTTAAAAACTAAACGGTACACGTAGTTGCACGATCAATGGTAGCATATAAGTTTACACTGGTATCCTATTACAAAATCATTTTAATCATTCCAGGCCCCTCTTCCTGTTGAACCATGGGAAGGCATCAGGGATGCTAAAATCCACAACATTGGCTGCGAACAAGTCTACCTCTTCGAAGAAGAAGAAGACGAAGACATCATTCTTGACGGCGTAGAAGACTGTCTAGCCATGAACATCTTTGTCCCAACAGTTGCCAGTGAAGACAATCCACTACCAGTCCTGGTCTACATACACAGCGGGGCTTACTCAGGTGGGAATGGCAACATGGCGAAGTTTACCTACGTAGCCCGACATGACGTCATAGTAATCAGTTTTAACTACAGACTTGGATTCAAAGGATTCGCCTGTCTAGGCACTGAAGAGATACCTGGCAATGCCGCGTTAAAAGACCAACTGGCTGCCTTGAAATTTATCAACAAATACATTAGCAAGTTTGGTGGAGATCCCAAGAAGGTAACACTTGCAGGATTCAGCGTTGGTGCCAGCATGGCGGAGCTACTAGCATTATCGAAAGCAGCAAACGGTTTAATAGACAAACTAATACTAGAGAGTGGCTCCGCTTTGTCTCCTTTCGCAATAAACAGGGATCCAATAAATACCGCCAAGAATTTGGCAATATCTATGGGTTATAACAATACGGAAAAGATTGAGGACTTAAATGAATTCCTATTGAACGCACCGATCAAAGACTTGGCTGTTAAAAGCAAGAATTTCTACTTGAAAAACTCCACTTTCGGTTTAGCGCCGTGCATCGAGAATGTGATTGGAAATACTGAACCAATTCTGACAGAGTCGCCTTTGATTACTTTCCATAGAGGGGATTATGAGAAAATTCCTGTGCTGACTGGTTTTTCAAACATGGAAGGTATAAGCAGAACTGTTAAGTTTAGTGAATGGAGTGAATTGATGAATGAGAAATTTTCAGATTTCCTACCAGCAGATTTGGCTTTTGATAATGTTAAATCAAGAGATGCTTTCATCAAAGAAGTAAAGAAACATTATTTTAAAGACGAAGAAGTTAGTCATGATACAGTGCAAGAATACATCGATTACTTCTCTGATTCAATGTTTAAGTACGGTATAATGAAGTCTGCGAAGATGCATGCTCTTAAATCTAAAAGACCAGTCTTTCTTTATGAGTTTTCTTATGTTGGGAAGTTGAGTTTCAAGCATCACTTCATGGATAAAATAAAAGGAGCCAGCCATAGAGATCAAACTGCGTACATATTAGATTTCTTTGAATACACTGAGAAACTTTCGGATATGGATACAAGAGACCGGATGACAGCAATGTGGACCGATTTTGTTAAATATGAGTAAGTAGGGTTTATTATTCAAACAATAACTCCAGAGCTCGGTATATTCGTATATACTATTTCCTGGTTGATAATGCTTTAGAAGACAGATCGATTGAATTAATTTTATAATTTAAGTTTCTACTCTCTTAATACCATTATAATATAACATAACATCGCATGTTGCATCCCCAAAGGCATTGGTGTACCTAACAAGTAAACCCGCCATTACGTTAGTTATGTTCTTTTAAGTCCCATGTAATACGGGGCGAGCCATTGTCATCAGCCAGGCACAAATCTAGACTCCATCGCTGCTTATGAGAAATTCCTGATGGAAAAACCCTATAACACTATACCCGACCTGGGAACCTAACCCGGGAGTGCTCAGCAGCCACGCTTGTCACTAGACCAACGCGTTGCAACGAAGCAGTTTCAGCGAAAATTACTAAATATTTTTTCTTATTTTACAGAAATCCAACAGCATACGAGAGCTTGCTGATTAACGTGAAATGGCCAAAGTACACAAATGAAGAACCAAATTACTTAGAAATAAATAAAACATTGAAAATAAAGAAGGATTTGTTCGCAAACCGTTACAAATTCTGGGACAGAGTGTACGAGAAATATTACTGGAATCCAATGCCTGTTATGATAAAGAAAAAGAGTAAATAAAGTCTTGTAAAATAAGTTGTATTATTTGTTATTATGTGTTTTGTTTTTATTAAAGATCTTGTTTGAGAGAGCTCAAACTCAAACGATGTATCTCACAGGCACTTTTGAAGGTCATTGTTTTTGACCTTCAAAAGTGCCTGTGAGATACATGGTTTGAAAGAACGAAGCACTGTCCCAAGGCGTAATAACTTGTGAAAGTAGTATATAAATAGTATAAGTACTGTAGTTGTCCATTCCAAAGTGTAGATCTCTATGGAGAAGAATGAGCAAGGCGGTGGGCGAGAGCTAGTAAAAAAACAAAAATATTTGAGAAATCCCAATATCAAAGGGGAATGATCACCATTTTTCAATGCCCAAAAGTCTCCCCTTCTGAATCGATGGGTTTTATAAAAAAAAATCTAAACCATACATTTTTCTACCAATTTTAACCCCTGTGCAAGTGCCTCCGATTTTGGTTAGGTCTAATTCAGTAGCGGAGGATGTAAAAATAAAAATGGTGGTACTAAAAACATACAGCTACAAGGAACTTTTGACGCTCAAATACCATTTATAAGAAGGCGCTGTTGGTGAAACAAACATTTTGTGTAGTTGTTGTGTGAAAATTGACTGGAGTGGTAGAAAATACCCAAGGCATTAAGTCTGCCTTTGTACAGTTTCTTGTGCATAAAGTTTTAATAAATAAATAAATAAAATTATAGATGGCGACGTTAGATCCGATTTTATTCACGCCCCAAAAAGTCATTTTCTTCACCAATATTTTTCCACAAAGTTTCCTGGACTAAATTATTTAGTTATGCATGCTTTGATTTGAAATAATAATTTACAGCTTTAGACAAGTTGTGATAAATTCTATACAGATTTGCACAAGATATATTTAGAAAGAAACATTTTCTCAAGGTTGACTTATTAAATTAGTTTTTTTTAGTTTTAAAACGCTGTCGCCCTTAACTTACATCACTAACCCGGTGTGACTGACACCTCTAAACAAAACTCCCCTTCCTTGTTACAAATATTTGAACGATTCCAAATGATGCACGTGTGCTATTGAAATTTTTCCCGAATTCCCGACAGGGGGCTCTCTCTATACCGAAATTTACAGTTCATTTTCCATGAAATTGACTGACGGGTTAGTGTCGGTCACAGAACTTGTGGTGTGTGAGGTGAATTTCAAGTATTTACAAAAAAAAAAAATGTTGAAGACGATTATAGGAGGTAGGATTTTTGGATTCAGTTATGGGCTGGAGTGCCATTCTAAATGAATGTCAAAAATGCGCTGTTACTCAAATTAAAAGATAACATTTGTGACCTAAAAATTGTCTGCCTGATTTTGGAAGCGCAGACTCTTCCCGCCCTCCGAACCGTTTCTCGGATCGGGCGTGTTGGTTCGATGTGTTATTAAGATTCTTCTTCTTAAATTTCGACAATAACTTGTTTTAATTTCTTGGGCCCAAGTGGCCACGTTAATGCTGGTCTGTGGCGTCTTTTAGGTCCTATAAAGTGCAGGTGTTGGGAGACTTTGGACACTCCAGCAAGAGGGATATAAGTTAAAATCACGGAGCTGGATATTTAATAGGAGCCCGGTTGGCTTCCAGTCGAACCAAATGCAGCTAAATGAGGTGTTGACTCCGCTTGACCCGCTGATGTCTGTTCCAACGAAGCCCATCACTGCTACTAGACCCAACCCATACGAGCTCCTAGAGAAGTTAATGTGCGATCCAAAATCAATATTGTAACGATTTCTATAAATACATCATTATTTAAAGCGGAGTCACCTTTCATTTTAATATCCAACATAAGGGAAGAACTTAAGCAGAACTGGCGAAATGTGGTATGCATAATGGAGGTACACTCACCATCATTGCAAGGTGATATTGTAATATTATGATAAATATACTTTTTTAAACAAAATTATAAGGATCCAAGAGAAAGCAAACGCCTGGAAATACATGATCAATTTCTGACACATGGTACAGGTACAGTCTTGGATAACAACAGCTGTCGTTTAAAAGATGACTTCTAATATAGGTGGGATACCAAGGTTTAATAAGAGTTTGAGGGACATCAAATAGTCGAGTGACGATTCATAAGCAATCGTTTGCTTAAGCAGCCACCGCGATAGCAACCTAGCTTGGAGTAGAAATGGAAATTGTGTGTTTTCTTGAAATGAAATGATGTTTATTTTGCAAGTAGGTTCTTACAAACACTTTTACACGTCATTTTTTTAAAACTAGATGGGGCCGGTGTTTCGTACCTGACTACTCTGAGAAGAAACAGCCGAAACAAACTCAGAGGTGGGTCATAGTCTCTTTTGAAGTCCAGACATAATCTTGTTCAATTCAGATGAGGACTATGCAGATTAGTGTCTGAGATGGTCTTTTGAAGAAAGAACCACACAGATTTGAGTGGACATGTCCAGTCAGTGCAAGCATTTGTCAGTTATCGTGTAGCTCGACTTATAACTCAAGGAGCTCAACGAAACGACGAACAATACCAAAGAAAGGACATTTGCATAGGTCGCTTATAGTACTCAAACTGCCAGACTGGGGAAAAAAATACAATAAAATATGGGACCCACATGGCCCTCACATTCACAATAATTAAATAAAATTAACAATAACTTACAAAACGAATGTCAAAAAAAAAAAAAAAACATTAAATATCACAATAATAATAAAAAAGTAAAATACTTAACAAAATAAGTTTTCATGTCAAATCAATACATGTCACATAAAATAATATAAAATAAAGTAAAAAATAATAAAATACTGAACTAAGTATTCATGTCAAATCATTCAATGTCAAAGTGTATAAAAGAAAGGAATTAATAATAAACAAGCGAAGTCCGAAATTTCGACATTCACAGATTCTTACTCCCCCGCTGTTCTTTTCTGATTTATTTCGTAGTGTGAGTGATAGTTGAATTGCTTCTCCAGGACATGTCGAGTCTTCACTGTTGATAGTGACTTTTAGGTTTGGCAGCAAAAAAAAACTAGCAAAAAGAATAGTAACGCTTTTCATCGCAGCAAGAAGTATCATTGCAGAGTGGCGGTACTTTCATACAAACTAAAGAGCTTGGCTTTCCTTTATATTCGTCATTTTTAATTTTACGTGACGCCATTTTGAATGGTGCGTAGCTTTAGTGTCATTGCAGATGGCCGCTATAATATAATATGACCCGTTAAATATAACCCAAACAACACTGACGGTCTGACGAAAAGACACAAAGATCCATAACCCAACTCCAACAAAATAGACACACGACAACAACTTCAATATGAAAATCTTTACCGAATACACTCTATTAACTTTCTTAACATTAAATATACTCCTAACAACTGGCAAACATTTCTAACTTCTGTAAACGTTAACTCTCCATTCTTAACTAAACCGTAACTTAGGTCCTGAAGGTTGAAAATGGCTCATGTTTGTTGAATTTAAAAGTATGTTTATGTTTCGTTTCGTGACACAGGTGACGTTAGATAAGTAACGTCAATTTATAAGCGTTAAAGTCATGAGTCTGGGAACTGGGTGTTTGGACACCCAGACTAAGTACAAGAAGTATCCAAATACTTCTTGTATAAAATGGATAATGGTGTCGATTCTGTTGTACACCAACTAAACTTAATTTAGGCTATTGCTATCTTTTACTAAAAGGCAATGCGAGAAAAGGACGGCTATAGCTATGAACTAAGTTAGAGATGTCAAACTAGTTTATGCCTTGCGCTTGACCGTGTTTTTAGTCGACATGTTTTTACGTGCACCCTTCAATTGTATGAAAACATCAGTTCCAATTAAATTTGACAGCTCTAAATTACGTCCGTCTCTTTCTTGTTTTATTATTGTGTAAAAGATAGCAATAGCCTAAATTAAGTTTAGTTTCTGCACAACAGAATCGACACCAATGTCAGAGTTATTTTAAGCTACTCGTAATATTAGATTCTTTTCTTAGGTATTTTTGGTGGTTTTCCCATAAAGGAGAAAGTTTTCTGAGAGGGAAAATATTCAGAACCTCTTTAGGGTTCTGAACCTAAGTTGGCAAAAACGGAAACCTTATAGCATCACTTTGTTGTCCGTCTGTCCGTCTGTCAAGACCTTTTTCTCAGGAACGCGTGGAGGTTTCAAGCTGAAATTATTAATATCAAATACACTTGGAACAGTGAAAAAATATATAATGGCCCTTTGACTATGACCCTTATGATTTCACAAGGGAATCAATATTAACATAATATAAAATCACACCTGTTATTTCCGAAGGGTTAGGCGTAAGTGGACCTAATGGTACACCCACATTCCGTCAGTTATGTTCAAACCGGGCACAACTCCAAACTCCGGGGCTGCTACTGAGAAATTCTTGATGGTAAACCCTGATATCAATTAAACTCGGAATCGAAACCGGGACCTCATGCTTAGAAGTCGCAATAGCGACCACTAGACCAACGAAGTAGACACAAAAATGTGGAAAAATAAAAAAAAATTGATCGTTTTTATTTTATTTTTTTACTTTTTACTTTTGTGACCCGAATGATCGAGGAACTCGCGTGTATCGTCTGATATCGCCACTGCTTAAAGCTGTGTTCACTAGTATCTTGTGGTATGTATCTGTCACTTAATTAAGTACAAGCAGAAGACGTTATTGAGAGCCATCGGTTTGCGGAATCCTGTCATCCGTGGCTGCGGCGCTCGACATCCAATACTGACGTACTTCCTTGGGTTACAGGGTGTTTCGTAATTTTAAAAGATTATTTATTAAAAACATAGGACCCTTTTCATAGAGAGGAGGCCTGTTTCCCAGTAGTGGGAGCATTTAAGCTGATTATGCATTGTAACACTATTTTATTTTATCTTATATCTTACCATAAATCTTACTTACTTTCTTACATAAACTATAAAACTTAAAACCTATTACTAAAAATTTTGATTGCCAAAGTTTGGATGGATGGATGTTTGCTAGGCATCACGGCAGACCGACTTAAGGGGCTCCCCCATGGCACACTAGCGCCACTTTATTAAAAAAATCAGAACTCGTTAAATACATAATTAATATAAAATCTGATTGACAAAATCAATGCTTTAGAGTTCTAGATTATTGACGTCTATTTAATTCATTAAAATATACTTCACTGTAGTTATAGTTAGAAAAATTGCTAAAAACGGCCGTTTTTTTCCATTTTGTATCTGTAACGACAGCGAGCTATGTTTCAATGAGTTAAGCAGACGTAAATAATTTAGAAGACCAAATGAATGATTTTGTCAATCAGATTTTATATTAATTGTGTATTTAACGAGTTCTGATTTTTTTACTAAAGTGGCGCTAGTGTGCCATGGGGGAGCCCCTTAACGGATCTGGATGAAAAAACACATAAAGGAGGGAATGGCTCATAGGGTGAAAAAACTGTGTTAAGAAATTGTGTGATGCCATAAAACTTTATTGGTTTCTCATTAGCTTTCATTTTTATAAAAAGGGTGAAAATATAATGACCACCAAAAATAACTTTGTGAACATCTATCACTTGATATCAATTGATTACCAAATTTAGTAAATTGAGCACCAAATTTTAATGAGGTGGTTGATGAGAAACTAGTTTTGCCTAGGCCTAGGGGTATTTTTTTTTATAAACTATTCAGAAGTAGGAGCACCGCGAAACGGGGCTCCGTCGACCGGGTCTCCCTCGACTCGTGTCGGGTCATTTAGTTCCCTTCAATATGGTTGAGTTGAATGGCGCCGGTACATGCGTCATGTTTGTGAACGGGCGCTGTCAGTTGGGACTGGTCATCTCTTAGCTGCCAAGGTTCATTTTAATTACTTTATTCGTAAACTGTTGATCTAATCTTTTACTCTGGACGCTCTTAGTGTGCACGTCTTTCTACATCGTTCTCACATATATGTATAATCTCAAAATTAAAGATGTAACCAAGATTTTGTAACAATATTTTGTTTTTAAAAGAGTGTCCATGGAGTTTCTTGCCCGTTCTTCTCCATAGAGATCTACGCTAGGGAATGGGCAACTACAGTACTTTCTCAAGTTATTATGCCTTGTGACTGGGACTGTAGCTTTGATTTTCTTTTTTGTATTTTTGACATTCAAAAGTGCCGTAATGGTCTAATTGAAATAAATGCTTTGAGTTAGAGTTTGACTCGGATGCAAGAGCATAACAGTTAAATTTCTGGTGGTAATTAACTAAAAAAAAAAAAAATTTTGGTTCTAATTTCACGGTAAAATGGGGATCAATTTTGGTGATCATTTACTAATTTTAGCAATCAAAAGTGATTTTTTTGCCGTTACAATTTGCTAAATCTGGTGGTTCGTTAATAGTATGCCTTTTAGAAAAACCATTTGTTGTTATGAAAATTTCACGTCGGAGAATGCTAAATCTTGAACTACAAAGCTTTCATTACCAACCCTAAAAAGGCAGTATACAATTTGAATGACCCTTATTTCTACAGTATTAAAATCAAACCCTCGTTTTCCAACTGTCAAAAAACGTAATAAAAAGAATGTAAAAAAGCCATTACTGCTATATTCAGGTATGTCAAGAGAATGAATGCCGTCTAGCTGCGGTCGGTATGCGACATGTTGACATCGGCGGTCAAAGCGATAGACTGACCCCCCTGTATACAGGATGACGGCTATGCGGTTTTAGTAAGAATATTGCTTGGAATATTAGGCTAGATGACACACCTTTCAATTGACATACTTTTTAAGAGCAGTCAAAACGCGGTTCTCTCATAGATTTTGTATGGCAATAGCACGCTGAGACGTCACTGTTTGGTCAATGACTACTATTTATTGATTTCAAAGCAACCAAAAATCTGATTTGGCAATTAATTGAAAATAAATCGGGTTTTCAGGCCCAAAATAACGTTTTAATTTTTAGATTGTTTTGGAATAATTGTTTTATGGTGTCATGTACCCTAAATACCCTTTTGAAGGGACTTTTTAAAACCACCTTTCAATTTAGGTTAATTTTAGATAATTACTTTTACCCTAATGCATGACGCATTTAAAGTAAACTACTATTATTATTATTTTTTTTTATTGGTTTTTCTCATTTGATTTTTCGAAATACTAATGGATATTCAAACACATGACACTCTGCTCGCTTATCATATTTTCTTAATGTTACCTTGCCCAGTTACTGCAACTATCTTAGCTGTTAGTCGGCTTCGTATACTCGGCGCGTCTGTCAAAGTTCTACCCTGTCCTTACCCATTGAGTCTAGGTTACCTAGCTAAGTAACCAAGACCAACTTGGACAGTTTTAAAAAGACCATAAAGTTACATAAATCCTACTATAGTCTGCGCCAGATAAGTAGGAAATAAAGTTCATTAACCCGCATACATTTATTCAAATACATAATTCCGAAAACAGAAATAATGACATAAACTTGTCCCGAAACTGCCTTTAACGTGATCCTTGACTTTTTCTAGTAGTAAACGATTCACAATGTATTGTCGGGGTACCTACGCAGAGAAATTAAGGAAAGAGCAATGACCTTTAATTCCTACTTATTGTAGAATACGGTTCCAGAGGTCCAGGGTATTAAGATTACTAGGTCAATATAATAACACGCGTCCATCCTCTCAGCTGATTTAATGAAGACAAAAGTCTGACAACGTAAGACTACCCTAATACAAGAAAATATGAATGTTCTTAGTCTACCCACATATCTCACACCTCCACCCTTAATGTCTAACCTGGTAAGTACTTACATAACAACAGACAAATGCCGTAAGGCCTTGCTCTTATACATAGCTCTTAATCTATTTCTAACCTACGGACACGATGCGGTAAGGGTCTGAGCCTCAACGGCGACCGAGGCGGAGGCGATAGCAGTGGGAGGGGGCCGCGTGACGGATCTGGGCCTGCACCGCTGATGGTCGCAGCTTCCTCAACCACCTCCTCTCCCATGATTTGGTTTGACGAACGCCTGCCCCTGCCCACCTCCTCCGCGGCGGCCCCCGGCGGCGCGACTGCGTTCTCACTCCCACCTTCCCGCTTTTCTCTACTCGATTCCGGACAAGGAACGGTAGACATTCGCGATCTGCGCCTTACTTGGTCTACATGTCTTACTATAGGTTGACCGATTCCGCCATCCAGGATATACCTACGGGAACCTTCGCGAGCCACTACGGTTCCCTTTACCCATTTGTTCCCGCCGGTATAACTCCGCGCCCACACTTCTTCGCCCTGGGCAAATGATCGCGGCGTGCCGCCCGCAGCTGCCAGTTGGCGGTCCTGAGCAGCGCGCACGCGCTCATGCAGCGCTCTGTCACTTCGCAATAAGTCTAGTCGGGTACGCAACGTTCGCCGCTGTAGTAGCATCGCCGGGCTTTCCCCTGTCGTACTGTGTACCGCATTCCTATATGCCAATAAGTACGTTTGTAGGGCTGCGTCTATGTCGATACCCTCTCTAAGCGCCTTTTTAATAGCGCGTTTGCAAAGTTTCACTGCCCCCTCCGCGGCTCCATTAGAAGCGGGATGATATACCGGTGAGAACAACTGTCTGACACCACAATGTACCATAAAATCTTTAAATTGTGAACTTGTAAACGGCGGTCCCTGATCCGAAACTAACTCTGATGGCAACCCGAACCGAGCAAAGGTTGCCCTCAGAATGTTTATTACTGCGTCGGCGTTTGTGCGTGCCATTTCAAACACTTCTAGCCACTTCGTAGTTGAGTCAATAATCACTAGAAAGATTTTGCCTTTTAGGGGTCCTAGAAAATCGATATGCAGCCTACTCCAAGGCTGGCTTGCGTAAGGCCAGGGGGTCGGCGGCGCCCGCGGCGGCGCCGGTGCTTCTGCTGCACACGTCACGCATTGATTGCAGAGCGCCTCCACGTCAGCGTCAATATTGGGCCACCACACGTAGCTGCGGGCTATGGCTTTAGTTTTTACAATGCCCATGTGACTGATGTGCAGTTGCTTCAATATTGTCGCCTGCAATTTTGGCGGCACTATCATCCGATAGCCCCACATCAGGCAACCCCTATCTATATATAATTCGTTTCGCCTAAAATAATATGGCTTGAGCGCCTCGTCGGGGCACGTCACCGGCCATCCAGATTGTACGTACGCTAACGTTCTACCTAATAATGGATCCGTTGATGTCGCCAGTTTTACGTCATTATTGGTGATCGGTAAAAAGCTTTCTACGAATTTAATGTAAGTGACGTCGTCGTCGTCCCCCTGTCTGCCTCTCGCCTGAGGTAGTGCGGTTTTGATCCTGTCGAACGCGGCCTGGCATGATTCACTCCAAACGAAACTCACACCCGCCTTCAACAAATTATATAAAGGTGTCAAAACAGTGCTAACATTTTTAACGAACTTGGCATAATACATGACTAGACCTATGAACGCTCTCAACTCCGATACGTTTCGCGGCGCGGGGGTTTTCACTATCGCCTTGACCTTGTCGGGGCACGTATGAACACCGGCTTTGCTGATCACGTGTCCCAAGTACCTTACTGACTCTGCGAAAAATTCGCATTTTTCTGCCTTTACGCGAAGACCGTATGCTTGCAACCTTTCAAAAACCTTATTCAAATTTTCGATGTGTGATCGTGAATCTCTCCCGGTAATTATGACATCATCCAAGAATACCCCAACATTAGGCAGATCCGCGAATAATTGTTCTAATCGCCTTTGGAATATTCCTGGACTCGACGCTAACCCATACACTAAACGATTATATCTAAATAAACCCTTATGGGTATTGATTACGGTGTATTTTCGTGACTCATCGAGCTCGAACTGCGCGTACGCTTGTGACAGGTCAATTTTACTAAAGCTTTCCCCTCCATCCAGACGCGCTAATAAATCTTCCATTCTAGGCAGCGGATACCGGTCAACCTCCAGTACCTTATTAAGCGTTAGTTTGTAATCAGCACAGATACGTATGTTACCGTCCTTTTTAACGACGGGCACGATGGGCGTGGCCCAGTCGGAGCGGTCGACGGGCGTGAGCACGCCGTCGCGCACCAGCTGGTCCAGCGCGCGCTCCACCGGCTCGCGCAGCGCATACGCCAGCGGGCGCGCGCGCAGGAACAGCGGCCGGGCGCCGTCGCGCAGGTGGATGCCGACGCGGCCGCCGGTGAAACGGCCCAGCCCTTCCTCGAACACATCACAATACCGGGACCTGAAATGTTTTAGATTAAAATCAGTTACGGTCACATTATTTACGTTGGCACATTGCGGTGTGGGTATCTGAATACCGAGTTCGATCAGCCACTGCCGTCCCAATAGTGATGTTTTCCCATGATCTACAATATATAATTCTAGATGTTTTTGCTTGTCCTTGTATTTGACTAGCGGTCTCACTACCCCCACGGGATTGACCAGTTCGCCTGTATAGTATCGCAACCGCAATTTGCATTTTTTTAGCTCTAAATCACTAAATAATTTTTGATATAAATCAAGGCTGATGCATGACACGGCACTGCCGGTATCGCATTCCATACTAACATATTTATTATGTACGTTTACATCTATCAAAATAGGGCTACAGTCCACTACCGAAACTCGATTAAGGTTCGTAATAATTACCTCGCCACTACAATCACTATCACTCGATACTTCCTGTTCCCGCTCGGCGTTCATTCCACGGCCTCGGTAGGGTGCTGAGTTGTCGTCGACCACGTCCACGCTGTGCTGGCCCGTCATGTACGGACACATGCGCCGAAGGTGACCTTGTTTATTGCACACTTTGCACACGTAACGTACGAAGCGACACAGCGCCGCGTTGTGCGCCCCGCCACATGCCACGCACTGCTGCGCGCCTCGCTCTGAAGCCGCCGCCAGCGCTTGTGCCGGTCCCCGGCCTCGGGAGCCCGCGCGCCCGCCTCGTGCGGCTGCGGTAGCCTGCGCGCGCCCCGCCCGTGTCGCCGGCCGGCCGCTCGTCGCCAGCTCGCTCGCCCTCGGCCCGCTGGCCTGGCGCGCTGCGAAACCCGCTATGGCTTGACAGTCGACCGAACCTGCCTCCTGCATCGACCTCCCTCGCCCTTCGACCACCGCAGCGTCCTTTTCCGCCGCCTCCATACTTATAGCCAGACTGTAGGCTTTGGTAAAATCTAGGTTACTTTCTGTGAACAGCCTTTGTCGAATGGTCTCACTTTGTATGCCGCATACCAGCTGATCGCGTAAACTCTCTTGTAACCAAGTGCCAAACTCGCACGTCTTCGACATTTTTTTCAAAACTATTACGTACTCTGATATTGTTTCGCCAACTGTTTGCTTCCTGTGCCGAAACTTGAATCGCTCAGCGAGTTCACTAGGCTTCGGTTGTAAATATTTTTCTATAATCGTCGTGACCTCCGCGAACGTCTTCGTCGTTGGTTTGTCGGGTGTACACAAATTTACCAGCAACTCATAGCATTCCGCGCCCATTACGGTTATCAATATCGGTACATACATATCACTCGTAACTTTGTTCACAATAAAATATTGTTCTAGACGTTCTACGTATAACCGCCAGTTATCCGTTGCCACGTTAAACTCGGCTATCTTGCCCACCGACATCGTACTTCGCACAACAAATTAATTAGTCACTTTCTGCACTAAATAACTCGCACTCGCGTCGCGGTTCGATTGTTCTCGTCGCCACTGTAGAATACGGTTCCAGAGGTCCAGGGTATTAAGATTACTAGGTCAATATAATAACACGCGTCCATCCACTCAGCTGATTTAATGAAGACAAAAGTCTGACAACGTAAGACTACCCTAATACAAGAAAATATGAATGTTCTTAGTCTACCCACATATCTCACACTTATCTGTCACAGACTATAATATTATAAATGCGAAAGTTCGTGAGTATGGATATATAGATGTGTGTATGGATGTTTGTTACTCATCTACGCAAAAACTTCTGAACGGATTTGGATTAAATTTTGCACACAGATAGTTTATAACCTGTATTATTATCACCTAGGATACTTTTTATCCCGGTAGTAAGACCCCATGGGACAATTATCAAACTTCACGCGGGCGAAGCCGCTGGCAGAAGGTAGTATTAAAATATTGCCAGAATCATTCTAAGACTAAAAAATATTCCGAGACACAGTCAACATATTCTCCATAATAAATTATGAAAGAATCTATGGTCTCCATCTGAACTTTAAATGAAAACAACGTAAATTTTCAAACAGCCTATACCACGAGTCTTGCTTGTACATTCCTGGCGCGTTTCGCTATGCAAACTAGGATCGAACGCGTTCAACCGGCGACATAACTATCCATGTCGCCCGGACAGACGGACAGACCGACAAATTACGTAGTTATGGCGTTAGTCAATCTGCTAGCTGAGTCTATGGACATGTAACTATCAAATGCAAGCTCTTGAGGCAAAGGTTTTATTCTGTTTTTAGTTAAGATTGTTTTTTTTTATTGTCAAAATGTCTTGATGAAATGATGTGAATTAAATAAGTTGCAAATAGGCCAGGCTGTCGATATTTTAATAACTAATCAAAAATTTAGCTGAACTGATACATACATAACATCACGACTTTAATTCATGAGGGATTGGGCAGAGATGTACCTGTAGTATTATAATTATTATCTATGACCTAATAGTACGCCCACATTTCCCCAGTTATATTTTAAGTCCTATGTAATAAGGGACGAGATTATTGCCATCAAATGGGCACAATTCCAGAGTCAGTAGCTGCTACAGAGAATTCCTAATATTGAAAAACCCAATAACTCTTTGCCCGACCCGGGAATCGAACTTAGGAACTCAAGCTCAGCAGTCGCACTTGCGACTACTAGACCAACGAGGCAGAACAAACGTAACTGTTTCTTTCCAATTTTCTGTCTACCCTTCTTTCAGAATGATATCACCGATTTCAACCTCACTCTATTTTGACCCCTTTTCATAACGAAAAGAAAATCAGCGACAGTAAGTACTTCCTTAAATAAAAGTTTGTACACAAAAAATCTGATATCAATAAGTCACGTTTTATCTTCGGAAAAATTCTTTTTAAAAAACTGTCGTAGCCATAAATCTTTTTCGAAAAAAAAATACGCTTTTCTACACCCGCGAACTTTACCCCGCGATTTTCACCCCCCAAGTCTTGGCTCGGATGACTGTGCAATTATCAATATCACCACAACATAGCGGTTGTGCTTCCGGAAAATTCCTATTTCGTAGCTATAAATCAGTTTTCCGTTTATTAAAACAGCTTGGCACCTTCGATCGAATCGCCCCCTTAAGGCGGGGGTGTTCGTATTGGGACTTTTAGAGTTGTGCCTATTAAGTATTTTTAAATTAATCAATTTGAAGAAATACCTACATAGCATAAGCATAGCGCAGAGAGAGCAGCGGTGGCCCAGTGGTGGCGGTCCCGACTTTCGAACAGTAAGTCGTGGGTTCGAACCCAGACAGGTGCATTACTTTGTGTAATTTATTTCATCACCGCTGCTCTCAAAACGGTAAAGGAAAACATCGTGAGGGAACTGGCATGTCCTAGAACCAAAAATTCGAAAACATGTGACATCTACCAAACCGCACTGGGTCAGCGTCGTGGATTATAGCCCATCCCTCTCATTGAGAGGAGGCCGTGTCCCAGCAGTGGGAACATTATAGGCTGATGATGATAATGATGATAAGCATAGCATAATCAGCCTTTAATGTAACCACTGCTGGGACTCTGTCCTTCTCTCCGTAAGAGGAAATGGGCTATATCCGCCACGCGGGCCCAGTGCGGGTTGGTAGATGTCACAAATGTCTTCAAATTTTTGGTTCATGGTTCATTTGGACATGCCAGTTTCATCACGATGTTTCCCTTAACCGTTTTAAGAGGAGTGATGATGCAATAAATTCCACAAAGTAATGCTCCCGCGTGGGTTTGAACGCACGACTTACTGCACGTAAGTCGGGACCGCCAACGCCACCACTGCCATCGCTGCAAGAATAACAGATAGATATTATAAAATAAAAATTCTGTCACATATTGCTTGAAAAATCTGTTGATTGATACAGCTAAAGTTACTTGATAAAATAATTATTTTATTGACCTATCATTTGATTATGTTTAATTTATTAAAACCTGATAGATTTATGAACCAAATTGGTAACTGAAACCATTAACTCCGTTCCTACACAATTACATTTCAACTGGAAATGCAAAAAGGTGACGACTTTCAATCCCCAAGATGAACAACCCTGCACTGCACAGAGGGCGTATTGTATTATTTTTAATCTGTGCTACCCCTGTGTAATCTGGGTCGGGAAGCGACACCGGGGGCAAACATTGTTTAATGTTGTCTAGCGAATACTATTACAAGATAAGGCTGAAGGACTTAGTATTCGTGCCTCTAAAATGTCTGCCTTTTTGATGTTGCTGATACAGAGTGTTTTAAAATTTTAATTAGATCAAGAATTAAATTTCCCCTTAGAAATATTCTGGAAAGTTATAAAAATAGTTAGTAATTTAATATTTTGAATATCATAAGAATTTATTTTAGAGTATTTAAACTGGTTGGTCCTTTACATTGTTTGCTACATTTTCGTCTCCGTCCGATCTGTGTGATCGCTTTGTCTAAACTTCGCAACGGATTATGGTGTATCGTTTAGTCAAATTATTCTTGTAGGTGTTTGTGTTTAATACAGCCATACAGTGCAACAGGGCAGAGCAACAATACAGGGCAGGGATTAGATTAAACTTATAGGACAGTGCCCTGCCCTCTTTGTATGGCGCCACTAATCGAGTCAAAAATATATTTCAAGCTAAAACCAAACACATTCACAGTTTCGGAAATTAAAATAAAAAAATAAAAGAAATTAAAAGCTATTTTACAATGTAATTTCTAGATCAAACTGTAAACCAAATAGCTTGTTCGACCGTACAAACATGATTTTATATATCACTAGCAATCCGCCCCGGCTTCGAACGGGTTTAAGAGTAGAGCAAAGCGACTTGCCTTGACTTGACTTTTCCGACACTTCCTACAATTATCGATAATATATTTCAACCAATTTACAAAAAACCTTGACAAATTACATGGCTGACCCTTTTTCATAAATCACTTTACCTATTGGTGATAACTGCATGAAAATCGGTTCAGTAATTTTTAAGTTTATAGACAGACAGACACGGTGGAGGACTTCGTTTTATAATATGTAATGAAGATAAAGAAATCTCGACATTTTCTCTCCAACATCGCGTAGAGCAAGGGCGACTCACTAGTTCAAAATAATCCAATTTGTAAATCCACTTAGAAAATTATTTTAACAATAGAATTTAAAATTACATAACAGTTCAACAATAGGCCTTCGGTCGAGGGTCTGTGCCACTCATAAACCTTTCAATTACTAAACTGTCATGACCATAAAGAGGTGATTGGTACTCAAACCTTTTTTTCCCGATTGTCACCCTGTATTTGGCATTATTGACGATAATTTGTTTAGTATTGATTTTATAGGTTTTTTTGAGGGAAAGTGGGTAGATTGGTGAGCTTTACTTGACTTTGTGTAGGTTATGGCTGTAAGTACGGGTTTATATCTACATCTTTTTGTACCGTCCGTACTGATATGACTAATGTGAAAGAAACTCTATCTGTTATCTTTTTACGAAAAATAAATAAAGAAAGAAAAATTATTTATTAGTCTCGCACAGGAAAAAACAAAAAAAGTGGTTAAAGGCGCAGAAAGGCTTATGATCTGGGTATAAGGACAGAGTATGTGCGATCCTTCGGAATAGTCCTCGGCCTCCACGCAGGTGAAGCCGCGGCAAAACCATAAACAAAGCCTTTACCGTTCGCGGTGCTGACACAGATAAATGCCTCCTCTCTGAGCAGAGTGTGCTGGGCAGGCTGTCCTAGGATCTCGTAATGGATCCACAATGACCTATTACGAGATTGTGGATATAACATCTTACGTCTTCGACTTTTGCAGTGAAAGAAAGAAAAAGCATTAATTATGCTCCGTAATCTCGTCCTCATTTAGTACTTGTAGTTTGCACTTCTTGCTAACTCGCTATCACATTTTTTTAAAGATGAATCGATTTCATCAAAACGAATATGTTGTCTGTGGTCCGGTCTTGGCAGGTTGTCTGGACATCTGTCAACTCATTGTACTTTTTTGTGAAGCGCGCAGGTCACGGTTCCGATAATAAAGTTCTGATAATTTTGTAATTACCAAACCGAAATGGGAAAACATCGAAAAAAACGAGGCGTAAATATGAGAGAACTCAACGAACGTCTGCGAGGACTAGAAAATCGGTCGAACAAGCGAAAACGGAGTCGTCATCGAAAATCTGGTAAGCTTTTTTGTTTAAGTACCTACACTCGTCTTTTCTTATAAATACCTGGCATAAGATGCACATGTCTCTAGAGTTTTCACGAGAGGTTACCCATGAGAACACCAATTGTGCCAACCTATTATTAAGACATCATTAGAGCTTTCACGAGAGGTTAGCCGACGATCTTAGCCATCTAACAATAGAACGACATCACAAGAGCTTTCACGAGAGGTCAGCCGATGGTGTACACGTTCAGTTGTTCGCACATGTCTCTAGAGTTTTCACGAGAGGTTAACTATGAGAACACCAACTGTGCCAACAATTAGTAAGACATCGCTAGAGCTTTCACGAGAGGTTAGCCGATGATCTTAGCCATCTAACAATAGAACGACATCACAAGAGCTTTCACGAGAGGCCAGCCGATGGTGTACACGTTCAGTTGTTCGCACATGTCTCTAGAGTTTTCACGAGAGGTTAACCATGAGAACACCAATTGTGCCAACAATTAGTAAGACATCGCTACAGCTCTCACGAGAGTTTAGCCGATGATCTAGATCTATCTATCCTACAGTAGAACGACATCACAAGAGCTTTCACGAGAGGTCAGCCGATGGTGTACCTACACATTCAGTTGTTCATAATTGCGTCCCTACTGCATCCCTTAACGAGAGGTTAGCCGTGGATTTAAACTCGACCAGTCAGAGGCCTAACTCTAAATATTCTTTCTAGACGAGTATGAAATCCGCTCCAGTCGAACACGCTCGAGAAGCTGTGGGTATCGACCGAAGTTGTGAGACACTTGATAAATTCCGTCGCAGCCTGACTCGCCGCGACAGCTATTCCCCATAACGCCACTTACCATTTACTCCTTGCCATCAATTATCAACTATTCCGCCACTTCTGACTACAGACAGTTGTCCTGTATCACCTAATGAAGGAAATATTTAAAAACTAAATGAAGAAGTGGCAGCCGCACTGAGGATGGTGGAGTAAAAAGGGACCAACGAATCAGGGGGCAGCAGATCACCTCGGCTGCTGCCATTACATCAATAGGCAAAGTTTTTTTCTTGATTGTTAAACAATCTAATCACCAACTAAGAGAGTAGTGATCAAATTTTAACTCTTAAGTGATGCAGCCAGACTACTATGTCACATTTATCATGCAAATGCATCACCAGACGCTCCCTAATCCTGCCTGGCCTCAGTATGGAAATGAAGAAGCTAATGGGGCAGACTCCAATATCTGAGTACCTGTTCGGGGATAAGCTACAGGACAAGTTACACTCACCACAGAGGCGCCAGCCGCAACGTCGGGGGCAGGAATACGTCTAGCTCAGGTAGACTGGTACATTTCAGTATTTCACTGAAGTCTGGAATAATGTTATCACCTATCCAACAATACAACGATTGGATCAAGGGTTATAAACTACACTTTTATGAAATTCCAGTTCAAACTTCAATTCCTAAAAACAATAACTTCAGTCAGAAAGAAAACAATCTTATTTAATGGAAATTAATAAACTCCTACAGTTATGGTGCTATTGAATGATGTTTATCAATCAATTTTTATCCAGCATAGTTTTGCATCCAAAATCAGATGGCACTTGGATTTATATTAAATTTCAAAAAACTTAATAAATATATTAATACCCATCACTTCAAGCTAGAAGACTTAAGGACAGCAACCAAACTCATGACCAAACCCAGGTTGTTATGGCAACTATAGATTTAAAAAAAGCTTAAATTAAATTAAATTACCCATACAAAATATGATAGAATTCTCCGGTTTCAGTTTCAAGATACATTGTTTGAGTTTACATGCCTTCCATTTGGGCTTAGCATAGCACCATTTGTGTTCACAAAGATTGTGAAGCCAGTTATGTGTCACCTGAGGTCAATGGGGTTGCTTTTCTATAATATATCTGGGTGATATTTTGTGCCTTAGTGATTCACATGATAAGTGTTTGAAAAATGTGTCGACAAATCAAATTAAAAAAAAAAAAAAACTCTGGGTTCGTTGTCAATACTAAAAGGAGTGCCTTAGAACCCAGACAGTGCTGTCAATTTATATAGGTTTTCTGTTAGATACAGTTCTATTATATTATCTCACTTCATCAGAAGAAGATAGATAAAATTTCATCCTTAGCTTATTAAATAATTTTAAATATAAAATATTTATGCAAAATAGTAGAATTTGCTCAGTTGCTAGGTATACTTGTTGCTGCATGCCCAACAGTGGAATATGGTTGGCCTTACACCAAGGTTATGGAAATTAACAAAACAACAATAAAAATTACAAGGCTCTGCTACCTATCACAAAAGGAATTTGGATAGGACTAGATTAGTGGTTGTCTCACATTCCAACAACCTACAACAGTATAAAACTATTTGACTTTGTTCTAGAAATATTTTCTGATGCTTGACAAACTGGCTGGGGTCTGGTATATAATGATGTCAGAAGCCATGGGCACTGGACAACTGATGATAAAAAGTTTCGTATAAATTACCTTGAACTATTAACAGCATTTAGAGGGCTGAAAACATTTGCAAGCACACTCAGACACTGTGAAGTTTTATTTAGAATTAAATAGATAACACAACTGCCATAGCCCACATCAATAAAATGGTGGCACTCGTTTTCCCCACCATAATAATTTAGCCAGAAAGTTGTGGCAACGGTGTGAGGAAAGACACATTTGGATCTAGGCATCCAAACACAGAAATTGAATAGAAATTTTGTGATGTAGCTTTCAAGACTATTATTGTTAAACCTCAGATTGACTTGTTGGCAAAAAAGTTTAACACTAATTGTCAGAATTATATATAATAATAAATTCATTTATTTCAGACATATAATAAAAATAATAATAAATAATGCACAAAATAATAATAATAATGCTAATATATCATGCACTGTCAAATGGTATGGTAATTTCTTTTATACATTCCCACCATTTGCGCTTATTAGTAAGATGTTACAGAAAATAAAAAGGGAAGGGGCAACAGGCATTGTTGTAGTACCTTGGTGGCCCTCACAACCATGGTTTCCCTAATTTGAACCCAAGGTTATTTCTGAAGGAATAATAATGGAACCCCATCATAAAAGTGATACGAATCTGCTCTGAATCAGGGATTTCTTATTGTCAGAACCAAGATATTGACCCTCTCCTAGACTCAGTTCCCACTGTGATATCTTTTCTGACTAAAATTTTAATGAGGGACTATCATAAATAGCTCACTCAATACCATTAAGTTAGCTATTTCTCTAGTTGACCGACTGTCAAGGTTCTTCAGGGATCTAATAGGTTAAGACCTAAGAACCCCAAATATGAAGTAGTATGGAATCTCAGTATCGTTTTGAATTATTTGTGTAAACTATTTCCTAATGAAACCCTTAGTTTAGAACTAATAACCAAAAATTAAATTACCATAATAGCCCTTGCACACAGAATTCGAACCTTGTCTCTCATAAGTATATTGATAACATTTCTTGTAATCAGGATAATTATTACCATAAACATTCCAGAAATTATTAAAACCTTTGAACCTGGTAGATATCAACCTAATTTGATACTACCATCTTTTAAGGAGAATTTGTCTGTGTTCTGCTACTACTCTTTTGTTCTATCTAGATATTACAAAAAATACCTATAAGACAAGATTGTAAATCACCAATTATAACTATAAGAAAACCATATCGTGCCGCCACTACTGCAGCTATTAGTAGGTGGATGAAACAAATTCTAACTAATAGTGGAATAAATACTCCCAAATTTACATCACACAGCACAAGGCATGATACTGCATAAAAAAAAAAAAAAAAAAAAAAAACCTCTGAAGTGGGTTTTAATATTGAAGTTATAAGAAAAGCAGCTGGTTGGACCACAAATTCCTCAACTTTGCTTGCTTTTATTATGAGACCTAGATATATGAGATGAGATAGTTCATCATCATCATCATCAGCCTATTAATGTTCCCACCGCTGGGACACAGGCCTCCTCTCTATGAGGAGTGATCTAGTGCTTTTGCCCAAGCAGTGTTTTCTATAGTCTCTGTATTATAGAACACACTGCTTCTTATTGTTGGTTGATTACATTTAATGTTAGTGGTAACTGTCTGATTAAAGTAATTAAGCTCATTATAAGATTATCATGACACAGGTTGTTGAGTTAGAGAAGATTTATGTTATGTTACCTTTTATTTAAATAAATGTGTAATTAGTACCTAAGTAATGATAATCAGAATAGTATGTTAGGGTCAATGATTATAAGATGTTGACTAGATTACCAACACAACTTTCTTATTTGAACATCTACAAGTACTAAATGAGGACGAGATTACGGAGCATAATTATATAGATCGGACTAACTTACCTAGTGACGTCCGATCCTTAATTATGTGAAGTAATCTCGTCCTCATTGTATCCCAACCCTTCCCAGAAGATCAGCCTACTTATATGTGTTTTAAAGTGTCTTATCTACACCCCTTTATAAAGTTGTGTTGACTAATATATCGGGACTACGATAGATAACCGTATCGGTCATCTTGAAGTCCCGATCATATGCTTTGAAAGAATGAGTTGACAGATGTCCAGACAACCTGCCAAGACCGGACCACAGACAACATATTCGTTTTGATGAAATCGATTCATCTTTAAAAAAATGTGATAGCGAGTTAGCAAGAAGTGCAAACTACAAGTACTAAATGAGGACGAGATTACTTCACATAATTAAGGATCGGACGTCACTAGGTAAGTTAGTCCGATCTATATAATTAGGCCGCACACGACAAAACTCACCTATATAAAATGTTTAAATTTTTAGTACAAGTAATAAAAATCTAACAGAGGAAACAAAGAAAGGCCCCTATCTGAGCATGGTGCTGTAACATTAAAAAAAAACGTCACAGCGCTGGTATTCTGATAGGGCCCAAAGTGATGCCATGGTCAGATACGGATAAGATTAAAAAAAAAAAAGTGTAAACGAATAAACAAAATAAATAAGTGAAGTATAGTAAATGCTAGTTTCATCCAGTTTTTTCTTACACCATTTTGAAAGCAGTAGTGATAAATTACGTTACGCAAAGAAACATTCAAACCATGGCAGACACTTGAGTTCGAACCCACGATACGACACCTGGGTTCGAACCCACGAAACACGACACATAAGACGGAGCCTGTAACCTCTAGACCATCATTGTTCTAACGAAAGAAACAAGTTAAAAACATTAGAAGGAAAAAATAAACTCAGTTTTAATAAAATCCTCCCACCCTTGCCTCAAAAAAATACTTTAAATATAAACATTATGGAAACACACAAGGGAAATCAAGTCATATTTTATCGTATCACCCGTCCTTGGTAATTATATCTTAACAAGGTTGTGACTTCGCCTAATTAAATTCTTATTAATTTTACAAGATGGTGCTATAATTAAATTATGTTTTAAAAGGTTTAATATTAAAGGTGAATATCTTGTGTGTTATTAGGTTAATAGGAAGTTTTGGTCTCTCTTAGATCGGTTTTGAAACTTGTATTTACAATCATATGTTATTAAAATTAATACAGGAAACGAAAAGTATCATTGATATTCTTTGATGAGATTTTGCAAAAACTTTAGTTTATTTTACGAGTACAGCACTGCATTGCTAGTCTAGTGGGGGTCTCGTGATTTCTTGGATTCATGTGCGTATTGATAATAATTATCACTTGCTCCGGTGAAAGAAAACCAGTTTGCCTGAGAGATATTTCTTGACGGCATGTTAAGCCAAGTTAAAGACCCATGGGTGGCATAAAAACTCTGACACTAAGTTAGGCACTAACTATACAATGAAGAAGAAAGATTTTACTAGAACGTTGAGTCTAATTTACGGTTAAAAATATTTTTGACTGATATTAATTGCGAAAGAAGTCAATTTAATCATAAAGTCTGTTCACTTTATGATTAAATTAAATTAGTTAGGAGTTTGCTGTGTGACATTCATTATATGATCAAACGAACTTACAAGTGAAGTTCGATCTTTATTATGATGAGTTGCTTCATTTGAAGATATGATTATAACAACGTAGTTTCCTTTACTTACTTGGTAACTTCGCACATTTTTTAAAGTTTTTAATTTTAAAACGGTTAATTGGCCGTACCGCTGCGCCTGTGCCTCTGTGTTGACACTGACGTTTAGTTCATTTTTTAGAGTCAAGTAATGGTATGATACGAAACTTTCTCCGAAACTGGGAACTATCCTTATGTTAGGGAGGGATGGGAGATCATATCTTCAAATGAAGCAACTCATCATAATAAAGATCGAACTTCACTTGTAAGTTCGTTTGATCATATATTATAATTCGTTGCTTCATTCTTCAGATATGATTATAACAACGTAGATGTTAAGAGTCAGAAAGTTTTGGACTGGAGAGAGAAATAAACAATAAGATTATAAACAGTATCGTTTTATTTATCGATAAATCAGTCTTGTGTCTACAGCTTCTTAATTGTAAAGGTATTTTTACATAACAACTTAAATTAACTCAACAAAGTTCTTATTGTTAAAACTTAAACAAAAGCATTTCTGAACTGTATAATAAACGTTTATAATCACGATAGGTCTTCTAATGGTAAGCAGACGGACCTGGCAAATTCGCCTTCGTTTATAATAGACCTGTTATAGAAACGAGCAAATGAATTAGAGGAACTAGTCCACCCTGCGGTTTTGCGAATCGTTTCTATATTAACTCCAGCCAAGTTCGCGGCCGACGTGGCCGCATGTCGTGTGCTATGTGCGCCGAATATGCTGATATCGACGCCACTCTCTGACAGCATGTGTTTGATCCATCTACTGATGGTTTGCGAGGTAGCAGCTTTGTGTGGCCGTTTGTACGTCAAAAACAGACTAGATGTACTCTCAGGTCTTATGTTTTTAGTGATAGAAATATAATCTGAGAGAACTGTAGCTGGGCAAATGGAAGTATTTTCCCTGAAGTATGGCAGGAACAAGACCGGCTGTTCCCTACCAGGTGCGGACGTCTTGATGATGTCCGTTATTACAATTTTTATTCCGTTATCTGAGAAACATATGTTCTCGAGTTTAATTAATGAAAGTGTTTGTACCCTGTGAGCGGTGCAGATTGCTAAAAGGATCAAAAGTTTTTTTGTGATTTTGTCTAGATGTAGCTCTTTGTTATGGAACCAAGTTGAAATAAAATTTAAAACCAGTTGGGGATTCCAAGTGGTGGAATATTTCGGTCTTAAAGGTCTTAATTTATACGCGCCTTTAAGGAGACGTTTAATAGATTCGTCTGAGCCAATATTATTGCCTATAAGGGCTGATAGAGCAGACCGATGAGAGTTTAGGCTGCCATATGCACACCCACTATTAAATTGCGACGTTAGAAATGACAGTATAGAAGATTTCGGAGGGAAAAATACATTAATTTTGTTTCCCGTACAATATTGCCACCATAGCTTAAGTGAAGTATTGTATTGCTGAATAGTACTGTTAGAAAAGGATGATAGCATCAGCGTAGTTGAGTCTGCACATGGCAGGCACCCCGTCGGCTGTAAGCTTGCCGGAGAGCCTCGCGACACCCAGGGTAAGGTTCTTGTGCAAGGGGTGGAATTCTCTGAAATGAGATTGCAAAAGGTATTTATTGGGGTTTAAATAAACCACTTCGGAAACTATAAGGTTTTGTAACAATGGGAACCACGGTTGTGATGGCCAGTTAGGATATACTAGTATGCCGCATGCATTATCGTCGATGATTTTTCTAAGGCATTTTAATATAGTGGAAAATGGTGGAAAAGCGTAGAAGTAATAAGTATTCCAATCTAAGGTAAATGCATCGACAGATACTGCATCGGGGTCTTGTCTCCATGAGACGAATCTGGTACACTTGGCATTATCGCGAGAGGCGAATAAGTCTATTTCCGGTTGACCAAAATATTTTATAATATCCTGGAAAGCATCATTGGACAGGGACCATTCAGTATCCGGATTAACGATTCTGGATGCGGCATCAGCACGGCTTTCTTCGTATTTATGTATGACGCGAATACCCAAAGGTCACGCTGCTCACACCATTTCCAAAGAGACCTGGCCAGGTCATTTAAGTGTGGGTATTGAATACCCCCCATGCGATTCACGTAACTGATTGCAGTCGTATTGTCCATGCGAAGTAATATTGCACAGTTGGTTACATCGCTGGTAAATGACTTTAATCCTAAAAAGGCTGCCATTAGCTCTAGGTAGTTGATATGGCATTCCTTTTCTGACAACTTCCATTTACCATGTACTTGAGCATTCTTGCAAACAGAACCCCAACCTGACCTTGACGCATCTGTATAAATTTCGATTTCAAAATTAGGTTGTCGCATAAAATTACGAGTTGTACCGATATTTGACAGCCACCAGCACAAATCTTCTAATACAATATTAGGTAACTTAATTTTGACTTCATAATTATTATTATGTTTCAGTAGCGCAAGGTACTTTTGTCGCTCTAAAATCTTTGTGTATAACCAAGCGTACTTAACGGCCGGGCAAGCAGCGACTAATATACCGATAAAACGAGCTAATTCGCGAATTGAACATGAAGGTAATTTTGTAAACTTAGTAACCAACTCGGCAATGTTACGTCGCTTTTCGGCTGGCAATTCTATATTGAGGCTTCTGGTATCATAACAAAATCCTAAGTACTTGCAAGATTGTTGTGGTTTTAACATACTTTTGTCATAGTTGACGACGAAACCTAAAAACTCGAGTAGTTTCAAAGTTTCGTTTACATTACTAAGACACTTCTCATACGTTTCTCCTATACATAAGATATCGTCTAAATAACATACTGACTGGAAACCGCGATGTCTAAGGTAAGTTATAACTTCTTTCATTATTTTAGTAAATACCCGCGGGGCTACGGATAAACCGAACGGCATGCAATTAAAACTAAAAGTTTTAGCTTTTTGCGAGTTATTGGGCTTAAATTGAAATTTTAAATATTTACGGTCATCATGCCTAATTGCTAAGAGGAAATATGCATCTTTCAAATCGATAGTGGCTAGGTATCCGTTGCGTGGTATCAATTTGCATGCTGTTCGGTAATCCTCCATTTTAAAATGATCGTTATTTATTAACTTATTTAGGGATTTCAAATTTAATATGAAGCGGTTATCGCCGTTAGGTTTCTTAGTCAGAAATATTTTAGATATGAACTGATCTTTAGTTACGTAGCACTCTGAGACGGCCCCTAATGCTTTTAGTTTATTAATTGCTTTCATCATGTTTGATTTTTCATTATATGATGATTACATTGTTGTTGGTTATTTTTAACCATCGATCATAAAAGTGGGTAAGTCTACCCGCATGTACCTGTGCTAACGGTGACTCTGAGCAGGCGCTCGCGGCTTGTCCTGTGAAGCAGGGCGTTGTGTTTGAGCTGACGGCATGTATGGGCGGCGATTCCCTGCTGGCGCCGGCCTCCTGTATGCACCCCGCCGCCCCCTGTTCGCCGGGTATCGAGGAGGCGGGTTCAAGTTTCCCTGGTACGCCGGGCGTGTGTTAGGCTGTTGAGGCGGTTTTGGCACCTTCGCAGTCTTCTTTATGGAAAGGCCTTGTTTTTCAATGGCCTTGGCGGCTTTAATTTTCTCTGATAAGGACGAGCCAAACAGTGATTCGTCCCTTTCGGACTCATTTATTATATTTAAGTCCAAACTAGGAGTGATTAACTTTACTCGAGTCTGGGTTGCTTAGTAATGTGAGTCACATAGTAGGCGGCAACCGTTGCTCAAATGTTTCATGGCTTGCACCTTGTTATCGCTCTTTAGCAGCAGATCCATGCCTCTGTTGATGGCAGTGATACCCGTACCTAGTTGCTGTTGAGACGCTGTAAGTGTCTTGTCGTGATTACGCACCATGTCTGGTACCGCCGCTGAGATTTCTGCGTTTAATTTTGGCGCCTGTAGAAACCTACAATTGTCTGGCACAAGGTACTATTTCAGTAGCACATCTTTACTTTCCTTAGGCATACCCTTCCTCAGCACAGGAAGCCACAATTGTGATAAATTACCGTGAATGTTGTCACCATAGTCAGGTGAGTCTGACGTGGATTCGCCGAGCGCTGACAGCAGATCAGAATCTAGTTCAGGTTCTACGCTGGAACAGGTTTCCTCTTGAGGACAGGGTGCCGCCTGACCGTCGTGTTGGTCGGGGTTATCACCGAGTTCCGGTTCCACTGCTTGCGAATCATCGTGTAGACCCAGGGTACCCAGGGCCTCGACAGACTCTTCGTTACCTGTAATTACGATTTGCAATTAAGGTTGTGAAGATAATAATTTGAGGGTAGCGGAAAAATAAAGTGGCCGAATGGAATTTAGCACGTTAACGGTACATCTACTTTAGATTGTACGTATTTATGTGCTTCTTTGTCACCGTTGAAGACTCGCAGTCAACCCCGATGCAGTATTATAAAATAATTTTCATTTAGTTTTGAAAAAATGTCAAAGTTATTGACTCGCAGTCAATCCCAGAGCATAAACAAAACTGTTAATTAGTTTTACTAATCACTTTCGGAAGTGATTAGAACGCACTCACTAATAATGCATTGTTGCTTACCTTCGTCATCTGATGAAGATATTTGTAACGGTCTAATTTTTCGTCGATGTTTAACTTTTTCTTCTATTTTTCGAATTTTTCTAGCATAGTGCTCAATTCTTGATTGCGCGCTCCTTTTTGGCATGTTGCTTAACGGGTGCGTGCGATAGTTACCGCGCACGAAAAAGGAATGAACTAAACGTCAGTGTCAACACAGAGGCACAGGCGCAGCGGTACGGCCAATTAACCGTTTTAAAATTAAAATCTTTAAAAAATGTGCGAAGTTACCAAGTAAGTAAAGGAAACTACGTTGTTATAATCATATCTGAAGAATGAAGCAACGAATTATAATTGTTTTGATCTATTTACGGTAAAGTGCTACGTTGCTACGGTGCTACGCGGCTACGACATTTGCTACGAAAAGCAGAGAAGTATTGTATAAACAGGCGGTACCGGTAACAAAAGTTGCGCGCTTTTTTCACGCAACGGACATCAATGGATCGGTGAACAAACATGAAAACAAGATTTTGAGTGGTATACTAAAACTAAAAAACCCGGCTACTGTAAAATCACGCTCTAATTAAGTGAATGTTAAGTCGGTTAAAATATAGCCTATGTGTCCGGGCTATAATAACAAATCGATTGAAACCTTATTCATCAAAATCGGATGAATACTTTAGGTGCTACGAAGGAACATACTATATACTATACTATACTATACGTATATAGCCAAAAGTATATAATCGTGATGTTTCGCGACCCTTCCTTTTGGCTTTGCGATAGTCTTATAAAAACGATGTTGATGGTGGAATGCAAAACCTCCTCCTAGTTTAGAAGTTGGTTAAAAAGCCAATGAAACAAACAAAGTCACCGACTTCCGTTATGTCTTTTGACTTATTTGTATTTTGGAGTTAAATTTAAATATCGCCTAGTTTAAGCTAAAAAGACTTACTAAACGGAAAAATTGTTACTGAAATAAATAAAATGAAATGAAAGTCCTTCTCCTTCACAACCGTTACTATCTTAACATGCTTCAAGTTTGACAACAGACAAAAAAAAACCATTTTCACTTTAACTCAGTCGCACAGGCCCAAACAAACAGGTTTTGCGTGAATTTATTAAAACATACTCAATATGCGACACGGCTCTGCATAAACGGATAATCGTCAGGTTTCAATAAAAATTCGCTCTGTCGCAGCGTGTGAATATTCATTAGTTATTGAATGTCCGTGGTGGCGGGGTTTGTCGCGGTTATCACGGTAAACTAGATACTAAAAAATGCTGTCCTATTTGACCAAAATGTTGACTGGCAGAGAAACTTGGCTATTCTTGTACATTAAGTTTAAAAAGGTTAAAATAAATAATTACTCAATCAAACACGTTGGCAAAAAATGCGCCAAAGAAGAGGACTGGAACAGGACAGGGACCACACAAAAAAAAAACTTAACGTTTATTTTAGATCATTTTATTTAAAAATACAATTTTTGTTAGTGAATAGAACATTAAAACTATGTCAGTAACACTTAAACTAAACAAGAACAATTCACGCGACAATGTTATGTAGTTACCGTTTTTTTGCCATTTAAAGCACGTTACGCCGTAGCAGCGTTGGCCTTGGCCTGTCATTTTTTGTTCTTTGACAGTCGTTACAGGTAGTCAGTGGCCTGAAAGTCTGACAGCCAGTTTTACCAAAGGTTATCAACTGGATTGTGGAGGTCATGTAAAATACTGGTATTCGGCTGCATCCGGTTAGACTGGAAGTCGACCCCAACATAGTTTGGGTAAAGGCTAGGCAGATGATGACGTCGATGTCTCTTTCAACCTGTTTATAAATACAAAAACTTCCACACACAAAACGTTCCAATTCCTTATCCATAACGCGAAGCCTCTCAAAGTTTCGCAGCAGATGTCAGAGGCGTCTAGACGTTCGCACTGCACCAACTCGGGCCACTTTTATTTTATTTTGGCTTCACACTATTCCCCCCTACCCCTACTAATCCCCTTGAATGGGGGAAGCCCTTGCAGAGCAGGAGTGAAAGAAAAATAAAGAGTATCAGGTGTTTTTGCAGTGTTATTGAAAGTCACGTCAAAAGGGAAATTGAAAATGTTGTTGCAATTAAAAAGATGAGGGCAGGGCTTTGGCGTTTTAAATTTTCATAAAAAATATTTCTTTCTGTAAATCGGTTTTAAGAAACACTTTTGCACGTCACATCATGTTATAATTTAAAACTAGATGGGGCCGGTGTTTTGTACCTGACTACTCTATGAAGAAACAGCCGAAACAAACTCAAAGGTCGCTGTCAGAGATTGGTCAAGTCATAATGAGGACCATGCAGATTAGTGTCTGAGATGGTCGATTGAAGAAAGAACCACAGAGATTTGAGTGGACCTGTCTAGTCAGTGCAGCTCCTTGAGTTTACAAGGAGCAAGGAGCTCAATTTACATTTTGATTCTGATTAAGAACATTGTATGAACTTGTGCTACGCTACAGTGCTACAGTGATACGCTTTAGTATTTAACCAAATATTATTTTAACCAATTTGTCAATATCTGCCTAGCCTTTTCCCAACTATATTGGGTTCTGCTTCCAGTCTTACTGGATGCAGCTGAATACTAATATTTTACATGGAGCAACTGCTAATCTGACTTACGAAACCCCTTGGTAAGCAAGCTTGTTTGTCTGGCTTTCGGGCCTCTAACGACTGACAAAGATCCACTTGAAATGACAGCCGGGACCAACAACGGCTTAGCATGCTTTCAGAGGCACGGAAGAGTCTCGTGTAATAAATGGTCTCCCATCAACGGACCCACCTCGCCAAGGGTAGTTTAACCTTCGATCGATCCGTGTGGCTGTTACTTTTTGGCCATGAGCCCCTCCTATATTTACAACACAACACAACAAACTAACAACTCATGAATTTCAATTAAAAATACCAGAACTAAGTACGAGTTAAACTGTATTTTTTTTCGAAAGCTCACGCTCTGCACCTCAAAGAAGTAAGTGCTCAACACTCGAAAAAAAAAAATGTTTTTCACGAGAAAAACTCTTCAGTGCCTTAATGAAAAGTAGTCTTTAAGGGCATCAAAGGATGGTCTAACTACATGATGTGTTTATAACTACTTTGCTGTAAATGAAAGCGGAGTTTTATAATATTTAAAGTTGTATATTCTCTTTATTCATTTTTCTTACATACTATATTTTTTTTTTTTTTTAAATCAAAGTATGCAGGGTAGAACGTACACCGACGCATAAATGATTACTACGTATTCAGTACATCATTCCGAGCCCCCCTATATGTATAGTAATTTATAATAAAAAAAAACAGCTGTTCCATATATTTCGTCGTGCAGGTTTTCTTTAGATTACTGATAAAACATTTGTAAAAACAGTGGCCCACCAGCTTTGGGAACAGGGTCCGACCTGCCGGTGGTCAGGGCTCTTGAGTCTGCTTTCTGAATCATCAAGCTCTTGATACCTGCCTAGTGAGAGCCTCCTCAGATTTTGGTCCCTTATTTTATTAGTTCAATATGCAGCTGGTATTAAGTGTTTCGTGGGTGAGATCTTGTGCATAAAATAATCAGTCTATAACGATCGGGTCGATCTTTATAGCCGAGCTTGCCTAGGTTGGTCTGTGCATGTGTGATCACCTATTTTATACCGAGTTTTTCCGTGTCTCAGAAAGCCCGTTAAACCGTCGATTAATATAGATTTAGTTTCATTCTAAGGAACTAAACGAACATACACGTTGGCCACCTTTACTTGTATTGACCAAATAAACAACATTTCGTGCCGTACATATTGATCATTTCTGAGTATCACTGATCATACGAGCGATATTAACGGATGAAATATTTATTACAGCAGGAATTGAAATGGACATGGGTTTTATTTATTATTTAACTGATTTTCAGTCTAGGTAGGACCTTTTGTAAATAATGCTTACTGTGTATCAATATTCTCCTCAGGGCATATTCATTCGTATTTACGTAACATGCTTTGTTCTGTATTTCAATATTTTTCATTTGGTATTTACTAGGGTTGTCAAAGTGATATCAGGCGCTGGAATATGAATATACACTCGAATGAATATTCAGTTTTAGTTTATTCCATGTTCACTTTTTAACCGACTTCAAAAAAGGAGGAGGTTATATGTTCGTGTGTATGTATTTTTTTTTATGTATGTTACCTGATTTCTCCCCCATTTGAGGACCGATTCTCAATTTTTTTTTTTTTAAGAAATATATTCCTGAGGTGGTCCCAATTAAATTTGGTGAAGGTCTGATGCTGATCTTCGGAGATATACAATGGAACTCTTCAAAAATAGACGGCAAACCTGTCGTCATTGCTGCAATCGCTTGGATGTTTATTGTTTATGCAACATCATGACGTAACATCACGCGTGTATGCTCTGAGGTGACAAAAACACTAAATCAATCAAACAAAGGTCACAGACTTCTGAAGCTTGACCTTTGTTTGATTGATTTGGTGTTTTTCTCACCGGCTTCTGAAGCTAAAGTTATTTTTCACTTTTTTGTGTTTTTCTTCTTGTGTTTTTTTGAAGTCGGTTTTATTTTTTGCAAAAAAGTTTTTTTGATAATTCACTTCACTTCGAGTGAAAGATGCCTAATGAAATACAGCAGTAAATAAAATCTGACCGACATCCAAAAAAAACTAAAAAATGTTAAAAAAAAGCCTTTTGGAAGTTCCTGAAAAAAAGTTTATTATTTTATCATGTCCCATGTATTTTAGGAGCAGCGGTGGCCTAATAGTGGTGGCCACGGCCACGACTTATGAATAGTAAGTCGTGGGTTCGAACCCTAGCATTTACTTTGTGTAATTTATTTCATCACCACTGCTCTCAAATACGGTGAAGGAAAAACATCGAGAGGAAACCGGCATGTCCTAGAACCTAAAATTCGAATTCATGTGACATCTACCAACCCGAACTGGGCCCGCGTAGTGAGTTATAGTCCATTTTTTCTCTTAGAGAGGAGGCCTGTGTCCCAGCAGTGGGAACATTATGGGCTGATTATTATATTTATGCCATGTATTTTACACATAGCGACTGCCTATTGTTACTAAACACCAAAATCACTTTTATTCCCAAAATAAACGGCCCAATCAGATCAACGAGTGATTGTTGGAATCTCGTACGAACTGACAGACGACAGATCATAAATATGCATGGAACGAAGCCACGGCGTCCACCGATTAATTGAACATCCACAGTTCTATCGAGTGTGGGATTGTTCTGCTGCGGCAGATTTGTTCGGGTGTCCGTTTATAAATGTATTGTACTTGATAGCAGATTTAATGAGGAATTAAATAAATGATAATTATTTATGTTGTAAATGACATACTTTGCTCGCTGGCTTCGCTCCCGTTATGTATGTATTTTACCTCTTGGAAAATACATCTTAATTTCACGTTTGTAATCCCCAAGAGGTTAGCCAGGGTTGTACCTGTAACGGCATAACATAAATACTATACTATAGCAACATAGTCCAAAAAGTACTACAGCGCCATCTATGATAGTAATGAAGAACTAACATCAAAATTCGGCGCTATTTGTTATAGAGAACCCGAAGACACAACACCCGTCTGGTCGGCGGATCCTCCCTTTTCTATGGAGTATTGTTTAAGTTCCATGTAATATGGGGCAAGCCTATAAGGAACACCTTATAGGCTTGCCCCATATTACATGGAACTTAAACACAATAGGGAATATGCACGTATTTTTTCTTCACTTAAATCAATAAAATACAGTACTATCAACCCAAGAAAAGTATTAAAAGTTAAGTTCAACAACTGCTTGTCGCTTAAAAATTATATAATATTAAACTCCAGCAATTTTCTATGACAGTTCAAACGTCCGTAGCTGTCGCGGCCATGATGTGACGTCATTTACCACAATCTGCCTTGTTCAGATCAAATTTTTTGCCCTTATTAGAATAGTTTTACTAATTGTATGTGCTCTAGTCAAGTAAAAATTGCAATAACAATATTATAATAAAATCTTCGTGAAACTTTAAGCACTTTTCAAATAAAAGTGATTTTTTGACACAGACTTTGACGTCACTACCGGCGTTATCGAGGACGGCGCGTTTTGAGAGTGCGTTCCGTGTCACCAAAAACATGCTACATAAAACAGTAAATTGTAAAATAAGTGATGTGTTAGCAACTTAAGCAAGTGTACCACAAAGTTTTTATGGGCCAATCTATGGCATTTTATAAAATAAAAAGAGTTTTTTATTTCATGCATATTTCCTATTGGTGAGTGTACTAAAGCTCACCTCTTCATATCTACTCTTCGCAGAAAACAGGCAACAGTTTATGATGATGTTATCTCAAGGCTAATCATTGCAAAACAAAAACTCTTTATCAACACATTAGCAGAACTATGATAAAAAATAATCTCGATAAACTAATTCTAAATGAGCTCTCTCAATAACATAAAAACTTACTTGTAGCAAGAAATACCTTTAATTTTCCTACAGGCATGAAAAGCCTCGTAGCCGAGTGGTCGCAGGCGCCACTGCTGAGCATGAGGTCCTGGGTTCGATTCCCGGGTCGGGCAAAGTGTTATTGGGTTTTTTATAAGGAATTTCTCAATAGCAGCAACGGATCCTGAATTTGTGACTGGTTGATGGCAATAGACTCGTCCCCTATTAAGTAGGCGATATGTGGGGTGTAATACTAGGTACACTTCTGCCTCTTCGGGTTTTACAGGCGTGATGTTATTGTTATGTTGAAACGCAATATTTCAGACATTCTTTCCAGTCTGTCAATATTTTTCAGGTTGACAAGTATAAATCATCGTTCAGTTACCCGATCAGCTTTCTATCACCATAGCGGCTACAATACCAATCAAATTAAGGCACAGACGGGCTAAATAATGACAGCCGCACGGGTCGATCTTATAAGTTACGCAACACTTGCCAAGGTTGGTCCGTGGATAGGGCACGCCACGGTAGTGGTGGTGGTGGTGGTGGTCTTTGAGGAGTGGCTTGAGAGACGCCACGGCGTCCTCACCTTCCACCTGACGCAGGTCCTCACCGGACACGGTGTTTTCGGGAGGTTCCTGCACCGAATCGGGCGGGAGGAAACGCCCGGGTGTTTCCACTGCGAGGATCGACCGGAGGACACGGTGGAGGTGTGCCCCGCGTGGGCGGAGCACCGCCGTTTCCTCGAAGCGGCGATTGGCGGCGGCGACCTCTCGCGTCCGGCCCTGGTGCAAGCCATGGTCCGGAGCGAGACGGAATGGGACGCCGTCACCTCCTTCTGCGAAGCAGTAATGCTAGAGAAGGAGGTGTCGGAACGTGAGAGGGAGAGAACCTCACAGCGTCCCGGCCGCCGCGGGAAACCCCCCGTGGCCCCCGGCCACCGTAGGCGCGGGCCTGTGGACGGTGGGCTATGGGCTAGCTCGCCGTCCGTCCGTCTCATGACGGCAGGCCGTGTCGACGGCGCGTTCGTGTTCCACGCGCGCCTCAAAGAGAGTCAGCAAAAAGGAAGGGGTCCTCAAGGACCGATGCCTGCCGGGGTTGCGGGACTGTTCGAAAGAGATACCGTGGCCCCGGAACACAAAGGGCGATGAAGGAACATGGATGGGTTTTAGTCAGTAAAAGTCTGACACTCCCTCCTGCTCCGCCACGAGCGGGAGAAGTCATTTGATGATTTCCTATCCGAAAAAAAAAAAAAGGTTGGTCCGTGGATGGGTGACCATCCATTACATTAAAGTCAGATGGACAGTTGCACCTGCTAAGTCGACCATTGAAAATCCGACGTGCGTTTCTTTAGGCATCCATTTTCATGTCGCCTTGTTTAGAGAAAAAAATAAAGTATCATTATATTGTTTGGCACATCAAGCTATACATTTATAACATGGCCGCGCTTTGTATAGATTTCCCGTACAATGAGGGATCGGCATAAACTGGTTATGCATGACTTGGTCGGTCGCGCTTCGTACCTATGTTATCAGTGAAACAAACCTGAATCCGTTAATAGACAATCCAGTAACTATTTGATAACAAAACAAATCGATCACGATAACCAATGTCGAATTTTAACGCACGAAATTACGTCAACCCCACTTAAACGTTCAAGTATTACGGATATGGTTTCCTCATCATCTGTTTAGCCTTTTCCCAACTATGTTAGGGTCGGTTTCCAGTCTAAGCGGATGCAGCTGAATACTATAATTTTACATGGAGCGACTGCATATCTGACCTCCACAGCCCTGTTACTGGGTAATACGATAAGACTGGTTGTCAAACTTTCGGATGTCTCATAGAATACTATACCAAAGGTGTCTGACTACTCCTAACGACATAATTATTATTTAAATTCGAAGTCAACAGGACCAAATAGGTTCACATTTTATTGACATGACTGTCAAAGATCTACAAATGACAGTCGCCACCAACGGATTTACGAGCCTGTGGAAGTGGTTCCCTATTTGAAAAGTCTTGACAAAAAGATTAGAAATGTTTTAACTTATTTTCCTAAAATTCTTTTAAAAGACAAAGTCCGAACTGGGGGACTAACGCCAGACATGGGTAACCATGACATGTTTAAACCCTGATGTTAAAGAGAGATTTTATTAGCGGAGGCAAATGTATATTAGCAAAACACTGTTCTCGGAGCTCACCGATTACTTGGATCCAACACCCGAAAACTATCAGCTCAATGTAGAAACCAATAGTCTTCTTCTACGTCGTGGCAGTGATTCTCATTATCGCTTCAGATCAGCTTCGACTAGAACTCTGCCACATCAGCTCCGTTGGCAGTGGCTTCGGACAGGTCCCTCAAATTGCAGATGCACGGAGTTACATAAAGATCAGGACAGAGAAGGGTCAGGTTTGTAATGAGGCTCTTCAATGGCTTCCTGCTTCAGCGGAATATCCCTAACCAAGTGGTACTTACAGCCACCCATCTGACCGGAAGGAAGGTCAAGAGCATTACTTTCTTCATCTTTTGAAGAAAAGAAACCTTTTATTACCCTAGTACTTAAAATAAACTTCATTTACCTAATAAAACTCTCCAAGGGCGAAAATATCTGAAATTCACATCAACACGCTCCCAACTGTTTTATATAGCCAATTCGTATTCTATGTATTTTATAGAGCTTTTTAAATGCTCGTAAAAATAAGCAGTAAACATTGTTCTTTCTATAAAACGGCCGTTTCAGGTTGTGTTGTACTGTTAGAGATAATTTATAGTGTTCAAACTCAAAGCCAAAGCATTTATTTCAATTGGACCATTACAGGCACTTTTGAATGTCAGAAAAACAAAGAAAGCGAAACCACAGTCCCAGTCACAAGGCATAATAACTTGTGAAAGTACTGTAGTTGCCCATTCCAAAGCGTAGATCTCAATGGAGAAGAATGGGCAAGAAATTCCATCGACACTCTTCAAATTCAATGACTTCATATTCAATACGAACTGAGATGAACCGGTAGAAGACCAGATTATCTCCACTGCTCACAGAAATAAGCAAGTTATAGTGAAGGGTAGACATGTTCTTGAGACGAGACCGCGAATTGGCAAGCGTATGATGGGAAACTCTCAGGCTTGTTGGAGCGACGATCTTTTCAGGTTGGCTGTTATCAGCTGAATGCCGAAAATCGAGTTTAGGCTTTTGTCCAGCATGCTGGACTGTTGTATGCTGATGATGTAGGTACTCTAAGAGTTTCCCATATTTCTGCTAGCACTGGATGATATTCCTAACTCTCAAAACATTAAAATGTTATAGTCAAGCATTTAATTTGCGACGATAAGTGGAGAGGACATTGCTTGTTTAGACCCTTGATTTCTGATTTTATTAAGCTCTTGTACAAAACGTTGTATCACGAAATTTTATGAACCTTCCAGCCATTTGGGTGTTTTAGTCTAAAACAGAGAGGAAATAAAAATCATCAATTTTTATGAAAGTAGCTGTACGCATTATAAAGAGGGAGAGAGGAGGTATTACAATATTCTTAGTCCTCCTGATCGTTACCGCCATGGTTGCCATACAAGTTTCGTAAAAAACTTGTCCGCAAAACTGTTTATACAAGCCATTGTTTTAATGTTCTTTCGCAAACATATTAAAATTGTTACCCCTTCAATTAAAAGGGTTACCTACATAAAAACTTCATTAGTAACCCGATTGGCTCAGGTGGTTTGTGTTAAGTAGTCCAAGTCATAAGATTTTAAAAAGGACAAGATTTGAATGAACTCGTCGTATTACCCAGTATTAACTGGGTTATCTCGAGTAGACTGCCTCGTTGTCTAGTGGTTGCAAGTGCGAACTAAACAGAGTGTAAATGGACCCTAAGTAACTCTACGCAAAAATTATTGCTGGGAAACGACTTTTTTGTTTTGGGTGAAAAATCACGTTTTACGGTAAAACTCAATGTAACGCACTCAAAACACTGTGCTGGTGGATGCATTTATAGTTGCTGCCAGTTAGGATTGCAATGGCGGTCATTGCCCTTTCCCTCATATCTCTTCGTACGAGCTGAAACAAACGAACCATTTGTATAGTTTTTCATTAGAAAAAATGTTGAAGATCACGATAGATGACGATTCAAGACTTGAACAGGCTTATTTTTGGATTTCAAAGTGAAGAACTTTAACAAATGTAGGTGGGTCAATGACCGGTATTGCGATGTTAACTGGCAGCAACAATAATAAGTAGTAAACGGGTTAAACCCTCGTCTGTTTCTTAAAGGATCTTAAAAACTAGTATTTGAAAAAATACTTCTGGAAATGTTGGAACTTTCACCATCAATATCTCCTTAACTAGTAGGTTCCCAGGTATGGTCCAGAACAGTGCCTTTCGGCTTCGTTAAGGGTCTATTTACACCCTTTATGCAACTGCTCCAATAGTAGATAATATTATGTTTAGTCATGTCAATTTACATTTTGTGATGGCAGTTTAATCGCATGCTTGGACCCTAGTAACTTTTAGCTAAGTTCTTGTGCATGATTGCTGTTAAGATTTATCCTGGTTGCACGATACTGCGAGACAATTACCGAACTCTTCGCGCGCATAACCTATGTATACACCTCTAAGTATGAAACCAAGCACTCTCTGAAGCTTCTGCTTTGGGCCAAGTCTTCAAACTTGATACGCTACGGAACTTGACAGAGGTCCAAGCGAATCGACACATTTTGACAGTTCGCCGGACAGATGTCAAGCTGAAAGAGGGACTCGAATTTGACAGAGTAATCTAAATGGATTGGGTGTGGGCTCGGCTTTACTTGTTGGAGGTAATGTTTTAGAATTAATTGGTTTTACAATGATTACGGCGTTTTAATAGGGTAGATGACAAAAAAAAAAAAGTCCTACAGATAGATTTCCAAAAAATCTGGACAAATATTTTTTATTTTTTCACGTAAACAAAAAATGAAGACGATACAGTGCATCGAAAACTTGTTTGACGTCACATTTGAGTAATTTTTTACCGGAAAGTGACGTCACAAACCCCCACTACACCACTACAAAAAATTGACGAATACAAAACGCGTTAAAGATCATTATCTTTGACGCGTTTTATCTTTGTCAAATTTTATTAATATGATAAACAAAAAACACGTATCCAATATTTTTCTAAAATCTAAACAGGACTAAACAGAATCATATTTTTTTTCAATACACTTCCTCGAAAACTTTTTCTTATCGCACTGCGATTAGGTTCAACATGCAATGTATTTCACATGCGTGCGATTTTTTTCATTTTCCAACACGTGTACGGTAATGAAAATTGCCAATACCAATACTTAGTCCAAATTGGTTCAACTAGACTGGCTGGACTATAGTCGGAGGTGAATGTTTTTTTTATTTCGCCAAATGCCGTCTTTACGGCGTAAATATTTTTTGAATATTCAAATTGTGTTTAAAAATAGAATATCTTAGATAAACATGATTAATTAAAACTAATATTTACTTTTATATACAAATTAACATTTATTTGTGTTCTAAATTATAAAAAAAAAAACTATTTTATATTAGGTTGTTTAGGTGTGCGTTTCGACCGCGCAGCCACGGCGTTTTTTTAAAAAAAAAAACTAAATCATAGTTTTTGTAAAAGTTGATTTCCAAAACCATAAATTTGTCAAAGTTATGGTTAAAAAGTTATAAGGGTTTGAACGTGGCCGCGCCATCGAAACGCGGAGAACCGCGCAGCCACGGAGATCTTTAAAACTAAGCGTTGCAGAGACCTGAAATTTAGGTAAATAACTTGTTAAAACTTTTTAAAAAGATAGAAAAAAATCCTAGGTTTATATTTTAGGAGCTGTAAGACTAAAACACCACGGCCGCGCCATTGAAACGGTGAATAACACGTTATCGCCGATATCTCGCTGAAAAAGCATCGCAGAGGTCTGAAGTTTTTTGTAAAAGATGGATTTGAATTTGTCAAACATTGTAAAAATACACAAAAAAGTCCTAGGTTTGTATTTCGGGAGGTGTACGTGTACGATATGGCTTATAACCTTCAATTCGTTTTAAATGTTTCGATAGGGTGACAATGACTTTAGTGTTTAGGTACAGAAAACTTTCCACCTATTGCATTACCTAGAAATTGTTTCTCAAGAATTCTAAACTAAATTAAAATGAAACGATAAGATACAAAAAAATATGTTTATTTCTTTAAAAATCACAGATTGTTTACTTACACTAAGAAATAAAATTTATTTAAAAATCAGAATAAAAAACAAAGTTTTCTATATAACATGTATATAAAACACCGATTAATATACAAGATGATAGATAGATGATACATAGATGCAATAACACCTTGTGGGGTTGCTGTGTGCTTGGCGGATGGGATTTTTGTTGGACGACCGATGTCGTATTGTGGTTAATAAAACAGTTTCTCATCATAATTCACTAATACCTATTTGTTATTTGATACCTGTTTTGTTATTCCCCTTATTATTTCTATACTTTAAAACTACAACGCTTATGTGACAATATCTTCAAAACGCATAAGAAAATCAAGCTGGCAGCAAGAAGTTTCATACTCAGCAAGTTTGATAACGATAATTTTTGGTGCTAAAGAGTAATATTTTTTTAAACAGAAAAATATTTTTCTGAAAACAAATACCTAGCAAATGCTTAATTTAGACACAAAATATACCTTTCCGCACAAAAATATCATCATGATTGAGCCACCAGTATTAAAATTGATAAGTACCTAAATTGATAATACCTACCTAATTATCATTCCAAAACTAGGCCAACTAGGTTGACTAAAAATGGAAAAGTACTAAGAGATTAAGTAGTATGTATTTTAATAATAATAATAATAATTCATTTATTTTCTCTCAATATAAACAGTACAAAGTCAATTTTCACTTTAAAGAGACTGGTTTCTGTTTTAGGTAAAACCTGTATTACAGATCACCAGGCTGACCCTCCGTCGGACATGTATCATAAGACATTTTACTGCATTATGTTTTTATACAAGATGAGTTTAATATAATTAAGTAAATTAAAATTAGCAAATAAATTAAATTAACAATTTTAGATAATCAATTAATTAATTCAAAGATTAATAATTTAAATATTTCAAAATAAAAGTAAAAGTAGACATTTGAGATGACAAGAATGGGTTATCTTTGATTTGGTGGAGCGTGTGTGTAGGTATGTGTGTGTGTCAGTGAGAGTGTGAAAGAAATTACTCTTCACATACTTATTAATCCATTAGTGTGAAGAACAACTCGTGTAGGTATGTGTAGTATATCGTTCCATGCATTCGTTCAGGGGTTTCAACAAACGTTCTGTTGCACTGTAATCAATGCCTTGAAGCCACGAGAACACTTTCTTTTTGCACTCTACCCTGGAAAGAGGATAGATGATTAATGTTTTGTTCATATTGTTGTATAAATATAAACCCAGAAAACCGTAGAAATTATGTGCGAGACTGGTCCTATGTTGCGTTGTTGCACAGACAGTTGTATTTCTCCTTTTCCCTAAAAAAGGTTTTTAGGTCGTATGGAAGTTCAGCATGCTTCTTTGTAACAGTCACTAAAATAAAAAGTTTCCGAACAGTCAGTACCTTAAAGCGCTTATACAATTCCACTGTAGGATAGCGCATGGGAAGAAAATAACTCACTTTTAATATGGCTCTTTGAGCTCTCTCCAACTTTAACAGGAGCGTTTTAGCGGCCCCACCCTAGGAAGTTATACAATAGGACAGTAAAGACTGACACAAAGCGAGATAAACTGATTTGATTACAGAGGTGTCAGCAATATGTCGAAGAGATTTAAATATATAAATAAATATTACTTACTAAGTATTCATTTGAAATCCAATCGTAAGGCGTAACGAAGTCCAGATTGTAACAGCAGAACGTAGTTTTCCAAAGATAACAAATGTCCAAAATAATGCGCAAATCAAAGTCCATAGGAATGCCAAAATTTAAAAAGACCAAACAAACACCAACGAGTAGTGCAAATTAACTGAAAGTAAAACGACGACTGCAACAAAAAGCCTTTAGCGGAGACGGGGCGCGACACCGGGATATCTCTTTTAGAGCGCACATATTGGACTGATGTGATTAGTAAGACAGCCGGTCTGCGTCTCCACTGGACCCGCACTCCGTTCTTCTGTGTACTGTAGTGTGTGTAGCCTTTATTGTTGTTTCCTTTAGTGCAATTCAATGTCGTACTATGTTTAATCATTTTGAGAATGCTGCCGCAAAAAAGTAACAGTTTCAAATATGAAAGCCCGAATGGCATGACATGGTGTTAATTGTTTACTTAAAAACAGTGTTAAGGGTGACTCAGAAGTGAAAATATTTCGACGAACTTATCTTGTACCTACATGAAAAAGTAGCAGCGAAGTTCTAAACTAGCCGCATCACTAACTTTTTTTTAATGTATATTGTTATGCCATAACATCTTTGGAGTTTATCAGGGAAAATTGATGTTGGAATCCGTGAGTTAATTACAGGGATTATTTCTGGCATAATTCCATATATTTCAAATCCTGTAGACAAATTCAAAACAATGACTTTTTTTTAATTTTAGCGCTTTTTCAGCTATTAAGCCTCCATTGCTTGATAGCTGAAAAAAGTAGTAAGTATTTTTACAAGTTTTGACAAATTCAAATCTAGGTTTTACAAAAAACTTCAGACCTCTGCAATGCCTTTTCAGCGAGATATCGGCGATAACGTGTTTTTCGCCGTTTCAATGGCGTGGCCCATTGTCAAAACCCCATGTTTTAAGTCTTACAGCTCCTAAAATATAAACCTAGGATTTTTTTCTACATTTTTTTACAAAGTTTTTACAAATTCAATCTGTTATTTACCTAAATTTCAGATCTCTGCAACGCTTAGTTTTAAAGATCTCCGTGGCCACGCGGTTCTCCGCGTTTCGATGGCGCGGCCACGTTCAAACCCTTATAACTTTTTAACCATAACTTTGACAAATTTATGGTTTTGGGAATCAAGTTTTACAAATTTTTACAAAATCTTAGCAGTTTTTAAAAAAAAAAAACGCCGTGGCCGCGCGTTCAAAACGCACACGCTGTTTAGCGGCTTCATACCTTCAAATCGCGTTCCTTTCAACATGGCGAAAGAAAAGCGCGGAAAAAAGAAAACTAAAATCATAGTTTCATAATAATTCAAGACAATTTTTTTTCTGTCAGGAATATCTCTTGATGATCTTTATTCTATTACAATAAGATCACTGTCGGGTTGTTGCGCACTACTACTAAATCTGTCAAAATTACAGTGAACTTTATTCTCGATGAAGGTTGCTATTGATTGCTGCGGTCAGAGGTAAAATTAATACTTAACTACGAAAGAGTTTTTAGCCGTGTGGTATCCGGCAGAGTAGAATAGAACCGACCCATTACACTCACGGGTGTCGTATAAGGCGACTAATGTCTGAGGCAGAACACCTTGCGCCTCAGTAGACCAGAGAATGGGCAGCAGCGTTTTCTGTTAGTCTTTCATCACTGCGATCTCCAATCCGCCTGCCAAGCGTAGAGTGGCAAATTCCTCCCATCATGGGAGAGGCTTATGTCCAGCAGTGGACGTTATAGGCTGTTGTTGTTGAAAGAATTTTAGTAAACTTCGACGGGCAATTATGACTGTGAGGCTGTACAAGGGTCTTTTGGCGGGTAACCAAATTTTTAACATCAACGTCTTGTATTTCCAACGGACTGTATTTTTGACTGCTTCGATGGTCTAGTGGTCATAATCGCAACTTCTGAGGTCCTATCAGAAATTTCTCAGTAGCAGCCACGGTGTCTAAATGCCCGGTGATGGCAACAGGCCCGCCCCTATTACTTGGGACTTGAACATAACTGGCGTAATGTGGGTGTTTTTTATTAGGTTCACCACTGACTTTCGGGGAAATACAAGCGTGGTGTTATGTTATTTTAAAATATCCGCCAACAGCACATCTCTGTCATTTATTTGTGCTTACGTCATTCGATTGCCGAAATATTCATGTACCTATCACTGTATGCAGACATGCATTATACCTTTGTAATCAAAAGTCAACCAGATGTTAATCTTATATCCATTAATCAAGTTGTATATCTTATCAAGAATATTAGGTACTATGAAACGATAAAAAATCGGATTGTATTTAAGAAATTAACGTAATATTTATCTTCGGTGTCAATGTTTTAATTGCTACTCAGTGAATTTTGTAAAAACAATGAAGAAACACAGTTTATTGGTTTTGTTATTTAGTGGTTATGCTTTGTGCAATGTCAGTAAGTATTTTATACTTTCACAAAATAAAATCATGATAGGAACGAGTTCTTTGCTCGTGGCCAAATAAAAACAGCCGCACAGGTCGATTTTCGTGGTTAAGCCGCGCTTGCCAAGGTTGCTCTGTGGATGGGTGACCATCCATTGCATTCATTCCATTACGCACGCTAAGCCGTTGGTCCCGGCTGTCATTTGAAGATCTTGGACAGTCACTACGGTAGTCAGTGGGCCGAAAGTCTGACAACCAATCTTATTATGGGTTACCGTATTACCCAGTACTAACTGGGTTGTGGAGGAAGAATCGCTGCATGTAAAATACTGGTATTCAGCTGCATCCGGTTATACTGGAAGCCGACCCCAACATAGTTGGGAAATGGCAGGCAGATAATGAATGACAGAGAGCCATTGTTTGTGGATATTTTTTAATGGTTTGAAAATACAAGATGGCCGATGTTCTGATGTTCCAATTTTGTTCACCCGCCAAAAGACCCTTGTACTACAGTGGGTATACCCAATGGGTATTAGCTGCGATGATTTAATCATTGGCAATGTCAAAGATGATGATTGTGATCCGTCATTACGTAAACTTTGACAATATCGTCCACCCCAACGACCTTTACAGGCAATATTATAGCAATGTTTCTCGCAATTCTTGGACTGTCGAATCAGTTGGAACTAATGCGAATCTCCTCATATTAGCAGAGAAATTCGTTTATTCTTAACCAGCCTATAAACAAGGTTCCCACTGATGGGATGCTGGCCTCCACTTTGTGAGACGGCAGTACATTATAATCCACCATGAAGGCCCTGCCTCGTTGGTGTAGTGATCGCAAGCGCGACTTTTGAGAAAGAGGTTCTGGTTTCGGTCCCCAGGTCGGGAAAAGTGTTATTGGGTTTTTTTATTAAGAATTTGTGCCCGGTCAATGGTAATAGGCTCTCCCCTATTACATGGGACTTAACCATAACAGGCGAAACGTGGGTGTATTAAAGTGTACTCCTATGCCTAACTCTTCAGGGATTGCAGGCGTGATGTAATGTTTATGAAGGCCCAGTACCCATTGGTGGATGTCACACGTTTTCAAAAGTTCGTGGAAAATCCAGCAATTCAATCATTAAAAGTCTTTTTTTTTTTGCTTTCAGTTAACCAGGTCCGTCTGGTCGCCCATACTAGCTACGCGGTAGATGTAATAACACGGACCATGAACATCGTTGAACAAAGGGGCTGGTGTAACTTGAAACTGCATGATTATTCATTCCAAATAAAGTAAGTAATCATCGCTGTTCATGGCGTCCAAGAACTGGCAAAAGAAGCTTGGGTCGTCCGGCGGCGAGATGGGCATACGACATAGTTGCCATCGGGGGAAAAACCTGGATGAGGCTGGCACGGGACCGTGGAGATTGGCATAAGAAAAGAGAGGACTATACCCAGCAGTGGGTGAGTTCCGGCTGTGACGACAATGACGATGATAAATCATCGCTGAAACTTTTACCAATCAACTAAGTCTATTGCAGTTTGCAGTTCAAGCTGTGCCACAAAACCCGCACACCACGTATTGCAGTTTTGCAGGAAGCAGGTGTTTTTTTTCAATAACCGACGAAAATTTTCTATGTAGGTTTTCAGAAAGATGTACTGAATAAGTCTCAAGACGTCTCTTTTCTAGGGGGACTGGGCCGTGATTCACCACGCAGGTGTTCATGATTAAATGAGAAATGATATGGCATGAAATATCTTGCATTTCTTGAAATATCTGTTAGTAAATTGACGGCTGAAAATAAACAAGGTGGTTGTGTTCTTTTAAAAGGTCTAGGGTCTTCAGACGGCTCGTCTTGGAGCTACGAATACTCTTTTACTCTCCTCTGATGTCGTCTCCTTCATACAACTCAGTCATAATTAAGGCAGTGGCCAACGTAAATGGCCAATGTTTGAAGTGTTGTATCTCTGGTTCTATTAGACCTTCAGAGCGGTTGCGCTTAGTTATAATTTTAAATATTTTCCGTTTACCTATAGATTCACTTTACCTTTCAATGCACTTTTTAGATATAAGCCAAAAGCTGAAACTCATCACACAGTTAGCACCACTTTTAGTTTTGCACTATATGTAAAAACCCTAGGTATAAACAGTCTAAAATAACTTGCATAAATTAACAGAACACGGCTAGTGACCCGATGTTACTCACGCGGAGGAAGCAAGAGATACAAGTGGCACTTGACGCAAGTACAATGCTCAAGCAACTTGACTTGGTTCATGACCCATGGCCTCTATTCCATGAACGTGGCGATACTCCATACCTTCTAATATTGACTAAGGGTTTGCTCTGTTCTTGTCTTGTAGCGACAATATCCTGAACTCGCCCACCAGAGGAAGTTTGGCGTACACTGACGGCTTCGTGACCTCAATACAACGTGTGGACATCGTGCAAAATTCGGTTCAGCAAATGTGGAGGCACAATGCTTCTGCGGGGAGCCACACGGTGGCTGTGCAAGCGACAGTGAGGTTGCTTGACGTGGCCGTTGGGTTTGATGTCACCGGGCACATGCTGGACGATGATCAGATCTATCGGTATACTGTGAAATTCGTACATCCGGTAGTCTCGTATAATTTTGCTGTAAGTTCTGTCACGTTATATCAAAGCGAACCCTATAAACAAAGTCCTCTAAATATTAGTGTAAGCAATGTCGCCACAATATTTTTTTAGTAAAGACGTGTTTTAATATTTTTGAACATTCGCTTGGCTGTAGAGGCAATCGTATACCCAACACAAATGCGAAAAAATAAAATCCTGTTTTTGTTGAAGGGATACATGTCATTGTTTGGAAACCGACATGTCCATGAGTCACCAAATTCGTAGAAATGTGACTACCACGACAACCCGAACTATGCTAATACTAAACTTATATTGTCACTTACGGATATGTTCCGTGATTGTTAATTGTTTTGAGCTTCATACATCGGCCAAACGAAGCGAACCATCTCATGCCGCATCAAGGAAAATATAAAGACTGAAAAACAAGAATGAGCAAAAATCTGCCTTAGCCGAGTATCTATTGCAGTCAGGGACCAATCACTGGATCAAATTTCACAAGCCACGTATTTTGTCTAAGGACAAACATTACTTACCTAGGCTGACAAGACAAGCAATTAAAATAAGAAAACATAAAATTTCAATCGAGAGGATGGCTTCAAATTGTCCAGTACGTGGAATCCAATTTTGAGTATGCTCAAAAGTAGCAGCCGGCATCATAATAAGGACTCCACAAAACCTGGTGATACTGTGAGTGTGTTTTGTCGTGACTTAGTGTCGAGTTCCAATAGCGCGTGTAGCAAAATACAAAGAAAGAGGGTGGACAGAGTTGTCTGCTTCTAACAATTTATTCATTGCATGCATTCTCCAGTTAACCCGCGATCGTGGCGCTTGCAACAGCGTCGAAGCTCAAAACTATTAACAATCAGGGAAGATATCCCGTAAGTGACAATATAAGTTTATGCTAATACTATTTATATTTTTAGATTATAAGAGACTTACACACGGATGCCTTATCAGTGACGGTGCAAGGAACAGTACCAAGGTACAGCGCCAACCAGATCGCCACCACCCTCCTTGCAGAATTTAGACCTAAAGATGATACGTCTGACTTGTTCCTTCAAACGGTAAGAATCAAGAACAATGCAACAATGCTTCTTTCGTCATCACGCCTGTGCCTCAAGTCTGCTATTACAATAGTGTCAGAATGGTATATCATTGATTTCATAATTGTTAATTTTGACAAGTTCGGTAATCTACTAATATAATGGCGTCATTATGAATTTTCAATGATCAACCACTGACACTCCATTGAAAGAAATGGCACTATGTAATGCCTCAAGGGCAGACGTGTGCCTATCTAATCCCAAGGTTCCCCCAGTATCTTCAAGTCCTATGATCTTATTGCCAGAAACTGGGCACATAGTGGTCCACCGATATCGTAAGCAGGGTCCAAGCTACCGGTTATTCGGGCTCCAGAAACAGGAACCTCCTCAAACTGCGAGCCGTATCGGGGAGTACTGCATTCTGAATCAGGTTCTTGATCGAACCGCCTAAGAAGAGCCTCTGAAGTTGTTCGTCCAGGCTCTTGGAAACATGCCATTGGCCGTTCCGACAATCAGCACATCCGTACTCCAGGTTGCTACTAATACATTCCTGATGGAAACATCTAACAACGCTCGGTCCGATCTTGGAATCGTCGCCTGTGTTCCCGTCCCCGTTAGCTTTCTGGGCACGCTCATTCCGTAGACCTCATTGATCGCTTTCTATCTGGCGAAATTGAGGCCTACTCATAAGGCAACCGAAAAAAGTGAATTTGCATGCATTTAGATTTTAAGACGATGGCGAATTCTAGTGCAGTTCTTTCAGTTCAAAATTAGCCGTTTTAATCCTTATAGGCATTTTTTTTAATAGGGACAAGCCCGCCACACTATTCCCAAACCACTGTAACTCCTTTTTTTTTTTTTTTTTTTTTTTTTTTTTTTTTTCGGATGGGAAATCATCAAATGACTTCTCCCGCTCTGGGCGGAGCAGGAGGGAGTGTCAGACTTTTACTGACTAAAACCCATCCATGTTCCTTCATCGCCCTTTGTGTTCCGGGGCCACGGTATCTCTTTCGAATAGTCCCGCAACCCCGGCAGGCATCGGTCCTTTCGGACCCCTTCCTTTTTGCTGACTCTCTTTGAGGCGCGCGTGGAACACGAACGCGCCGTCGACACGGCCTGTCGTCATGAGACGGACGGACGGCGAGCTAGCCCATAGCCCACCGTCCACAGGCCCGCGCCTACGGTGGCCGGGGGCCACGTGGTGGCCCCCGACGCCCGGGGCGTCTCCCGCGGCGGCCGGGACGCTGTGAGGTTCTCTCCCTCTCACGTTCCGCCACCTCCTTCTCTAGCATTACTGCTTCGCAGAAGGACGCGAGAGGTCGCCGCCGCCAATCGCCGCTTCGAGGACACGGCGGTGCTCCGCCCACGCGGGGCACACCTCCACCGTGTGCTCCACCGTGTCCTCCGGTCGATCCTCGCAATGGAAACACCCGGGCGTTTCCTCCCGCCCGATTCGGTGCAGGAACCTCCCGAAAACACCGTGTCCGGTGAGGACCTGCGTCGCCGTGGCGTGAGGACGCCGTGGCGTCTCTCAAGCCACTCCTCAAAGAGGGGACTTACCGCCACTATTGTGGCGTGCCCTGCACGGGGTTGCGACAGTCGCTCTCTCCATGTCGCCATGAGATCACGCCGGAAGTCTGTCCGCTGCGCGACAATTTGTCGCGGCAGCGGAGTTTCCCCTCCAGATCCCATGGCGGCAATCCGGCAAGGAGGCACGCCGCCTCACGGGAGATCGTGCGGTACCCACGGGCCAGCCTTACGGCTACCACCTTTTGGGGCGCTGTAACTCCTGAAAGCCAGAATCAACAGTAGCAACCACGAGAAAAGCGCCGAGACAATGAAGCTCGACGAAGTCCTAGAGAATGAATTTAACTGTCTTGGATCCCGCAATTATATTAATCAGAAAAGTATAGCGGGGGAGTAGGAAAAAATCGTAATTTCCACTTCCCTCCATATCAGCAGAAGACAGAACGAAACAAGGCCAATAGGGACAAAGGGTCATTTACAACTGGAAAGGCCCAATCGCCACTTGAACAAAGAATAAGGTTAACATTCGATTCAACAACAGACTTTTTGTGTCTACAAGTCTGCGACAGACAAAAACTCTGCTACAAATTTTGCGTGATTGATGTGTTTGACTACTTTTTTGTCCACTACGAGTATAAGGACTACAGGACCGCCGCTAACTATCTTCTACTCTTATATTTCAGTTTGACCCCAATGCTGCTACACCGTCTGGTATGCTCGCTTGGGGCCCCGAAGTCTTTCAACCGATAACGCTTGATGTGGTGAACCAAGTACCTTTTCCGCAAATTTGCTACAACTGTCCTGTATCTTACGATAGAAGTTACTTCGATTTGTAAAGCAAGAAACAATCGACATTTATTATTCTGATACACATTGAGAAATTATGAGACGCTTGCGTAATTGTCTATGCTGTTATGGGTTACATCATGAATAAAGAAACACTAAAGTTATTTGTTTTTCATTTTAAGGTGAAAGCGCCGAAAATTTCATGAGTTACCCTAATAGCGCTTCCTCCATAGCATTTATTGGCTTATTACAGTCTGCTTACAGTTATTTGACTTGGCGTCACTGGCAAAATCACAGTGCTCAGTATTCTCGTTGCAATAAGATTGCTGTTAGGATGCACCACATGTCAGAGGCTAAATAACTCTGTAAGGACTGTAGCACACCTTCCATCAGCTATAGCCACGTTACTACTAGGTACCATGACATTTCACGTTGTAGGCCTCTTATTAGGGTACAATGCATGATTTTTTTTATCACTCTAAACAAAGCGTATTAACATCACAAATAGCAATGTGAAATATATTTTTTTAATATCTGTAAAAAATACTAAGTTATAAGCATTTGAAACTGCTGATTAGACAAAGAGATCCGATACAGCGAATGACGTCATTCGCTGTATCGACGTACAAAATCCATCCGTTTATCTAGAAAGAGAGAGTAACAAAAGATTAAATGGTTATAACTTTTGTGTTGTTTGGCCGATTTATGTTTTGTTTTCGCTTTTTGTCATTATTTTTATAGTACTTTAACATTCCGTATCGAAATAAAAAAAAAAAATGCATGCATATTCCCTATTCTACAAATCACGTAAGTGAAAATATCAAAACCTGCTGCGTGCTGGTAGAACTTCAACGACAATTTGTAGATCTTTGACAGTTGTGACAGGCCAGAAGTCAGAAGCCCGAATGTCTATCAACTAGTCTTACCGACAGGTATCGTATTACCCAGTAATACGGGTCGTGGAGGTCAGATAGGCTCGGATAGGCTAGGATACCAAGGTAACCGACGTGGCCCGGAGAATTGCCAAACTTAAGTGGCAGTGGGCAGGGCACATTGCTCACAGAACGGATGGCCGATGGGGCCGAAAAGTTCTGGAGTGGCGATCGCGAACCGGAAGACGTTGCGTTGGAATGCCTCCCACTAGGTGGACCGATGACCTGGTGAAGGTTGCGGGAATCCGCTGGATGCGAGTCGCACGGGACCGGTCAATGTGGCGACACTTGGGCGAGGCCTATGTCCAGCAGTGGACGTCTTTCGGCTGAAATGATGATGATGATGATGAGGCTAGGATAATCGCTTCATGTAAATACTGATAGTCAACTGTTACCGGTTAGTTTAGGTAAATCTTTCCACTCATTATCATTACCCGGCCTTTATCCCAATTTATTTAGGGCCATCACAGATGTCTTCTTTTTCCATACTTACTCGTCATAGCAGTCACGTCCTTTAAATACGAAAAGAATAAAAATTACAATGGTTTTCGAGATCTTACTTGTCGAATAATAATTATATTTCGTTATCAAAACCGAGATTAAAATAATTCTCATTACAAAATCATCGTGATTAATCTGCTTGAAGTAACAATGTTACATCGATAACTACCATACAAAGAAAGTCTTTACATCTAAGATTAGTTAAAAATAATAATCAATTACCCTGTTTGACAGATATTATCATTTACGTGCTAGCTTCAACATTACTTACGCAATGTTCAGTTTTATGATAACAATTTTTTGAAGTGCATTATTTTTAATTACGTTCGGTGTGCTCTGTTCTTAATAATGAAATCTGTTTTGATAATTTTGTTTGTATGTGTGGTGGTTGCATTAGGACAAATGAATAATATACCATGGAGTAAGTTATATCTACTTGTAAACTATTTTGCTGGGAAGGCCATGAATGGAGGAAATATTTGGAAAGGAAGGAATTATTTGAAAGAAAAAGAAGTAAACGAAACAGTGACGACTGACATTAGAGAATGGTAAATAAAATGTGTAACGCCCTCCCCAATTTGTATAGAACAAGAGCAGGAAATTATTTATGATGATGCATGATAAGTTTGAGCAAATCGCGTGTTTATTGTGATTGGCGAAGCCAATGTCCAGCTCTGGACTTCTATAAGTTGATGTATTTACAATGACCTAAACTCGTGGATTGCCACCCATCATTAATCGCTGGTTGGCGATCTAATGGGTTCCGATTTCAGTATTCTTTTAACTGTTCAATGTTAGGGCACTGCACTATTCGTCGGATAGCAACTGTTTCATGTCAGATAAAACTCTGGAGATACTTGTAAAAATTACAGGGGACAACCCTTCTACGATGGTACGGAAACCTTTACTTGGTCCGGTTTTAGGGTTCCGTAGACAAATGGCAAAAAACGGTACCCTTATGGATTCGTCATGTCTGTCTGTCTGTCTGTCCGTCCGTATGTCACAGCCACTTATTCCAAAACTATAAGAACTACGCTGTTGAAACTTGGTACCTAAGGAGATGTATTCTGTGAACCGCATTAAAATTTTCACACAAAAATAGAAAAAAAAAACAATACATTTTGGGGGTTCCGAATACTTAAAACTGAAACCCATGCCACACGCATGGGTTCGATGAAAAACAAAAATGGGTATCTATGGATAGGTCTTCAATTTAATTTTTTTCTAAACTGAATAGTTTGCGCGAGAGACACTTCCAAAGTGGGAAAATGTGTGTCCCCCCCCCTGTAACTTCTAAAATAAGAGAATAATAAAACTAAAAAAAAATTGTGATGTACATTACCATGTAAACTTCCACCGAAAATTAGTTTGAACGAGATCTAGTAAGTAGTTTTTTTTTTAATACATCATAAATCGTAAACCGCAATTTACCTTTCATTAAAAAAAAATATCAAAGATCTTTAGTCAAAAAAAAAGATTTCACTAATTTTTTATGGAGAACTCACACTTGGCCAAAAATGTTGTAGGTAGGTATACCAAAACTGATTTCATTAAAATAAGCTAAAGTTTCTTCTCGTGGATTTTGATGTCCCCATAAAATGCCACTCTTAGCATGTACATAATAATATCTTTACAAATACTTTTTGTATAGCAACACGAGCACGTGTCAGGCGCCACACGGAATTCTTCTCGCAAGTGGTGCAAGAAACGGTCTACGAAATTGAGAGAAGAGGATTTAGTACTCTGACGCTGTCAAATTACACGCAAAATATTGAGTAAGTTTATAGGTACATTGGTACTTTGATTATCAGTCCCTCTAAGTAGGACTCGTTTAAAAGGATCCCAGTAGCCGAATGGCCAAAAAAGGAAATCATAGATTCTTCCTGTTCGTCTGTGAGACTGTCCGTCCGTCCGAGAATGTTGGCACCATGTAGTTGTAACTAATTTAGAGAATGCCTTCCATGAACAGCAACACAAAGATTAAAAAAATATTGTCTCGCCCCTCCGAGGTAAGTAGGTATGTACTTAGTTGAGAGTTGAAAATCGACATAACTGTGTATGGTGTCTATTGACAGCTCTTAGAGGGAACTCCTAAAAAAATGTGGGTTTGTAGAACGGAAAAAGAACTTTCAATGAAAATAAATGCTTGGTTGCAGTTTGATAATAGGTTTACTAGGTTAAGGCTGCCTGTCCACTGAAGCGGAGCGAGGCTGCGGAGCGGAGCAACGGAGAAATATTAACCAATAGGATTGTATACTGGAGCGGAGCTGAGATTTGATGCGATCCTATTGGTTAATATTTCTCCGTTTCTCCGCTCCGTAGCCTCGCTCCGCTTTAGTGGACAGGCAGCCTTATGCTCACCCTGACATCTCTTAAGCAGGAAGCTCTGGTTTATTATTACAATTTTTTAAACATTTTAGCCACCAGATGTACAAATGGCATGTAAACGGAACAGCGACCTACACCAACGGCTTTTTGGTGTCAATCCAGCAGATCGATGTGACTGCTATGACGCAGTCAGTGGGTGTGCCTGCTATTGATGGTGTCCGTACTCCTAGCGCTACTGTCAGTGGAAGACTAAACTTGAGGGATGCGAAACTTGGCTATGATGTGATCTTCGCTGAGGTCAATGGTCCTGTACACAAATACACCGGGGATTACACACATACCTTGATCAATTGGTTGATTAGTGTAAGTTGACCTATGTTATGCTATAGTGGGCTAGTCAGCCTTGTGACTGCCTCTCTGACCTGCACAACGCATTAACTGGGAAATAATACTGGTTAGACCCTTTGGTAAGACTGGTTGTCAGACTTTCTGGCTGCATACTGCTAGTAACGACTCTCAAAGATTTACACAGCCGGGTCCGGGTTTTCCGAGGCAGGAAGGAGTCTGGATATATTTATTTATTATTATTTATTTTACAGTTTTAGGAAAACTTACAGTTAAAAATTTACACATGATTAAGAGTAACAAAATTAAAAGGCATATTCAATTTAAGAAGGCAGACAGTGTTTGTAAAGACAGTATCATAGGTAAAAATGAGTTTCAAATAGCGCAAATTGAATTCACTTAGTTTACGTTATCAAAAAAGAAATTGCAAAGAGTTCTTTTTAATTTTGAGATGCTAGTACTGAAAATATCGATGTCAACGCCCAGGGCGTTGACATCGATATTTTCCAACCGCATTATACGTATGACTCGCTCTAATTAAGTATGAGTTTCGTCTATGTTTGTCTATAAAGGTAGTCACCCATACTTGGACGGCAACAGTGGCCCTTCGTTAGACTCGTGCGACTGTAATTATTTAATCACTTCGCCCGCGACTTCGTCCGCATAAATGGCGATAGCTTAGCTAATTTGCATGATATCAATATAATTTATAGTCTATGTTACTCGGTAAAGATGTAGCTTTCTAATAGTGAAAGAAAAATCAGTTGAGTAGTTCTTGAGTTAAATCGTAACAAAGAAACAAATAAATCTAATATTTCCTCTTTAAAATATTAGTTTAGACGAGCTTCTCTCTTTTCTATCATTTCTTTTGACCGCAATCTCGCTTGTTGGAAAATGGGATTATTTATTTACCATGTCTATGTACGGTCGAACAAGCTATTTGGTTTACAGTTTAACCAACAAATTACATTGTAAAATGTAAACCAAATAGTTTGTTCGACCGTAGGTACCTAACATATTTTGTTCTGAGTTCCCAATATCGAAATATTGCACTGTTGCAAGCACCATGATAAACGAATAAACTGAAGCTATTGCGGGTGAGTGTTATGAGCAGACAAATCGGTCTACCCTCTTTCATGTACCGGTACCACTGTCACTCACAACCCGAACTTTTGTCGGCACTTTTCCGGTTTTTACACAGTTGAATCACTTGAAACAAATGATAAGGTCTGCACACAAACCAATCCACAAACAATCCCCTTCTTAGAAAATAATTATGTTACAAATCCCTTTTTAGATAATTATGTACTTAGTTCAAAGGCATAGAATAATTCAATTCTTGGAAGAAAATTTCCAAGAACCCTCGATCATGAAATAATTTTATTTTCAATTTAATTTTCCAGATTGAGAAAAATTTGATAACCAACGAGGTAACGGTTTCATTGACACCAAACACATCTGGAAATCTCGTTAGAATGGTATACAGACCCGCCACCAATATAACTGAAGTAATTTCTAGAAACGTAAGTGTTATATTATACTAAACATCAGATTTAATGGGGATCAGGGCCCGTACCAGTGGTACGGGCCCTGATCCCCATGCTTCACACCTTTGCCTCTCCTCCAACCTGGTGAAAGCATAGCGTGGAAAAAAAAGAAATTTAAAATCATAGTTTTTAAATTCGTGACAAAAATATTTGGCCTTTTTTTTATTTTACTTCTTTAGAAGTGTATTGAAAAACGTCGTTTGATACACGTGGACATTTGTTATTGCAGTTCTCGGCTCAAAAACACCCTCGCCTACGGGTTGGGAGTTAATTCCGCCTCGAATGCAATAACAAACTTTCTCCACTTGTATCAAAATGTAGGTACTATTGATCAACATACAGCCTGACACCGACCTGCAAATTGCAAAAAAAAAAAACAAAAGATTCAATTTTTTTTTTTATTTGCAGTTCGCGGGGTAACCCTGTGGACCTGTGGTGAATAAACTGTGAAATAACTATTTAACATAAAGTACTAAGTAACAGTCAATCGTAATGGAAGTCATTGTTGAACAGTGTGATTGGTATTAATAGGCCCTTCCCGGCCCGTCTATCGTCAACGCGAGCATGGTCGAAAAGCTTGTTGTTTCATCCGGAGCCACAGCAGTGGTATTCTTTCAACTCCCCTGTCTTACTTAGCCCCGACCCCTCACTACACGTCTCGCGCGCACCTCATATCGCTTAGCGCGAGGACATTGAACGAAAAATATTGTTCGACAATTTATAAAACTTGTTCCAGGAAATACGTGTTTTTAATAAGTCTTTGAAATTTGTGAAATAAATATTTGTCATTTAGAATCTCTACTACATTTGCAAGGCTTATAGAAGGATATTTTCTTTACTTTTACAATTTATGAGTACGTTATGAAAGGCCAACGTTGAGATAAAATTTGTGCAAAACAGCATTTTTTGGAAGCTTAAATATTGAATTTGTTTCTACAAATTTTTATTTTTTGCTTCAATAGAAGCCTAGATATAGTAGTGTGTAACAACGGCATAATCACGCACGAGCGTTTGTCAAAATTCTCGCGAAAACTATGGCGGGTTGGCCGCTCGTAAGGTGCATTGATGCATTCCCTAAACACCTAATTTGCAAAAATGTTGACCCTGGCAACTTGGGCAACATGTAGATGTTATGGAGGAAACCTTTGCCCAGTAGTGTGTTGTTTGTTTGTTAATTAAATAATAAATAAATAAAATCATTTATTTCAGGTCCGAGACCCATATTAAACAAAAATACAAACACATATAATTAAAATTGCAGAATTACATTAAGAAATAAATAAATAAATGTCAAAATAAATTAACAAATACAAAATTTGGAATTACAAGAAATTTAAACGTCAAAATTAATTATCAAAATAATACAATACGTGGAATTAAAAGAAATATGTCAAAACAATCGTATATAATTATATGTAAACATTAGGTCTAAGCAACATGCCGGTTACAGCAGTGCCTCATATAAGGACAATCAAGTCTCCCCGCAATCATCGCCAGGACAGTGTTGGAGCTGGCTCGCACCCTGCGCACCAAGGACGCGCACCGCTTGCGCATGGTGGCGTGAAAACAGTCGGTGCGCGCTTCCGCAAACATGCCCGAGGCACTGCAGAAACGAGGCAGCCCCAACACTGCCCTGAACGCATTGTTATACTGGACGCGGAGGGTGTTGTAGCTAGCTTGTGTGTAGCGAGCCCACAGACTGCACGTGTATAGAGAGGTGCAGTACGCCTTGAACAGGGTGATTTTAACTAGATTTGAACAACGTGCAAACCTGCGGGCGAGCATGTTTGCTCTTTTCGACAAAGCCCCAGACTGCACGTGTATAGAGAGGTGCAGTACGCCTTGAACAGGGTGATTTTAACTAGATTTGAACAACGTGCAAACCTGCGGGCGAGCATGTTTGCTCTTTTCGACAAAGCCCTCCGCTCCCGATCGATGTCTGCATGATCCCTGAGATCAGACGTGACTAAATGCCCAAGGTACTTAAATTGATCCACTCTATCCAGAGGTAAACCATTCAGATAAAGCGGAGGCACCGTTTCAGGGCACTTAGCACCACCAGACGCAAAGACCATGCATTGACTTTTTGAGACGTTATATTTTAGATCGTGCTCACCTGCATAATCCTCACATATTCGTAGCAACCTCCTCAGACCACAGACCGACGCGCTCAACAGGACCATGTCGTCAGCATAGCTTAAATTGTTGACGCATACACCGTCAACATGACAACCGACATGCTCACTGCTGAGCGCGACAATGAGTGCATCCATGTAGAGGTTGAAAAGGGTGGGCGAGGTCAGGCCGCCCTGCCTCACCCCACACTCCAACCGATACGGCTCCGACACTGCCTCCATCCACCTGACACTGTTGACCTGATGCGCATACCAATACCTGAAGATAGCCACAAGTTCACGCGGCAGATTAATGCTCGCGAGCTTATCCCACAGGATATCATACGCAACCAGGTCAAAAGCCTTGGATAAGTCGAGGAAACACGCGTATACGGGAGTCCTACGGTCTGTATAGTATCTGACGGTGACGGATTAAAGACTGTCTCTTCTATTACAAATTATTAGCTTCTACCTGTGCTGTGGTTCGCCCGTCCATTTAGTATAAATCCATTAATAAAAAATAAAAATAAATAGTTAATCGTTTTCACCAAGAAACACAAGTTTTTCAAAAATCATTCAAAATAACGTTACTAAACTTTTTAACTCTTAGGTACCAGCTCTGGCCATAGTGCACCTACTTACTGTTTCTTTATTTTTTTCCAGTATTCGCCGAATCTTAACGATCCGGGTGTCGCAACTTGGTCGACTATTCTAGAACCGATTATATTGGATGTTATTAGAAACAAGTTTCCGTTTCCCGAAGTGTGCTTCAATCATTGTGGATAGAGGGTTGCGCAATAAGGAATCCTGCAAAATTCGATAAAATAAATTGAGGGATTATTTTACCTTAGAGAAAATGATTTCGATGTTTTATTATTCTTTGATACATTTTACAGGACAAAAAATATTCAATTGAAGCAATTTTCATAAACACCTAATTATGATTGTAGTGCTTGCATAAAGGTAGGTAATAGACTATCAGAGTGGGTACCAATAATATTTATTTACCTACTGGTTGCGATTGTAACGTGCTAAGGTGCCAACGTTTGACGACCCGAATGGCGCAGCGGTAGTGAGGCTGCCTTACGTTCTTAGGGTCCCGGGTTCGAATCCCGGTTGAAGCAAATGTTACCATTTATCTTTATAAAAAAAAGCTACAACAGTTTTGTTTGGTTCTTTAACCTCTTTGCAACCACATTCGTTGTTACTTTTCAGATAGTTGCAAACTTCGTCAGCTAGCTAATTTAATTTACAACCCCAATCAATTAGCATCTTCAATTTCACTCGTCTTCATCACATTCTATCCCTGTATCATCGTCAATTTTGTAAATTAATGTACTTTCCTTTTTTTTTTTGAATATAGCTGCGTTTTCTTAACGTGGTCGTTTAATAAATATATTGTTTTGTTCGAGTTTTTTTTTATTGTTTTTTCTTACAATATCTTTGGTATTGGTTTTCCTATCTTACAACAGTTGTGACACTGTTTCCTTTAACAGGAAAAAAAAAACTTAATGTTCGTGTACACTACTCCCACATTATTCCACTTGAATAAATGTTTGTCGCTATCGAGATTCTTCTCTAGCCAAAATCAAAGTATTTTATTTCACATAGGCCTACATGGGCACTTCATAAAACATCGATAAAGTCGTACGGAACGTCGGTTTGGGTTGGCCATTTCCTACGGAGAAGAACCGCAAGAAACTCCATGGTTCTTTTAAAATAAATTAAGTTGTTTCTGTAACACACCCGACCCGATACACCATACAAACAATACCGATGTTCATTTTGAGACTTTGTTACCCCATTTCCCCCTTTAGGGGTTGAATTCTGAAAAAACCTGAAACGTTAACTCATTTATCGATAGGAGTACTTCTGTGAAGTTTCGAATAAAACAGTCTTACCTTAACCTCATAAGATACGTATGTGCCAAATTTGGAATCTCTAGACCCAGCGGTTTGGGCTGTGCATTGATTTTTAGACTTTGTCACCCCATTTCCCCCTCTTAGGGGTTGAATTCTGAAAAAACCTGAAACTCATTTCTACTCATATATCAATAGGAGTACTCCTGTGAAGTTTTTAATTAAATAGTCTAACTAATCTTGTTCCCCATACAAATTTTGGAGCCCCGTTTAACCCCCTTAGGGGGTGAATTTTGAAAAATCCTTTCTTAGTGCACCCCTAGACCACATAAAGAATCTACTTACCAAATGTGGAATCTGCAGACCCAGCGGTTTGGGCTGTGCGTTGATTGCTTTTTTCGTTCACCGGCGTTGATAGATGAGTGAGTCAGTCAGTCAGTCAGTTTTTTCTTTTATCTAGTTAGATTTGTCATCTTGTTTCCGAGCATTCGGTTTGAGTTCGTGTTTAATCGTGTAATCTCGTGAATGTATTAAAATGCAAAATTGGAAATCTTGAAAGTGGCCTAACAATTAAAGTCCGTGACTGTAACTACAATATTTTTTTTTTATGGCAATTTGCCGAAGACTACGGCAATTTCTGCCAGTGTCGCGTAGTGGCTATACATGGGTATTTTAATTAATAAATAGATATTTATAGAGAGAATATGAACTTAAACTTTTTGTTAGCCCTGAAACATACACAAAACATAGGAGTTAGTAAGATAAAATATATACAGGGTGTAAAAGACCTCATCACGAAGCCGTCAACCAACCATTCTGTACATCAAACTAAGTAACTTTACGCAAAAATTATTGCTGGGAAACGACTTTTTTTTTGGGGTGAAAAATCATGTTTTGTGGTAGAACTCAATGTAACGCACTCAAAGCATTGTGGTCGTGGAAGTGTTGAAAATAAAAATCTTACATTAAAAACTTGTATTTAAAAAAAAAACTTGTCAAAAAGTTGGAACTTTGATTTGATTTGATTTGATATCTCCGTAACTAGAAAGTTCCCAGGTATGTTGTAGAACAAAAAAATGATCGCAATGACGAGGAGAATAAGTGCCTTTCGGCTTCGTTAAGAGGTGTTTTACACCTTTTATATGTCGTGTATAAACAATATATTTATTAAATTTTAAATGTCTGAATATTAGAGTTTAATTGTTATTGGAAATAAATTTAATAAAAGCACGTATAATTTGGGGATTAGGGAAAAATGAGAGGAGGTGACGGACATTAATGGGTTTTTGGATGTTCAACTTTGTAATAACTTTATCAAAAGAGGAAACTTTATTCAAAGGGCAATTAAAAATATGTGATACGTACCATCATCCAGCCCACACTCACACAAAGCACTGTCGCGGACCCTAATTTTATGGAGGAAAACTGGGGTACAGCAGTGGCCAATACGGATTCTGCATTTATCGGATGTGACGGTTTTGGATGTTTCTTTGTATTTATAAAACCAAGGCTTGGGGGGAATGGTTGGTTGAATAGATGCAAACGATCTAGCCTTTGATTTGGAAGATTGAGACCAGTGGTCTTGCCAGGATTTAAAAAGATCTACTTTGGCCTTGTGAATCAAGTCATAGACCTGAACAGCATAATGTTTTTTATCTCCCAGATTGCTGCTGACCGCATACTTAGCTGCTATATCTACCAGCTCATTGCCCTTAATATTCATATGACTAGGAATCCATACTAGTATTATCTCAATGTTTTTTTTATAACAAGAATGTAGGACAGTTTTGATTTCAACTATGATTGGGCTACGTAGGTTATTTAAATGATTTTTTAATTATTGCCTCCAGAGCACTCCTAGAGTCAGAAAAGATGACTGCTTTTGTAATACCTGAATGAGAGGAAATAAATAAACACGCCTCCAAAATTCCAATGCACTCCCCAGTAAAAACCGAAGACTCTGGAGGGCATTGGAACTGAAGGAATCTCTGGCAGTTGGAATTACAAACAGCAATGCCTGTTTTACCGTCGGAGGTCAATTTAGAAGCGTCTGTATAAAATTTGTAGTGATCAGACCAGTTGTTATTAACAGTCGAAAGAAAATGGTCATTAGCATTGGTGGTGTCCTTATTCCAATATAAGTCATCTTTGGAACAAAACTTAGAATTTCATACGGACATGTGTAGAGTGGGAATTTATTACACTGAGGAATGGGAGACTTATCTTCCACATTCCGGATATTCCTAAATGAATTAAGGATCAAAGGGGGGTCTTTATGTTTCCAATAATCGCTTTGTCTACATAAATTATCTAGTGTGGAAAGCTTAGAAAGAAATATATGATCACTAAGAAGATATGCCTTGTACATATATTTATCGACTAGGTATTGTCTACGGAGAAGAAGGGGAGGGTCGCCACTCTCAACTTGCAGTGCTTTGGTAGGAGTGGATCTCATACAACCTAGTACAATGCGGAGGGATTTCGACTGAATGGTTTCCAGCTTGGCCAATGCAACCTTACCACAGGGTTCCAGGAGGAAAAACCCATAGTCCAGTAAACTTCTTATTGTAGCATTGTATATGAGTTTAAGAGTAAAGGGATGAGCACCCCACCAAACACCCGCTAGAGCACGTAGCATATTAAGGTTCTTCTCACATTTATTGACTATATAATTGAGATGAAAGACACCAGATAATTTACAGTCCAAAATTACCCCAAAGAATTTTACATTATCCTCGACATTGATCGGGGATCCTTCTATTTCAAGGTGGACATATGGAGTTAAACGTTTACGTGAGAAAACTACAACGGAGCTTTTAGGAGCTGACAAGCTAAGACCATGAGAGATTAACCACTGGTTTAGGAAGTTAAGGGATATTTGCATGGATTCTGTAGCAATTTCCACAGACGAGGTAGGAATATATAAGCATAGGTCATCTGCGTATTGTAAAATCTGGCAGTCGTTATTAAGGGACTTGTGAAGATCAGACGTGTAAATACTGTATCAAAGAGGACTTAGTACTGAGCCCTGGGGTAACCCACGCCAAACAGTTCTGGGGTCATATGATTCCCCTGGAACATGGAGTTTAATACTGCGTCCAGCCAACAAGTTACAAATACAGTTAAGTATCTTTACCGGGATACTCAGCGGCCTTACGGTCATAACCAGGATGGGGGGGTGTGTGGGCTTTGGACGGGTAGTAACAATTTTTTTGCTGGAGGAAGAAGTAGGGCTTTGGGAATGGGAGATATAATTAGGAATTGGGAGACGGGGGGGACGGGGATCATGGTTAAGAGTTTGGTGGATAGTCAGTGCAGGAGGGGCTGACGCCGTAACATCTGCAAAAGATCGGTAGGAGGGGGCGTGACGTTTGGCTGCTTCAGAATAAGATACATTATCCTTAGCCATGGTGGACTCGATGTTCCGCTGACGCAGATATTCCGGGCATTGACGACTGTTGGCAGGGTGGGCACCCGTACAATAAAAGCATTTAGGCTCTTCAATGGAACACCGGTCCCCAAAGTGGTCACCACCACAGCGGTAACACCGTGACTTTGACCGACATTGAGTCCTGGTGTGTCCGTATTTGCAGCACCCAAAACACTGGACAGTGGGAAAATTATAGATCAACTGGACCCTTCCAGTTGAGATCTATAATTTTCCCACTGTCAGAGCCTCCCGGATCGAGTTTTTTGCTGTTTCAATTCCCTAATTGAAACAGCAAAAAACTCGATCCGGGAGGCTCTGACCATCAAATGTGATTACTACGCTCGATGTAGCAATCCATTCCGTTTACCCATCATTGGTAACTCTGCGGTTCAATCTCCTCACCTTCAACACCTTGCCAAGTGGGGACTTCAGGGCATCTAAGACTTCAATGTTAGTCCAATCAGTAGGGACGCCCCTCACTACACCCATCCTGGTGATGTTGAATGTAGGTATCATTATTGTGAAGCCTTTTTGTTTGATTGACTCATTGTCGATAAATGCATTGGCATCTTCCGAGCCCTTGAACTCTACTGATACCCTGTTTCTTCCTATTCTCTTTATACCCCCATCTACAATATTCATAACATTCAGTTTCTGTAATAATTGACCGAATTTTATAGGGTGGAGGGTAGTGCCAGAGGCTGGATCGGATTCGAAAAGAGATGCGTAGACTAAAAATGGATGACTATCTAAATGCGAGTTCTTGGTGCGTGAGATCAATGACGGAGCCGTGACCCGGTCGCGTTTAGTCGCTGAAGCATTTTCGCCCGTGACATTCGTAGCGTCGTTGTGGAGATGATTTTCAACGAGTTTCCTCTTTTGAGAAGCTACTTCAACTTCCATTGTCTCAAATTGAGACAGTGGAGCCGTCAGAATAGGCGCATGTGAAAACAAATCTTGGAATTGTAGCTGAGCGGGGTGGGGGGGGGGGGGGTCCGGCGGGTGGCCAGGAGACCGCTCGTCATCCGCCATTGTCAATCAGCATAGGTCAGTAGAATATTAAATAGAATAAAAACTTACCAAATGTAAGATCACGTACACAATAAAAACAAACACAGGACGAGCACAGACACGTAAAATACACACAAAAACCACCAAAAAAAGCAGAGAAAGAGCCAAAAATCGATCGAAAACGACATGTACTCGCCACAAACGCCTTTCCACCCTCCTACCTACAAATAGTCCATGTAACATTTAACAGAAGTGGAGTAAGCAAGTGGCAGTTTTTATCCCATTACTTTATTTATATATTATGATATTCCCTACCAATAACGAATTTAAAAAAATAGAACAGTCCTTAGATCCCAAAACTGTTCCTTTTTATTAAAAAAGATCTTTTCCATCTATTTCCGAACGAAAGTTTTGCCGCCAATCAAAATCAATTGACAGCCGTCAAGTCGAAGAGTCGATTGACAACGTCACAAATTAATTTGTTTTGCTTTATCGGTTTAATACAACAGAAAACTAATGATATTTATTTGCCCAAACAGCAATAATATGTCACGCGTCGTCTTAGTTGTTTAGGACCATCGTGTTCAGTTACAATGTTCATTTTATGACTGCAAAATGTGTGATGAAACGAACGAAGAACGTCAAGACAACGAATTTGCAGCATTACAGGTTAGTAAATTATTGTATTCATTGTAAATAAAAATATTTCTGGATGATGAAAAAAAATACTAGTTTTCATAACACAACGGTATTTCTAAAATGTTGTATTATTATTCCGTTTTTATGGTTCCCGGTTTTTTTTTCGTCGTGGCGGGCATTCAAATTAGGCCAAGGTAACTACTTTTACACACACGGGAAGGCGAAGTAGGTAATTTTTGTATACCTACTAATGCGTTTTTCACGTATTCGGCCTATCTTAGCTTGATAAACAAAATAAACAATTCTAGTTTTGCCATAGATTACTTTGGTACAGAGAAAGAGATAATTTGGATGAGTCAGATAGTGTAGCAACTATCTGATTCTCAAAAAAGGAACTTGATAAAAATGCTGTTGGTCTGGTACCAATGGAATGATCTATAATCTTGAAATTAGACTTCATCAAGTGGGTCCAATGATGAAGTGCAAACACATTTCATCATCACTATACTTATGAAGTGATAATAATTATTATCTCAACTTCATAATATTGAATACTTTATACCTACACCTACCTATTTACTGAATTTATATTAATGAGTCAAAAATAAAAACCTAGCTTTATAGAAATATCGTTGATCTATGAAAAACAAATAACTTTCATCATTCAGAGTTCTTTTTATAACTTACAGAGTCTGTAATTGTTATGTATACAGGTGACTTTTTTATCACTTTCCTAAAAAAAAGGGTATAATAGGTGAACGGAGTAGAAGCAAATGGCAAACTTATTTTTTTTTTTTTTTTAAGGAAAAGTTAAAAAAAAAATTTAACTCATATCATACACTTATTGCGTATCATTTGAAATTTGATAGTTATCATATTTTTTTCAAAACTTTTCTTTGTTCTAAGATGAAAAGTTGTAACGTTACAGTTTCCTGGATAGGATCCACAAAACTGTAAGGTCACTCTGAGCACTCACCTACCTAACTTTCAGTCTGGAGGGGAGCACTATTAAAAGAAATAGACAAGGGGACGAGTTATAAGAATTTATTAACAAAGATCCTAACCTAAAAGCTGGAGCTACTTAAATCACTAATGCCAGTGAAGCTGGCGGAAAAATACTAAAGATGAACGCAGAATGGAATAAATAACTGAAGAACGTCCGTCTTCAGACTGTGGAGGAGGACCGAGGAACCATCAACTCTCAGGCCGTAGAGAAGGGCCGAGGGCATCCGTCTTCAGACGGTGGTGGACGGCCGAGGACCGTCAATCCTCAGGCCGTAGGAGGAGGGCCGAGGACATCTGTCTTCCGACCGTGGAGGAGGGCCGAGGAGCATCAAATCTTCATCATCAGGCTTGTGCAGCTCAAGCATCAAGGTTTCCAGGTGTTCTAGGTGAGGGTGTGGCACGGAGAGAGGCCGACTTAAAACTGAAGAATAAGGGGAACTGCCCTTTAGATATACTTTTATGGAGCTTCTCAGAGGTGTTCCTGCTCTCAGCTCCGAACGTAGACTGCCCATTTCACCAACAGGCTCCTGTCAACTCCAGATAATTTACATTTTAAAATTAGAAAATTATTAAAAAGAAAATCGAATGAGGTTGATGTGATTTACCTATACAACCTACAACTAGCTCCAGCAATAAATTAAAAATAAAACTAGGGTTGCCACTAACTGACATTACAAAAGTAAACAAAGATTTAATAAAGATAAAAACTTAAATAACATGAATTACAAGGCAAAAAGGCCAAAGCCGTTGCTAAGCCTCCAAGAAATGACCATGAAGCTACCTAGGGAGGACGAATGCTTAAATTTTCAGGTTAATAATATCCAAAAATGTAAGTAAAAAACCATATAAAAGACATACACATTACAAAGTTTACTTGAAATTTGTAGCGTTTTTTGATAATGGATCAATTTTTTTCTAAGCTGTGGAACAAAGAAAAAAAAACTAGGTATATAAATTCTGTTCATCTAATATACCCATTTTTTTTTTGGAAAGTGATAATAAAGTCATCCGGTATAATTACCTACATCTCAATCAAAAGAAACCTCACTTTCGAAAAGTAGGTCTGACTTCTGTTCTGCTTAGCCAAGCATGTAACAAATAAAAATAACAAACACTTTGCTTGCTACCCAAGACCTTATGGCCGAGCAGTAGCGGATGTGACCACTAGACCAACGGTAATACTGATAGGTACACCTCAGCCTATACTTTCGGGGATTACCAATGTAATGTTAAGTACGTAAGACTAAGAATCATTTTGCTTTGGCAGGCTATTTACGGTGATGCTGTAGTGGATAACCGTGAGGCCGTTGCGTGGAAGATATGGAGGCCTATAGATCTGATGCTCACTTTAAACCCATTGCACAACTCCGATATCAAAGGTGTACACTGTTCCGTTATATTACATTTTAAATGTTGTGCAAATTATCCTGATAAGTAAGTACTTACTCGTATTAAGATTTTCCTCAATATTAATAGTTTGTTAATGTAAATTAAAGCAAAATACTTATATGTAATGGGGAAGGAAACTGTGGAAATAATGGCACTAGCATAGCTGGTTCCCAACATCGTCATTGGTTGTTAATGTGGTAATGTCATTTTATATTTCAAAATAGCTTGACTTCATTGGTCAGATTGAGACCTAGCTATGGTCGCGTCATCTACAATGAGCTTTTAACGGTCTTCCCCATTATGATGAAATGGCAAGAAAGGAGGAGTCTAATAAGATGACAAGTATTAAAAAAGTATAAAAGCAGAAGACATGCTTCGCCGTAAACCGTAAATAAATAAATTCAAAGGTCTATGATGGTTGTATAAAATTACATTACATCTAATAAAACTTAAATACTTATTATTTTTTGTTCCCAAGAGGTTTTAAAAAATTTTTAATGTGTGATTTTATTAAATCCAAATCTGTTTAGACATAGTGCTTGGCCTCTATTACAAATTTGACACTAATCAATATTATTTATGATGTTTTCAGGCCACTAAGTGTGGCGATCCACAAAATGCGAGGCTTATCAACTGAAAATTGTACGAAATTATTGTCAGAATTGGAAGAACTGGCAAAAAACTTATGTGGGGAAGTCTGTATATTTCAATTAGCACAACATGCTCAGGTAATATTAGTTGGTTTAATGTAACACGGCTGACAATCACGCTTGTATCCATCGTAGCAGTAGGCAGAGGTCACATAGCCCATTATGTCTAAGCGTGGTAATATAGAGGGACAGGTTTTTCTTCGTCTTTTGCGAAAATCACTTTCGTGCCAAAAGAGACGACGCGCGACGGTGGCTTACGCGCTCTTACACCCAATGATGAACTGAATAGGCGAGATGTTATCCACAGCTTGATATTAATAATGCCTTGGCTTTCGGCTTAGCCAGTACCACCACAAGTACACACTTGCATCAATACGTTAATTATTTTGTTATTTTACAGCAATTTCTGCACGAGTACAACATACCAACTCTGTCTTTTTATGATGAAATGTTAAAACAGAAGAATGAACAAGAGCAGTTAAAACTACATGATCTGAAAGTTAAGGAAAATGAAGAGGTATGGATTACTAGCATTACATACTTATTTTAACCCCCCATCAAAAAAGAGTGTCTGTCTGTGACGTCGTAGCTCCCAAACGGATGAACCGATTTTGATTTAGTCTTTTTTTGTTCGAAAGGTGACCTATTCGAGAGTTTTCTTAGCTATGATTCAAAAAAATCTGATCAGCCATTTGATAATTATCAGCTCTTTCCTAGGCGATACTGTAACAGTGCTTGTAAGTGTTTCTTTTGCAGTAAAGTAAAGTCCATGATTTTCATCATTTCAGCGCCAAAAAATGAAGGATGAGATTCAAAGACGGCAAGAAATCCTCAAGTCTGGCAGACAACGTATTCATAGGTCTAGTTTTAGCCAGGAAAACGATAGTCTTGATGGCCACGGGGATGCTCCAGAACTTGTCTAGTAAGTATAGGCACTAAACATTTTAATCATCAATTTTATAAAATATTTTGTGAATTTTGGACAGTGGTTGTGGTTTATAAAGGCGTATTTAGCTAATAAGAAAACATAACGCTTGTAAGCTCCGAAGGGTTAGCCACAGGTGTACCTAATATTACGCTCACATTTCTCCAATAATACAGGACAAGCCTATTGCCATCAACTGGGCAAAAATCCAGACTCCATGGCTGCTACTCAGAAATTCCTGATGTAAAAAACCCAATAACACTTGGTCCGACCTTGGAATCGAGTTCAGGACCTTGTGCTCAGCAATTGCACTTGCAACCACTACACCAATAAATAAATAATAATAATAATAAAATTTTATTAAAAAAAAAAAAAAAAAAATATATGAGGTAAACGTTTACAGTTTTTCTTAAATCTATGACAAGTTCACCCATGCTTTGAGCCTGAACTAGGTAATCCTGTGTTTCAGGCGCTTTGAGGTAACATTAATTTATTAAATAATCATAAATCATATTAATATTATTGGTACCAATGTAAAAAGGTATATAAAATTATACTATTTTAACTAAGCTAATATAAAAAATAACAATAATATGGACAATATTTACTTTAGCACAAGTAATAACTTCTCTGTATCTTCATAGGACATAGTTTGAAGAGCTTTCTTAAGGATTTTCTTGCAGTTATTGTGATTTAAAGAGTAGATGCTTACTTTTTCATTTAGCCTGTTATAGAGTAGCGGTCCGAGGTACATATAAAACTTGGCTGTGAAAGCGTGTTTTGTACTTTTTTGAGGGCAAACTATATCTTTCCGTCTTTTTTTAGTGAATTCAGTGCTGTATGGAAGTGCTGCGTGTTGTTTTAGTACAGTGCTCATAATAAATAACTGTCGAACTGTTAATACTTCACAAGATTTATACAGGAGGTTAGTGGGGAAAAGGAAAGGGCGGCAAGTAGCCACCTTGAGAATAGCTCTTTGAGCTCTTTCAATGGGCAATAACAGAGTTTTACTTGCCCCACCCCATGAAGTAATGCAGTAAGTTAGAATTGACTGACAAAGAGCAAAATATACTTGCCTAAGTATTTTTGGATCTGTAATAAATCGTAGTTTTTTGAATACGAATATCAGCTTACGAATTCTATTATTTAGAGCTTCCATATGTTGTTTGAAGGAAAGGGTTTCGTCTATTATAATACCCAGGTATTTTATTTTATCAGTCTTCTTAATATTGGGACACTTACACTGGCTATCTGCAGGGACTGGGCAACAATGAGCATGCAACGCTGAGGGGATATTGGATATATGCTTGCGCATCGAAAACTTAATATAATTTGTCTTCTCTGCATTTAGAGTTAGTGAGTTATTTTGAAGCCATTTGTTTACAATATTAAATCCGTGTTGCGCAAGCTTGAAGACTTCATTTTCTGAGTCAGCCGAAAAAAGTAAAGCAGTGTCGTCAGCGTAAGTAATGATAGTACCATGCTCTAGCTTTAGATTGCAAAGGTCATTAATGTAGATCAAAAACAGGGTGGGCCCTAGAATACTTCCTTGGGGAACACCAAAAAATGAGTTTTTTTGAACAGCGCTGAGAACATCGCCAATCTTTACGCACTGGGAACGATCTTCTAAATAACTTTTGAATATTTTCAATGGGGTGCCTCTTACACCCATGATCTCAAGCTTGCGCAATAGAATTGGAATGGAAACTGTGTCAAAAGCTTTGGCGAGGTCCAGGAAAATTCCTACTGTGTGGTTACCCTTGTCAAGTTCTTGCGCTAGATAGTCAGTCAGATGATGTACCGCATCGGCAGTTGAAACTTTAGGTCTAAATCCAAACTGCCTTTCAGACAGAATAGATTTGTCTTCCAAATATTTCAACAACCTTTTGTTTATTATTTCCTCCAATATTTTTGACATAGAAGGAAGTAAAGAAATAGGTCTATAATTTGTCACTTGCTCTTTGCTGCCTGATTTATATACAGGGATAATTACAGCTTTTTTGAGACACTCTGGGAAATGTCCTGAAGATAAACAAATGCGGAAAATATAGGTCAGTGGTGGTACCAAAATGTCCTTGAATCTTTTAATAATTTTATTTGAAATGTTGTCCCAGCCAACTGCACAGTCTTCTTTCAAGGTCATGATTATACTATCTACCTCAGTCTCGTCAGTATCAAGCAGCGCGAAGGATGTTAAAGCAGTGTTAGAAGTTAAAGGAAAGTTCGTCATGTTTTGGGATTGACCCAGATTTTTTTCTGCTAGAGATTTACCCACATTAACAAAGAAATTATTTGCTATGTTAGCGGATTCCACTGGTGACGAGTGTGCTTGTAATAAACTTGAAGATGACTCATATTGTTTTGTAGTATACGTTGCGTCTTTAATATAAGTCCATATCTTTTTACTATTTGTTCCAGCCTTTTCCAATGCTACTTTGTCATAGTTGCTTTTAATTTTCCTAAGAAGATCATTACAGAAATTTCGATATCTTTTGTACGAAAGTTGCAATACAACATTTTCTGGATTAGATTTAGCTTTCATATGCAGTTTATCCCTATGTTTCATACAGCGAATAAGACCTGATGTGATCCATGGTTTTATGTTGTGATTTTTGTTGCTCAACTGCGATACGACTGTGTTTTTCTGAATTGCATTTCGTAGGTTTTCAATTACAAACAACATGCAAAACTGCGGGTCAGCGGAATTATAGACTGGATCAAAATCGATGACGCGTAAATCTTCTTCAAGTCTATTTATATTCAATTTAGAAATTTTGCGAGTGCCTTGTTTAGGTAATTTGCAATTTAGGGTTAGTAGGGCAGCATTATGATCGGTTATTGTTGCGTTAACAACAAGTGCAAGTGAGGGGAAATTCGATTTAAGCATAATATGATCCAAACAGGAGCCACTGTGATGTGTAGGAAAGCTGTGTGCTGGGAGCAGGCCATGAAAGGCGCATAGGTTGAGGTAGTCCTGAGCAGAAGCATCAGCACTTCCTGGAAGAATATTGATATTAATATCTCCAATTAAAATCGTGTTTTTGATGGATGACAGGTTCTGCAAGGTCTCATTCAGAGAGTCTGTAAAATTGGTAGTATTTTTAAAAGACGGAGGTCGATATAATGCTAATATCGCAAAATCTGATCCAATTTTAACTAACAATCTGTTACAGTCGTGCATATCAGGTTCCTCAACAGAGATGTTCAGATGATGTCTTGCATAAACTATCACACCATCATTTTGGTTGTAATTTATTGTACTTCTATACATATTATATCCCGGGATTAGTGGTATGTTATATTGTTTGGCAAGCCAGCATTCGGTTAAAACAATAACGTCACAATTTATGTTTAGCCGTTGCTGAAATGTACTAAAGCTATCAAAATTCTTAAAAACACTGCGAATATTTTGTGTTATTATGGTTAGTGGAGATTTGTAGCCGGATAAATATTGTTTGCAGTTTTCAGCTTCACAGACTTTGGACTCAGATACAGAGAAATTATCTAAATCATTAATTAAACTATTTATCATAATTGTAGTCTAAATAAGAATATAAAATAAAAAGGTCAGAAAAATACCTAATTTACGGCGCTCTTAGGCGCCTCCATAATCTACAGAATTGATGTACCTCTTTTCAGCCATAATTTTCGCCGGGCAGTCAGCAGCACCTGTGTTATGCTTGTCTGGCTTTTTGAAATGCAAGCAAGTAGCGCATTTTGGTTCATCAGTCTTTTTTGGACATTCTTTTACTGAGTGACCTTGATCACCACAGTGACCGCAGGTATACGAGGTCTGTCGACATGACTTGGCCGCATGTCCATACTGCTGACACTTATAGCATCGTGTGACCAAAGTAAAGTCTCTCACAGGGCATGATGACCAATTTACAAAAACTCGGTCTTGTGATATCAGGGCTTTGCGTATGACTGCAGATACCTCAACAATGTAATTACATGTCTCCGAGTCTTTCTTACCTGACTTATGACTTAACTTAATTAGGCTCAAAAACGTCTCAAGGCTGCAATCCTTAAGTTTTTCGGCTAGGTTTTGGTTGTACACACAGGTGAAAACCTCAAGTTCTTGCATGGATGTCGGCACTCCTATAATTACAACCCTAGGCTTTCTTTTATGGGGCTCGTCGACTGTTAGGCCTGATTTGGTAAGCTGCACCGATTGTCTCAGCTTCTCAATGTCATCCTTCGTCTCGGTGCTGATGATAACACCGCCGTTCTTCGTCTTGCGCAGGCCTCTCACGTGGAGCTTCAATTGTTCGGGTCTGATAATTTTCTGGACAAGGGTTTTCGTCTCATCGCTGGTCTTCAATTTGTCACTGGGATAGATGGCCACAGAACTTACATGACTTGGCTGGATAAAATTATTGGCACCTTTCTTTACCATGTCAGCAAAGGAAGATCCCTGGGCAGGTTTCGTCGACTCTTCTATACTCAGCTTAAGGTTCTGTAGCTGCTGCGAAAGATCGAGTTGATTTTCCAGAGTTCTGACGGCATATTGCGATTGGAGGGCTTTAGCTTTGACGGACTGGTACATGACGGCCATCTGCGAGGTTCCGTAACTGACCTTCCGGGTTAGGTTAATGATGCGTGTTTTCTGCTCCACATTCAGCTTTCCCTCATTTGCAATAGCGCACACCTCCTTCAGGTTCTGTTCGATAGTCGACATCCAGTTCTGAAGTTCTGCCGTCGAGACAACTGCAGGGGCATCGTTCCTTTGGATAGGCGCTTGAGGGGTAGAGGCGGGTACGGCAACGGGCACAGGTGTAGATGTGGGTACGGCAACGGGCACAGGGGTAGAGGTGGGTACGATCACGGGCAGAGGTGCACAGGGGCCGGGCACAGGTGTAGAAGGCGGGGACCGAACACATTTACTACTCCGGTTGAATGGACTGTCCTCCATCATGAACCGGGATAATATTATATTGTTCCTGTTAAACACCGGTCATTTCTACTAATAATACACCTTACACAAATGTACTGTACAAGTATACGTTACTACTGGCTATTTGTAACTAGGTCACAATTTTGCAAGTGATTATTTGTTTATTGCAATAATTGTTCGATACGTCTGTTCACTACGACCGGCAATTATGCAATGTACCAAAGAAGATCTAATAATTATTTTATTTTCATTTTCAGTTATGCTGATGACAAAATGTCTCCAGTTAAGAAAATAGTTCGAACTAAAACTGTGGAAATACCTTGCACTTGTAAGAGTAAAGGCGTTCAAGTGATCAGGATTACTCAGAGAAATAATAAAAAAGTTTATATCGGAAACTGTTTAGGTAAGTAATCAGCAAATAATGTTCCCACTGCTGGGACACAGGCCTCCTCTCTATGAGAGGGAGTGGGCTGTAATCCACCACACGGGCCCAGTGCGGGTTGGTAGATGTCACTTTTATCTTGTCCAATGCACCATGCACTGTCCTCGGTGTGCAGAAGTACATAAGCAGTTATAATGTAGAATATTGTAAAACTAGTCTACAATTTTTAGACTAGCTTATGCCTGCGGCTTCTGCGTGGAGTTCGATAATTGTCCAATGTGCTTGTACTACTGGAATAAAAAGTGTAGTGTGTTTTTGTGTGTGTGTTTTTGTGTGTGTGTTTGTGTGTGTGTGTGTGTGTAGTGTAGTATCCAGGTTATAAACTCCGGTCCGGTCAGTATTTTTTGCGTGAAAGACATCATTCAGACATCCTCACAAACTTTCGTATTTATAATATTAGTAGGATACTAGGATTTAATGCTTGAAACGTTTGATAATGTAAAACCACAGGAAACTTAAAGACAAACTTGTAAAGAAAGCTCGATTGTATGAAGATCTTCTCACTTCTTCATTAAAACTTTGTCAGAATATAACAGTAAAGTTTCCTCAACAGGCCACTCCTCAAACGGCGCTACCACCTACTTAGCGATCGACGACGAAGGCGAGCGATTGATCACAAAAAAATGGATCGCACCACCTGCCAACGACTTCCAAACAAGGACCCGCCAACTAACCTCCATGCAACAAGATTTGAAAGCCATGTCACGGTTGAACCACCCCACTCTAACCCCCTACGTAGCAATGGAAACAATTAAAGACGCGAACAAACGGACAACAAAACAGTACATATATTTATTCAGAAATTTTGTGCTAGGTAGTTCTTTAAAAAGTGTTAAAAGTAGACTAAGTGTGTTAAGTGATCGTTATGAGGGGTTAAAGTTACTGAGGCATGTTGGTTTGGGGGTGTTGGGGGCGTTGAAAGAGCTGCATAGTGTTGGGATCGTGCATAAGGATGTGCGGGGACAGAATGTGTTTCTGGACGACTTTGGAGGGGTCAAACTGGTAGGCATTGGTCTCGATATGAGGCTCGCGGAGATGATCGATGGCAACGCTTATTGTGACAGGTAAGACGCAGGTATGATCATGTTTTACTTACTTATTTTTCTCTAACTTTCATCATTAGTATTAATTTTTTTATTTAAACTTTATGTACAATAGTGGTAGATATTCGGACTTAATGCCACAAGGCATTCTCTACCAGTCAACCTTTGGGTTAAATAGGAAAACATAGTGTTGGGGTACAAAATAATGTATAAAAAAATAACTTCTTGTTAATTTTAGTTTTAATTTATATTATTTTAATACTGTAATTGTTATTTTATAATTGTTAATTTGTATTTCAAGTGTGTGTGTGCAATTATGATCCTAAATGGATTGAAATAAATTATTTTGAAATTTGAAATTTGAAAATTACACACATCGCCATCTAGTGCCACACTAAGCAACGAGGCTAGTGTCGTAGACACCAGATATAATTGATATACTACATATATACTTTTTTTTTATTGTCAATACATACTAGCTCTGGAATGTGTGTGTAATGTCTAGCGATATTTATTTATTTATCATCATCAGCTTCCTACCTTAGTCCCATGTTATTCGGGGTCTTCCCAACACGTTTTTGTCTTTCATTCTCCCCTCTCAATCGTCACGCTATCACTTACAGTTTGGCCGCTGAGAGAATGCGTTCCTGACGTCTGTCAGTTGGTACATAAATTTGGCGCGAAATTATAACATTTATTGTTATTTGATTTAATGATATCGTTTTTAATAATATTATTTGTTAATAGTGCAAAAAGGGTAACAATAGGTAAGTTAGATAAGCTAAAAGTTATATAACATCACCAATAATACTAATACTCGCGACCTGTCAGGAACGCATTCTCTCAGCGGCCAAACTGTACTCCTTTTTCCTTCATATCATTCCTCACACAATCTATTCATCTTCAATAACGTGTTCGTGTCGAAATAGCCGTATCGTAAAATTTTTTATTTTTTTAAATACATTCGGGAAAAATAAAAAAGAATGTACCGACGCAAATAACTGCAGAGCTCCCTTATCTTTCTGTCTTTTGGACTGTTTGGTGATAGATATTAGATGTATAGTTTTACTTTATCCTGGGGGCCTAAAATGGCTGCTTTATCAGAATCACGGTAAAAAATTAAAATTCTTAAAATGGACTTTATTGTCTTTAAGAATTTTAAATTTTAAACCTGATCCATATTATGATTCTAGTAAAGCAGACATTTTAGGCCCTCTGTTATTAGTCCTATGTCCACAAGTACCCTGCATTTTGAAACAGTCGGTAAGTTATGAGTTACCTTCTATATTATTCATATTTTTTCTTCTATGTAGGTAATACCTACTCGACAAGAATTAGTGTGAGATACCATCATACTCAACTAAATAGGCTGAAATAAAAAACAAAAAAGTCGGTAGCGGAAAAGTCAAAATAGTTTTTTTATAGTACTCAAAATCACTCTAGATGGCGTGCCTCGAATTCGCGTTAATCACAGTCCACAGATACCGATACACAGATAGATGGCGTTATAACAAATTAAACTTATTCCTTAATATCTGACATTTATTTCTAATACTTTTCCAGGCAAACTGCAGCACAAGATATTTATGCTACGGGCCAGATGTTACTCTCAATTGTGTCACAAGAACGGACCTATTTAGAAATACCTCCTGATCTTCCGAGTTCTGCTAAGGATTTCTTTGCGAGGTATGTTTTAAATCTACTTCCCACTCTCACTCTTAGATGCTGCCTGCTTCCCATAGATTATACGTATTGTCTGATTAATTGAACCCAGCTGGTTACTCAATAGTTAACTCAGTAGGTGCGTTGTTTATGTCCTCTCATTAGAAGCTAATAAATAATAAGGCTTGCTATACTAAATGGCAGAAAAGTAAATATTATGTTCTATGCGTTTGAGTGCGGAATAATTTTTACTGTGACAGACTCTTTTTGATGTGAAAACTTCTCTAGGCGCGTAGAGCACTGTTTAGGTGAACAAAAATCATGGAACTCGCGTCATTGTCACCGAACGCACTCACAATCAATCTTGTACAATTAAGATAAAGTTTATTTTGGATTGATTCTATTCAATACTTAGTTTTCACTTCTATCGGCAGTCCCCAAAGACGGGCGCATGTTTGTTTTTACGTGTTGGTATCCTCAATGAAAGTCCTTCGCGGACGGAGAGGTCTGTCAGACTCCTACTGACTTAGACGCGCGGTGGTACTCATCATTTCTGTCTGGTATCCGGGGTCACAATTGCATTGTCCGCAATATTGATGGCAATAGGGTCGCCCCCTATTACACGGGATTAAAACAAAATTGGCGACATAAATGTATAGGTACTACTAGGTGTACCTCTGCCTAAACCATCGCGGATTACAGGACTGATATTATGTTACTTTTATATCAGGTGTTTAACGGAAGACGAGCAATCTCAGTGGTCGGCGGAACAGCTGATGAACCACGTGTTCCTTATCGACGCGCCTGCCAAGCTGCCCAGCAGTAAGACTAAGGATTATGAAGGAAGTTGCTCTGAGGTACCTGTTCCATCACGATCTTCATTCTCTTGCCTTGAACCCATTTTATTTGGGGTTGGCGCAGTGTGTATACTTTTTCCATAAATCTGTATTAGACAGAAAGAATGAAAAAAAAAATGACTCACATAAACAACAAATAAATGAAAACAAGAAAGGGAAATAAAAGACAAACTATAATAAAATGGTCCTTTACACACGGTGACACATCAACCCTAATAACTCAAAGTTCCGTACTTCAGTAGTTTTGAGGAGCTCTTGGCTATGCCTCGGAAAGCACGTTAAGCTGTTGGTTCCGGCTGTCATTTGTAGATCTTCGACAGTCGTTACAGGTAGTCAGTGGCCCGAAGGTCTGACAACCTGTTTTACCACAGGGTATCGTATTCCCCAGTACTAACTGGGCTGTGGAGGTCAGATAGGCAGTCGCTCCATGTAAAACACTGGTATTCAGCTGTATCCGGTTAGACTGGAAGCCGACCTCAGTATAGTTTGGAAAAAGGCAAGGCAGAAGATGACATTGATGACGTTCAACTTGTTTTTATTATATCAAGTAGATTTACAAAATCATAATGTAATACAGGACGACGAAGCGGTAAAGAAGATTCAACACTCCAGCCCCGTCACTAACGGTCATTCTCGCCTGCACGCCGAGTTTGAAGTGCTCACTTGGCTCGGCAAGGGAGCCTTCGGAGATGTCTTGAAGGTACATATTTAGATTTGCAAACTATGCGACGAAACTTTTAAAGAAAAATTGTCAAACACAAATGTGAATAGTTTTTTTAAGCGTTTAGGGTGAATTATCGATTTAGAAGTGTCGATTTGAAACATTGTTTATCAATATATAACTTTGACGGCACGGTTGGCGTAGTGGCTGAGCGATTGGCTGCTGCGCTACGTGTCGCGGGTTCGATCCCTGCACGTAACAAATATTTGTGTAGTCTACGGGTAGTTGTTCCGGGTCTGGCTGTTTGATTATGTGAGTTTAAATGTTTGTAAATGCACCTATACTACAGAAGAAATTCCTAGTGTAATAAAAATAATATTTTTTATTATTATTACACTTGGTAGTAGTGTGGGGCAACGTTTCATCAACTACTTTATAGTAGATTTTACAACAAGTGCACAAAACGAACCATTTTTATCCGAGACTTTTAGCAGCCCGAGCCGAAGGCTGATAGTAATGTCGAGGATAAAATGGTTTTGTGGACGAGTTATAAACTCTGCTTTTCACTTCGATTGCGAGGAAATAAAACAGTAGTATAACAAACATTTCTTTAATTAAAATTCAAAGTAAAATTAGTACAGTTTTGAATACTGAAAGAAATTGTTTTTCCCGGCTGGCATATCGCCGCTTTATTTTTTAATCTTACGACATTGATATTAGGCTTGGGCTGCAGACCTATACAGCCTACTATTAAATTAATTTTGTACTAATAATTTTCTTAAATTAATTAAATAACCTACCGTACTTGAATTTAAATATCTTTTATGTCTTAAAAAACACATAAGGCGAATAAATTAAAGTAAATATTATGAAATAACAAATTCTATCTATGAACTTCTCATTGTGTTTGGCTGTATGGCTCGTTTTCTTTGCCTTAATATAGATACATTTATGAGTAGATACGTTAACGCCCTTGTGCACAAAATTCGATTTTGTGCAGCCTATATCCTGCACAAATAAGCACTTTCAGAGCATGAGAAGTGAAAAATAAATTAAACTGAACCCACCAAAGCCTTTTTCAGCTATTTCTCCTTTAACATGAACTTAAGCCAACGAAAATAAAGTTCACTTTACTGCAACATAACAATGCAAATACAGTACCAGGTTTCCAATATAAACAGAACGTTACAGGTAAAAAACAAACTCGACGGCGGTTTCTACGCTATCAAAAGGATCAAGCTTAACCCTGAAAGCGTTCAGTTAAACAAGAAGATTACTCGCGAAGTTAAACTGCTGTCCAGACTTAACCATGAGAACGTGGTGAGGTATTACAACGCATGGATCGAGTCCAGTGTTGAGGTAGACGAAGATGACAGCAGTTTGGAAGTTGAGGTCCCGGATGTGAAGAAGCGTGGAGATAGTCTACAAGGTAAAATATTCTTTTCTTGTTTGTTTTTTAGGGTTCCGTGCTCTTAGAAAGGGTCCACTGTCTGTCTGTTCATCTGTCAGAGGGCTGTATCTTTTGAACCATAAAAGGAAGAAATTAAAAAAATCATATGGCCACTATAGCAACAAATAATAGAAGCAAAATAAAGTTACACGAAAATATTTTACAGACCTACCAATTAATCTAATAACAATTCTAATATAAATCTAATAACAAATCTAATATAATTTAATTTTAAATTAATTTCTTGAAGAAAAATTAATAAACGCAAAAAAATGTAGTGTTTCATTTTGTACAGTGGTACGGAACCCTCCTTTTGGACTCTCTCTCAAAGTCGGTTCATATTACTGTTTTCACTAACTCATGAGGACAGAAAGTAATAAGACAATTCACTTAAAAAACTGAAAAAAAAAAAAAATGAAATAACTTAAAACCTCTAAAGGAGAACGCGCTAAGGTAGCCGGCAAAATTTTAATTTTCTTACGTTTTTTTGCAATTAACAGGTCAGTGTCAGGTTATATGTATATTATGTATGTTGAATAAAATATGTTTCGATACCGTAACAAATGTGGGTTTACTGAGTTACAATCAATAAAATCATCAATACTATCCTCTAAGTTCATTTAATCTCATTGAATGTTTTTTTTTATGAAATTGCTAAATTTCATGAAATTTTGCGGGCTACCCTGATAACGCTTCCACCTTAAAGGGACATGATACTCAAAAAAGTTACATCCTGTATACAATACCACAATTTGAACCTATTTGTTTTATGCAGGTCTTAGCTTCATTCAGGAAACAGGTAGGATTTAATGAAATTGTAAATACGAGTAGTAACATAAAATTTCTTTTTTATATAACGCAATTTTTTACTGTGTTTTTTTTAATCTCTTTACTATTAATTTTGGTCCTTAGGCATCGTGGCCAAGTTAGGTCAAGACGTGAAGGTGGAATGGTCGATGTCAGAGGTTCCTATGCAGAAGACGAACACCTCATCTGACACCGAGGATGATGACGACGATGATGATGAACCGGATCCATGGTTTGCTATGGCAAGGTCAGTACAGTTAAACCAGACAAGGTATGGAATTCGGTAATTATGTGTTTCCGAGTTCGCACGAACTTCGCGCCACAGAGGATCTATCACCCATAAAGGCAAAGCTTCTTTTTGTCAAATATAACTATTGCGCTTTTGTTTAAAGTTTTCTCTCTGTCAGATTACTTACTCCGGTCGCAATTCTATAATGGGGGCTATCGCGTGTGAATTTGCCGCTAGAGGCGCTTGTGTAGACTAAGGTCTTCCAAAATGTCAGATGTCATACAGTGTTGGCGCGTTGCGTGCTTTTTTATCGCGTATTTATACTAATACTGACGATTGTGTTCTACATTGAGCCATTCCTGATTAATTATGACTTGAAGATTTTAAGTAGCAACTTAGGATCTTATTTGTTAGTACTTGGAGGTAGAATGATTTTTAAATGTTTCATGCTTGCTAATTTTAGGAAGAATATTGTAAATATGTATCTAAAGCTTACACTATGTTGTTATACGTAATATAATAAACTTTTTTATGAAGTTATTGGTACTTTAAAGTATGAAATAGAATTATTGACAGGACCTTACTCGACAGTGCGCCATCTGGTGAGCTCAAAAACGATAGCCCTCATTGTGTAAGAATGTTAATACAAAAAAGGCTTGTTACTAAAAAAAAAATTAATAATGAGTTTCAGTTCTAAGTATGGGGAAACCGATTTTTTTTTAAATTCTATTTTTGTGTGAAAATCCCAATGCGGTTCACAGAATACATCTACTTACCAAGTTTCAACAGCATAGTTCTTATGGTTTGGGAAAAAAGTGGCTGTGACATACAGACGGACAGACAGACAGACATATTATGTGACTTCAGCCAACCCGCACTGTGTCATAGCGGCTTTAGGTCTTAGCCCAAATAAACGGCTCCTCTCCCACCCGGCAAATGAATATTATGTATTTATTTATTTTTATTCATTGACACATACATTTGTTTTAACAGGTAAAACAACTGTTTTATACTGTTGTTTTACCTGTTAAAACAAATGTATGTACAATATAATTAAAATATGGGCTTTATACTTGTATAAAGCCCATATTTGAATAGAGGATGACATTTTTATCACTTTCCAAAAAAAAAGGGGTATAATAGGTGAACGGAGTAGAAGCAAATGGCATACCTAGTTTTTTTTTTTTTCCAAAGCTTACAAAAAAATTGATCTATCATCAAAAAACGCTACAAATGCTTTGGAAAAAAGAAAAAAAAAACTAGGTATGCCATAAGCTTCTACTTCGTTCACTTAATATACCCATTTATTTTTTAAAGTGATTAAAAAGTCATCTGGTATATTACTCTTATAGACATACTTTACATTGGCAACATAAATAAGCAGACAGCTCGCTGTCAGCGGGCTTACCGCCAAATGCCAAGGTAAAGTATATCTAAACGAAGTACATATAGCCCATATTTGAATTATATTCTTTTTGCCGGGTGGGAGCGGAGTCGTGTAACTAGGCTCAGACCTTTTGTCGTTGCAGTATGCAGTTGCAGTTCAGTCTGCCTTTGATGTGCATTTCCATGAATATTTTCTTCCAACTCCACAGACCAGAAGACGAATCAAGTTCCGGCATAGAATTCGAAGTAGACTCCAATGCATCGCAGACTATACCCTCGGAGGACGTAGTGGACGCACCCCGTCAGCCCTCAGAACGGATCCAACAGGTCCTGTACATACAGATGGAATTCTGCGAGAAGCATACCCTGAGGCAGGCCATCGATAGTGGACTGTATCAGGAACATTTTAGAGCATGGCGACTGTTTAGGTAAGATTTCTATCTTTGTTAGCCTCACTGTCTTACTACTGGACCAAAGGTCTCCCCCATTCCTTCAACTTCCCCACTTAATTCACAAGGAAGCCAAGTCATAAAAACATAACATCCATGTATAAACTCATGCGTTTTTACCATGGGTATAGGCAGAAACTAAAGTACCTTGCCAATACCTATTACTGTCCTTATATTCCCTTTTTGCTTCGTTCACGTTAATTTATCTTTCACGTTTCTGAAGAACTACACCAATAAGTTGTAACAAAACGAAACAAAGAATAATATAGTAGGGAGTGTCCGAAGCTTCGGCTTCGGCCAAACCTACAGCTTCGGCCAAACCTACGGTTACGGCCAAACCTACGGTTACGGCCAGACCTACGGCTTCGGCCAAACCTACGGTTTCGGCCAAATCTACAGCTTCGGCCAAACCTACGGCTTTAACCAAAATGAGCCCAAGTTTTGTCGAAGGTTTCTAGCAAGCACCGAGATTGAACGAACTGTTACGTTACGAAGGCACTAGAGCGCAGAGAAAGAGACCACGCGCCGGGGGCAGGGGTCAGGTCACATTTCGAAGTGTTATTATTTCGGCTTTGGGCTTCGGTCACTATTTGTGGGTAATAATTGCACGTATCTAAATATTATAAAGGCTAATGAAGATTAATACGAAATATCACTTCGTCCGGTCTGAGAATCGTACCCAGGACCTCATGGTCAGCAGTATCGCTGGCTACCACTAGACCATCGAGACAGAAAGTTTTGAACTATCCTTTTAAACATTTCCAGGGAGATCGTCGAAGGTCTAGCCCACGTCCACCAACGAGGAATGATCCACAGAGATTTGAAGCCGGTCAACATTTTCTTGGATTCTAACGACCATGTCAAAATTGGAGACTTCGGTCTTGCTACTAAAGCGTTCACGGCTTTGCCTGTGGATGGTACGATTTATACCAGTATTAAGGTGAAAGCGCCAGGGAAGGCCGAACTTTATATTTTATTACGTTTTTTGCAATTTACGGGTCAGTTTCGCAGTTTTGGGGTTGTATATTGATTCAAATATGATTTGTGACCGTAACAAATATGGCTTTACAGAGTTACAAATATTAAAATCACCAATAGAGCCCTCTTAAGTTCATTTAATCCCATTTCATAAAAAAAGTCGATTATGATTTTTTAACTACATGCGTGTTACGGTCGAGAATCATATTATGTTTATCACACAGACTGACACTGACCTGCAAATTGCAAAAGACTTAAGAAAATTTGTATTTCGCGGGCTACTCTGGCGCTTCCCCCATAACTGTTTGGAATAACTTTTATACTATAGTCTCCGCCAGATAAGTAAGAATAAAAGGTCATTGCTCTTTCCTTAATTTCTCTGCGTAGGTACCCCGACAATACATTTTGAATCGTTTTTTATTACTAGAAAAAGTCAAGGATCACGATAAAAGTCGTTTCGGGACAAGTTTATGTCATTATTTTTGTTTTCGGAATTATGTATTTAAATAAATGTATGCGGGTTAATGACCTTTAATTCTTACTTATCTGGCGGAGACCATAGACTATTAAATACGTGTAGTAAAACTTTTGTACAATCATGTTTCAGAAAAGGCTAAACAGGAAGAAATGCATGGCTCGCTTACTGGACAGGTACGTTTTTACAAGAGCTTAAAGGTTCAATTCTAGAACCGTCACGTTCGACTCTTTTAACAAACACTACCGTAGATTTCACGATTCCGCATTCAGTCTTGTAGCTGTTGTCGCAAAGTGAGGGTGGCTTTTGGCGCTGCGGTTTTCAAATGCGGTCGCTTCTAGAAATGTACCTTTAATTTTATTTCGGGTTCATCCTACTTGTCTCACCAGACCACGTGATAGGATCAAAGTTATAAACTCCATAAAGCCACTGGAACGTCGTTCGCATCACTATGCAGACCGCTATTTTGAAAACACAGCCGTCGCGGGACGCCGGGCAGATGTGAAACATTAAAATTATTTTGTACAAGTAATATGCATAAAAAAAATCAGTATAAAAAACAAACACAAAATAAAATAAAAACAAAATGACTCGATATACAAAAATAAAATCCTTATGCTGGAATCGAACTCGAAGTCACGAAATCGTAACCCAGCGCTCTGTGCCCCGAGACTAGCTGACTTGTAAATCGTGGCGAATATGTAGATCTTATGCTGCTTCGACAGGTCGGTGATGTTCGGGGTTGTTTGGGCCGGGTTCGATTGCCATGCTCGCCACGAATTTAGCATTTGTTTTTTTGGTTTACCCGTGCCTATAAATGTTTCACATCAAAAAGACGATGTTTCTTTTGTTCGATTCATAAAAAATTATATACTTAAAAAAATATTTGTTTTAATCTCACCGCTATCGCTAGGCAAGCACTTTCCGTACATCTTCGCAGCCCTTTTAACCTTTGCTTTGCCAATGTATGCCCCAAGATCTATACCAAGACCAAAACCCTTTTCAGATCGGCACAGCCCTCTACGTAGCTCCAGAGCTCCTGCAATCCGGATCCAAGGTCATATACAACCAGAAAGTGGACATCTATTCCTTAGGCATCATCCTCTTTGAGATGTTCCATCCCACCCTGGACACGGGGATGGAAAGGATGGTGGTCCTCACTAGCTTGAGGAGCAAAGATACGATCATGCCTAAAAATTTTGAGAAGGAGGAGAATTCTAGGCAGATTCATGTAATCAGGTAGGTTCAAACTTATATTGCTGCAAATTTTTTCAATCAACGTAGACTCGTGCCAGTTATTTATGAGCGGGAGTTTTATTTATGGTTTCTATCTATCATGGGGTTTTGGTTTCCGCACTTAATCCTTAAAATGGACCATTGTGCGTGAGCCATGGTGGCCGTTTACTCCAACCAGCCCACCTCCCTCCAGAAGCAGATCAAACTTCCCGGTCTTCTCAGGGCATCCGCAAGGGATCTAGGTGTTCCCAGGGTCTCCTCGCGAATCTTGATAACGCCGGTGCACTCAAGGAGCACATGCGCCACCGTTTCCTCCGCCCCCATGCATGCTCTGCACAGGGGACTGTCAGTGATTCCTAGGGTATGGAAGTGTTTATTCAGTGAACAGTGTCCAGTGATGGTCCCCGCCACCAGTCGTAGGCTATCCCTGTCCAGGCGCAGAAGGCGCCTGGTCAGCTTTGTGTCCAGGGATGGCATGGCTTCCTTGGATTGCCTACATCCTGGTGCCGAGGTCCACCATTTCTCCGCTTGTATTCGAGTGTGTTCCTTTAACCAACTTCTTAGCTGCTTGAAAGGAATGGGCACAATGGGCTCGGGACCGCAGGGTTTTGTGTTGGATCCTCTTCTGGCAAGTTCATCAGCCGCATCGTTCCCAAGTGATCCACTGTGACCTTTGATCCATTGTAGTGTTACCGTGTTATGGTTTAGTGCCGTGATTCGTTCTAGGGCATTATGGCATTCTAGTATCAGTCTCGACGTTATCTGATTACTCTTTAAGGATTGAAGGACTGAGGCACTGTCGGAGAGTATTCGGATATTAGTATCCGTAACCTTCCTGGCCTCTATGGCGTGTGCTGCTTGGATAATACCTACACACTCTGCTTGGTAAACAGAGTTGAGTATTCCAAGGGGTTTGGATATTTTGATGTTTAGGTCGTCGGAGAACACCCCGACACCTGTCCCGTCGTTGGTTTTTGATCCATCAGTGTAGATTCTTAGCTCTTTTGTACCTGAGTAGTCACACAACTCCGCCGTGAGCTCTATGTTGTAGTGTTTTTGGAAGCCTTCAGGATTCTGTCGCTGGGTGATGCCATCATAGGCTGTTGCTTGATTGCATCTTCTCTGATGCGTGTGTGTTTAATTCTGGAATCGTTACTTAGGGTGCCAGATACTCCGAGTCTGAAAGTCGCTATGGCCGCCTCCTCTCTTACGACGAGGTGTAGTGGTGGTAGCCCCAGCATTACTTGTAAGGCAGCAGTAGGGGAAGTTTTCATACTGCCGGTGATTGCCACGCAGGCAAATCTTTGTAATTTTTCGAGATCCTTTTGGGTCGTACTTAGGTTGGTCCTGGGCCACCAAACTAAAGAGCCGTATGTAATGATTGGTCGGATGACTGCGGTGTATAGCCAGTAGGTGATTTTGGGGCTTATGCCCCAATTTCTCCCGAGCAGTCTCTTACATTGTCATAGGGCTATACTGGCTTTTGTGGTTATGTACTCAGTGTGTTTTGCCCAGTTCAGCTGTTTGTCCAAAAATATACCCAGGTATTTGGTTTCAGTCGATAGGGTTAGGGTGGTCCCAAAGAAGCTTGGTAGTTGTAAAGTTGCCAACTTCCTTTTCTTTGTGAAGAGAATGAGTTCGGTTTTAGTAGGATTCACTGTTAGTTTGTATTCCTTGCACCAGTCTTCTACTATCCTCAAGGCTTGGCGCATAAGGTTGCATAGTGTGTTTTCGTGTGTGCCGTTTATTATTATGGCCAGGTCATCGGCATAGCCCACCGTGTAGTAGCCTCTGTTATTGAGGCGCTTAATGAGGCTGTCTACTACGAGGTTCCATAGCAGTGGTGAGAGGACACCGCCTTGCGGGCAGCCCTTCGCCACTATAGCTCTGGTGGTGTCGTTTACCGTAACTTGTACGGCTCTTAGTCTGAGCATATTCGTGATCCATCCTCGCAGGGTCGAGTCCACACCGTGTTCCTCGAGGGCTGCGTTGATGCTATGGAAGATGGTTTTGTCAAAAGCGCCTTCTATGTCAATGAAGACAGCTAGTGAAGAGCATTTGTGGTCCACTGCACATTCGATCTTGGAGATGACATTATGTAGTGCAGATTCTGTTGATTTTCCTGTGGAGTATGCGTGTTGTTGTTTGTGAAGTGGTCGCTCCCGAAGAGGTCCGTCCCGAATGTGTCGATCACAGAGTCTCTCGAGAGTTTTCAGTAGGAAAGATGTCAGGCTTATTGGTCTGTACGCCTTGGGTTGTGTGTAATCAGGTTTGCCTGGTTTAGGGATGAAAATAACTTTCACCTCTCGCCATGCAAGTGGTATGTATTTGTGTGCTATACAGGCTTGGTATATGGCGGTCAGCCACGGCATTAGGACGTCTGCTCCCCATTGTAGCAGGGCAGGAAAAATTTCGTCTAAGCCTGAGGATTTATATGGTTTGAAAGTCTTGATTGCCCATTTTATTCTCTCTGCGGTTACTATGGTGCGGGCTCTGGCCCAGTTTTGATCATTTGGTGTGTGTATTGGTTCCCTTTCCCAGGTTCTGTCCTCGGAGAGGTTGCAGTCTGGGAAGTGGGTTTCCAGAAGAACTTTACTTGTTTCGTAGTCCGACTTAGTATAAGTGTTGTCTGCGGTTTTCAGTGACCCGAGGGTGCGATCCTGATCGGTAGATAGGATCTTTCTCACACGCGCGGCTTCGGTGTTTGATTCAATTTCTTCGCAGAATTTCCGCCAGGCGGCCCTGCTGGCGTTCCTGACTTGTTTTTTGAAGGTGTATTGTGTTTTCTTGTATGAGTCCCAGTCTTCTGGTAGTCTAGAGTTTTTGGCTCTGTTAAATTGCTTGCGCATGGTTTGCCTGAGTTTACTAAGTTCCGCATTCCACCAGGAGTTACCCTTGCTCTTGGTGTTTTGATCTTTTAGTTTGCAGCAGGCGTGGTAGGCTTCGATTATAAATTCCGAGAGTATTGTTACAGTGTCCTCAAGTTGCTTGGGATCCGTCAGAGTTTGAGGCGTTTGGTGCTGTGTTAGTAGGGAGGCCAACAGCCGTTTGTAGCCGGGTACATTGGTACGGCGTGGGTTGCGTCTAGGTTCGGGTTTTTTTATGTTAGCTACTAGTGAGAAGCGAATCCTTCTATGGTCAGAGCAGGAAGGCTCGTTGGATACGTGCCAGTTAGAGACAAGTTTTGTCGCGCTTTCCGAGGCCAGCGTCAATGATTGTTTGTCCGCGTGATGTGACCCAAGTGGGTTCCGATCCGCGGTTTGCGATGTTAAGGTTAGTGGAGAACAGATATGTGCATAGTACCTCACCTCTAGTGTTGGCTTTGTTGCAACCCCAAAGCGGGTGATGGGCGTTAGAGTCCGTGCAGATGACCAGGTCCAGGTTGGCGTCTTCACAGTACCTTACCAGGTCGGCCATCTCTTTTGGTGGGCAGTCATCATCCTCGCCTGGCATGTATACCGAGGCCAGGACGATATCAGGTGCATCGTCGTCAGTTTTGATCCTGACGGCTGTTAGATCTCTAGAACATAATTGCGTGAGTGTGGTGATGGGTACGTCTTTGGGTATATAAGCACAGGTTCGTGGTTTGTCTGTGCCTTGTGTGTCGAGGATTAGCTTACCTCCAATGTTACCAAGGCCGCATATTCTGTTATTGCGGATCCACGGCTCTTGTATGAGTGCAATGGTTAAGGGTTCCACCTCCAGCGCCCTGCGTAGGCAGGCGGTGGCCGTCTGGCTATGCTGGAGGTTGGTCTGGATTATGCTTAGGGGACGGGATGTGGGCGGCAGTGGGGTGGAGTTAGGAGGAGATTGATCCATCGGATGTTTCCCCCCCCTCCTCCAGTCCGTGCCGGTCCTCGCTCGGTGCTGGCGATGATGTGAGCAGCTGCTCTGTCCATCCTGGTGGTGAGGTTGGCATCCCCACAGCGTCGGCATCAGCCATCGCCGTTCTGGCCATCTCCTCTTCCAGTTGAGTCATGGTCAAGTCAAGCTCAGTCGGTGCCGGTTTCGTCAGTTCGGTGTCAGTTCCAGTCTGGGTGTCGGAGGGACGGGTTTTGGGGAAAAAGCGCACGTATATCGACCCAAGTAGGTACGATATCCGCCGCTCCCTCCCCAAGACCTTTTCGACTTCTTCCGGTGGGATGCCTAGGGTCAAATAAGTCCCATAGTTATCGCCACCGACCGATGTCGCCCTATATAACGACCACCTCCCGATGTCGTACCAGGGGTTCTGTCGGGTCAGTACAGTCTGGAGCAGCGATGTCTCCTTTGTACCGGGGTACAAAGAGCGCTGCTCGGACTCGGGTCGGTACGTCGGACTGTTTCATTACAGTCAGTGTCGCGTCAGTGTTCGGCAGTTCTATCTTTGGCACGTTCTGGGTCAGCCAGGTCAGGGCGCTGTCGTCCTCGCACCACATCTGTACCGTGCCGTCCGCTACCCTAGGGTAGCCGCGGAAGGCCGGGATGGATTTGGAGGGGTCGGTACACGTGTCCATAATGAGGTCCTCGAGGCTAAGCTTAATGTGCTCAGTCTCGTCAGTCGTCATGTCACGGGATGGAGGCGAGAGGCAGATAGCTACGGCGAGTCGCGCAGGGATAACCTTTGTGGCTCGCGCGTAGGTTCTCTGCTCCCCTTGAGCCGCCTGGGTTCTAATGCGTTTGGCGTCCCCCTGGAGCGTGCTCGGTGAGGCAGTGTCATCCGGTCGCACCCTCTTCGCCGCTCCCTGGCCACTTGGACCGGGTTGCGGTTCTGAGGGGCTTGGCACAGTGTTTTGTGCCAGAGACACCCCGCGTGAGAACCCAGCCCGCTTGCCCCGCTTCTGTTTAGTCCGGTGTCGGTCTTGGGTCGTCTCGGTGCGGTTCCGGTCGTTTCCTCCGGATGGTCCTGGTGCGGGCAGTGACGTTCCGCGCTGGGTTTCCCCTTCGCGTACTGGTCCTTGCCCGCGCGGTTCCGCGTCCGGCTGCTTTCCGCGCTGGGTTTCCCCTTCGCGTACTTGCGGCTGGTCGTGTACTCCCTTACAACTAGCCGTTTGCGCTTCGCGCTGGCTATTGCCTTCGCGGATTTTGCGCAAACGGTTGTTGAGATCTCTTTCTCTGTTCCGGATCTTTCCGCGCTTGGATTTCAGCATGCGTACTTCGTCCACAGAGATGAAGCCAGAACCATCAGATTCCGCTTCCTTTCCCGTCCCGAGAGAATCAATGTCTTTCAACCTTGCCTCGATCTTCTCACGCTGGAGTGCCAGCGCGCGGAGTTCGCTGCTAAGGCTGGAGAGTCGTGCTTTGTCACTGTCATTGTCAGGGTTGTTTGTTACACTGTTCCGAACGATGCTCTGTTGCCAGGCCCTCGTGGAAAGTGGTGTAACGTTAGTCAGTGTGGTTGGTGCAGAAATCGCAGCCGTCTTGGGCGCTGAGATCGCAGCCGTCTTTGGGTCAGTAGGCGCAGAAGTCGCAGCCATGGTTGTGTCGAGTGGCGCGTGAGCCGCAGCCAGTGCTGTTGGCGCCAAAGCAGCCAGCCGCGCAGAAGGCGCGGCACTAATTGGCAGATTGGTGCCCCCCCCCAGATTACGGTGGGGGCAGACCGACAAGTCGGTGTGGGATTCCCCGGCATTGCCGGGACCCACCTGGGGAATATTATTTTTTCCACTCTGCATTATTGGATTTTGTGGGCTTTTTTGGAGTTGAGGTTGCCCGTCCTCATGGACCGAAAGGAGAAAAGGGAAAAAGGAGGGAGGGACTGGGCGTGGGATCATGGGAGTGGGGTGTGGGATTGCCCTAGGCCTGGGATTCTGGCTTTCGGGAAAATACGAAAAAGCGCCTGGGGGTTTTTGTTGCGTCTAATTCTTATGGAATTAGACCAAGAACAGGGTGGCAACCTCGTGAAGGTGAATCCCCCGGACTTGCCTTGAGGATCTACACGACCGTAGCGCTCCCCCTCAAGACCCCGCCACCCTACCGCCTCTGAGGGAGGCAGTAAGGTAGGCCTGCATCTATACTACCAAGCAAAGCATAAGCAAAGCATGTCGTTGTGCAACCGCGAAAGCATAAATATAGACCCCCCCCTATTTATGGTTTTAATCAACGTTACACATTTATTGCAGATGGCTGCTAAATCACGAGCCGAGTGTCCGGCCCACGTGCGCCGAGCTGCTGGCAAGCGAGCACGTGCCGCGCGCCGTGCCGGAAGGCGCGCTGTCCGGCCTGCTGTCACACGCGCTCAGCGACCGGGCCGCCAGGGGATACCACAGGTCAGTGCTGTCACCACGAGCCGAGTGTCCGGCCCACGTGCGCCGAGCTGCTGGCAAGCGAGCACGTGCCGCGCGCCGTGCCGGAAGGCGCGCTGTCCGGCCTGCTGTCACACGCGCTCAGCGACCGGGCCGCCAGGGGATACCACAGGTCAGTGCTGTCACCACGAGCCGAGTGTCCGGCCCACGTGCGCCGAGCTGCTGGCAAGCGAGCACGTGCCGCGCGCCGTGCCGGAAGGCGCGCTGTCCGGCCTGCTGTCACACGCGCTCAGCGACCGGGCCGCCAGGGGATACCACAGGTCAGTGCTGTCACCACGAGCCGAGTGTCCGGCCCACGTGCGCCGAGCTGCTGGCAAGCGAGCACGTGCCGCGCGCCGTGCCGGAAGGCGCGCTGTCCGGCCTGCTGTCACACGCGCTCAGCGACCGGGCCGCCAGGGGATACCACAGGTCAGTGCTGTCACCACGAGCCGAGTGTCCGGCCCACGTGCGCCGAGCTGCTGGCAAGCGAGCACGTGCCGCGCGCCGTGCCGGAAGGCGCGCTGTCCGGCCTGCTGTCACACGCGCTCAGCGACCGGGCCGCCAGGGGATACCACAGGTCAGTGCTGTCACCACGAGCCGAGTGTCCGGCCCACGTGCGCCGAGCTGCTGGCAAGCGAGCACGTGCCGCGCGCCGTGCCGGAAGGCGCGCTGTCCGGCCTGCTGTCACACGCGCTCAGCGACCGGGCCGCCAGGGGATACCACAGGTCAGTGCTGTCACCACGAGCCGAGTGTCCGGCCCACGTGCGCCGAGCTGCAGGCAAGTGTATATAAGGTATATACCACTTATATACCTTACTAGTTGACGGATTTTCATACAAACTTGCAACCCCTATTCTCACCTTTACTTCACCCGCTTTAAGGTTGAATCTTGCAAAATCTTTTCTCCGCGGATGCCTACGTCTTAAAAGAAAATAAAAAGTTTTTTACAAATTGCTAAAAAGCTCTCCATATGACAAATAGCTTGATCGGTCCAGTGGTTTTAGCAATACGATGATAGTCAGGACAAACGATTTTATAAGAATAGATTAATGCAATCAATCACATATTCATCCAAAACTTTCGCTAAAAACAAATTTAAAATTAATCAGTTTTGGTAACCAAAATCTTAATAATTCACTACAATAATTACAAAAACGTAATTGAATTTATTTTGATTTATTTTTTCTGATTTATTTTTGTAATTCATATGCCCAAGACTGCCACAGGTTGATAGCCGCGTGCCTGGACCAGCGACCGACGCCTGTCGAAGACTACACCTACCATAACGATATGAAGAGCAAGGCCCACGATATGCTGCTGAAGATTAAGGATGCTGTCATCAAGGTGAGACATGTCACGTGTGTGCTGGGTGATCCAATTAGTGACATCATTTAAAAAAAAAGATTCCTCGTGCCCTCTACCCCGTTACCCCAATTTATTTGGAGCCGGCGAAGTAAGTCTTTTTCTGTCATACTTCTCGTGGTAATTTTAACAAAAAGTTGTGCCTTTATTGTATTGTAAATTATTTATTTATCAATAACTAACTCATCTTGGGGTACAGTACGATTCAAACTTAATGGCGGCTCGGAAGTTAACTGCGAGTGCAGGTACGCGCATGTACGGTCGAACAAGCTATTTGGTATACATTTTACAATGTAATTTGTGAGTTAAACTGTATACCAAATAGCTTGTTCGACCGTACAGTCAAGTCGAAAATCATTTATGCTCGTTTTATTATTTTTTTAACTGAAACTTATGTGAATGTTTTAGTGCTGTATGGTACGAATTTATTTGTTAGTTTGTCAAAATAAAATGGGTTTTATGAAAAATATAAAAAATAATGTATTTTCAATTTATTTATGACAACGAACAAGTAACGGAACACTAACAAAAAAAACTTAACAAAACAATAACAAACAACAACAAATTCTTATGAGCTCGACTGTACGTAAGCAGAAATTCGCGCGCGTGTGCAGCATACAAACTCACACACTCAAGCGTAGACGCGTAGGGCGAGTGCGGGTGAGAGAGAGAGCGCTGGCACGTCCCTCTGCGTCCCGCTGATACCTAAAAATTGCCTTCTGCGCAGCGGAACGTACGATGTTCCGAGCCGCCATTAAGTTTGAATCGTACTGTAAAGAATACACCACACATACAAATTATTGGTTGATTACGTTCTAATTGTGACTCTTATGTCTTAAGTTTTCATAAACAAAAGAAACAAATATTTTATCAAATATTTATATTTTATCTGATAAACACCGCTTTATACTTTCTTGAACAACTTATTATACTGACTTTGTAAAGGTGCCACCATATAGATGTTAGGCTTTGTATTGCAGCAAACGTTGCAAACGTTGATAAAGAATTTGATGTGGATGCACCATACATCAAAATATTAAGTGGTATTGAATACTCTATCGAAGGAAATAGTACTTAATTACGCAATGAGTGTCACATGACGAGGTGGCCGAGTGGTTAAGGCGTTGGACTGCTAATCCAATGTGCTCTGCACGCGTGGGTTCGAATCCCATCCTCGTCGTTTCTTTTTGCAATTTAAAATTTTACTTATTGACATGTTTTTATTAACTTTACACAGTATTTATTTTATAATAAAATATTTTAAACACTATGTTCAATTTATTATTTTAATGACTTTTTATTTTGAAACATCACTGTTGTATGTAGTTTCGGTAAGTTTTTATAATAAAAATACTATTTTTAGTTTCGTAAGTAAAGCAGTTTTCATACTTTATTGTTAAAAGTAGTCTCGCATACTGAATACCAATATTGTACATGGAGCGACTGTCTATCTGACCTCCACATCCGCAACCCAGTTAGTATTGGGTAATACGATACACTTGGTAACACCACATGGTTCTCAAATTTTCGGGCCGCTGTCTACCTTTAACGTCACCAAGTTGCAACACCGTTAATAATCGGGACCAATGACTTAACATGAGTTCCGAGTCATGGAGGAAACTCCGCATGTGATGGATGGTCACCCATCCACAGACCGACCTTGGCAAACGCTGCTTAACCTTAAAGATTACTGTTTACGCCACGAGCTCCTTCCATATTTGGTGTACAATAAAGTAAATATTCGATCTGCCTTGTTCGTTCCCAGGTGTTCCGCAGTCACGGCGCCTCAGAGTTCTCTCCCCCTCTGCTGATCCCCCGCGCCTCAGCGTGGGACCAGTACCCCAATGCCGTGAAGGTCATGACGGCTTCGGGATCCGTCGTCCATCTACCACACGATTTGAGACTTCCGTTTGCAAGGTACGACGGATACTACTATTATAAATGCCATTAGGATGGATGATATATGTATTTATGTTTGTTACTCTTTCACGTAAAAACTATTGAAACAATTTTTTTTATAACCTGGATTATTGTATTGTATTGTATTGTATAACGGGCTGGTGTCCGCAACTCCACGTCAAAGCGCGTATTTTGCGTAAGGGCTATAATCCACCACGCGGGCCCAGTGCGGATTGGTAGATGTCACATGTCTTCGAATGTTTGGTTCTAGGACATGCCGGTTTCCTCACGATGTTTTCCTTCACCGTTTTGAGAGCAGTGGTGGTGAAATAAATTACACAAAGTAATGCGCCTGTCTGGGTTCGAACCCATGACTTACTGTTCGTAAGTCGGGGCCGCCACCACTGGGCCACCGCTGCTCTCGGACCTGGATTAACACATAGGATACTTTTATCCCGTGAGACACCGAAGTCCAAGCGTGCGAAGTCGTGGTCATATACGTATTATTATACAAGTTCAAATAATTAAGCGAGCAGAACTCCGTGGACGGGATGGGTATCAATCAATATTTAAATAAGATATAGCGAATAAAAATGATTTTATGTTTGATGGGTTGTGGAAGGCAAATAGACAGTCGCTCCATGTTAAATACTGATATTCAGCTCCATCCAGTTAGGTTAGGGGCCGACCCCAATCATCATCATCTGCCTAGAGAGCGACTGCCTATCTGACCTCCACAACCCTGTTAGTACTGGGTAAACCGATACCACTTGGTAAGACTGGTTGTCAGACTTTCGGGTCACTGAATACCTGTAACGACTGTTCAAGATCTGGAAACGACAGCCGGGACCTACGGATTAACGTGAGGCTGACCCCAATAAAGTACAAAAAAGCAGGTCATTTTTTTTTGGTTTCCCCTGTGAGGGCCTGCGCAGACGACAGACTATCCGTGACGCACTGTTTAGTCTGTGAAAATAGAACCTAAGCAATTATACGCATTAACGCACACGACGCGCAAAAAGTCCGGCGGCCAAAAAGTCCGTGTCATTCTGGCAGATCACCGCTTCGCGCCGCACAGAAGTGCGCGAAAAAAAAAGTAAGTTTGCTTCAACTCGCGCTAACGCCAGACGGCGCACACTTTTAGTATTCGAATAGAATGATCGAAGATGTGCGTCGTGTGCGTTGAGTCTGCGTTAAATCCGCGACGGAATTTTTGTATGCCATGCAGACATTTTGTGCGCCACAGACTCATGCGCACAAAAAGTCTGTCGTCTGCGCAGCCTAATTGTTGTCCTGTGTGACTTCATGAAATACTTTTTCTATATTTCGTTTGTTTATTATGTTCACAGGCACACGGCGTACTCCGGGACGAAGTGCATGCGCCGATACGTTGTAGATCGAGTGTTTCGAGAGAAGCATGTACAAGGATTCCACCCGAGAGAAATGGTAGAGTGCGCCTTCGACATTGTTACTCCTAAGACTGGTAAGATATAATTTTCGTTGAGGCTTGCTCACATATTTTGAATCGCCAAAATCTGCTGTCTAAATCAAATAATGGGTGTAAAAAGACTTAACGAAGCCGAAAGGCACTTGTCTCTCTCCCCTTCATTGCGATTTTTTTTTTCTTTTGGACCATACCTGGGAACATTGGGGGTCAAAGTTCCAACTATTTCACAAGTTTTTTTTAATACCTACAAGTTTTTAATGTTTTAACTTTACTTTAAATACTTCTACGTCCCCCGTACTGTTCAATGCATCCATCAGCACTATGTTTTGAGTCCTACCACAAAACGTAATTTTTCACTCCAAAAAAAAAAATCCTAGCAATAGGTATTTTTTGCGTAAAGTTACTTAGTTTCATGTACAGAATGCTTGGTTGACGGCTTCGTGACTGTTCACATCTCAGTCTTCAAAGATTACAGGCGTTTTGTCATGTTACAGATTCCCTATGGCCGGACGCAGAGTTGTTAGTAGTAGCAAGCCGAGCGGCAACAGAAAGTTGCCTGAAAGTGTCGCTACAGTTGAACCACACAGAGTTGCTGCGGACACTGCTGATGTCTTGTGGAGTACCACTGGACAAACATAACGATATCTACCCAGTACTCGTCGATGTTAGCTTTGGTAAGTAAGTTATACTGACTTGGCTTGTGCTCGCGACTTCGTTTGCGTCGAAGAAATGTACCAAACCCCAGTAGCTCTAGCCCGTGGCTTCGCCCGCGTGGGGTTCGGTGATTCTCCCACGGGATCGTATTACCGGAATATAAAGTTCTGTGTTGCATCCAGGTGATAACTATCTTTTAAAGTTTTTTCGTGAAAGACCTCTTACTTAAGTCCATAAAACATATTTCATCATTGTTTAGAAGGAGAATAAATTATGAACACACACACCGAAATATACAGGGTTACCTGGTAACTCGGCGTATTCCTTGCAGGACGTCTGGTAGGGTTAAAATGGAAAAAATTAAGCCACCAAATGTTGTACCGAAATTCAGTAGTTTTTCAGCTAGTTAGATTTTTAGCCAATTTAAAAACGATTTACGGCGCGAATGTACTGAAATTTAGGTTTATATCATAGCTGATACCGCAGCAGACCTTTGTTAATAATTAAAAGTTCAAAAATGCCTAACACTTTGGCAAATATCATTAATGAAACATATTTTCCGTAACCCCGTATAAAGACATGGTGTCCCACTGAACAGTTAAGTCCCACTATTTTTACCCGACTGCACCAGAAGGAGGGTTATGTTTTTCGAGAGCATGTATGTATGTATAATTGTTTGGCACGCTCTGTGGCCTGAAAGGCTCGATGGATTTTAGCTTGAGAGGTGTCGTTAGATTCGTATTTACTGTGAGAGTGACACTGGGAATAGCAAAAAAAAAAAAAAAAACAAATGTTTGGCACGCTCTGCAGCCTGAATGCGGCTCCATGGATTTTAGCTTCAAAGGTGTCGTTAGATTCGTATTAATTGTGACAACGGGTATACATTTTGAATTACGAGTAAAACAAAACATAAGCTGGGATTACCTCCACGCGGTGAAGGCGGTAACAGTTTAACTGAAACTCCCATAATTAAATATCAATGCTTTCGGGCTTATGTTGTTCATTGTGTTATTACTTATTGAAATCCACCTTCTATTTGGCACGGTAGCCTACCCGGTAACGCAGGGGAGCAGCCATATAGCATAACTATTTGTATTGACAAATAATTTATAAGTAAGTATTACACCATCCTACTGAAATAGACGAGACCTACCTCAAGTAGGTACATATTATACAGTATTTGTTGAACTTGACCATCTTGCACTTGATCGATTAAAAATGGCTCCATCCCGTAAAACTAAAAATAATAGAACTAAGATTGCAACATTGAAAAACATTAGCTGGATTGGCCATCAGTACGCTTGATCCTAAAAAACTTTTGAATCGGCCACACAATCAGAATTCTTTAGCAGAGCTTCAACGTTTACGAGAATATTATTCTATCAACTGATAAGTTAATGATCAGCGTAATGTGAATGTATTGGTGTGTCATGTGTATATAGGTTACTATACAAATCTATTCAATAATAAAACAAAACAAAAAACGGTAATTTAAAAATTTAAAAACCCGACTGCGTAAATAACTAATAACATTAAATTAAAACTGAAAAGAAAAAAACAAGTGCAGGAGTCTATCTATATTATGTTGAGTACCTGCTATTGAATAACAGATACCGTGGCAATAATTTCGTGATCGATACAGAAATAAAACGAATAATAAATTCAAAATCATAGAACATAGCGACTTAACAGTCGGGACCCATTATCATATATAGACCGGCTTAAATCGTCCCAATAATGGGTCTTAATCCTGCCGTGCTATGTCTAGGCGGCGCTGCTATTAACTTCAACACTTTTAGACGTGAATACGTCTTTAAAATTGCTTCCATATTAGGAAGCAGTTCAAAAAACGAATGCTAACAAAATCAGGGGATACAGTTTGGTGTTGCAACTACATAATTATCTATCATCTCCATCAAAAAAATTTTACCACGGGACAGCTAAATAATCAAAGAATTCGTAACGCTAAGTGAGGATTGTTAGGCATCGCGCGCGGTGTGTTGCAAGCGCCCCAATTTTGAGCTAATATTTCGGCTTCGTTTCGAAATTTCCATTTTTGATGTAAAACATCTATAGGCGCGGATAAACCAAAAAAAAACAAATGAAACACGTGTTTGAAGCAGCATAAGATCTACATTATTCGACATGGTTTATAACAAGTCAGCTGGTCTCGGGGCACAGAGCGCTGGGTTACAAACTCGTGACTTCGAGTTCGATTCCAGAATCGAGTCATTTTGTTTTTATTTTATTTTATGTGTCTGTTTTTTATATTTCCTTTTTTTTAAGTATGTTAGGTACTTGTACAAAATAATTTCGATGTTTCACATCTGCTAGGCATCCCGCGACGGCTCACTTTTTCTACCTCTTCCCCAGGCCGCATAACATCTCTGCAGCTGCAGACCCACCTGACGTCCCTGTGCGTGACGAACCGCGACGTGTCGAACCTGCTGCGCCTGATGGAGGCCGAGGTGTGCGTGCACGAGCTGCGCGAGCTCGTGACGCCCGTAGTGAAGCTCGCCAAGTGGAGCAAGCACGTGGCGCGCGCCCTGCACGACCTGGAGGCCGTGTATAGGAACGCTAAGGCGCTGGGCGCTGAGGTTAGTGCTCACTGTAACGTAGCCCTGGAATAGGGTGATGATGGAGAGGAACATGATTTTTTTTTATCACTGTAAACAAAGCGTATTAACAGCAGAAATAGCAAAGTAATTTTTTTTTAATATCTATAAAAATACTAAGTTATAAGCATTTGAAACTGCTGATTAGACCGAGAGATCCCATACAGTGAATGACGTCATTCGCTGCATCGACGTACAAAATCCATACTAAATTCCGTTTATATAAAAAGAGATAGAAACAAAAGTTTAAATAATTAAAACTTTTGTGTTGTTTGGCCGATTCATGTCTTGTTTTCGATGTTTGTCATTATTTTTATAGTACTTTAACATTCCGTATAGAAATAAAAAAAAATATATTTATGCATATTCCCTATTGACGAGAGAAACCACACGATGCGTTGTCGGAACGTGGGATTTTGATTGATTTTGATACATCTAAAAATCCAGAGATAGCACCGGATAGTGGGGCATGGAAGGAGAAAAGGGAGGCCTTTGCCTAGCAGTGGGGCACTAAATAGGCTAACAAAAAAAAACGTCTCATATCTATCTCTCCTGCAGTGCAAGTACGTAGCACTCGATTCGATACGATTCGATAAATCTGACAGTTATTCTCGATAAAATGAGTTTTTAACCAATCGAAAAGTCGGATTTATCGAATCGTTTCGATTCGATCGTTATCGATTGCTACGTACTTGCAGTGCTAGTGCGATAGTCAAGTTCACTTATTCAATCTACGCTTCAAAAATCAAAAGTCAAAACCACCAAAAATTTACTTACGCGATGTTAAAACTTTCACGTGTCACGACTGAGGCGGGGCCTGAAAGGGGAGGGGCAAAATAGAAAATAAACACAAAAATAAAAACATGCACACACACAGCTCGACGATACAATTCACAAGTTACTTAGTTTTCACTTCTATCGGCAGTTCCCAAAGACTGACTGACTGACTTTTTTTAGGACGTGTCGATATATTCTTATTTGAAAAAAGGCCAATCCTTACGCCCTTGTTCTGCTCATATTGTTTCAGTGCTCAATGTCGGTAGCGCCTTTCCTGGCGTATAACGCGACCCAGCACAGTGGCGTGTTCTGGCAGATGTCGGTGGTGAGGAACACTGACCATAAGCCCACAGCCAAGCACCGGGCGGGAGACTTGATAGCGGCGGGGGGGAGGTAAGCAATTGAACTACCGAGGTCACTGACGGTCGGCTACTTTGACCCCTTTGACCCCCTTATGACCTAAGGAATAAGGTTACGACCGTCAGCGTACGCGGTAGTACCTACTGGCGGAAATTCCGTCAGCAAAAACCTATTTAAAAAAAAACCGGCCAAATGCGTGTCGGAACACACGGTCAAGAGTTCTATAATCGAGATGAATAATAAACATTTCACTTATTATATAATTCCGAGAACAAACTTATGTACGTCACCATCAATTCTCTAACTGCAAAATTTCTGTAATCGAAAAAAAATAAGTTTATAACTACAAATTAACTAGATAAGGTACAGAATCAGGCGTTACTATGCGGAAATCCATGACAATAAATTCTATGCAAAATGTTTGATGTTGATTCAGTGAAAAAGGTCTCTCCTGTCTGCAAAAATATGCAATGCAGATAAAGTTAATTAGTATGCCATTGCCATGCACAGGTTTTTAAAACATTTAATAACAAATGAACTATTTTCCTTTACTTGAACTGTAAGACCTTGCTTCTTGCCAAATTTCGTTTTTCAAGATACGCAAATTTTCCACAGATACGATGCTTTAGTATCGGAATTCTGGAAGGTAGCGCGAACAGAGAAGGACTACGATAGTGCCGAACTGAAGTCCAGTTCAGTCGGCTTCTCCATGTCCCTGGAGAGAATGGCCGCCATTTTGAAGAAGATGGAGACTGATGTACCTTCTACATTACTGCCAAATGTAGAGGTATGTATTTTTGAAGTATAGTGATCACTTGTAGGGTCCAAAAAACATTTTTGTCATATTTAAGGGTGCGGTTTAGACCAGGGATACCGAAATTATTTTTGGCAAGAGACCCTTTTGCAAAATGAACTGAAACCTCAAACCCCATAGCCAAATTACTTTAAAAATCATATTACAATTTTTTTCCTATTGAAACAAAATACTTATCAATTTAAAAACTTTGCGGTTGGTTAAGTGAGTAATCTTGACATAATTTTCTCATTAAAATTTAACAAAATAATACAACGTTACGCAACTTATACATTATCTTGAAAGTTTCAAATAAGAACTTGTGTTAATTAATGGGGGTCGATATTTAGACCTCGTTGACCCTCAACATCAGTTTTCGTTTATGACTCCTGGGAAACCGAAATCCACTTTGGGAATCCCTGGTTTAGACCATGTTCTGTTCAACTTTATTCAGTGAACTGTTCAGTTTTGGAAGACGTTCGTGTTCCTTGAGACCAACACGGTAATTGCGAAAAAATATGAAACTTCAATACGGACTCGACCCCAATGTGTGCATCAGGCCTGAAGGCACCTTAGAAGCCGATTCCTGCCGGCTTCCCTTCTGTATCAAGGCACTTTATGTAGTGTCTACTGTAGTCAGATAGTATACTGTGTATCCTTAAATAGGACCTCAGCTTTTTGATATATGCTGTATAGTATGTTAGGCTGCTTGTCAGTGGTAATAAAACTAGCGTAAGCTGACCTTTAACTCTGTTAAAACTTAGTATTACGCTAGGCCAGTTCAAGATTGGTTTAGAGGTGACGATTCAAATCCTTGTTTCAAATTGATGTAATATCCATTTGAAGGAATATTCTAACTTTATGTTATGCAAACAATGGTGTCGATTCTGATGTGCACAAACTAAACTTAATTTAGGCTATTGCTATCTTTTACAAAAAGGCAGTGCGAGAAAAGGACGGTTATAGCTATAAACAAAGTTAGAGATGTCAAACTAGTTTATGCCTTGCGCTTCACCGTGTTTTTAGTCGACATGTTTTTACGTTCACCCTTCATTTGTATGGAAATATTAGTTCTAACTAAATTTGACAGCTCTAAATTACGTCGGTCTCTTTCTCGTTTTATTAGAGAGAAAAAGATAGCAATAGCCTAAAGTAAGTTTAGTTTGTGCACAACAGAATCGACACCATTGTCAAGTGTCAAGATGTATCTTAGGGTGTAGGAATTAAAGATCTAACTTTCCAAGAACACATATCCAGACAGCTGGGATCAACTTACGGCTTAACGTGTTTTCCGAGGCACGGAGAAAACTCGGTGCGTAATGGTTGGACACCCATCCCCGGAGTGACCTAGGCAAGCGTTGCTTAACCTTGAAGTTTGACCCTTCGCTCATGCGAGTATTCCACCCACAATCGGCAGTGGCCGCTCATAGTGGCGTGCGTGTGGGGCACGGCGGGCAGCGGGCGGGACGGCCAGGCCGCCGCCCGCCGCGCCGCGCTGGCGCGGGACGCCTGGGCCGCCGGCCTGGCCGCCGCCACCTGCCCCGGCGCGCACGAGCTGGCGGGCGCCGCGCTCGTGCTGCTGCAGGACGACGCCGCCGTCAGGGTGCAGTGCTGGGACGGAGTCAGGTACGCCAGCACGAGGTGTCAGAGCTGAAACGACCACTTACACCACACAACAACGCGAGGTATCGGGCCTCATAACTTTATGTTGGCACGAAACGTCCACTAACACACACACACGTACACAATTAACAAACTAGCGATTTAATTTTCTTCTATCTTTGAAACTACATTTGCTTAAAAAAAATGGTCTGTTTTCACAAAGACATATTGATGCCAATCCATCCTGTTGCTTATATGGATGAAAAACTCGATAGGACTGTGGTATGGTATGTTGTATGACCATACCAACGCTATACGGGAATTTAACCCCAGGACCTACCGAGGTTTGAAAACTAAAAAAGACAGAAATCGCCAAATAACTTACCGTACATTTCGTTGGATGTGAAACTATAATTTCCTTTTGTATGATGGTTAGACTGGCTGGAGAGGCCGCTGTAACAAAATAAATACTGGCCAAAAATTACAAAAAAAAAACTTGGATTTTCGAACGAATTCGTGTCAAAATACAGTAACATAGTACATTATAGTACAAGTGTGTAATGTTGGTGATTACCGCTGAGGCACCATCGAGACCCGAGCCGTTAGTTCAGGGTTTTAAGAGAGCCGAGGACGGTAATCATCAATACACACGTGTATCATACGACATTTTTCAACACACTTGTGAAGAAAATAATACTATAAAAACATTTTATTTAGTAGATAATAGATATTTACGTTTTCAGGTAGTAAACTTTATTCACATCTTATATCAGGCGGTGCACGGTGGAACAAGCTATTTGGTTTACAGTTTAACCCACAAATTACATTGTAAAATGTAAACCAAATAGCTTGTTCGCTTGTACAACATAAATGATTTTCTTTATAACTGGTACTTGTAGACATTTTAATTAATAAATAACTATGATTTCAACAGTGAAAACGAGTTGTGAAAAATTTTTCGCAATGACTGGAAAAATTAATCAGTTTTCCATGCGCGCGCATCTAACAATGGCGATCGGCCATAAACTTAAAGAATGAGGTTTTTGAGGATTTTTTGGCTTTTCGCGGATAGCGTTTTAGCCACGTACAAAATGAGGAATTCAAAGTTTTCTTTATTACAGAGAAAACAAAGTTTTAATTATTAAAAACGTACAAGTTGAAAATATCTATTTAAATACGAAGTTGCATGAAATAAGCAAGCATTAAGTACATTAATTTATTTGTACTATTGAACACGATCTTTTTTGTATCAAAGCTTTTTAAAAAACAAAGCTACACGCACCTCAACCAATAAAATAAAATAAAAAACCCTTTAAATCACTTGTGAATAACAGCAATAAAAAAGTCACAGTTTGATTACAGGTGTCATTATGTGCCTAATTGCTGCGAAATTATATGAGCAAGGGTGTTGAAAAAGGTGTTAATGCGTTAAAAAGTTAGTCTATGCGTATGAGAAAAGCTTTTTGCGATTTCTTCTTTCTCTAGTACTAAAACACACATACAGCTTGTAGAAAACGCTACCACGTAAAAGCACAAAACGGCGTTCGATCTTTTTTTTATTTTTTCTGTGATCTTCAATCAAATAACACCATTTTTTTGTCATTTCAGGTTGAAAGAACACAAAGTGCCATACATAGATGTTTTAGACTTTATCAAACAAAAACTTAGCCCGGATACTATCAGGAGTCCTGAAGGTAAGTAGAAAATTATAATCACCATCTTCATATCACCCGAAAGGCAATCTAATTAATAACCAACTTTTAATTCTCATCCATGATTAATATTAATGATCCTGCCATCTGTGGGATGTTAACAATCATTACAGACTGTCATTATCTATTGGCAGAAGAGACTAGCGCCATCTATTGGCTTGTTTATAAACTACTAAAATGTGCCTACTAGACATTGGCCAGTGTATTTCGACAGAATGGTGATGAACCAAAACCCCTACTATGTCGTGACGATTAATTTATCGTTGGTTTTTAGTTAGCAAAACTCCTGGGCCACAGTAATCGTGTCGTCCTATATGTGAACACCTCCATTTAAATACACAAGCCACGACACTTTAAACTACACGATTATCTGCTGTCACGACATAGTGGGAACGGGGCCTTAGGGAGTTTGTTCATTACATGACATGTTCATGAGTACACCCGACCCAAGTATTGCCCAGATTAACGAATTACCCAGTGTATCAGTTTTCAAGATTTAACATACCTATCTGTTTTAAATATCAGTTGTTTATAATTATTAACAAAATAGTTTTTATGTCAGCTGTTTTAAATTTACTATCAAATTTACTTGAATAATCGTTCTCCTGCCCTTATTTCAATGTATTTGGAGTTGGCGCAGCATGTGTTTTTCCATACTTCTCTATTAATCGTCGTCTCCTTTCTAGCCATATCATCCTTCACTCAGTCCATCCATCGTTTCTTTGATCTTCCTCTACTCTTATACCATCCACATTCATACTCAAAACTTTCCTTACTAAACAAACATACTTAAATAAAGGGTGTTAAGAACCTTTTAACGAAGCCGAAAGGCACTTGTTCTTCTCGTCATTGCGATTATTTTTTTGTTCTACACCATACCTGGGAACCTTCTAGTTACGGAGATATTGGGGGTCAAAGTTCCATCTTTTTGACAAGTTTTTTTTTTATTACGAGTTTTTAATGTAAGATTTTTACTTTAAACACCTTCACGACCCCCCGTACTATTCAATTTATCCATCAGCACAATGTTTTGAGTGCGTTACATTGAGTTCTACCACAAAACACAAATTTCTCCCCAAAAAAAAAAGTCGTTTCCCAGCAACGATTTTTGCGTAAAGTCACTTAGTTTGATGTACAGAATGCTTGGTTGATGGCTTTGTGATGAGGTTGTTTACACCCTGTATAAATGAAATCCCCAGCTGGAACAAACCGTGCGCTGAGTTGGTCTGAAGCCGAGAAATCAAACTGCAGTCAAACGACGTCTGTCACCTTCATCACTGCCAGTGAAAGAATGAGTAAAAACTCCAAGAGACATTGTGAGAACCAGGTCAGTGGTAACGGCGAGATTTTTTAGATTGTTAAACTTTTTCCATGGATTTTTAAAAAAATGTGAAATGTATTTTAAAGTCATAAGTATTTAAAATACTAATAAGTAACAACAATTATATTAAAATCAAAATTATATAATATTATTAAAATTATATTAAAAAAGTATATTTTTAGGAAGTAATTGAAACACAAATACCAAATACTTACGTATTTCAAATATGTCTCCCAAACGAACGCTTCGAACTGGAACCAGTTGATGACAATATTTTCATCACATAGGACTTAAACATACTTTCACGATAGTCAAAGCTATTTTAGACAAATAATTTTGTTACATTTAACGATGGATGCATTCTTCTAACAATCTAACATAATACAATTAATTTTTCCTCAGATAAACACACAAATAACATCAGTGTTAGTATCGTTGGGCCTGCAGCCCGTACTGAGTCGGGTCCGGGTCAACGTGCTCGCGCTGTCGTGCGAAGCGTCGTGCGTGCGCATGTTGGCGGCGTCAGTAGGCGCGCCGCTTGATGTCGATGAGCTCGCGCACGCGTTCACACCGGTTTGCGAAGCGTGAGTAAAAGTAATTACTTAAGGGGCTCCCCCATGCACACCAGCGCCACTTTAGTAAAAAAATCAGAACTCGTTAAATACACAATTAATATAAAATCTGATTGACAAAATCAATCATTTGGTCTTCTAAATTATTTACGTCTGCTTAACTCATTGAAACATAGCTCGCTGTCGTTACAGATACAAAATGAAAGAAAACGGCCGTTTTTAGCAATTTTTCTAACTGTAACTACAGTGAAGTATATTTTAATGAATTAAATAGACGTCAATAATCTAGAACTCTAAGCATTGATTTTGTCAATCAGATTTTATATTAATTGTGTATTTAACGAGTTCTGATTTTTTTACTAAAGTGGCGCTAGTGTGCATGGGGGAGCCCCTTAAAGACACAGTGAAGTTAGAGAGCGGTTTTAATCTAGCGTTTTTTTTTTTCGTGTCCACACAAAAAATGATCACAAAGTATTCCTATACGCCGTATATATGTTTCCACATTGACGTGCCAAAATCGCTCCATTATTTTGTGCTCTTTTTGTATGGACAAACCGTCGAATGCCGTGTCAATGAACGTATCGTAATCTTTTGTCCGTGAACGGGCGCTGTCAGTTGTGACTGGTCATCTCTTAGTTGCCATGGCTTATTTGAATGAATTATTTAGAATTGTATTTTTTTTTGTTTGTGTGTTTTTGCTGTGGACACTTAACGTGCACATCTTGCTACATTGTTCTCACATAATATACCATCTCAACATGAATGATGTAACCAAGATTTTGTAACAATTTTTTGATTTAAAAGAGTGTCCATGGAGTTTCTGGCCCGTTCTTCTCCATAGAGATCTACGCTAGGGAATGGGCAACTACAGTACTTTCACAGTTTTTATGTCTTGTGACTGGGACTGTAGCTACATTTAATTTTCATCTTTGTTTCGACAATTCAAAAGTGCCTGTAACTGGCTTACTTGAAATAAATGCTTTGATTTTGATTGATTTTGATTTACCCAACCCGAAAACTGGGTTTTGGAGATCAAAATCTTTACCCAACCCGCAAGGTGGGTTTTGGAGGTCAGTAAGGCTCTATGTACAATACTGGTATTCAGTTCCATCCGGGAAGACTGAATGCCAACACCAACGTGTCAAAAGGCTAAGATGTGAAGTTCTTTCTTTTTTTTCAGATATCCAAAACGTCGCAGTATACTCGACGATGCTCTCCAAGAACTTACAATTCTAGCTAAACAGAACCACCAAAGCAGATCGGCAGAAGAGACGCAACTTTACGCCCTATACTCCATTCCTGACTCCCTATGTCGGTTGATTACTTGACCAACGATACTTATATCTATTATTCCGACGCCCGACGTAAACTGTGACCACCTGTCCCCTTGAGGTAGCAGATAGTGAGAATCGGTATTATCTTATTGGGTCTAACCTTCATTGGTTCTCCGGGAACTCAAGGAACTGTTGTAGACCCAAATGGGAAGATATGACTCCAATCTTGTTAAGTGGGGCTACCTGATTGGAACAGCAGTAGGGTGTGGGTGTGGAGCTGTGTTGGAAATTATTCTCAACCTTCAATCCTGCCAGCTGGACCCCCAAACATGCTGCCAAAGAGACCTCTGCGCTGGTAACGGTAAAGCCGTTAAAATGTAGAATAAAATAAATTATTGTGCCAGCGAATCGAAAAAGAAGAATATTAATACTAAGATAAACTTATTTTAATGCCTTATTAAGGTGAGTGACACTTGTCGACATTTTTCCATAGAAATTTAGGGAGGATATTACTCCACGGTTTGACACTGTACATCCGAAGTTAAACACATAGTTTTGTCTCATTATTAATTTTGTCTGTGCTGAAACAGAATAGTAAAATAAAAAGCCATTCAAAAGTTACGAGCTACCAAAGATTCGTTTTTATTGCCAATTTTAACGCAACTGGGCGTAAATTAGTAATAAAAGAAGAGTCAAATTTCCAAAACAAAGTCGGTACCGACAAAGCACAACTATCGAAGAATTCAATAAATTTTTTAATTGATTTATGCAGTAGCTATTTCATAAAACTCAATTTTCCAAAGGCTTTTTCGTATTTTTTAACGCGGGGCTTTTACTGTGAATTATAGTGCATCTCACGTCACGGGCACGATGCCAGGTGAGACATCGTGCTTTTTGGCCACGCCCACCAGTGAGTTCGAGCCCGCGACTAGTGCCACTTTAACTATAAATAGTACTGTCGGTATTAAACAAAGATACAATAAAGGTAGGGTCTTTGTTGGTAAGTTGTGCGGTGTAAACGTGACTTAAAGACGACGATTTTTAAATCGAAAATACCAGAATCCTGTACCATTTAACATAAATTGTTTGCAACAAGCAGAATCAGTGTCACTCATAGATATAAATAAATTCATAAAATTATGAAAATATTATTTGTGAAACGAGTATTTTTAATCTTAAAATCGACATATTTTTTACGTTACGTTTAAACCGGGTATTTATTTAAGTGTAGCTTATTGTTAGTGAAAATGAGCATTAGGATACTGTTATAGTGTTCAGGAAAGGTTCGGACTAATGTCAAATGGCTTTGGCGTGACATTCATGTTTGTAATTTGGTGATTGTTTTATTTTCTCACCGATATTTATTTAGATAATAATTATGATCTGTGTAAACTATATAAGAATAAAAAGCTAAACAGTAACGAATACTTTATCGTAGGCATTTAATTTTTATTTACATTTTATCATTTGAATAAATAAACAATGTATAAGTACGTTAAATTGTGTATGTTTGAATTTTAATTTATTTAGACCTACATCGTATTTTTTTCGCGATGTAGTTGGTCTTTCACGTGAAAGATTAGAGTATAAAACTTTATGTAAATGTGCAATGACAAATGTAATTGTAAAGAAATAGTAAATCAAGAAGTCCGAACGTTTTTTTTTTAATGTTTTATGGCCAATACGTACAGACTGCCATTTGGAAAAAAATAGCTGCTGTACCTAAAGTATGATGCATATACAGGATGACTTTTGTATCACTTTCCAAAAAAAAAATGGGTATAATTGGAATGATAATATAATATAATATAATATAATATGAACGGAGTAGAAGCAAATGGCATACTTATTTTATTATTTTATTAAAAAAAAAAAAAAAAGAAACTCAACACAACGCGAAATTCAAACCATAAGCAATACGCGTAGATATTTTTCTTTTTTTTTATCTTTATTCTAATATGAAAAATTTATATGAAATTTATAGCGTTTTTTGATGATGGATCAATTTTTTTACTTCATACATCGTATTTTTTTCGCGATGTAGTTGGTCTTTCACGCGAAAGATTAGAGTATAAAACTTTATGTAAATGTGCAATGACAAATGTAATTGTAAAGAAATGGTAAATCAAGAAGTCCGAACGTTTTTTTTTTAATGTTTTATGGCCATACGTACAGACTGCCATTTGGAAAAAAATAGCTGCTGTACCTAAAGTATGATGCATATACAGGATGACTTTTGTATCACTTTCCAAAAAAAAAATGGGTATAATCGGAATGATAATATAATATAATATAATATGAACGGAGTAGAAGCAAATGGCATACTTATTTTATGATTTTATTAAAAAAAAAAAAAAAAAACTCAACACAACGCGAAATTCAAACCATAAGCAATACGCGTACATATTTTTCTTTTTTTTTATCTTTGTTCTAATATGAAAAATTTATATGAAATTTATAGCGTTTTTTGATGATGGATCAATTTTTTTCTAAGCTGTGGAAAAAAGAAAGAAAAACTAGGTATGCCATAAGCTTCTACTCCGTTCACCTAATATACCCAATTTTTTTTTTATAGCGAGAAAAAAGATATCCCATATAGATCAACTTTGGCTGGACTATACCTAGGGTTTATTAAATACAAGTTTTTTATTGTTTTAACTTTAGTTTATATACTTCCACGACCCCCCGTACTACACAATTTTTTTTTTTATTCTTACTAAATGGGCCTGCTCTTGACCTCGATCACGCCTGATGGAAAGCGATGGACGAGATCTATGATGGAACGAGCGTGCCCAGAAGTCCTACCGTAAACCGCGAATTTTCACTCCAAAAAAAAAGTCGTTTTAGTTTCCCAGCTTACTTTTAACGCCGTGTTACGTAGAATTATTTAGAATGTTTGTTAGACGGCTTCTTGAATGGTCCGTTTACACCTTGTATACTTAAACTCCAGTATTACGTCAAACGATTAATAAGTTATTCAAGCAAGTGACTATTTTTGTAAGCATTAATATTACTGTCCTTTTTATGACCTGTGTTGCAGATATACTTTTGTTAGTTATATCTATTTCTCTAATAAATAGGATGCCGACAATCTATTTTAGTTTAAAATATATAAATACCAACAAATTTGAGCTTCTTGCATTTAAAAGTAATCAAACATTTGAATCTAATTACATCTGGCGCCGGCTTCAGGTCGAAACTGTCGTAAAACTGTAAAAGCACTGCATGGATACTGATTCCTTGAAGTGCTTTATGCTTATACGTCTGCCTTGTCAATAAAATGAAAATTTTATTAACGGCCAGTACACTTTTATACGAACATAGTTTGTAATAATAAAATAAAAATGAATGGAATTGTTTCAATAGCTTTTTATTTATTTTGTATACCTACGTAAATATCCAGTCTCATACAGTTTACTACTTAGGTACCTACCCTAGTTAAACATTGCAAAGATATCTACAAATCAGCTGTTCCCTACTAAGTGCATCACCCACACGATTAAAATGGAACAGCAGTTTTTTTTAATTATCAGGTAAAACGGGGTGAATTGAGACAAAACTTTGAAAGGGATTTTAACGTTGAATTGATTGCTATGTTGCCAACAAAGTCTAAATATTTAAGTGTAACTAAGGTTATAAAATAGAGTACTTTTTGGCAACATACATAAACATCAATTTAACGTTAAAATCCTATTCAAAGTTTGGTTTCGATTCACCCCTGCGCTCCTATTGATATGACTTGTGAGGTTCAGAATGAAGCGTGGGCCAGACTGTTGTAAACAAGCCCTCCACACAGCACGCACTGTTGTAAACCGCCGGTGGAGACCGATGTGGAGGTGTGTGGAGGGCTTGTTTACAACACTGGTACGGTCATGATGTACTGAATAGGTACTACCTAACCGTTTGCCCTTCAACCCTGTACAAGTAACCTGGTATCTTAAGTACTAGGCTTAATGTTCCTAGGTACCTACACAAAGCCAGAGTTCAAGAAACGTTGGACGATAAGATAGTGCACCAATAAATCAATATTAATGCATGTGTTTTGCAAAGTTGCAGGGTTTAAGTTCATTGAATGCATTGATAACGACGGAGAAAATAATACTTAACCAACCAATCTAAATATAGTTAAACAACATAACTTGAGAGCAACATAGCTTGCAAAGAAAACGTCATCAACATACGCTTCAATCGTAGTTCCAAACTAGGTACTCCGTGTTTCAAGTTGTGTTGGTCAATACCTACTTGCATAGCGAACACGAACATAGAACCTTTTTTGAAGTAATTTAAAAATTAACATTATCGTTTAAATTTATTATTTATTTTGTTTACATAAATAATCAGTCTTATACAATTTAAATTACATACCTAATATCTTCCTAAACAATAAAAATCATTAAAAAATCCTTAGCCAAATATCTCAAAAATAATAATGGAAAAAAATAACTAAGTACCTACACTCTATGTTATGTAGTCCGTTTAAAATACATGAAATTACACACGTCGTACTCCCGACCTGTCCCGCGTCCAACCCCTGTGTTCTGCGCTTTAGTCAGCAGGCGCAGTTAGTCCTCTACAAAGTATAAAGTCGATCCTCGTTCATCTTATAAATCAAGGGTGCAAATGTCATATGCACCGGCGGGACACTTGGCAGATTCCCTCCAGCATTAGAAGTGTTACATCGAGGAGCCGAGACCAGGATACAGGTGATGATAGAGAGGAACATCGCTATTAATGCCCAGAACATAAGGACTAAGAAGAATCTAGTCCGACGCCATGTTATTTCTTGACGGGCGGTCTGAACCTCTTCTGTGGTTAGTGGTCTGAAACAAGGAAGAACGTGGAATAAGTGAATAAGTAGGTACCTTTGTAAATGGTGTCAATTCTATTGTGCACAAACTAAACTTAATTTAGGCTATTGTTATCTTTTACTAAAAAGCAGTGCGAGAAAAGGACGGCTATGAACTAAGTTAGACAATAGAGATGTCAAACTAGTTTATGCCTTGCGCTTCACCGTGTTTTTAGTCGACACGTTTTTACGGAAACATTAGTTCCAATTAAATTTGACAGCTCTAAATTACGTCCGTGTCTTTCTCGTTTTATTAGAGAGAAAAATATAGCAATAGCCTAAATTAAGTTTAGTTTGTGCACAACAGAATCGACACCATTATTCTACTCAAGTTTTTATGTCTTGAAACTCTACCAAAGTTAGAATGCGTTGTCATTCCAGACACAAAGCCTTGCCAAGTAGGTACCTGGAATGCATCTTTTGGCGTGTGGTCATAATCGGAACTAATGCCCCCATCTTATGTTTTCAATAGGATTTCCACATAAAATAAAAAATACAAAGGGTCCCGAGTCAGGCAAAGCGTAATTGGGCTTTTTGCATCAGGAAGGAATGTCTCAGTAGCAGCCACGGAGCTCCGGTCTAGATTTGTGCCCGGTAGATGGCAATAGTCTCTCGAACCCTACTCATAAATAATGAAAATGAAATGTGGGTGTACTATTCTAGGTACCTACACCTCTGCCTAACATTTCGGGGATTACAGGCGTGATGTTACCCATGTAATTTCACAAATGTTTAACAATAGCGTCTCCCTGTCAATTAATTTAAGCGCCAGAAGAACTATGACGAACTACGTAGTTATCTCTGTTAATTATTACTTAGGTAATTATCTGTTGTCAACCAAACACACTATGTTGATCTTTTTTTTTAACCCAGAACTGAGAAGTAGTAAACTGATAAAAATACGATTAGTTCCAAGAATCTTCCAAACGACTTCAAATTAACGTATTTTTATCTTTAGTAATCATGTTAGGTTATGGGTCAAATATTAATTAGGTGTCACAAGACTGATAGCAGTCAGATTCTATACATAAATTGTTTTAATACCTATTCAAGAGATTGATAAAATATAAATAGAACCGTACCGTGATAATCACGTCAATCGTGCTATTTTTGAATTATGTGGGGGTGTATAAGTAATGACATTTGTATAGGTAGGTATACCCATTACAGCTAGAGATGTACGTACTTAATAGTAGGTACTTATACCAATATTTCACCAGTAAGTAGGTAATGTCCAAGTCCATTGTCATCCATGTCCATTGCCATCAACCAGGTACAAATCCAGTCTCGGTTGCTGTCACGCAGCAATAGGGTAGATGATACCATAAAACAATAATTCCAAGACACCAATCTCTAAAAAAATGAATCGTGGTTACTTTATTGTTTTCCTGAAAACCCGATTCATTTTCAATTAATTGCCAAATTCGATTTTTTGTTGCTTTGAAATCAATAAATAGTTGAGTCATTGAGTTGAAAAAACAGTGACGTCACAGTTGGCTATTGCCATACAAAATCTATGAGAGAACCGCGTTTTGACAGCTCTTAGAAGTATCTCAATTGATTGGTGTGTCATCTACCCTATTCCTGATTGAAAACCCAGGATGTGATGTTCTGCAGCAATTGCGATTGCGACAGTTAAACCAACGAGGGAGTCCATAGGTACCATTGCTACGAGGCTGTTTCAAGGATAAGCTGGAGTTAGACATTTAAATAACGGCCAAACTAAGATTTAATTAATTGTTGACAGTTAAGATCGCAATAGCGGTCATTGACCCACCTACATTTATTAAAGTTCTTAACTTCGTAATCCGAAACAAAGCCTGTTCTTTGTCAAAGTCTTGGATCGTTATCTATCTTCAACATTTTTTCTGATGAAAAACGTTACATGGTTAATTTGTTTTGGTTCGTACGAAGAGATATTAGGGAGAGGGCAATGACCGCTATTGCGATCTTAACTGGCAGCAACTATAGGTTGGCAATAACAAAAAAAAAGTTTAACTATACCTAGTGCCTACCTACCTACAGTCATGAAAATGAGATCAATATTTAGCCAGATAAGTATCTTCATCAATCCAAATTCCGATTCTGTTACTGAGAAATTCGCTGAGCACGAAAAAAGTCAATAAAACTAGGCTTGGGGATCAAACCCGGCACAACGACGCTGAACTGTCGCATCTGGGACCACTACCCTTGTGAATCAATCCGACAGAAACAAGTTTAACCGGACGCAGCTGAATACCATTTGACATGGACCGATTGCCTATCTGACCTCCACAACCCAGTTAGTACTGGGTAATACGATACCCCTTGATAAGACTGGTTGTAGGTACCTAAGACTTTTGGGCCACTGAATACCTGTAACGACTGTGATCTACAAATGCCAGCCGTGTCCAACGGCTAATAACATGCTTTCCGAAATTCCGAGGCCCGGAAGAAACTCGGAATGTAATAGGTACCTAGTCACCCATCCGCGGACCAACCTAGGCAAGTGTGGCTTAACCTGAAAATCGACACGAGTGGCTGTTATTATTTAGCCAGAAGCTTCACGTTACACACAACACAACTAGCATTAAGAAATGAAGTAATTATGCAATCTATGATTGTAGTTTAGTACCCGAATCGTCTGCATCTTGCTTCTGAACCGTGTCCCAGTAATGGCTGCCTTTCAGGATCCATTGCCTTCGGTTTTTCTCGAAGCGTGTTTCCCCAATAATATTTGTTTCTTCTTGATTTGTCTTCAATTTTCCTTTTCCCTTTTTTTTGTAAATTAAATCGTTCAATCTTACTACACTTTACAAAATAATGTCTCCAAAAAACATAAAATCTGATCACTTTAGTTACACTGAACACAAAACCTTAATTTCTGAAATACGACTTCTATAGGTACGAGTAAGGGAGTAGTTTTATAATACGCTCACATGAGCGCTCGCAAGCTCAAATAAAACTACACTGATTGGGTCGAGTTAATTAGCACTGGTGTCAATAATAGTTAGTTATTGTGTTAATTACGTGACCGCTTATCGGCTCGTCTCGTACTGAGGGACACTGCCATTCTTAACTTGATTAGTGAAGCTATATTTAGACTTCTATCGTGGGCCGTGGTGTGGGAGTAAAGGAAACGTCACCATTCACATCATCACGGTATCAGCAAATCATGCTTAGCGGGCACAATCATCAAGTGAGGCCAATTCCATTACCTCGCGTGGAGAGGGGGTCGTACGAGTTTATAGTCTTTAAACCAAAGGGCCTGCTGTATTCTTGTTATTCTCTTTGGGCCTGTCTGGTCTAGCAACGACTTAGTCCCAAGTTCATCGCGCGCAGGTCCTTCCTTTGTGTGAGCAACACCCTCATCTGCCTATTTGCCTATTAGCCCTTTTCCACAACCCAATAAGTGGGATAAGCCCAGTTGCATATGACCACGGATAATATTAAGTATTAATCTTAGGTATTAAGTGTGGCGGGCTTGTCTCATAACCCGATAAATGGTGTGTGCCCTTTGGTAAGACCGGTGGTCAGACTCTCGGGTTTCTGACTACTTATTTACTCGTAACGACCGTCGAAGATTTACAAAAATGACTGCCGGGACGAACTGCTTAACGTGATTTCTCAGCCGCGGAAGGGTCTTGGTATACCGACGATAATCGACTTCAGTAATTACATAACCACGCACCCTCATCTCTTTTTGCAAGCAAAAATTAAAAAAACTTATACAAAATCAATTTGCCAAGAAAACCAATATCAAATCGTGAACAACAATAAATAAATAAATACGGAAACATTTTGCGGGATTTTTTTTACGTTGTGTTCACGAATGACAATGTCATGTGGGACATTGTCGCAGTGTATCGCGGAGTTAGTTGGTAAGCCCACTAGTGCGGGACTAGCTCGGGATAACAAAACGGGATTTATGTGAAACCCGGGTAAAATATGAGGTTATTTTTTCGTTTGTGGAACGAAAAACACGCTTTTTGAATATGGTGAGGTATTTCGAAGGATAGTGTTTTCAGATGCATTTTACAATGTACAGAGGATCTGAGGATATTATCATGTAGAAATTTAAATATTAATAGGTATAGTTTGAGTTAATAATTAAACATGACTGTCCTAAATTAATAATAGGTACCTACACTCAAAACAAGATTCGACTTATACTACGTTAGGTACTTACCTACATCACAATGGTGTCGATTCTGTTGTGCACAAACTAAACTTAATTTAGGCTATTGCTATTTTTTACTAAAAGGCAGTGCGAGAAAAGGACGGCTATAGCTTTGAACTAAATTAGAGATGTCAAACTGGTTTATGCCTTGCGGTTCACCGTGTTTTTAGTCGACATGTTTTTACGTGCACCCTTCATTTGTATAGAATTAATAGTTCAAATCAAATCAAAAATGTTTATTTGTTAGGACATGGTACAAATAGATGTTACAATATTGGTTCCAGCATATCCTGCCATACCCACACAAGTTCCTACTAAATTTGACAGCTCTAAGTTACGTCCGTCTCTTTCTCGTTTTATTAGAGAGAAAAATATAGCAATAGCCTAAATTAAGTTTAGTTTGTGCACAACTTGAGAGCAGCGGTAGCCCAGTGGTGGCGGCCCCGACTTACGAACGGTAAGTCGTGGGTTTGAACCCAGACAGGCGCATAACTTTGTGTAATTTATTTCATCACCACTGCTCTCAACGGTGAAGGAAAACATCGTGAGGAAACCGGCATGACACATCTACCAATCTGCACTGGGCCCGCGTGGTGGATTATAGCCCATTCCCTCTCACTGAGAGGAGCCGTGTCCCAGCAGTGGGAACATTATAGGCTGATGATGATGATGATTGTGCACAACAGAATCGACACCATTGTCTTTGAATTTTTAGTTCTAGGATATAATAGTTAATAGTTTAATAATTATAGTTTCCTCACGATGTTCTTCTTTAACCTGAAGAATAGTGGTGATGAAATAAATGACGCGAAGTATCTAATGCGTTTGGGTTTGAACCTGCGACTTAGGTAAGTCCCGTAAGGCTGAGTTGTGACTGAGCCACCAATGCTCTCACTTGCTTATGAGACATAAAACAGTTAAAAAGTGGGACATCCCGGGAATCCGGGACTTGCAATCTGCGGGAGAAGGCCACGTTACACATTAGAGGTCCGCACCAGGGCCTATAAATTGGAATTTAGTGCGGGACCAATTTCGTGGCGTCGGTCGCTTTATTTGGACTCTTTTTCAACCCGTTTGAGTACAATACTCAATTTTCCTGCTGTATTCTTGTTATTTGTTTGTTAATCGTTGTTAATCTTTTTTTGTGGATAAGGTAAACAAATTGAGCTCACATTAGGTAAGTTCAATTTGTTTACATTATCCCCAAAAATAAAAATCTTCTTACACTTTCTACAATTTCTTTTTACAGGTAAACAAATTGAGCTCAAGTAATGTGAGCTCAATTTGTTTACTAATTTGTTTAAGAAATTGTAGAAAGAGTAAGAAGAAATTGTACTTTTTATTTACAAATGAAATTACGTTTTTTATACATAATTTCTAAAAAAAGGCTCTCAGGCTCATAAAGTCTCTTCTTCTTTTTTTCTTCAGTAAATAACCGCTGCAACGTGTGTCCTGGAAGCCTCGATCGTGCAGGCCTGGGTGACATCACCGGACAGGCCTGCCGACATTAACAATGAGGCAGGGTGGTTCCAGGAGGCCATGTCCGACATCTGTGACGTGGCAATGCCCCGAGTTCGGCCAGGAAGCGCCCGGCGTCAGGTGTACTGGTGGTCGCGAGAGCTGACGTCTCTGCGCGAGGCGTGCGTAGCTGCGCGACACCTGTACGCCAGGCATCGCAGGCTCCGCATCCGCCCACCGGATGCGGCAGCCATTGAGGCGGAACTATATGAGGGGTACAGAGCGGCGACGACCGCCCTCCGCGAGGCTGTCCTGCGGGCCAGGGATCTGGCCCGCGAGGAGATGCTGGGGACTCTCGACAGAGATCCGCTGGGGATCTCTCTCGACAGAGATCCGCGCCCTTACAAGATGGTGCGGGATAAACTCCGCACCTGGGCCCCCCCACTGACGCAGAGTCTCCGGCCTGAGCTCGTGGAGGACGTAGTGAGCACTATGTTCCCTACGCGGGGGGAACATCCCCCCCGCCTATGGCTCCGCCACCTGCGGTGCTGGAAGCGGACCATCAGGACGACGACGACGACACTCCGGTAGTGACTGGGGTAGACCTGAGAGTGGCGGTACGCAGGCTCAGTGCCAAAAATACCGCCCCGGGACCTCGGAGGCTCTCGGGCCTCGACTGGAGGGGCTCTTAAGCGCATGCTTGGAGAGAGGCCAGTTCCCGCTTCGTTGGAAGACGGGGAAGCTGGTCCTCATTCGGAAGCCGGGGCGCCCTGCGGACTCTCCGTCCGCATACCAGCCCATAGTGTTGCTCGACGAGGTGGGCAAGCTCTTTGAAAGAGTCATTGCAAACCACCTCGCCGAGCACCTTGCGGGGACGGGGCCGGATCTTGCGGAACACCAGTTTGGTTTCCGCAAGGGGCGCTCTACGGTGGACGCCATCATGTGCGTGAGAGCCCTCACGACGGGGGATGCAGTGTCCCGGGGTGGGGTTGTCTTGGCGGTGTCTCTCGACATCGCCAATGCCTTCAACACCATGCCCTGGAGCTGCATTAGGGAGGCACTCCGGTATCACCGGGTGCCGATCTACCTTCGTCGTGTGGTCGGGGACTACCTGACGGATAGAGCCGTCATCTACCCCGGTCGCAGCGGAGAATGGAACCGGCGAGAGATGTCGTGCGGTGTTCCGCAAGGATCGGTCCTAGGGCCGTCCTTGTGGAACATCGGTTACGAATGGGTGCTGCGCGCCGACCCTCGCGACGTCAGCGTGGTTTGCTATGCAGACGACACGTTGGTGCTGGCACAGGGGGGGTCGCACGAGGTGGCGGCCGAAATCATGACACGCGGGGTTGCGATAGTCGTTGAGAGGATCCGGCAACTGGGTCTCGAGGTGGCATTGCACAAGTCCGAGGCCATGTGCTTTCATGGGCCTCGGAGTGCGCCACCTCCGGGATCCTTACTCACGGTAGGAGGGGTATCCATCGGTGTCGAGTCGACTTTGAAGTACCTAGGACTCGTCCTCGACAGCCGGTGAAACTTCGTGGAGCACTTCCGACGTTTGGCCCCCAAACTGGGCTGCCTTCAGGTGGCTCCTGCCCAACCTGGGGGGGCCGAACGCCTCCTGCCAGAGGCTCTACGCGGGAGTCGTGCCGTCCATGGCCCTTTACGGGGCCCCGGTGTGGAGGCGTTCATTGAGGCTGCGTGCAGCCCACTACCTGAACGCGCCCCAAAAGGTGGTAGTCGTAAGGCTCGCCCGTGGGTACCGCACGATCGCCCGCGAGGCGGCGTGCCTCCTTGCCGGATTGCCGCCATGGGATCTGGAGGCGATAGTCCTCGCGCGCCTGCATGAGTGGCGCGCGGAAGCGCTTCGTCGGGAGGAAACTCCACTGCCGCGACAAATTGTCGCTCAGCGGACAGACTTCCGGCGGGATCTCATGGCGACATGGAGAGAGCGACTGTCGCAACCCCGTGCAGGGCATGCCACGATAGTGGCGATAAGTCACCTCTTTGAGGAGTGGCTGGAGAGACGCCACGGCGTCCTCACCTTCCGCCTGACGCAGGTCCTTACCGGACACGGTGTTTTCCGGAGGTTCCTGCACCGAATCGGGCGGGAGGAAACGCCCGGGTGTTTCCACTGCGAGGATCGACCGGAGGACACGGTGGAGCACACGGTGGAGGTGTGCCCCGCGTGGGCGGAGCACCGCCGTGACCTCGAAGTGGCGATTGGCGGCGGCGACCTCTCGCGTCCGGCCCTGGTGCAAGCCATGGTCCGGAGCGAGACGGAATGGGACGCCGGCACCTCCTTCTGCGAAGCAGTAATGCTAGAGAAGGAGGTGGCGGAACGTGAGAGGGAGGAAACCTCACAGCGTCCCGGCCGCCGCGGGAGACGCCCCGGGCGTCGGGGGCCACCACGTGGCCCCCGGCCACCGTAGGCGCGGGCCTGTGGACGGTTAGCTATGGGTTAGCTCGCCGTCCGTCCGTCTCATGACGACAGGCCGTGTCGACGGCGTGTTCGTGTTCCACGCGCGCCTCAAAGAGAGTCAGCAAAAAGGAAGGGGTCCGCAAGGACCGATGCCTGCCGGGGTTGCGGGACTGTTCGAAAGAGATACCGTGGCCCCGGAACACAAAGAGCGATGAAGGAACATGGATGGGTCCTGCACCGAATCGGGCGGGAGGAAACGCCCGGGTGTTTCCACTGCGAGGATCGACCGGAGGACACGGTGGAGCACACGGTGGAGGTGTGCCCCGCGTGGGCGGAGCACCGCCGTGTCCTCGAAGCGGCGATTGGCGGCGGCGACCTCTCGCGTCCGGCCCTGGTGCAAGCCATGGTCCGGAGCGAGACGGAATGGGACGCCGTCACCTCCTTCTGCGAAGCAGTAATGCTAGAGAAGGAGGTGGCGGAACGTGAGAGGGAGAGAACCTCACAGCGTCCTGGCCGCCGCGGGAGACGCCCCGGGCGTCGGGGACCACCACGTGGCCCCCGGCCACCGTAGGCGCGGGCCTGTGGACGGTGGGCTATGGGCTAGCTCGCCGTCCGTCCGTCTCATGACGACAGGCCGTGTCGACGGCGCGTTCGTGTTCCACGCGCGCCTCAAAGAGAGTCAGCAAAAAGGAAGGGGTCCGAAAGGACCGATGCCTGCCGGGGTTGCGGGACTATTCGAAAGAGATACCGTGGCCCCGGAACACAAAGGGCGATGAAGGAACATGGATGGGTTTTAGTCAGTAAAAGTCTGACACTCCCTCCTGCTCCGCCCAGAGCGGGAGAAGTCATTTGATGATTTCCCATCCGAAAAAAAAAAAAAAAAGGCTGCCCGTCTCCAGCATTTTAATTACATTTCCCTACTTTCTGTTTCTATTTAGTTTTGTGATTGTAAATATCATTTTTATATAAATAAATGAAATACTTTGTATACTGAATTGAATTGAAATTATTGAACACTTCCTGTGTTCAATAAAAATGCGTGTTGTTTTTTGATTGGTAGATTTAATTAAAAAAACATGTTACTCTATTCGCTTTATTTATTAATCCAAACACCTTTTTTTCGTGAGATAAAATGAAATACTTATCCATTAAAAAGACACACATTATGTTCCTACCTAGTAAGTAAAATTATTTTATAGTCTTACCTTTCAGAGTTTCCAGGTAATTTAAAAAAACTTAAGTCTGAATGCGTCATTGACGAATTCATACAACCAAAAACAGCACAATATTTCCTACTCGTCATATTACCGCATCCCTCAACTTGTTCCACAATATATCATACGATATTAGATCAAAAGCTTTAGACAAGTCGAGGAAACACGCGTACACCGGCGTCCTCCTCGCTGTGCAGTACTTGACAGTTCGCTTTAGACTTAGAATAGCGCTTTCTGTTGAGACTCCGCTTTGAACCCGAACTGTGCATCGTGCAACTCAACCTGTGCAGTGAGGCGACTACTCAGCTGACTGTCAAGCACTTTGGCTGATGTGGTAGCGAGTGAGATGGGCCGATAATTATTTATATCAGACGTATCACCCGTCTTATTTTTAACTATCGGCACGACTATTGTCCGCATTAGCGGCTCCGGCAAGTACGAGTGCCCTAAAAACAGACTAAAAAACATAGACAGTACTCTCGGCAAGTGAACCCCCGCATATTTACAATGCTGATCCGGAGACTTTCCACGCTGCATTTTATTTATTATTTTAGCCACACTCTTCGCAGGCATCTTTCTTCCCCGTCACAACTAGAACACTATCGCTCACCTCACCAGATGGGGGACCTAACGGGCGACCTAACAGTGAAGTGTCCCCTAAAACCCTCAGCAATACTCTTGTAGTCAGCAGAACCGCCAACACTCATAGGGAAGCTAGGCCTAACATTCATTTTGTTAGTGTTTTCCAAAAGTTATTCCGGATTTCCGGACGCAACGATGTCCATTTTAAATTGCTCCTGACTGGCTTAACACCATCTTAATTTAGCTTTAAAATGTGTCCTTGCCTCTGACATCTCCTCAAAGATTCGACCATTAGCTGATCGCCCAGCTAAATTCCACAACTGAAATTTAAGCCGCGCCTCCCGATGTGAATCCGCTACGTGCTTATTCCACACAAAGACATAACCTCGACCCTTCCTGCGACACTTTTTTCTGTAGGTTTGAATGGCTGCTCGTGATAGCGTGCCAGTAATTTGTCCATACAACTCATCAAGAATTGAGTGATGTTCCTTGTTATTGCAAATGCTACCACAGCACTCACTCAACTCCTGCGGAAAATCTAATAGCCGTAGTTTGGAGTTACAAATTCCATGGTATTTATTAGTTTGTTCTACCTGCCTGTCGCCCCATACGACACAGTTTACAGGTTTCTCTGCTACCAAAAGAACTTTAGGCTTGAGCTTGTAGAGGTTACATTCCACTACAAATTAATAGTGGTCCGACCAATACACGTCGTAGCGCACAGTCACACCTGAATCCCGTGCCGACTCTGTGACGATGCAGTGGTCCAACCATCTACACACATCAACACGGTCTAGGGATATTTCATACTCAATTAAATAACTCGAAAAGTACTGGCCGCATTGGAATCTTTTATACACCGATTTGTTTGTAATTTATCTCAGACTAATTCCAAATTCAAATTTTTGAAAATTCTTTTGTTTCGGTGGCATAAAAATGTCTTGATGTATAGGAGAGGGAATTTTCATTTGTGCGAAATTTAGAAAACAATACGAATTACGTTTAGTTACAGTTTTTTTTCATTTTTAAACGAAAGATAAAGTTAAAATTGAGGTATTGTAGCCATGCAACGCCGACATTTGACGAGGGCGGAGATGTTACGAGCTGTGGGAATGCTGGAAGCTGGATCTGTTCAGCGTAATGTTGCTGAGGCCATAGGGACCCATCAAAATGTAATTTCAAGATTGTGGACACGCTATCGTGCCACAGGTGAAGTAGCGGAGGGGCACCGGGGGCCAAGTCGCATCACTACCCCCAGACAAGACCGATTTTTGCAAATTACTGCGCGAGCACAACCAAATGCAACGGCGACTCAATTGGTCCAAAGGCTGCGAGTGGAACACCAAGTGCTTGTGAGTGACCAAACTGTAAGAAGGCGACTGCATGAAAGCAATCTACGCTCTCGTAGACCACTCCGGGTCCCACCTTTACGGAGAGGCAATCGTGGACGACGATTAGAATGGGTTCGGAACCACGTGGACTGGGGCCGTGACCAATGGTCCAATGTGCTGTTCACGGATGAATCCAGGTTCGGCTTCCATCCAGATTCACGAAAGACGCGTGTTTGGCGAGTTCCTGGACGATGGAGCCGTCTCCAGAACCCTCAGGAAGTTCACCCATACCAAGGAGGAACAATTATGGTTTGGCCAGGAATTCGTCTTGGAGGACGGACGGATCTCGTTTGGGTGCGGGGCAATATGACGGCAGAACGATACGTCCAACAGGTGCTGGGGCCCGTAATCTTGCCCCACAGAACACAAATGGGGCAAGATTTCCTGCTCATGCACGACAATGCCCGGGCACACACGGCGAGAACGGTAGCAGCTTGGTTACATACACATAATGTTAGGGCCTTAGACTGGCCTGCTCAATCGCCAGATCTAAATCCCATTGAGCATGCGTGGGATATGCTGCAAAGAAGAGCTCTGAAGGAAGTTCCTGAAAATCTGGCTACAGAAGATAAACTTTTTGCGCACCTCAGAAGGACATGGGACAATATTCCGCAGCAAGACATTGACAACCTTGTTCTGAGCATGCCGAATCGTTGCCGATGTGTTATGAACATCATGGGCGCTTTCTCAGACTACTAACTTCAAGTTTATAAACACAAATTAAATGATTTTTCTATTTTTTTCAGTTTTTACTCACAAATTAAAAGTTCATTCATATACGGTTTCCGTCTATGCTTCATTTTTTTTCCATAAAATCCTGAAATTTTAATCTATACCTTAACCATTATTAAAAAATGGTAGAATATTAAATAACGTATCTTTTAAATATACACATGTCATATAAATAATTAACACATTGATAGTAATTCGCTTTTTAAAAAATATCCCTAGACCGTGTTGATGTGTGTACATCTAGTACAGCCGTGAGCATCACTAAAATAAGTAAATGTAGTTTTAGGGTACATATTTAAATATATACAAAGCCAACCAAGATCCATATAAAAGTCTAACATTTCATTGCAAAACAACTCATTGGGTGGGCATTAACGTCTCTTAATATATAATAAGCCTCAACTCCATTATTCTCCTCCACTTCAATTATCGATCGAATCGCACCAAAACATGCGGTAAACTCGGGTAAAGTCGTTCAAGTTAGTAGGCATATACACACTAAAAAGTACTGCTGACCTACCACACACAGTTATCTTTAAAACAAGAGTATTATTTGTCCATAACTGGCGCAGGGGCGACATTGCCAAATGAACAGGCGAAGTATTTCAAAAGGAATTGTTCGGAATTTTAGGTCGATTCGCAATGTTTTTACTATTAAATCTCGATTGGAAATTCGTAATCGAAAATTATTGATTCCAAACATCCAATCTAAACCTTCGGGTTTCGTTTGTGAAAATCTGGGATTCTCGTAAGTCATTATATACCTATTTGTGACTTTACTCATCTACAACCACTAAATATTATCTCGTGCTATATAAATCCAATAGCACTTTTTGCCCGAACCGGGAATCGAACCCAAGACCTCAGGCTCAGCAGTCGCGTTTGCGACCACTAGACCAACAAGGTTAACTTATTTGAAGTTAAAAACACGTAAGTCACGGACCAGTGAGCAACCACAATTCCAAAAATATACCTAGTAGCTAGAAATGTAAGTGAATTTTTAACCGACTTCAAAACAGGAGGTTATTATGTTCGTGTGTATGTATTTTTATTTTTTTTTAATTTATGTTACCCGATTTCTCCCCCATTTGTGGACCGATTCTCAAAATTCTTTTTTTATTTGAAAGAGTATACTCCTGAGGTGGTCCCATTTAAATTTGGTAAAGATTTGATGCTGATCTTCGATATACAATGGAATTCTTCAAAAATAGACGGCACATCTGTCGTCATTGCTGCAATCGCTTGGATGTTTATTATTTAATACAACGTTATGACGTAACATCACGCCTGTATGCTCAGAGGGGGTACGCAGATGTGTGCAATACACCCAGATTTCGAAAGTAGATATGTTTGCGGATGGATGGACAAAGATTTTATTGGCATGTCAGAAGTATTGTGAGAAGAATTTATGAATGTGTGAACCTTTACTTTGTTATTTTATATTTTTAAATTTTATGTTATCTCTTACTCTTTTAGTTCTAGTTTTAGTTACAGTATAATTGGTTTAAATACAACTGTTGTAATTAATTACATAAATAAATGTTAAGTTCCATTTATTGGGGATAAGCCTATTACTATGACATGTGTTGTAAAATAAAACCGACTACAATAAAAAAAAAAGTTTTGCCGGTGACAAAAACACTAAATCAATCAAACAAAGGTCACCGACTTCTGAAGCTTGACCTTTGTTTGATTGATTTGATGTTTTTGCAAGTCTGTTTTATTTTTATAAAAGGCACATTTTACGACAGGACATGTTTTCTTGTTTTGGTAGGAACTTGAGTTTGTATACAGTCTTTAAAAGCCATTGATCGATCCAAAGACGACCCTTGACCTATTTTTATTAGCGATTACAAAGTGATTGTAAAGACCGACACACATTTCGTCGGGGTGTAAAGACCTCCCGCTCCCAGACATTTCTTTCGTACCTAGTTTTTGAATTTTTCTTCTTAATGTATCGATGGAAACTAAATTGAAACAACGAGTTTGGCACTTTCAATTTGAACCGCAGAGCTCACAGCTCCAAGCTTTGTGTCCAAGAGACCCATTGAGATGAAGCCCACAGCCCAAATCGATGTAATTAGGCTCGTCTCCGAGATCTGTCACTCAAAGCACGGTAACGACGTACTTTCCACCAAATGCTCAATCGAAATTTTGTACTAGACATCTACTATCTACTCGTACATTTCCTAGGTAACAAGCGGGCCGGATCACCTTTTTTAAAGAAATGCGATAATGCCATGTTTTTTTGCCATTAGCCGTGTGGTATCCGGCAGAGTAGAATAGAACCAACCCATTACACTCACGGGTGTCGTATAAGGCGACTAATGTCTGAGGCAGAACACCTTGCGCCTCCGTAGACCAGAGAATAGGCAGCAGCGTTTTCTGTTAGTCTTTCATCACTGCGATCTCCAATCCGCCTGCCAAGCGTGGAGATTACGGCAAATTCCTCCCATCATGGGAGAGGCTTACGTCCAGGTGTGGACGTTATGGGCTGTTGTGGTTGATAATGCCAAGCGATGCCGTCCGCTGCGGATGCAGTGTGCGTTTGTCTTAACAACACACTTCAAATCAGCAGTGCAAGTACGTAGGAATCGATTCGATAAATCTGACAGTTATTCTCGACAAAATGAGTTTTTATCTTTGTTATAAACTCAATGTCTGGGAGCGGGAGGTCTTTACACCCCGACGAAATGTGTGTCGATCTTTACAATCACTTTGTAATGGCTAATAAAAATAGGTCAAGGGTCGTCTTTGGATCCATCAATGGCTTTTAAAGACTGTATACAAACTCAAGTTCCTACCAAACCAAGAAAACATGTCCTGTCGTAAAATGTGCCTTTAAAAAAAATAAAACAGACTTGCAAAAACATCAAATCAATCAAACAAAGGTCAAGCTTCAGAAGTCGGTGACCTTTGTTTGATTGATTTAGTGTTTTTGTCACCGGCAAAACTTTTTTTTTTATTGTAGTCGGTTTTATTTTACAACACATGTCATAGTAATAGGCTTATCCCCAATAAATGGAACTTAACATTTATTTATGTAATTAATTACAACAGTTGTATTTAAACCAATTATACTGTAACTAAAACTAGAACTAAAAGAGTAAGAGATAACATAAAATTTAAAAATATAAAATAACAAAGTAAAGGTTCACACGCATCTTTGTTATAAACTCATTTTGTCGAGAATGACTGTCACATTTATCGCATCGATTCCTACGTACTTGCAGGGCAGGTTCGATAAAGATCCTGGATCGAATTTTAAGGCAATCAAGGAGTTGAAAAGTGATGTAGGTACCTGATAAGGTTCCGTCAATGGTACTTTTACAGTTACCATGTGCATTTTATGTTATAAAATTCAGAAGTAGGGAATTCTGTCTGTCTGTCGTTCTGTTACTTTTCCACGCTTTAGGGGATGAATGAATTTCGATGAAATAAGGCACACAAGTAGATCATGACCTAAACCTAAATAGACCTTAGCCACGAATCTGAGTCCAGCATCATTAATGGTTTGAATGAGTTACAGTAGTAAGGGTAAGTAACTTAAGGCGCCTCCCCGAACAAATGACCTTGAACGAGCAGTTTTTTGGAGCCTACTCCTCTTTATCCAAAAGAAATACCAACTAATAAAAAATACATTAAATTACTACCTATTCTTCTTAATGTTTAATAAATCCCCTCACAACGAAACCACAGAAATGAGAAATAATGATTTATAAAATGCTACTCCTCGTAAAGTAACTATTACTTTGATTTGCTACTTATACTAATGGATAGACAATTTAATAATGAACATAATTTTTGTTTTATTTTTTCCAAAAGACGTAAATTTGATTTTATAAAGAATAAAAACCACTAATTTCGCACTATTCAGCCTGCCTAACAATCACTTTGTAGTGCAAGCTGATTAGAACTTTATTCTAACAGTATTTCAAACGAAGTTTGAACCAACACAAATAGAGTTGCTAATTTTGCTCGGGGAACCGCCTTAACTCATTCCGGTATCTCTCCGCGTCGCTGCGTCCGGCGGCACAGTTTAACTGCTCAAATTTATTTTTCCGACACTTTACTTATCTACTTATTTAAGCTAATAATCTCGTAATCTTCTCCAGTTTTCCCACTAATAATTTGTTGTTTATTTTTCCGGGTAACTCTAAGAGATTATTTTATGTACCTACCTACCTTATTTACCTACCTTATTTATGTACTTAGGTTGTATTGTTTGGACGTCCGCTTTGTGTTCGGAGTTTCTCGGCCAAGGTTCGATATGCCAGATACGAGACCATAAGCAACCATAAGGCCTGAATTCTCGTCACGCTGACGGTCGGTCGCGTACGGTCAGTCATGACGTCAGCGGGAACAAAATACGGCTATCGGTCGCCGCTGACGTCAGCGTCGCAGTATGGTGCTATATAGAAAAACAATGTATACTCGTACGCGACCGACCGTCAGCGCGACAGTAATTCAGACGTCGTTATCATCAATACCTACCATTGTTTTAATCGTACAAAAGCACGTTTTTGTCGTTATTTGTACAATTTGTGTTAGTAAATAGAACGTTAAAACTATGTTAGTAACACACTTCACTTGTGCACTATGTCGCCGTGCGTTCATGTGGCACTTGTCCGTGAAAGCGGCGGAACACCATTCCCTGCGGCAAGTCCTCTTCCAAGATGAGGTGCAGGAAAGTATTTGGTCGTCTGTTCGTCTAGTCGACATGGTTTGCCCACTTCCACTTAAGATTGCTTACTCTCCAAGGATTGCTTATTAAGGTTACTCCGTTATTTCCTGGAAATTAAACAAGGTAGAATGAACACCGACACCGAGACAAAAACAGATAGCACATATTAAGTACATCATTCTGAACGCATTATAAGGCCATTTTGTAAATTATATTGTAATTTAATTATTTCATTAATAAATTTCAATAATGGGTGTAAACAGACTCATCACGAAGCCGTCAGCCAAGCATTCAGTACATCAAACTAAGTAACTTTACGCAAAAAATATTGCTGGGAAACGACTTTTTACCTACTTAGAACTCAATGTAACGCACTCAAAACATTGTGCTGATGGTTGGATTGAATAGTACGGGGGTCGTGGAGGTGCATAAAGTAAAAATGTTACATTAAAAACTTGTATTCAAAAAAACTTGTTGTTAAAAAAAAACTTGTCAAAATCCTAGGTATGGTGTAGAACAAAAAAATTATCATAATGACGGGGAGAACAAGTGCCTTTCGGTTTCTTTATGAGTCCTTTTACACCATTTATAAATTTTTCGTCGGTTATTAAAAACGGTCCCTATACACGGTCAAAATGTATGGAACTTTTCTTTTTAAATTACTGATGAAAATTTTCTATATGGGGGAAGGGCTCAGAATAATGCACTGAATACTTATATTATAGAAAAGCTAAAAAAAACTGAAATGAACAATCTTTGCCCTTAATTTTTCTTCTCTAAATTAATGAAGACAGCAAAAAGTGGTCGTCAGTGACCGTCGACGTATAAAACTATGATTAATGACCTCTGGTGTCGTTTTACGAAACTTCCGATAGATGGCGCTGGCGGGTCAGACAGACAATGATGTATTGATGTATTGCTGATCACAGGCTTGTTGATGTTTACAATTTATTGGTTTATGAAGTAGGCAGACAACGTTTTTTTTTGAGCAGTGAGTGATGTACATGACACAGTTACTTAAATTGCACACATAAATATAGAAATATTTCTGATTCACGAGATCAAGCTGTCACTAAAGTATTCCTCCTCCATCTTCACATTGGAAGGCCCTGAGTCCCTGACATGTTTTCGCGTGCCTCTCACTCTCATTGAAACTGCTCTTATAACTGAGATTTGTATTTTCACTTTCAACCAGAACACTATTTGAGAATATGCGTTTCCCCATATCTCATTAAGCTTTGATACGAATATTACTACCATTATTCATTATTTGGGGTCAGAGCAGCGTGTCTTTTTACTGTGTAAACTTCTTTAAAGATCACTAAAACTTGTCCAGTCTCTTCTTAGGGGGCTTTCCCATGCACACTAGCGCCACTTTAGTAAAAAAATCAGAACTCGTTAAATACACAATTAATATAAAATCTGATTGACAAAATCAATGCTTTAGAGTTCTAGATTATTGACGTCTATTTAATTCATTAAAATATACTTCACTGTAGTTACAGTTAGAAAAATTTCTAAAAACGGCCGTTTTTTTCTCTGCCCTTATTTCAATGTATTTGGAGTTGGCGCAGCATGTGTTTTTCCATACTTCTCTATTAATCGTCGTCTCCTTTCTAGCCATATCATCCTTCACTCAGTCCATCCATCGTTTCTTTGATCTTCCTCTACTCTTATACCATCCACATTCATACTCAAAACTTTCCTTACTAAACAAACATACTTAAATAAAGGGTGTTAAGAACCTTTTAACGAAGCCGAAAGGCACTTGTTCTTCTCGTCATTGCGATTATTTTTTTGTTCTACACCATACCTGGGAACCTTCTAGTTACGGAGATATTGGGGGTCAAAGTTCCAACTTTTTGACAAGTTTTTTTTTTAAAACAAGTTTTTAATGTAAGATTTTTACTTTAAACACCCCCACGACCCCCGTATCATTCAAACTATCCACCAGCACAAAGTTTTGAGTGCGTTACATTGAGTTCTACCACAAAACATGATTTTTCCAAAAAAAAAACGTCGTTTCCCAGCAATAATTTTTGCGTAAAGTTACTTAGTTTGATGTACAGAATGCTTGGTTGACGGCTTCGTGATGAGGTCTTTTACACCCTGTATATTCCAAACTGAATCTCTTAAGCATAACCTAACATTAACTTATGTAGGAGTACTTATTTCAGATTCAAAACGTAATTTTCGCTAAAACCCAGCATGATGAAACCGTAATCACAGTAATAATGAAGTGGTTACTCCAAAAAACTTCGTTTGCATTTCGTATAAAATGGACCATCCCGTTTTGTGTGATTATCCCATTAGCAGGGGATGGGGGTGGCACGCACGAGGGAGGGACTCCCCCTCATCCATTCGACAGTGATTACTTCGCCGCGGTTGATCAAAATCCATATAATTTATGACGAGATTTTGTTTTCAGTGTTGTGCACAAAAGATTCGAGTTTTAATTATGATTAAAAATTATAAAAATATAAACACTTTAATGAGAGCGAATTTAACAAAAGACACTAAACATGTTCAACATCTAAACCACGTTCAAGAACTGTCCTTGTCATTTTCGAGTAATGAACGCGTTGACGATGTTCATGTGATGATCATATTTAGTGAAAGCGTCGTTCCTGGCTGTCGTAATACAGGGTGGAAGGGAACATCGACACAAAAACAACAACAACAACGACAACAACAACAAAATAAACAACAACAACTTTTTCTATTTTTTTCTTCTTTCTTTCTTACTCAGCACGTCATTCTGAACCGTGAATAAAAAAAAATCATCGAAATTTAAAAAAAACACTGCTGTTTCCTACAAAAGTGCAATACATACACGGTCAAAATTAATGGAACACATGTTTTTTTTTATATTAAAATTTTAAGAAAGAATAATTATGTTGTTCTTAAAACGACGTGACCAGCAGCCCTTGGTGTTATAAATAAAAAAAGATTACTCTTAATAATGCATATTAAGGAAAAAAAGGGGAAAACAGTTTGTATGGAGAGTCGCAGCCCATGTTTACCAGAAAAACGAAGTGTGAACACAATAACTAACCTTCTGTATGTGCATCACCTGCAGAATTCAAAAGTTCTTTGTCTCAAAGCGGCGTCGATCTCTCAATAGCCTCCACAAATTTATGGACTTCACGGTAAGAACAAAAGAGTCTTTCTATTCAATTCAATTATCCGATAAATGTGAAAAGTTTGCCATCGAACGACATTATGCAGACAGGACAATGGGAAAGTTTGGTCCTGGTTAAACGTACCGCTTCTTAGGACAATAATTTCGGGGTTTGGAACAGGTATTCTTTGTGGAAATCTATTAGGTATGGGTTTTTATTAGTCTGTATATTTTTTCTTAGTGGTCGCAATGGATATTAGAACATGAAGTCGTGGGGTCGATTACCAGGTTGGGCAGTATTATTTGGGTTTTTCTACCAGGTATTTCTCAGTAGCAGTCACAGAGTTCTGAGTTCCCAGGCTTCTGTTATATGAAAGTTGGACAAAAAACTTGTTCTAAGGAACCACGGGCACCAACCAGTATACATAATAACAAAAATCAATGTTACAAACTACATTCAACTCAACACAAACTGCATCACTGTTTTTATCTATAGCTATCCTATCAGATAGACTAGTCAGTAAGATGCCGTCTTATCTGTAATCTCCATCTTTCGACACGAACTTCGAGATAATTCACCTCAGTCATTGCAAAAATGTCTCAAGCATTGGACATGTGGTTCCTATTTTTATTGGTGTCTGGGAGTGGCCTGGTCCAAGGCCTCTCCAGGGTAGACCCCCTCGTCTCTACTAAAGGAGGTCTGATCCGAGGTCTTGGGTCTGACCATGGTTACGCCAAGTTCTTGGGTGTGCCATATGCGGTGGTGGATAAGAACAATCCTTTCGGGGTAAGATTATATATTTTTTATAGTTACTGGGTTATGTAGGTCAGATAAGCAGCCGCCAAACGTAAGACACTGATATCCAGCTGCATCCGGTTAGACTGGACGCTGACTCCGCCATAGGAAAAGGCTTGGCAGATAGTTATGATTACAATTTTTTCGATATACTCTCCTCTACTTTGATCCTTATTGAGATAAAAATGTTTGCGTAAAATGAAGTCTGAAAGGGTTGCCGGTAGTCAATCAGTTGTAGGTAGTGGCATAGCCATGTGATGTTGAAGACTAAATGAGAAAAGTCGCGAGAAAATAATGACACAATCTAAAGAATTCAGTTGTGTCATGTTTTTAATGAATTAACAATTGAATTCACAGGCGGCAGCCCCACATCCAGGCTTTGACGGCATCTTCGAAGCATACGAATCAAACGCTTGCCCTCAAACAGACAACGATGTCACCTTCGGTACAATCGACTGCCTCACCTTGGACATCTACGTGCCAAGTACCGCCAACTCACAGAACCGCTTACCAGTCATGGTATGGATACATGGCGGCGCTTTCGTTACCGGCAGTGGAAGTATCTTCGGCCCTCCAAATCCATTGCTGCGAAATGATGTCATTGTAGTATCAATCAATTACAGGCTTGGTATTTACGGCTTCATGTGTCTAGATATTCCAGAAGTACCAGGAAACTCAGGACTCAAAGATCAAGTGTTGGCTCTAAGGTGGATCAATGAGAATATCGAGGAATTCGGAGGAAATGCGAGACAAATTACTGTGTTCGGTGAAAGTGCTGGTGGTATGTCTGTGAGTCTCCACCTGTTGTCTTCATATGAAAGTTTATTCCAGAAAGCAATCATTCAGAGTGGTCCTGCTTTAAGCCCTTGGGCGTTAGTGGAATCTGATAGCACGATACCTGTGAAGTTAGCAGCAGCCTTGGATTTTAATACTGAAGATACGCTTGAAGCCCTTGAATATCTTGCATCTGTTGATGTACTCACACTAACCCAACTAGCTTACGATTTGAAAATAGCAAATTTTGGGAACAATCAGTTACCTGTCACCTTTCCTTGTGTTGAAAAGAATATTGATGGCGTTGAACATTTTATTACGGATGATCCTGCGAATATATTTTCTACTAAAGTCAGGAATACGCCAATCATTATTGGAAACACAGACAATGAAATGCCGTTCATGTATGAACATGCAGATGCGGAATTCTTTTTAAACTATAACTTCGATCTTGTCAACCTTGCATTTGATTTAGGTGATAACTTGGAAGATGTTATAGATGACGTCAGACATTTTTATATTGGAGACGAGAAAACAAGTGAACACGTAAAAGATGAAATCACAGACTTTGCATCAGATTTTATATTTAACCACCCAACACAAAGAACGGCTGAAAGATTTTTAGATATTGGTGCTAGGACTGTTTACCGGTATATTTTCTCGTATAGCGGTGGCAGAAATTTCTTGAAAGAACTATATAACTTGAATTCTACGGGAGCTGTACATGCTGACGAACTAGGATATTTATTTGATAATGATATGTTCAGCGGAGATACAATCAGTCCCGAAGATGAGCTTATGGTTCACAGGATTGCGACTCTTTGGACTAATTTCGCTACGTACGGGTGAGTAAGTTTACATAATTTTAGCAAAGTCATAATACCAGTGAGTCGGCTATACATGTTGAATTTAACAAGGCCGTGTCTTTTTCCAAAATCAACAAATTCGATTCATGATCAAAAATAATGATACAGTTTTAGATTTTACTAAAATCGGTCTCGGGACTCCTTTGAGTATTTTTCGCTATTCCTCATAGTCTGTCTATAAAACACACAACTGTCTATAACATGTTTGGGCCATTAAATTTGTAACACCTTTGTATACCATGTTTTACGCGAATAAATATACTATTACTATTACTATTACTAAAAAGGATTTTGCAATAGGACAGCCGTAAAATAAAGTCAAGAGTCAGTTTCTTGCCGGTTCTTCTCCATGGAAACAACCAACCCGAACCGTGCACCTTTTCGACGTTTTATAAGTGCCCATGTGGGCCTATGTGAAATAAAATATTTTGATTTTGAATACTATTCATTTAAAATTATATATATGTATATATCTATATGCAAAATGATGTTTCATAATCTGTTATAATTATTTGGTTTTTTAGAGACCCGACACCTGTAACATCGGAGCTGCTTCCAGTCAAATGGGAGCCTATCACGAGGGTCGCTCAACCTTACCTAAACCTAGACTCTGACCTCACCTTTGAAAGTAGACCCTTCCAGGACAGAATGGCTTTCTGGGACCTTTTCTACAGAGTCTATAGAGACGAGCAGCGATGGTACGGGGGTTCTAACAAATAAGAGGAAAAAACTGATTCAGAAATGTGTGCAACAAAATTTACTCGTAGTAGTAAATTAATATGAAAATTAGATTCATATTACATATAAATTCCTCTAACGTAGTCGTTTACCTAATATTTTTAATGACATGGTAGCAAATGTAATTTTATGTATGACAAGGTAATTTAACTTTATTGATTTGTCACAGCAATTATGAACAGATTCACTTCACTGATCAGACTTTGATTCTATAATTATTTGATTAAATATTCAAAAAATAATAATACATTTTTGTTTTTAACTCCTTGTGTATATTATGTCGTTTATCTACTCATTATTCCTCGGCCCTTTTCCCAATTTATTATTGGTCGGCGCAACACGACTTCTTTTTTCATACCTCTCTATTTGTCCAGTATTTACTTGCTTGTACAAGGGTGTTACGTTCAGCCAATGAAACAAAGTAGTTCTTCTATTTTCTCTATTACCAATTCTTAGAAAATATTTAATTACGGGTCATGTTTTTTTGGTTGCAATAATTCTAATATCGGAAATTGAAATCATAATAATGATTCTGCAATACTAAAATATTGTGTCACTCATATAACCCGTGGGCTGATTTCGATATCCCATAGGCATTCGGCATACATTAACAATAATTTCTTGCATTCAAACTTTCATCCACTATTCAACCGATTATTGTATGAATTTTCAAAAATGCAAACAATCGGACGACTAAAATTATGCTCTCATTGACACCTATCCACTATAATCCCAACTTACATCATCTGCTTATCAATAATATAATCAGCTAACATATCGATTTCACTACGATGCTGTCTTGTCATTTATCTTAGCTCAACTTCCAACATCCAAGATAATTTGGAGTCATTGCCAACAAAATGTCTCAACGATTGGACATGTGGTCTGTGATTGTTTTTGTTTCTTTTTGTACTCTGGTCCGAGGTCTGTCCAGGGTTGACCCCCTTGTTTCTACGAAGCGAGGTCTGATCCGGGGTCTTCGGTCTGACCATGGCTATGCGAAGTTCTTAGGTGTGCCATATGCGGTGGTGGACAGGAACAATCCTTTTGGGGTAAGATTTTTTTTATTTTTTATTGTTTTTCCTTCAGTGTTGACTTCAGAACCTGAAAAGAAAAAATGGATCGTATTAATGGATCACTTTGTTGTCCATCTGTGATGCCCATTCTTCTCAGGAATGGCATCTTCTTAGACGGATCAATTCAAGCTTGTAAGTTAATGCAATGAGAATATTAGGTCAATTATCTCACATATTTTGATGATTTTCTCACTTCGAAAATGACGGTACTTCCCGTTAACGTGGATTGTTCTCTCTTCAGAAGTTTCGGACTGTTGTCCTATGGATTTATGAGGGTAAAAGATTAGAGAATGCACCTGTATCTACGCACACACTTTTGCATTATAATTGTCTCCTGCGTACTTGACTAATCTCTGTTGAGATTAGCCGCCCCAGACCGATATCTTTTCGAGTTAACTTGTCAGTAACCACTATGACGTTTTCACACACACGTGATAGCAGTACTACTTGGCGCAGTACACATGAAGATAATGGAAACTTTGTTTACAGCCCTCAGTCCCGCATCCTGGCTTTGACAACATCTTTGAAGCATACGAGTCGAACGTTTGTCCCCAAGTAAATAACAACGTGGCCATTGGTACAATCGACTGCCTCACTATGAATATCTACGTGCCAAGTCTCGCCGACTCTCAACACCGCTTGCCAGTGATGGTTTGGATCCACGGAGGTGGTTTCGTCAGCGGCAGCGATGATGGCAGTCCAAAATTTTTACTGGAAAATGACGTCATCGTGGTAGCAATTAATTACAGACTTGGTGCCTACGGATTCATGTGCTTGGGTATCCCAGAAGTACCAGGAAACCAAGGACTCAAAGATCAAGTTTTAGCTTTGAGGTGGATCAATGAAAATATAGAGGCTTTTGGAGGAAATGCAAGACAAATTACTGTGTTCGGCGAAAGTGCTGGTGGCATGTCTGTGAATCTCCACCTGCTGTCTTCATTTGAAAGTTTATTCCAGAAAGCAATAATTCAGAGCGGACCTGCTTTAAGTCCGTGGTTGATGGTGGACGTAGACTCTAACAACGTGGTACCTTTGAAACTGGCCGAAGCATTAGACTTTACTGCTGATGATATAGTCGAGACTATTGATTACCTTGCAACTGTTAATGCACACACATTAGTTAAACTAGCGCATGATTTGGAAATTACAAGAGCTGTTGGCACTAAAAATCCTCTAACATTACCCTGTATTGAAAAGAATATTGACGGCGTCGAACATTTCTTAACAGAGCATCCTATAAATATTGTGTCTACTAAAGTGACGTCTACTCCAATAATAATTGGTAACACAAATAATGAGCTGCCCTTCAATTACGGAGACCAAGATGCAGATTTCTTCGCAAACTATAATTTCGACACAGTAAACAAAGCATTTGATTTAGGTGATAATCTAGAAGATGCTTTAGATGGCGTCAGACATTTTTACATTGGAGACGAGAAAACAAGTGAAAACGTAAAAGATGAAATCACAGACTTTGCATCAGATTTTATATTCAACCACCCAACACAAAGAATGGCTGAAAGTTTTTTAGACATGGGTGCTAAAACTGTTTACCGGTATATTTTCTCATATAGCGGTGGCAGAAATTTATTGAAGGTGGCGTACAACTTGACTTCTACGGGGGCTATTCACGCTGATGAACTAGGATATTTGTTTGACTACGACTTATTCAAAGGAGATGTTATTACCCCCCAAGATCAACTCATGATTGACTGGATAACAACTCTTTGGACTAATTTCGCAACGTACGGGTGAGTAGCATTTTTTTGTTTCTTAAATAAACTGGGTTGTGGAGGCCAGATAGGCCGTCGCTCCATGTAAAATACTGGTATTCAGCTGCATTCGGTTAGACTGGAAGCCGACCCCAACATAGTTGGGAAAAGGCTAGGCAGATGAAGATGAAATATGTATTAATATAATATTAACAAAAGTCCTCAATTTGTAAAAAATAATTCATGGTTTCTAAAGTTCCTGCATGCCCGAGAATATCGTAAATTGTGTTCTAATATAAATAAAATGTATTAAATTTATTTGTGCAATGCCAGTGGGTGTGTGTGTATCCTTCTGAGATGATGCCGTTGGATTTTTTGTCTTGTAAAGAAGTTTCTGTTTCATTTTTTCTCTTTCTAAATGCAATATATTTTGTTACAGTGACCCGACATCGCAACATCGGAGCTGCTTCCAGTGAAATGGGAGCCTATCACGAGGACCACTCAACCTTACCTAAATCTGGACTCTGAGCTGACCCTTGAAGGTAGACCCTTCCAGGACAGAATGGCTTTTTGGGACGTTTTCTACAGACTCTACAGAGACCAGCAGAAATGGTACGGAGGTGAAAAATAGATAAAGTGACGAAATTGTTAACATAATACAATACAGATTCATTTAAAAATACAAATAACCAAAAGTCAATTTCTTCCTCATTTGATGATTATATATTTATGTCGCCCCTCCCGCGTTCTCCCTAAACATAAAGGGAAGGTTATAAAACAACGGTTAGACCTGCTGTCTTGTATGGATCAAAAAGTTAGATTAGTATGCTAAAGGAGATGAGTGGTGTTACGCGAATCGATAAAATAAGAAATGAGTTCTTAAGAGGAAGTCTGAAAGTGGCGGTGCTGGTAACTGAAAAGTTGTGTGCTAATCGGTTGGCTTGTTAAAAATAAGGAAAATGACGTCGTGAGAAAAGTTTTGAGTATGAATGTTGACGACTAAAAGGGTAAAGGGTTTGGGAAGACCAAACAAATGATGGATGGACTCGTACGAGCATTGACACGCTTATACGTTCGTATAAGCGCGAGCCGTGAGATATGCTGACGACAGAAACCCCGGTTATTTTTTTAACGCTTTTTTACATTTATCGCTCGTGTAGCCGATACGAGCTTATACGCACCAAAAAGTACGCTAGTAAGAAGTCGCGTCGGAAGCATGTGACGCAAATCCTTTTCGTGTAGCTAGCTACACGAAAAGCATCACCCGAGGCCGTGAATAGGTCTTTAGCCTGTATCTCGTGGTCAAGAGGTAAGAACGCTAACAGTAAGTGCTACTTGTGTGTGCTCACGTAAATCTTAGCGCTGTCACTGGGCGCTTTAGATGCGCTATGTTAAGATGTTGTTACGAAATACAAGTTGTTACAAAATTTGTTTGTTTTTCGTAGGTAACGTATTTCGCGGGTTCGCTCGCGTGGAAGTTGGAAATTAACCCACGGGACCGTACTACCGGGATAAAAAGTATCCTATGTGTTAATCCAGGTTATAAACTATCTGTGTGCTAAATTTCATCTAAATCCGTTCTGTAGTTTTTGCGCGAAAGAGTATTTATTTATTTATTAATATAGGTTCACCAACAGCCTCTGTGTAAAGCCAAACGCGTGAGGTATACATAGGTTTTACAGTAACAAACATCCATCTATCCATTTATCCCCACGAACTTTCGAATTTATATAAAAATGGAATAGTAAAATTGAACCAAATAGAAACTCAGCAGGGAGAGAGTTGAGACAATTATTGACTGCAATTATTTATTTTTCGTTCCATGGCTGTAAAAAGAAGCTTCACTAAAATGAATTTTGTTTTGCTAGAAATCCAAATAAAACTCTCACCCTTTACAAAACGTTTGGCTTTGTAGAGAATCGTCTGTCATCTATTCTCTCTCTTCTCTTCTTGAATCTTTGGCCACTCAATGCTGATTGTAAGTCTCTTCCAAATTTATTCACTTTTGGCGTTTTTTTGTCATCACTATCCAGTTTTTTCCGGTCACTATAATGAGATCGTCTGTCCACTTAGTCGGTTGTCTTCCTACCATCCCATCTTGTCATCCATCCATATATTGGCCCAAAACACATGATATGCAATTTTCCACGTTGATCGTCGGAGATTTCCACGACACGATTTCGCATCGCGTCACGACGGCGCGGCGTTGCAAAATTCCTCTATGCGACGTCGTATCGTGTGTATGTATTTTCTTACATTCCACATCAAGGTAGAAACATACTGGGACGCGTCTGGATGCTCTCGGCACCGGAAATGATGCGACTGGCGGCCCTAGCCATCTGCCATGAACGTTTTCCACTTGCTTCAGGGCCGGACTTTGAAAGATACGAATAAGAGTTAATTAGTAAATCCGGAGGTAGTAGGTAAATTTAAATTTAACTAAATTAAAGAGGGACGTGCCATAGATATAGACGCAATAGCGTTGTAGGTACCCAAGAAAAGTGGAGCAAGATTGTCACTGACTATTGTCTTAGAGATGGTACAAATAGTCGCTTCCGTGAGTGTGCATTCGCCTGCCATCACAATCCAAGATTCGATTTTGTACAGAAACAAGTGATTACAGGTTCTCCTCACTTACTACAGGTTAGCGAGTGCCTTTAGGTATTTTACTACTACTAGTTCATAAAGCCATTTTAGTAGGTGAACATAATACACACTCCTTCATGTTTGACATCTTCGGGCCTAGACAAGTAGCAAACGTTTTCATAGCGTTTCGTATTTCAACCATGTAATTTCAACAACAACTTTCAATAGGACCAACATACACATTTCGGTAGCATATTAGTATGTCAATTTGATACATTAAAGAATTTTCTATTATCGTTATCTCTGATATCGTAAAATGTCACTTTGCCTGCTTATCATGTTTTTACGTTTTTTAGATTACTATCTGTACAGTGCGGGTTGCAATGCCACGTAAATACTTAGGTTATTTGAGCCAGGAACCCACAAAAGTTTCATAACTATCGGATCAAAGGAACCCATAGAGGACAAACATATACAAACATTCAATTTGATTTATATTTATTTATTTATTTTACTATTTATGTACACACAGTATACAATGCAGGAAAATACATTAAAAATATGACTATATAGGAACTGCTTATTTCTTAAGAAATTTCTGCCATTTTCATTTCTTCTTTTGCAGGTCTGCACCTGCAAAAGGAGAAATGAAAAAGAAATGTAGAAAATTGTGTGTGAGAAAAGGAAGAGAACAGAGATTATGTGCCTTTTTATATTGATTATAAATTATTGATATATTTTAAATGGGGTTCACATTTTGTTACGGTTTTTCCCAAATCCGTGCCCGTTACAAATCTATCTATTTATCGATTCCCGGCCATCAATCTGATATATTATGCGCTTACATTCACCGGGAAAATTATCCTCATTCAGCTTCGATTGTTTCAGTTTAATCGATTTTGAAGGAACGTATTGCAACTAACTGAATTCCCACATTGTTCCGAAATGTATTGAAAGGGCTAATAATCGCAGTGGCTCGGTGACCCTATCACCATTTTGTTTTTGTTGTATAAGTAGATGAAAACTAACACTCTCCTTTCGCAGGTTTACTGGAAAAGATTTTTTTAATAATAAGCATTACAATTTTTTCTGTTCCTTCATTGTTTTATACATATATTTAGTGTGAACATAAATTGTTATTTAATTAAATAAAATCACCATGATTAACTATGATTAGGCGCTCCCGCCTCAAGTTCACCGGGAATGAATATGGTGAATATTCATTCTTTATTTGTTATGTAACCGTTCAAAATCTAGCATTACATCAATGAGTGAGGAGAACCAATCATTACAGCGCGTAATCTGTAATGATACAATTTAAAACAATAACTTGTTTCTGTATAAAATCGAATTTTGGATTGTTAAGGCATGTCAATACCTGCACACGGGCAGCGCACATTCGACGCGCATTTCGCGAACATGTTCAAAGGCGTCTATACTATGTTCGTAAGATGCACGCGAACCCCACTGTTAATGCACGTGCGCGTCCGTCACCATGCGTTTATTTGTAACGTAATGTTCCGAAACGAATCTTGGATTGTTACTTTACAAAGCACTTGTAATGTAACAATCCAAGATTTGCTCCAATGACCATTTTTTTTTTTTTTCGCCACCTTTTTCTGGGTCGGCCTCGGCGGCGCCGTCCGTCTTCCGGCAACCATCGTGTGGAGACTTTTGCCCAGCGGTCATCGTGCATGCGACTGACGTGACCCGCCCAATCCCATTTTAGTCTAGCAGCTTTCATGCCAACGTCCACTATGCCCGTTTTAGAACGCAGCGTGGTGTTTCGAACCCTTTTTTTTTTTTGGATGGGAAATCATCAAATGACTTTCTCCCGCTCTGGGCGGAGCAGGAGGGAGTGTCAGACTTTTACTGACTAAAACCCATCCATGTTCCTTCATCGCCCTTTGTGTTCCGGGGCCACGGTATCTCTTTCGAATAGTCCCGCAACCCCGGCTCGCTCCAATGACCTTAAACATTACTTTCTCCTCTCTTTCTGATTACCTTTTACCTTTCAGTACCTATTGTGAACAATTCATATACAAGGTATTTTTTTGTGATATCCCATAACTATAGGGTACGAATGAGACCATAATTATCAAAGAATCAACAAGTATACGGCATGGCATAATTATTATTTTTCAATTATCATTTTTCGTTCTTCAACAGTCACGATTAGGTAGAGAAATACGACAACGTCGCATTTTCTTAGCTTTAAATAACAATGATTGGATTTAATTAAATTAAATTTCTTCGAAATAATATAATCGTCAATTATAATTTTTATTTTATTTTTTTTATTATTAATTGATTACGATTGATGATAATATCTTCTATGTATTATTGGCCCACGACATATTCTAGAACTTTTTGTATTTTTTTACTTATAGAATATAAACCTAATGTTATGGGATATCAAAAATAACACGTCGTATATACATACCAGCTTGCCTTTTGGTTTCATCCGCGAGGACATCGGAAAAGACACTTTTACGACGTTTTTTCCCTTGTTCCGCGCAAGCGAAAAACGTCGTAAGAGTGTTAGGGCAATAATGTCATTTTACGTTATGGACATGGATGGCAGCGCTGCAGTTTTTATGTCATTTATTCTGGTTGTCCTTTATTTTATAATTTATTTATTTTATTTTATAGATGCTTATTATTTTGACTATTCGATCATTAGGAGAGTGGTTAGTACACACGGTAACACTTCAAGTTAAACATATCCAGTATGACCTGACCTCGCTTTGTATGAGCGTACAATGGGAGATCAGCTTAATTTGGTTTTGTATAGCTTGATTGTTCCTCGTGCGTACCATAAGTAGAACGTAAGTAAAACTATAATTTTCATTTGTAAAAACTATTTCATTCAAATAAAATAAACCTTATTGCTCCTGGCAATACGGTTTATTTTATTTATTTATTAATTCAGTAGTATACACATATTTTATACATTTAAGTTGGTGCCAACATAAACTCATTAGAGTTTTACCGTGCACCAAGATCATCGACTACATAATTTAGAATTATATCCACTTAAGTAGGTTCTTAGTTAAAAAATAAAGAAACAACTACAAACGTTACAACGGGTATTTGGCGAAATAATATCTAATACATACCAGCGAGCGAACCTCGGTTTCCAATCCGATCGTCCGTTCATAAAAAACAGAAGTAGTGGAGGAAGTTTTAAATGATACAGGTTGTTCCTAAAAGTATATTACTTAATATTTTTTTAATGTTATGTTATAATTGCTATATATTACTTTTGCTTTTTAATTCAATATTATTCATCTGCATCCATTGAACAACGTATAGAGAAGACACCGCAAAGAAAATCTGTGCTCCATTCAAATGCTGTCAGCTGGCTGCAATTCACTCACTCGCTTGTTCGCCACACCATTATGCTCCGTAATCTCGTCCTCATTTAGTACTTGTAGTTTGCACTTCTTGCTAACTCGCTATCACATTTTTTTAAAGATGAATCGATTTCAACAAAACGAATATGTTATCTGTGGTCCGGTCTTTGCGCGTTGTCTGGACATCTGTCAACTCATTGTACTTTTTTTGTGAAGCGCGCTGGTCACGGTTCCGATAATAAAGTTCTGATAATTTTGTAATTACCAAACCGAGATGGGAAAACATCGAAGAAAACGAGGCATAAATATGAGAGAACTCAACGAACGTCTGCGAAAACTAGAAAATCGGTCGAACAAGCGAAAACGGAGTCGTCATCGAAAATCTGGTAAGCTTTTTTGTTTAAGTACCTACACTCGTCTTTTCCTAGAAGTACCTGGCATCCTGGCATAAGATGCACATGTCTCTAGAGTTTTCACGAGAGGTTACCCATGAGAACACCAATTGTGCCAACCTATTATTAAGACATCATTAGAGCTTTCACGAGAGGTTAGCCGATGATCTTAGCCATCTAACAATAGAACGACATCACAAGAGCTTTCACGAGAGGTCAGCCGATGGTGTACACGTTCAGTTGTTCGGACATGTCTCTAGAGTTTTCACGAGAGGTTAACTATGAGAACACCAACTGTGCCAACAATTAGTAAGACATCGCTAGAGCTTTCACGAGAGGTTAGCCGATGATCTTAGCCATCTAACAATAGAACGACATCACAAGAGCTTTCACGAGAGGTCAGCCGATGGTGTACACGTTCAGTTGTTCGCACATGTCTCTAAAGTTTTCACAAGAGGTTAACCATGAGAACACCAATTGTGCCAACAATTAGTAAGACATCGCTAGAGCTTTCACGAGAGTTTAGCCGATGATCTAAGCCATCCTACAGTAGAACGACATCACAAGAGCTTTCACGAGAGGTCAGCCGATGGTGTACCTACACATTCAGTTGTTCATAATTGCGTCCCTACTGCATCCCTTGAACTATCACGAGAGGTTAGCCGTGGATTTAGACTCGACCAGTCAGAGGCCTAACTCTAACTATTCTTTCTAGACGAGTATGAAACCCGCTCCAGTCGAACACGCTCGAGAAGCTGTGGGTATCGCGACCGAAGTTGTGAGACACGTGATAAATTCCTTCGCAGCCTGACTTGCCGCGACAGCTATTCCCCATAACGCCACATACCATTTACTCCTTGCCATCAATTATCACCTATTCCGCCACTTCTGACTACAGACAGTTGTCCTGTATCACCTAATGAAGGAAATATTTAAAAACTAAATGAAGAAGTGGCAGCCGCACTGAGGATGGTGGAGTAAAAAGGGACCAACGAATCAGGGGGCAGCAGATCACCTCGGCTGCTGCCATTACATCAATAGGCAAAGTTTTTTTCTTGATTGTTAAACAATCTAATCACCAACTAAGAGAGTAGTGATCAAATTTTAACTCTTAAGTGATGCAGCCAGACTACTTTGTCACATTTATCATGCAAATGCATCACCAGACGCTCCCTAATCCTGCCTGGCCTCAGTATGGAAATGAAGAAGCTAATGGGGCAGACTCCAATATCTGAGTACCTGTTCGGGGATAAGCTACAGGACAAGTTACACTCACCACAGAGGCGCCAGCCGCGACGTCGGGGGCAGGAATACGTCTAGCTCAGGTAGACTGGAACATTGCAGTATTTCACTGAAGTCTGGAATAATGTTATCACCTATCCAACAATACAACGATTGGATCAAGGGTTATAAACTACACTTTTATGAAATTCCAGTTCAAACTTCCATTTCTAAAAACAATAACTTCAGTCAGAAAGAAAGCAATCTTATTTAACGGAAATTAATAAACTCCTACAGTTATGGTGCTATTGAATGATGTTTATCAATCAATTTTTATCCAGCATAGTTTTGCATCCAAAATCAGATGGCACTTGGATTTATATTAAATTTCAAAAAACTTAATAAATATATTAATACCCATCACTTCAAGCTTCTTCAAGAAGACTTAAGGACAGCAACCAAACTCATGACCAAACCCAGGTTGTTTTATGGCAACTATAGATTTTAAAAAAGCTTAAATACTTATTACCCATACAAAATATGATAGAATTCTCCGGTTTCAGTTTCAAGATACATTGTTTGAGTTTACATGCCTTCCATTTGGGCTTAGCATAGCACCATTTGTGTTCACAAAGATTGTGAAGCCAGTTATGTGTCACCTGAGGTCAATGGGGTTGCTTTTCTATAATATATCTGGGTGATATTTTGTGCCTTGGTGATTCATATGATAAGTGTTTGAAAAATGTGTCGACAAATAAAATTTAAAAAAAAAAGGGTTCGTTGTCAATACTAAAAGAAGTGCCTTAGAACCCAGACAGTGCTGTCAATTTATATAGGTTTTCTGTTAGATACAGTTCAGTATTATCTCACTTCATCAGAAGAAGATAGATAAAATTTCATCCCTAACTTATTAAATAATTTTAAATCTAAAATATTTATGCAAAATAGTAGAATTTGCTCAGTTGCTAGGTGTACTTGTTGCTGCATGCCCAACAGTGGAATATAGTTGGCCTTACACCAAGGTTATGGAAATTAATAAAACAACAATAAAAATTACAAGGCTCTGCTACCTATCACAAAAGGAATTTGGATAGGACTAGATTAGTGGTTGTCTCACATTCCAACAACCTACAACAGTATAAAACTATTTGACTTTGTTCTAGAAATATTTTCTGATGCTTGACAAACTGGCTGGGGTCTGGTATATAATGATGTCAGAAGCCATGGGCACTGGACAACTGATGATAAAAAGTTTCGTGTAAATTACCTTGAACTATTCACAGCATTTAGAGGGCTGAAAACATTTGCAAGCACACTCAGACACTGTGAAGTTTTACTTAGAATTAAATAGATAACACAACTGCCATAGCCTACATCAATAAAATGGTGGCACTCGTTTTCCCCACCATAATAATTTAGCCAGAAAGTTGTGGCAACGGTGTGAGGAAAGATACATTTGGATCTAGGCATCCAAACACAGAAATTGAATAGAAATTATGTAATGTAGCTTACAAGACTATTATTGTTAAACCTCCGATTGACTTGTTGGCAAACAAGTTTAACACTAATTGTCAGAATTATATATAATAATAAATTCATTTATTTCAGACATATAATGAAAATAATAATAAATAATGCACAAAATAATAATAATAATGCTAATATATCATGCACTGTCAAATGGTATGGTGATTTCTTTTATACATTCCCACCATTTGCGCTTATTAGTAAGATGTTACAGAAAATAAAAAGGGAAGGGGCAACAGGCATTGTTGTAGTACCTTGGTGGCCCTCACAACCATGGTTTCCCTAATTTGAACCCAAGGTTATTTCTGAAAGAATAATAATGGAACCCCATCATAAAAGTGATACAAATCTGCTCTGAAACAGGGATTTCTTATTGTCAGAACCAAGATATTGACCCTCTCCTAGACTCAGTTCCCACTGTGATATCTTTTCTGACTAAAATTTTAATGAGGGACTATCATAAATAGCTCACTCAATACCATTAAGTTAGCTATTTCTCTAGTTCTAGGGCCCCAAATTGGCCTAGATGACCGACTGTCAAGGTTCTTCAGGGATATATTTAGGTTAAGACCTAAGAACCCCAAATATGAAGTAGTATGGAATCTCAGTAACGTTTTGAATTATTTGAGTACACTATTTCCTAATGAAACCCTTAGTTTAGAACTAATAACCAAAAACTAAATTACCATAATAGCCCTTGCACACAGAATTCGAACCTTGTCTCTCATAAGTATACTGATAACATTTCTTGTAATCAGGATTATTAACATAAACATTCCAGAAATTATTAAAACCTTTGAACCTGGTAGATATCAACCCAATTTGATACTACCATCTTTTAAGGAGAATTTGTCTGTGTGTTCTGCTACTACCCTTTTGTTCTATCTAGATATTACAAAAAATACCTATAAGATAAGATTGTAAATCACCAATTATAACTATAAGAAAACCATATCGTGCCGCCACTACTGCAACTATTAGTAGGTGGATGAAACAAATTCTAACTAATAGTGGAATAAATACTCCCAAATTCACATCACACAGCACAAGGCATGCTTCTGCATAAAAAAAAAAAAAACCTCTGAAGTGGGTTTTAATATTGAAGTTATAAGAAAAGCAGCTGGTTGGACCACAAATTCCTCAACTTTGCTTGCTTTTATTATGAGACCTAGATATATGAGATGAGATAGTTCATCATCATCATCATCAGCCTATTAATGTTCCCACTGCTGGGACACAGGCCTCCTCTCTATGAGGAGTGATTCTAAATTCTAGTGCTTTTGCACAAGCAGTGTTTTCTATAGTCTCTGTAATATAGAACACACTGCTTCTTATTGTTGGTTGATTAAATTTAATGTTAATGGTAACTGTCTGATTAAAGTAATTAAGCTCATTATAAGATTATCATGACACAGGTTTTTGAGTTAGATAAGATTTATGTTATGTTACCTTTTATTTAAATAAATGTGTAATTAGTACCTGAGTAATGATAATCAGAATAGTATGTTAGGGTCAATGATTATAAGATGTTGACTAGATTACCAACACAACTTTCTTATTTGAACATCTACAAGTACTAAATGAGGACGAGATTACGGAGCGTAATTATATAGATCGGACTAACTTACCTAGTGACGTCCGATCCTTAATTATGTGAAGTAATCTCGTCCTCATTGTATCCCAACCCTTCCCAGAAGATCAGCCTACTTATATGTGTTTTAAAGTGTCTTATCTACACCCCTTTTTAAAGTTGTGTTGATTAATATATCGGGACTACGATAGATAACCGTATCGGTCATCTTGAAGTCCCGATCATATGCTTTGAAAGAATGAGTTGACAGATGTCCAGACAACGCGCAAAGACCGGACCACAGATAACATATTCGTTTTGATGAAATCGATTGATCTTTAAAAAAATGTGATAGCGAGTTAGCAAGATGTGCAAACTACAAGTACTAAATGAGGACGAGATTACTTCACATAATTAAGGATCGGACGTCACTAGGTAAGTTAGTCCGATCTATATAATTATATATACGGGGTTAGCCGCCCCGCACTGCGCACAGATTTTGTTCGCGCTGTTTTCTATATACGTAGTATTAATAGCTCAATGTCTGCATCCTATCTTATTGGTTGGTTGTTATTACCCTTAATTTATGAGCTAGAGTGGCTCTTCAAAGTTCAAACTACTGCAGAACTCAACAACATGGAATATTGTGGAGAGCATCTAGAGTGTCGCTTTATGTTATTTATCAACCTGAGTAGGTAGAAATACAATATGTTACAAAAAGGTTATATACATACTGAAGGGTGCTACAGTCCATGAAACTGAACAATTTTTTCCATGGGACTAACATCGTAATCACGAAAAAATAATCAGCTGCCCAAACATTTGGGTCCAGTAGGTTTTGTCAAAAAGTACGTCCCTTACTCATTAGTGCGGACAAAGTCACGAGCACTTAGCTAGTTTTCAATATCAGGTTCTTGAGAATACCCACTTGAAATAACGAGGACAGTCAAGTGGGTGTCTGCATCAAAACAGTTTATTATTTACTGTAGATAAGTCTTTACATCAAGCATTAGTCTGTCCTGAATAGTTCTTGCAAAGATGTCTCTATCTATTTGGTTCTTGGTGTTATTGATATGTTGTTTCTCCAAAGTTCAGACTTTAACCACACCGGCAGGTATCATCGTAGGATCTTCGAACGAAGCAGGATATACCGAATACTTGGGAATACCCTATGGATTTATTAATGAGAGTAATCCCTTTGGGGTAAGCATTTTGTAAATATACATTCTTATGTCTTATGATAATAATAATAATAATAATAATAAAAACGTTTATTCATCTCCACAAGTTGCATTGTTATAGTATAGGTTGACACGTAGTTTGGCAGAAAGTTGTAATTTGTGGAAGATCTGGAGTCTAAACTAAGCCTAGGCCTGTATTTTAGAACTCCAGGCCCCCCATCACATCATAATAGTGGTTGTCAACGTGAAAATAGTACGAAACTTGGTGACGGTGTGTATGTGTGTTGTGTGTGTATAATATTTAAGTATGTATAGATATTTATTGCAAAATTAGTATTTTATGAATATATATATATATACAAATATTTATATGGATTTATATATGGGGAATATATACAATAATGTGACTATAATCTTACCTACAAGTATGTGTACGCAAGTATGGACTACCAAGCCTGCCTACTTGGCTACCTCAAGTAATTTTTCTGTTTCCGTATAGTTTAACTATAACAACCATTTGATAATTTTAGTTTTACACTCAATTTTACTACAGTTCGCTATATTTATAATTTTATTTAGTTTGTTGTACAATTCACCTCCACGAAAAGGGAAGAATCTTTGCGCGAAGGAAGTACCAACAGCAGTCGTCCCACATACTGCAAAGTTTCTGATAAGTATGATTTGTGACCAATGAAACTAGCGAAGGACCGAAGTAGACGGCATTTTATTATAAAGAAAAGGCTATTAAGTAGGATGATTAAAATTCATCATCTGCCTAGCCTCTTCCCAAGTTTTAGTGGGGTCGGCTTCCAGTCTAACCGGATGCAGCTGAATACCAATATTTTACATGGAGCGACTGCCTATCTGACCTCTACAACCCAGTTAGTACTGGGTAATACGATACTCCTTGATAAGACTGGTTGTCAGAGTTTTTTGGCCATTGACTACCTGTAACGACTGTCAAAGATCACAAATGACAGCCGGGACCAACTGCTTAACGTGCTTTCCGAGGCACGGAGGAAACTCGGTATGTAATGGGTGGTGATCGGAAAAGAAGAGCGTCTAGTATATTAGGGGATTCATGTAATAATTCTAGGAAACTAAAAAGGAAATTACTTACTTAATAATTAAATGACAAAGTTTGATAAACTACAGATGCTGCTTGGACTGTTGTTAACATTTCAATATTATTTGCAGCCAGCAATCAGATACCCGCATTTTGAAGAACCCTTTGCAGCGAACAATGGTAACATCAGCTGTCCCCAAATGAGCTTCAGCGGTATATTTGCAGGTACTATCCAGTGCCTCACCTTGGACATCTATGTCCCTGACAGAACTACCACCAATGTTTTTCCAATAATGGTATGGATACACGGAGGAGCATTCATTGGAGGCAGTTCTCTTGGAGAAGGAACCAAACCAACCTCCCTTCTAAAGAATGATGTCATTATTATAGCCATTAACTACAGACTTGGTATTTACGGCTTCATGTGTTTAGATACACCTGAAGTGCCAGGCAACCAAGGGCTTAAAGATCAAACGTTAGCGTTGAAATGGATACAAGAAAACATTGCAGCGTTCGGAGGCGATGTCAACAAAATAACTCTGTTTGGTGAAAGCGCCGGTGGCATGTCTGTGAATCTACATTTATATTCCTTGAACGAAAAGCTATTCAACCAAATAATTATTGAAAGTGGTTCAGCTTTGAGTTATTGGATGATGGTGGAATCTAATAATACAATACCTTTAACACTCGCTGAAAAATTGGGCTTTAAGACTTCAGATATAAATGGAGCGCTGAGTTTTCTTTCTAATGTTGATGCTAAATTACTTGTTGAAACAGCAACTGACTTGAAAATTACTAGTGGTGGTGGATACGATCAACCTCTTACCAAGCCTTGCGTTGAGAAAATATTTGAAGGAGTTGACAATTTCATAACGGATCATCCTATGAATATTTTATCTAGTAAAGCTACTAAGACTCCAATAATCATTGGACATAACATAAGAGAATTAGCTTTTCTGTATGCTAACCAAGATGACGCATTTTTCGAAACATTCGATCCGAAAATCCTGTTTGAAATGGGATTTGATATGGATAATGATTTAGAAGACGCTTTAAATGCAGTTAGACACTTTTACTTTGGCGATGATAATATCAGTAAGAATGTCTCAGAAAAGCTTGTAGAATTAGGAACTGATCTAATATTTGGTCACTCGACACAGAGGATGGCGGAAAAACTGCTAGAAAGTGGTGCTGCCAAGGTTTATCGCTACGTTTTCTCATATCTTGGAGCTGCTCATGGAGATGAACTGTCGTATTTATTTGACACGATTTTAAACCCGTCCGACAATGTAACAGGGGATGAGAAACTTGAGCAAGCACTAGTAAAAAGTCGGCTAACTACGCTTTGGACCAACTTTGCCAAATACGGGTGAGTACTACGAGTACCTGCTTTGAAAAAGTTAGTTGAATAGCATTAAGGTGAGTCATTCCTTTTAAATGGTTTGGTTAAGGGCAGTACCCTTTTCGGTATCACTAAAAGCCATGAGTATTCAATAAGGTTTGAAAGCTAGGGTCTATATTGCTGTTCTTTGTCGTCAGAAACCCAACTCCGGAACTATCGGAACTTCTGCCATTCACGTGGACCCCAATAACGAACACCACTCAGCCATACTTAGATATGGACTTGGATTTTGCCCTCAGCAGCAGGCCTGACCATGACAGGATGGCATTTTGGGACTTGTTCTACAAACTTTATGGAAAGTACCAAAAATGGTATCCAACCGAAACTAATGAGGGGACAAAACTAGAGAGCAATGTATTTATACGAGTAACTGTAGCCATTTTATTTTTATTACTTATTCGTAAATAATCACTGATGGTCTGAAATTATTTTTGTTTGTTTTATTTAAGTTGTAACCTCTGAAGCGTTGCTAAATTCCGTATTGCCACCTCACCACTATCAGAGATTCTAAGATTAAGATGGAAACGAGATGAGGTCGGTGTTTCCTACCCGACTTATCTGAGAAGAAACAATAGAAAATAACTTACAGATCACCACATTAACCACGATCTTTTTTATAGTCCAGATATTGATTAGTCAGACCATGCAAATTCTCGTCAAAAATGTTATTTTGAGAAAGAACCACCCACAAACATCAACTGTACACAAATGTGTTGTGGTTTTCTAACGTGAAGGTGTGTAAAGTAAAAATCTTCCATTAAAAACTTGTATTTTAAAAAAAACTTGTGAAAAAGTTGGAATTTTGACTCCCAATATCTCAGTAACTACAAGGTTCCCAGGTATGGTGTAAAACAAAAAAATTATTGCAATGACGGGGAGAACAATTGCCTTTCGGTTTCGTTAAGAGGTTTTTTACATCTTTTATATTAATTAATTTTGAATACATAATCAAAAAAAATATCAATATTCTTTGTTTTTACAATTAATGATTATTTGATAAATAAATGTTTTGGTTAAATTTCTTTTTTTATTAATTCGGTATTCAGCCGAATAGTGTTGTAGTTGCCGAATATTCGTTGCATCACTACCAATAAAAATCCCGTCAAAATCGTTCCAAAAAAGCTCCAAAACGAGCTTGGAGATTGGTGAAATTTAAAAAATATGTTTTTATTCTTATTAAATTCTTGAATGCACACAAAATAAAAAAAAATAATACAAATTTCAATAATACAGCTTATGTGCAATCCCGAGTTTAACCCAGAAATTTTTTATGCTTCTGTTTTTGTTCTAAGTACCGTATATAGATAATTGCCAACTCAGACGCTGAAAGTACATGACCAAACATTTCTGATAAACGCTGTACCTATAGAAAATGTTTCAGTAACATTATTCGACGTGACAATACGGCAGCAAACTGACGGCACCGCTCTTCCAGGAAAACATAATATCTTATCCCAAATACTGTTGCACTATAAATTTTGGTTAAGGTACTTAAATAATAATGTTGAACATTCGTATCAGTTGCGAAACTGATTACCACATAACGAATCGAGTTGATAATGATCTTTGAGATTCTGTTTTATCTTTTATCTTAACGCCTGCACTACGTGGTAGGGAATACCAAGCCATTTTAGATTATTTTTTGTAAATTCTCGCCACAATCTTTGTATAAATAGCTGTTTTTTTTTACTCTTTTTAATAATGTCTCAAGGCTTGGCCATGGGCATGTTGTCGATGGTAGTGTTGCTCTCCGTTTGTGCTTCAGTGCTAGGGCTATCTAGAATAGACCCTCTCGTGTCCACCAATAAAGGTCTTATAAGAGGTCTGCAGTTTGGAGATGGGTACGCCAAATTCTTGGGTATACCTTATGCAGTCGTAGATGAGAATAATCCATTTGGGGTAAGCCTTGTTTTTCATCTCTTATGATTATGTTTGTTTATTGGTTAAAATCTTCCAAACTTTGACTCAATTACTGTGTGCAGAGGTAAATCTAAAAAAGAAACCTTATATCCAAATACTAAGCTGATCGAGCCAGTACCCTATACTATTTCAACTCAATACTCTTCAGATTAATTTTATTTGTCTTTAACTTCATTCATCAATGAATTTTACTTTACAGCCATCAGTGCCACATAATGGCTTTGACGACATCTTTGAAGCATACGAATCAAAAGCATGCCCTTCAGTAAGCAGAGGAACACCTGTGGGAACCATCGACTGCCTCGCCTTGGACATCTACGTGCCAAGTATCGCTGACTCGCGACACCGTTTGCCAGTGATGGTATGGATACACGGTGGGGCATGGATTGGAGGCAATGCATTAAGAGAAGCAAACGAACCAATCTCTCTGCTAAAGAATGACGTCATAATTGTATCCATTGGCTATAGACTTGGTATTTACGGATTCATGTGTTTAGATACACCTGAAATGCCAGGCAACCAAGGGCTTAAAGACCAAACATTAGCACTGAGATGGATTCAAGAAAACATTGCAGCTTTCGGAGGCGATGACAACAAAATAACTCTGTTTGGTGAAAGCGCCGGTGGCATGTCTGTGAATATGCATTTATATTCCTTGAATGAAAAGCTATACAACCAAGTAATTATACAAAGTGGACCAGCTTTGAGTTACTGGATGATGGTGAAATCTAATAATAAAATACCTTTAATTCTTGCTGAAGAATTGGGCTTTGAAACATCAGATTTAAATGAAGCACTGAGTTTCCTTTCTAAGGTTGATCCTCACTTGTTAGTTCAGATAGCTGCTGAATTGAAAATTACTAGTGCTTCGGGCAACGATCAACCTCTTACCAAGCCTTGCGTTGAGAAAGTATTTGAAGGAGTTGAACATTTCATAACAGAACATCCTATGAATACTAGATCCACAAAAGCTAGAGGGATTCCAATAATCATTGGTCATACCGCAAGAGAATTTGCTTTCCAGTATGCTAACCAAGATGAACAGTTTTTCGAAACATACGATCCGAAAATACTATTTGAATTGGGCTTTGATATGGATAATGATTTAGAAGACGCTTTTGATGTAGTGAACCACTTTTACCTTGGTGATGAAATAATCAGTAAGAATGTCTCAGAGAACCTTGTCGAATTTGGAACTGATTTAATATTTGGGCACTCGACCAAGCGGATGGCCGAAGATCTTCTAGAAAGTGGTCCCGAAAAGGTTTATCGTTTCGTTTACTCATATCTTGAAGCAAGCCATGGATCTGAGCTGGCGTATTTATTTGACACAAACTCGTGGGAGAATCTACCAGAGGATGAGCGACTTGAGCGAGAACTAGTAAAGAGTCGTTTAACTACTCTTTGGACAAACTTTGCTAAATACGGGTGAGTAAGAATTCATAGAAACAATAAAAATTAATTGAAGGGCTATGATGTGCCTCGTTTCTGAGTTTGAGGTCCTAGGTTCAATAATCGAAATAGAATCGCGGAGTTTGCATTTCTGCCTAGTTGATACAATAGGCTCGCCCATTTTAACTGGCCAAAGGTGGATGTACTAATGGGTACACCCTTGCCTAACGCTTCGGGGATATATCAGCGTGTTATTGTGTTTTATTAGATGACCTTGGTCTCTCTTTGTCTTTGTCGAGACTTTTTTATCGGTCAATCATAATTAGGTTTTTTTTCTCAACAGAAACCCGACTCCGGCACCTACAGAGCTCCTGCCCTTCACATGGACCCCAATAACGAAGACCACTCAGCCATACTTAGATATGGATGTGGATTTCACCCTCAGCAGCAGACCTGACCACGCCAGGATGGCATTTTGGGACTTGTTCTACAATTTATATGGAAAGTACCAAATGTGGTATTTAGATCCAGAAGCAAGAAATGCACTTTAATTGTATCAATTCCAAACATTGTAATTAAAGAACTGTTGAACTTATTCCTGTTTTTTTTTGGATTTTAGTACTTCTCCTCTCACGAGCGCTGACAGCGTTACGTCAATGCATTTTCTGCTGTCATCAAAAACTAAATATAGAATAAATACGATGCAATTCAGTGCGATGCAATTCGAGTTGTATTGTGAATCGGATCGAAGTCATTCAATACGGTTCTAGAATCGTATCACGTGGTCACAATTCAGATATTCCAAAGTGTCGATGCAAGTACTACATAACATACATTCCCTAGATACGACGTGTATTATTCCAAGTGGAATACGATTCGCTTAGTTAAAATATAAAGGAACCCTTTTTTTTTTTTCGGATGGGAAATCATCAAAAGACTTCTCCCGCTCTGGGCGGAGCAGGAGGGAGTGTCAGACTTTTACTGACTAAAACCCATCCATGTTCCTGCATCGCCCTTTGTTTTCCGGGGCCACGGTATCTCTATCGCCTCCAGATCCCATGGCGGCCATCCGGCAAGGAGGCTCGCCGCCTCGCGGGAGATCGTACGGTACCCCCGGGCCGGCTTTACGGCTACCACCTTTTGGGGCGCGTTCAGGTAGTAGGCAGTAGGTGGCTCGCAGCCTCAATAAACGCGCCCGCACCGGGGCATATAAAGGAACCCTTGGTGCAACATTTGACGACGCAAGCGCAGCGGTACTGAGGCTGCCTTACGTTCTTAGGGTCCTGGGTTCGAATCCCGGTAGAAGCAAATGTTTGTGTGATGAGCATGGACATTTGTTTCCGAGTCATGGATGTTTATATGTATAATAAGTATGTATTTACAAACAAAAAGTATCTATATAGTATATCAACTATCTGGTGTCCACGACACAAGCCCCGTTGCTTAGTGTGGCACTAGATGGCGCTGTGTGTAATGTCCAGCGATATTTATTTATTTAATTACATTCAAACTACCGTTTTTATTAAAAGTGCTATGTTATCAGCACGCACAGATCTATTTGTTATTGGCCGCATACGACCAATACAAATTACAAGGTTAAAAACTTGGTACTTACCTATTTATTATTTTGTTAAAGCCAAAATAATAAGTTATGGAGTTTGATAACTATAAATTCAAAAATAATTTAAAATAATACGAATTTGTCGAGACAACCTTGAAATTCTTTTACTATAAGTAATAGTATCTCGATTTGATTAAGAAAAACTATTTTCATTCTCGTCGTTGTATCACACAATTTTAGGCTCAGTAGTTTCGGAGATCAGGGAGGGAATGGTCAATTTTCGTCTTCTTTCATGAATATAATCAAAACCGTTGATTTTACAATAATAACAAAAATAGATTTGAGATTTTCTCAAAACTTTTTTTTTAATTTCCTAATTTGTCCCCCAAAAATTACCCTTATTTAAAAAAATTACTTTGCACATCTGTCTTTGGGTCATAGAATTACACCATCGTACCAAATTCACCTAATTTAGTCGAGTAGATTCGGACCATTGGCTGTGACAGACAGACGTACAGACAGACAGACGCACGAGTGATCCTATAAGGGTTCCGATTTTTAATTTTTTGTACGGATCCCTAAAAACAGTATATTTAAGCTGGCCTTCAACTCCGTTCAAAGTCCGTACTTTGTAAGTTCAGTTCAATCTTACAAATTACAGCTCATAAGACTAATCTTCTCCTAACTACACAGATGTTTGGTTGGCTTCCAATCTAACCAAATGCAGCTGAATACCAGTATTCTACATGGAGCGACTGCCTATCTGACCTCCACAACCCAGTTAGTTCTGGATAATACTGGTTAACTCCTTGGTAAGACTGGTAAGACTCTTCTAATCCTAATTGCAATAGTCTTGTTTTAAACTTAAAGGTTGTCTTTTCTAGTCGGGCATATCTTTTTCTAATTCTGTTATTTTTTGTTCACTCTTTCTACTAATTTGACAAATAGGTAAATCATATGTGATTGGTGAGACTTTTGCTATAGTATTTATTTTACTGAAAGGCATAGCCAAAATAGTCTGTCCAGGTCGGGTTAGAAGACTGCAATTTGGAGATGTGTGCCAAATTCTTGAATGTGTACCTAATATTGATGTGATGATGTCACAAACTCACAATAAGTTTATATCTCTGTAGAACTTAATTCTATAGTTGGTGCCAGTTAAGATGAGAATAGCGGTCATTGACCCACCTACATTTATTAAACTTCTTAACTTTAAAAACCAAAAATAAGCCTGTTCAAGTCTTGAATCGTCATCTATCGTGATCTGCAACATTTTTTGTAATGAAAAACGATACATGGTTTATTTGTTTTTGTTTTTACGAAGAGATATTAGCGAAAGGGCAATGACCGCAAATGCAATGGCACCAACTATATTCAAAAGTTTTCTACTACCATTGACACTTTTAACGTGTACATTTTGCTTAATCGTTCTCACATAATGCACCAAGGTTTCGTAAAAATATTCTGATTTAAAAGAGTGTCCATGGAGTTTCTTGCCCGTTCTTCAACATAGAGATCTACGCTTTGGAATGGGAAACTAAAGTACTTTCACAGTTTTTATGCCTTGTGACTGGGACTGTAGCTACATTTCATTGTTGGCTTTGTTTCGACAATTCAAAAATGATTGCAACTGGCCTACTTGAAATAAATGCTTCGATTTTTATTTTATTTTTTTACTCAATTCTAAATACAAAAACATTCAGAATGTTTAGACATGCTTAAAAGAGTATTTAAGTAAAGATTTATTCCAGGATTGTGCCTTTCAAGGGTGCTATTTTTCCTACCGACCCGCATTGTACCTCTCGACTAATAGAGAGCAGGTGTACGTTTATGGGATTATGGATAATCCCAGAGAAAAACAGAGGCAGAACAGGCCAGGACTTTATTCTAGAGATTTATTACTTTTTTACAAGTTTAATATTATTTTTAGGTCTCGAGTTCAAGCCCAGGGCACGCACCTCAGATTTTTCTGATTCATGTGCGTATTGTATAATTATCACATGTTTCGGTGAAGGAAAACATCATGAGGAAAACCAGCATGCCTGTGAGATATTTCTTGAATTCTTGTAAAGCAGTCAGAGGACCATGGGCGGCATAAAAACTCTGACACCAGGTTAGGCACTATCCGCACAAAGAAGAAGAATGTTATTTTTTTAACAACATGTAGCCTTTAATGTTCCCACTGCTGAGACACGGCCTCCTCTCAATGAGAGGAGGCCGTGTAATAATCTATAATCCACCACGCCGGCCCAGTGCGGATTGGTAGATGTCACATGTCTTTGAATTTTTGGTTCTAGGACATGCCGGTTTCCTCACGATGTTTTCCTTCACCGTTTTGAGAGCAGTGGTGATGAAATAAATTACACAAAGTAATGCGCCTGTCTGGGTTCGAATCTACGACTTACTGTTCGTAAGTCGGGGCCGCCACCACTGGGCCACCGCTGCTACTTATGTATATGTATCATAATAGGCATGACGACAGTATCAAAAAATAGCAAATCTATTTAGTCCGTCAGTTAGAGTATTGGAAATTAATGGACACGTATTTTTTGTTTTTGTATTTCAATGAATATTGACAAAGATAAAACGCATCAAAACTCGGGAGTGGGGGCTCGTGACGTCAGAACAGGCTAAAAATTATACCTAGGCGTGACGTATTGAGAATTTTAAAAGCGTCATATCTTCGTCAATTTTGGTTTACGTAACAAGAAAAAACACGGGTAAAATATTTTTTGATAATCTGACGGACTAATTAGATTTTTTTGTCGTCTCGCCTATTAATAAATTAATCATTAGCTGATAACCAATACAAACAAGTATTTTGTGAGATAAAATCTTTTATAAGCAATTAACGTTGTACTGATGGCGAAGATTGTAACTTTGATAGCTTTAATCTCAAAAACGTGACGCTTTAGAAAATTTTATCTCATTCAATATTTGTTTGCATTGATACCAGCTATCGATATTAATTCAGGTTTTTACAAAAATATCCCGACCGCTTATCGCATTGTTTACATAATAAAACATCACGCCTGTAATCCCCAAAAGGTTAGGCAGAGCTGTACCTAAAAGTACATCCACATTTTTTTATCCAGTTATGTTTTAAGTCCCATGTAATACGAGTAACGAATGTTTTGTTTACGGCGTCACAAAATCGCAAATCTACGAGCTGAAAAGTTCTGTACTTTTCACAGCCAGCTCATCAAGCTAACCGAATATAGGTATGTCAAATTTTCCCAATGAACCTTGAGCCTAATGCTGTAGCAGTAAAGTTGAAAATCTGTAAAAGAAATTTGACAGATTGTAGTAGGTTTATGTGCTGGCGTCTGTACTAACAGAAAGACGTTGCGTAACATACAATACGTTGAAAAACAAGGTCAAAATTCCCAACCGATATCAATCATCGAAATCATCAATCATATTTTTTGTTTATGTTTTATCGTGTTTAAATATCGATACGTGAAATTTTAATTAAACCCTGTAATACCTACCTACCTACGTAAAGAAATAACGCTCGATAATTGATTAAATCTTCCAAACGAGTGCGGCGCTTTTGAATGTGACGACCCGAATGGCGCAGCGGTACTGAGGCTGTTTTACGTTCTTAGGGTCTCGGGTTCGAATCCCGGTAGAAGCAAATGTTTGTGTGATGAGCATGGACATTTGTTTCCGAGTCATGGATGTTTATATGTATAATAAGTATGTATTTACAAACAAAAAGTATCTATGTAGTATATCAACTATCTGGTGTCCACGACACAAGCCTCGTTGCTTAGTGTGGCACTAGATGGCGCTGTGTGTAATGTCTAGCGATATTTATTATTATTTATTAATGTATATAAGTATAACTACGGTTAGGCTGTACCTTCATTCAAGTAATACGTTGGCTCTGTTTTCTCTGAAATATAAAAATGTACAAAAAATATGGCTGCAATTAAAGACGTATCAAGCTTAAACGCAGCCTAAAGTTCACAAAGAAAAAAAATAAAAACAGAGTAACAACATGTTTGTTCAAGACGCAAAATAAGTTTGAAATTGTACATAAGAGTTCCCGCGAACAAGACTAAATAACTTGTTAATAGGCACTTGTTAATAGGTAACTTGTTAGGTAGGTAACTTGGTATAGGCTCCTCGAGTGCACCGGCGTCATCCAGATCCTCAAAGAAACTCTTGAAACACCAAGATACCCTGCGGATGTCCTGAGAAGACTGGGAAGATTGATCTGCTTCTGGAAAGAGGTAGGCTGGTTGGAATAACGGCTACCGAAGGTCACGTACAATGGTCCAGTTATAAGGGCTAGGTGCGGAAACCAAAATCCTAACATAATACACACCTGTGTATTATGTTAGGATTTTGGTTTCCTTGTTAAAAACCTTTTTTACTTTTTAGTAAGTGGGTTACCTAACCCACTTACTAAAAAGTAAAAAAGGTTTTTAAAGACAATCATGCACTGTGTTAAAGTCAGCGTTACATAAAACGACATCTTCCCGCGACGACGCGCAAAACCCTGTGACCTGTAAACATAATGTATTCGCGGTGGTCCAGTTTAAAACGTCTTTTTCGTTCGCTTTTCACTGACCTGAAAGCTGTTACAGTATCTGTATTCAGTCAGTTTTATTCAATCTTGACAAGGGTGACATCAACATAGATTTTCCGGATATTTAAGCTTAGGTGAGGAGGGTTTTCGTAACATCAGAACTTTACACATGTAATCCCAGAGGCTAGGCAGAGGTGCCCTTAATTGTACACCTACATTTCGCACGTTATGTTTAAATCCCATGTAATAGGGGGCGAATCTATTGCCATCAAGGGCACGAATCCAAACACCGTGGCTGCTACTGAGAAATTCCTGAAAAACCCCAATAACAATTTGCCTGACCCGGGAGTCGAACCCAGAACCTCATGCTCAGCAGAAGCGATTGCGACCACTAGGGTCTTTAGTTTCGCTACAATATAAATACCTAAACTAACAGTTAGATCTACAAAGCTACATACGAACTGGCATCGACCGACATCACCAAATGTCATTAAAATCTTACATTCGTGTAAGTTTTGTTATCCGCAAAAATAATGAGTATTCAACAGTCTGAGCTTTTCTACTTTTATTATCAAACACTAGCGGACGTCACGCGGTTTCACCCGCGTAGTTCCCGTTCCCGTGGAAGTACGGGGATAAAATATAGCCTATGTTACTCGCTGATAATGTAGCTATCCATTGCTGAAAGAATTTTTCGAATCGTCTAACTACGTCCAGTAGTTTTTAAGTTTATTCGTTACATATAAAAATACAAATCTTTCCTCTTTATAATTTTATTACTATAATTTGTATTAGTATATTGGTATAGATATAGATAAACTCTAATGACTTTATAACATTCTTCATAATGTAGATTCACTGGCAAAAGAAAAAGGGTAACCAAATAATTTAGTAGGCGACCGAGTCGTGAGTCAATCAATAATGTATGAATTATTGCAAAGACTTAGGCGTCTATTGACAAGTAGGGACAATACGCGGTCACGTCCACAGTCCAGCAGGCCTAGCCAAGTTACAAACGTTTCGTATCGATTCTCTTTCTACAATTGTATACGTCTCGGCGTAAGCGATTGTAGAAAGCGCTAAATTGATAGCCAAGTTGACACGACTGAGTCAATCGCTTGTTCTCTAATGTCTGTAGAAAAAACCTACACTTTAGTCTATGGTGAGCGTTCCTACCAAAGAGTTTAGCGATCAACATTGTAGAAACGATAACATTCTATTCCATCATTTTGAACGATGTAAACTTGTCTACGAATTTTCTATTCGTTTGTGTTGATCACGTAATTTAACGTTGAGATGATGTCATTCTCATTCATTTGAATAGTTTTCTACTAGCGTTAACGATTGTAGATTGTCAACTTGGTTATGGGTGCAGGTTTTACAAGATTCACCACTCAACCACCAACAATATTATCTTAAGGATTATTAGGGGAGTGCTAAATATAACAGTGAAGTACCATGTAATATTGACAAGCCTCCTAGCTGCTCTGACTCAGAAATTCCTAATGGAAAAACCCAATAACATTTTGACCGTCCTCGACTCGGCTTTTGCGACTACTAAACGAACGACGCAGACTAAATTGACTCATTGAATATACGTAACAGTTGAGACGAAAACACAAACTGAACACCGGAATATAATTATACTCGTCTTAGTGGAACAATACTCAAACAAACTCAACATACTCAAACATTCCCAGTAGACTCAACTCTCACTAAGTTGAGTATCACTGAGTAACAAATCAGAAGCAACTGGCAGACCTGAAATGTGGCCTGTACACACTTGAATTGTGACTTCTACAGCGAAATTGTGAAGTGTGGTGTGATTTGTAGGAGGAAGCGATTTGACACCTATATTGGGTGATTTGCTTAACGTGGGCATTTTTTTTTAGTTTAGAGGGGCGTGTACTGATAGAAATGAACAACTTTTACTATTGTATAGGACTGTAGCGTCACTACAAAACAAGCACTAAAGCGCCATCTATGACACAAATGAAGAACTAACATCAAAAATACTAAATCGCGCAGTTCAAGTAATCCGCGACATAAAATAAAAGGGTGTAAATATACCCTTAACGAAGCCGAAAGGCACTTATTCTCCCCGTCAATGCGAATTTTTTTTGTTCTGGACCATACCTGGGAACCTACGAGTTACGGAGATATTAGAGGTCAAAATTCCAACATTTTAATATTTTTTTTTTTTGAAATACTAGTTTTTAAGGTCATAACTTTACTTTAAATACCTCCTTAACCCGTTTACTATTAAATGTTTTGAGTGCGTTACATTGAGTTTTACCGTAAAACGTGATTTTTCATCCCAAAAAAAAGTCGTTTCCCAGCAATAATTTTTGCTTATTCAATTCAATTCAAAATAATTTATTTCAATCCATTTAGGATCATAATTTATGCACACCTTTGAAATAAAAATTAACAATTAGATATAAAATTAAAATTTCAATCAGCATTTATACAAAAAAAAAACCAAAATTGTAATGTAATTAAAATTATATTGACTAAATTAAAATTAACAATTATAAAAACTAAATTTTGAAAAGCTTAGAGTTACTTAGTTATTGGTGTACAGAATGCTTGGTTGACGGCTTCGTGAAGGGTCCGTTTACACATTGTATATAAGAACCCGACAACAACTGTCGGGCAGTGGCCCACCAGACACAACACCCGTCTGGTCGGAGGATCCTCCCTTTTGTACAGGGAGATGAAGAACATTACACCCGGTTCTTCCCCTAAAGAATGCAAAAAACTGTTTTTTTTTTTGCATAAAATTGCAAAAAAAAACAGTTTTAGTTTATTTATTTGGTACACAAACAGCAATACATACTAAGAATGAAAATAACATAAAAGTGTACCAGTACTTTTATGTTTTTTTCATGCACCAATGTATGCCTATTATGGGTATACGCAGCATTCACCATAAGACAACAACATATATTTTTTCAAATCTAACTAATAAAATTTGAATACAATATAAAATAAAATTTACTTAATACTAAATGAAATGATATGAATTGTGATGGTACACATATTAGTATGTATTATGGGTGTGTGATATCTAATGATTTACATTTTTGTTAATTGGTTGCGCAGTTGCAAATGTATTGAGTTAACAGAAATTAGTTATATAAAAGTAAAATTAGTACTCTCCCGTACCTTAGACTGATCTTCTAAACTTATCAAGGGAAATACCGAATAAATCGGTTCCAGTGACGTGTGAGAGCTGTAATGTTATAGTTTCTACATATTCGTAGTTAAGGTCATTACGGCTGTTTTTTGTGAAGAGTCCCTAGTTCTATCCGAAAAGAATATAAAATTAAATATACAAACATGACATCATGCTTAGAATCCTCTAAGGGTAGGTTAGGTTTAGGCAAGTTTGTACCAAATGATACACCCACATTTCTCCAGTTATGTTCAAGTCCCATTTAGTAATAGATGGCGAAACTATTGCTATTAACCGGAGATCACTAACGGCCGTTTTCTATAACTTACTTACGTATAAGTGGTGTGGGGTGTTTTTATAAACACAGAATATCCTATCTGTCATTTGATTCATAGAAAAAAACAAAGAAAACTTTTCTTTGACGTTTTGTTTCTAACCGTCCAGTAAGCAAAATGTCAAACAGACAGGGATAGGAGCCTACCGAAACTTCAGTCAGAACTTTTTATTGCCATACATAAATCGCTTCTGCTTATAGTTCAGACCGCCACCACAAGTTAGACCGCAAGAAATTGTATTCCGACGCCGGTTAGCTGAACATACCGCACATAAAACTAAGATAACAAGGAACAGAGTTGGCTGGAGTTGTATCTCATGGAATTGTGGCAATGTCACATCATTGGCGTTATTATTTTTAGGACAGAACTAGAAACAAAACAGCCGCACGGGTCGATCTGGGGGGCTACGTCTTATCTCGTAACTTTCCCATATCGATAACTAAACAAAAGACGTGCAAAACAAGTGAAGCCTCCTAATTCGTTACTATTAAATCTTCATACATTGAATCCCATTTCGTCAACCATAAAGTTCTACTGTTTTTTGTACAGTACAGTCAGCTCCCTAAGTTACAAGGAAACCATTTGCTGATGTTGCTATTTTTTGTCTCTCTCTGGCACACTAAGATTTGTTACGAGAGAACTCAATTTAGAATTTGAACAGAAAGTACTAGGAGTACAGAACCTTGAAGAAGATTTTGGTCCCGTTGGATATGGAGGTCTGATAGGCTTACTCCACGTAAAATATCTGTATTCAGCCGCATCCGGTTGAATTGGAACCCAACACCAACATAGTTAGGGAAGGCAGATGACTAAGGAGAACAAGAGCCTAATTGTGGCTTCTCCCACGGAGTGTTCGCAATAGAAACGATATAAAGGGATCTTTGGTGGAGAAAAAAAAGAGCGAAGCTCGTGGCTTCAAACACTGCACCAATGGGGCCACTACTATTCCTGGACTAACTGTTAAGTATCGGTAAAAACATATAACCTTGTTAATCATCATTTAGTCAACACATAACATCACGTCTGTACTCCCCGAAGGGTTAGGCAGAGGTGTACCTAAGAGCACACCCACATTTCGCCAATTATGATTAAGTCCCATGTAATAGGGGACGAGGCTATTGCCGTCAACCGGGCACAAATACAGACTCCGTGGCTGCTACTGAGAAATTCCTGATGGAAAAACCCAATAACGCTTAGCCTGGCCTGGGAATCGAACCTAGGACCTCATGCTCACCAGTAGGATTTGTGACCACTGGACCAATGAGGCAACCACAACTATCCAGAACGCAGATTAAAACTTGCATATTTCAGAGCAGACCCTAACACGATTGCAGTAACTAATTTGTACGTTGTTGAACCTAGTTCTTAGTTGGAATGATTCTTTCTCGGGTTTTTACGAGCCGACATTTATTTTCAAGAAGTACTTACTTTACCCAAGGCGCGGCCGGCGAATTAAAAATGCATTTGAGCCGTTTACTTCCATTTCTCTTGGGGAACTTACGGGCGATGATTGCGTTGAAAACAGCAGCGTTTTATTTTTCTAGAATAGCGTTATATTTTGGTAGAACTGTCAGGTATGGCTGGAAAGGCTTGTATCTTGTAGGATTATTGTGCCACTATGATTGTGATTGATTGTGTTGTTTAATTCGTGTACTTAAAATAGTGGTACATAAAGGTGTAAATAGACCCTTAACGAATCCGAAAGGCACAAGGCATTATCTACCAGCCAACCGTTGGCTTAATTGGACAACATTTTGGTATCCTATCATATCAAAAGTAATTTCCAAAAATATGTGGCCGAGCAACCGAAATTTCCCGGCATAAGTCGACAATTAGTAGGGATCGAGCTTATTGCCATTAATCGGGCACAAATCCAAACAACAGGCTGCTGCTGAGTAATACCTGACTAAAAAACCCAATAACTCCTTGCCCGATTTTGGCATCGAACCCAGGACCTCACGTACAGCAGCAACGACTCGTAGACTAACGAGGTAGAACTTTGAAATAAAACGAGTACAGTTCCCTATGTTTTTACAGAGGGCCAGAAGCAAAGAGCGCAAAATGGAGTTGAGCTATCAATTACGTCAACATAATAATTCCAAGCATTATTTGCGAACTTCGACGTAAATCTCAATTTGGTACAGCCTCGATATACTTAGATGGTGTAGAAAGTCCTATCACCTAGGCGTCATCCAAGTATTCTGTACATCTACACACATCAAAAGTATCTAGGGATCAACATATATTTTTGCAATAACTTTTCTCCTGATTGATATTAATTAAAATTTTCTTTAAGGATTCATCAAATAAAGTGTTTTCGTTTGTCACAGTAACGATAAACCAAGTCACCTTTGCATTAATAAAGAAATTTGCCATTTTCCTAATAAAGGGATTTTTGACATTTGAACCACTAACATTAAAGTTCGAAAAAAAGACTGAAATAACAGTTTTCTTTAAAATTTTATTGGGTAACTTAAACAATTAATAATCCGTGTTTCTACCGCGAACACTAACAACACAAGAACATCGGTTTGGCATACTCAAAATGAGTTCATCCAAATCACGCTGTGGAATGGCCGCCCATGTTCGTTGCAACAACAAAAAAAGGTCTTCTTGCGACTGGATACCCTCCATATTCGGCAGAGCTCTTCTCTGTAGCATATCCCATGCATGCTCAATCGGGTTCAAGTCTGGCGACTGAGCAGGCCAGGGCAGGACATTGATGTTAGCTGCGGCGAGAGTCTGTCTTACAACTCTTGCGGTGTGCGGTCGTGCATTATCATGCATTAACTGAAATAAGGGACCGATTTGCACTTGTAGAGGAACGATGACGTCTGATACAATCGTTTCAGCATAAATTTGAGCGTTGAGGTTGCCTCTGATCCAAATCAACTCAGTTCTTCCGCCGATCCAAATACCCGCCCATACCATGATGGTTCCACCACTATAAGGATGGACTTCCTGGCAGGATTTTAATCGCTGTTGGCGTCCAGGGGTTCTCCAGTGTCGTATACGTCTTGTATCCGGTCTCATACCAAAACGAGACTCATCAGAAAAGCACACGAAACGCCATTGTTCTTCTGCCCAATTTCTGTGTTCAAGAGCCCATTGATATCGATAGCCCATTGCTTCGGTAACGTGTCCAAAGTCGACTGATAACACTCTGACTTGTATTCAGAGCTAAAGCTACAGTACGTTGCCGGGAACCAGCTTCTATCATTCCCACGGCTCTGAGCATTTCTTCCCTGCTTAAATGACGTCGCCGCTCCATAATAACGTTGGTTTTAATCAGTAGTAGGGAAACAGTAGCACTAATAATGTCTTCAATGCGTTGTATGTTTTTATAGGGAAAATATTGACAGCTTATTTTCATCTTTTACTCGAATTTGATTGAGAGTTCCTGATTCAAATTATGAAATGCACCAAAAAGGATCCATATAAATTTATAAAATCATAAATTTATTACAAAGCCACATCTCAATCTCAAGAAATCCGCATAAAAATGCTTGATCCCTAGACATTTTTGATGTGTGTAGTAACATGGAGCGAAAAAATATTTTTTGCGAAAGTGGTGCCAGTGACTGAAAAGGGATCTGGGACTTTTGCGCGAAAGATATTTGCGCGAAGGACACTTGCGCGAACCCGTTTGCGCGAAAAGACAAATGCGCGGTTGGACTTTTGCGCGATTGGACTTTTGCGCGAACGGACTTGTGCGCGCCAGGACACTTGCGCAAATGGACTTTTGCGCGATTGGACTTACGCGAATCTACTTGTGAGCGAAAGGACACTTGCGCGACTTCATGGCCACTGAGGTTAACTCTGTAGAGTAAACATAACATCACGCCTGTTATTACTTGAAGGTGTTTTTTTTTTTGTTTTTCCGTCAAGAGTGTAGTTGTTAGTGCTGATTACGAAAATGTGGTCAAAATGAAAACCAAGATGGCGCCGAGGAAATTTTTTGATTTTCCGTCATGGGTGTCGTTTTCATGTTTTTCGGGGACGCTGATTACGAAAATGTGGTCAAAATGAAAATCCAAGACGGCGCCGAGGAAATTTTTTGATTTTCCGTCATGGGTGTCGTTTTCATGGTTTTCGGGGACGCTAATTACGAAAATGTAGTCAAAATGAAAATCCAAGATGGTGCCGAGGAAATTTTTTTTTGACCTCTCATTTTGACCTCATTTTCGTAATCAGCGACCCCGAAAACCATGAAAACAACACCCATGATGGACAAACTAAAAATTTCCTCGGCGCCATCTTGGATTTTAATACATTTTCGTAATGAGCGACCCCGAAAACCATGAAAACGACACCCATGATCGAAAAACCAAAAAATTTCCTCGGCGCCATCTTGGATTTTCATTTTGACCACATTTTCGGAATCAGCAACCCCGAAAACCATGAAAATGACACCCATGACGGAAGATCTAAAATTTTCCTCGGCGCCGTCTTGGATTTTCATTTAGACCTCATTTTCGTAGCATTATCATCAACTACACCCTTGACGGAAAAACCAAAAAAAAAACCACCTTCAAGTAATAACAGGCGTGATGTTATGTTTACTCTACAGAGTTAACCTCAGTGGCCATGAAGTAGCGCAAAAGTTCAGTCGCGCAAGTGTCCATTAGCGCAAGTGTCCTTCCGCGCAAAAGTCCATTCGCGTAAGTGTCTTAGCGCGCAAAAGTCCGTTCACGCATAAGTCCAGTCGCCCAAAAGTCCATTCGCGCAAGTGTCCTTTGCGCAAATGTCTTTCGCGAAAGTGTCTTGATACCACTGAAAAGTTGTGTTGTAAACGGTTGTTAAGCCCCCACGGTGGTATGGGCACGCGAGGAAAGTTTTGAGTATGAATGTGGATGGGTAATAAAGTAGAGGAAAACCAAAGAAACGATGTATGGACTGTGTAAAGGATGATATAGCAAGAAAGGAGGTGACTGATGAGATGACGAGTAATAGAGAATTGTGGGAGAAGAATATGCTGCGCCGACCACAAATAAATAGGAATAAGGGCAAGAGACTTTTTTGTGTTGTTACACCCAATAAAATTACGCACTCAGCAACATTGATATAAGTCCAAATTCATAATTGCATGGGTCCCAAATTATTGTTAGTAACGAAATTAAAAGTGACATTAGCAATTACCGTCCAATCAATTTAACATCCCACGTCTACAAGACCATTATTAAAGTGACACACAATCGCATAGACGGGAAACTGGATAATCATCAGTCACCATTACATGCCGGATTTCGCCCTAGTTTTTCAACAACCGACCACCTACACACCTTGAACCAAGTCCTAGAAAAATATACCGAATTCAATAAACCATTATACTTGGCCTTCGTAGATTATGCGAAAGCCTTCGATAGCACCAAACACTCCAAAATTTGGAACTGGAACAGCAATATAATATAGACAGACCTCTTAAAAAAATATTCTACCATAACAACACCGCAAACATTATGCTGAATACTGCTGGACCTTCGATTAGTATACAAAAGCGTGTTAAACAGGGTGACCCGCTCTCTCTAAAGTTGTTTACAAGCACTCTTGAGGAGATATTTAGATCACTAGCAGCTTCATGGACAACCAAAGGAATTACAGTCGGTAATAAGAGGTTGACCAACCTCCGATTTGCTGACGACATAGTCCTTTTTGCCCCCACAGCCTTAGAACTACAGACCATGCTCCAAGAACTGAGCACAGCAAGCTTCAGGTTGGGACTCGTAATGAATCGTTCTAAAACACAGCTCATGACCAATAGCACTAAGCGTAGGGTCGAGGTAGATGGGCAGGAAATACAGTATGTCGAGGAGTATATCTACTTGGGTCAGTTAGTATCTTTCGAAAACAGGCAAGATAGAGAAATCAATCGCCGAATCGAAAATGCCTGGAAAAGCTACTGGTCCATGAAGACGCTAATGAAGGGTGATCTTCCGATCTCCTTGAAGCGCAAACTCATTGACATGTGCATCCAGCCCGTCCTAACCTACGGTGCTCAGACCTGGTCGCTTACCGAGTCTTAGAAGCTCCGCCTTAGAGTTTGGTTTGGAATTGGGGGAGACCTTTGCCAGCAGTGGGACAGTTAAGGCTAAAAAAAAAAACGAAATTAAAATCGAGACCAAAACTACTTTTTGACGTCGCAAAATGTACGTCTTTTTTATGACATTTTCTTATAATAACCTTTCCTAAATCTCTCTTTTGCAGGCAATCCGATCCATACCTCAGAATCTTGTGTAAACATCTCAAGTAACCGCAAACTGCGGTGGTCCAAAAGCTGCAATCTCCCAGCGATATTGGCTATCTATCGGCTAATGATCAGGAGTTAGTCGATACCTCGCCGTAGCTTTTGATAAGATTAGTTTCTGAATAATACAGTTTGAAGTGATATTTAATCTTCTGAAGCTGGATCAGGGAATTTTGAACCTTATAATACCTTAAATAGACCTTGTCATTTTATATAACGTTTGATACGGTGAGAGGATGTGATTCGTTTTATTAAATAGTCCAGCGGTGGACCATTTCACTTTTTTAGTAGCTTTGCCCTCACTAGGAATATCTCTTGTGTCTAGGGTGAACTTGTGTGTACCTATACACAAGTTCAACAGTAACAAAAATTTTAACTCAGATACACAATTAGCCGGACCTGGAACAACTACCTATCTACTTGGAACAACTAACTACATATTTGTTACGTGCGGGAATCGTACCCACGACACGCAGCGCAGCAATCAACTGCGCCAACCGTGCCGCCATTTTAAAAATGTACATTATAATTTCTTGTGAGTTATCTTTTTGTAGGACCTCAAGATATATTTTGTCCTGCATCGCCCTAAGGTACAAACGGGTAGAGAATGTCCAAGGCATTAAATCCGGTATTCTACAATAATTTGGCTCATAAAAGCATATTCTTCGAAATAAACATGATCATTTTATACACTATACTAATAGGTATTCTAAAGAGGTGTAAGTTTGTATGTAGAGGGGGTAATATCCGGAACTAATGATCCAATTCTAAAATGTTCTGTCATCCATAGGCAGAAAGCTACTTTATACGTGAGTGCCAGCTATATCATAGCTTAAATATAATTTCAAGCCGCCTTAAATTATATTTATGTCATGCAAAGTAGCCGAGCTATCACCATTTTTGCGGACAAAGTCGCGGGCGAAGTGCTAGTGACATATCTATCATGGGGTTTAGGTTTCCGCACTTAGTCCTTGAAGTGGACCATTGTGCGTGAGCCATGGTGGCCGATTACTCCAACCAGCCCACCTCCCTCCAGAAGCAGATCAGACTTCCCGGTCTCCTCAGGGCATCCACAAGGGATCTTGGTGCTCCCAGGGTCTCCTCGCGAATCTTGTTAACGCCTGTGCACTCAAGGAGCACATGCGCCACCGTTTCCTCCGCCTCCATGCATGCTCTGCACAGGGGACTGTCAGTGATACCTAGGGTGTGGAAGTGTTTATTCAGTGAACAGTGTCCAGTGATGGTCCCCGCTACCAGACGCAGGCTATCTCTGTCCAGGCGCAGAAGGCGCCTGGTCAGCTTTGTATCCAGGAATGGCATAGCTTCCTTGGATTGCCTGCATCCTGGTGTCGAGGTCCACCATTTCTCTGCTTGTATACGAGTGTGATCCTTTAACCAGCTTCTCAGCTGCTTGAAAGGAATTGGCACAATGGGTTCGGGTCCGTAGGGTTTTGTGCTGGATCCTCTTCTGGCAAGTTCGTCAGCCGCATCGTTTCCAAGTGATCCACTGTGACCTTTAATCCATTGTAGCGTTACCGTGTTGTGATTTAGTACCGTGATTCGTTCTAGGGCCTTGTGGCATTCTAGTGTTAGTCTCGACGTGATCTGGTTACTCTTTAGGGATTGAAGAACAGAGGCACTGTCGGAGAGTATTCGAATATTGGTATCCGTAACCTCCCTGGCCTCTATAGCGTGTGCCGCTTGGATAATACCTACACACTCTGCTTGGTAAACAGAGTTGAACATTCCAAGTGGTTTGGATATCTTAATGTTTAGGTCGTCGGAGAACACTCCGACGCCTGTCCCATCGTTGGTTTTTGATCCGTCAGTATAAATCCTTAACTCTCTTGTACTTGAGTAGTCGCACAACTCCTCTATGAGCTGTATGTTGTAGTGTTTTTGGAAGCAGTGGGTCTTCAGGATTCTGTCGATGGGTGATGTCATCATCGGCTGTTCTTTGATTGCATCTTCTCTGATGCGTGTGTGTTTAATCCTGGAGTCATTTCTTAGGGTGCCGGATGCTTCGAGTCTGAAAGTCGCTATGGCCGCCTCCTCTCTTACGACTAGGTGTAGGGGAGGCAGCCCCAGCATCACCTGTAAGGCAGCAGTGGGGGAAGTTCTCATGCTGCCGGTGATTGCTACGCAGGCAAATCTTTGTAGTTTCTCGAGATCCTTTTGGGTTGTTGCTAGTGACGTATAAAACGCAACGAGAGATAAAATCAGTCTCATTTTTATCATGTCTCCAGAATTCCAAGCGATCGCAGTTAAACTCAGCTTCAGAGTGGCATTTATATGATTTTCTTATTTCGTAATAAAAGCTGTATTTTCATTGTGAAACATGTTTGTGAAAAGGAAGGTAATATTTTGTATGCCATCTGTACAAATCATGAGGGAAATCGACACGCAAAATGTTACCATAAATTATAATGTTCTGGACCCCTTATTTTGTTTTTTTTTTTTTTTCGGGTGGAAAATCATCAAATGACTCCTCCCGCTCTGGGCAGAGCAGGAGGGAATGCCAGACTTTTACTGACTAAAACCCTGTAATGATTGTTTTTTACATGGGTTTTATCATGGATTTATACTTATATTTTTGGATATTATATTACCTGAAAATTTAAGCATTCGTCCTCTCTAGGTAGCTTCATGCTCATTTCCTGGAGGCTTAGCATACCTTTTACCTTGTAATTCATGTTATTTAAGTTTTTCTCTAGATTTTTATCTCTCTTGAATCTTTGTTTACGTTAGTAATGTCAGTGAGTGACAGGCCTAGTTTTATTTTTAATTTATTGCTTAAGCTAGTTGTAGGTCGTATAGGTAAATGAGAGGTTTTCTTTTTGAGGGATTAAAAAAAAATAGTTTCCAAGAACTCTCTAGATGGCGTTGAACGTTAGTTGGTGCCAAAGCCAAAACGCTTAGAAAAAAAATATTGCGTCACGTCACATACGCTCGTTGACTGACACTTTCGTTTGCTTAAGCTTCCGAAAGTAACCTAGTTTTCTCGCGCTTTTTTAAAATCAGTTTTTTTACGTTCCGTTTCTTGCATTAACGTACCAAGTTCAGCGCCATCTATCCAGCGACTAGGGAAGTGCTAAAAGGAAAATCCCTCATTATAAAATGTTAAACATCTGGAGATGACGGGACCCAGGTGGTGGAATTTTCAGGCTACTTTTGTTGCTCGTGTCGGCAAGAAGTCTGGTGATTTTAAGTATCGGTTGATGGTGGGCAGTTCCCTCCTCTTTGTATATTTAAAAGCTATGTCGGTATACCAAACAAAGCTACGCGTCGTATTCACCCTGGACGCCTCCAGAGGGTCGCCAAGCCGGCGACGTCTAGCCCTGGCGTCTGTCATAACTCCTGACGCCTAGTGGACACAAGCCAGTCGATAAATATTATTTGTCGGCAGCAAGCAACAACACTCCGACGGCTGGTGGTTCTTAGCCCTTTTTCTACGACCTACCCCTCCGAGGTCGGCGACTTCAGAACCTGGACACTCCGCTACGATGTCAGAAGACTGATGTCCCTTGGCCGTCCGCGGTGTAGAAGACTCAAAAACTGATGTCCCTTGGCCCTCCGCTGCCAAGGCTGATGTCTTACAACCCTTGGCTCTCTCTCTCACCATTTCATCTTCAGCTTCGTACGCCGGCTTCTCTGGCCTAGTTAGGATTAGACAGCTCCAGCCCATATAGGTAGACTCCATATAGGTTAGGTTGTACATTAATAATACATTTCTTTATCTCGACCTCTTGATTATTTCTTTTAACCGTACTCTCCTCCAGACTGAAAGTTAGGTAGGTAAATGCTCAGTGTGAACTTACAGTTTTCTGGCTCCTACCAGGAAAATGTAACGTTACAACCCATCCATGTTCCTTCATCGCCCTTTGTGTTCCGGGGCCGCGGTATCTCTTTCAAACAGTCCCGCAGCCCCGGCAGGCATGGTTCTCGACCCCTCAGCGTAGATTTTTTTGTTGGCTATTAACAAAAAGCCAGCAGTTCCATGCATGTTTGTTTCAGGGTTGTCCAACCAGTTTAAGACATTACACATCCATGTTTTAGGAATCATGGGATAATCAGACAGCCTCGAATTCAAAATTTTTAATTATTTATTTATTTAAACTTCATGTACAATGGTACCTACATAGGCGGACTATAGACACTTTTAACGTGCACATCTTGCTACATTGTTCTCACATAATATACCATATCAACATGAATGATGTAACCAAGATTTTGTAACAATATTTTGATTTAAAAGAGTGTCAAATCAAATCAAATCAAATCATTTATTTGCGTCAATATGGGTAGGTACATGAGGTGAAACATACAACAGAAGCTCTTAAGCCATATCCTACCTTAACAGGTGTGCAAATATCTTTACAATAAAAATAATAAATCCTACATTAATACACGTTCCATATTATTTAACCATAGCAAATATTATTATTAGGGTACTTATGACATTCATTTATTATATTATTTTATTAATATTACATACATACATAATTAACTTAAGAAATTTAATTACATTTATCATTTAAATAATCATTAACATTATAATAGGCTTTATTGATCAAGTAAGTCTTTAATCTATTCTTAAATGATATAAAATTATTTTCTTCCTTTATTTTATTAGGTAATTTATTATAGACTTTAGGGCCCATACAAAATGCACTCTTGTCAAACATAACCGTTCTATGGCGTATTGCACGAAGTGTATTGGCAAGCCTGGTACTTTTTAGCGTCTCATATTTGTTTAAATTTTTTCTAATGTCTAATGCTAGTTCATAGATATACAGTGAAGGGAATGTCAATATTTTTAAATTTATAAAATGTGGTTTACAAGTATCAGTTGGTTTTAATCCACATATTGCCCGGATACATTTCTTTTGGGCTTTGAAGACAGTCTCTCTCTCAGTGGCATTCCCCCAGAACATTATACCATATCTTAGTGTCGAACCAACGTAAGCGTGGTAAGCAGATAGAAGTGCACTTTGATTTACCACTTTACGAAGCATATAAATGGCATATGAATAACGACTTAGTTTATTACATAAATGTTCGATATGTGTCCTCCATGACATGTCCGAATCTATGTGTAGTCCAAGAAATTTTGTTGTGTTTATGTTTTCTATGTTTATTTGGTCATAATTTATATTGAAATTAATTAATTTTGCATTTTTAATTTTGAATGTCATTACAAATGTTTTAGTTAGGTTAATATTAAGTTCGTTTAAATTTAGCCAGTTTACTATAGATGCTAGCGTATCGTTCATTTCATGTTCATGTGTCGTGGGGTCTTCAGATACAACTATTGCAGTACTATCGTCCGCATACAGAACCATGGAGGATTTGATGGATTTGGGAAGGTCATTAATATAAATAATAAAGAGTAGAGGTCCTAGAATACTCCCTTGTGGTACACCTTTGCAGACTTTTACTGGTGTTGACAAGTGCTTCTTTTCAACTTTTGTGATATGTGAAATGCTAGATATTTCAGTTTGTTGTTCTCTGTTACTTAAATATGATTTTATGAGATCTCTAGCGTTTCCCCGTATTCCATACGCTTCTAATTTATTTAACAATACTTCATGATTGACGGAGTCGAAGGCCTTCGTCATATCCATATAAAGCAGAGACATGTTTTTTACTATCCATGCCTTTTAGTACCGTTTTGAGGAAAGTGTAAAATGCGTTGTTAATAGATTTATTTTTCCTAAAACCCATTTGTTCTTCCGCAAGGATATGATGTTTTTCTAAATAGTTAAATAAATTGTTATAAATGACTTTTTCAAAAACCTTTGATAAGATAGGTATTAGAGATATTGGTCTATAACAGTTCATGTTTTCTCTATCCTGCTTTTTAAATATTGGAATTACAACGGACAATTTCAATTTTGATGGAAAGACCCCATCCTCAATGCATCTATTAATTATATGACACAGTACAGGTGCTATAATTTCGGCCACTACCTTAATTATTTTAGTGCATATTCCATCATACCCTGCACTATTTGTATTTTTTAGGCATTTTATTATTTGGACGATTTTATCTGGGGTACATGGGCTCATAAAAAGTGAGTTTGAATTATTATATGTAATTCTATAATTGGGGTTTTTGTTGACAGACTGTTTATTTGGTACCTGAATTGAAAAAAAGTTGTTGAATTCATTAGCTATAGCAATTGGATCGGTGATTGGTATCTTATTTACAATTATTTTGTCATTTTTTTTAAACTGCTGGTTGACATTTGTTTTATAATTATTTATAACCTTCCACGTAGCTTTAGCTTTATTTACTGAGGTTTTTATATAGTAATCGTTTTGAGATTTCTGGGTTAATTTAATTATTGTTTTTAATCTTTTATTATACACTTTGTATAAATCTTTAAATTGTTGACTTGGTGATTTTCTGTATTTCCAAAGTAATTGACGTTTACGCTTGGAGCAAACTCTGATACCCTTTGATATCCATTGCGGTCGTTTGTTTATAGGGACTTTCACTTTTATTATAGGAAAACAGAGATCATAGAACAGTCTCAACAAGTCATGGAATTCGCTAAAAGCATGATCAGCTTTTTCAGCATTGTAAACTTCATCAAAGGCGAGGTTTTGGATACATTCAACGAACTTATCTATGTTAGAGGTGCTATAGTCTCGTTTTTGTGTGTACCAATGTGTTATGTTAAGACTTACTTTGACTGGATAATGCAGCAGTTGAGCAGTATGATCCGACAGCGCTAGATCTAGTATTTCATACCTTGAGCCTTTTTTATTACAAATAAAGTTGTCAATACATGTTTTACTACTTAGTCGTGTGGGTTCGTTAATCATTAGTTTAAGGCTAAGCTATAAAGCTAGCCAGTAGTTGCTCCAATTCTACACACATCAAAAGTATCTAGGGATCAACATATATTTTTGCAATAACTTTTCTCCTGATTGATATTAATTAAAATTTTCTTTAAGGATTCATCAAATAAAGTGTTTTCGTTTGTCACAGTAACGATAAACCAAGTCACCTTTGCATTAATAAAGAAATTTGCCATTTTCCTAATAAAGGGATTTTTGACATTTGAACCACTAACATTAAAGTTCGAAAAAAAGACTGAAATAACAGTTTTCTTTAAAATTTTATTGGGTAACTTAAACAATTAATAATCCGTGTTTCTACCGCGAACACTAACAACACAAGAACATCGGTTTGGCATACTCAAAATGAGTTCATCCAAATCACGCTGTGGAATGGCCGCCCATGTTCGTTGCAACAACAAAAAAAGGTCTTCTTGCGACTGGATACCCTCCATATTCGGCAGAGCTCTTCTCTGTAGCATATCCCATGCATGCTCAATCGGGTTCAAGTCTGGCGACTGAGCAGGCCAGGGCAGGACATTGATGTTAGCTGCGGCGAGAGTCTGTCTTACAACTCTTGCGGTGTGCGGTCGTGCATTATCATGCATTAACTGAAATAAGGGACCGATTTGCACTTGTAGAGGAACGATGACGTCTGATACAATCGTCTCAGCATAAATTTGAGCGTTGAGGTTGCCTCTGATCCAAATCAACTCAGTTCTTCCGCCGATCCAAATACCCGCCCATACCATGATGGTTCCACCACTATAAGGATGGACTTCCTGGCAGGATTTTAATCGCTGTTGGCGTCCAGGGGTTCTCCAGTGTCGTATACGTCTTGTATCCGGTCTCATACCAAAACGAGACTCATCAGAAAAGCACACGAAACGCCATTGTTCTTCTGCCCAATTTCTGTGTTCAAGAGCCCATTGATATCGAATCCTACGATTGTGCATTGCTATAGGTGGTACCCGTAGCGGTCTTCGGGAATGAAGGTTCACTTCATGCAAGCGGTTTCTGACTGTTTGGTCGCTAATTAAGTTCCCTGAAGAGTGATGAAGCCTCACGGCTAACATCATGGCGGTTATTGTTGGAGCTCTTCGAGTTAAGATTTGAATGTATCGGTCTTGTCTCCGTGTGGTGCAGCGATACCGTCCTCCATGGCGCTCAGCCACGGTACCAGTGCTTCGGTAACGTGTCCAAAGTCGACTGATAACACTCTGACTTGTATTCAGAGCTAAAGCTACAGTACGTTGCCGGGAACCAGCTTCTATCATTCCCACGGCTCTGAGCATTTCTTCCCTGCTTGAATGACGTCGCCGCTCCATAATAACGTTGGTTTTAATCAGTAGTAGGGAAACAGTAGCACTAATAATGTCTTCAATGCGTTGTATGTTTTTATAGGGAAAATATTGACAGCTTATTTTCATCTTTTACTCGAATTTGATTGAGAGTTCCTGATTCAAATTATGAAATGCACCAAAAAGGATCCATATAAATTTATAAAATCATAAATTTATTACAAAGCCACATCTCAATCTCAAGAAATCCGCATAAAAATGCTTGATCCCTAGACATTTTTGATGTGTGTATTACCATTTTATCTCGTTTTAGTCTATTGATATTAAAATCACCACATATAATTATTTTCTTATTTTTTAAACATGTTTTATTGAGTATTTCGTTAAATTTAGAAAAAAATATGTTTACCTTTTCTAATTTGTTGCTAGGGGGTCTGTAAATGTTGATTATAATAGTATTATGCTCTAGGAGTTCAATGGCACTACCCTCTAAAATATTTCTCATAGTGTGTTCCTTAATGTCATAGATTTTAGCCTTCTGATTATCATGTGCCAATATGCACGCCCCTCCATTTCTATTGTGCCTAGAGTAAGATGAGATCAATGAGTAATTGGGAATTTTCAGTGAGTAAGTATCCTCATTTATCATATTATGTTCCGTGACACAAAGCACATCAACATGTTTATTGTTGCGGTTCAATTCGTCCAAGTATAACGAAAGTTCATCTGATTTACCTATTAGACCATTAATGTTCTGATGTAATATATTTAACTGATTATACACGAAAAAAATTGTTATCTTTTGGTGACATCGATGGAGTACAACATTCAGATTCAGAGACAGTGTTCTTTGTGTCTATAATTTGGTTTTCTGTTTGCTCGTGTTTGCTTGAATTTAAGGTATCATGGTTAATATTAAAATGAATGAAATCTGTTTGTGTTGAGCTATTCACCATGTTTTTTTGAGTGGCGGCCATTTTTGTCACATTGTAAGCTATTAATTTTAATTTATAATCTATACGCAAGACTGACTCTTAACCAAGACCTGCACAAATTGAGACTGAAGTGTATGCCCCTTGGTAAATGCTTTTCAAAATTAAGGTCTAGGTACTGTACATTTTTAAATTTGCTACACATAAACTTCAGTTCATAGTTGAGTTTCTTAATATTTAGGAACCTATTATAAGGGATTTCGGTGAAAATCACGTTTGTGTTTGTAGCTGATTCAAGCCATTTCATAGTGTTAAATTGAAATTCACGCGGGTTTACGTCGTTTGTTCCGCCAGCTATAACTATGTAATCATCCTTAGATAACGTTAGTATTTCACTTTTAAAACTGTTCAAAACATCGTGTAGTCTTGCTCCCTGTTTCCACATACACGTTACATAATAGTCATCTCCAACCAAATTTTGTAATAAGCTCTGGACCATTTTCCCTTGGTGATCTGCCATAATTATAATATTCTTGCGTCTTTTCACCGACGCTTCTTTGGCGTTCAATATAATATTTCTGGGAGATTCAATGTTGTTAATGTGGATTGACAGTTTTTTGTGAGTGTCAGTTTCATTTCCACAACCCGCTGTATTTGGTTGATCAGGAAGAGTTATCATTTGCTGAGTCTGGAGTATTGTTCAACGGTATTTTAGGGGTACTCATATCAAAAGTATTAAGTTTTTTTGAGTGATCTATCTTCATTACTGAGTCCGGAGTTTGTAATAATAAACTGTTTGACAATCCTCCTCCTACTTTTTTATAGACATCTATTATCTTCTTGTATTTTTGTAATTGTTTTTTCAAACCAGTGTTTTCATAGTTTAAGTTTTCTATTTCTTGATAAGCGGTTTCTAATTCCTCTTTTAACTGGTTTATTTTACATTCCTTTTCGCTTGTACTTTGATTCTCAATTGAGATATCAGGTAGACTGCGAGTTGTTGTCTCAAACATGGAATTTAACAGAGTAGAATTACTGTTGCTCAATGAACTATAACGTTGTCGTTTCCGAATCGTAATATTATCCGTAGAAACATCCTCCATATTAATTAGAAAAATACTTTATTTTGAAATTTGATAATTCACAAAAAGACTATCGCGTATGACTTAGTTTCGAACTCTCGCCTCGGTCGTAATACAAGTCATGTAGCGCCTTACGCCTCCACGCCACAGAACCATTCGATTTGACTGTTGAATTTGTGGATCGCTTACTAGTTCTTATCTGTACCTTTTTATTGTCTGTGGGTAGATTTGGTTTTGGATGAAAAATTTATGCACCAAAGGTTTTTATTGTTGATCAAATCATATACATTCAGTCAAAAAAGTATCGGGAATGGATGATTTGTTTATGGTTCCAAATTCAAATTTTTGTTTTTTTTGTAGTTGTTAGATTGGCACAACTGTTTTCCATTTTGGCGCGGAGTTTGAGTTGCATCTGTTATTTATATTAAATACAGTGCTGGTTTTAGTAATATCATATATAGTGTGTATTGCGAATTTCATAATGGACAAAAATATCGAACAAAGAGTTTGTCTTAAATTTTGCATCGCCAATGAAATTTCGTGTTCGGAGTCACTGAAAATGTTACAGAAGGCTTACGGTGAATCGACTTTATCAAAAACTCGTGCTTATGAGTGGTTCAAAGCGTTCAAAAGCGGTCGAGATGTGATGGAAGATTTGCCTCGCTCTGGTAGGCCGTCAACGTCTGCAACTGAAGTTAACATCGCAAAAGTGAAGAAAATAGTGACTGAAAATCCCCATTCAACTCTGAGAGAGATAGCCGCCAAACTTTCTGTATCTCACGAGTCGATCCGTACCATTTTAACTAATCATTTGGGTATGAAACATGTTGCTGCTCGGCTAGTCCCAAAAGATCTGAATTTTCTCCAAAAACTCAATCGCATGAAAGTCGCTGAGGACATGCTAGAACGAGTCAGTTCGGACCCAACATTCATGAAACGCATTGTTACTGGTGACGAGACGTGGGTTTACGAGTTTGACATGCAAACTAGTCAACAAGCTTCGGAGTGGCGCCTTCCAACTGAACCGAAACCAAAAAAACCACGCCAAAGTCGATCAAAAGTCAAAGTCATGTTGACTGTTTTCTTTGACTATCGCGGTGTTGTGCACTCTGAATTCTTACCGGAAGGTCTAACGGTAAATAAAGAATATTATTTGAGCGTTATGCGGCGTTTAAGAGAGCAAATTCGACGAAAAAGGCCAGATTTGTGGAAAGAAAATTCTTGGATTTTGCACCACGACAATGCGCCTTCGCACAAGGCTATCATTGTGAACGAATTTTTGACCAAACACTCAACAAATACCATCCAGCAACCACCATATTCACCAGATATGGCTCCTGCTGACTTTTTTCTTTTTCCTAAACTCAAATTACCACTTCGTGGCACCCGTTTTCAATCGATAGAAGACATAAAGGAGAATTCGCGGCGAGAACTGAACTCAATTCCGGAAGCAGCGTTTAAAAAATGTTTTGATGAATGGATTATTCGTTGGCGCAAGTGTATCGTTTCTAAAGGAGCATACTTTGAAGGTGATAAAATAAATTTGGATGAATAACAGACATTTTGTGTATTATTGATCTTTTCCCGGTACTTTCTTGACAGAGTAGTACATCGTACCTGTTTTCACTTTTAGGTCACATAATCCTTATCATTCGGTTTTTACGTAGATTACACTGCACTTTTGGTTATTGTGTTCATTTCGTTTGTAACCAAACTGTTCTATAAGTCACTTTTGTCACTGATTATTTTTGTTGTTGTATCACTATTATCGTTTTCTTGTGGCTAATAACATGTTGGATGCTCTATTATAGCGTTGTAACTATTATTACTGCACTATTGTCGAATAATATGAGCTTTAAATATTTTTAAATGACTTAAATTTACAGAGCTGTGTTGACCGTGCAAGTTGTCAAAACTAACTAACTAAAAGAAACTAGTAACTAAAAGAAGTCATTAATGGGAAACCGGGCTTACGTTTGGCGCCACCTATAATCGGGTCCAAAAAATATCCTATATTTCAAGCTGGAACCACCAAACACATTAAAAATTCAGTGAAATCGGTTGGGTGGTTTCAAAGATTAGTAAGTGTCCATGGAGTTTCTTGCCAGTTCTTCTCCATAGAGATCTACGCTAGGGAATGGGCAACTACAGTACTTTCTCAAGTTATTATGTCTTGTGACTGGGACTGTAGCTACATTTAATTTTCATCTTTGTTTCGACAGTTCAAAAGTGCCTGTGTGTGCCTGGCCTACTTGAAATAAATGCTTTGATTTTCAAATTAAAATTCAAAATCATCTATTTGCTAATATGGGTAATTACATAAAGTTGTTAAAAAAAATAGGTAATAGTTCAACCATATTACGCCTTGAGGCATGCAAATCTCAAGCTTTGACTGTATCACAAACATTATTATTTATTATACAATTCATTGCAACACTAATTAATAACATAATTTTGGTAATTTTGATTTTGATTTTGACTTAATGCCACAAGGCATTCTCTACCAGTCAACCTTTGGGTTACATAGGAAAACATAAAGTACAAAATAATGTCTAAAAAAACTAACTTCTTGCTTACGAGAATTGATATACCTAGACTGATACTAATACACATGATACTTCGAGATAAAATAAACTAATAGTTATTTTTATTTTTTTACTTTTCAGTTTAAATAGCTATTATCTCATTACACGACTGCCCTAAAAAGAGTGTTTTGTCTTCGGGGTTCATGTATGTTTGTAATTTTAAACGATTTTTGATCGATCTACGTTATGTTTTTTTTATATATTTGTTTTTTTCAATCGATCTACTCAGCCTTTCTCAGTCTAGTAGTAGTAGGCTCACAATAAGCCTCTCTTCGTCCAACGCTGCTCTTTCTGATACGCAGTCTCTAATCCAGGAATCATTTGCTCATCAGCTTGGTTACTCCGCAAACTAACCGCCAGCTGTCGCCAGCGATCTTCGCCGCCACTGTTTTTTAAGTATAAAATAATTTATTTCTTTAGTCTAAACATACAAATATCCTAACAGGCTAGACGCAATGCGATATTGTAGCACACTTAATATTTAAATAGTTCAACTGTTTTTAACATAACAAATTCTATGTAGCTGTTCTTGTAAATTCACCCAAAGCGCAACAGAATATGTCCAAGTCCTCAGCAATGAGGCTGGTTTGTTTATGCTCGTAATTGTACACATATACTTACAATTCAATTTCATCTACATATTTCACTCGCATTTTCTTTCTTTCTTTGATAGATACCTACGTATCTATCAAAAAAAATCAGACGAATTGATAACCTCCTCTTTTTGGAAGTCTGTTTAAAACAAGCAAATCGGCCTTTTTCTGTTCGGTTCCAATTTTATTCCACAACGAACACGCTGGCCGAAAATCGATTTCGGCTTTTGTTTTTTTGCCGATTCCGTTTTTGTGGTGCATTCGTTTACAGTGACCCAGTGGATGGAAACTAAAAATAAACAAGTTCGCCTGCATATTTTGTCTATATTTACTTACATGAATATCGTTACATTACGCCTGTAATTCGTCAAGGGTTCGGCAGAGTATACAATTTTAATCAACCTCTAACGTTGTCATTGCTGTAACATAGGCCTCTTCTCCGTAAATCCGTTTTGGGGATGTCACATGTCCTCGAAATTAAGTAACAAAGGTTAGAAAAAAACCTTAGACATTCATTATTAATATCACGCCCGTAATCTCTGAAGGACTACTCAGAGGTGTACCTAAGCGTACACCCCCCAGGATACACGTGTGCCTCAAATAGAGTCAGCAAAAGGAAGGGGTCCGCAAGGGCCGATGCCTGCCGGGGCTGCGGGACTGTTCGAAAGAGATACCGTGGCCCCGGAACACAAAGGGCGATGAAGGAACATGGATGGGTTTTAGTCAGTAAAAGTCTGACACTCCCTCCTGCTCCGCCCAGAGCGGCAGGAGTCATTTGATGATTTTCCATCCGAAAAAAAAAGGGTACACCCATTTTTCGCACGTTTTATTTAAGTCCCATTTAATTAGGGGTCAAGCCTATTTGAGAAATTACCGTTTAATAAAACCAATAACACTTCTGATCTGGGAATCGAACCCAAAACGTCAAGCGCAGCAGAAGCGCTTGCGACCAGACCAACGAGGCATTCAAGAAGGTCCTCTCAAAAGCGGTGAATGTTCCCGGAAAACTGGAAAATCATGATTTCATGAACCCATTCTTTGAAATAATGAAATTCTTTGGAAAAGTTAGTACTGATACTGATACTGTTAGCCTAAATCATCCCACTGCTGGGCAAAGGCCTCTCCCATGACTTCCAACTGTTATCTCTGTTCAGTCAGGGCTAATGTGGACGACTGGTCGTTTGTTTTATCCAGATCGTCCCGCCATATTCTACGAGGTCTGCCGCGATGCCTTCTGGCTGTGTCAGGGCTCCAGAAAGTGACTATTGTGGCCCACTGCTCATTGGGCATGCGGCAGATGTGACCAGCTCAGTTCCACTTCAGCTTAGCGGCTTTTTGAGCAGCATCAGTAATTTGTGTTTTGGAGGGCAGTGTGGTGTTGCGTACATAGAAAAGGTTGGTATATAAATAAAATATCAAACATAGTACTTAACAAACACTTTATTTTAACAATAATTATTATCAAAATAACATAATTAACTATAACGACTGTCGGCGTGCTTCTCTGTTACAACTAACATTTATTAAATAGTTGAATGTCATAACGTTTAAAAAAGCATTTTTTTATATCTTTCTCTCACACTTGGAAAGCCTTTGGATATATCTGTCTCACTCTGACAGCACATTTTTCAATATAAATCGCCAGGCCGGACATTGTTGCATGGAAGACTTTTTCACAATTATGTCGTGATGCCGCAATTATTAAAATCACCAAATCTGGTGATTTTAATAATTGCGGCATCACGCAACAACCAAACCCTTTAAATTTATCCCGAAAATAAATTTTGACAATAAATCGAGAGTATTTTTATTTATTTTGTTTTTATTTCCAGTACTGCTCCGTCACTGATTTTGTACTGTAGTTTTATTTCGTTGATATACCTATTTTAGGTTTGCCGTTATGGTAGAAATAAGAAGTGACTTCATTTGACTTGTTAACTTTTTGTTTGCTTTAAACCCCACAATTCAAGGCTCTTTTCAAGTGTTTAACTGAACTTACTCCTGAAGATCATTAGATCAAACATCCGGTAAACTGACAGGATTTTTGATCTTTTTCAAAAATCCTGTAAATGAAACTCATCGGGAATTTGATATTTTTATCCGACTACTGTTATAATAATACTTAGTTATTACTTACTTTAAAAATTATGACATTCATTTTTATCTACGAAATAAAATACATTCACATTTAATTTCTATATAAAGTAGTTAGAAAGATTGAAGTTAGTTCAGAGATAAATATGTCAGAAAATAAACGCATATACGAAGTTCTAATGCGCAGTCGGCTTAGCTCTATACAGGCTGGTATTTTTTAGCTCCTACAAAAAAATACTTTAGAAAAACACTTTTAAATAAGGTGCTGAGAAAATAAATAACATCTTTGTCGACCGCGCATTGGGTCCAGTAAAGCATAATAGGCCAGTAACTATATTTAGGAACCATAAATTACAAATAATACATTAATTAGGATTACAAAGAGGTTTACTTAGATATCATATTGAAACTTCACTAAATGTAATCATTCTGAGCGTTAATTTTGTCCGTTTACACCAAAACTCGATCAATCGTAGGTTTCAATGTTTTGGAGATTTATTTTTCTTGTTAAAGAAAATATAATTACGATGATTACAGATTAAACTATAACTAGGCTTATAACTTTTCTTACAAACCATAGGTAGACGAAACCATATCTACAAATTGTGGTGCATTAACAGAAATTATACAAATGAAAGAATAATTTCATTAAAAAGCTCACATTTTAATACAATAAAAAAAAAAAAAATTATGTTTCTCTACATAAACTTTTTCATAATACTATTTTATCTACATTTTTAATTTTATCATTTATACATATTTCTTCGGGTACCATGTTTTTTTTATTACATTCTCTCAAATTAAAACAATTTTATATATCAAACATTACTATTGAATAGATGTAATAATAGCATCTTTTTACACGAAATAATAAACACATTAATTGTCAGAAGATATAATATATTCGCTGTAATAACTCTGTAAATGTTTAAAAAGAAAGGAAAATAAGGAAGCAAATAAAGTTATACGACCCAGATTTTTAAAAGTTTTTTTTTTTTACGTCCTGTGCTATTCAAAATACAATAATTATGTTTAAAAAAATTTTTCGCCGTCAAATGTGATTGCTATGCATATTTAAATGTAATATTAATTTTTTATTTTTAAAATTAAACTAAATCAGCCTGTATAACTATTATATTATTATTGATTTCTTAAATCATAATAAAATGAAATCTGAATAAAACTTTTTTTGTTGTAAAATAATTCTTAAAAAACCTTATAACTTTCTTTTAGGTTTATTTCGGCAGGTATACTTAAATTGTGTATTCTTTAGAAAAAAAACAATTTTTATTGATTGCGTAAATTTTGAATACTCACAAAATCATTTTTCAATAGATAAAAACTGTGAAAGTTACCGTTACTTTTAACATTCACTGTCCCACTGTTGGGAAAAGTAATACCTAACATCCTATTTTCATTATAGCAGACTGTATTCAAAAATAAAACACCAATAACAATATTGGTGTTTGAAATATTCGTTTGCGACATCTTATCCACGAAAATTAATTTAAAAAGTTGAGAAAACGAATATCAAAATGGAGAAGCTAACTTTTAATTAACAGGGTCTTAGCTGTAGACATATATTTTTTATATGTAAAGTCCGAGCATCAATAGGTATACACTTAGCAAACTTTTAAAAGTGATTTTCTCCTATTGATTTCAATTCCAAGTTTGTTACGAAGTTAGTATCTTGGGACCCATCGCATTATGAAATAAAAGTCTTATCATCGCCAATATTCTTTTACAAGAAAATCGCTTTAGAGCTTTGATAAGTGTATACCTACATTTTGGTTCACACGGCAACCAATCACGCTATACAAAACCAGTTTAAGTGGATCTTTCATTGAACAAGAAATCTATACAAAGCGAGGCTATGTTATACTTTAAATGTAAAGTTTGATGTGTCGCCGTATGTACACGTGACATAGAGAGTTTTACTCTTACGATGAAATCAAGTACAAAATGACAATTTTTTTTCATCTTGTTCAAATACTTTAACGTTCGTACAAATAATTTTCTCAAATACTCGTAGCATTAAAAATTAAACAAAACGCTCGGTCTAAAATGAACTACTCGTATATATTGCCATATAATATACGCTATCAGTTCCATATTTACTACAAAACATAATTCTTATATTACAATAGGTACGCTAGAAGAATCTGAGGAATCTAATCACGAACGACATTAAGATAGAAATATGAAATATTTTGTCGATAGTACTGTGCCAAACGAGAACAAAAAGAAGTAATAAGATCACAAATTTAATCCCCAAAGGAATATACATAGGTGTATGTTTAGTTTTCAGTTACGTAAATGTTTAAAGTCACATGTAATATGGGGCGAGGTCACCAGCATCATCACCAGCAATCGCTCACAAATCTATACTCAAAATCCCTGATGAAAGGCCCAATCAAACTTTGAGCAACCTGGAAATCGAACGCAAGACATCCTATTTGGCATTAGCGAGAAATATTGAAGAAAACAGCAACGGTTTGCAATGACGCCAGTTCCGGGGTTTTTCTCATAGAGTGACATAGAAACCAGTAAACTTCAACCAACTTATCTGTGCAGGTAGGAAAACACAGAATTAAAATAAATGTGCCAAGTTTGACATGTCGATGCAAATTTTCTTGACAAATAACGCCACTTTGAATTGCACACTTAAAGTGGTCTTAAACTGTCGTTGCGGTCTGTCATTTGGCTTTGTCGCTGCGTTTTGAGGGCAGCTCCGTAATTGTACCTTCAAAATCTCAGCACTTAAACAAAATTCTCGTATATTTTCCACCTGCTCTTGAAAAGGAACACCCACATAGATTAACCCTCACTTCATGTAGTCCAAACGTTTCCACAACTAATTTGAAGTGACATTGAATTATCTACAAAATTATTCAGTTTCACATGATGTCACTTTCATTAGTGTCATGGATCTCACAAGCACGATCATGTTGTATTAGATTGTGCAAATCTGATTATAGCTACACTAGTTTTTGCGAGCTGTTTCGCCTGTGTTGTGGTCAGAAATAATCATACAGAAACGTAATACCGGGATGAAAAGAATCCGTTCTGACCCAAACCCCAAAAATTTTCAAAATCAAAAGGTTACAGATAGAGTTACTTTCGCATTTGTAATATTAAGGATTGATTGATCGGTACAAATTAACATAAAAATCATGTTTGGTTCCTACCGTTTTATTCCCGCTTTTCATTGAGTATTGAAATATCCCGTCTCTCTGTTTTCTATTTTCAATACTTACATTTAAATCAACTCTAAATGAATATTCATTCCGCGTTTCCAAACGAACCGTAGTCAATGGGGTGTGATTAAAATAAAATTAAACTTTGCTTCAATAAGACAAGAATCGTGGTACTAAGAAAGTTTTTCGACGGCAATTTGTGGCGAAAATCGAGGCTGTAAGAAACTTTGATTGAAAGTTAAACATGCAAGTTAATTTAAACCTTGAAGAACTGTAATTGGCTTGTGTTTGGTTAAAAAAGATCATTGGGGGCATTTCGTTGAAATGATCGACAATATTCTTATAAAAAAGAGTGTCCATCTATGCTTTGGAATGGGCAACTACAGTACTTTCGCAATTAAAACAATTTTACTTTAATAATTAAATAACTATTTTTTTCATTTTTGTCTTTGTTTCAACAATTCCAAAATCCTTGTGTAACTGGCCTACTTGAAATAAATGATTTGATTTTGATCGAAATAGACCAATTAGATTTGACTCCCGATTGATTCAGTCGAATGTTGGGTCAAAACGTGTTGGGTGAGCTAGAAAAGTTAAATTCAAAGGATCGTCTGCCTTTACCCAACTATGTTAGTGTCGGCTTCTTATCTGACCTTCAATACCCAATTACTAGGTCACACGATACCTTTTGGTGAGACTAGTAGTCCGACTTTCAGGGTATAACAAGTGCGACGTAAAACTGCCTATAACGAGTGTCAAAGATCTGAAGAAGAAGATCAAAAGGCAGTCGAAACCAACGGTTTCACGTGCTTAAAAAGGTACGAACGGGTCAAGTAATGTGTTCGAGGTCAAAAGCAGGCCCATTATGCAAAAAAAAAGGTCACCCATCCACCGACTGGCCTCGGTAAGCGTTGCTTAACCTTGAATATCGACAAGTGCGGCTACACAAGCCCCTCGACTCAGTAAACCGATCTGGTAACGTTTTAGAATAACTGTTTTTTGAATATTAAAACACATGAACACGCAACTACAGGCACAGTACTATCGGCAGTCCAATAATAGAACTTGACTATCGAATATTCATGTAGAATGACTAGTATCGATTTTAAATATAGCTTAAGACATTATTCTTCGCAATAGTTTGTTCTAGGAATTTGAGAATTTTGATACTTAGGAAGAATTGATATACACGGTGTTATGGACTTCGTGACTTAAACTTTAACTGAGAATTTAGTGCTGTATTTTAATCTACATCCTCCTGCGAAAATAATGTTTTTTATATATTTTTGTCAGTTAATTACATATTGACTAGGAACTTCATGAACCAGGAACTTCATGGTTAATATGTACCTACAGTTGCAAGCACATCAAGTTACCTCAAACTGTTAAATTTCTCCAAATGATTTAAACCATAACTTGTTGAAGGTAAGGTTCAAAATCGAATGAGAAAATTTGAGAGTTTGTGGTAACTTATTGCGCTGGCGACTGTACTTAATTAACTGACAGCTGTAAGCTTTACAAATCATCTTTAAAAAACAGCTGGTTTATTAAAAACTTATGAAATATAGAAAAATGTTGGTACTGAATTAAATTTCGATAAAAGTTTTTGTAATGATGTCCCGTCCTACACCGTGTATACATTTATTAAATTAGCTGGTAAGGTAAAATTTTAGGTACGCACGTAGTACATAAAAAATCTAAAACTTCACATATGTAGGGTCAATAACTAATGTCGACACAAAAGCTATATGTTTCAAACAGGACGAAATAGCATAAATATTTTACAAAACGTTCTAAAAGAGTTCCAGTGAATATTTTTAGAAAATCTACTGAAAGCGTAGAGAATATTCTACTTTAAAATAAATTCGAAAATAACAATATTGGTCCGAAGTCAGGCAGCAATTTTAATATAGAGATAGTAATAGAACAGAGATATAGATTAGAGATAGACGTGCCGTGAAAAATAGTAAACGTACGATTCTTCGACCCGATATTATACCTATAGTTCTCTTACATCGATAGTGATACATTTAAAAATAACGTGGGGCTACAATGTTTCATTTAATCATTATCACCGTCATCGTCCAACCTTTTCCCAATTATTTGGCTTCCACTCTAACCGAAAGTAGCTGAATTGCAGTATTTTACATGGAGCGACTGCCTGTCTGACCTCCACAACCCAGTTACTCACTGAGACTGGTTGACAGATTTTCAGGCTTCTGACTACTCGTAACGACTGTCAAAGATCTACAAATGACAGCCGGGACCAACGGCTTAATGTGCTTTCCGAAGCACGAAGGAACCTCGGTATGAAATGGATGTGTGTGATCTAGAATTCTACGATTATTTCATTGGTGAAACAATGATTACTTTCTTACTTGAAAGGCCTACTCAATGAAGAATTAAGTTTAGTGAAAATCTCATGTTTTAACTAATTTAGTAAAAGGTTTGAGATATAACAATTATTTTGATGTGGTTGTTTAACTAATTTCAAATGGTTCACTCGAGTTCATTTTCGTTTCATTCCAATTTTAAACGACACCGACATAGACGCATGAACGTTTTTAATGTTTATACATTTTATTTCAAGTGAAAGATAAAAATGAACGAATAGTGAAACGTCTAATATCTTCTATATCAATTTTTGTTTTTTTTGGACTTTTTCGGAAACTTTTTGTATCAAATCGATATAAGATTCTAAAATACTCAGCGAAGGAGTAAAAGCGTAGAAGCAGTGAAGCGAAAAAAATATTCAATTGGATAAAAAATAAACTCATGATATTTTCTACACATAATTTCTAAATATAGCGATAATATCCTTTAACACAAGCCATCTAAAAATAAATATCGATGCTTATAATTTATGGCAGTTCTTAAAACTATCCGATTTCGTATTGGTGCCTTTTATAATAACGATTTTGATTGCACCGATTTTAATCTAGATTTTGATGTTTTTCAATTTTATTTTAGTTCACAAACATTTATTTTGATTTCTGATGTAATTTTATTTCATTAGTTTGTAGCATGTTACTAGACAATTATAAAATTGATTTCTAAATTGATTAGGTCTTACTTTGCTTTCTAAAGGTGCATCCACACCGATGTTATTTTCTGTAACGCAACATTTTTCAATGCTATCATTAAGTAACACTGTCTATTATTTCATGTTATCCGTTGTTATCCACTTACACTTAGAAACGTTGCTTCACAATAAGTAACATCGATGTGCAAGCACCTCAAGTGATATTCACTTATACAGGTTGTTTCAAATAGTGACGTCATAAAAAAAATAGATTATTCACTCCCAGGGGAATCTGATAATATCCCATGTATGTCCCGCGATACCCCTGGGCATGAGTATTTTTTATGACGTCACTCTTTGGACCACCCAGTATATCAAAGTAATATAAATATCGAACATTTATTCTATTTCACCAACGCACTGTGCAAGCGTTTTAGCTTTGCCAACTTTCTAGTAGGTAATAATATATTTCTCTAAAGCTTTATTATCTAATGCTAAATAAACCTGAGTTTATCATATTATTTACATAATATTCTCTAAAGTACTACGGTATTATCTTTTAAGTTTTATCTTAACTGTGATTAAAGCGGCTTTCTTTAATGTCTGACTTGGATTTTAAAGTTTAGTAAGAAAAAAAAGTGTCATTTATCTCCAAAAAGTTACAATTTTTGATTTTTTCAACTGCTTTTACTGGGAAACATTTATAAGGGGAGCCCCCCTTATAAATGTTTCCCAGTAAAAGCAGTTGAAAAAATCAAAAATTGTAACTTTAGAAATTTTAGAAATGTTGTTTAAAAATGTCCCTTAGAAATGTTGTTTAAAGTTAAGTTATAAATGACGTCTGTAAACATTCAGTTGATAATTATGGTGCTCTCAAAACGGTGAAGAAAAACATCGTATGGAAGACAGCATGTCCTAGAAGCAAAAAATCGAGGAAATTATTGTGACATCTACCAACCCGCACTAGGCCCGCGTGGTGGATTACAGCCCACTCCCTTTTTGAGAAGGACCCTGTGCCTCAAAAGTTGGAACAATTTAGGCTGATTTACAAGGATTTTCACGATAATATAGAATTTCAACCTATTTTATTCAGACACACAACGCTTCGTTTATCGAAGTAGTTAGAAAATTATTCGAAACAATTTATTGGTCTCGATATCAATAAAAGCATTTTGCATAAATTTTATTAAACAAACCTCATTTTGCGGTTCAGTTTATGAATGAATTATGTCTCTTCGCGTTGATTGAAAACTAAATTGTTTGAGCGCAGAATTTGCTTCAATCCAGGAATTGTCACACCGGTTTTTATAGCATTAATACTTTAATGTCACTTCGGTGTGAGAAAGAGATGGCGCTATACGTACTAGGTAGCGCCATCCCTTTTTCACACTTAAGTAAGATTAATATAATCGTACTTTATTAAGAGCATTACCAAGACAGTTTTGTATCTTTTCAAAACGGGGTTTTTGCTTTCATCATCATTTTCCTGACTTTATCCCTTATTTGATTAATATTTTTACTCTTTTTATTTTAAATAATTATGCGGTCTATAACTTGTTTTCACAGAGCAATATTCTCTCAAAGACAAACTTGACTTGGTTTGCGCAGCTTTAATCACAGTAAAGCCTAACATTTTGAACACTGCGATTCGACTCAATTAACTCCTATAACCATGTGAGTTTGCAAGTATTTACACCAACAAAACATTTTCTAGCGGCAACACACTAAAACACACAAAAAAATAAATCGATTTCTAACATAATTATTTACATACTCAAATTGGCTTTTATTTAATAAATCATCACTTCGAACGTTCGATCTAGGACTGAAATATTTAAAACGTTGTGTTATCGTCGAATACGTTTATCGCAAATGTTGTCGCTAAAACTCTAAGAGGAATGCCACATGGGCGTTTCTGAAACGCTGTGACGTCGTAATGCTTTGATTTCAAGGCACACGAGCAACGCAATATACGACTGGTGTCACAGGGGAGCGTTTTAAATAACCATCGAAGTTATACACAATACTGCGCTGAGCTGCATTGCTGATCTGACATCGTACCATATCATGCCTCCTTGCATAGCGTCTCTGTCCCCTTTTCGTGTGTATAAGTAGAACGACGCAGCGTCAATTCTCAGGTGTCGCAACGTACCGACAGCATCGTGTGGCATCTCTCTAACGTCAAAATATTCTAATATCGTTAATTGCGATATATTATAAAGTCTAAATGAACCCGTGTATACAAAATCTTGGCTCATATTATTAACATATCATCGTCACATCAAATTAACTGCGTTAATCATGACTCGCGGTAATTAAAATGGATAATCTTTTAGCATGATGTTTTTATAGACATTTTATAAACAAGTTGGCCCGTTTAGTGCAGTGTTAGATTTTTGAAAAGATTCTCGCCAATGACTAACCGAATTACCTTTATGTTTTGTTGACTTACAGTTTAATAGAAAAAACATAGCACGAAATCATTTTGCTTGGCAAAGGTATTTCGAGATCTTGACAAAAAAAGACAGTAGGTATAGCTAAAAGCTAATCAGTAAATTAAGTCTTGTGGACCGTTGATTTTTAATTTTATTTTTTGGATCATTGTAAACGGACCAACCTGTATATGTGTAACGTACACTCACTGGCAAAGAACGTTGTCGCTGTTAGATTTTAATTTGTCTTTTTAATTATCCAAAAGCTGTCTGTCCGTTACTGTTTATCTGTTATCTTTTTACGCCTTAACCGTTAAAAGAAAAAAGATAACAGTTAAAGTTAGACTTTCTCATTATCAATATTAGTGTGAATTCCTAGCTAATTCACCTCCTGGGCTCCTCTGCAAAAACTACAATACCTATATAATGACGTACAGAATTGGTTTTTCTTTTGTTAAATCTAATAATATTCTTACCTTCTATACATACCACAGCCTCAAAGGCTAATTAATTTAAATGATTATTATCAGGTGGTCTGCCATGACCTTTTATAGCAGTAGCTTGTTTTAATCTTACTTAAGCGTGAGAATGAGACGGAGCTAGATGACCTGTATAGCGGCGTCTCTTTCCCACACTTAAGTTATACTGCTATGAGAGGTGGTGGTAAGGGCCCAGATTATTATAAGAGGATCGAAAGAGAAAGTTCTAGAAGGAAGAAAGAGTACAATCGACGTTTAGACTGTACATTTGAGCACATAGATCATAGAGCGAGTTCAGATGCAGCTGATTATGAGACATTATAGAAAGTTCTGGACTACCTAACTGATTTATAGATAATCATTTAAGTACTAGCGACTCAGCGCTGCTCCACACGGGAGCAAAGATGAAATTAAAAAAACAAAACCTTTTGAAAAAATCTCCTATACAGGACATTTTGAAAAGAAAAATATTCTGATACAAACAAGCAAAATTTTATTCGAAGAAAAATTTTTTTTTAATTCCTATTGTTTTGCTACTTTTCGCATTTCGTTGTTCCGTTGCATTGAATGAAAGCCTCTCATTATCAGCCGCCAACAAGCCCTTCTGAACACGGTACACATTTAGACTATCCTTATCACAATGCATTACAAACCTCGCATTGTCACTTACAACCTTCTCACTTCTAACCTTCATAGGTACTAGAACTACAGCACAAGCAAGAAGGTCGTAACCGACAGTACAAAATTTGAAGTTCCAAACGCATTCCACGAGCGCGTGTCAACCATTACAAATTGAACCTTAAGTATACTGACATAAAAGTTAAAAGACACGCGCTCGTTATTTATAGACACTATGTTACCAGATTAGGACATTCAGAATCCTGGAATGACGTCATAAGCCTCTAAACTGGACATGGTCAGGTAGATCAGCCAGAGGGAGAAGAAGAACATGGAGGTAACGACTTTGATTCTCTTAGGTCCTCCGAGCTCTCCTCCGATGCTCTTTCGTCTGCGGAGGACCAGGACTAGAACAGCTACGCAGGCTTCGGAGCAGTACATTGTGACGCTGAAGGCGAGGCTGTGGAAGGCAATGATCATGGTAAAGCAAATATTATCAGGGGTTCTACACACATTTCGACATTGCCAAATCATCAGCCAAGCCATGGTTTTACAAAACTTGCAGAAAAATCTAATCTAATCAATCCCAATTTATTTGGGGTCAGCGTCTTCATGTCTTCTTCCATACTTCTCTATTACTCGTCACCTCAGTAGTTACCTCTTTTCTTTATGTGTATAGTTATTATTTTCAATTAATCATTCTATAATTCGTGCAAGGCTATCCACAATTTACTCTAAATAAGAAAAAGCAGGATACTTACTTCCCAGGATCGATAAAGAACCTTTCGCCCCTGTAATAGTGGACTATAGCGGCCAGCGTCCAGGCGACTCCGATGCCAAGGAACACGTTCACAGCATTCGACCCTGTGACGTTTCCCACGGAGGCGTCAGCATACTTGTCTTGACATGCTGCTACTTTGCTCGCAAACGTGTCTGGAAAGAAGAATATTTGTTAGAAGATACGGAGAATTCATAGCATGAAGTATAATCACGCTGCAATGGTCCCACTGCTGAGAAGCTCGTGGCTAAATAGTAGCAACCACTCGGGTCGGTCTTTAGGTTAAGCTGCCTAGGTCTGTAGATGGGTGACCACCTATAACATACCCAGTTTCGTCCATGCCTCACAGACTACGTTAAGCGGCTCGTCCCTGTTGTCATTTGTAGATCTTTGACAGTCGCTTCACGTATTCGGTGGCCCAAAAGTCTGACAGCGAATCTTACCAATCGGGGTATCGGATTACCCAAGTACTAACTAGGTTGTGGAGGTTAGGTAGGCAGTCGCTCACTGCTGAACACCAAGAGATAATTATGTTTTATGATAAAACAAGTAATTTCAAGCGGGCGAAGTCGCGGGGAAAAATTAACTGAGAAGCAGAAAAAACAAAATACATTTGTTTCTCCTGATTGTATTATTTACTGTCAACCTCCTTCAGATTCTCGTAATGGGCATTATTCCAAAGAGTAATGAAAATGGACTCTTACCACAAGAAGAAGCCATCATTAATAATATGATCTCATAAATAATATGGTTGCTTCATAATATCACCGGTATTATGCTTGAGAAGCCTGGCAACGCTGCCAAAAGTAGTTGGTACGAAGAACAGTGATCACATTATGACGGTTACATAACATCAAGCCTGTAATCCCTTCAGGGTAACACGATAACGAGGAATACGGATCACGGTATCAGTGGATACAACTCGCCATAATCCGTGGCTAACGAGATCTGATACCGTGATCGGTGGAGACAAACCCACCTAATATGTGGTGAAACAAAATCACAACAAAACAACAAAATCACGAGTCTACGTAACGGGAATCGACATAGCGGGAATGATTCAATAGGCGAGACGACAAAAAAATCTAATTAGTCCGTCAGTTAGATTATGAAAAAATAATTGACCCGTGTTTTTTATTTTATTACGTAAACCAAAATTGACGAGGATATGACACTTTTAAAATTCTCAATATGTCAGGCCTTGGTATAATTTTTAGCTAGTTCTAACGTCACGAGCCCCCACTCCCGAGTTTTGATGCGTTTATTCTATGTCAATAATCATTGATTTATAAAAACAAAAAATATGTGTTTAATATTTTCCAATACTCTAACTGACGGACTAAATAGATTTGCAATTTTTTGATACTGTCGTCATGCCTATTGTACATCCGTTTTCATCAGTTTTGTCCCTTGGTATAAGTGGTGAGTTTATTGCCACCAAACAGGCACAACATACAAAACAATCCGTGATGGAAAAATCCAATTACCTACACTTTACCAATCTGGGAACCATCAAAACCAGGACCACAAGCTGAGTTCAGATAATTATAATTAAAACTAGTTTTTGTAAACATACTATTTTATATTTACAAAAAAAATGATTTTCAATATCTCCGTAATGACAGGAAAAACTAGTGATTCTCGGCTTTGTTTTTTCGCTTTCCCAACCATTTTACTTTTTTAATTTGCCAAAGAATATCATAATTATCACTTTTGTTCTAGGCCAAAGTTAAACATTTTAGAAAATTATCTGGCTTCCTCAGATAAACTTTGAAAGCAAACAATATTAAAACACGAGGCTTCTTCAAAGAGAAGCATACTTATAAAAATATCAAAGATTTACCCGAGTTATTTTTCTTTAGGTGGCTAGACCACTGCAAGCGATAAGCGAGTGGACGAGGTTTTGTTTGTTAGAGTTGAAAAAGAATTCCAGATTATGCTAAACATTTTGTAGTAGATATTGGAGTTTTGTTTCGGACAGCTGATATTGTTTTCGTGATTACTATAATATTTGTACTACGAAGAAAGTGGTTATATTAATATGGTGGTCTGTACTTACACCCAACACACACCTACACCTTTGCTACACCTTCTGATCCATGCTTTATATATACGTATTTCTTTTACCCCACACGGGACCGAAAATCTTTTTAAGCTCCCTTTGTATGTTTCTTGAGCGAGAAAAGTCTTCGTCGAGTCGCGTCGTGGACAGCGGGACAAAAGCTTTAAGCTGTTTGGTTCAGTAGCTAAGCGGTTTTCGCTAAAAACATGGGTATTAAGTACCGCCCGAAGCTGTGTTCCCATCTTAGATAACATGAAATGATGGTTTTAAGAAGCGGATTTAGAAGATTGAGTTGTTTTAAAATATTGAACCGATGAGAATATTTGGTTGTTCTGATCATGTTTTTATTTTGTAGGTAGGTCCAAACTAGAAAGCAGGTGACTGTAGAGACGACGTGGCGATTACTGAGTACAATATCATAAATGTGATTTCTCTTTTAATTGGTTGTTTTTTATAGGCAGGGAATCATTTGATCGAGTTGGTTGGTGTTGGTCGACGCAAGATAATGTATGTTATAGTGCACAAGTGTATGCGCAAACAAAGATTTCTGTAGCTTCCTTTACTCTAATTGATGGCAATCCGACAAGACCTAAGAGGAAGCGAAGGATCGATGGCATGACGTGCTCGTGAAGGATTGGCATTTAATGTCATGATCTTATAAATACCGGGCGAGAAACCTCAGAAATTCTTGATGGAAAAACACTAGACCATCGAGGTAATCAAATAAACCGTTATCATCCACAGGCAGAAATCACCCACTGCTCGGAAAAGGTGTCACTTTTTCTGCTACCTCCAAGTTGCAGTGCCAGCCTCATCAAAACTTTTCCCCCGACAGCAACAATGTCGTCTGCCCATATCGCTGGCGAACGACCAACAATTCTTTTTACTACACCTATCATCACCGCACCTTGCTAGGTGACCTGCTATCTCTCCCAACTATCTAAAAAATCATCATCATCATTCTCCTGTCCTTATTCCAATTCATTTGTGGTCGGCGCAGCATGTCTTCTTCTTCAATACTTCTCTATTACTCGTCATCTCATCAGACTTCTCCTTTTTTGCTATATCGTTCTTTACACAGTCCATCCATCGTTTCTTTGTTCTTCCTCTACTCTTATACCCATCCACATTTATACTCAATACTTTCCTCACGACATTTTCCTATCTACAAGATAACAGACCAGAATACAAAAGACTTAACTCACCAGGTATACTAGTCCCTAATGCAACAAAGACAATAGCTGTGACCGAATCCTTGATGCCCAACGTGCAGCCGAAGTGCGAAGCTACATCTCCGATGACAGCTGTCACTAGACCGATACAGATGATGGACACGACGAAGCAAACGTAGCCACCACCTATGTCTGTGAACAAAATATCAAGAATTAGTTTTTGGCTCGAGGACATGCCGGTTTCCTCACAATGTGTTCTACATTGCTTTGAGAGCAGTGATGAAATAAATTATAGTAATACCTGCAAAATTACAACATAAATGTGGCCTTAAGGGGCTCCCCGAATTTTCGGCGTGCACACTAGCGCCACTTTAGTAAAAAAAACAGAACTCGTTAAATACACAATTAATATAAAATCTGATAGACAAAATCAATCTTTTAGTCTTCTAAATTATTGACGTCTGCTTAACTCATTGAAACATAGCTCGCTGTCGTTACAGATTCAAAATTGGAAAAAAACGGCCGTTTTTAGCAAATTTTCTAACTGTAACTGCAGTGAAGTATATTTTAATGAATTAAATTGACGTCAATAATCTAGAACTATAAAGCATTGATTTTGTCAATCAGATTTTATATTAATTGAACGAGTTCTGATTTTTTTACTAAAGTGGCGCTAGTGTGCTCGCCGAAAATTCGGGGAGCCCCTTAAGGGCAAGTCCGCTTCTATAACTACATTTGTAGTCAGTCAACATAGTAGATCAAAATTAATTAACAAAAATTCTGTGCATCTTACCAGTAGGTGGTATCAACGCAAAAACGATCTTCCAGAAGAGCGTGACGACGTGAAGCACGTAGTCGAAGCACGAAGGTGGCTCGTCAGGGTCATCAGAGCCTAGGAATATTACCATATTTGAGAACTAACATCATTGGCTTAGATTTAATACCTATGACCGAAGACATTTCATGTAATGAGCAGTTATCAGAAATGTCACATAAAAATGTGATCAAATGTTACAGAGGTTGGGGTCGGCTTCCAGTCTTAACCGGATGTAGCTGAATCCTATCCAACCTTCCAATCTGACCTCCCAAAAAATGCACAACCGATCCATAGTCATACCAAATCGGTATGCCGATTTTAGTTAAAATATGCATTATCTTCAAAAACCATCCGTAGTATTCATGCATAACGATTATGACTCTATTCATTAGCATAAAATCCGGTGTATGGTAATGACTTACCTGAGCTCGCAGTCAGCGCTTCTGAAAACTGTTCTTTCCACGAAGACGTGCCTATTATAATTGAAGCGTTTGCTCTTTGTACAAGTTTGTCTACTGTGTTCTGAAACAAAACAGTACAAATACAGAGTGTAACCGTTTACATGTGATTCACTCGCGTGCGTCGCGTCACCTGCAGATTTTTGTAGTTTTGGTAGTTTTACACCGCGGCGACGAATGAATTGGATGGAATAAGCGAGAATATTTCAATTTGTTGTTAGAACATGGACCTATATTACTCTATGTATACAGCGTGTACCAGAAAGGTGACGTTCTATTTCAGAGTGTGATTCAGACCATGGAACTGAACAACTTTCTCCACCATTGAAATCGCGAAAAAAAAACAGCTGTAGGAAGATTATGTATTGAAATTTTGTACTAGACAGCTGATTTTCTTTTGGCAACTTCGATGATGGTGGCTCCATGAAGTAAGTTATTTAGTTTTATGTGAATCACATCCTGGAGTATCCTTTCTGATACATAACATAGTGTAGAGGTGCCGATACACATATTTCGATATGAAAGATATATTATTATGATATCCCATTCAGTCCTCGCTGGTGTGAAGCAACCTTTTTATGTGTCAAACCAATCCTCCGCAAGTAGCTTCACGACTCGTGGCAGAAAAAACAAAAATTGTTGAAACAGTTGTGAATCGTGATCTTTTGTTTTTTGATGATGAGTAGGAACAGAGACGAGTCAGGCATAACTCGTCGTGACACGCTCATTCATTTGTTTCCTCCGCAATAGGCATGACGACAGTATCAAAAAATTGCAAATCTATTTAGTCCCTCAGAGTATTGGACACGTTTTTGTAAATCAATGAATATTGACAAAGATAAAACGCATCAAAATTCGGGAGTGGGGGCTCGTGACGTTAGAACTAGGTAAAAATTATACCTAGGCGTGACGTTTTGAGAATTTTAAAAGCGTCATATCTTCGTCAATTTTGGTTTACGTAACAAAAGAAAAAACACGGGTCAAATATTTTTTGACAATCTAACTGACGGACTAATTAGTTTTTTTTTGTCGTCTCTCCTATTATTCTCCAAAATGAACTTACTTTAAACTCCTTGCTCTCCTTAATCCTGAGCTGAGCTCTGGTGATCTCCCCAGCTCTTGGGAGTCCCATCATAGCAACCACTGCCTCTTCCTCCGGCAGTGTTGCCAGATGATTAGCTTCATTCCCACCATTTACAGGGTTGTCATCATCTGCGACAAACAGAATAATATTAATGATTTCAAAAAAGAGATAAACGTAAGTCTTGAGTTCTTTTCTAAGCACATTTAAAATGATGCTTGAATACGTTGAATGTGGACAGTACATGGGACATGGAAGGATTTAAAAGGAGAATCAGAACTTAAAACTTACCTCTTAAAAATTCTGTACCTACTTTAATTACGTAACACATTTGCAATAACAATTCGATAGATATTAAACGAAATTCCTAATCCATTGCTGCATGTGTAGGAAAAATTTGTTTGCATAGCTACGTAAACAGCGCAATGAATATTGTTGGACTGTCAAAATGAAGGCATTGCAATTTCCGTGTGGTTCGCAATTTAGCTGTTGTCTGACATAAGCCAATCAAAACGGCAATTTTTCTGTGCCTGTTAATCTAGATTTAATATTGAACATGTCTTCATTTTTATGAGTTTCTGGTTTCGTCATCTCCGAAAGAGTAGTATAATCATCTCCTATACATACACATAAATAACCAGCGTCGCCTGTTATAGGGGAAGATGGCACTACTTTTCCCATCTGCCCCTATATAGGAACAGAAGCAAAGCGGATGGAAGCAAGTCCTATTTTGCAAATGAAATGGTCCAGAATCCATATATCAATCCGGTTTATCCTCCTAATTGCGAAACGGATAGTGGCCTTAATTTCCGCAATAGAACATGGAGACAATAGCTTACCGTATCCATTTATCACTGGCTATTAGAAAGTGGATTTACTAGGGATGCTACTCACTAATTCAAGTTCTCGATTCGTGAGTTTTTGTTGAACAATAAAAAAGACTCGAAGCAACTACACATAGGAGTTTCATATGGGTTGTTCCGACCGGCAAATTCCGGGTGATATTTAACATTGATCAATGGCTACAATCATGTTTGAGTCGGCTTAGCATGATGCGAGCTTAGGCGAACAACTTTCCCCAATATATTTCTACATAAATTTGATTTTGCCACCCTGCTTCGCCAATTTATGTCGATCCGAATTTGTGAAGCATCCCTGACAGACATTAATGTCAAAGATTGAGAGGCTGTACTGACCGAGGCTTGTCGAAATTTTTTAATGGCGATATCTGTCGCTTGCTCTTATCGGCTTTATTGTTGTAAGTACTGGCGAATCGAAAGTGCCAAACCAAAGAAGTGGGTACCAAGCACACCTCAAGAACATACAATATTAAGTACAAAAAATCTAAAGTTTAATAAAACCAAAATAATTAAACTTTGCCGTTTATATGTAAAGTCATCTCGTTCAGGGTAATAGCTTCGGGGCAGTTCTTTTTATATATAAGGGAAGGACGTGATCTGTTTAATCTATGCAACGTTCATTCTATATTGTCTTCACTGACTAGAATTTTAAATAAGACGTGCATGAGTTTGGTCTTATCCTATGTTCTGGGAAGTTCTATGTTGGAAAGGCTCAAGAGCCGTTGTATAGCAAAAGATTGAAACTACAACAGAAAGCCTAGGTAGATGACGATGATTGTAAAAGAATAATTATAGTCCGCCGTGTAGTCCGCCTATGTCCCACTATTGTACATGAAGTTTAAATTAAAAATAATAATAATAATAAATAATTAAAAAATAATAATAATAATAAATATAATAAAAATAATCACAGGTTGGACGACGCCGCGCTTGATAGGCTGCGCTCAGAAGTACTGAGCAACCTTATCGTCTTAACTTGGACACAAACCGCGGTGCAAGTGTCAGCTATTGACGCAACACCACCGCGGTTGAACCCTGCTGTTGTAGAGGCGGATGATGGAGTTGCCACGGTAAGTAGCCAGTGCAACGACCGATTGAGGAGCGCTCTGGAAAATGCGCTTCATGAATATCGGTCCACTCCTACCGAACTTAGGCCCCGATTACCACGGTTACCCATGCATAAGAAAAATAGGGCGCTGGTGTGTGCCTTGGACTCGCAACTCAAGAATATATTCGAGAGTAGCGAGAACCTCGTTGATACACACTCGATCCTGTTCTGTGGGGCTGATACGGCATGTCGTTTAGCTAATGTCAAGTTTCCAAATTGTGACGTAGCTACTCGACCGAAACCAGCCGTACCAGCCTGGCAGCGAAGGATCGAGCGCCGTATCGACGGGGCCAGGGTACTCATTGGCAAACTATACTGCTTCAGGGAGGGCAACACACGACCACGAGTGATGCGCTTTGTGAGGCGGGCATTCTCGGGGACTGAAATCAGTCCTCAAGAATACATGTCCCGTGTCACAGAGCGCATCGACTTCCTGAAGCAGAAAGTTTATGCATGGGCGAACCGTATTCGGAGGTATAAGCGGCGGGTTGATCGGTATTCACAGAATCGCATGTTCCAGAGCGATGAGAGGGGGGTATACAGAGCTTGGGAGCGACCCGAGCAAAATATGACTGATGTGTGCCGCCCGGATGATGCCGCCACGAGTTCTTTCTGGCGCAGCATCTGGTCGGTACCCGTTTGTCATACTGAGGCTGACTGGATGCGTGATGTCGACCGAGTGTGTGAACGTATCCCAGAAATGGAGCCAATTTTTATAACACCTTTAGATATAGCCAGAGCAGTTCGTCCGTTACCAAATTGGAAATCCCCGGGACCGGACGGACTGCACAACTTCTGGCTCAAATGGTTTAGTAGTTCACACACTTGCCTGGCATCGCAATTCCAGTCATCCTTAGAGTCCGGGTCCCTCCCACAGTTTTTAACAACAGGCGTTACCCACCTGCTCCATAAGTCAGGTAGTCCCGCGGAACCCAAAAATTATAGACCGATCACGTGTTTGTCGACGATCTACAAGCTTCTTACATCCATTCTAAGAATGAAAATTAATACACACATTGACAAAAATTCCATCATGTCAGCCTCTCAGAATGGATGTAGGAATGGGTCCCGCGGTACTAAGGAGCTACTCCTCATCGACATGGCCATTAGCCAACTAGTTCGTCGATCTCGCAAGGATCTGTCGACATGTTGGATAGATTATAAGAAGGCCTATGACTCGGTGCGACATACGTGGCTCATGAGGGTGCTGGAGTTGTACAAAGTAGATACAACTCTACGCACCTTTCTTGAGTCATGTATGGGGCAATGGAAGACTGTCCTTCGATATCCAGGATGTCGACAGATCCAGGGGAGCGATGAGCCTGTATGGATTAAGCGGGGAATATTCCAGGGCGACAGTCTGAGTCCACTTTGGTTCTGTTAGCCCTGAATCCTCTAAGTACATTGCTGGAGAATTCAGGCCTAGGCTGCCAGTTGAGGAAGGATGGTCAGGTTATATCTCACCTGCTTTACATGGATGATCTGAAACTCTTTGCCCCCAACAAATTGCGACTGATGGAGCTACTGAAAGTAACTGAAACTTTTAGTAGCGCCATCAGGATGGAATTTGGTGTGGACAAATGTGCAGTTATGTATGTAAAGCGAGGGGAGATTGTGGAGTCCGAGGGACTTCAGCTCTCGGACTCCATACAGCTGAGATCTCTTTCCTCATCTGAAACCTATAAGTATTTGGGTATGTCGGAAGCGTTAGGCATTAATGTAACTGACATGAAGCAATCGTTGAGGGAGCGCTTCTTCGGACGCCTGAGAAAGGTATTAAATAGCCTTCTTTCAGGCGGGAACAAGGTGCGCGCCTTCAATGGTTGGGTCATGCCGGTTTTAATGTACTCTTTCGGCATACTCAAATGGACTCAGACCGAACTCGACGCCCTGGATAGAAGAGTTCGTACACTGCTGACCGAAAGCCGGATGCATCACCCACGATCATCGGTGATGAGACTGTACATCCCGCGGAAGTGCGGAGGTCGAGGCTTTTTAAACGCGAAGACCCTCCACAACCGCGAGGTGTGCATGCTCAGAAAATATTTTTTAAAAGCCGAGGTAGGTATGCACCGAGATGTGGTCGCAGTGGACAAGGGACTCACCCCGCTGTCCATGGCTAAAGAGAACTGGCACAAACCTGAGGTACTTACCACCGATGACCGCAGGCAAGTATGGCAAGGCAAAGAGCTTCACGGGCGCTTGTACCGGGCTCTTTATGGGCCCGATGTAGATTTTCTAGCGTCCGTGTCCTGGTTACGTTTCGGCGACCTCTTTGGGGAAACTGAAGGTTTTGTCTGTGCGATTATGGACGAAGTTATGTTGACGAACAATTACCGGAAATATATTATGAAGGACGGGACGGTTGACGTGTGTCGGGCATGCCACCTTCCGGGTGAGTCCATCAGACATATTATTTCTGGTTGTTCTCGTCTGGCTAACGGCGAGTACTTGCACAGGCATAACCAAGTAGCCAGGATTATACACCAGCAACTTGCCTTGAAATATAAACATGTGGAATCTGAGGTACCGTACTACAAGTATGTGCCCGACCCAGTTCTCGAAAAAGACCATGTCACGCTGTACTGGGATCGGTCCATCATTACTGACAGGACTATTGTCGCCAATAAGCCTGACATAGTGATGATGGACCGATCAGCGCGCCGCGTAATGATAATCGATGTTACCATTCCGCATGACGAGAACCTCGTGAAAGCTGAGAAAGAGAAACAAATAAAATATCTCGACTTGGCACACGAGGTTCGCCACATGTGGAATATGAACTCGGTTATCATTGTGCCGATTGTCGTGACGGCCAATGGCCTTATAGCCAAGAGCTTCGATGACCATCTATCGAAGCTCTCTTTAGGCGGTTGGATCAAGGGCCTGATTCAGAAGGCAGTACTCCTCGATACGGCTCGCATTGTGAGGAGGTTCCTGTCTGTGCAGCCCTAACCGCCGGTGGCTTGGACCCTGCTCCCGACACCGGCGGACTACTATTTTTTTTATATTTTTAAGTGTTTTATGTTTTTTTCTATGAAATATTTAAAAATGTAAAAATAATAAGATGTTATGATTAATAAAGGAGATAATAAATAAATAAATAAATAAATAATACATAAATAATTAATAAATAATATAATTGTTTCATTTAAGTGTACTGTTCAGTAGTGTACAGTATAAAAGGTGTAAAGTACCCTCAACGATGCCGAGAGGCACTTGTTCTCCCCGTCATTGCGATCACTTTTTGATCTAGACCATTCCTCTCTATCTCTGTGCCAAATTTCATCCAGATCAGTTCTGCCGTTCTGACGTGATTGAGTAGCGTCCATCAAAACTTTCGTAAAGTAATATGTTAAGTACTATTTACAGAAAACACTCAATAGAGTACAAACTAAACCTGACGGGAGCACATAGTCACCTATTCTACGGCCTCGTACGTCAACGGAATACGCAATTAGCCATTATTCCTAGACTGACGCCTGTCAATCCTACTAAATTCAAGTCCCGTAGGTTATATTTACGGGTGAAAATACGTTTTATTTCAAGTTCAACTTCGTGTGAGTATATCCATATATTGAAAGAATACAGGGTGTAAACGGACTCTTCACAAAGCCGTCAACCAAGCATTCTGTACATCAAACTAAGTAAGTCTACGCAAAAATATTGCTGGGAAATGATATTTTTTTGGGTAAAAGCGTGTTACATGGAAGTCAATTTAACGCACTTAAAATATTGTGCTGATGGATGTATTGGATAGTCGGGGGTTTAAAGTAAAGTTACAGGATTAAAAACTTGTATTAAAAAAAAAACTTGTGAAAAAGTCAGAGCTCTAATTCTCAATATAGTACATTTCTGCAGCGGCCAGCAACAGAGGCATTGATGGACGAACGTGTAAATGTGGACCGAGGCACACATACATATAAGTAAGTCCATCAATGCCTAGTTGTGGCCAAGGCCTGTATAGTACTTTTCTCAAATAATGCGAGCAATTAAAACTCTCGCGTTGAAGAGTTAATTTGTTTTTTTTTTTTTTCAATAAACCGCTTTCTTTTGCAAGCCAATTTGAAATTTAAATAAAACCTTTCTTATGTTACCTCCTTGGTTGCCATGTTTCAGAGTAAAAGATCGTTCCATTTTTAAATAACACGACAGATATGAGTTTACTATGACTGTAATTTATTTGGCCGCTAAACACGACAGATAAGGATTTTCATACAACTTTTGCTGGCCGCTGGTCCATATATCTGGCCAGTACAGCAATTTCAATTTATCTCGAAGAAGGTTGTCAAAATAATGCTCAAATTTTCAAGCATGTTTGAGAAAAAATTGTAACTAGAAGGTTCCTAGGTATGGCCCGGAACAAAATGCTCGTAATGACAGGCAGAAAAAGTGCCCTTTTTAGGGGTCTTTTACACCCATTATATACTTCACCTAAGTAAATCCAAGCTCCAATTTAAATTAAATCGGAATGAAGTCACGTCTAAGCCGTAACTCTTTATGTAACAAGTACAGTAACAATGTAAAAACGATTAAATTGTTATTTAAGTAATCAAACCCTTTGACGATCCAATGAAAATGTAATTTATTTTGATTACAAATTGAGTAATTCACTTATTTTAATTGTTACCGTAAAGTAGATTTACGCTTTCTCAGTCTGTTTGTGTTATGACCATAATGTCGAATAAGTAAGAGGAGCTCCAGGCTAAATATTAACAGGCACTCGGATCGATGTTAAGGTTAAGCCGCGCTGGCCTAGGTTGGTCTATGGATGAGTGACCACTCATTACCTACCGAGTTTCCTCTGTGCCTCGGAAACCACGTTAAGCCATGGGTCCCGGCTGTCATTTGTAGATCTTTGACAGTCGTAAAGTAGTCAGTGGCCCGAAAGTTTGACAACCAGTCTTATCATGGGGTACCGAACTACCCAGTAATAACTGGGTTCAGAAGGTCAGATAGGCAGTCGCTCTATGTAAAATACTGGTATTCAGCTACATACAGTTAGACTGGAAGCCGACGCCAACACAGATGGGAAAAGGCTAGTCTGATGATTAATTTGCATAACATTTAGCAGAACATCGTGTTTTCTTTTCCCTATTACACCGACTGATACTATGTAAGTAATACTCTATAGGTCGAAGGTGATTCAATTTGACTCCACCACTGATCCACTTTATTACTCTAGTGGAGGACCTATATTATACGAACGAAATTCCGGGCAAAACCATATTCAGCAATAAAAGTATTAAAACCCGAATCATATCTGCCAGTTAGATTAACACGTTCCGATCCGATCCGTTTTACTGAGCCCGTAATTTCACGCTCCGTGGCATCGTGTATTTGCTCGGTACTCGATCTACTAACACAATTTTACCGGTACAACTACCCCGATTCAGAAATTTTCGGTCGGTAGAATCGGGAAGTAAGTATCGTTGTGCTTGAGTATGCTAACAATATCTCGAAAAACATTCATTTGATAAGCCATACGGTATAGTTTGCGAAACACTTTTTTTTTCTAATTTGCCTCTCAAAAGTGATTACCTTATTGAAAATTCATTTATTTACGTTACACGTCTATGTTTGGTTCACAGAAATTCACGAGTACTAAAAAATTTGTAAATGGGTTCAGTTGATTCGCAGGAATTTAGATGTAACACACGGTTAGACAAACACAAAATTGATTCTATAACGGTTCCGTTTTTTATTGAGGCGTACGGAACCCTAAAAATGAATTTATCTGTTTTTTTTTGTAATATTTTTTGTAACAGGTAACTCGTACCCGTATATGACAGGAAATCGTCCAGCTGCACAAATAGCATTGCTATGTTCTGGTTTGAAATGTAGGAACTAGTGAAACTAAAGGGCATGTAACGGCAAAAAATCACTTTTGATTGCCAAAATTAGTAAATGATTACCAAAATTAATCCCCATTTTATCATGAAATTGCCGGTCGACGGAGCCCTGCTTCGCGGGGCAACTACTTCTGAATGGTTTATAAAAAAACCCAAGTCAGCCCCAAGTCGGCCCAGGCAAAACTAGTTTGTCATCAACCACCTCATTAAAATTTGGTGCTCAATTTACAAATTTTGGTAATTAATTGATATTTTAGGTGATAGATGTTAGTGGTCACAAAGTTATTTTTGGTGGTCATTATATTTTCCCCCAAACTAAAGGCACATCTACAGTAAAAATCTGGAATACGTAACGGAAATTGAGCACACTCACTGTGGAGATTTGGAACGTTCGGTTCAGCAATGAAAGTTGAAAATTCAACAACACGCTTAACGTCGCTTGCGTTATTTCAGATTAGACAAATTATGTCACTTCTTTTTGATAAACCAGAAACTCGTGTAGAAGATATAAAGTCATAATCATATTGAAAAGATCTTTATGGGATGCTTATTTTGCAAAAATCACCCTGAAAAGTTGGTAAAATTGCTAAATGTGTTATAGCAGTAGTGCTGAAAATATGCTAAATGCGTTCTATTTGATGGAAAAAAATACTTTCCTAAATAAAAAAGTTGACTAGCTCAATGCGAAGCGGTGTAACATAGAGCACTAGTGTATCGCATTCAGTGATAATTTCTAATACTAAAGTAGGTAGATACGAGTACGTCACACAAAAAATAACAGAAAGAATTTGATATATTGCTTTCTTGCTCTAATTCCTAAAAATAATCATCAAATTAGCTTCTGTTTATTTGTCACTAGGATTTCGCACGCGACTCGGCCGCAAAATTGTGATGCATGATAAAAATATAATTAATAGCCTATGGCGCCCACGAATAATGTAGCTTTCTGTCAGTGAAAGATTTTTTGAATTGGATCATTAGTTCCGGAGATAAACCCCTACATACAAAGTTACAAAAAAATAATTACCTCTTTATAATAAATATCTTAAATACTATTTGTCTAGCATGTTTAATTAAATAGTGATACTCATAATGCCTGAGGAGTTTTTCTAGCTAACTAAACGACCCTGTTTTTTCAACGTATCCACCTACTGTAAACATTGATTGCATTACTACATATAACAAACCATATGGTCTTACTTGTGCACACATAGATACAGTTCCGATGACAGAAAGCAGAGAGAAGAAGAAAGAATAATATAAAATAAATATCGAGATTCAGAAGTTCTTTCATGTTAAAAAGTGCATTACGGTGGAACTAGCACGAACTCACGAATACTAAATAATTGTCATTGTCACGTAAAACTTATTTGTGCCATCTTCCACTTTAAATGTGGTAAATGATTCTAGATCTGGGCTATTATCCCTTTGAAAGGTAATATAGTAGTGAATGATACTTATAGATCTGTGCCATCCTCCCACTAATAAATCAAACACAAAAATACTGTTTGCTATTTTCAAATCGTTTGATTTTACGTTACGTTACCTTCACGAGTTCGTGCTGGGACCTCTGAAACAAATAACCGAAAGGATAGAGTCTCAGGGAGGAGGTTGAAAGTAAGGGTAGGTCGGAAAGATCAGTGCTCGCTTAATTACCTGTTATTATAGTGAAAAGTGTGCAAGAGGCTGCTTTGGTCATTCAGGCAAGAAACTTACAAGAACTAAAGTGTCATACCCATTGTCACTAATAACCGAATAAACCGTCTAAATGTTGAATTTTCAAATCTCGGTGCTGCCGTGCAAGTACGTAGGAATCGATTCGATAAATCTGACAGTCATTCTCGACAAAATGAGTTTATAACAAAGATAAAAACTCATTTTGTCGAGAATAACTGTCAGATTTATCGAATCGATTCCTACGTACTTGCACTGCTGAGTCGAGAATTGAAAATCCTACAGTGCGTTTTTTTTTTTATATTGTCTACATTTTTGTGTCATCTGATATCGTAAGTGCAAAGGGAGCATAAATCCTTAATTGATAAAGGATCTATGTAGTTAAGGCCACTCCATTTATTTTAAATGTTTGTAAAGGTGATGCGGAAAAATCTATTCAGATCATAATTCATATTTGAGAGGTTCTATTAAAAGTACGTAGGTACCACTAAAACTCAATTCAGAGGAACACTATATCATGCCTGTGATCCCCGAAAGGCTATGCAGAGATAAACCAGACAGTTTGCCAGTTAGGTTTAAGTTTATGTAATAGGGGGCGAGCCTATGGCCATAAACCGGGCTCACATCTAGACTCAGGGCTGCTACTGGAGAAATTTCGGAAAGAAAAGCCCAACAAAACTTTGCCCCACCCGGGAATCGAACCTAGAACCTATGCTCACCAGTAGCACTTAAAAAGAACTTTCATGTAATACTAATGTAAGACTACTTGGCTCTCTAAAATCACTCCCGACCCGTGGTACAACTGCGATGCGACTGCGGGGATAGGATGATCGTAATACGATCATCCTATCCCCGTGGTCCAACCAGTTGGACATAATTCCACCGTTGTACCACGGGTCATAATCATAAATATCAGAAAAAAGAGTTGAACCATGGGTAAATTTACTTCTCCGTAGTACAACCAGTTGGACATCGCAGTTGTACCACGGGTCGGGAAAGTTATAAAACACGGAAAACATAATACAGTGCAATTTTTTCCTGATTAATTTACGACATGCCACGCCAGAGGAAATCCAATTATTATAAAAAGAGAAGTGAAGATGGAGCTATCCGAAGTTGAATACATCACAGGGGACTCGCCCTAAATTGTGGCAATCAAATTATCCTAAATACCGACACGGTTGCATTCGGGCCTCCATCCTATTAGTGACGGAATATAAGATAAAAAGATTTGCTTTTTTTCATACAAAAATACACAGATTGCCTCTTTGGTTTAGTGACCACAAGAGCGACTGCTAAACATGAAGTCCTGGGTTCGATTGTCTGGTTAGGTACAGTGCTATTGGATTTTACTATCAGAAACTTCTCAGTAAACAGCCACAGCAGCGCCTGGATTTGAGCCTGATTTATGGCAATAGGCTCTCCCTTTTTAAATAAGACCATATAAATATAATTCGCAAAATGTGGGCTAAGTTACTATTATACCCTTCCGAGATTACAGGCGTAATAATGTTTGTTTGTGTTTGTGTAATTGGTGCTCTTAGCTCTCTTACTGTATTCAACTCAGACATATTTTACTGCCTTGTATCAATATTTATGGCAGAGTACCAGCACCATCAATATCACAATGAAAGAGTAGGTAATCTTATTTACTAGGCTTCCTCGCAACCTTTTTAACCCTTAGGGAAACTAGATTTTCCAAGCAGGTCCCGATAATGTAATCAGTGTAGAGGATGCGGCACGATCATAAAGGTACCCCGCCCTCGGCTATGCTAAGCTTTTCATAAAAATCATAATTGGGCTACAAAAAAATCTACTTTTGGAATACAGCTCCTCCGCATTATAAGGCCTGAATTCTTGTCGCTCTGACGGTCAGTTGCGCACGGTCGGTCGCTTACGAGCATACATTGTTCTTAGCACCACACTGCGACGCTGACGTCAAGGGCGACCGACAGCCGTATTTTGTTTTGTTTTGTTCTGACCGTACGCGACCGATCGCCAGCGCGACAAGAATTCAGGCCTAATAGTTGCACTATAATTCACAACACTGACCCAGTGTCAGTCGTTGGATATCGCATGCCTTAGTTTTTTTTTCTAATTTTGGACATGTGTGTTTGACAATAAAATTTTGAGAGCAATGATGAAGAAATTTTCATAACTTAAGTGCCGATCTGCAATTCATAGGTCACCACCAGCTTTACATTCAGTTTTTTAAATAGACTTTGAACACTCGCTCTTTAATGTTTATGTTTTCATTTATTAAACCATTTTAAAATTCTACATTCCCTAACCATGGTTTTAGAAATAAATTGAAAAAAAAAACTATTAGTATGCTCAACTACTCTACTTCTTTTCTACTCTAAATTAGACTGAGGTAACATCTATAATACAAACTAAAAGAAATGGAGTGGCCTCACATTCTGAAACTTTACTTCTTTTTCGAATTCTATTTACTTATTTTTGTAACTTTAAGAATGTAAATTGTATGATTATTTAATTAAATCCACTACTGGATACAATTTAGGCAATCATAACTAAATAACATTCTAGGTATGTCTACAAGAAAAAAGCTAACACAATGACAAGGACGAAAATGACTTCAAAATCTTTAAATACAATATCTTGAAATTGCAAAGTCATAAGACCTTGTAATTTCAAAGATATTACACTCTTCGAACATAGATATGTTATTTTGTTTCTTTTTGTAGGCAAAAGAACAAAATAATGATAATAAGCCATTCAAAAACGACGTGGTTAAAGGTACTTTCAACAACATTGAATCCTGACCCGCTGTATGTATGTAAGGAAAATGTATGCCATTTTTCTTTAACACAATATATTTCTCTAGTAACCAACTTGATACGCCATCAACCGGGCACAAATCCAAACTCCGTGGCTGCTATTGAAAAATTCCTAATGCAAAAACCCAATAGAACTTTGCCAGACCTGAGAATCGAACCCAAGACCTCAGGGTCAGCAGTCGCGTTTGCGACCACTATACCACTATACGAAGCAGTCAGCTAAGTTTAATGATTTAAATATTTTTTTAAGAAAAAAGAAGATCAGTTGCATACCGACATAAAATCGAAAAAGAAAATCAGTAATTTTGTTTATTTTATTCCTACTTCCTTTTTGTCCTTATTAAAATTCTCAATAATCAGCATAAAACATACGGTACAAATGACTGTAAATGACGATCAAAAGTAACATAATGTTTTCCAGCGAGTGAAACAAAATGTCTGCCTGAAATATTCAAAGGTGATGGTTTGCATAACAAATTTTAGAATGCTTTCTTTATTTCCTCATAGCTCCAAATGTGCTGAATAAATGTTTTTAATGTGGTTAAAAGGCGGATTACTTGTGTTGTGTTGTGTCTGTATTTTTTTATATGTGAACAGTTCATTAAATATGTACCTACTTTAATAAAGGAATTTCAATATTTTAGTAGGGAGCCTGGCCTGCTTATGAGTTTTATTACATTTTTTACGCGAATTCGTGATTTTTGACGCAGTAATTTTCAGCAGCAGTAAGATATTTTAATTATTTGCTTAAGAATAACGATAGTTCCATTCTCTTTCTTGTAAGTTGTAGTTTCACATTTTCATTTTTCTTTTCGTGTAATTTACTATAAATATTTTACGAGCTCAAGCGCGAGCGCAAGATAATCCGTCGGCGATGGAACTTTGACGCTCAAATTCACATTGTTAGATTCAAATTCAAATGTTATAAAAGCTAAAATTACTGAAAGGTAATTTTAATGTTTAACTTGTTTATTGGAGTTCAAGAATTTCTTTAAATTCCTTGAGTTTTCACGGAAAGAATGGCAAATAAGTTAATATGATATAAAAATTCGATCTAAAATTAATACGTTTTATTAGTTTTCGTTTGTCAATATAATAAGACAAAATAATAATAAATAAAATTGAAGTACTATAATTCTGCTTCAATTCAGCTCGCTTCTCAGTCTCATGTCAGTCTCGTCTCTAATTTTCGTCAATAACAATCGACAATTGTCCGGAGACTAGTGTACGCCGATCGAAATAATTTGATCCAGGAAGTAAAATTCAAAAATTAGCGCAAAAATTTAATACCATTCTAAACAGCCGGGGTTTTATTTTTTTTTCAAAATAGCAATAAATAAAACTTGTACTAATCAATGGGGCAACCATTGATGATTAGTACAGGTATATAGTACAGGTTTATAGATATATAATAAGTATATATACAAACAAGTATGAAAAATGGTGGAAGAATAGGCAGCCATTTAAACCCCTTTAATTTTTATAAATCTTGACCAATTAAATTGTTTTTTTTTTTTTTTTGTGTTGCTGCGATTTATTATGTTTTCTTTTTGTGTACAAGGTCAATTCTGTATTGTTTACCATAGACAAACAATATAGGTACTGTTAAATAGAAAACGAACACATCCACAGCATTTATCAATACGAAACAATTAATTAATGAGGAAAACTAATACGAAAAATAAAAATAAAAAAATAAAAAAAATTGTTTAATTAGGAGACCACCACAATGCAGAGTATAAATATGCTGAACAAATATTTATATGTATTTATATGTTTACTGAAGTGCTACGGAGTAAAACAAATTGGAAAAACGCAAAAAATATTAGATACCTAGCGCCTTAAGCTACACTCGGAAACACCGGTGTTTTCTGAAAGCTTACTAAGTGTGCCTTAGGCTTTATCGTGATAGTTTTATAAAACTAGTGTTAAAGCTTTTCTTTAGTCTGGGTTTTCTTGTACAAGAATACTAACTTAAATAAATAAATTAATTAATCTGTATTGGGTACAGTACGTTAGTAGTTACTATTTGATCTTGGAACTGGTACTAGACCCAAAAAGTCCGACAACCAGTCTTACCAAGGGGTATCGTATTACTCAATACTAGCTGGGTTGTGGAGGTCAGACAGGCAGTCGTTTCATGTAAAATACTGGTATTCAGCTGCATCCGGTTAGACTGGAAGTCGAACCCAACATAGTTGGGAAAAGGCTATGAACTGGTACTAGACACACAGCTACTGCTGCTGGTACAGTGCAACTGTGCGAAGTGGAACAAAACCCAGAAGAAAGAAGATTAACCAATGTTATCCATTAGTTATTCTTCTTTCTTGGTTTTGTTCTTGTGTTTATAAAAAAGAAGACTGCCTCGTTGGTCTAGTAGTCGCAAGCGTGACTACTGCGCATGAGATCCTGGGTTCGATTCCAGGGTCGGACAAAGTGATATTGGGTTTTCCCATCAGGAATTTCTCTGCCTAATCCTTCGGGGATTACAGGCATGATGTATGTAATACAAATAAATTGTGTGTTATAGTACAAAAGGTGAACCCACTTGGCCCTAATAAATAGGCGAGACGACTAAAAAAAACTAATTAGTCCGTCAGTTAGATTATCAAAAAATATTTGACCCGTGTTTTTTCTTTCGTTACGTAAACCAAAATTGACGAAGATATGACGCTTTTCAAATTCTCAATAGGTCACGCCTAGGTATAATTTTTAGCTAGTTCTGACGTCACGAGCCCCCACTCCCGAGCGTTTTGATGCGTTTTATCTTTGTCAATATTCATTGATTAACAAAAACAAAATACGTGTCCATTAATTTTCAATACTCTAACTGACGGACTAAATAGATTTGCAATTTTTTGATATTGTCGTCATGCCTATTGGCTATTGTTTTCTATTTCTTAATATTAGCACATTGCATACACCACCTATTTATAAAATCCTTCTTTAATTCAGACCATTCAGTTTTCACAAAATTATGGTCACTCCTAACCATACACCATTAAAATATTAGAACTTCCAACTTTTTTCACAGTTCCTTAAAACATCTCAGTTTGCTACTCCATAAAAATGTTCTTAAGAACTCCCTGAAAAAACTTTCCAATAAAATCTTCACGTCACATCTTAGGGTTCCGTTATAAAGTATTCAAGAGACGCGTACGGATAACGGCTACGTGGGTTCCTTACAAGATCAACATAATGTTACGAGACCTCAGATTTAGGTGTTATTGAGATTCGACCTCTACTTTCATTGCCGGGTCCAGAAGTTTTACTTTTTTATGGAGATCCGTGCTTGGTTGAGTTCCGGTGTACTTTACTTTGATGGGCTTTCTTTCAACGGTGGAATTAAACTTTGGGTCGTGTTTTTCTTCGAAATTGAGGAATAATGTTCCGAGGCTTCTGAATATGGAGCAGATTTTTTTATTTATTAACATTATCTTGTGTGTGTGCAATATAGACCTAATTTGCAAAAAATGGACGTCATAACTCCACTCCGGATCCAAACTTGTTTTGAGAAATCGAACATTATTTTCTTTTTTTGGAAATTTTCGCTCTTGACTATACATTGCTGATTCTGAGAAATCTCCGCCGTTGACGTTAAACTGATACTTTTTGGAAGCTAATTAAACAATACTCCTTTGGAAAATATTTGTTAAAAATACACATCCTTAGGAAATTAAGCCCTAATATAGCCGTAATAAAGTTCAAGTCGTGAAATAATTGAGTATAATAATAAAATTTGTCGCCAATTTCAAGGAACGCCCCAAATAAACCAATCATTTTGTTTATTACTTATAGTCATTTCTCAACTAAGTACTCGATGGGGTACATCCGTTACATTTAGTCAGTCAGTGGCCCGAAAGTTTAACAACCAGTCTTTCCAAAAGGTATCGTATAAACCCAGTACCCAGTACTAACTGGGTGTGGAGGTCAGATAGGCAGTCTCGCCTTGTAAAATACAGGTATTCAGCTGGATCTGGTAAGACTGGAAGCCGACCTCAACATAGTTGGGAAAAGGCTAGGCAATGTTTTGTCAAGACATTGAAACTGTGTGAAGCAGAGTCGGGCACTAAAGATATAACAAGTACCCTTTCGTGATGATACCGCTCCTTGCATGGATACGTGAAGGATTGATGAGAGATTTTGACCTGAATTAAATGAATGATATTGAAAAAGCCATATCCTTGCTGTGTGATTGATACGATTGCTCGAAGCAATGGATCGGGAAACGAAATTTATCTTTTTACCCGACTGCGGTTGAAAAAGAGGGTGATATTTTATCATGCTAAGTTTTTTCACGTTGTTTGATCACGATAACGGTAACTAAGTGGTAATTATATTGGTAGGTAAATGTTTATTTTTTTCAAAAGGAACAACAAGCAACTGCAATATAAAACATAGACATAAGAAACATATACAAAGCTTATAGACAATATTGCAGCCCACAACGCTGTTCACAGATTAACTCTAAGGTACTTGACAGTGAAATAATCGCTAGGGTTACAAATGCGAGATATATAAAATCATGTAAAGAAGAAAAACAGTGTAAGAAGGTGTATAAATAATTAAGAAAGTTCTTTGAGTATAAGGCGTTTAAACTTGTACGGAGAACATGCAAAAATATCAATTTGCTCGAAAGTAATATTGTAGGAATCGACCATTCTGCGAACAGGCGAACGCTGGCCAGAGTTGGACTTGCAAGTGCCCACGGAAAATAATCTGCCAGCGCGCACCTTTCGCTTGTGGACCGTCCTAGGAACCGCATAACATAACATATTGGACAGTTCAATACAGTCAAATTTATTTTGAGCAATATTATATAAATTCATAGCTTCTAAGTACCTACGCCTGTTTTCGAGTGTTGCGAGCTTATACTTAGCAAGTAAATCTTGGTACGGCAAATAATATCCGTAGCATCTGTAATGCATAGCTCGCAAGAACTTGTATTGAACACACTCAATCATTTCAACGTACTTTTTATAGTAAGGACTCCAGACGGACACGGCGTACTCTAGTTGAGAGCGTACAAGAGACTTATATAAGCATAAATAGGAAAATGGCTTTTTAAAGTCGACAGTTGAACGCATTACAAATCCGTACAATTGATACGCTTTATTAACAATTTTTCCTATGTGTAGATCTAAGCAAAGCTTACAATCAAGAATAACACCGAGATCTCGAATAGAATCCACTTTAAGTAGGGGGGCATTGCACAACGTATATGTATAGTTAATTTTGATTTTATTTTTTGTGAAGCTTAAGAAATTGCATTTAGGTAAACTTAGTTGCAACTTATTTTCCTGACAATAACAGGATAGTCTGTCCAAATCTTGCTGCAGCAGAAGGCAATCACTTGGTTGTCGTATGGCTCTATATAATTTGAGGTCGTCGGCATATAATAAAAATTTGGTATTGCGAAAGCATTGGCTGATTAATGTGTATTTTAAGTTACTTGCGATGTTTGGTAAACTTATCGGTTCGGCAAATGAAAACTTTAAGAGACTGAATGGATGTTTGTTAATTTTTCACGCAAAAACTGCTGAATGGATTTAGATGAAATTTGGCACACAGATAATTTGTAGCCTGGATTAACACATGAGATTTTTTTTTGTTTATATGTAATCATCATCTACCTAGCCTTTGTCCAACTATGTTGGGTTCGACTTCCAGTCTAACCGGATGAAGCTGAATACCTGTATTTTACATGAGCGACTGCCTGTCTGACCTCAACGACCCAGTTAGTACTGGGTAATACGTAATAATAATAATAATAATAATAATGGTAATACCCCTTGGTAAGACTGGTTGTCAGACTTACTTTTTGGGCCACTGACTACCTGTAACAACTGTCAAAGATCTACAATTGACAGCCGGGACCAACTGCTTAACGTGCTTTCCGGGGCACGGTTTGTTGATATATTTATTTACAGAAAATCATTTTTCTAAACGGATTTTTTATTAGCTACAGTAAACCTGATCCAAATATGTATGACTGACCTGACTTCTCCATCTGATATAATCCCTTACTTGTTGCCAACATAAAAGAGAAAGGTGTCGTAGAATCAATAAATCGTCCACCAGTTCTATCAAAGGTTTTATTTGACTTTCTTTCTGCCAACTATTATTGGCCAGTCGACCGAAAATGTCATTTTATGATGTGTTGTGGGCATGTCGTAAGCTGATTTGAGATGGCTTACTCGAGTGAAAGATTCACTTGAGTTGAGCGAATGGTTATTTTTATGTTTAAATGGTTAAATTTACACTTTTGATCAATATTGTTTTTAAAGAGGTTGTTGCTCCAAAATATTGATACTAAACTGCATCTGATAAGACTGGAAGCCGACTCCAACATACCTGGGAAAAGGCTCAGCGGATGATAATGGCTAATTTTGTTTCCAGACATTTCATTTCGAGTGAAAGTTGCCCAATGAAGTCAAAAATGGCGAAATTACGCAACAGTCTAACTGCTTTAAAAATTATTAAGTGCGCCGCTCAGCGGATCCACTACATAGCTTTGACATAATATTTCAGTCTATTATCTGTCAAGTTTCGATGTGATAGTCAGTTTGAGCAGTATTGTAGCCTTATTTATACAGTTCACCGACAAAAACGGCCGGACGGAGGTTCGGCCACGTCAAAAAAAAACAAGTTCCGATGTCCGCAGTCCGAACCCAAATCAAGCCCGCTCGTTTGGACCACACAGAAACCATAACATAAATACTTCAGCAACGCATTTAATTTAATTGGGCACTCACCATACTGCATCTTACCCTTACACATGATTAAACCTTTTGACAAATCACACGGACAAAAGACCAATTTAATAACTGAAGCCTTAATTAATCAGTGGTTTCATCCATTACCTAGGCATTGTCCATGCCGGCTGAATTAACACTTTGTAAGTGACATTCATTTACTAGGAATGCACTTTATTTGCATTTGTATCGATACTTCCGATCAATCCGGATTGCAACTATGCGATAATATTCTAAAAATCAAAATCAAAAAATCAAAATCAAAGCATTTGTTTCAAGTAGGCCAGTTAAAGGCACTTTTGAATTGTCGAAACAATCATGAAAATTTAATGTAGCAACGGTCCCAGTCACAAGACATAAAAACTGTGAAAGTACTGTAGTTGCCCATTCCCTAGCGTAGATCTCTATGGAGAAGAACAGGCAAGAAACTCCATGGACACTCTTTTAAATCAAAATATTGTTACAAAATCTTGGTTACATCATTCATGTTGAGATGGTATATTATGTGAGAACAATGTAGCAAGAAGTGCACGTTAAAAGTGTCCACAGTAAAAACAAAACAAAAAAACACAATTCAAATAAGCCATGGCAACTAAGAGATGACCAGTCACAACTGACAGCGCCCGTTCACGAACATGACGCATGAATCAGCACCTTTCAACTCAACCATTTTGAAGGGAACTAAATGATCCGACACACGCGCCACCATCAGCGAGACATTAGAGTGAGCATGACATACTCTCAACCGCCAGGGTACATTCAAGTCAAGAAAAGACGTAGGTTTCCAGTGAATGATAGCTTTCTAGTACATAATACTCACACAATATGGGCTAAGCGATTATATAATACTAAAAAAATTGAATCTATACAATGCAAAGATAGTTATATGTACAATCTTCAGCAGCTCCAACTATACCATTTAATGCTATCAATTTATGCGCGCTGTCCTTGTGGAGCAGGACCAGCATTGAGCCAAGCATTTTTATCAGCTATATAATCGCTCAACTTGTAATATGCTTGCTTAGATAGTGTGCGTTTAATGCATGTTTAAAATTTCGTCTCATTCAGTTCAAGAATACTTTGTGGAATTTTATTATAGCATCTCAAACAGTACCCCATGAAAGATGAGTCTACTTTAGCGAGTCTAAAGCCTAGCTGAACTAGTTGGTCCCTATTTTTAGTACTGTAATTATGTCTGTCACCCCTTTTACCAAAACGATGCAGATTTTTTCTGACGTACATTATGTTTTCGTAGATGTATTGACAATGCACCGTCATGATGCCAATATCCTTAAACAGTTCCCTTAGAGAATTGCGCCTACGAAGATTATATATGGCTCTGATGGCTCTTTTCTGCAGAATAAATATAGACTCAATATCTGCAGCCCGTCCCCATAGCAAAATGCCATAAGACATTATACTATGACATTAGTCTAGAATCGTATCGAATGGTTTTGATCCGATTTTTCAAATATCGGTTCGTATCGTATCGTTTTCTGATATGCACGATACTTGCATTTGTATTGATAGAAGTGAAAGTATCGCATTGTACTTCGAAGTCCCTCTGAGAGGGTAGGTACGACGAGGCATGAATGGCATGATACAGAATATCGAATAATCGGATCCTGTTGTATCGATACTGTAAAGTATCGGATCGGGTCGCGCATCACTACATATACAGGATGAACGTAAAATATTACTGATCAAACTGTTACCCAATGATTTATTGTGAACGATTTTATTTCGATTCATAGAGTTGGGATACAATTGTACTCCAATTCACTTTTAAATTATGCGGTTTGACCAATTTTTCGCACCGTTCATTTTGTCGTGTCCAATGGAAGCCGAAAACAAAATACAGAATGCAAAATGTTATTAAGTTATGCAAATTAAGTTAGTCTTTTTATAATATTTTCTTACTTTTGTTACCGGTGGTATCCGGCAGAGTAGAATAGAACCAACCCATTACACTCACGGGTGTCGTATAAGGCGACTAATGTCTGAGGCAGAACACCTTGCGCCTCCGTAGACCAGAGAATGGGCAGCAGCGTTTTCTGTTAGTCTTTCATCACTGCGATCTCCAATCCGCCTGCCAAGCGTGGGGATTACGGCAAATTCCTCCCATCATGGGAGAGGCTTATGTCCAGCAGTGGACGTTATGGGCTGTTGTTGTTGTTGTTTGTATAGATTATTTTTTACCGATGGTTTGTGAATGTGTGAACATTGTAGGCCATTGTTAACTTTGTCAACTTTTTATCTTGGTATTTTACGTTTTTGTGTAGTAAGCAATGAATTATTGTCGGGCCTACGTTGTCCCCCCATACCTAAGTACTAATGCTGTAACATGATAATTTTGTAAAACCAAATAATTTTATAGAGTAACCATGGAGTTTTTGCCGGTTCCTCTCCATAGGAAACGATCAACCCGAGCCGTACACCGTTTTCTCGACGTTTTATAAGTATCCATGAAGCCTATGTGAAATAAGCAATACTACAAAGATATTTTTTAAGAAGAACATGTTCAATATTAACACCTGTAAGAAGTCATTTAAGTGCCTTAAAATAGCACAATAAGAATAACAATCACCATTAAGCTAGTTATAAAAAATATGTATATAATCAAACAAACTACAGGCATACCTTCTAACTGAGACGGTGCAAGAGGAACTGTTCATTGTTATTTGTGACCTCTATTCTCATTAACATAAGGTTGTATATTAACTGTGACAGAAATATGTCTGTGTCATTGCAGGAACAAACGTTGACTCCCATCAGCGGTAGAAAGAGGGTCAGTTTCCACCAAACGGAGAAATCCATGCACACTTTTTTGATGTCACTGTAAGTATAAAATTCGACGCAGAGACGCTTGAGGATGCGCGAGCGCTTAATTATATACTGAAAGTCAATACTGATACAGCTTGATTACATCTTGTTTTGAGAAATCGAACATTATTTTCTTTTTTTGGAAATTTTCGCTCTTGACTATAAATTGCTGATTATGAGAAATCTCCGCCGTTGACGTTAAACTGATACTTTTTTGATAGCTAATTAAAAAATACTCCTTTGGAAAATATTTGTTAAAAATACACATCCTTAGGAAATTAAGCCGTAATAAAGTTCAAGTCGTGGAATAATTGGGTATAATAATAAAATTAGTCACCAATTTCAAGGAACGCCCCAAATAAACCAATCATTTTGTTTATTACTTATAGTCATTTCTCAACTAAGTACTCGTAGACGATGGGGTACATCCGTTACATTTAGTCAGTCAGCGGCCCGAAAGTTTAACAATCAGTCTTTCCAAAGGGTATCGTATAACCCAAAGAAAGAAAGGAAAGGAATGAAGAACTGTATCAGTATTGATACTGATACAGTTCTTCATTCCTTGGTGGAAGCTGACCCTGACTGAGACCTTGCGACACTTGACCAAACCCCCTCCTGCACCGCACAGATAGCTCCAACACAGGCACAAACATAAAACATTACACGATACACCTACAAGCATCACATTAAGCTACGTGAAACGCAGACAAAAAAAAACAAAAACAAGTGAATGACAGACATTTTTGTGTTTTTTACTCACCTTCGTATTTTTATCAAATACACAATCGAACCAAAATACAATAAAAATACCTTCCGGTGGTGGCGGTCCCTACATAAACTTGGATACGGTCTAGGTCCAGCGCACCCGGGACAGTCAGTTCCACTCTGTGTCCAGTAAGTGGCACTTCAGTGGTAATAAACCAGTATCACCTGTCTTCTTATTGTATTAAAACTCCATACTAAACCAAGCCAGTAATATTTTACCACTGACTTTAACTTGCAGACTGTCTAATATGTTTACAACAGCATGAACTATATATTATATATTCTACAGTTCATCGCGAAATAAATGAAAAAAAAAACTTCGTCCCGCTACACTTTCAAAATTGTATAGCAGGCCGCACGTCACTTTGATATTGTGCTGGACTAAGCTGAATTTCAATAGAACAAGAGGTCAGCTTATTCTGGTAATATAACCATTGACTACTTTGGCCTAACGTACAATAGACTCCTAAGCTAAATCATTTTAGTAAGCTTTATCAGAATAAATCCTATTTCTCAACTCAACCTCTGAACAGTTTTTTCGCTCATTCAGAAACCCATTTTCTTTATATAAAGAGGTTATCGGGTTGGAAAACTTGTCTAAATCGGACGTACCAATCGTAAATCCATATCTCGGATCATTTAGCAATTCCATTTTTTTCTACGTATAATCTTACATTTCCGAGGATGGTTTGTATGGTGTATAAAGAAAAATGGTCTGTTTCCAAAGTATCTGATGTGAATGTCAACAATCAACAAAATAATGTTGTTTGAGTAAAATAATTCATTGTGATCGAAAATTTTTTTAACTTCAATTTGGGGCCTGCCAAAAACAGCTAATTCACAATCTCTTACTAATTCAATTAAAATAATGTGATGTAAAATAAGTTTTATACACATCGAAAACGATGTGACAGAACACTTTTATTTTTATAAACAGAATTAGAAATTATTTACTATACAAAATCATTACAATCACTTTGACGACCCGAATGGCGCAGCGGTAGTGAGGCTGCCTTACGTTCTTAGGGTCCCGGGTTTGAATCCCGGTCGGAGCAAATGTTTGTGTGATGAGCATGGGCATTTGTTTCCGAGTCATGGATGTTTATATGTATGATAAGTATGTATTTACAAACAAAAAGTATCTATGTAGTATATCAACTATCTGGTGTCCACGACGCAAGCCTCGTTGCTTAGTGTGGCACTAGATGGCGCTGTGTGTAATGTCCAGCGATATTTATTATTTACTTGTAGAAATATTGATGTGGCTTGGTACTTTTTTGTAAAACTACGCTCAATTATAAAATGAACAACATTTTTAAGGTAACTTAAAAGTAGAATTTCAGATTTACGAAATAAAAAAAAACAAAGCACTCAATTTTGTAAGTGCCACTACAAAGTGGCATCCCTGAACATTTTCTTATATATTTGTTCACATTTTACCAGATACTCTTCGAACAGACCTAACAGACAGTGTACCACCTAACTAGGTCAGACAAACACAATTGCTTCTACAGATAGCTAATATTATTAACGTCCAGCTAAGTGCTTATCACGTCAATCCATTCTGGTGACAAACGACTGTAATGGACGCAACGTCAACCGTGATGACATGTTTATGATGCAAGCTTCATTCATATTTAAACGCATGGTTTCTCGGAATATGCTGCTATAGTATTCTCACAACTAACAAAGGTAAAGTAATTGTAACTTTGGGGGTCTAAGAAAGTATATGCAACAAAAATCATGCGGAGGTGCCGAGTCACGCCCCCTTAAAGTTTAGGCCTGTTAGGAAAGCGTCAACTTTGGCGCGCAAACTATAACAATAACTCTCGTTTGGCATGCGTCGTCAGTGCGCTCGGCCGATCGGTATCTTTTCATTCATTATTTTTATACAAAGGCAACGAGGCGGGGCTAGAGAGCGTTTCTATGTTGTAAGTGCAAGCAAAAATTAGCTTAGTGGTGATCAGGCGGGAGTGTCCTCGATAGTACCAAAGAGTACATTCAAACGATTATAAAATTGAACATTCTCGCATTGATCATTATATTGATTTTATTAAGCTTTTAGCTGGATTTTATGAAGCTATCACTGAAGGGAGAAGTGTAGGCAGACCAAAAACCAGATGGTTTGATGACTTTCAGATGATCGCGGAAAGATAGCCGTAAGAGCTGGTTGTGACAAGCAGTCGTATTTCTATGTAACTCGATGAATAAGAATCAGAATTATATGGATGCGTTTTCATGGACTTGCATCTACACCGTGTTTAACCGGTTTTCAAGAAGAGCTCCTTTGGACAAATAGATATTGTTGGTTATAAAAAGGGTACTTTATGAACCTATAGTCAACGCCTTTGAAGAGAGAAGAAGGTCGCAGTTAGATTTAAAACGTGATGACCTTAAAGCTAGGCCACCTACAGCTACAATGTCGCTACCCTATAATGTCGTCAATGGTGTTCTGACATGTCCGCTTTGTGCTCGAAATTTGGATATGCTACCCACTTGAGAGCACACATGATAGAGCAGCACAAAAAAGCTCGCGACGACCATCCTAGAAAGCCATCGATGCAGTCACTGTGGGTGAAATTGGATCATCATCATGACTTTCAGGGCCTCAAAAAATAACTAATGCTGATTTATTGTTTTAATGCGACAATATTCAATTCACAAGCCTCGAAGCAAGGCGAAAATACAATCCACTTGACACTTTATCCATAATTTCTTTAAAACCAACACGAGATTTCCTTTAGCAAAAATTCTCGCTTCAAAAAATGATTGCGTACGTTGCGTCCATTACATAATTGCTTCGCCATCACTTACCGGGTGAAAACTGTACTGATACCGATGCCGACGCGTCGGGGAGGAACGTTTGAAACACCTCTGCAGAATTAGGGTTATATCATGCAAAAACCAAAGGAAAGAATAAGCGATGGACGACTAATTCTAAGGGCTTTAGCACTAGCGAGTTGCGAGCGGATTCAAAGCGGAGCGGGCGCGAAACGAATCCGCTCGCAACTCGCTAGTGTGATAAAGCCCTAAGATATGGCAAACTAGGAGAACGCACAGCATAATATCTCGAGTCGTTTTCTTACGTCTCCATTTACATTATACGATTTTTTTATAAAGATAATTATATTCTTACAAAGCAAAATAAACTTTATAGCAACTGTGTGATGTACGAACTGAACACAGATATGAGCTGCTTACTGCGGTTTTCCTGAAAATTCTTGAAAATTCTCAGGAATTTTTGAATATTTTGCTGTGTGTTCAATTTATTTGGTCAAATTTCAATCTTAATGTTTTGATTCATTGCTTGAATCGTGGATAATTATGTTGAGTAATTGCAAGTACTTATCAAAACTTTTATTTAATGCAATATAATAATGTGGGTACAACTGAATGTATGAAATTAAAAAGTAAAGTAACTATGATGCTTTTAAAATCACGTTAAAAAGATAGACTGTACCTCTCAGTTGAAAATTAAATATGAAATATAATATTATAATAATTATGTTAAAATATGACCAAACTGTAATCAATAAATTTTAATACAATATTATCAAGAAACTTACTAATAATTTATTTATTATACAGTATTTCAACAAACTCTAAAACAATATCCAGTAGTGGAAATATCAATTAAATTTAAAATTAATTAACCAAATGCCAGATTGTATTTAGACATGGATTATAGCCCATTCCCTCTCATAGAGAGGAGGCCTGTGTCCCAGCAGTGGGAACATCAATAGGCTGATGATGATGATGATGATTTAGACATGCTAACATATTGTGGTAATGAACATCATGCTATTTTAAAATAAACTAGAGTATTTACTGATATCGTAGGTAAACATGCGCTAGAAACTATGGCTAAAATATCGGTATAATTTATAACTCGAAACTAGTACCAACTAAACTAAATGCTTGGCAATTTGACCTGTGAAATTGGATTAAGTATAATGAATCATGGTTTTATTTGAATTCAATATGTACACTATTTACAAACGGGCACTATTCCCATTGACAGCGATATATGTAGGTAAACGAATTTATAGACGCCCCGTAATTCTTTCCCCATTTTGATACTTGTACATATTTTTATTATTATTTTAGTTCTATTCGTAAATTATAAATTAGGCAAAAATTATATCAAATCATTTCGCCACCATGGGACTTAAACATAATAATTACTGGCGAAATGTGTCTCTACTGTAAAGGATACATCCGTGCCTTATCCCTCGGAATTACAGGCGTAATGTTATATTAACAAATATGATATCTATTTCAGGTAACAAAGACTCATTGGCAAAAAAATATACAATCGAATCTATAAAACAATAAAATCAATACGTGTTCACGTTTACATATATTAATACTGACTTTATAACGAAGTTTGTGTTTACGGGACTCATGTTTTTATTTCACCAACAAACTCCAAAGTAAAAGCATAAAAAATACCAATTCTGTTTATTATTGTTCAATTAGCTACTACTGTTGACAAACAAAAACAAATGAATCATTTTAAAACAATCAATCAGTGTTGTAAGTTGAAATTCAATATCGCAATCAGTAAAAACCGTCCTGTTATTATAATGATTGAAAAGAATTGAAAATTCTCGGAGCCCAATATTTTTGTTCAATCTCTAAAGATCTCCATTTTGTTTTATCACGATCCAAATTGACAGGCCAAATCGCGAAGGCTTAATTTTTGCAATTCAAATTAATTGAAATGTCTAATAAAATATTCATTTGAAATGTATATCTAGATCTACGATTAAAAAGATCTGTTTTACTTAATATTACTTTACACTTTTGTATGAGAAAGTCCCACCCGACTTTAGGACCGAAATGAGACAAGAGGTACCGACGGTCTGCCAATTGTCAACTTTATGGCCTAAGTTATAAGATTGTAAAGTGGTCCACCGTCAGTGAACTAGGTAGTACAGTCGCTAGCACATCAATTTACCACAAACTGTCAAATGTCTACTAATGATTTTAAATCATAAGAATTTGATCAAAATCCAATGAGAAAATTTGACTGCTTGTAGTAACTTGATGCGTACATAAAAAAATTATCGATAAAACGAAAAAAATGGTAATCGTTTTAAACAGTTTTGTTTTTCTAAAACGACTTTCGACCAAATTGGCATAAATAGCAAACATTTTGTCTTTGCCATCGTTATCGCTTTTAAAATGTCAGTTTGTTTATTCTATCTGCATAAAACATTTTGCAAAAGCATATTTTCTACATTTGGGCTGCTGAAAGCTAAAATTTAACTTTGTTCGATTTTTAAACTCCGATAAATCAGTTGGATGGGACTATCATACATACAATAGTAAGTACCTGCCTACTTTATTTTATACAAAGTTTTTGAACAGTGTCCACAATGCCATCGGAAAACCACATATTTATGCCCATTGATTTTAAATAGGACTTGAATCAAACAAAGAAATACTCGTTTTTATTGTGTAAATTAAAGTGAGTATCTATGTAAGCCAGTAATTTCAGTAAATAAATGGAAGTTGATAATAGATCACCAAGGGCCATTGTGTACAAGAGAGTCATATAGATACGTTCCTATACAAATTCAAAAAAGTAATAAAAATAACTTACCCCCGAGTAACTCCGGGTCGCCGAGGTTGACGTAGAAAAGCACGTCTTTCTCGTAACTGTCTTCTTCTATTATATGTAGAGGGATGAATTTTCTGTAAACAATGACAAGAAATAGGTTAAAATAAGGTAGGAACTATAGTACATTGTTCACCGAGAGGAGAAAGTGACCGATTACCGTCGAGGGTGTCGTTTGAAGCCCGAGCCGTAGGCGAGGGCTTTAAAACACCTGAGATCGGGAATCGCAATCGGGCTTTATACTACACCTACGAGGAAAATAAAAAACGAAATCTTTACTAATTGAAATTTATATTGAAATTGTTGCAGTTAGTGAAGCTTAATGTAACACTTTTTCCATTAATGTTTGTTTGAGATGTTTGCGACAATGTAGGAGGAATTTCACATGTTCTTTTTCAAATTGTTTATCCTGCCGCCGCAGGGTCGCACTGCCAGCCCGACACCATCCAACACACAGCTAGTGGCCAGTGTCATTTTGCGAACTTGGAGATAAAAACTCACTGTAAAAACTTTTTGGCTTTTGATATTTAGGTTACCGGCGCATAGTCTTACCCAAAATTAAAAAAGAAAAACCACGTAAGAAATGGATTTTCATACACTTTTCTCTCCCGCTCAGATGCGTTTTCTCCCCGCATATTTGTTCGATATGCAATGACGTACTTTCTACCGTAAATTTGATAAAGTATCAAGGTACTTTACAAGCAGGTGTAGTATAAAATTTATTTCTATTTTGTTTTTTGAACAAACATCTCAACATAAAATAAATTAGGTACAGCAACTCTTTCAGCAAATTAAGGACATAAGTCCGTAGGAGATTAGAATTTTATTTGGGTACATAAATTATAGGTAATAGTCATTTGTGATAGGTAAACAAACTTAAGGTTAAGATTGATATATAATAATAATAAATATCGCTGGACATTACCCACAGCACCATCTAGTGCCACACTCAGCAACGAGGCTTGTGTCGTGGACACCAGATAGTTGATATTACTACATAGATACTTTTTGTTTGTAAATACATACTTACTATACATATAAACATAAATTACTCGGAAACAAATGTTCATGCTCATCACACAAATATTTGCTCTTACCGGGATTCGAACCCGGGACCCAAAGAACGTAAGGCAGCCTCACTACCGCTGCGCCATTCGGGTTGTCTAAAATAATACCGTGTCAAGTTTCTATACCAATGCCTAAAACATACACACATGTAGGTGAAGTTAGAGAAAATTACTAAGCAACTTTACTGTCAATGAAATTAAATAGTAAAAAGTTGTTCCATTTATGAAAGCCGGCGCTTCCTTGTTCGCCCACAAATTAAATAATAAAACAGGTTGTGTGTCTTTAGTGTAAATTCTAACATTTTTGTTACTTAAATTAGTTTTTTAAGAAAATTATTAAGGCTGGTACAGCTTTTGATAAGCTAACCCCTGAATACTGAAACATCACTCAAAATTTAAGGGCTGCTTAACATTTGAGCAGCTCCTAAACTTTAAAACTTTTGAGTATCTGTTAAATATAAGTGCTACTTAAATTTTGAGTGACGTTTCAGTATTCGGGGGTTAGGAAACTTATATTGATTATATTTGATGGTAGGTATTTTATTTTATTAATTATTCATGAAATTTAGGAACCAAAGTCTAACAGGAAAAAATTGTAAACATGTTATATATCCCGTTTTCAGAGTTAATCATAAGAAAAAACGATTGCAACTTTCACTTTATTTTTCGACAATACCGTATTTTTTTCTTCATTCAAAATGTTTCTGACATGTTAGCAACATTTACCCAATTCTTTGCCAATTTTTTTCACTATCTATTTCACAGTGATCCTTATTCTCTTAACAATAAGATTGCTGTTGGGTTATTCTCCTCAAAATAACTGTAAAAATACAGTATTTTTAAACGTTGCTCAAAAAGAAAAAAAAACAGTTCTCCTTTCAATACATAACAGAAACGTCACGTATAAAAAAAAAACAATAAGCTTAAATTGAACACCCCTTACATCAAACTGAATTGAGACCACGTCAAACATTAAAAAGCTTTTATTTTGTCAAAGATACCGGCACCGGATTCTTTTGAATCCATTACAAGTTGTCAATTCCAGTGATATCGATTTTATGGAACGGTAATGCAAAGAGAAATAAATTATATTACTGCTAAGTTGGTTGGTTCGGAGTCTGGTTTTGTGCCCAGTTGCTTGTTGGCTTGGCTCGCCCCCTAATACAAGAGACTTAAAACACAACTGGCGAAATGTGGCATTTTATACCACGTTACTTCGCTATTGAAAATCGCTGAAGCTGAAACAAAATATTGTGTGTACAACTAGTACTGGTTGTACTTGCATCATTCAGAAAGCCATTACTGAGATGGAAATTCATTCATAGTAAGCTATTCTGCAGATTGAAAGTACTTAGTTGAAAGTTGTGCACGCCAAGCTAGCAAAAACTACAACAAGGAAAATATAATTATTTTGAAACTATTATATTTGTGATGTTGCAATAGACATGACGACAGTATCAAAAAATTGCAAATGTATTTAGTCCGTCAGTTAGAGTATTGGAAATTAATGGACAAAGATAAAACGCATCAAAACTCGGGAGTGAGGGCTTGTGACGTCAGAACTATGTAAAAATTATACCTAGGCGTGACGTATTGGGAATTTTAAAAGCGACATATCTTCGTCAATTTTGGTTTACTTATCAAAAGAAAAAACATGGATCAAATATTTTTTGATTATCTAACTGACGGACTAATTAGTTTTTTTTTGTCGTCTCTACACTCACTATTCTGGTCTCATTTTTAAGCCGAAAACTAAGGGGAAGACGACTTTAAGTGGAAAATCGGGGATCCTGCCGTTTCCTGAAAAGATTTTGCCAAATTTCCATTACCCAAACAAATTTTAGCAACCTTTTGTTAAACCAATGCAATATTTGGAATGATTTTAGTACGCACATTTTCATTTGGTAAAATTTTTACTCGGCAGAATATTATCAAGGATAATTTCATTTGGGCATTTGGTCTTTAATCAAATGATTCATTACAGCAAACAATCATTAGACAATAAACATTTTATTCAAATGATTTCTTATGACAAAAATAAAAAGACAAAAATCCCCAGGTCTCCTCTGTTGTTGGTGAAACAGTGTAAGGTAAGTTTGGTTAGAACAGTGACCACATAACAAAACACATTGTTAGTAATAATTTGGCAAATGAAACTATGCGGAATATTGTTTGAGAAGTGATAATTTGTTGTCCCTTGTTTCGATGAAACAATTACTTTTTTTTTTTTTGGGTGCTAAATAATCTAATGACTCCTCCCTCTCTCGGCGGAGCAGGAGGGAGTGTCAGACTTTTACTGACTAAAACCCATCCATGTTCCTTCATCGCCCTTTGTGTTCCGGGGCCACGGTATCTCTTTCGAACAGTCCCGCAGCCCCGGCAGACCCTTGCGGACCGCTTCCTTTTTGCTGACTCTCTTTGAGGCGCGCGTGGAACACGAACGCGACACGGCCTGTCGTCATGAGACGGACGGACGGCGAGCTAGCCCATAGCCCACCGTCAAGCACCAAGCGCCACCCAAGCAGGGCACACCTCCACAGTGTGCTCCACCGTGTCCTCCGGTCGATCCTCGCAACGGTACGTCAACACCCCTCCGGCCGTTTTTGCAACTGCGATTCGCAACCAGTTGCGATCGAGGCAAATGTATGCGGAAGCGGATTATGTTTCTGTGAAAAACGTTCACATCCCACTTATAGCCTGCACTTGTGCGAAAATCCAAAATAAAAAGCACCCTTAGATATGACCAATCCTTTCTAAAACACGCTGTAATATTCTTTTATAACTTCACTTCTACTTCACTAATAAATAGACCCCCAAAAAAGTGTCTACCGATAATTCGGACCCGAAAAACCCCAAAATGTCTAAGAACTTGGCGTTTTTAAGCCAGCGATGACTCCAAACACTCTCAATTACGGATCGCACGTGATCCTCCTAGTTAACGAACGGTCCCGAACGTAACCGATTGCTAGTATAGACTTACTCACTTAACTTAACCGATCCCCTCAGGGAAGTCGTGTGAGTGTGAAAGGAATTCTGAGGACTCTTATTCTGTATTGTTTTAGTTGTGGTCGAAATACATTGTTATTGTGTGGCTCGACTTTTAAACGACTTCGTCTGCGTGGCTTGATTTACCGGGATCAAAAGTATCCCAAGTTGTAATCTAGGTTATAACCTATCTGTGTATCAAATTCAATCGCATCCTTTCAGCCGTTTTTGCTTGAAAGAGTTACAAACAAATATTCATCCATCCTCACAAACTTTCCCGTTCATGTTATTAGTAAGACAGTAAGATTAGGATCGGCTTTCATATCAGTCTAACCGGATGCAACTAAGTAGCAGTATTTACATACTGACTTAGGACTACCTATCTGACCTCTTACGGGCCACTGACTAAGAACGTCTATCAAAAATCTTCAAATCACAGCCGAGAAGCTTACCACGCTTTCCGAAGCACTGAAGAGTTTCGGTAAATTGTTACCATGCAAGTGTGTTAAATTATGTGCATGAACTTAGAAAATAAATAAATTACCTCCAGTAAAATGATTTCCAACGAATCTCAAGACATACAAGGTTGTGACGCACACCCGATTAATTCCGAACCACATACATATATTTTTCATGCCGTCCGTTAAAATGAAGGACGATTCTAAACTTGGAACATAAACGATGGGCCAGCAACAAAATCGATACGACTTAGCGATGCAGACATAGGTACCTACATCATAGGCACATACCCACCATAAATTGAGGGGGAAACTATATTAGATAATTTAGAAACGTACTGATTATTCTATCATTTTCTTTATGAGGATCGATTGGGAAATTAGTATTGGATCGGAGAACTGTTGTGTGATAAATTAGTTTTAATTTTCTGAAGAACGGAATAATCTAATTGTGGTGTCTACAACATAGTCTGATTAGGTCTCGTAGTAAAATAGTAACAGCTGCACGGGTCGATCGTCAAGGTTTGGTTCCTGGATGGGTGACCATTCATTAAATGCCAAGACCCTTTCGAACGATAGCCTGGGCAGTTTGTCCCAGCTGTTATTCGCAGATCGTTGGCAGCGTTGCTGGTAGTCATCAGGAACCTAAAACTCTGATCACCAGTCAGCCATGTACCCATCTGGGTTTTGGCGATTAGATAGGCAGTCGCTCCATGTAAAATACTAGTATTCAGCTGCATCCAGTAAGGCTGGAAGCCGACCCCAACATGGTTGGGAAAAGTTTAGTGAAGTCCGTGGTAACAATTTTTGACAGCGCCTTTTTTTTTGTAGCCAATAAGTGCGCTATTTGTAGTTCAGCGTGCGACTGACCATTGTTTTAAATGTCTTCACTTTTTGAATGTAGGCCAAGTTCAGTGAAAAATGTTTTAACCGCGTTTAAACGCTTTCTACGTGTGTGATATCTGACTTCACAAAGGAAATAATTTGAAAACTGCCTCGTTGGTCCAGTGTTCGCAAGCGAGGTCAAGGTCGAGCAAAATGATATATCAGGATTTTCTCCTGCAGCCTCGGAGTTTGAATTTGTGCCCGGTTGATGGCAATAGGCTCATCTCCTATTACAACGGACTTAAAGATAACAGGCAAAATGTGGATGTGCTATTAGGCACACTTCTGCCTTACCATTCGGGGATTACAGGCGTGATGTTACTGTACAAGGTCGTTGTCTTACAAACAGCTAACCTATTTCGCTAAGCCGCCTCGGTCGCAACTTGTATGGCATCCTACAATTCACAAGGTGACAAGCGAAGCGAAGATACGAATAAATCTATATGATAAATGAATAATTTATGAAGAATAACGTCGGTGTTTACCTGCAGAGGAAATGTTGACCGAAAATATTGGGATATAAAGTATTGTAGGAGAAGGTAGCATCATCAGGCGTTCCCACTGCCACCTGCCACCTGCCTATGAGAGGGAGTGGGATGTAATCCACAACACGGGGACAGCGCGGATTGGTAGATGTCTCATATCTTTGATTTTTGGGAGCCAGCCTACTTTTGGAACAAGTCAGTTTCCTCACAATGTTTTCTATCACCGTTTTGGGTGTAGTGGCTAAATAATAACAGCCGCTCGGGTCGATCTTCAGGCTAATCCGCGCTTGCCTGGGTCGATTTGTGGATGGGTGACCAACCATTACATACCGAGTTTCCTCCGTGCCTTAAAAAAAAGCAACACCGTTAAGCCGATGGTCCCGGCTGTCATTTGTGGATCTTTGGACAGTCGTTACAGGTAGTCAGTGACCCAAAAGTGTGACAACCAGTCTAACCAAGGGGTATCGAATTACTCAGTACTAACTGGGTTGTGGAGGTCAGATAGGCAGTCGCTCCATGAAAAATACTGGTATTCAATTGCATCCGGTTAGACTGGAAACCGACTCCAATATACAGGGTGTAAAACACCTCATCACGAAGCCGTTAACCAAGCATTCTGTACATCAAGCCAAGTAACATTACGCAATTTTTTTTGCTGGGAAACGACTTTTTTTTTTGGGGTCAGAAATCATATTTTGTGGTAGAACTCAATGTAACGCACTCAAAACGTTGTGCTGATGGATGGATTAAATAGTACGGGGGTCGTGTAGGTGTTTAAAGATATATATATAAAAATCATACATTAAAAACTTGTTTTTAAAAAAAAAACATGTCAAAAAGTTGGAACTTTGACCCCAAATATCTCCGTAACTAGAAGGTTCCCAGGTATGGTGTAGAACAAAAAAATGATCGCATTGACGAGGAGAACAAGTGCCTTTCGTTTTCGTTAAGAGGTGTTTTACACCCTTTAGTTGGATAAAGGCTAGGCAGATGATGACAGTGCCAGTGTTGAACCCAGGATCTGCAACTCGAAAGTAGGAACCATTCGACGACCCGAATGGCGTAGCGGTGGTGAGGCTGCCTAGTCCCGGTTGGAGCACATGTTTGTGTGATGAGCATGGACATTTGTTTCCGAGTCATGGATGTTTATATGTATAATAAGTATGTATTTACAAACAAAAAGTATCTATGTAGTGTATCAACTATCTGGTGTCCACGAAACAAGCCTCGTTGCTTACTGTGGCACTAGATGGCGCTGTGTGTTCATGTCCAGCGATATTTATTTATTTATTTATTACCACAGGGCTCCTCTTCCTTTGGGCCATATAAGTAAATGAACATAGTCTGAGTCATTTCTAATTTAAATTTTTCCTAATCTACCATGATTAATGTTATTCCCCATAAATATAACAAAAAATATAACTTCAATTAAGTAGTTAATGTCTTATTTACGACCACAAGCGTGTCATAAATAATATTATCACGACGTTAACCTCGTTATGGGGTGGGCTGTTTGCCATCATAATGAACTCGGAACGTTATGACAGCGTCTTGGCAGATGTTAGACGGCAGCACTCTTTATCGTTGGAGAAATGTCCGAGTGAGATATGGGTATTGCAATAAAAATGGTAAAATGGTTTTTAACCTTATTACATAACATAACATCACACCTGTAATCCTCGAAGGGTTAGACACAGGTGTTCCTAATAGTACATAACTAGCGAAATGTTTAAAACAAAACATAAAACACAACACATAACTTTAAAACATAACTAGCGAATTGTGGGTACATTTCGTTTCAGTTATGTATTAAAACTCATGTATTAGATAATAAATACTAATATATACTACTATTGCAATCAACCGGGCACAAATCCAAAGTCCGTGGCTGCTACTGAGAAATTCCTGAAATATCCAAGTAACACTTTGCTTGACTCGGGAATCAAACCCTGGACCTCATGCTCAAAGTCGTGTTTGCGACCACTCGACTAACGAAGCTGTCAACCTTACTTGAACGGCAACGAAATAAAATAGTTTCTTTAGGCAAACTGTACAGTTACATTATGCAGGTGACTGTACGTATTTTTAACCGTTCTGGGGGAAAAAAAAAAAATACTTAACGTGATTCATATTGTGATTCTGATAAACCAGCCATTTAAGGCCCCCCCCTGTTTGTAAACGTCACCTTTGCTACGAGACCTGGGCCGGCAGTCTCGACAGAGATAACGACAAAATCACTAACTTTTGATTGCTAATTACTAATGAGTTAATTGGGTTGCAATAACGATGCTTGCGGGAAATCCAAGTCTCTACATCCAAGATGCGATTCTCGCAAACATCGTTATTGCAACCCAATTTAGTCGTAAGTAATTAGCAATCAAAAGTTAGCGATTTTGTCGTTATCTCTGTCGAGACTGTCGGCCCTGCAGAACATTTGTTGGCGACTGTATTTAATAACGTTATAACGTACGTATCGTTACTTTCAATAGCGCGTTTTAACGCATGGGAAGGTCGAAGTAATTTGTGGTCCAAGGTGAGAGATAGAGCGGTTTTACTGTGCATTGCCACTGACGATACAGTCGCATTAAAACATGTGGTCCGAGAGTGGGAGAAATCGAGATTTCAACATGTTTCATTGTACATTTGCACTAAAATATTGATTTTATAGCTAGCTTGACATTAACATAACATCACACCTGTAACACCCGAAGGGTAAGACAGAGGTGTACCTAATGGTACACCCACATTTCGCAAGTAATGTTTTAAGTGGAAGAGGCGAGTTTTATTGCCACCAACCGAGCACAAATCCAGACTCCGTGGCTGCTACTGAGAAATTTCTGATGGAAAAACCCAAAAACTCTTCCACCAACGAAACATTCTTAGCTTCACGTTTTTATATAATCATTGAATTCAAGTACTCATAAATTGCACTACAGTTGCATTTTTGCTGACAATAGGAAACAACAGTTCCTACAACATAAATGCACGCTTATTCTTATGTGTTGGACCAGACAAAGCAATTGAAATGGTAAAATGTTCATTTTTCACGTGAAGGAGAAAGGCAGGTCGTGACGATAATTTATAAATGTTTCACGGTCCACAATAGTCTGTGAAGGTTATATCCTATTAATATATATACTGATATATAATAAATGCGAAAGTTTGTGAGAATGGATGTATGGATGTTTGTTACTCTTTCAAGCAAAAACTACAGAACGGATTTAGATGAAATTTTGCGCACAGATAGTTTATAACCTAGATTAAAACATAGAATACTTTATATCCCGGTAGTAAGATTCCATGGGATAATTATGAAACTTTACGCGGGCGAAGCCGCTGGCAGACGCTGTAATACCATGTGGCGATGGTTCTGTTGTGTGCAGAGTGTTTCAGAAGATACCCTTTCCCAACTATGCTGGGGTCGCCTTTCAGTCTAACCGGACGAGCGGATTACCATAATTTTACATGGAGTGACTCCCTATCTAACCTCCATAACCCAGTTAGTATTGGGCAATACGATACCCCTTGGTAAGACTGACTGTCAGACTTTCGGGCCACTAACTAATTGTAACGTCTGTCAATGATTTACAATTATAAGCCGGGACCAACGGATTAACGTGCTTTCGAAGCACGGAGGAAACTCTGTATGTAATGGATTGTCACCCATCCACGGACGGATGCGGGCGGCTGTTATTGTTTATCCACAGGCTCCTTTAGGTAGTGTATGGAATAGCAGTTTTTTTTAAATAGCCATTGACACGTTCCTACTTTGGCGGCTGTTTATCGTAGTAATACTATTGTTACGGACTAATTAGATTTTTTTAGTCAACAAGATTAGTCCGTCAGTTAGGTTATCAAAAAATATCAGACACGTATTTTTTTTTTGTTACGTAAACCAAAATTGACGAAGATACGACGCTTTTTAAATTCTCAATACGTCACGCCGTGGTATAATTTTTTGTGCGTTCTGACGTCACGATCTCCACTCCCGAGTTTTGATGCGTTTTTATCTTTGTCAATATTCATTGATTTACAAAAAAAAACAAAAAATACGTGTTCATTATTTTCCAATACTCTTAACTGATGGACTAAATTGCAATTTGTAATTTTTTGATACTGTCGTCATGCCTATTAACACCTCGATATCTCTTACATCATGTAGGTACCTACACGTCTGCCTAACCTTTAGTTTTGTAACAATCGATAGTATGTTTGGGCTAGTTATATTTACTACTGACGCCATGGTAACCCAATTATTGGTCTAGACTCTAGTCGGCTAACTGTCGCCTACTTTTACTCAATAATGCTGTCGTACTCTTTTGTCCGGTTTCACTGTTGCTAGGGGGGCATCTTCTTTGTTTTTTGAACTGGTTTATCAGCAAACAGAGGTATGTGATGTATCTAGAATTGTGTGTAAAAATATGCAGAAATGCTTATTGGAATCCGATCTGATACTCCGAATGTCCGTATGGTGTCGGACGTAAAGATTATCACTATCCTATATCTTCCCGTAGGTGTCGTAAGAGGCGACTATGTGATTACCAGAGAATGGGCAGCAGCGCTCTCTGTCTTTTTGAAAGAACTGTGCTGCGATCCCATAAACCCCCAAAAATGGATAACGCATTACGAAAATGGCCCCTAGTACCCGGTAGCCCGTCTACCCTCGACCACCCTCGACTACGGCAGCGGTCGAGGTTACGGCGTGGCAAGGGGTGCGAAGAATCCCCGGATGGGATCCGGCTGCCTGTTGTATGTAATTATCATACATTGAGGGTAGCCTCATAATAATGTAATATACCGCATACCGTCAGTTAAATAAATCAGTCATTATCTAGCAAGATCGTGTTTCACTTCATGGTGACAGCGATAAATTCGAATTACGCTTTAGTGAGTTGTTAATAGACAGAACGTGTAAATATGGAACACGCGAGACCACCGGCCGAACTAGTGTTAGAAGGTGGCTCGGCGAACCGCGCAGATACGTGGCGAAGGTGGCTAAAGCAGTTTAAGGTTTTCCTAAAGGCATCAGGAGTGTTCAAAGAACACAAGGGTGTACAAGCCAGCTTGCTTATTAACTTAATAGGCGCTGATGGATACGATATATATTCCACTTTTAAAATAAAAGTGGAAGGACAAGATAACGACATCGATGTGTTGATCCAAAAATTCGATGAACACTTCGGTACTAAAAGCAATGCAACGATGGCGAGATTCCGATTTTTTACACGAAATCAGATGGATGGCGAAAACATAGATGCATATGTAACAGCACTAAGATTATTATGCCAAAATTGCGAGTTTGAGCATTTAGAAGACGGTTTAATACGGGATCGTATTGTGTGTGGAGTAATCGACACAAGTGTGCGCGACAGACTACTCAGAACAGACGAACTTAGTTTGGAAAAAGCTGTAAAAATATGCCAAGCAAGCGAGGTATCTAACGAAGAGAACCGACATATAGAAAAAACTAAATGCAAAACAAAAAAAAAACGGCCTCGACCCGCGGCCACTGAACCGAGCGGTGCGCCGCGCACACTACCCCCTACCTACGCTTACTGAAATTGCCGCAAAACTAACAAATGCCAAGTATTTCAGTAAACTTGATGCACGGTCCGGATTTTGGATGATTGAATTAGATGATGACAGTGCGGATCTTTGTACGTTTGGAACTCCATTCGGGAGGTATCAATTTCTACGATTACCCTACGGCATTAACTGTGCGAGTGAGGTATTTCACGGTAAAATACGGCAGCTGTTAGAAGATCTCGATGGGGTAGACTCATTTGTAGATGACATAATTATTTGAGGTAGGACTAAGGAAGAACACGATGATAGATTGATCAAATTGCTAGATAGGGTAAGTGTAAGTTTAGTGTTCAACAGGTTACGTATTTAGGGCATATTTTTAGTAGTAAAGGTATGCAGATTGACACAAACAAGATAAAAGCAATTATGGACATGCCTGAACCAAAAGATAGGCCATCTTTAGAGCAATTTCTTGGCATGATAAACTACCTATCAAAGTTTATTCCAAATTATTCGCAAATGGCAAGCCCTCTCAGAAGTTTGCTCAAAAAAGGCAATGAATGGGTGTGGGACAGTGTACATGAGTCTGCGGTTCACAAGTTGAAGCAGGCAGTGAGCAGCGCGCCAGTGTTGGCGCTGTACTCGAGCGATCGGCCGGTCGTGGTCACAGTGGATGCTAGCTCCACGGCTTTGGGTGCTGCGTTATTACAGGACGGCCGCCCGGTTGAGTTTTCTTCCCTCACAATGTCTGACACCCAAAAGCGATACGCACAGATTGAAAAGGAAATGCTGGCGATCGTATTTGCAATAGAAAAGTACCATCAGTATGTGTATGGGAAGAAGGATGTGGTCGTAGAAACAGACCACAAGCCTCTGGAGGCTTTATTTAAAAAAAGTTTGGATGCAGTGCCTGTTAGGTTGCAAAGAATGATGTTGCGCGTGCAACGCTATGAGTTTACGGTGTACAAACCAGGGAAGTTTATGTATGTAGCCGATGCATTATCGAGAGCACCCTTACCGGAACTTATGCATGACAGAGTGACATGTGAGGTGGAGGATCAGGCTTGTTTCCTTATAGCAAACGTACCGTTCAGCGATAGTAAACTCAGTATGGTCAGAGATGTCACACAGAGGGATCAAGAATGCAAACTTATAAAATATCATATTCTACATGGGTGGCCCAGATATAAAAAGGATTTGAATGAAAAGATAAAAATTCATTGGGCATATAAAGAAGAATTACAGCTAGTCGACGGGGTGATCTTCAAAAAACAGTTAGTGTACATACCACGTGACCTAAGAGGTGAAATGATATCGCGCGTACACGAAGGGCATCTAGGAATCGACCGCTGCAAACGTCGAGCTCGTGATGTCATGTTTTGGAGCGGGATGTCACGTGACGTGGAGCAGGCAGTGCGCACCTGCGCCACCTGCACGGAGCACGCAGCGCGAAATGTAAAGGAACCAATGATACCACATTCAATTCCAGAATTACCTTGGAGAAAGGTTGGCGCTGACTTATTCACATGTGACAGAAATAACTTCTTAATTATAGTGGATTATTTTTCAAATTATATCGAGATAAGCGCCTTAACAAATATAGGATCCCGAGCTGTTACTGCTGCGATGAAGGATCAGTATGCCAGACATGGGATTCCAAAGGAACTAATTACGGATAACGGTCCTGCTTTTAGTTCCAGGGAATTCAGAAAATTTACTGAAGATTGGGGTTTCACACATACAACATCATCGCCCAATTACGCACAGTCCAACGGACTGAGTGAAAGAGCTGTAAGAACAGTCAAAACAATAATTAAAAAATCACTAAGTACTGGTACGGATTATTATCTAGGGTTATTAAATTTTAGAACAACACCTAGGGATGGAATTAGTGCACCGTCGCAATTACTAATGGGTCGACGACTAAATACTCGCTTACCAGTACACACAGAAAGACAACCAGAACGTAACAATCATAAAGACTTTAAAAACATAATTTCAAAACGTGATAAGTCAAAAAAATATTATGATATGCATTCCCGAGAGTTACCGGTATTAAAGCCAGGTGAGAACGTAATTGTAACAGATGATGACAAGCATCGGCGATATATGCAAGTGCAGGCACCAGCGCCGCAGCCACGATCGTACTTCCTCACTGATAGAAGCGGTCGGAGATACCGCCGCAACAGACGGCACATCATGAAGGCTGCGAGCTCAGGGGATACCACCGCTCATTCTGTTTCCACGCAAGGGAAGGAGGATAGTAGCAGTGAAGATAATGAGCGCATGAGTACGTATGGTGATGCGGAAGAGAGTATGAATGAGGGGCTGAGCGACAACGATAGGGTTGTGACTAGGTCGGCTAGTTCTTCTCCTGATTCTGTAGTAGTGCAGCCAACCCGAGCTGCTTCGCGAAGGGCACGTGAAAAACTTGCAATGTTATTTAAAAAGTGATTAACACACTTATTATGTATGTGTAAGAATAGATCGCTAATAATAAGTACAATCGTCATTCAATTAATACCTTAATATGTATGTGTTCGAATAGTTTGTTAATTTATAAGAACAATCGTTACTTAATTAAAACCTTTATATGTATGTGTTAGAATAGTTTGTTAATTATAAGAACAATCGTTACTTAATTAATGATTTGACCGGTAAACGGAAGATGTACGGATGATATTGTGCCTGTATATATCTGATATTGTACCTTTATGTTTTCATATAGTTGTGTATATGGTGGTGGTAATTTCACTTAGTTTACGGTTTTCCATAAAAGGGGAAGATGTTGTATGTAATTATCATACATTGAGGGTAGCCTCATAATAATGTAATATACCGCATACCGTCAGTTAAATAAAGAATATACCAACGACTGGACCTGGCAAAGTATTACACACGCACACTCCGGACCGACGAGAAGATAGCGGAACTCGAAGAGGAATTGAGCAGGCTGCGATGGAGTATTGTGGGATTATCTGAAGTCCGACGAGAGGGGGAGGACACGATAATCTTGAAATCCGGCAACCTGCTCTATTTCTGTGAGGGTGGCCGGCAGTTCCAGGGTGGTGTTGGGTTTATCGTCCACAAGTCCCTTGTGAACAACGTGGTGAAGATCGAGAGTGTGTCGACCAGGGTGGCGTACCTTATACTCAGAATATCCTCAACACATTCGCTGAAGGTCATACAGGTCTACGCCTCGACCTCGGCACACCCCGACGACGAAGTGGAGACCATGTCTGAGGATATCTCTAAAGCCATGCATGGTCTCAAAACTCACTTCACCTTTGTCATGAAGGACTTCAACGCAAAACTGGGCAAATGAGACAGGGATGAGCTGCAGGTGGGGCAATTTGGAGTTGGACGTCGGAACTACCGGGACCACCAACTGGCTAGTTTTATGGAGAAGGAGGGTCTCTATATGATGAACTCCTTCTTCAAAAAGCGTAAGCACAGGAAGTGGACCTGGCAGAGCCCTGATGGTGCAACCAAAAACAAGATTGACTTCATCATGTCAACCAAGAAGCCAAATGTTCAATGATGTCTCTGTGATCATTTCGGTGAAAACCGGGAGCGATCACCACATGGTAAGAGGCACATTGTACATCAATATTAAGCTAGAAAGGTCTCAACTGATGAAGTCTACGCTCCGTCCAGCACAGATCCAAATCCAAAACACCGAGAGCTTGAACTCCAAAATCGTTTCGAGTGCCTAGGAAGCTCAGTTGACGATTACAACGACGGGTTCGTGGAAACTGTTCATACGACCGGGTCTAAGTTCTTTCAAGACACAACAGACAGAACAAGAGACTATTCGATCATACTCTCAAGCTCATGAAGGAGCGGCGTGAGATGATCCTGCAGTCTTTACAGATCAGAACAAGAGACTATTCGATCATACTCTCAAGCTCATGAAAGAGCGGCGTGAGATGATCCTGCAGTCTTTAGACGTGGCGTTAAAATACCGGCAGCTCAATAGACGGATCTCTAAATCCATGAAGAGCAACCTCCGCCACTTTAATACCGAGCGTATTAAAGAAGCGATCGAGCGGAATAAAGGCTCCAAGGTATTTACTAGAGATCTGGCTATTGGGCAGAGCCAGCTCACGAAACTGAAGGCCGACGATGGCAAGATATTATCCGCCAAACCGGAGCTTCTGAGGGAGTTCGAGAGCTTCTATGGGCAGTTTAACACGTCAACCAGTAAACCCGTTGTAGATCTAGCAAACGACCCAAGAGCTAGAGTGACCCGACACTATACCGAAGACATCCCGGACGTCAGCCTGTACGAGATTAGGATGGCTCTGAAACAGCTTAAAAGCAACAAGGCACCGCGGGTGATGACGGAATTACGGCCGAACTCCTGAAGGCGGGTGGAAAACCGGTACTTAAGGCCCTTCAGAAGCTGTTTAATTCCGTCATACTCGAGAGAAAAAACGCCACAGGCATGGTGCAGGGGTGTGGTGGTACTCTTGACAATGCCCGTCTGAAGAATTATAGTCCCATCTCACTTCTAAGCCATGTCTACAAGTTGTTTTCTGAAAATCGTCAAACCTACTCGAAGCTGTGGACGATTATGTGTACCTGGGACAAACAGTCCAGTTAGGTAGGTCTAACTTCGAGAAAGAGGTCAATCGTCGAACATCCGACTCGGCTGGGCAGCGTTCGGGAAGTTGCGCGGTAGGGCCACTTACAGCAGTGTCTCAAGACGAAAGTCTATGACCAGTGTGTGTTGCCAGTGATTACACACGGGACCGAAACGTGGTTGCTCACAATGGACTTTATCAGAAGGCTTAAAGTCACCCAAAGGGCAATGGAGAGGGCTATGCTCGGAGTTTCTTTGCGTGATCGAATTAGAAATGAAGACATCCGCAAGAGAACCAGGGTTACCGACGTAGCCCGAAGAATTGCCATACTTAAGTGGCAGTGGGCAGGCACATTGCTCGCAGAACGGATGGCCGATGGGGCGAAAAGTACTGGAGTGGCGACCGCGAACCGAAAGATGAATATGGAACACCTCCCACTAGCCACCTAGTACCTCACCTCCACCGATAACATGGTGAAGGTTGCGGGAATCCGTTGGATGCGAGTCGCACGGGACCGGTCAATGTGACGTCTTTCGGCTGCAATGATGACTCCGAATGTAACTAAAACGGGCATTACCCATCGAATATAATTTATCAGTCACCTCTTTTCACACCAGAAATGCTAAATGGATTAAGAACACCACACGAGTATCACACACGAGTTCCGAGTTACCACGTTTTTAATCTCATTCCATCGTTTCGTTGGCAAACTAATTGGACAAGCTCCTCTTAACTGAATTAAGGGATTATCCGAATGTAAGGAAAAAGAAATCCGTGCCGACGGATTCTGTCCGTGTAAGATAAATCTGAGTATAAAAGGAATTTTCGATGATAAGGCCTTCTTTAGTATATAATCTGTTAAAAGATGCTTAGGATTTTGGGATTTAGGGCATTGTCCAATAGAGACTGATAAAGATGTTTCTGAGACAAAGAATATTGTCCTTGAATTCGTACTAGGTAGGTACTTCAAATTAGCATTTCTACTTTTAATTGGATGTAGTTCTGCCATGATGAGTCAACCCCCAATCTCCTAGTTAAACATAACATCACGCCTGTAATCCCTGAAGGATAAGGCGCAGGTGTTCCTAACACCCACATTTCGCTAATTACGTTTAGTCCCATGTAATAGGGAGTGAGCCTATTGCCATCAACCGAGCACAAATCCAAACTCCTTGGCTACTACTGAAAAATTCCTGGTGGAAAAAGCCAATAAAACTTTGCCCGACCAGGGAATTGAACCCAGGAGCTCGTACTGAGCAGTTGCGCTATACTAAGACTATTCTCATTTTTCTATAAACCTTGGTAAAGTAATAAGTGAATTAAATGACAGGTCCCCCATGGACTCTATCAGCGCTTCCATTTAAACCGAATATAAAAAAAAAAGCTGCTGGCTATAACATTAAATTACCTATAGTAATATTTTAACTTTACTGCATGCAACTGGCATTATATTACGCTGCATTCCCATGGGTTTAAACTCTTATTTTATTATTAATATTAAAGCCGGAAGAAAATAATATATTGTTATAAATCCATGGAGTCAAGAAACCCTTGCAGCGTATTTTATAATAATAATAATAAAAGCCTTTATCAACAATCTTATAAGGAGCTCGTGGCTAAATAATAACAGCCGCTCGGGTCGATCTTTAGGTTACGCCGTGCTTGCCTAGGTTGGTCTGTGGATGGGTGACCACCCATTACATACCGAGTTTCCTCCGTGCCTCGGAAAGCAAGCTAAGCAGTTGGTCCCGGCTGTCATTTGTGATCTTTGGCAGTCGTTACAGGTAGTCAGTGGCCCAAAAATTCTGACAACCAGTCTTACCAAGGGGTATCGTATTACCCAGTACTAACTGGGTTGTGGAGGTCAGATAGGCAGTCGCTCTATGTAAAATACTGGTATTCAGCTGCATCCGGTTAGACTGGAAGCCGACCCCAATAAAACTTGGGAAAAGGCTAGGCAGATGATATTAACAATCTTATATGTTACATTTCATCTTATAACTACTTATCTCTTACTAATATTAAACATGGTTGTTTATGAAAGCAACGTGATTAAATGTTATTATTCGTATTAGACACCGGTTCCGTGATTGTCTTGCTCTTTGGCATAGGCCTCCCCAAGTGTTCTCCACAACGATCTATCCCTTGCTATCCTCATCCAACATGGTCCTGCCATCTCCTTGATTTTTTTTCTTTACTTCTCTTTTTATATCTAGGGCACCATTCCGTCACTTCTTTCGTCGACTTTTCCGTCTTACTTCTGGGTAGGTGTCCTGCCCATTTCAATTTTAGTTGTTTGATTTGGTATTTTACACCAATAATCTTGATTGGTTTTCTGATTGTTTTTAACCTAATTTTGTCTTTTAATTTTATGTTGAGTATGCGTCTTTCCATTCTGTGTTGGCAAGTTTCTAGTGATTTGATATTTCTATTTGTGCAACTCCATGTCTGACATCCGTAGGTCATGCTCGGTAGAATGCATGTTTTAATTATTTTCTTTTTCCCATCAATTGGTATATCCGAGTTTTTTATACATCTTTTAGAGCCCAGTATCTCTTCCATACTAGACTTATTCTATTTCGAACTTCCTTTGTTGTGATATCTGTCGGAGATATAATTTGGCCTAAGTATGTATATTCGTTTTCAAATCCTAATTCAGCAGCATTATAGGGTTTAATGGGAGTTTTGACGTAATTTGTCATTAATTTTGTTTTACTGGTATTTATTGATAGTCCCACCTTTTCGCTTTCATGTATCAGTTGTTCAACGCAGCGTATTTTACTTACTTTTAAAACTGGACCCAAACGAAACATCTCAACGGCTCTCAAAAGCTGTAATTGTCAAATTCCAATGATTCCATTGCATAAACGACAAACGTAGACACAACATGTAGAATACCTGTTCTGGTCTTTCTTTTTCTATCGTGTGGTTAGTGCCTAAGCTGGTGTCATAGTTGACTTGGATTTACATACTGTCGAGAAATATCTCTCAGGCATGCTGGTTTTCTCACGATGTTTTCCTTCACCGAAGCAGGTGATTTTATAAAATACGCACAAGAATCTGAAAAATCAGAGGTGCGTGTCTTGGGTTCGAACTCGTGACCTATGACTTGGCAGTCCGAAGGTCACGCCACTAGGCTATCACTGCTCTCTTACCTGTACCTGATTTGGTGAAAACACGGAATTATTAACAAAAACTTTTAAGACTATCCTAACTCAGAAACAAAACATTTTTCAATAAAACGTCAATCAATCTTGATCCCTATTTAACACTCACTTCCCTAAACTCCACAAACTAAAGAATATTCAAATCCCTCTAGCCGAAGAAAACGCTATAAATCTCTTTTATCGTAAATCATACCTAGTACCTTCTTAAAACCGGGCAAGAGCGAGTCGAGCTTGTACAATAAGGGTTCCGTTATTCCGTACCAAAACACAGTCCCCAGAATGAAACTGAGAACGGCCAACAAATTGATGACACACACACACAAAGATTCCGTGGCTCCGGCCCATTTCGTAAGTTTCCCATTTCGACAACTAAAGAAAAGACGTGCGAAACAAGTAAAAAAGTGTGCCAACTCGTAACTATTTTAATCTTCATACATTGAATCCCATTTCATCAACCATAGTTTCATAACATCCCTTTGTGCATGTGCACCTAGTTTTGTTCTGTGTCCTATCTAACTCCTCCGCTGTTCCTTTCTTAAAACCATTGCGTGATGCAAAACAATTGAATTGCTCCTCTAGGCTCATCAGGCTCCAATGCCTCGCTTTTCTGATAGTTACCTCTGTTGATTCTGGCATTCAGAATTTACAATAGTTGGAAATAGCGTGGCGCGCTTGTTCTGGGCCGGCAGTCTCGACAGAGATAACGACAAAATCGATAACTTTTGATTGCTAATTAATAACGAATAAATTCGGTTGCAGTGATGATGCTTGCGAGTAAAGCTAGTCTCAACGTCCAAGATGCGTTTCTCGCAAACATAAATATTGCAACCGAAGTTATTCGTTAGTAATCAGCGATCGAAAGTTAGCCAATTTGTCGCTATCTATGTCGAGACTGCCGGGCCTGAGAAAAAAGTCTCTGTTTCGAGGAACGGAACCTTAAAAAGTATTTAAAAGATGCACAGCTCAGCACATTTAGACGTCCACCATTTATCAAACGTCACTTTAAGAATTGAGAGCAAAAAGTAGCCTGTCCCGCAGTTTAGCATACGCCAGGGCCGGATTAGGGACGGGGAGCACAAAAAGAAGTAGTGGTATTAAGTTGTCTTGGATCGGGGTATAGAAATGATTGAGAGCCGGGAGTGGTCGTGCTTTTCTTTTTGTAACATAGTGCAAGGATTTTGTTTATTTTTTTAAGAGTTGAAGGGTTTTGTGGAAATATCTTATGTTTGTTTGGAAAATGTCGATAGTAAATTGAATAGGGAATATGCACGTATTTTTTTCTTCACTTAAATCAATAAAAAAAAGTACTAAAAGTTAAGTTTAACTACTACTGCTTGTCGCACATAAATAATACTAAACTCCTGCCATTTTCTACGATATTTCAAACGTCCGTAGCTGTCGCGGCCATTATCCACAATTTGCCTTGTTTACATCTAATTTTTTTGGCCTTAATAAAATAATTTTACTAATTGTATGTGCTTTATTTAAGTAGAAATTGCAATAACAATATTATTATAAAATTTTTGTGAATCTTTAAGCACTTTTCAAATAAAAGTGTTTTTTTGACACAATGATCTTTGACGTCAATACCGGCGTTATCGAGGGCGATGCGTTTTGAGAGTGCATTCCGTTTCACCAAAAACATGCTAAATAAAACAGTAAATTTTAAAATAAGTGATGTATTAGAAACTTATACAAGTGTACCACAATGTTTTTATGCGCCAATACAAGGCATTTTTCATAAATAAAAATAGTTTTGTATTTCATGCATATTCCCTATTCTACACTATATCGTACGTGAACATTTTAAAATTTACTTAAGTTCTGTATTATATCTGTATATCAAACTATGTTTTCCTACGATAATTTTCACTGTTTGTTTATTATAGTGACAGAACTTTATCTCAGTTGAAATATCAACGGTATACAGCTACGAAATAATATTGTTGGCACAGTGCTCCAATTAGTAACGTCCTCCATCTCTACAAGTTGCTAGCAAAGTGTGCACCACTCAAAATCTTTCACCGCCATTCTTTAAACCTATCTTTACCGTTCGTCCACCAAAAGTTTTATTTTTATTTTGAGCGTTTGTCGGTTTTGCCATAAGAAATCCCTCAGTCGCCTGGACTCTAGATTTGTGCCTGGTAAATGGCAATAAGCTCGCCCTTATTATACACGACTTAAACATAAGTAGCCAAACGTGGTTGTACATACTTTCAGTGCACCTCTCACCCTTCAAAAATTAAAAGCGTTGTTAATGTTTTTTTGCAACCTCGATTAACACCGTCATTCCCATTTAATGATGTTGAGAAAAATCTCACCACTTCTACAACCCATTCGAATATAATACAACTATGGAACAACAATAACGGTCTCATATCCTATAAAATATTTTATATCCATCGCAGACAATAAGAGCACATAAAATGCACACACAAAATACAATAAAATCGTTTATTGCATCCTAAATCACAGAACAATGGCATACATTTTATGCACCTCTTACCTAACTGATACGGGTCTGGACTTTCCCAGGATATTAAACATTGTCAGAATACTTGAGAGTAATAAGGTCTGAGGCACTGCAATCCTTTCTTACTTTTCTAAATGATAAGATACGACTGGTCTCTGATAATATGCGGCAAAGATTTCAAGTGCAGTGTAATCTCAACAGTCTTATTTTGTGAAAGAAATATGATGGGTTGGTAGTACATTAAGCCGCAAGTCAGCGGTAACAAACCAGTATATTTTATTGAAAGCCCGTACAAGGCCAGCTCAAAGTAGGTAAGCGTTGGTTTTTCCTTTATTAAGAGAATAAGCTTAAAAATTACGCTTTAAACAACACTAGCTTATATTCGCAGCTTCGCCCGCTAGAGTAATTATCCGATGGAATCGTACACTCGTACTAAGTGTTAATCCAGGTCATAAACTATCTGTGCGCCAAGTTTGATCCAAATCCATTCCTAGTGTTTGCGTGAAGAGAAACAAACATTCATACATCCATCCATTGTCACAAACTTTCGTCAGTATTAATATTACCTTCAACTTGTAGCTCTCGTTTTTATCCATATGCATTAACTCCGACCTAAATACGTCCATAGATTAAACCCAGGATATTAAACATTGTCTGAATGCCCTCGAGTAATAAGTTTTAGGGCGCTGCCATCCGATTTGTTCGTGACACTATTACGTGTGCGATACGGGAATGCCTCGACTTGATCTACGTATCTTTCGCTTTTCTTTTAAATTCTTTTGTGTGCTTTTTTACCCGTATTTTTATATATTCACACTCAGACGCAAATCTTGCGTGTCCATGCTTGGTTAAGCTGTGTTTTGTTCTAATGAAATTCTTAGGATGAGTAGAATTGAGGTCTTCAAAAAGCGGTGAAGAAAACTGGCTTGTCCTGGAGCCAAAAAAATGGTTCGCCTTCGTACCTAGATACAGCGTAAGCTTTCCCATAAACCGCTAATTACGCTGTCAGGTTATCGAAAAACAAATGATAACGAGAATCAAGATATATTTTTTTTTATTTTGAATTGACTAAACAGTTTTTCAGAGATATTCCTAAAGTACCACACTGATAACATATAATAACATCACGCCTGTAATCCCCAAAGGGTTAGGCATAGGTGTGCACACACAAATCCAGACTCCGTGGCTGTTTCTGCTACTAAGAAATTCTTGCCTAGCCTAGGAATTGAACCTAGGAACTCATACTCAGCAGCCGTGCTTGCGACTAGATCAACCAGGCAAAATTATGTAATTTTTTATATTTATTTATTTATTTAAACTTCATCTACAATAGTGGTACATAGGCGGACTTAATGCCACAAGGCATTCTCTACCAGTCAACCTTTGGGTTAAATAGGAAAACATAGTGATAGGGTACAAAGTAATGTCTAAAAAAAACTTTTTGCTAACGAGAGTTCAGATTTAGATTGATACTAATACACATATACAGATAAAATAAACTAATAGATATTTTAACAAATACCAAAATTTAAAAAGAAAATAACAAGAAACCTAATAATAATTGTTATGACGACTTCAAATTGAGAGCTATATAGCTTTATACTGGATGTATTCTTGAAATAAATGGTCTATTAAATTTAATGCCAAATCTATTACTACCATAAGCAACCTACTAAAACGCAGGCCCGTTATCGTTTCCAACAAAATTGGGTGTAAATCATCAGGCATTATTCTTATGGGCATTTAATGGAGTTATACGTTAAGATGTAAAAGTTCTGGCGTGAAAGTTATGGGTGATTGTTATGGTGGGTTCAGAAGTTTACGGCAGTTATTGAGTTTGGGAGAATTTAATAAGTTGACGTGATTTATTTTGTTGCTGTTATAAAAATAACGTTAATATTAACGGGATCAAAATTTGACAGCTCTTAATTACGTCCGTCTCTTTCTCGTTTTATTAGAGAGAAAAAGATAGCAGTAGCCTTAATTAAGTTAAGTTTGTGCACAACAGAATCGACACCAATATCAACGTGAACTCGGTTATCGTTGTGCCGATTGTCGTAACGGCCAATGGCCTGATGGCCAAGAGACGACCATCTGTCGAGGCTCTGGCTTGGGGCGGTTGGATCAAGTGCCTGATTCGGAAGGCAATACTCCTCGATATGGCGCGCATTGTTTTGCCCTTATATAAACTTGTTTAGATTAAATGTGACATTGAGATCCCATTTACACCATGTATATTTCCTAAATACAAAGACAAATCTAGTCTAGTTATTTTATTTATGACTGAGAGTGAAGTCATAAAGAAAATAACTCATTCAGAAAAAGAATACAATTTCACATTCCATTTCATTACCAGTATTACCCCCAAAGAACAGACAGTAGATACTTAAACATAAAGCACCAATATCACTCAAAATTAATGATACCGCAATCAATACTGGTACCGACATCAGTACCAGGTAATCGGTAACAGGTGTCCAAACTAGATAGATGATTTAATTTAGGAAAATACTTTACGGGTTATTAGGCCGCTAAAGTATCGTATTAATCGGAAGATTGTGGCAGTAAACTTAAAGCTTCGTTCACGTCCTCGACCGATGCAACTAGATTTGTGTTAAGCAACAAACGACTTCAAGCTATGCAATTGTATTTTCATTCATAGTTTGCAGTACAGTGACTGGGTTGTAGTCTGACAAACAGAAGAAATAATTAAAAAAAAAACTTTTTTGCAAAAAATTAAACCGACTTCAAAAAACACAAAAAAGTGAAAAATAACTTTAGCTTCAGAAGTCGGTGACCTTTGTTTGATTGATTTTGTTTTTTGAAGTCGGTTTTTTTTTGCGAAAAAGTTTTTTTTTCCATTTTTAGTTGTTCCCAAACAAATATTTGCCATGAATTTCATCGAACGCTTTGAGTATCTTGTTCCTAGAGGCAGGCCTTGTCGCTCATCGTCATGTCTTCTCCTTCGTTTTCCTTCCCACTCCTCAAGTCGGTATGATGGATCTTTCACTGTTCGTGCTGTGCGCCTTTGGAATTCATTCACACTCCTTGCGGGATAACCCCTCATTAGAGGTGTTCAAGAGAGGAATAGGGAAACATTTCCTGTCAACATGATCAATATGTATGTATGTAGGTTTATATATATGTATGATTTTATAGGTATGTATGTATGACGTATATTATATTGTATGTTTGTAGTTTAGTTTATAAAATTAATTAATTTTAGTAATGTTATTGCACATTCTCAAGTGAATCCTCTTCTGCAAATCTCGCTATCAAAGTTAGGTTTGCTGTTAGAAAACCCAATTCTGGGTTAAGCTCGCCTTTGTAGATAACCTATATAATTGCAATTTTTTATGTAGATTTGATTTTTTGTGTGCAATAAAGAATAAGAATTTATTTTCATTAAATATCAACGAACGTAAGCGCATTGCAATTTAAGACAGTTAGAAATTCTGCCACAGATCGCACCCTTACTGTAAGCCGTTAAGGAGTTCCACTGATCATCATATTCGACTACGACAATAACTTGACCATAACGACGTTACGGTAGGTGACTCAAATATCCGGATAGCCTAAAGATTCGGCCGAGTATCGTTCATTTTCTCCTAAGAATTGAAGAGTTCCGTTACTTTGTCATGGATCCCAAAATCAACACCTAACCAAACTCTCATCAAACTACCCTTGCATGATGTACATCATTTAAAATAAAAAAAAACAATGTGTCATGGTCAATGTCATGGTAATAGGCTTATCCCTAATAAATGGAACTTAATATACCTAAAGCTATCGAAATCTAGGTGTATTGTACACATCTGCGTACCCCCTCAGAGCATACAGGCGTGATGTTACGTCATGATGTTGTATAAACAATAAACATCCAAGCGATTCCAGCTATCACTGCAGATTTGCCGTCTATTTTTGAAGAGTTCCATTGTATATCAACGAAGATCAGCATCAGATCTTCACCAAATTTAAATGGGACCACCTCAGGAGTATACTCTTTCAAATAAAAAAAGAATCATCAAAATCGGTTCACCCGGTCGCCCCAGTCGAAAGTTCTGAGTTATAAAACAAAAAATAAATTAAAAATACAGTCGAATTGAGAACCTCCTCTTTTTGGAAGTCGGTTTTAAAAACCTGTCAATAGCGTGTGACACGCACAATGAAGGCTTTCTTAGACAGGATGAATAATTAAATACATCCTAAGAACACACTTTCGTCACAGTTTTTACTGTGCTTTCGTTTTAAGCTTTTACGGTTTAAAACTAAAATTAAACTTTAACTTACCACACCTTACCCACATTCTCCAGTCATCCCGGGATAATGGCGCTTCCATCGGCGTCAAAATATTGGGAACTCAAAATAATGAACAATCACGGAAGATATCCCGTAAGTGACAGTATAAGTAAAAACATGTTCTCTCATACTTTTCAACTGCAAACGTTGTCCCGTGACAGTATAAGTAAAAACATGTTCTCTCATACTTTTCAACTGCAAACGTTGTCCCGTGACAGTATAAGTAAAAACATGTTCTCTCATACTTTTCAACTGCAAACGTTGTCCCGTGACAGTATAAGTAAAAACATGTTCTCTCATACTTTTCAACTGCAAACGTTATCCCGTGACAGTATAAGTAAAAACATGTTCTCTCATACTTTTCAACTGCAAACGTTGTCCCGTGACAGTATAAGTAAAAACATGTTCTCTCATACTTTTCAACTGCAAACGTTGTCCCGTGACAGTGTAAGTAAAAACATGTTCTCTCATACTTTTCAACTGCAAACGTTGTCCCGTGACAGTATAAGTAAAAACATGTTCTCTCATACTTTTCAACTGCAAACGTTGTCCCGTGACAGTGTAAGTAAAAACATGTTCTCTCATACTTTTCAACTGCAAACGTACAGTAAAATCGGTACAACAATAAACGAAATAACAAAATTTAAATGACCATGTATTTTATTTAGAAAAATTTAAAATCCCAATGTATGTGACATCAAATGAACGTCTGATCAAAAGTTAGGTTAATTTCTTCTTTAAACAAAATGGGTAGGTTAGGTTAGGTTAAAACTGTGACCTCCTACGACCCAGAAACGACTTGCATTAATATAAAAAAGAGATTGTTTTTAGTAGGTTAATTAATCGAACACGAGTGAAAACGAAAACGCTTCAAACAGTTTGTAACATGCATTCAATTAAAAAAAATATTATCTAAGTTCTACCCGCATTAGTATGACGCCTATATAATTTTATTATCTAAGTTCTACCCGCATTAGTATAACGCCTATATTATTTGTATTAATTTATCCGGTAATCCATTTTGACCTTTAAACGATTTGGTCAATAGTGTAATAATTAATAGAAACATTGATACTCGTATTCCAGACTTTGGTCAGCTGAACTTTGGATCAAATGACCATCGTTATTTTAAACTTCGTTGATTTGTACGTTATTCTTTTGAAATTTGCTCAGAAAAGTTTTGATTTTCTAATATGCAACCGTAAAATGATGATGTCCCACGCTTGAATGAGTAGGCCGTGGTCGAGCCGTAAGGTATATAAAGTGGTCGTATGTGGTATTATAGGTCATAAAGTGTGCTAAGGTCGCAATATAAGAAATGATGTGATGTAGTAGATTGAATTTATCGACTTCACGCCGTGTGTCGTGGGATTTCCCATCAGCGGAAATACCGTACTTCCGTTACATTTAAATTGACTAATTTGTCAGTCGAAAAGTACGCTTTTCGTTTCGAAGAAAGAGATAGAGAAAAAAGACCAAGAAAACTAATTGATACTATTTAGTTGCCGCCGCGGGAGACGCCCCGGGCGTCGGGGGCCACGTGGTGGCCCCCGGCCACCGTAGGCGCGGGCCTGTGGACGGAGAGCTATGAGCTAGCTCGCCGTCCGTCCGTCTCATGACGACAGGCCGTGTCGACGGCGCGTTCGTGTTCCACGCGCGCCTCAAAGAGAGTCAGCAAAAGGAAGGGGTCCGCAAGGGCCGATGCCTGCCGGGGCCGCGGGACTGTTCGAAAAAGATACCGTGGGCCCGGAACACAAAGGAAGGAACATGGATGGGTTTTAGTCAGTAAAAGTCTGACACTCCCTCCTGCCCACCCAGAGCGAGAGGAGTCATTTGATGATTCCCCATCGGAAAAAAAAAATACTGTTACAGATTTCATCAGGATTTTTTGTCGAACAAAAATATACTGTACTAATTCACTTTAATATTATTAGTTATGTCTCATGAAATCATGATTGATGAGTTATTCTATACTTATAAACAGACCAAACTGCGCTCACTTAAGGGGTAGTCTCATCAGTCTCCCAATTTATTTGACCTCCAATATCTCCGTATCAAGAAGGTTCCCAGGTACAGAACAAAAAAAAAATCACAATGACGTGGAAAACAAGCGCTTTTTAGCTTCGTTAAGGATCTTTTTACACCCACTATAGGGTCGGCTTCCAGGCTAACCAGATGCAACTAAATACCAGTATTCCGTAAGTTGGTTTCAGCGGTAGATGGCGGGACGAATTTGATTTTGATATATAATATAATTTGAAAAACATAACATCTTCATATTATTTTATTTTACTTAATATCCGTAACAATTAAATACATCTACTTAGCATAACATCCAGAACAGTTATTCAGCGAAACAATACCAAAGTCGCAATTAGGCGCCAAGTCGAGGAAAGGGGCGTTTAAAACCCAAATATTGACAGGCGCAATAGGCCTAATATTGTAAGAAATTTTCAAGGGCTTGGGAGTTCTAAGGACCCTCAAAGCGTTTGGGTATTCGACTCAAGAACCTCGGAATGTACATTGCTTTCGAAAACCATTGTGAACGTTACTTTACGTATTTATTTTTGGGATAATTGTGTTCTAAATTTTTCTTTTAATTGAGGTTTTGGCGGTCTATGTACAAAAGAAAGCAATTTATGTCAACTTGTGGGTATTTAGGTACCAATGTAATTTAATTTTTTTAAATTGTTGCAAACAAATAATTTGAATGCAGAAAATCTTCATTTACTTTCCATAGATTCCATCTGTACACCAATTTTTAAAACATTTATTTACAAAATCAATACTTTTTGTAATCAAAAACAGATGTAGATGAAAACACAAGAGAGATGAGACATGTTGTACTTTCTTTTAATCAGCAAATGTGGAAAATGGCCGTTCGTTTTTCGTGATTAACCGTCAAAGATATATTTTTTCAATAAATGGATTCGCATTGCATAGCACTTCGCCTTAACGTAGTAACACTCAATCTGCGCCTCTTTTACGACTGTTTGCGATCCACTCGAGTCTTTCATACGAGCAGCATTCGAGCCAACGTTCGAGCCTGTAGCCTCGCATTTCGTGAATGCTTAAATTTACTGTACTGTCCAATGAAATTCAAAATGAATCAAATAAATTAGTAACGAAAGTCCGTTTGCTTAATTTCGTTTTTTTTTGTCTCATTTCTTGCGAAGTGTGTAGGTAAAGTTTTTTCTGTTTATTATTGAATTCTATTTAAGGATAAACAGTATCAATTGGCATCAAACAAAGTGTTAGGGAACCCATTTTCTTGATGACACGTTTTTTTTTAAATCTATGAATGTAGATTGAAATGTGTCAAAACGTTACGAACTAGGACCGGTTTCCTATGGCTGCAATGTTTAAGTTTCTGCGCCTCTAATCAAAACCCACCTTGTATTTGGGTTTAAAGTATGAAGAACAGGGTGTAAAGTTCTTCAGCCCAAATAGAAAAATCCGGCCAAGAGCGAGTCGGACTCGCACACCGAGGGTTCCGCACTAACTTTATTAAATGAAAGGTAAATTGCGGTTTACGATTTATGACGTATTAAAAAAAAACTACTAACTAAATCTCGTTCAAACCAATTTTCGGTGGAAGTTTACATGGTAATGTACATCATATATTTCTTTAAATGTTATTATTCTCTTATTTTAGAAGTTACAGGGGGGGGGACACATTTTACCACTTTGGCAGTGTCTCTCGCGCAAACTATTCGGTTTAGAAAAAAATGATATTAGAAACCTCTATATCATTTTTGAATACCTATCCATAGATACCCCACACGTAAGGGATTAATGAAAAAAAATAGTTGAGTTTCAATTTTGGGGGTTCCCCATACTTAGGTATGGGGAACCCCCAAAATGTATTGTTTTTTTTCTATTTTTGTGTGAAAATCTTAATGCGGTTCACAGAATACATCTACTTACCAAGTATCAACAGCATCAGTTCTTATAGTTTCGGAAAAAAGTGGCTGTGACATACGGACGGACAGACAGACAGACATGACGAATCCATAAGGGGTCCGTTTTTTGCCATTTGGCTACGGAACCCTAAAAAGGAGAATCCTCCGACCAGACGGGTGTTGTTGTCGGGATTTCCTATGTAGTCTTAAGTCGCGGATAAGTTTAATAGCATCGCATATTTTGTCTGTTTCTGAAGCCTCAGCTTTTTATAGCTATCTTGGAATCTTAACTGTCTGTAGGTTTATAGCGCGATTCAATATTTTAGATGTTAGTTCTTCATTTATGGAATAGATGGCGCTGTACTACTTTCTGTACAGTCCGCTACAAAATTGTGCTTTGTCTATCAGCCAACCAGTCTTAAATATTGGCCTTTTTTTCAAAATAGCCCAAACGCAAGAAGTCCACGGGTCAAGGCTAGTTTAATATAGATTTTTCCTACCTCACCTACCAAGCAACTGTTATTGCAAAATGGACTTTGTTTTATTGCAGCGAGAACGGAAATTAAAACTTCAGCACTATAATGGTATCACGGACCATCTTTACGACTGCCACGCGTCTGTCCTTTCAAGCTAGTTTTCTGCTTCACTGAAGCTTTATGATTCAATTAATGTGGGACCTTCACGAATATTATGGATTATGTACCTACAAGAGGTGTTCCCAATAAGTTTGTATAATTAGGTATCCTTCCGTAGCAGCAGTATATCGGCCCTAACGGCGTTTGCTGACTATGTTAATGAGTGTCTAGACTCTGATAAACAGGTGATATCACTCTTCATTGATTACAAAAAAGCATTCGACACACTGGATCACGACATATTACTGCAGGCGATCGATAAATGTGGAATACGCGGTCCCACGAATAAATGGTTTAAAAGCTATTTAACTAACAGGAGAATAAACACGTCTAAGCTGGTGTCACTGGAGAGGAGGCAGGTGTGAATCTTGGAGTGACGACCGGATCAGTTTTTGAACCAGTAGGTTATAATAATGCACGTGAACAGTGTGTCGAAAGTTGAGTATTTGATAGGGTTAGAACACTATTATAGTGATAAAATCAAAGTAAATTTAACACCAGGAGTGTGAGAGAGAAAAGACTAGTATAACCAAAAAAAAAACTATTACGGAAAAATAACGTCTAAATATTTGGTGCCAAAAGTATTTAATAAAATAGAATTATTAAGGAATAACTCTAACTTAAGCAAAGGTGTGTTTAAGTCAAAACTAAAGAATTTATTTCTGGAGAACGCGGACACATCATCGGACTGTGATAGGCGGTGAGTTCTAGACCGGAGTGGCCAGCAGTGGTCACTCCGGTTTCATTGTCTGTTGTATGTTGGTGTCGGTCTGTGGTTGTGGAAAAATAAATTCACGAGACAGACGTAGTAGTAAGTTTATATAGAGTTTTGGCGGCCCCGACTTACGAACAGTAAGTCGTGGGTTCGAACCCTCACAGGCGCGCGCATTACTTTGTGTAATTTATTTCATCACCACTGCTCTCAACACGGTGAAGGAAAACCTCGTGAGGAAACCGGCATGTCTTGGATCTCACATCTACCAATCCGCACTGGGCCCGCGTGGTGGATTATAGCCCATACGCAAAATACGCGCTTTGACGTGGAGTTGCGGACCCCAGCCCGTTATACAATACAATACAACACAAGTTTTATATATATTCGATTTTAAGTTAAGTTTATAATTTTAAGTTATGTATGATAGACGAGCGCTTCTCGCCATTAAACTGTAAAGTTTGGCGAGTATAAAACTGTAAAAAAAAATACTTGTCTTTGTGTAAGAGATATAATAAAAATAAACATAAAAGACAGTGCCTAGTCTTAATGTAATATAGTGTTATACCTTTAAATGTTCGCGAGAAGTTGTACTATCGTGTTATGATAACGCAAATTAGGTTTCGAATCGCAAAGTTGCAGTATTTCGCCTGTGAAAACGCGTAGGTATAAATACCTGTAGTGATTGTGAAGTGTGAAGAAATACGTGATTTAGTGATTAAAACGTGTGTGAAAGCTTACAGTGAGTGTTTAATTAGTGTGGTGATTAGATAGTTTAACTATTTACACCAAAAAAACAAGTGATTTTGTGTTTTTTTTCAACCGACCGCAGCTGAGTCGTCGGATCACCCAGATGTAAACAAACAGTGAGTATCTAGGTTGTAATGAATGTTTTGATATGATGCTAATGAGATATTAATGAGATTGTGGTCTTATTTGAAAGGTAATATAATCTAGTTTATTTTAAAATAATAAAAAATAGTAAAAATGTTAATAGTTTTTGATAAAATTAATATTATAATAGCAACATATCCGTTTTTATCGCTGTTTTTCAAGTTCTACATTATGTTTGGAGTATCAAATTATAATTGTAAGTCTTGTGAATTAATGAATCAAAGATTTTTGTAAAGTAAATTTAAAACACTGACTGTCATTAACATGTCTGAACTGTCAAAATTTGGGTGTACTATTAGGAACACCTTTGCCTAACCCGTCGGGGATTACAGGCGTGATGTTATGTTCAGAACATATTAAGCTGTGTCGTGGATAGGAGACTTTTCTTCAGGTATTACTGTCTGAGTTCAGACAGCCTACGCTTCAGCATGATAACCATCTGATTCGGAAGTAAGTATTCCTCACTCACCTTTCCGCATTCAATCCATAACATAACATCTATTATCCCGAAGGGTTAGACAGACCAATACATGGGGACGAGCTGGACAAAACCAGCGATCAGTAGTCCACATTGGCCTTGGATCAAAACAATAGGCGAGACGACAAAAAAAAAACGAATTAGTCCGTCAGTTAGATTATCAAAAAATATTTGACCCGTGTTTTTTTTTTGTTACGTAAACCAAAATTGACGAAGATATGACACTTTTAAAAATCTCAATACGTCACGCCTAGGTATAATTTTTGCCTAGTTCTGACGTCACTAGCCCCCACTCCCGAGTTTTGATGCGTTTTATCTTTGTCAATATTCATTGATTTACAAAAACAAAAAATACGTGTTCATTAATTTCCAATACTCTAACTGACGGACTAATTAGATTTGCAATTTTTTTATTTGGTCGTCATGCCTATTGGAAGTCATGAGGAGAGGTCTTTGCCCAGCAGAGGGATGATGCACCTATACACCTACATTTTACCAGTAAATACAATCCGTTTGGGTCAATACGCATGTGTGTTGCTAAAGTAAAGTTGTTTCAATATCAACGTTATTTTGGCAAGGTTTTCTCAGAGGACGTATAAAAAACAAGAACTTCCATTCCTCGGACAATAAAACTAGATTCAGAGCTGTAATACAAAGTGTATTGAGAATTAGAGGGAACTACGCGTGATACATAAAATAAGAGAGAAAGAAACCAGTTCCTTAAAAACCAGAAAAAGATATTAATACCGGTCATGAGGTCAATTCCCAGGTCGAGCAAAGTGTTATTGGGTTTTTCCGTCAGGAATTTATTCGACTCTGACTGTCTGACTCGTGCCCGTTGGATGGCAATATTCTCCGTCTGTTCCCACTAGTTCAGTTGACCAGTTCAGTTAACTGAACTAGTGAGATTTCTTTTCTCCTTTGTTCAGTTGATTGAACTAGTGAGATTTCTTTTCACGTTTGTTCAGTTGATTGAACTAGTGAGATTTCTTTTCTCGTTTGTTCAGTACAGAAATCAGAGATTAATAAAAGCACATTTTTTCTAATTTATATTTAGAAACTGCGCAGTGAAAATGCATCGCATATGGTTTAAAAAATTCTGGGATTGATCTGATAAATGAAATACCGCCTTTCGAACACATAAAGTCTTGTATTTATCGACAAAGCAGCAAAGAAAACCAAGTAATTGCCCTATTACCGGCGAAATGAGGTTGTAGTATTAGGTACACCTCTGCTAAGCCCTTCGGGGATTATATTTATATTTTTTTTATCAATACTAACTGTACGGGTTAAAATAAGATAAAACTATGAAGATTTTGGAACAATGTATTATGAACGATCCTGTCATTTAAAGCGTGTTCCGAAATTGAATCGCTGCATTTAAACAAACATGCCAGTATAATATTTTGTTTTATAACATAAAACTATCAAACAAGACTCCATCTTGGCCTTAAGTCGGCCCTCTCACCTCTCTACGCGACTGTTTACCCTCGGCCCCCTTACACGGCCCTCCATATGAAGCCTTTACAATTCTCTATTTGCATGTCTTACTTCTTTGCTTTTCACTTTTTGATAGACTATCTTTATGTCAATAGATTGAGAGGTTTTTCTGAAGATTTCAGGTTATGGTTACATATAGATACTCACGCCTTTTTCTCATAGGGGTAAGCAGAAGTCACAGAACGCCAGCTGCTAAGATCCTTATCCACCTTATTCTTACTCCTGTTGTCCCATCCACGTTAATACATCCTATCTGTTTAACGATTACTACTTATAGTGTAGAAACACAGTGGGAGAGGCGCGGGCGGCGGGAGCAGATTTGGGTGTCGTAAACACTGCGGATACGCCGCTGTAACTATGTTCACACGCGAAGAAGCTGTGTGTTAAGGCCCTTCTAACCCTAAAATTAGCAACTTGTTTTATTAGGGTGATTACCTCTGTTGTAGTAAAGGTAAATTGAGAAATTTTAATAGTTAGACATCGTTGTGGGTACTGGAATTTCATAAATTCATTTGCTGGAGACATGAGGCAGGATCGGTGGATGTGGCGACGGTTTGGGGGAGGATTATGTCTAGTAATAGACGTTTTCCAGCTGATAAGTTGATGATGATAATGGTGAATCATTTTAATGCTGCGAAGAAATTCAGGTTATTAAGAATGGAAGTTGACTTTAAGGCGACTACAGGAGCTAAATTCGCAACTCTTTTTGTGATGCTTCAAATTTCGTTTGAAACACTGTTAGAATAAAGTTCTAATCAGCTTGCACTACAAAGCGGTTGTTACGTCAGTCACTGCGGCCGAATAGTGCGAAATGAGTGGTTTTTTGCGATTTACAAAAAATCGATTGATTGGGCTAAAAAAATAAAACAAATAAGGCTTGCTTTATAGTTAGTTCAGTTAGTATGCAAAGTTTCATGATCTAATTTTAAGTACTTTTTGAACACCAGCGGTTTATTGTTTGATTTGGAGGTAACTTTGGAATTTTTTTCTATCGAGAAAAGTTTATGGAATCGTGTTTTCGTCACACATAGGACTTAGCATTAATCCTCAACTTTACCATATATTTATTTCAAAATTAATGCCGCAGTATTTTAGGAGTAACGGAGGATCATGCTAAGCCATTTGAGGGAAATATAGCCCTTAACGACACCTGCTTCCGGATTCCGCCGCCCGCGCCGCTCCCACTGTGTTTGAACACTTAGTTGTGCATTAACGATTAAACACAAATAAATATATTGTATTCGTTATTATTCATCTATAGAAGTCTTCAAATTGAACTGTCCTATATCTATACATTGTCGATTCTGTTGTTCACAAACTAAACTTAATTTAAGCTATTGCTATCTTTTTCTCTCTAATAAAACGAGAAAGAGACGGACGTAATTTAGAGCTGTCAAATTTAATTGGAACTATATTTCCATACAAATGAAGGGTGCACGTAAAAACATGTCGACTAAAAACACTGTGAAGCGCAAGGCATAAAGTTTGACATCTCTAACCTAGTTCATAGCTATAGCCGTCCTTTTCTCGCACGGCCTTTTAGTAAAAGATAGCAATAGCCTAAATTAAGTTGTTTGTGCACAACAGAAACGACACCATTATCATCGAGATCGTTTAGGCCCTTATTCGGGTGTTTTGTCTGAACGGACCAAAATGAATTGACAGCGGTGTCAAAAAAAACAAGCTCCTATTTTCTATTCATTTCTGTCACCCTGGTACTTTTCAAAACAACAAATGATTCAATTTCAAAACCTGAATGTTTGCCAATAACAGGTAAGCCTTTTCATTAAAAGAGGTCTTACTATCATCATCAGCCTATTAATGTTCCCACTGCTGGGACACAGGCCTCCCCTCTATGAGAGGGAATGGGCTATAATCCACCACGCGGGCCCAGTGCGGATTGGTAGATGTCACATGTCTTCGAATTTTTTTTTTGGTTCTAGGAGATGCCGGTTTCCTCACGATATTTTACTTCACCGTTTTGAGAGCAGCGGTGATGAAATAAATTACACAAAGTAATGCGCCTGCCTGGGTACTGTTCGTAAGTCGGGGCCGCCACCACTGGGCCACCGCTGCTCCCTGGTTTTACTAAACCCAATACCTAAATCTTCTAAAACTAGCCTGCAATTGCACGATAGTACTGAGCTGAGGGCAATTTCACGCCCAGTTGCTCCCAACTTGGACAGACGTGTCCAGCTTAACCTAACGCTGGGGTTTTTACAATGCATAGGACTAAAGAGATGGGATTTCTTAGATTTAAATTGAAATAGCTTACTGCTAAGACATTGGAAAATCACGAGGTTGAACAACGACCTAGTATTTTCAGTATTAGTTATCTGCCTAGCCTTTTGCCAACTATTTTGGAGTCGACTGCCACTGCCCGTCTACCCTGATGCAGATGAATACCAGTATTTTACATAGTGCGACTGTCTATATCATTACAAACCATTATTAACTATAATAATAATAATATAATAATAATAATAATGTTTATTTCCAGTAAAGTGTTTACAAAGGTTACAAGTACAGTAATATGGTACAACATAAAGTGCATTAAGTATTATCTCCTGGCACCCAAACTAGGTTTATAGCCTGTGACTTGGGGACCAGTGATTCCATAAGATGGAAGATCAAAAATGTCAGTAAAACTGTTTTCACCAGTAACATGGTTAATATAAATTTAATTATTATTTTTGTGTTTAGAAAAAGAAAAGTAGAGTAAAAAATAAAAAATAATTCGTAATAAAAATGTTTGTGAGTGTTTGAGTTAGAGTGAGTTGGTTGTGGTAGGTGTAGTAGGTATGTTGTGTATGTGTAAGTAATGCGAAAGTGCAGTTCGTGTATGGTGTGAATGTGTCCTAGTAGATGTAGTAATGGTGGATGTGTGAGTAAGTGTGAAAGTGGAGCGGAGATCTGTCTTATGCATGTGGGAGGAGAAGTTTTTCGGTCTCGTCATATGATTTCTCAATTAGCCATTCTTTAACTGTGCTTTTGCATTGGTGATAATTTAAACTGTGGATATGGAGAGATTTATTGATTTTATTAAATAGAATATAGCTGAGGTAGGTGAATTGGTGTTGTGCGAAAGTTGTTTTGTGTCTAACTGGAGGAAGGGCAATGTCTGCGCGGCGTTTAGTACTTGCTATGAACGGCAGACGATGTTTCCTTAATACACATTGTAGTACATATAAGCCTCTCACTGTCAGAACCCTGCATTCCCTAAAAAGTTCCAAAGTAGGGTATCTATAGGGCTTGCCGAACATAACTTTGAGAACTGCTCTCTGGGCTCTCTCTAAATTCAGAAAGTATGTTTTGCAAGCGCCACCCCAAGCCGGCAAACAATATAGGAGAAGAGACTGACAGAGTGAGTAATAGACCATCATAAGTGTTTCCGAGTCAGCCGAACAACGGAGTTTCTTAAAGATGGAAATTAGTTTACGCGTTCGGTTAACTAGATTATCAATATGACTATACCAGTTCAGGTGTTTGGGTATCTAACATGATATCTGTTGGAAAGAATGGTTGAGAAGTTGTCTGTATGAATGCAGCAGGAAAAATACTACGATGAGGTTTTATTTATGTCCCCAAAAAGACAACCAGTCTTGGATTGTATTACTTGAAACAAAGACATTCAAATATATTTTTAGCTATAAGTATAAGTCTTTTTAAATCTCTTTGACAGGAACTTCAATAACATTATCCGTCACAATCCCGTGTCCGCAGTTTGTTCCACACACCAAGCCGGTCGTTTTGACCACCCACGAAAGCATTGTAGAGCAGTGTTCATATCAAATGTCATATACCTTGTAGGAAGGTCAAGGTGTTTTTATGTTTATATTTATATCGACATTTCTGGCCAAGTTCGTTGTAAGTATGAAATAAGGCGGATATAAACAGAATTCTACTACTTCGTTCCATGTAAAATACTGGTACTTATGCAACCGGTCCTCTATATTTGCCGTGTGGTTAGTGCCAAACCTGGTGTCAGAGTTTTTATGCCCCTCTGACTTGGCTTTACATGCCGTCGAGAAATATCTCTCAGGTACTGGGCTGGTTTACTCACCGAAGCAAGTGATAATTATACATAATGCACATGAATCCGAAAAATCAGAGGTGCGTTGTCTTGGGTTCGAAATTGAGACCTAAGCTTAAAATGTCACTTACGGGATATTTTCCTTTATTACTACAAGCAAGCAAGCTTATATCGGGAGCTCAAAAATAAACAATAATCACGAAAGATATCCCGCAAGTGATATTTTAAGTATAGTTATGAACCGTGAAAGCTTAAAACGTCACTTACGGGATATCTTCCTATATTACTACAAGCAAGCAAGCTTATATCGGGAGCTCAAAAATAAACAATAATTACGGAAGATATCCCGTAAGTGACATTTTAAGTATAGTTATGAACCGTGAAAGCTTAAAACAGTGTTTGAGACCTATGATTTAACAGTCCAGTGGTCACATCACTACCACTATGGCTATCCATTACTAAAACTTTCAAAAGTGTTATTTTATTAAAAGTAACTGATACCGTTGTGAAAGGTTTTAAAACTTTTAAGGTAGGTATTGAGTGTACGTTACTGATATTTTAAGTTCCATAAAACTTTATATTATTCTTGTTCGAGCTATTAATAATGACAAGGCCTTGTTAACCAGTTTATTACTAAGAATTGAAAATGGGACATTAAATATTTATTAATGGAGTGTTGATTATTCTTCGATAACTTTAAGTGCTGTATTTAAAAGGTTGTCTTTCGCTTGCCGAGCTAGCTAATTACAGTTATGTGCTTATAAGTAAATATAATGTCACGCCTGTCTTTCCACACGGGTTAAGCAGAAGTATGCTCAGTGTACGCCCATATTTTTCCAGATATGTTTTACCACTATTGCCGAAAAAGTCCGAAGTTATCGAATCAAATTTTAACGAATACATAACTGGCGAAATGTAGGTGTATTATTCTTCTAACTCTGCTTAACCCTTTGGAGGATACAGGCGTGTATTATTATGTTTTCCGATGTAATACAATAATACTATCCAACTGATGGCACCCACTCCGGGGTTGCGGGATTCCGGGGTTGCGGGACTATTCGAAAGAGATACCGTGGCCCCGGAACACAGAGGGCGATGAAGGAACATGGATGGGTTTTAGTCAGTAAAAGTCTGACACTCCCTCCTGCTCCGCCCAGAGCGGGAGAAGTCATTTGATGATTTCCCATTCGAAAAAAAAAAAAAAAAAAAAAAAGGCACCCACTCCTCTAATTCTCTACCAAAATGCAATATATCAACATTTGAACAAAAACATTCTTCAGAGGCAACAAACTTTCTAACTGATGTAAAATTATACAAAGGAACATTTAATTGCGTACAAGTTCTAAGGTTATCGTAAAATACAACTGTAGACGCGCAAAGTTTACAAAATTTCATGATAAAGAACAACTCAAGTTCGGTTTCATACATTTATTATGGAGTTGCTCTTGTTCAGGGTATAATTGTAGACAATATTCACTGTTGAATATTGGGCTATATTACAAAACAGCCTGTACAATACAATTACTAACACGAATTTGTGTGGTATACTGCAACTAAAAAACCCGACTACTAAAAACCACGCTCTAAGTAAAATCGACTCTTCCTATTTTTGAAGTCGGTTAAAATGTAACTTAAGTTACGCGGGTCATAAATAACGAATCGATTGACACCTTATTCATCAAAATCGGATGAATTGTTTAGGCGCTATGGAGGAACATACGTAAATACAAACATACTTGAACTAATAAAATCATAACCCTTCCTTTTGGCTTCGCCGTAGTTGGGTAAAAAAGGAAATGTTCATAACAATACTTGTGTTTACTTTAAAATAGTTTCCTTATTTTTCAAAACGGTTAAAACAATCTAAATCTGAAATAAGGATCTGCCCTAGTCTAGGTACGTGACCAACTCGGATAGCAGGCCCGACTGCTGCCCAGGCAGTGCTCGCTTCGCTCGCTCGGCTCGCGCATGTTGCTCACAGTACTACCCTAAGCTAGCCTATTTAGAAAGATGAACTAAGTTAGTTGCTGCGACTAACTTTTACAGATAGTTTTGTTTTGGGTCAGTAAAAACGGTGATTATCATTACAAGATTAAAAGTTATTAAAGGATCAATTAAGTTAATATTTTACCCTTTTTTATAAGGACTTACTATAACCATATTGGTAATGTTCTTCAGAAAGGTCAAGTGCGTAGTATTCGCAACCGGCGTGCGTGTATGACCGTGGATGGAGTATGTTAGGATCGTAGCAGGCAGGAGGCGTTCTGTGGTTTTTGCTTACTCCCATAGGAAAAAGGCGTGAGTTTATATATAAGGTGTATCTGTTCATACACGAAATCTCTTAAGGGGTCATTGTACTCATGGTTATGAACAACTTTTACTACGGGACGAAACCCTGAATCGCGAAAAAAAAAATTTGATGTTCCCTACAATATGTTCGCATTAACTCGTCAAAATGTATTTTTCAGGGTTTGGTCCCATAGTGAAAGTTTTTCATAATGATGTCTACAATGACCCCTTAAGAGATTTTGTGTATGAACAGATACAACTTATACAGCGTGGAGATTTCAATACGACTATAAATTAAACTTCGTATACCTTAGGACGTTCCCAGTCTACATACAAGAATTCATTTGAAAATATCCAGTAGTTTAGTCACAGGAGATTATTTTTCAATTTTAATATTTGCTACATGATGTATCTGTTATTAAGGAAGCACTGACAGGTTAACGACCCCCGCATCGGTAACATCAAAACATTAAAGACACCATGCCAACTCGCTACTTAAAATCTTTATAAATGGCGTTCTATTTTGTTTCCAGTTTTATGCCATTTAGTTTGTTTGAATTTTTTTTTAATTTTGAAGTTAGTATTTTTTCATTTATTGTCATATTATCGTCTCCACTCTGTGTATAATTATGTCTTACCCTTATGAACTCTGTTTCTTTCTTATTATTAACAATGAAAGTATCTATTCACCTCGTTGAATAACGTAATAAATGCAAAAGTATTATACTGTTACTGTTTCCATAAAATATTGTTCCCAAGCGGGGCACGAAAAGAAATAAATTGAAAGAGGGGGAACTTAAAAATGATTTGTGGCCCTCTCTTGTACAGTATCAGCTTCTGGTTTCGTTGATAAGAAATGAAAGTGATCATTCAAAATTAATGATACAACATAAATCATGTTGTCATCTATTTAGTCAGATACACGAAGGTCTGATCTGGTCTTTAAAATGGGTATCGTGATAACTGGAACAGGGATGCGGAGGTCAGATAGGCAGTCTCCCCGTGTAAAGTGAGGGTGTTTAGTATTTGGCATGCAGTTAGACTGGAGCCGACGTTCATTATCATCATCAGCCTACAGCAGCCCACTGCTGGCCATTGGCTTCTCCCATGCCACTTAACTCTATTCTCCGAAATTCTCATTCAGTTGCCACCAGCCACCCTCCGAAGATTGTCGCTCCACCGGGCCTGAGGGCGTCCACCATTAGATTTACTCAAAAACTTACTTAAACAACGTAACCTAACTTATTTAAAAAGTCACTCACCTATTTTAATAAATATTTCGCCTGTCACATTACACTAAAAGATAAAACCTTCTTAGAAGAAACGAGTATTGGATTGTTAATTTAATTTCTTCGTCTCTTTTTTTTCGTCTGCCGTAGCCATGATAAACTCAGGGATTTCATTTTGAAATTGAAAACGTCCAACGGGGAATTGAGGACCTAGACTAACTGATATTCTAAAATTACGATGATGGATCGGTAAAAAATGTGTTGTAAGCCGCCATAGAAAAACAAAATTTTTTGGAAACGACTGCCTCTAAGTAATGAAGGCCCTCTGGGCACGATCACCATCACCTGCCTTGCATCACCAAAGTCATCATCTGCCTTTTCCCAACTATGTTGGGGTCTGCTTCCAGTCTAATCGGATGCAGCTGAATACCTGTATTTTATAAGGAGCGACTGCCTATATGACCTCTACAACCCAGTTAGTACTTCTAAGTACGATCACCTTTGGTAAGACTGGTTGTAAGACTTTCGAGCCACTGTACACTGATTACCTGTAACGACTGTCACAGCTCTACAAATGTCAGCCGGACCAACGGCTAAGGTGTTAGCCCAAATAAACGGCTCCGCTCCTACCCGGCAAAAAGAGTATAATTCAAATGGGACCTATATGTTTTGCTCTTAAGATATACTTTACAAAGGCAACCGAGCAGTCTGACGCCGGTAACCTCGCTGACAGCGAGCTGTCTGCTAACTAATGTTGCCAATGTAAAGTATATATAAAAAGCAATACTTATTGCCCATATTTGAATTGTATTCTTTTTGCAGGGTGGGAGCGGAGTCGTTTATGTGGGCTATGAGCTTAAACGTGCTTTCCGAGGCACGGAGGAAACTCGGTATGTTATGGGTGGTCACCCATCCACGGACCGACCTACGGCGGCTTAACCTAAAGATTGATCCAAGCGGATATTATTATTTAGTCACAAGCTCCTCTGCTACTGATAAAGTCCAGGTGGAAAAATAACACTGCCCGACCCGGGAATCAAACCAAGGACCTCATTCTGAGCAGTAACGCTTGAGACCATTAGACCAACGAGGCAATAAGCACATCATTAACAAACTGACCTCGCTTTAATCGCTTTCAAACCAAGATCACACTTTAGCGATAAACAAAGACTCAAGCGAGACTTACCACACAATACCTACCCTTCACGAATAAAGCGAAAAGCGCTTTTTTTTTTCTTTTCTAAAGCCACACAGCTTCTATGAAGAATGACTGTCTCACTAACAAAACGATGGAATTTCAACCGTTGCTTACAGTACTAAGGTGGAATTTTCCATGGTAAATGATAGTTAATTAATTACGTAGACGCGTGATGTGGTATTAATAGAGTGTATAGCTATCATCACGCCTTAACAATGTCTTTTCTTACGGTAGGAGCCCATTATATTTTATAGGGTCATGGGTTCATCGGGTATTTTTAATAATAATAGTGGATTCTTGATTTTTCTATGGGAGTATTTAAATTTGAGCACCGTGCTGTAAAAATAACTTTTCTATTCAAATGAACTTGAGTATACAATTTGTAGACGGACGTTCACGAAGCCGTCAACCATGCATTATATAAATCAAACTAAGTAAATCTACGCAAAAAATATTGAAACTTCTTTTTTGAGGTGAAAATGGAATGCATTAAATAGTGCGGGGGTCGGTTATAACATTAAAAACACGTATTTAAAAAAAAAAAAAGTGAAAAAAATGAATCTTTAACCCCCAATATCTCCGTAACTGGAAGGTTCCCACATATCGTTCAGAACAAAAAATCATCGCTGTAATAACAGGTAGAACTATAGTTCTACCTGTTATTACAGCGATGATTTTTGAAAAAAAAAGGGCATTGTAATGCCCTTTTTTTTTCGGATGGTAATCATCAAATGACTTCTCCCGCTCTGGGCGGAGCAGGAGGGAGTGTCAGACTTTTACTGACTAAAACCCATCCATGTTCCTTCATCGCCCTTCGTGTTCCGGGGCCACGGTATCTCTTTCGAACAGTCCCGCAACCCCGGCAAACTTTAATGCCCATCGGCTACGTTAAGGGTATTTTTACACCCATCACACCTTAAATACCTTCATTTAACTCTACGGTGATTACAGGCAGGATGATACGTTATGTTTAGTACCCTGGAGACACTCCCGTAGAACAAAGATATATTCATGATCTCATTTACAAATAAGTAAAGACCTGAGTATTTTTACATCTTTTATTACGACTGCACTTTATTCTGTCCGAGAGAACTGAGTTACGCCCAGAGTGCAGCGTTGCATACAAATGGATGCCAACCGAACATATTATGAGCATTAGTATATATCATAATGATATCTTATTATTCGTTTATATAAGAATAAATGATACTTCAAAAGAAATCTTCTTACTTTATTTCAAGCGTCACTATAATCTTGTAAAATTTACACCACGTGTTTTTTCTCCAGAGGTTTAGGCATACGTATATCTATAGGACACTAATATTTTAACGTTATGTCGTTAACGTTATTTATACTAATATTATAAAGAGGTTTGTTTGCAAGTTTGTATGTGTGTGTGTTTGTGTGTTGGTAATCTTCGGAACTACTGATCCGATTCCGAAATTCTTTCACTAAAGGGAAGCTACATTAACCCCGAGTGTCATTGGCTACATTAAAACGTTCTAGTGAGTTAATTTCTGTACTACTGTACTGTAGATTTCATCAATCTATTTTCAAGAAATCTGAGTCAAAATAAACGATACAAATATTCTCAGTACATACAGCATGTATCAGAAAAAAATGTCAATTCTGAAACCAAAACACAAAACTTTAATATCTACTAAACCCAAATGTAAGGGTCAGCTGATTACTTTTTCGCGATTACAATATTGGTCCCTTATAGAAAGTTATTCAATTCGACGGTCTACATAATTTATATATTAAAGGGGCCACCCCCTTTAATATATAAATTATGTAGACCCCTTTAATATGACCACACTTTTGATCCTATCCTATCCTACTAATGTAAAGTTTGTGAGGATGGATGTATGTATGTTTTCGTACCACTTGCTCAAAAAAGTGACATTCTACGCCACAAAAAGCGAACATGACAATAGTCATTTTTAATCTGTTAAAAACAGGGAAAGAAAATTGTACTGAATTTCATTTATCCTCTAGGGGAGAATGTGATTTAAATTTGGAATACTTACCGAAATTTATACTGAACTACATCTGTGTTTACACCATTGAGTTTGTATATAAAGCATTATACATCTTTTTGAAAAAGGAATACGCATTTATTATGCAGTTATGATTATTAAATAAAATTACGAAAACCGACGAGGCCGTATGAGGTTGAAGCCTTTGCTTTTCCGGCAAAAAAATATTAGTGTAGGAATTTGCCGCGTTTTTGTTTTCTTCAAATACATAAACGTTAAGTTTATTTTAATTTATTTTTATAAATAAATTAATGTTCTAAAATGCTTTACTATTATTGTGTTAATTTTTTCGCAAATGGTACGAAAAGTAGAGTATTTTCCTCGGTGATAAAGCTGTCTAAGTCTTGGGTGAACTTAAATCCCTCGCTACACTCAGGACTCGTCTTAAATCCCTCGCTTCGCTCGTGATTTAAGTTTTTAACACCCTCGCTACGCTCGGGACTAAACCTCGAGTCCTTCGTTACGCTCGCGATTTAAATCGTCACCCGCGACAGAAGACACTCCTTTATCCCTTGGTTAATAATCTACTATTGTTACTCTTTCACGCAAAAACTATTGACGGGATTTGAATGAAATTTGGAACACAGATGGTTTATAACCTGTATTAACACATATTGGATACTTTTTATCCCGGTAGTACGATCCCGTGGGGCGTTACCGAACTTTATGCGGGCAAAGCCGCGGGCAGAAGCTAATGCTTTATACAGGCTGTAAACAACCTCATCACGAAGCCGTCAACCAAGCATTCTGTACATCAGACTAAGTAACTTTACGCAAAAAATATTTCTTAGATACGACTTTTTTTTTTGGGGTGAAAAATCACATTTTGTGGTAGAACTAAATGTTACGCACTCAAAACATTGTGCTGATGGATGGATTGAATAGTACGGGGGTCGTGGAGGTGTTTACAGTAAAAGTCTTACATTAAATCTTGTATTTAAAAAAAAACTTGTCAAAATGTTGTAACTTAGAACCCCAATATCTCCGTAACTAGAAGGTTCCCAGGTATGGTCTAGAACAAAAAAAATGATCACAACGATGGGGAGAACAAGTACCTTTCGGCTTCGTTATGGGGTTTTTTACACCCTTTATTCTGTGATTAAGAACTAACATACGCCCCAACACTAACGTTGTCACACCGCGTCATTTTTGCAATGTGTCGCGTCATTCGTTTCGCATTAGGGGCCAGAGGGGGAGAGTGGGGGGTGTTGCTTGATGTATACGTGTAATATCAACAACATTTGTACCACAATTTGTTGTTAAAGAGGATATACCTTTGGATATTGGAGAAGTTAGAAAACTACACAATATAGAAAGGGCACCGACGCACAAACGCTTATCACGTATTCAGTACATCATTCTAAATATAGCTGTTATTACACGGGTTGCAGACCAAGAGCTAAGCTAAGTTAGTTTAGCTTAGCTCGCATAGCTGACGCAGATTTTCATACTTGTGTCATAGTTTGCGGTCTGCACACAGGTATGGAAAAGTGCGAGGAGTTCCGTTGCCTATCTACGAAGTTCTTCATCAGATCTTCACCAAATTCAAATGTGACCACTTCAAGAAAGTACTCTTCCAAAAACTACCCAAATCGCTTCAAGTGTGCCTATAAAATTTGAAGAGTTCTCTCTATTTCTCCAGGATCCCATCATCAGATCCTGATTTGATCCTCATGGTACCTCCGTGGAAATATACCCTTTCAAAGCCATCTTCGAGTAATCGGAGAACATACATAAAAAATAAAAAAAGGTTCCAACGAATTGAGAACCTCCCCTTTTTGAAGTCTGTTAAAAAAACACGGTAAAGCAGTCGAAACACGGGTATAAAATAAAGGCAAAAAATAAAATACCATTAAAATTGATTCTACAACAGAGAAATGGCAACAAACTAGTAAAAGAGGAAAATATGCCATCACCGACTACGCGGAAATAAATACACACCTGACCTATATAGAACATATTTCACCACAGCAACAAATCGTGGTGAATTGAAATCATCATGAATCATAACGGTGACACATCACACGTTATTGTGACGTCATGCGACCAACACACACGTACTGTGTTTGCGATTTAGATTCCAAAAACATCCTCAAAGAGTTTTTGGAAAACACAACTTTGAAACTCACACATAAAGTTCAGATTGAGATACAATTTACAACATTTATTCATTCATTATGGCTTTCAGTAGGACTTAAATCATCCTAGTTTTGAGTGCTATAAAGTTGTTATTTTAAAGTAAAAAAAAAAAAAAAATACCAGCCTATAACTGTCTCACGGCTGGGCAAAGGCTTCTTCTCAACAGAGAAGGCACGAGCATTAATCACGACGCTTGTTCAAGACGGGTTGGCGATTTCAGACTTATATTGGTTATAAGTCCAGTTTTCCTCACGATGTTTTCCTTCACCGATGTCTGTGATGTCCAAGATAAACTTAGAAAGTACATATGAATTGAAAAAGTCACATTGGTACTTGCCCGGATTTGAACCCACAACCGAAGTGAAAATTGAAAAATAAGTGAGTGAGTGTAAGTGAAAATAATATCAATTATTTTAAAGAACGATTCGAATTGACTTCATATAAATTAAACCGTCCTCTGTTAAGTACCCATTTCATTTCATTGTTATTGTAAGCTTTTACTTTATGTTTCCAATAACAGAAATGGTTAATATGAGGGTCCATACTGTTATATTATGTAATGTAACATTTTTATGTACCATCACAGATTCACAGATTTGATGTTCTCGGAAAGGTTTAAAACGTGCGTAGCGTGGCGGTCGCAGTGGACGAGTCCACCTATATTTTCATAAAAAACGAACCTTAGTATAACCGTGGGCCGCTGTGTAGCGGCACCTTTGTCTACGCTACGCCACGTAGTCGTAAGCTACGAGCGCTACGCTGCTACGATACTACGACCTACTACACTGCTACGAATTCAGAGGCGAATTAAAGAAAACTTTGTCTATACAGTCGCCATCGTATCTAATCACCACAAACTGCCAAATTTTATCATTCGATTTTGAACTGAACCATCAACAATTTATGGTTTAAAATCATTTGGAGATATTTGACAGTTAGTGGTATTTTGATTTGCTGACGACTATACTTTGTATCAATATTTAGTACTACCTATATCGCTTTATTGCATTTGGTTGTTCAAGCATAGTTTGTTTATTCTAACCGCACAACGTCCACATCGTTCAATTCGCATTAGGGAACATGTTAGGATGGTTTAGTGCCTTTTCAGGCGGAAATGTCGACTGCGTGTTTGCAGCCTCAGGGCGTGTCCTAATTACAACGACGATCTTAATGATCGTCACGCAAAAATGCGAACATCGTTTCTGCTTTGAAGAATAAAGCGCCCTGAGCCGGATTTTTGGAAAAAAAGATGGCGAAGATTTGATTGCTTATATTGGGACACAGGGTTACTGCAGACACTTGTAGGTTTTAACAAGCTACTACCTAACTCACTAACAAGGCAAGTTACATAAATTACTTAAGTTATTATGTATTGGCCAAATCTTGCAACTGAATTTCAAACCAGGGGGTCAAACGATTGAGCTGAAAATTTGCATACACAATTGGTTCTTGTGACCATAGAATAGGTGCTGTAGCAGCAAAGGGTACTGCATCCTGCAACCATGCCTGGATTCATTTTCAGAATTAAAACTAATATACTACATAACATTTAATATGTCCGTTTTGTTTTTGTTCTTTTTAAAAGATGTCCGTGTGAATCGGTTTGTTCTAGGCAAGCGTGCTCCACCCTAGACCGTATCATCGTTTCACATCAGGCGAATTGCGGCCAAACGCAAGTCAAAAATAAAAGCGAAGTAGATCCTATTTTAAAGATCCCATTAATAATAATAATAATAAAATATCTCGACTTGGCACACGAGGTTCGCGACATGTGGAATATGAACTCGGTTATCATTGTGCCGATTGTCGTGACGGCCAATGGCCTTATAGCCAAGAGCTTCGATGACCATCTATCGAAGCTCTCTTTAGGCGGTTGGATCAAGGGCCTGATTCAGAAGACAGTACTCCTCGATACGGCTCGCATTGTGAGGAGGTTCCTGTCTCTGCAGCCCTAACCGCCGGTGGCTTGGACCCTACTCCCGACACCGGCGGACTACTATTTTTTTATATTTTTAAGTGTTTTATGTTTTTTTCTATGAAATATTTAAAAATGTAAAAATAATAAGATGTTATGATGAATAAAGGAGATAATAATAATAAAGCCATTTATTTCCCAAAGTATAACATATTACACTTTTATAACATTTCTTCAGTAACTATGTCATTCAGTATTATAATCTCATGCAACATAAAGAAAAGAACTAAATTTAACAAAAAATAACATCATAGAGTTGCTATTTAGGTCTTGGTAGCATTCCTGACATTAATGTTTCAATACCTAATTGTATTTATCGTTTCACATTTTATGATATTATACGCGTAATAGTTTTAAGATGAAAATCGCACAAGCAATTTCAAGAAAGATCCCATTATTCTACTTTAGATCCTTAAAATGTGGTTTATTGTGGCTCGCTATCAAACAGCCGTCCGTTGACACGAAGCACTAAATAAATTGCGCATGATTAGGGCTATTCGTTTTTCGGGACGTCTGAAAGGGTCCTTAATGTATCAAATCTGACGACGCCATAAAGTTTATATCACTATCTTTACGGTCTGTTTCCCTTTTGGAATGAGCAGGGATGTTTTTGCAAGGTATTTTGATATTTTGAGCTATTTTGGAGTTATTAATGGTCCAGGTAGTTGTTATTGGGTTTTTCCATCAGGAACACAGTAGCAGCCACGGAGTCTGGATTTGCGCCTGGTTGGTGGCAATAGGCTCTCCCACTATTACTTGGGACTTAAACGTAACTGGCGAAATCTAGGTGTACTATATGGTACACCTCTGCCTCATCCTTTGGGGATTACTTCGGGCTTCGGGCAAGCCTATTGCCATCAACCGGGCACAAATCCAGACTCCGTGGCTGCTACTGAGAAATTCCTGATAGAAAAACCCAATAACAATTTGCCTGATGCCCCGATGCCTCATGCTCAGGCAATCCTTATATTTCTGCTAACAATTATTATAATATTCCTTCTGATTTTTACTTCTTACCACTCGTCAAAGCAAACAATTAAATAAGAATTCATGTGATTCGCTAAAAAGAAATACGAATGGACAAAATTACTGGCAAGCAAGAGAGCTTGTCCTAATTAAATCAAATAATAAAACTCTGTCACGACCTCTTATAAAATGATTGCGCTGTTGGCACTTAAATATATACGACTTATATACGATGTTATAAGCCCTGGTTCGCTCAATAATAATTTTATGAAATAATCAAAGAATTAAACTGAAAAACGTGACCTTTTTACCTGGGGCTTCCGTAGCCAAATGGCAAAAAATGGAACCCTTATACACAATTCCAGACTCCGCGGCTGCTACTTAGTAATTACTGATGGAAAAACCCAATAACACTTTGCCCGACCTGGGAATCGAACCCAGGATCTATGCTTGCTTTGACGGCTGACGGGTTGTAGGAGTTATTTCCGCCCAATAACATTGAAAGAGCCGTAATTCTTGAGACCCTAGTAAATTCTTAATTTCCAAACCAAAAAAAATAAATACAGATATTTCATTTCGCAACAGAAATGTCGCCGTGATTCTTGAAATGAAATTATTTGCGCAAAAACGAAGGTATTTAGCGACACGACACGGAATATTCTTGACAATTTAAGACCTATTTTGCATGAAACGCTAATAAATTTTCAAAAGCAATTTTCATGCTGAATTATACAATCATTTGGTGCAATTTTTTTCATATACTTCAATTTGATCTTTGACAGTCATTACGTGTAGTCAAGACTGAAAGTCTGACAATTTGTGTTACAAAGGTGTATCGTATTACCCAGGATAGAGTTGTGGAGGTCAGATAGGCAATTGCTCCATGTACTGCAGGTATTCAGCTGCATCCTGTTAGACTGGAATCCGACCCTAATTGGAAAATGGGGCTTCAAAAGATGATTTTTAAAACAATTGTAGATAAAATGCACTAATTGCAGGGAAAAGTATAGTTTTAGGAAATCTCACATCCGCCTCGTACATATATTTTGTAGTCGCCTTTCACTCATCCTCCGAACATGACCAAACTATCTAAGCATGCTCTTATTGTAAGTAAAAATAAAAATAAGTTTATTGGCACAAAAAACTTTGTATACATTATCAATACATTCCACATAGGTACATTTAATTTTAGGAAAAGGCTGTACAAATGTTTAAAAACCCTGCCTCCTAAACTAGGGGGACCCTGTGACCTAGGAGTCAGTGTTCTACTGTAACTTCGTGTACAAAATAAACGTTTATTTGTATGATACGAGTAATAAACCTATATGACCTGGTTTAACTATGCTATGAATGTGTGAGAATGTGTGTAAGGGGGGGATGGCTGTGTGAGTGGGATGTGGTGTGGTGAAGTGTGGTGTGGTGTGAGGTGGTGTGGTGTGGTGTGGTTTTTCCTTTTTGTAGTATTATTATAACGTGCCCACATTATTTTAGAAATAAGATTTTCTGTACAGTGCATAGTCCTGATTATATAGCCAGTTTTCTAATGTGGAATTTGCTTCGTGTTTTTTTTTAATTACTTATTTGGATATGCTTATATATGCATATTTGGATATGTAAAATTAGGGATCTAGAGGATGAATTAGTCCATGCAAATGTCAAACTTTTAAATTTGAAAAAGGAAAAGGATCATACTCAGGCTTTGGAAACTGAACATTTGTATAATGAATTAGTTAATACAAATTGCAACCCTCATTCCATTATAACAATAGACCTTACAGGGGACTCCTTACTAAAGCATAACTACAGCCATAAAATTAGTCAAAATAAAATTAAGAAATATGCACGATTAAATAGAATCATTAAAAAATGTAATAAATATAAGAAACAACAAAAACACCATTCCAAAAATATTCAATTAAGGAAAGAACGTGTTTCTCTAGTTAATAAATTAAATAACTATCAGATTAAATTGGAAGATAGTATAAATATTTATGAAATTGACACTCAGCGCTTACAATCTGAAATACAGGCTCTTAATAAGTCGCTAAAATCATTATATAATAAATATGAAGGCTCTCAAAATCAAATTAAAGAGCATATTCTTGCTACACATGCCTTGGTAGACAAAGTGGACTCGCTGACTCTCAGCAACACTCAGTGTACTTGTCAGAGGGAATCCAGCAATGATGCCCTCCAGCTTGAGGCAACGGAGGACCCGTTCCTAGCTGTGAGTACTCAGGACTGTATTTCCACCCAAGATACAATACCTGACTTAGGTAATTTTGTCTCACCAAATAGTCTTGGTTCTAATCTTTCAGTTATGTTCTCTGATAGTATAGGTAGAGGGTTAGGGAAATTAATCAGTAATAACCTGAGTTATTGTACCCAAAATTATTGCATGCCAGGGTCAACCTACAAACAGATTATGGCATCGGTAACAAAGACTGTTTGTGATCCTAGTACCACCATTACTATATGTGTTGGTAATAGTTCCAAGATTAAAAAGGAAGACATCACTGACTGTGTTTCAGAGTTGTTGAAGTTAAATTGTAATAAAATAATATTGTGTGCTTTTCCATTTTTTGAAAATTTGGGTAATAGAAAAAACAACTATATACATATGTTAAATAACCATGTACATTTTTTAGTAGGTCACTATAGTGACAGACTTATATATCTGGATATCAACACTATTGTTGGTAAACTGAAGTCGACACGGGGTAAGGTGTATCTACCTATTAGGTGTAGACACAAAATAGCTCGGCTATTAGCTTATAATATTCACACAGACATAAATAGTATGTCTAAGTTTAGTTCTATTATTAACACTGCGACTATTAGTAGTAATACTAATGTACAGGTGACTTTAAATGAATATAGCATTAATGCTATAAATGTTTACAAACATTGTACTGAGGAGGATCCATGTGTCACCGTGGAGAATTCTCAATTAGGGTCTATTAGTATTAGTGATAGGGTCTTGTTGTCTGAGGATGGCACGGGAGTCTCCGGCCTCACTCCAAATATTAATTTAAACTAGAAAATGAGACAACAGGAGGTACGATTAACAATATTGTTAATCCTACCAACGTATCTTCTTGCACTCAATTAGTTAGCAAAAAAGGGCCTCAGCAGAACACTTTAAAATTATTCCACCAAAATATCCAAGGCATTTCTTCCAAATTATTAGAAATTGAATTGTTTTTAGAAAATGGTAAGTTTGACATTATTTGTTTTACTGAACATTGGCTAAAGGATTACCAAATGCTTATCAATTATGAGAACTATATGGTGGGTAGCTGCTTTAACCGTAAAACTATGCTTCGTGGAGGTTCCCTAATATTAATAAAAAATTGTTTTAAATATAAGCAACGTAATGACATAATAAGTCTCTCGGTTGAACATTGCGTTGAACTGTCCTGTGTTGAGCTAGATAAGCATGTAATTGTGTGTGTGTACAGACTCCCAAACTATCAAAACTTTTCCTTATTCGAATCAATAATGGAAGATGTGATGGCTAAACTTGCAGCCAGTAATAAATCTATAATTATTTGTGGTGATTTTAATATCGATTTTAGAAGAATGCTCAAATAGCAGTCGCTTATTAAATCTTTTTAAGTCATTTGACTTGACCAACACTTTTAAAGAACCTACTAGAGTCACTCCATCTTCTGCTACTTGTATAGATAATATTTTCTGCGATTGTGATTACTTAGATAAAGCAATAGTAAATTGTCTGCCTTCTGACAAACTGTTACCTTTAGGTGTAATACACCCCCATTGCAAAAAGTTCAAATTAAATTTAGACCTATAACTTCTAGCAGATTAAATACACACATCAAAAATGTCTAGGGATCAAGCATTTTTATGCGGATTTCTTGAGATTGAGATGTGGCTTTGTAATAAATTTATGATTTTATAAATTTATATGGATCCTTTTTGGTGCATTTCATAATTTGAATCAGGAACTCTCAATCAAATTCGAGTAAAAGATGAAAATAAGCTGTCAATATTTTCCCTATAAAAACATACAACGCATTGAAGACATTATTAGTGCTACTGTTTCCCTACTACTGATTAAAACCAACGTTATTATGGAGCGGCGACGTCATTTAAGCAGGGAAGAAATGCTCAGAGCCGTGGGAATGATAGAAGCTGGTTCCCGGCAACGTACTGTAGCTTTAGCTCTGAATACAAGTCAGAGTGTTATCAGTCGACTTTGGACACGTTACCGAAGCACTGGTACCGTGGCTGAGCGCCATGGAGGACGGTATCGCTGCACCACACGGAGACAAGACCGATACATTCAAATCTTAACTCGAAGAGCTCCAACAATAACCGCCATGATGTTAGCCGTGAGGCTTCATCACTCTTCAGGGAACTTAATTAGCGACCAAACAGTCAGAAACCGCTTGCATGAAGTGAACCTTCATTCCCGAAGACCGCTACGGGTACCACCTATAGCAATGCACAATCGTAGGATTCGATATCAATGGGCTCTTGAACACAGAAATTGGGCAGAAGAACAATGGCGTTTCGTGTGCTTTTCTGATGAGTCTCGTTTTGGTATGAGACCGGATACAAGACGTATACGACACTGGAGAACCCCTGGACGCCAACAGCGATTAAAATCCTGCCAGGAAGTCCATCCTTATAGTGGTGGAACCATCATGGTATGGGCGGGTATTTGGATCGGCGGAAGAACTGAGTTGATTTGGATCAGAGGCAACCTCAACGCTCAAATTTATGCTGAGACGATTGTATCAGACGTCATCGTTCCTCTACAAGTGCAAATCGGTCCCTTATTTCAGTTAATGCATGATAATGCACGACCGCACACCGCAAGAGTTGTAAGACAGACTCTCGCCGCAGCTAACATCAATGTCCTGCCCTGGCCTGCTCAGTCGCCAGACTTGAACCCGATTGAGCATGCATGGGATATGCTACAGAGAAGAGCTCTGCCGAATATGGAGGGTATCCAGTCGCAAGAAGACCTTTTTTTGTTGTTGCAACGAACATGGGCGGCCATTCCACAGCGTGATTTGGATGAACTCATTTTGAGTATGCCAAACCGATGTTCTTGTGTTGTTAGTGTTCGCGGTAGAAACACGGATTATTAATTGTTTAAGTTACCCAATAAAATTTTAAAGAAAACTGTTATTTCAGTCTTTTTTTCGAACTTTAATGTTAGTGGTTCAAATGTCAAAAATCCCTTTATTAGGAAAATGGCAAATTTCTTTATTAATGCAAAGGTGACTTGGTTTATCGTTACTGTGACAAACGAAAACACTTTATTTGATGAATCCTTAAAGAAAATTTTAATTAATATCAATCAGGAGAAAAGTTATTGCAAAAATATATGTTGATCCCTAGATACTTTTGATGTGTGTAGGTATAATATTTCGCTACAGAACAAGTTAAGTGTTATGAGCCTTGATGATATTAATATAGATCAATTGTATGATCGTTTCTTTTCAATAGTTCACACGGAATTCAATAAAAGTTTTGAAAAGAAGACAAAAAGTATTTGCCCTAAATTCATATTTAGTGATTGGGCAACTAGAGGTATCAGAAAAAGTAGGGAAAGACTATTTGAGCTTTATGGCCTTAAGCCTTTTATAAACACTGAAACTTTTAACAAGTATGTTGCTAAGTATTCAAAAATTTTTAGAAATACGTGCAAGGTTGCTAAAGCACTGCACATTAGCAACAAGATCAAAACAGCAGAAAATAAAATAAAGACAGTTTGGAAAGTTATAAATAACGAGACTAACAGGAAGAAAATACGTAACACTAGCTACACATTAGATACAGCGTGTGGTCCTAAAAGCTCAAATCAGGAAGTAGCTCAAGAATTTGTAAATTTCTTTACCGATATACCACTAAAAACAACGGAGGCTCTTATTTCCTCACCTGAACTCTCAATTGGCTTATTAAAGGCGAATGTGTCTGGCTGCCTGGCTGAATTTAAATTTAAACACATTAACCCTATGATAGTTATTAAAACTTTCCGGCAAATAAAAATCAAACTAACCGAAGATCTATGGGGAATGTCTGTCAAAGTTTGTACATCCATACTTGAGACTATAGCCCCTTACTTAGCTTTAATTTTTAATTTATGTGTAGACCAAGGAGTTTTCCCTGATTTAATGTAAAGTCATACCTCTTTTCAAATCCGGAGACAGTAAAGATACTAATAATTATAGACCTGTATCCGTGTTACCAGTTTTTAGCAAGGTTTTCGAAAAAGTAATGCTTAATCAAATGCTCTATCATTTTAACACCAACAGAATCTTACATGATCAACAGTATGGCTTCACCAAGGGACGTTGTACAACTGACGCCGGTGTAACCTTATTAAAGCACATATTTACTGCGTGGGAAGAGTCTCAAGACGCCATGGGAATTTTTTGTGACCTCTCCAAAGCGTTTGATTGCGTAAATCACGACACATTACTTTTGAAACTTGAGAATTACGGACTGGGTAAACTTGCACTTAGTTTGGTAAAATCTTATTTGAATGATAGACAACAACATGTTCAAATAAATGGTGTTAATTCACAGGGTTTAAAAGTAAAAATGGGGGTTCCACAAGGCTCAATATTGGGTCTTTTACTCTTTCTAGTATATATAAATGATCTTCCCTATTTACTGAAAAACCAACCGCAAAATATGGTGTTATTTGCTGATGACACTTCCCTAATTTTTAAGATAAATAGGCGGGCCCAAAATCTAGATGACGTGAATAATGCCCTACTTCAGGTCCAAAATTGGTTCACAGCAAACAATTTGGTATTAAATGAAAAAAAAACCAAATGCATAAGATTTGCTTTACCGAATGTTAAAAGTAGTGATTGTGATATAATATTGAATAAAGAGAAACTTGAATTCGTAGATAAAACGGTTTTCCTGGGGATTACGCTTGATTCAAGGCTACAATGGGGTTCTCATTTGACTTCTCTTGCGGGGCGGCTAAGTTCAGCAGCCTATGCCATTAGAAAAATCCGTCAGTATACTGATGTAGATACCGCTAGACTGGTTTATTTTAGTTACTTTCATAGTATAATGTCTTATGGCATTTTACTGTGGGGACGGGCTGCAGATATTGAGTCTATATTTATTCTACAGAAAAGAGCCATCAGGGCCATATATAATCTTCGTAAGCGCGATTCTCTAAAGGAACTGTTTAAGGATATTGGCATCATGACCGTACATTGTCAATACATCTACGAAAACATAATGTACGTCAGAAAAAATCTGCACCTTTTTGGTAAAAGGGGTGACAGACATAATTACAGTACTAGAAATAGGGACCAACTAGTTCAGCCAGGTTTCCGACTCGCTAAAGTAGACTCATCTTTCATGGGGTACTGTTTGAGATGCTATAATAAAATTCCACAAAGTATTCTTGAACTGAATGAGACGAAATTTAAAACATGCATTAAACGCACACTATGTAAGCAAGCATATTACAAGTTGAGCGATTATATCGCTGATAAAAATGCTTGGCTCAATGCTGGTCCTGCTCCACAAGGACAGGGGCGCATAAATTGATAGCATTAAAATGTATTGTTGGAGCTGCTGAAGATTGTACAACTATCTTTGCATTGTATAGATTCAATCTCCTTAGTATTATATAAATGCATAGCTCATATTGTGTGAGTACTATGTACTAGAAAGCTATCATTCACTGGAAACCTACGTCTTTTCTTGACTTGAATGTGCCCTGGCGGTTTAGAGTATGTCATGCTCACTCAAATGTCTCGCTGATGGTGGCGCATGTGTCGGATCATTTAGTTCCCTTCAAAATGGTTGAGTTGAATGGTGCTGATCCATGCGTCATGTCCGTGAACGGGCGCTGTCAGTTGTGACTGGTCATCTCTTAGTTGCCATGGCTTATTTGAATGAATTATTTTGAATTGTATTTTTTTTGTTTGTGTGTTTTTGCTGTGGACACTTTTAACGTGCACATCTTGCTACATTGTTCTCACATAATATACCATCTGAACATGAATGATGTAACCAAGATTTTGTAACAATATTCTGATTTAAATGGACACTCCCATGGAGTTTCTTGCCCGTTCTTCTCCATAGAGATCTACGCTAGGGAATGGGCAACTACAGTACTTTCACAGTTTTTATGTCTTGTGACTGGGACTGTAGCTACATTTAATTTTCATCTTTGTTTCGACAATTCAAAAGTGCCTGTAACTGGCTTACTTGAAATAAATGCTTTGATTTTGAATTTTGATTTTGCTTGTTGACCCTTCTGTAAATGAGTGAGCTTATTACATAAAGCTGGCGGCCAGCGAAAGTGTTTTGTGAGAGACAGATGGACATGTAGATTTTGCTTTACGAGTGGTTAAATCTATTGGAGGAACCTGTCTATGCTAAGGGTGGCACATTAAGCACAAAGAGCTGCCGCACAGCACAGTACAGTACAGTGCACAGTACCCATTTTTTTTTTTTTTTCGGATGGGAAATCATTCGGATGAGTTCTCCCACTCTGAGCGGAGCAGGAGGGAGTGTCAGACTTTTACTGACTTTGTGTTCCGGGGCCACGGTATCTCAAGTGCACAGTACCCTGAATTCCGAATGCAATTGACTTGTGGGAAAAGTAAGAATCGTATACTTTATATTTTAGGAAATCGCGATATATAAGCGATTCTTGGACTAATCAGCCCCGTTACCACCTCGCTGACTATCTAAAGTCTCACATAGTTTACACAAAAAAATAAAAATAGAATATTATACGCTCATTATTTTCATAAACTTTCAATAAGAATATTAAATATCACGAAAATAATGCCATTTATATTTAAAAAGACTCGCCCCACTAATTATTATCAAACTTTGTTTTAGATCCAAAATTAACACATTATACCCTAGGGGCCAGTCTTTGTCCCTGTAATAAATTAGTCTGCAGACTTTATTAAAAGCGGGTTGAAATTCTATGAAATTAATGCACCCTTTTTTGTTTCATCCCTTTTTTTAAAACTGAGTTGTTAAATCCCGGTACCAAAAGAGCTTAGAACTGGATTAGGGGTCAGTAACCTACCGTATTCGGGAGAAAATATCCAGTTTTTAAATAGGGTTTGTAGAGTTATAGATGACTGCCCAGGAGTGCAAATGCGGTGTTGCTCCACCAACGATGGGATACTAGATATCGTTGCTAGCTCATCACAGGAGCTAATGGACACTACGGAAAGTACCAAACTCTTCACCAAATTTTGTCAAATCAATTTAAATTGTCATCGACACACTAGGAAGAAGACCGGTTTTATTTTAGGCTTTATCCATGTTTCAATGAATTATTCAGTCATCTTTATTTTATTTTATTGTATTCAATTAAAGTGATACAAACAACGAAAACCATTTACAAGCTTCCACATTTAGGAATAAACCATTGTTGCACGAACTACTAACTAAGCATAACATAATAACAATGAATAGGACTAAATTAATACTATTAAATTTAACTAATAAATTATAAATTTTCACAAACAACACTGCTTTTAGACAATGCAGTACTAATTGTCGCTAAGCTGCACGCAAACGAATCAATTGATGGGTGTTCATTCATTACAATTTTTTTAAATGCTTTGATTGAACGAAGCAAAAAGGAATTGCTACGGTAAACTGTGCGAGCGTAAGGAGCACGAAGAAGATTTATCAAGCGAGAATGGCGTGGTGGCACATTCGGGGACTTAGCTGAGCTTAGAAAGAAGTTCAGGTGGCCTACCATGACATCTTAAAGCAGGATCGTTTTAATCTTGTTCCAGTGTGGGAAAGAGATGGCGCTAGACGTCCTCTGTAGCTCCGTCTCTTACCCACACTGGAACAAGATTAAAACGATCCTGCTTTATTTTGTGTCCGTAGGTGTGACATCACAGTGGGCCCTATCAGAATCCCAGCGCTGCGGTATTTGTTCTTCATTTATCGCAGCATCATGCTGAGATAGGAGCCTTTTTGGCCTCGCACAGGTCTTCATTTTATTATTTAGTTTTAGATTCTTTTTTTTATTATTATTCTTTTTGTAGTTCCTGTGCTTGTCCCAAATAAATATTTTTCTTTCTTTCTTTCTTTCTTTAAGACGTCATGGTAGGCCACTAGGACACTCGATCCTATTTATTATCATCATCTGCCCAGCCTATTCAGTTGCAGCTGAATACCAATATTTTTCGTGAAGCGATTGATGTTGCCTATCTTAACTCCCAGAATACTGAGTAACACAATCATGACTTCTTGGAAGTACAGGTTGTCAGATTTTCAGACTTTGACTATCCGTAAGTTCGTAAGATCTAAGAATGACCATTGTGACAGTATTATTCGATGCAGAGAGGCTTGTACTCGTAGTTTCATAATTTAATTGGATGATCACCCACCCATCTAGGGGCTGATTTCGGCAATCGTAGCTTAACCTTTGAATGACCCGTGCGGCTGTCATTGTGTATGTGTGATCCACTGTTTCGTTTAGTTTACAATCTATAATATTAAACACCCCATTTTTTTAATACAGCTTTAATTTTTCATTTGGTTTTGAATTCTACCAAATCGTCCCAACCGACATCAAAATTTCTCCCAAATTTCAAAGTAGTAGTAAGTATAAATCAAGGGTATCAATGTGTATGGTATTGGTTTTTCTGAAAAGTAATAAACCACATTTTGAACGTTGTATTAGTTTGACGTTTTCCACAGAATTTGATATTGTGGGTTGCCTCGTTTTGACAGAACGAAGCCCAATTTAGTATCCTTTCTGCAAATTCCTAATTCCTATGCCTCCCGCACTGCGGACTGCGTACTCTATTCAATTATTACGGTAATACAGACATAATGTCGGCCATTTTTGTTAACAACCTCTAAAAGTAGCATTATACAGGAATGTAGATTATTTTAATAAAATGTTGTAGGGTCTATTAACTTGGAATGTTACGGCAAATGTTATTTCCTCTGCTTTTGAGAGGGTGCAATGTTGTTTTCGAGTTTTAGTTACAATTAAATGTAATTTTAACTTAAGGTGGAAATAATGCTAAAAACTGTTTCATGAAAAACTCATTCAATGGGGTTAAATGAACTTAGAGAGTAGTATTGATGATTTAAATAATCATAATTCCTGTAACTACATACGTGTTAGTTGTGCGAATCATATTTTCATCAATATACAACCTGACACAGTCAAATTGCAAAAACATAGGAAAATTTGAATTTTACAGGCGAGCCTTGCGTTTTCACTTTAACTCTCGTCTTATAGATCGGCATTACGGGAATGACGTTTTGTATTGAGACATCTGACTTACTTTTTTTTCTCGAATCAATGACCTGTACAGCGCTGACTTATTCTTTCACCTCGATGACTTGACACAATTTTAATACGACTTACTCAGTAATAGGTTAAAATTATTTTAGGATTCCTGAGATTGTGGATTTCTAATTTTATATAATTATGTCCTTAATGCTCCTGTCCGTATGGTGTCGGACGTAAAGAATAGCACTATCCCATATCTTCCCATGGGTGTCGTAAGAGGCAACTAAGCGATTACCAGAGAATGGGCAGCAGCCTTCTCTGTGTCTTTTTGTAAAAACTGTACTGCGATCGCCAACCCGCCTGCCAAACGTGGCGATTATGGCAAAACCCCCCAAAATGGATACCGCATTACAACCACGGGGCCTAGTACCCGTCAGCCCGTCTACCCTCGACTACGGCAGCGGTCGAGGTTACGGTGTGGCAAGGGGTGCGAAGAATCCCCGGATGGGATCCGGCTGCCTATACCAACGACTGTACCTGGCAACGCTATAACGTACGCACACTCCGGACCGACGAGAAGATAGCGGAGCTCGAAGAGGAATTGAGCAGGCTGCGATGGAGTATTGTCGGATTATCTAAAGTCCGAAGAGAGGGGGAGGACACGATAATCCTTAAATCCGGCAACCTGCTGTATTTCCGAGAGGGTGACCGGCAGTCCCAGGGTGGTGTTGGGTTTATCGTCCACAAGTCCCTTGTAAACAACGTGGTGAAGATCGAGAGTGTGTCGACTAGGGTGGCGTACCTTATACTCAGAATATCCTCAAGATATTCGCTGAAGGTCATACAGGTCTACGCCCCGACCTAGGCACACCCCGACGACGAAGTGGAGACCATGTATGAGGATATCTCTAAAGCCATTCATGGTCTCAAAACTCAATTCACCGTTGTCATGGGGGACTTCAACGCGAAACTGGGCAAACGAGACGGGGATGAGCTGCAAGTGGGGCAATTTGGAGTTGGACGTCGGAACTACCGGGGCCACCAACTGGCTAGATTTATGGAAAAGGAGGACCTCTGTATGATGAACTCCTTCTTCAAAAAGCGTGAGCACAGGAAGTGGACCTGGCAGAGCCCCGATGGTGCAACCAAAAATGAGATTGACTTCATCATGTTAACCAAGAAGCAAATGTTCAATTATGTCTCTGTGATCAATTCGGTGAAAACCGGGAGCGATCACCGCATGGTAAGAGGCACATTGAACATCAATGTCAAGCAAGAAAGGTCTCGACTGATGAAGTCTACGCTCCGTCCAGCACAGATCCAATTCCAAAACCCCCAGAGCTTTCAGCTTGAACTCCAGAATCGTTTCGAATGCCTAGGAAGCTCAGTGGACGAATACAACGATGGGTTCGTGGAAACTATCCATACGACCGGGTCGAAGTTCTTCAAGACACGTCGTACAGACCAAAACAAGAGACTCTCCGATCAAACTCTCAAGCCCATGAAGGAGCGGCGTGAGATGATTCTGCAGTCTTCAGACGAGGCGTAGAAATACCGGTAGCTCAATAGACCTATCTCTAAATCCTTGAAGAGCGACCTCCGCCGCTTTAATACCGAGCGTATTAAAGACGCTATCGAGCGGAACAAAGGCTCCAAGGTATTAACTAGAGATCTGGCTATTGGGCAGACGACCGACGATGGCAGGATCTTATCCGCCAAACCGGAGCTTCTGAGTGAGATCGAGAGCTTCTATGGGCAGTTGTACACGTCAACCAGTAAACCCGTCGTAGATCTAGCAAACGACCCAAGAGCTAGTCTGACCCGACCCTAAACGGAAGACATCCCGGACGTCAGCCTGTACGAGATTAGGATGGCTCTGAAACAGCTTAAAAACAACAAAGCACCGAGTGATGACGGAATTACGGCCGAACTCCTGAAGTCGGGTGGAAAACCAGTACTTAAGCCCCTTCAGAAGCTGTTTAATTCCGTCATACTCGAGGGAAACGCCACAGGCATGGTGCAGGGGTGTGGTGGTACTCTTATTCAAGAAGGGTGACAATGCCCGTCTGAAGAATTATAGGCCCATCTCACTTCTAAGCCATGTCTACAAGTTGTTTTCAAGAGTCATCATGTATCGTCTCGCGCGCAGGTTTGACGATTTTCAGCTTCCCGAACAAGCCGGTTTCCGAAAAGGCTTTAGCAGCGTGGACCACATACATACGCTGCGGCAGGTTATACAGAAGACCGAAGAGTATAACCTGCCTCTCTGTTTAGCGTTTGTGGATTACGAGAAAGCCTTCGATTCGATCGAGACCTGGGCTGTACTGCAGTCTCTCCAACGGTGCCAAATCAACTACCGGTACATCGAGGTGTTGAAGTGTTTGTACAAAAACGCCACCATGACAGTCCGACTTCAGGACCAAGCCTCGGAACCTATCCTTCTGCAGCGAGATGTGAGACAGTGAGACGTCATATCTCCGAAACTGTTCACCGCTGCACTGGAGGATGTCTTCAAGGTTTTGGACTGGAGAGGGCTAGGCATCAACGTCATTGGCGAATACATCACTCACCTTCGGTTTGCCGACGATATAGTGGTCATGGCTGAGACCATGGAGGACCTCAGTACAATGCTCGATGACCTTAGTAGAGCTTCCGAAAGAGTGGGGCTAAAAATGAACATGGACAAAACCAAGGTCATGTTGAATGCCCGTGTAACACCCACTCCTATTAAAATCGGAGACACTACACTCGAAGATGTGGACGATTGTGTGTACCTGGGACAAACGGTCCAGTTAGCTAGGTCTAACTTGGAGAAAGAGGTCAATCGTCGAATCCGACTCGGCTGGGCAGCATTCGGGAAGCTGCGTGGTATCTTCTCGTCCAACTTACCGCAGTGTCTCAAGACCAGTCTATGACCAGTGTGTGTTGCCAGTGATAACATACGGGACCGAAACGTGGTCGCTCACAATGGGCCTTATCAGAAGGCTTAAAGTCACCCAAAGGGCAATGGAGAGGGCTATACTCGGAGTATCTTTGCGTGATCGAATCAGAAATGAAGACATCAGAAGCAAGAGAACCAAGGTCACCGACGTAGCCCGAAGAATTGCCAAACTTAAGTGGCAATGGGCAGGGCACATTGCTCGCAGAACGGATGGCCGATGGGGCCGAAAAGTTCTGGAGTGGCGACCGCGAACCGGAAGACGTTGCGTTGGAAGACCTCCCACTAGGTGGACCGACACCTGGTGAAGGTTGTGGGAATCCGTTGGATGCGAGTCACACGGGACCGGTCAATGTGGCGACACTTGGGGGAGGCCTATGTCCAGCAGTGGACGTCTTTCGGCTGAAATGATAATGAATGATGTCTTTAATAACAAAATTAGATTATATGATCTGAAAATAAATGGTTTAATCGATAAATGTACAATTCGTAAACTACCTAGCATTCTACAAAATGCCTTATTCTTAAAATGGCCAATTCGCAAAAGACTTGTGCTTGAAAAAAAGCATGTTCGGATGATCAGTAGATGTAATTATATCTGTTATAATCAAAACTGTAATTCGGACAAAATCACTTTTGACTGGTGTCTGTCAAAATCCTTGTGAAGTTAAAATGCGTTTTCTGCATTAAAAATATATTGTTTTAGAACGCCTCAGTTACCTAGTCTTAGTCTTAGAATTACATGATGTTTTTCAAAGGGTCACAAAAAAAAAAACCTAACAACCTAATAAGTTTCTAAGTAAATGTTAGTTATTGAAACAGTTTTCACCGCACAAAAGTAGTTTTGACTGATTAACAATTTTGACTGTTAGCCACGAATTCAAGAATAAAAGGTACAAGTTTAGTAATATTTTTCAGGAGCTATCAATCAATATAATTATTTCAATGTCAAACAAATGGATGTGGTCTGTTTCAGAGTCGCATCAATCTATCAATCATGTCTCATTAAATGATTGATACGGATAGATATGGACAGGTGTGTGGGTGTGGTAACACCTATTATAATCCCTTGTAAGCTTGTCATTTGTCTCTGATTGATTCTGAAATACATATCAGGGTGTCCCACGGCTATGACACACGAAAAAAAACTACCTTAAATGTTGTAAATAGGATTTTTTTCTGAAAGTAGACTTCATTTAGATTTAAAAAATAATTTGAACAGAGTTCAAAAATAAAGGGATAATCGTAATTGATATTTAGAGAGATATTTTTTTTCCTAAAGAACATACCATCTTAATTATAAGGAAGACGTACGTTGAACTGCAAACTGCAAATGAATGGGTTCGATTCCCATAACCCATTAGGTAATGGGAATCGAACCCACAAAAATCTCGAAATGTCACATTGCGCCACATCAATACAAATTCGCGTAAACCAAAGACCGATCTCTAAACTCTATCAGCATCCCATCAAATTAGGCACGCGTAACACTCATGGTGACGTGTCAGTGACGTAACAGTAATGGCGTCATATGCCCTGACGAGGCGCGCCTCTCAATGGCGTGACTGCTATGAAAGCAGTTATGGTTTGAACCATAATTCGCGGTTTGATTGTACTGAAGTGATTATTTCTAGGAATTGACGATTGTTTCGCTCGTCTTTAATAACAGAGGGCTAGGTTTGAAAGAGGGTAGTTAATATTGGTGCAAATTAGAGGTTTAATTAATAACAATTGTTTTCTAACACTTTATTTATTTATTTATTTACCACTTCAAGCACAAAGTACAAAAGCGAACTTAATGCCATATGCATTTTACCTATTACTTTAGGACTTCTAAACCTAATAACACTTGACCGACCTGGGAATCGAACCCAGGACCTCACCGACTGCAGTAACGCTAATGACAAACGATGCAGTCTCTAATAAAGTGAAATAACATTCCCTAATTGATTTTTAAACGATAATAATGGTTTAGGTTAGGTTACCACCTTCAGCAATTACACCACAAAATAAACCACTTAAAGCCTTAGAGTGTATATTAAATTACCCTTGGTGAACCAAGCTGGGATATGAGGTGACCCTAAATCTGATTAACTTGTAACGGGTTTGACCCTAATAAATAATAATAACATTTAAGTGTTATTTATAACCTATGCCATAAACATCGCTGGACCGGTAAACAACAAAATAAAGCAATTTTGGAGGGTTTAGTAACCCCATTTTCCGAATATATTGGTTCATGTGACCATGTCTTATAAAGCTGACCTGATACCGTCCTACGGAGCTGTGGTAACCCACAGCTTTGATTTAGGCCCAGACGGAAGCGAAGCGTAGACCAAGCACGTTAAGCCGTTAGTCTCGGCTGTCATTTTTAGATCTTTGACAGTCGTTACAGGTGGTCAGCGGCCCGAAAGACTGACAACCATTCTTACGAAGAAGTATCGTTTTACTCAGTACTGACTGGGTTGTGGAGGTCAGATCAGTCGCTCCATGTAAAATTCTGATATTAAGCTGCACCCGGTTAGACTGGAAGCAGACCCAAACATAGTTGGGAAAAGTCTAGGCAGATGATGATCCCCGATAGAGAATAAATAGGAGATCAAAATGTGTAAGTTTATCATTTATGTTTATTAGCCAAAGGATCAATAAAATTATTATGTACATTATATACATGGTATTGTCTAACGGGCTGGTGTCGGCAACTCCACGTCAAAGCCCGTATTTTGCGTATGGGCTATAATCCACCACGCGGGCCCAGTGCGGATTGGTAGATGTCACATGTCTTCGAATATTTGGTTCTAGGACATGCCGGTTTCCTCACGATGTTTTCCTTCACCGTTTTGAGAGCAGTGGTGATAAAATAAATTAAACAAAGTAATGCGCCTGTCTGGGTTCGAACCCATGACTTACTGTTCGTAAGTCGGGGCCGCCACCACTGGGCCACCGCTGCTCCATTATATACATACTACAACTAGAACTATATATAATTACAAAAATAAAAACTAAAAGTAAGTACCTATACAACGACGTCAATAGCCGTCAAAGTACTCCTCCGCATCGCTGTCACTCGGAAACGTAACCAGAAGACCATTTATTAATAGGAAATATCACCACGTTTGTAATATTATATATCTGTATCACTTAATTGCCTCGAACGAACACTGGCAATTAATAAAATTAATAAACGCTCGACTACTCTCAATAACAATCAAGTAATTACTAATTATGTAGTCGGACGCAGTCAGTGTCCGTAATGACCAATCATTACTGACATCAACCGGACAATTATAGGTAGTTCGTGATTGTTGACATGGAGTTTGTTAGGAAATAAATTGGCTTATTTAGTTTACAGTTTCACTTTAACACAAATAACATAACATCACGCCTGTAATCCTCGAAGGGTTTGGCATCGGTGTGTCTTATAGTAGGTACACTCATATTTCGCCAGTTATGTTTAAGTCCCATGAAATAGGGGCGAGTCTTTTGCTATCAAACGGGCATCAATCCAGACTCCATGGCTGCTACGGGGAAATTCCTGATAGAAAAACCTAATACCAATTTGCCCGACACGGGAATCAAACCCAGGACCGCATGTGCAGTAGTAGTAATCGAAGGCATAGCCATGCTTTCTGTAAAACATTTCAGTTAAACTGTAGGTGCCACAAAATCCTTCCATATTTCAAACATCGTTTCTTTAAAAGCTCAGTTCCGCAGTTCACCAAACTGTCTCCGTCAACTCTTATTCCTGGATTTGGAAACTTTTGTTTTTACCCTTCTCTCAAAGTTTCGGGCTGCCAAGTAACTTGTGCCATCTTTTGCGAAATTATTCGTGTTTTCTCGAACGGGTGTTAGGTTAAACGAGGGACATACTTTGCGTGCCGTATTCATGAAAATAAGCAATTTTTATAACTATGTGACCAACACAACATTATGTTTAAAAAAAAAGCTGTTCGATACATTTTTATTGAGTTAGTCTCTTAATAAAAGTTGTTCATTGCATAGTGAACTTAGCATGAAAGTTTTTTTTAACTAAGGATGGGTTTATTTGTTTGAAAGGTAATTTGTAAAGAGGGGTAAAAGAAGCGATGAAAGTTTGTATGGATTTTCATTTGTTATGTTTTTATGGAAAATCACATCCGACACACGCCTTATGTCTTATACCTTGGTTTGTAATAAAACAGATAATGTTATTGGCCTGTCAAAATAGTAGGTACTGTTCGACTTGGTCCGGTGAGGGTATTCCGATAAAGCTGAGTGCGACTGCGGAGCTTCATCTCAAACCGTGACCCAACTCCTGACCTGCTCTTTGTGCAACTCCACTTACACTTTAAGGGACTTGTCTAAAACCACCACCAACGCCGTCGACGTGGCTGAGTTCTGGTTGAAACAAATTTAAATACATAACAATGGGAATCATCGACACGAAGAAGAAGACTGTAAAGGTTTTATAACCTTCAACCAACCATAAATTAGGCCAGCTGCTTATAGCTTACATTCGGTTTCTCAAAGGACTTTGAGTAATTTAGGAAAGAAATAGTTCACTTCAGTACTTACGGGATAATATCCGTGATTTTCTCTTTCTTTGAGCTCCCGATATTTCGACGCTGTTGCAAGCATCATGATCGCTGGACCATAGGTCTCCACTATCAAGAAAAACCTAGTAATACCGTGAGTGCGTTTTGTCGTGAGTTACAATCGAGTTCCAGTAGTGCGCGTAATAAAAGACTGAGAAAAAGGGTAGACAGATTTGTCTGCTCATAATAAATAATATTCGCCCCACCCGCATACCTCTTCAGTAATCCCGCGGTCATGATGCTTGCAACAGCGTCGAAATATCGGGAGCTCAAAGAAAAAGAAAATCACGGATATTATCCCGTAAGTACTTTAAGTGTAGTGAAAAGCCGTGAAAGTCTAAAACACAGTTAAAAATAGTTCTTAATGTTGGCACTGACTGGGTGTGAATTGAATTTTATCCTTGTGAAAGTGTGATCCATATTTTAAAATAGATTGATGAAGTCGATGAAAGCCCTTTTATTTAAAGTAGAATATGACCTCCACGTCTATAATCATACAGTTCTGGACTACATGTTCGACAACCAACATTTTCTCAATCAAATCAAAAACAAACTTTATTTCTCATTGAATTTCACCCCAACCAACATTCCTATTAAGCTATTTGTAACGAACAACCTGACAATCAACCTAAAAATAACCACACGCTACTAAGAAACCCTTCACAGTCGTATCGCTTCCTGCTTCAGTATAATTACTTACGCGTAAGGCCAGCGGTACCTTCACCGGAACGTATCTGCTAATTAAGTTATACGATAGGGATGGCTATTTTCATTCACCGGTATATCTACAGGGTGTAAACCTTTCACGAAGCCAAGCTACCAAGCATTCTGTACATCAAATTAAGTAACTCTACGCAAAGAATATTACTGGGAAACGACTTCTATTTGGGTGAATAATTACGCAAAATATTGTGCCGATTGATGCATTGAAAACTACAGAGGTTATGGGGGTATTTAACATAACATATCATAACGCCTGTTATTCCCGAAGGGTTGGACAGAGGTGTACCTAATAGTACATTTCGCCTATTAATTAAAGTCTTATGTGATCCCCTATTACCATCAACCGGGCACTAATCTAGACTACGTGGCTGCCACTGAGAACTGCCTGATGGAAAAATCTAATAACACTTTGCCCGACCAGAGGAATCGAACCCAGGAAAGCTCTGCTCTAAAGTCACGTGTTTACTAGACCAAACAATAAAGAAAGAAATACTATTCGACCGTAAAGTAACTAAAATAACCAAGAGACTTCAAACACAATTTCCTTATCTGAATTACAAGAAAGTAAACAAATTCATTCAGTTCACTTCAAAGCCGTTCCTTTGAACGAATGTAGTCGCATCACTAGCCAGTCAGTGATATAGCTTTGTACCATCAGTTCTTTGGACGCAAATTAATACCGAGGGCTCTTGATGAAACTGATACAGATGGACAGAAAAATACAGAAGGTTATATCCTAAAAATGTTAGGCCGATCTAAATCTGCCTAGCATTTTTTTTTTTTTTTTTTTTTTTCAAGTTTGCTGGAGTCGTCTTCAAGTGTAACAGGATGCAAATGAATACCGGTTTTTGACATGGAGCGACTGCCTTCTGAACTTCACAACCCAGGCATTACTTATAAAATATCTAGAAACAACAACTCATGAAGTGCTTTTTGAAGCACGTACGGGTGTCGGTGTGTTAGAATAGTTACCCTACTCCACAAGTAATGCTTAACCTTAAAGATAGAAGTTTTAGAGGTAACGCCAAAGTAAAATTAATGGGTTTAAAATTGCGTCTTTAACGTACTTTCAGTGACCAGGGGGTCTAAAATGGCCACTATAGCAGAAATGTAATTAGTGCACAAAGTGATAATTCATAATATTAACTGCGCCTGTGATCAATTTAAGAATTTTAACGTAATTCATATTATCATTCTTTAATGATTCTGCTAAAGCGGCTAGGCCCCCAGGAAGACTGGATCTAAAAAACCAGTGTAAACAGCGCACCAAAAATAGACGCGTACACTACGGCGGTGTCAAACATATTATGCCAGTCGCGAATGCGTTGTCATCATCATTCTCTTGCCCTTATCCCAATTCATTTGTGGTCGGCGCAGCATGTCTTCTTCCTCCATACTTCTCTATTTTTCGTCATCTCATCAGACACTTCTCTTTTTGCCATATCATTCTTAACACAGTCCATCCATCGTTTCTTTGGTCTTCCTCTACTCATATACCCATCCACATTCATACTCAAAACTTTCTTCACGAGTGCGTTGTCAATATCAGCTATATAACGTTTTCATTCTTTGTATGTAGCGAACCTTCTGGAACTGTCTACCTAGTGTACGGTTGGAGAGAGGATAAAGTAACATGGCGCCGGCTAATTAGTGAAGATGGACGTGAAGGTATTTCCGTAATTTAATGTAATGGAAAGATGGTTAGAATTTGGGCAGCCGCATTGTTGGGAGAGAGGTATGAGTAGGGAAAGAAGATTATACGCAGTATAATACTATACGATAAATGAGGGACATATTTTGAAAGAGTGCGGTACAGATGAATATGGACAACTTTTACTAAGAGTTGCGAGTTGGCAACTCTTAGTAAAAGTTGTCCATATCGTTGTAAATATATTCTAAGGCAGTGTAGTTACACTGCCTTAGAATATATTTTTATTATTATGGTTAAAAATTTTATGCTCATTTTAGTATCGTAAAGTTTTTTTTTTATTAATAAGTTAAGTAGTGTCGTGATGGCCTAAAGGTTAAGGCCTCGCCTCTCATGCATGAGGTTGTAGGTTCAAATCCGGGCAAGTACCAATGTTACTTATTTAATTCATATGTACTTTCTAAGTTTATCTTGGACATCACAGACATCGGTGAAGGAAAACATCGTGAGGAAACCTGGACTTATAATCAATATAAGTCAACCCGTCTTAAGCAAGCGTGGTGATTAACGCTCGTGCCTTCTCTGTTGAGAAGAATCCTTTGCCCAGCAGTGGGACAGTTATATGCTGGTGGTAAAAAAAGGAGATTTAACATCACCCGTGTAATCCCCTATAGGTTAGGCAGAGGTGTACCTAATAGTAGACCCACATTTCGCCAGTGTTTAAGTCCCATGTAATAGGGGCAAGCCTTTTGTCATCAATAGGGCACAGATCCAGATCCCGTGGCTGGTACTGAGAAATTTCAACATGATGTAACCAAGATTTTGTAACAATATTCTGATTTAAAAGTGTGTCCATGGAGTTTCTTGCCCGTTCTTCTCCATAGAGATCTACGCTAGGGAATGGGCAACTACAATACTTTCACAGTTTTTATGTCTTGTGACTGGGACTGTAGCTACATTTAATTTTCATCTTTGTTTCGACAATTCAAAAGTGCCTGTAACTGGCTTACTTGAAATAAATGCTTTGATTTTGATTTCTGATGAAAAAACCCAACTTGCGCGCTTATGAATACAAAACCAACGCGAATGTATCTTATAAATAGAATCTATAAAACTACAACAGCAAGTGACCAAATTATTGCTTCTAATTGTATTGGACTAAAACATAACTAACGTGGGTGTACTTATACTATAGTTACTATAGTATGAGAATAGCGGTCATTGACCCACCTACATTTATTAAGGGGCTCCCCCATGGCACACTAGCGCCACTTTAGTAAAAAAATCAGAACTCGGTAAATACACAATTAATATAAAATCTGATTGACAAAATCAATGCTTTAGAGTTCTAGATTATTGACGTCTATTTAATTCATTAAAATATACTTCACTGTAGTTACAGTTAGAAAAAATGCTAAAAACGGCCGTTTTTTTCCATTTTGTATCTGTAACGACAGCGAGCTATGTTTCAATGAGTTAAGCAGACGTAAATAATTTAGAAGACCAAATGATTGATTTTGTCAATCAGATTTTATATTAATTGTGTATTTAACGAGTTCTGATTTTTTTACTAAAGTGGCGCTAGTGTGCATGGGGGAGCCCTTTAAACGTCTTAACTTTGAAAACCAAAAATAAGCCTGTTCAAGTTTTGAATCGTCATCTATCGTGATCTTCAACATTTTTTGTAATGAAAAATTATACATGGTTCATTTGTTTTGGTTCGTACGAAGAGATATTAGGGAAAGGGTAATGACCGCTATTCTCATCTCGACTGGCACCAACTATAGTGCGGAATAAATCACCGTCTCTGGCAGCTAGAACCCGGACCAGTGGTAACAGCATTCTAAGAACAGTGATCGAGAGAGTGTTTTTTGAGGCATTTGTGGAGAAAATGAACGAGTAAAAAACTTTGTTCATCTTCCGTGCAAAATGCTTCTCAAACTTAAACTATTATTTTGTACTAAGGTAAGTTACTAACACTATGGATTACTGTTATCCGATTATTGAGAATAAATAAAAATTATACATCTCTGTCTACCACTTCAGGGTACACAAGCATGTAGTAAGTTATAAGCTTGTTTGTGAAACTTAAGGTTAGTACAAGTCGCGTGCACACTAACGAGATAATTAGCCGTCAGTAACACGCGACCGTTAATTTTAAATCGTGTGTATCTGCCTTTATTGTCTTACTATTATCGTGTGTGCTGTTGGATAATAATAATGTGGTATTATTGGTACTTCGACGAGTGTGACAGGACAGAATAATACAGAGGGTTTGGTGGCTTGTGAACTTGTATGTTGTAATTTTGAATGAGGATATTTTAATAGCAGCGGTGGCCCAGTGGTGTCGGCCCCGACTTACGAACAGTAAGTCGTGGGTTCGAACCCAGACAGGCGCATTACTTTGTGTAATTTATTTCATCACCACTGCTCTTAAAACGGCACGGAAAACATCGTGAGGAAACCGGTATGTCCTAGAACCAAAAATTCGAAGACATGTGACATCTACCAATCTGCACTGGTCCCGCGTGGTGGATTATAGCCCATTCCCTCTCATTGAGAGGAGGCCGTGTCCCAGCAGTGGGAACGTTATAGGCTGATGATGATGATGATGATGATTATAATAAAACATATTGTTCGGGTCAATCACCGAACAATAATGAACATGTCAGCGTAATCGCGACACCGCGCTCTATGCCTCCAATATTTTATGTAAAAACTGTCAGTACGTCTCGGACAGCATATCGGGCGCGACTCAATCTCATATCCTTCACCTCATTAGTTTTAATAGTTATCCCATTTGGATTAAGTACTAAAATATAGTTATCTTGACTATCTTTAATCTTAGTTTATCTTTATCTCACCCCAACCCCAAACATTGGTCCTTCGAGCCATCGGAGCGGGACCATCACGCGTGTGTCTACTACCTGAACTGTGTGAGTGTCTCGCTTGGAACTTATTACCACACCCTGGTAAACAGCCATCCTGCTGATCCTGATTGCACCTGGTTTTTACGAAAGCATCGCGTCATCTCTTCGCGCTGTTACTCCAGGTTTGTTCTTGCAGCCTTCGCAAGGACATTTGATCTCAAGGAAGCCTTCAGTACAAGTAAGGTCTCTTTTTTACCTTTATAATGTCGAACATGGATGACATTTTAGCAACCCAACAACAACTAATCGAAGCCGTAGACAGGCTCTTCACCAATTTCAAGAAGGATGGTGCAGAGCGCAAGACCTCAGACTACCTACGTCGTCGATTAGCTACCTTGGAACAATACTTTACAGAGTTCCATTATAATCATATGACGTTGATATCTTTTGGTGATCAATCTCATACATATTTCAGTACTAATCAATACGATCAAATGAAGGAAAAATATAACAACATTAAAACTACTATTCAAAGCTATAACCCTCTCGCAAACAGACCACAAACCCCTGTATTGAAACCTCCTACTTTCCAACCTACTGCGGAAACACAAACCTGCAACCTCGCATCTCACGCTGCTGCTAAAGCCTCCTCTCCAGAAGAGAGTAAAGCCGAAGGTCTCTTTAAAAAGCAAGCTACCAACTTTAAAGCTTTCTTGAGAACATCTTCCAATATTAACCTTGATCTCATCACGGACAAATGGGAGTTTGAAGACATCCTAAAGACCATACAATCTCGTTGGGCGGCTATCGACTCGCTTCATTGGGAGCTGGACAACGAGTATAGCGGATCAAACCCCGAGTATGAAGAGCAATTTACTCATTATGAGAAATATTATAACAAAATAAAGAAAGACATCAATAAGAAAATGTGGTCCGTTGCGCATATTGAAAAATCAACTCCTAAAATGGAGATAGTGACCTTTGAGGGAAACTACAATAAGTGGATTTCTTTCAAAGATCTTTTTACCGAAGCAGTGCACAACAACCCCTCTTTGTCGAATGCACAAAAGATGCAGTTCCTAAAGAGTAAAATCAAAGGTGAACCCGAAAAATTGATCCAACATCTCCAAATAAGCTCCGACAATTATCCTGTATGCTGGAATATCCTGAACCATCGCTATAATAATAAACGACTGATCTTCACTTCGTATCTTAACAATCTCATGAATATCCCTGCAAACCAGCAACAATCATCAAATCATATAAAACGCATTCACGGCACTACATACGAGAGCGTGAATGCTATCAAGAATCTAGGAGTCGATGTGTCTTCCTGGGACCCTTTCCTGGTATGTATATTGTCTCAAAAATTGGATTCGGATACATACGAGGATTATCTACAAGCCTTGAAATCTCCGCGAGAGTTACCCGTCTTGGAAGATTTCCTTAATTTTTTGGAGACTAAGTTTATGATGCTGGAAACTTCACGTAAGAAGCTTGAAAATTCTATACAAAAAGCATCCTCATCTCAATCCAACAACAATAACAAACAATCATTTTCTAAAAGTTCCAATTATAAACGAAATTATAACAATCCTAAAACGAATTACTCAACAAACCAAGTTTCGCAATCGTCAAAGTCCAAACGCAAAATTAACCATCGTAAGCAATGCCCTATTTGCAACTCCGACGATCATCGAATTCATGCATGTCAAAAATTATTGGAATTGCAACCTAATGAACGTAAAAATGCTGTTGCTAACTTGAACCTTTGTATTAACTGTTTACATTATCACGAAGGTAAAAAATGCCTTTCCGAAATAAGATGCAAAGAATGCAATAAAGAACACAATACCATTTTACATGAATGTTTTACGTCACGTCGATCTGAGTCAAATGCAGCCACGATTATGAAATCGCCATCTCAGCAGCAAGAAAGTAATACAGTTGCATCGCTTCTAAAAGAACCCTCAGAAATATTGCTTGCCACAGCAATAATTAACGTACAAGCAGCGGATGGATCTTATAAAAAAATGAGAGTTCTTTTAGATCAAGGGTCACAGACATCCATTATTAGGGAAAGCGCAGCTCAGTTGTTAAGACTACCGCGACGAAAATGTAACGGTTATATCTCTGGAATAGGAAATAAGGAAAACAACTGTAAGGGCATGATTACCATCAAATGTTCGTCGTTGCTTAGCGATTTCACCTTTGAAACGGACGTGTATATAATGAATAGACTCATAAATAACTTACCCAGCTGTACCTTACCTAAGCCAGACTGGCCTACTCTTAAACAAATAACTCTAGCAGATCCCGAATTTTACTACACTCAATCACAACACTTTCTGTTACGGTGTGTGGACGCGGCAACCCAGTCGCCGCCGCTGCTGTCGTCGACCGCTCTGCTGTACAAGTGGAGCGATTTCCTTTACGTTGCCTTTGCCACCAACGTTTAAAACAGTAAGCTGCCACCAATAGCAAGATTGCCGATATGATGGAATATATAGCAGTATATTGGTGGATGTCGTGGTAGGAGATATTGGTGCTCAAAGGTTCACTCTGCTTCATGATCTCAAGACTTCTCTTAATAGCTTCAAATTGCCTGAGGTTTTCTGAGTTATTGGGATTAAGCTCATATGACATTTCCGGCATCGTGATATTTATTATGTGATTGATTGGTGATATTTCCGGCGAGATAATCTTTGTCGTCATGCTAATTTTACTAGACAATCTTTTGTTTGAATACACCATAAAATCTTCTGTTTTTACTAAACAGCCTTCCCCAACACGCAACAGACCAGCACCTGATAACCTAACTGCCTTAATTTGATTTTCACACAGAAGTTTGACGTTACATTCATTGCAGCATAAATAATAATATTTGTTTTCTGATGTTAGCTCTCTCCAGTCATTCTTGCACAAGGTAGTTTTAGTTTTACAAGTTCTTGTGCCTGGGATCGTCTCACAAAGGCTATGATCATCTTTCATGTGGTGAATAGGCCTTCTGATATGACACAGAATAGTCAGAGGGTTTTGTAATACGCATGACTGTAGATCCGTGTCTGTGATAGTTAAAAACGAATCTTTGCAGATAGTAGTAGTAGTATATAATGAATAGACTCATAAATAACTTACCCAGCTGTACCTTACCTAAGCCAGACTGGCCTACTCTTAAACAAATAACTCTAGCAGATCCCGAATTTTACAAAAGTAAATTGATATCTTATTTGGGGCAGATATCTATTCCACTATCCTTATGGACGGTATCTGTCGGTCAGAAGGTATGTTGCCCATTGCCCAACAAACCCAGTTGGGATGGATCTTAAGCGGCAACTACAAAACGTACCATTGCAATGTGATCCTAAATAATATCGAAGAGATACAGCAATTCTGGGAAGTGGAGGACATACATGAATCTCCAGCGATATCGGAAGAAGACCAAAAATGCATCGAGTTTTACCAATCTTCAACCTCTAGACGGGAAGACGGAAGCTACGTCGTTAAGATACCCTTCAAGGAAAATTTTGAGAAAAACATAGGCGAGTCGAAAACAAAATCGATTGCTCAATTTTTCCAAATAGAGCGGAAATTAAGTAAGCAAACAGCACTAGCACGTGACTACAAAACGTTTATTTCTGAATACGTAGAGCTCGGACATATGACACCCGTTGCGCCACACGTACAGCCGGACTGCTACCTATCGCATCATTGCGTTCAACGATCTGAGTCATCAACAACCAAATTGCGAGTTGTCTTTAATGCCTCGGCAAAAACCTCGAGTGAATACAGCCTCAATGATCTTATGTGCCGAGGACCCAATTTACAACAAGACCTCCAGAGCCTTATCCTAAAATGGAGACAGTTTAGATACGCTTTTACAGCAGATATAGAAAAAATGTTCCGCAAAATCTGGCTACATCCCGATGACCAAAAATTTCAGAAAATTATCTGGCGGAACCATCAATCTCAACCCTTAAAAGAGTACCAGTTAACAACTGTTACCTATGGCACAAAAGCCGCACCTTTTTTGGCCATGATGACACTGAAGCAACTGGCCATCGATGAAAGGACAAATTATCCCCAAAGTTGCGCTCCTGACATCTTAGAACACTCGTTTTACATGGACGATCTCATGCATGGTGAACATTCAGAGGGAGCAGCTAAGCAGCTCAAGGAAGAGATGATCAACCTCCTCAAATCTGGCGGGTTTAATCTCAGAAAATGGCGATCAAACTTGCCAGAAATAATAGATAGTTCCGATGCACCTCAACAGGAAGACTTTGACTTTAAGCAACCGGAGTCACTTCCCTCCGCGCACTCGCTCGGGTTGGATGCAATCTATTTCGCTGTTGATTTTAATTACGATTTTCGTGTTCCGTGATCGATTCCCGGCTCGTGAGTTGTTACTAGTTGTGTGCTATTGTGCTAAGTGCTGGTATCGTAAGTTTTTTAGTGTTTTTACGTCGGTTTTACTGGTATTTTAGTTAATTTCGTTTACTTTCGGTGAGTACAATTAACTTTCTTTGGTGTGTGGGTACCTCTAAATAATTTTATCGTCCGTTAATTCTGTTACTTTGCTTACGTTCTAATAGTTTATTTGAATTTCATAATTTATAATATGTTGTCCATTAATGATGACCCGCCTGACCGTGGCAGAGATGCATTCCATACACCCGGGTCGCCGACGACCTCCGCTAGCTCAACAAAACGTTTGTTTCGCGAAATGTCTCCTTCGTACATCTCGCCCGAGGATAGGTCAAAACGGCTACACACATCCAACTCAATTGAGAAGCCTTCGCCAATATTAAACGCCAGTACTGCGAGCAATGACAACTATTGCGATTTAGTTTCATCGGCGTCTGCATATCTCTCAAAAATTAACGACCTTGTTAATGATCAAGGGTCCCGCATTAATGTCGCAAATAAATCAGCCATCATGGACATGACTCAGCGCGTAACGGCCATTGTTTCTTTGTTAGCCATAAAATCATCCTCCAACGAAACCAAATTAGCCAATGCGAAACGCGAATTGGATAAAATTAAATTAAATCCTACTAACGTCAATACTAGTGATTATAACAAATCTTCGTATGCGGATTCTTTGAAACTTCGTCTACCTAAAGTTGGGCCAGCTGTTGAGTCGCGCGCCCCCCTTCCGTGCGTCGTCGCCTACCCTACCGCTGAGCGGTTAGCCGATTACTCGTCATCGTCCGCGACTAAACAAGCGCTAATGAAAGCGATTAAGCCTAGTGATGACGGATTTCAAATAGTAGGCGTTAAGAAAACCGCGAAATCTGGCGTTGTATTACGTGTCGCTAATGACAACCAAATAAAAAAGTTGCAATCGGTCGATGCTATTAGGTCCGCCGGCTTAAGACTTGAAAAACCGAAAGGCCGAAGGCCTCGTATATTAGTTAAGGACGTCCCATCCTCAATGGAAGACAATGCTTTTCTGCACGCGCTATACCGTCAAAACATTAAAGACGAGGTGCCAATAAATGAGGATGATTTTATTAAGTCTACTAAAATTATTCGTAGGCGTTCCTTAGATAATGGTCGCAAGTGGATAGGCATTGAAATCGAGTCCACAGTTCGTAAACATTTAGTGTCCACCAAAGATAAATTATTTATTGATTGGGCGACTTGCCGTTTCATCGATGATGTCGAAGTAGTTCGTTGTTTACATTGCCAACAGTTTGGTCACGTTAAGAAACACTGCGTTAATAAATCACCTACCTGTGCCAACTGCTCCGAAGCACATGAAACAAATAACTGCCCGCACAAGGATAATTTAAATTTTATACCGACTTGCGTGGCGTGTAAACGTTTTAAAAAACCGTTTGACCATCGTTGCGGGTCTCCCGAGTGTACCACGTACAAACTTAAGCTCGAACAGTTAATCCTCAACACCAACTACTAAAATAATGGATAGTTTAACTATAGGACAATTAAATCTCCACAACGATAGGGTGGCGACCTCTGAATTAGACAAATTAATTATCGATTATAACTTAGACATAGTACTTGTTCAAGAACAATACCAGAACGCTCGCTTACGTCACAAAGTAGTTCAGCTGGACAGCAAAGCACGAGCCGGAATTTACGTGGCGCGTTCTTCTAACTTTACAGTAACGTCTTTGCGTAACCTCATGACGCCCCACTGTGCCGTTGCGGAAGTCTCATCAGCTTCTTTTAAAGTTTACGTTGTGAGCTGTTACTTTCAATACTCAGACCCTGTTGCTCCTCATATACATAACCTCCGTCATGTCTTACAGTCACTCGCGGGCTGTAAAGTTATCGTTGGCGCTGATGTTAACGCGTCATCGTCTCTGTGGTATGGCAAGGTTAGGTCTACGGATTTCGACCGACGTTGTGCTGTTGAAGATTTTATAGCTGAAATGAACTTATCAATTCATAATACCCCAGATGCACCACCTACTTTTTGCAGCCCAATGGGCGAATCTTGTATTGACGTCACACTTTCTAGTGCAGACGTACGCTTGGATAGGTGGCGTGTCCTACCAGATGCGTCTTGTAGTGATCATCGCCTGATCGTGTACGAATTTGTTCCGGTGTCTTCTCAAGGTCCATCTCATATCACTGGTAATTTTAGATATAAAAGTAAAAGCGCGAATTGGGAATTCTTTAGCTCGCTTTTTGCGTGTCACGCCAAAGACTTCACTCGTGATGGGCTGTCAGCTGAAGAAAGTGCTGAAATTATGTCAGACACCTTCACTTACTGTGCTGACATCGCCATTGGTCGCGCATCTATGACCAACATCCATAGATGTGATTGGTGGTGTGACTACTTAATTGAACAACGTAAAAGCTATCGCCGAGCGCGTAGGCATTTAAACAAGCTTAAAAAACAAAAGGTCACCGGAGACCCACTCAACTTTGCTTTAAATGCGTTTAGAGTTGCCAAGTCCCGCTACAGAGCATCGGTGGAAAAATCCAAGGGTAATTTACTGCGAAAAATAGTAGAAAAATTAGATAAAGAAGGTCCGTGGTCTCCTTTGTATCACGAATTCAAAGCTAATCGATCAGTCGACCTGGCGTTTGTCCAGAACATTAAAGTCAATAATAAACACACCACCGGTATTGAGGAAACAACCGAAGTTCTATTAAATAGTCTGATTCCTGATGATTCGCCGGTAAATGACAATGACTACCATCAACAGATCAGAGCGTGGGCTGCTGTGCCACCTGAATCACCAGCGTCAGACCTTCCATCCATTGACGAATTCATTAATGTTGTCAGGAAACTGCCTCTTAACAAATCATCAGGTGAAGATAAAATATCTAATCGGATGATAATAGAAGCGTGTAAAACAGCGGGCGACGCCATTCTATCTGTTTTCAACCGATGTATTGCGGACGGCGTTTTCCCTCGCGTATGGCGACGTGGCTTTATACGAATAATTCCAAAAAGTGGTGATAAGCCACCGGACGACCCTAAGTCGTACAGGCCCATAACCCTACTGCCATCTTTAGGAAAACTCCTGGAGCGCCTTATCGTTCCACGTTTGCTGCCAGACGGGCCAAAGTTTCATAACAACCAATTCGGTTTCACCGTGGGAAAATCTACCGTAGACGCGGCACTTTCTGTTAGAAAAATTGTTAATAACTCGGAACACAAGTACGTGGTTGGAATCTTTTTAGATATTTCCGGGGCCTTTGATAACGCATGGTGGCCGATGCTACTACTTAAACTGAAGAATCGTGGCTGCTATAAAAACATATATAATCTTGTTTATTCTTACTTTTTAAATGGTTCCGCGAAACTCAAACTCGGTCATTATTCTATGTCAAAGTCCCTTACCATGGGATGTCCTCAGGGGTCGGTAATCGCTCCGTATGTATGGAATTTAGGTTTTGATGATTTTCTCGCGATTCCCCTTCCTCCCGGCTGTTCATTAACCGGTTACGCGGACGACGGCCTGCTGCTCATTCAGTCGAGTACTCGGGCTGGTCTCGAGAATTTAGCTGATACTTGCCTACGATTAATATCTCAGTGGGGCGATCGAAACCGTCTGACCTTTGCACCGCAAAAAACTTATCAACTAATTTTAAAAGGTAATCTTAAATCGTGGCCTAGTATTAAATTTAATAACGTTCCCGTGAAAAGAAAGCAATCCGTGTGCTACCTTGGTTTGGTCTTAGAGAGAAATTTTTCATTCATAGATCATATAAAAACTGTCGGTGAAAAAGCTAAAAAGAACTTTTATGCCTTAACGAGAATATCAAAATCTACGTGGGGTCTGTCATTTATAACTTTAAAGACCATTTATGGGGCTACTTACTTGGGGTGTATGTGCTACGGGGCACCTGTCTGGGCCGATAGGGCCACCATAGGAGCGGCACGACGTAAACTGCTTCAAAGCCAGCGTTTGGCTTTGATATTCTTATGCAAAGCGTATAGGACGGTTAGTACTGAAGCCTTACCGGTACTTGCAGGTGTACTTCCAGTTGATCTTGAAGTGCAGCGACGGGCTGCAATGTACTATAACGCACGTGAGACCGCGGACGCAGACTTTTTAACCCTACGTGACCGTGTTAAGATTGCTAGATTATTTAAACCACAGACCGACGTCTGGGAGGAACTTTTGTCTGAATGGCAAGGTAGGTGGGATAATTCCATCAAGGGCCGACACCTCCACCAGTTCTTTCCATCCGTTCGTGAGCGGCTGGCCAGGACATGGTTGGATGTTGATCACTGTGTTGCCCAATTTCTCACCGGTCATGGTAACTTTAAGAGTAAATTATTTTCCTTCAAGCTTGTTGACTCGCCTTTTTGTCAATGTTCCACATCTGACTGCGAATATGAACAATCAGCACATCACATTTTATGGGAGTGCAGTCTTTGGCAGAATGAACGCAACATTATGTTGGATAGTGTACAGGTTACATCCGGAGTTATTTACTATACAGACCTTGTGGAAACTAGAACAAATTTCCGTGCGTTCAAGCGTTTTTGCCATACCTATTATTGGAATCAAATATAACAGCTCACAACTTAGGACCCATTAATGTTAATATTTATCCGTGGTGCTAGGCAACTGGGCCTATCCCAGTTGTAAACGTCCCTTTGTGCCTATTGGCCTTGTTTCGTTCTGTCTCCTGCTGAAATGGAGGGAAGTGGAAATTACGGTTTTTTCCTACTCCTCCACTATACTTTTTATTTTTGATTAATTTCGTTGCGGGATCCAAGACAGTTAAATTCATTCTCTGGGACTTCGTCGAGCTTCATTGTCTCGGCGCTTTTCTGGTGGTCGCCACTGTTGATTCTGGCTTTCAGGAGTTACAGTGGTTTGGGAACAGTGTGGCGGGCTTGTCCCAAAAAAAAAAAAAAAAAAAACCGGAGTCAACCAAAACTTTAGGTCTTCGGTGGGAACCAAAAAATGATCAATTTATCTTCCATCCTATAGAGTTTACCTCTCAAGACATCCTTACAAAAAGACAATTCTTATCTCAAATATCTAGAATTTTTGACCCTCTGGGCTGGCTGGCACCAGTCACAATAAAGCTTAAGATCTTGTTCCAAGAAATATGGAAATCTGACCTGGGTTGGGATCACCCTGTCCCTCAAGAAATCGCGTTAGAGTGGAATACTACTAAAGCCGATCTATCTCATATATCTCGAATCAAAATACCACGTTGGATTCAAACTCAAGAAAAAGATATCATCGAACTCCATGGCTTTTGCGACGCTAGCACAAAAGCATACGCTTGCGTCGTGTATTGTAAAGTACAGAGAGAAAATGAAACCCACGTGACCCTTATTGCAGGGAAATCAAAGGTAATACCGCTGAAAAAACCACAATCGATCCCGCGGTTGGAACTCCGCGGCGCTCTCTTGCTATCAAAACTTATGAAAAAAATAATCTTATCCCTATCGACTTACAAGATGCATGTTTATGGTTGGATTGATTCGATGGCCGTTCTAGGTTGGTTAAGTGGTGAACCGGAGAAATGGAAACCCTTCGTTGCGAATCGAGTGAGGCTTATTACTGAAATAATCCCGAAAGATAAATGGAGTTACGTAAAATCCAAAGAAAACCCCGCAGATTGCGCAAGCCGCAGTTTACCTGCTGCTCAATTAGCCAATTTCTCGCTGTGGTGGCAAGGGCCCGACTGGTTACCACAATATAAGCCTAAAGAATCTCACAAAATGCCGATTTATACGAGTATTACTACCGAAGAACTCAGAAAAAACAAGGAAGTAAATACGGTCATTGTTAATCCCAAAAATTTAATAATTAATCAACTATTAGTAAAACATAGCACTCTAAGGAAAGTTACTCGAATATTAGCCTACATCAACAAGTTCATCGACATTTTTGTTTACAAGAAAAAACGCACATGTTTCCTTACTCTGCAAAATATAAAGGCAGCAAGAGAAATGTTAATTAAGCACGTTCAAAACGAATATTTCAACGAAGAAATATCACGGCTGAAAAACTTTGAACCACTAAATAAGAAAAGCCAAATTCTTAATCTCAATCCTATACTAGACACTAACCAAATGCTCCGTGTCGGTGGCAGACTTAAACATTCGAATCTTGATCCCGAAATGAAGCATCCCATCATAATCCCGAATCAATCGAAATTGGCTGACCTTATCATAGATGAATCCCACGAACTTGTATTTCACGGTGGAGTCAAAATGACTACTGGATTTATAAGACACAAATACTGGATTCTTGGAGGAAACAGAGTCACAAAGAAACGATTAAGAATGTGTGTCAAATGTAAAAGAAATAATCCTATACCACAACATCAAATCATGGGTGACCTACCTCCGGCACGATTGATTCCTAACCGACCTTTTTACCACACTGGAATAGATTATACCGGACACATCCTTATTAAGGCAAACAAAGGTCGTGGCATTAAAACCTGTAAAGGATATGTCGCAGTTTTTGTTTGTATGGTAACTAAAGCCATACATTTAGAAATCGTCTCAGATCTCACAGCGTCAGCATTTATTGCTGCACTTCGACGAATGTCCGCTAGAAGAGGAGTTCCTGGGCACATCTACAGTGATCAGGGAACCAACTTCATAGGAGCCAACAAAATTTTAAAACAAGAGTTTGCCGGAATCTCCCACATTTTGTCTGACCAAGAAGTAACATCGACAATCTCTGAAATGAATATTGAGTGGCATTTTAACGCCCCATCATGGCCATCTGCTGGCGGACTCTGGGAAGCTGCAGTGAAGAGCCTAAAACATCATTTGAAGCGTGTTGTGGGAGAGCAAAAATTAACCTACGCGGAATATAACACCCTACTATCCCAACTCGAGGCTTGTTTGAACTCCAGACCACTGTGCCCTCTGACAGAAGATCCTGAGGATCTGGACTTCTTGACCCCGGCTCACTTTTTAGCAAGCGGCCCCAACCTAACGATTTTCGAAACAGAGCATGATCTCAGAACACGGTGGCACTTGACGCAAAAAATCTATCAAGATATATGGGATAAGTGGAAGACTGACTACCTCTCGCAGCTTTCTACGAGGTCCAAATGGCGACAGCGTCAAAAAGATCTCAATCTTAACGATATAGTTATTATAAAGGACGATAACCTTCCACCAGGAAAATGGAGTCTAGGTCGAGTAGTAGCGCTGCATCCTGGAAGTGACGGACACGTAAGGGTCGTCACACTTAAAACCAAAAACGGGCTCTTAAAACGCCCCAGTTGTAAAACTGTCCCTACTGCCAACAAATCAAAATGGTCAAGATCCAAGTGCCCCAAAAGTTGACAATGAAGTGCCAGTAGCGAAGAAAAAACATCCCATCTCATTCTCAGCTATGGTTTTATCTTTGACATTATTCTTGTTGGCACTAATAAACACCGCTCAAGCATCCTACAACTCCACCCTGCTGACAAATAATAGTGTCTACTTCGATAAAATATCGAATATGCATTTAATTAGAGATGATTGGCAGTTAATAGTCTATTATGATACAAAACCTTATCAAGAAGGAACGGCGGCATTGTTAAAGTACATCAAGTATCTTGAAACCTTATGCTCTACGATTAGAACACAAACACCTTGCGACGGCGTCATGTTACAACTCGAGCACGAGTTCGAAGAAATTAAACATTACGATAATATTGTTATGATAAATGACTCATATATGACTAAAAAGGAACGTCGGCGACGCAGCTTGATAGACGGAGTAGGCTACGTTGCTAATAGTTTATTCGGAGTGTTGGATCAACGATTTGCACTGTAGCGATTCTGTTTAATTTGAAATGTTACTTTAATCTCATCTTTTAACATTACTAACCCAACATTTCTATTTTAGTATTAGTTGAACATTGTTTTCACCTTGTTAATATTAATTTAATTATCCATTTAAACATACCTCCTTACTAACCTCATCTTTTTCTCCCTCGGGAGCATGTTCGGGTCAATCACCGAACAATAATGAACATGTCAGCGTAATCGCGACACCGCGCTCTATGCCTCCAATATTTTATGTAAAAACTGTCAGTACGTCTCGGACAGCATATCGGGCGCGACTCAATCTCATATCCTTCACCTCATTAGTTTTAATAGTTATCCCATTTGGATTAAGTACTAAAATATAGTTATCTTGACTATCTTTAATCTTAGTTTATCTTTATCTCACCCCAACCCCAAACACATATTCTATCTATCTATATTATAACTAAACGATTGTTGATTCTGCTGGTTTTTTAATGTATGTTAAGTGTTAAATAATACATTAAGAACCCTTCCGTATGACGGAATGACGGTGATCCCGGCTATCACTTGCTGATTCTTGACAGCTGTTAGGGGCTGGCTCAGGAGGTTAGCAATTGGTCTAACTAATGTAATATATTTTAAACTGCACTTTAAAGTGGACCAAGTTTAATAAATGATACCGATTCGTAGAGTTTCTTGGCACTTCTTCTCCTCATAAATCCACGCTAGCTTCAACTTTCTGACTTACTGACCAACTCTTTCATAATTTAAACTTTTACAAGTTCCTGTAAATGGTATTAGTTAAGTATTTAAATTAAATGCTTTGAATTCAAAGTTGCGGTCAGCTGAGCTGTGTAATTAGAAATTAAGGCTCATCCCTTTTTATATGGAACTCAAACATGGGTAACTGTCGAAACATAAGTGTTCTATTAGATACCCTTTGGAGATTACAGGCGTGAATTAATGTTATGTAACTTTTAGTTAAATAAAAGGACTGATAATATTAAGAGGACGCATTGGAAATTTTGGAGTCAATGATCTCAATTTTTGTCAGTAATTACAAAACAAATGAAAATATAAGTTGGTCACCTGATAATTCATGATAAAAACTTTATTTTGTTAGTTTTCAATATATGATTAGGTAAGTTTTGTAACAGAGAAAAAAATATCAAACATGCCTCTTTTTAAAAAGAGATTTACATGTTATGGGCAAACGGGACCGATTTAAGCCTCTTAACTTTCTCCGTAGATGAGTCTATACATACTCTTTAAAATTGTAGAAGGAATTTCTCAAATTATCGTATCCAACAAAATTAAATAACAAAAACCATTTTGTCGTTTACGTCCTTTAGTTATAAGCTCGCAATCCTCGCCCCGCTCAGACGCTCAGTGCCCCGCTCAGTCCCGGGGCGCGCGTGCCCGGTTGTAGAACAATGCGTCGCCTTAACTCAAACAAAATTTGCGAAATGTGGGTAAGGGTGTTATTTCCTTAACTAATCAACTAGTCACAAACACCTCTATACCTAACCTACTCTACGTATACTTTTCTATGTCAATATTTACATAACTTAGGGGTATTCCACACTTGTGCGGATCGGCATGACTTAGTTTAGCCGGAAGCATGCCGAGAGGCATAATTGAATACCTATAATAATATTCATTATCATCATTTCAGCCGAAAGACGTCCACCGCTGGACATAGGCTTCCCCAAAGTGTCGCCATATGGACCGGTCCCGTGCGACTCGCATCCAACGGATTCCCGCAACCTTCACCAGGTCATCGGTCCACCTAGTGGGAGGCCTTCCAACGCAACGTTCGCAGTCGCCACTTCAGAACTTTTCGGCCCCATCGGCTATCCGTTCTGCGAGCAATGTGCTCTGCCCACTGCCACTTAAGGCTTAATTCAACTTATAATATTATGTTTGGGCTAAAACCTCGCATTTTGCCAAGCCAACCCAAACTTAATTCAGTGATGGTAGATGCCGAATAAAGTTTGTAGATCTTTGACAGTTACAGGTAGTCAGTGGCCCGAAAGTCTGAGAACCAGTCTTACCAAGGGGTACTGTATTACCCAATACGAACTGGGTTGTGGAGGTCAGATAGGCAGTCGTTCCATGCAAAATATAGGAATTCAGCTGCATCCGGTAAGTCTGGAAGCTGACCCCAAAAAGGATAATGATGAGATGCCAAACGGAATTTGCCGATTAACAAGAGCCCAAAGTAAGCTTTTTTTTTCGGATGGGAAATCATCAAATGACTTCTCCCGCTCTGGGCGGAGCAGGAGGGAGTGTCAGACTTTTACTGACTAAAACCCATCCATGTTCCTTCATCGCCCTTTGTGTTCCGGGACCAAGGTATCTCTTTCGAACAGTCCCGCCCCTTTTTGCTGACTCTCTTTGAGGCGCGCGTGGAACACGAACGCGCCGTCGACACGGCCTGTCGTCATGAGACGGACGGACGGCGAGCTAGCCCATAGCCCACCATCCACAGGCCCGCACCTACGGTGGCCGGGGGCCACGTGGTGGCCCCTGACGCCCGGGGCGCAATTGAAACACCCGGGCGTTTCCACCCGCCCGATTCGGTGCAGGAACCTCCCGAAACAACCGTGTCCGGTGAGGACCTGCGTCAGGCGGAAGGTGAGGACGCCGTGGCGTCTCTCAAGCCACTCCTCAAAAAGGGGACTTACCGTCACTATTGTGGTGTGCCCTGCCCAAAGAAAGCTGAGTAGGTGTTACTTGGGGTTTTATTGGTAAACAAATACGGACGTACTCTTATAATAGGGTACCTCTATGGAATGTCAGTACAATGTGGATGTAGAGCTAGGTACCAAACCATGTTCCACCACCTATGCACCCCTCTTTGGCCCAAAATATGTAGCCAAAGTGACCTGAGCACTGCTATAGACGACGCGACGCCAAAGATAGTGGCAACAACATTTTAAGTCGCTCAAAAAGCCACTAAGCTGAAGTAGAACTAGGCTGGCCATATCTTTCGTATGCCCGACGAACTGTAGGCCAAAATAACTACGATGTGGAGCCTTGATGCGCTGAAAGGCGACTCAGTAGGCCTCGCAGGAGATGGTTGTTGGAAATAACTTAATTACAACAATGGCAATTTGGCTTGTGCCTAATACCTATAAACCCTGGTAGTATAGAGTAAGTTTTCTAGACAGATGTCACTCTTGTAAAGTTGTCTTTTACTTCTGATCGTTTTCCTGTGCGGATGCACAATGTATCTTGGAGTATAGTATGGTATTTTATGGAGTAGTTCAAGGAATAACCAACAATGGTGGGACGAGTTGGACAGAACCAGTATTGGTGGTTCACATTGGCCCTGCCCGGCCTTTGCCCAGCTGTGGGATGACACAGAGTAGCAGAGACTGCCGAAACAAAAGTGCCAACCTGATCATGTGTAACACCCCTTACATAGCTTAATCAAGATATTTGGAAGCCTGTTGTCAGGCACGCAATGTATGACGTCACGATATTTGACATGACGTCGTTCATGACGTCATCTTTTTACGAGATTATTTCGTGTCTTTTCCTTGTCATGTCTACGGATAATCTTGTCGCAGATGTAAGTTTGTTCGCTGGAAATGACTTTAGTTTTTACTTATAAAAATAAAGATTTTTTTATCGTTTGTTTAATGATCACAAGGACTACTGTTTACCACGAGGTCTGACAGGGCGGGCAAAGTGGTATTGGGGTTTTCATTAGGAATTTCTCCGTAGCAGCCAAGAAGTCTGGATTTGTGGTTGATGGCAATAAACTTGCCCCTTATTACTTAGGACTTAACATAATTAGCGAAATGGGTATACTGTGAGGTAGACCTCTGCTTTACCCTTTGGATGTTACAGGCGTGGTGTGATGATGTTTGTGAGGGAGGGAGAGGAGGCTGGTAGAGAAGCTTTTGCTTCGCAGTATGAATGATGAACAACCAACAGCTGAACGTGATTTCCGAGGCACACATGAAACTCGGTATGTAATGTGTAGTCACCCATCCACGGGCCAACCTAGGCAAACCCGGCTTAGTTATCTTGAAGATCGCCCCTTCGGCTTTTATTATTTTACCACGATTCCTTTTTTTTAAACCCATTAACCATTTCAGTCATCATCATCATCATCATCATCGTTTCAGCCGAAAGACGTCGACTGCTGGACATAGGCCTCCCCCAAGTGTCGCCACATTGGCCGGTCCCGTGCGACTCGCATCCAGCGGATTCCCGCAACCTTCACCAGGTCATCGGTCCACCTAGTGGGAGGCCTTCCAACGCAACGTTCACGACCATCCGTGACCATTTCAGTAAATAAAAGTCATTAAAAAAACAAAAAAAAACCCAAATCTGTTCACAAAATCGTCTAGCGTAATAAAGATAATCATCAGACAATTTACGATCAGCATTGGATTTAGTATACAAGCCCGACAGACAATATTTTGTAATATATTTTGAAATAAAATCAACATTTACGAGTGAAAACGACCTCTTTTAATATTCATTTATATGTACCTAGTTTGTTAACGATATTTTGAGAAATCCATTAACATAAAATAAAAATAAAATAAAATAAAATATCGCTGGACATTACACACAGCGCCATCTAGTGCCACACTAAGCAACGAGGCTTGTGTCGTGGACACCAGATAGTTGATATACTACATAGATACTTTTTGTTTGTAAATACATACTTATTATACATATAAACATCCATGACTCGGAAACAAATGCCCATGCTCATCACACAAACATTTGCCCCGACCGGGATTCGAACCCGGGACCCTAAGAACGTAAGGCAGCCTCACTACCGCTGCGCCATTCGGGTCGTGAAAATGCAAAAATAAATGCGAAAGTAAGTCTTTCGGTATACCTACCGAAAGATTTACTTTTGTGTAGATTTGTCTGTCTATTACATTTTCACGCCATAACGGTCGAACAAATTTGGATTAAAACAAGAACACAAGCGGAGACAAATAAAAATATAAATATACGATCTTTTTTGAAGATATTGTTTAAAAGATAAAGTAGTCCATTATATTGGTACCTTTGTCATAAGAATTACAGCTTGATTAATGAAGTTTACAGAAATATCTTTTTATGTCATTCTGTAAATAAGAGAAACAAATCATAATAATTTATTTACGAAGATAATCTGCCTCTGTAAGACAAATTATGTACATAAAAATGTGACCGTTTTTAGTCGAACAAATTCATCAATTATAAAAAAAAACCTTTCAAAATAAATAGGTCGACGACTAAAATACTCTTCGAAAAATGAATAATGCTAATTTTTTGCAATACTTAAATATATTATTGAATCAAATTTTGCTATACTTCCTGCGCAAAAAGAGTGTTGTAAACAACAAACATAACATCACGCCTGTAATCCCCGAATGGATAAGCAGAGGTATACATAATACACCCACATTTCGCCAGTACATTCATACATAAAATTTCCTTAATAGCTGACGTCAAATAAATATTCTTTCTTTATTTCTTTCTTACGACATTTTACTGATTCGTGCGCCCCAGTCACTTCTAGTTAAACCATTTCCTTAATTTCCCGTCCTCGATAAACATGTCTAAAGGGTAATGACGTAATAATTTCGTTCCACAATATGCTCCGTTTCTTTTTTCTGTGTTACGTCTCTTTCGCACTGGATGGTTATTAAGTGCTAACGGTGTTGCGCGGTTTTGGTCGCGTTTTTGGCGTTAAATAGCTGGTCTTAAATAATGGGCCGTTTGCCCTTTGTGTTTTTAGGGTTTGGTTTCCTTTACTTTTAAGAAGTTAAAACTTTTGGTCTTGCTAATTTTCCTATTAATATCTTAGCATTTATTTTTCTTAATAAACATATTTATGTAAATTTTTTCTACTTCATATAAAACACAGGGGCTTTATTCATAAAAGTTGTTTTACGTTAAGTAACCATGCATTTCTTTTTCAGTTTAAACCTCTCTTTAACTTTTGTTAAAAAACCCCGGACACCAAAAATGACCAAAACGGTTTTGTTAGATATTGGAACAAGACATTGTGTCTCCTACACAGTAGATGTACTGGGTGCTGTTACTCGAATAAAACTGAAAATAAAAATGTAAAATTATACAGGGTGTAAAAGACCTCATCACGAAGCCGTCAACTAAGCATTCTGTACATCAAACTAAGTACCTTTACGCAAAAATTATTGCTGGGAAACGACTTTTTTTTTCGGGGTGAAAAATCATGTTATGTGGTAGACCTCAATGTAACGCACTCAAAACATTGTGGTGATGGATGGATTGAATAGTACGGGGGTCGTGGAGGTGTTTCAAGTAAAAATCTTACATTAAAAACGTGTATTTAAAAAAAAACTTGTCAAAAAGTTGGAATTTTGACTCCCAATATCTCCGTAACTAGAAGGTTCCCAGGTATGGTGTAGAACAAAAAAATGATCGCAATGACGAGAAGAACAAATGCTTTTCGGCTTCGTTAAGAGGTATTTTACACCCTATATTTTTTTTACATTATGCATACTGCACTATACTTATACTATGCCGATTATTATTTTTAACTGTAAAAAGCCATAATTTGATTTTATTTTCACTATTCATTATTTAACAATTGCATTAATGTTTGCATGCTTAACTATTAGGTAAATATAAGGTAAATTGTACAAGGCTCACCCATCTTATTGTAAGATCTTATTTTATGTACCTGCAATCTATTCAAATAAATTTTACTTTACTTTAAAAATAAGGTCAAGGAAGGAGAGTCTTCTAAAATAGAACTACTGAAAACTCTGGTCAAACTAAAGCCAACTGAAGCACGAGCGAGTATTGTCCAATAATTTCAACTATGAACTTACTTGTATTAAGGTGTTAAAACTAACGCAAATGGTTGCGTCACTTCTTAATTGTACAGTAGGCACGCGCAGTGACATTTCACTTCATGTGTGGGATTCGCCTCAGTGTGAACATTTCATAAAGACTGATTAATTCACAAAATAAGAAGTACCAAATAAAAGTTCCCTACCTCTGAATATTTAACCCAGTTTAGTGGGTAAACAGGGAGGGGGCACATTACCCTAATTGTCGGGTACGTCCCGTCTCTGGAGTAAGATGTAATCCACGTTAACAACGGGACTTGATCGTACCAGAAAGTTTACCTACGAAAGGTAGGATACTCTTTGTGTTTTACACCGTACAAATTACAGGTATTCAGAGTGGAATTTTGAGATGGAGCAAACAGTCTTAGAGGACTGTCCTGGAATTGGACTGTGTTAAATTACTGCTTTTCAAAAACTGACCTTTTCGAGAAATTTCGAACGAAATCTGCATTCACAGATTTTGAAAAAGGTGTACAAGAAATGGGCGATTTCCATAAATACTCTTTTCTGTTTTTTATCATCATTATTCTCGTCAGCAGTCACCTCCATTTTTCTTTGTATGTTCTTTGAGTAGAGGAACTCTTATAGCCACACACACACATTCATACTCAGAACTTTCCTCACGACATTTTTCCTCATTCTTCCGCATCACATGTCCACACCACGATAACCAATTACCACATTTTCAGTCACAAAAACAAAAGTCGGTTTTTTTTTACGAGGTACAAACAACTTTATGGCATTGGGTAGCATAGACTTTTACTTTTTTTTAAGTACTAGAAAAAAAAGAAATTTCAAAACCATTTTCCATAATTTTTTTAGGAAATTAAACTCCATCTTAGATCCTCCAACAATATTTAATGTTCCCTTTACATTATTTGATTCCATTCTTTTTCCCCGACAACCCTGCGTTGTACACATCTGGAGACCCAAAGATAGATTGTCAGCTCTGGTAATCAGTGGGACATGAGAATACTAGTACCTACAAATCTAGGTTCTAATCAAGAGCTGTCGGGTTGATTGAAGGATAGACGCTTAGATTGGAAACTATAGCAACTTACTTATTTGTAAGTGATGAAATTACTTAGCAACACTCAATAATCCAAAGATATTTATTTTTATTTTTTTTATAAAAAAACGTTGCCCCACACTAGGAATTTCTCCGTTTACAAACATTTAAACTCACATACACAAACAGCCAGACCCGGAACAACTATCTGTAGGCCATACAAATATTTGTACCGTGCGGGGATCGAACCCGCGACACGCAGCGCAGCAGCCAATCGCTCAGCCACTGCGCCAACCGTGTCGTCAATATTCACGCCTGTAATCCCAGAAGGGTAAGGCACAGGTATTATACCTAATAGTATACCTACATTTCGCCTGCGTTATGTTTTTTTTTTAAATCCCGTGTAATGGGGGCGAGCCTACAGACAAATCTAAACTCCATGGCTGCTACTAAATTCCTGATAACGAAAAATTCTAATAACAATTTGCTCGGCCGGCAATTTGTGAATCGGACCCGAGAGTGCTTGCGACGACTAGACTAATGAGGCAGTTATCATTTTTGGCGGTAAACTGATAAACTAAGTAGATTGTACCTCTAATATTGGAGCTAATGAAACTTGAGCTGTTCCATCCTCCCCGTTAATTGCAATATCGGGGTAAAATAAACTTGAAGAGCAAGTCAAAAAAAACGTCGAATATTTTTGTATCGATATCTGTATATTCTGTCAATACAGGCTGTAAAAAAACATATAATGATTTTTATGTTTTTTTACAACCGTCATCTACACATTCTGTGAATCAAACTAAGTGACAATAAAAATATTTTCTATGGGAATGGGATATATGCATTTTATGTTTGGTGCGTAAAATAGTTATATAGCGCACAAACCGTTATGCTTCTAAAGCAGATCTATTAAGCCATTCTTATTGAACTTCTTTCAAAAGAATATTTACTCCCTAGGGAATACTTTCTTAATGAGTATCTTTTTTCTACATGCAAATAATGTTGAAGAAAGAGGAGAGGAGAGGTTTTATTTATTGCAATAGTAGATATTGCTATGTTTCAGTTCGATGAAAGCAAAGCAACCTTAAAGCATATTACTGAGTATCGGTAGGTAATATGACTAGGAGAAGATCAAAGAAGCGATGATGTAGCTGGAACGGGGGTGATTTAACAGATAAATATGGAAGAAGACATGCTGCGCTGATCCCAAATAAATTGAGAGCAAAAGAATTGTGATTATTTGAATATATATGTATTTCAGGACCGTAGCAGGTGATGTTCTGATAATTCTACGTACCGCCATGAAAAAAAATTGTAAGTTTATAAAAAAGGCGTGATTTTTATAGGTTATAGTTATAGGTAAATTTTCCCGCAGCCGTGTGGTATCCGGCAGAGTAGAATAGAACCAACCCATTACACTCACGGGTGTCGTATAAGGCGACTAATGTCTGAGGCAGAACACCTTGCGCCTCCGTAGACCAGAGAATGGGCAGCAGCGTTTTCTGTTAGTCTTTCATCACTGCGATCTCCAATCCGCCTGCCAAGCGTGGAGATTACGGCAAATTCCTCCCATCATGGGAGAGGCTTATGTCCAGCAGTGGACGTTATGGGCTGTTGTAGTAGTAGTAGTAGTAAATTTTCCTACACTGTTTTCTACTCTGCGTTGTCATGATTTCTAAAATATCCATACATAATATATTATAACCCTATCATGCGTTGTATAACCCGCAAGAATCTGTCTCACCCTAAAATAAATAATTCACCTTTCTCCCCCATTTATCGTGTATATTTATACCAATTTTATTCGACCTCGAAAATATGTCGGAACGTGGCTTTCGAATAATCTTAAATGCGGGACCGTAAAAAATAATTTCGTTCATGATACGCATATCAAATGATGTTTAAGAGATTTTCTTTTGTTAATATTCAAATACTGGCTTTCCCCCGCGACAACGCTCGTCTATAACAAAAAACTTTTATAAATTATTCCGCGAAAATGTACTCTAGAGGGTTTGGACAAAATGAGATTCTAGCGTGATATCAATGACGAAAAAGTCCATACAAATATAATAATAGATTGGTACAAGCCGATCATGTGTGGCCGGAAGAAACTGGATAGCCATGACACAAAACCGCCAAAAAGTGGAGAGATTTGGAAGAGCATTCAGCATTGGGTGACATTGGGTTGAAGAAGACATAGAGAGAGAGACAAATCATGTGTTAATCCTATATAAAATCTCAAGTATGTCGAGGTCAGTTTCCAGTCTAACCGGAGGCAGCTAAGAACCAATATTTTACGTGGAGCGACTGACTGATTTGACCTCCACAACTAGTACTATTTCGGTTGTGGAGTTCGAAAGTCGAAAGTCAGCCCGAAAATCTGACAACCAGGATGTACCTTGGTAAGGCCACTAACTACCTGTAACAACTGTCATAGATCTACAAATCCTGTTGCAAATCGTAGTAGGAATACAAAACTCCTCTAAAGCGTAAGGCGTGTACCTATGTGCCTTTTATCCAAATTCGTTCAGTCGTTAAGGTGTTTAAAATTCAACCAAACAAACTTACGAATACTAAAGACATTTATAGTATTGAAAAGAATTTATTTCATTTTTATTTTCGAGAAGTCGTGACGGGTATTCCCCCAAATATTTCAGGGGGTACATAAGACGTGGCTCAAGCATTATTAAAGATTAATAGGGATTGGGCCCACCTGCGTTTAAGAAGACAGGTGTGCCTTGCTGAATGCCTAATGTACGGAGTTTGTAAGTATCTACTTATGTTGGTTACACACTGCTGTGAATATGAGGTGGTATGTGGTCACAAACACGACTTCTAGACATGTTGACCCGGGTCGGGTAAATTGTTATTGGGTTTTTTTCTTCAGGATTTTTTCAGTAGCAGGGACGGTGTCTAGATTTGTGCCCGGCGGTTGATGGTAATCGCCTCGCCCCTTATTACATGGAATTCAAACATAACTGGAGGAATGTGAGTGTACTATTAGGTACACTTTTGCTTAACCTTTCGGGGATTTATCTATTAGCCGTGTGGTATCCGGCAGAGTAGAATAGAACCAACCCATTACGGGTGTCGTATAAGGCGACTAATGTCTGAAGCAGAACACCTTGCGCCTCCGTAGACCAGAGAATGGGCAGCAGCGTTTTCGGTTAGTCTTTCATTACTGCGATCTCCAATCCGCCTGCCAAGCGTGGAGATTACGGCAAATTCCTCCCATCATGGGAGAGGCTTATGTCCAGCAGTGGACGTTATGGGCTGATGTTGTTGTTGTTGTTCGGGGATTACAGGCGTGATGTTATAATGACATCACAATTTATTTTAGGTTGACATCTAATAGTTTTCTTCCATACTTCAATTTTTGTCGTTTTGTCAGTAATCAACCACCTTTCTAACCATATCATCTTTCACACAATCCATTCATCGTTTCTTTGGTCTTCCTCTATTTTCATCATCATCTGTCTAGTCTTTTCCCAACTATGTTAGTGGTGGATTCCAGTCAAACCGAATGCAGCTGAATTTTAGTATATTCCATGGAACGAATGACTATTTGACCTCAACTACCCAGTTAGTACTGGGTAATGGTGGCTAATGGCTCTTCCCGTACCCTCATATCTATCTGAATCCGTACCCAACACTTTTCCGGATGATATTTTCCAAATTCTACCACATCAAAACCCCACACAATTACAACCGAATTGTATGAAATAAATCTCCTGAATGTCTCGTAGCTGTAACTTCTCCAATATTATTATGAAAATTACCTCAAAAATATCAACAAAAATTGTTCCCTCCGTTAATACTTCCTTAACACCTTTTTAATCCTTACCGGAACCTACGCGCTTTAAACCGGAATATTCGTCGTTTATTTTGTGTTTAAACAAGAGTGTCATACATTCCCTGTTCACGGGTAATCCCTAAGGTGCGTGAAATGGCATCCCCTATTAAGTGATGGGGGCTTTAGGTAGGGACGCAACGCCAGCGATTTTGGTGAGAAAACCAAAAGTATGTTTTTAAAACTATGTTTTTTTTCTTACTATTCCGCTGTTATTGTTTAAGTGTTTTCCATGCGAGAGTGTTTTGAAGGATTTTTCCGAGACTAGTCGAACGGCCACTGTAGATGGCTGTGGCTGCCTTGGCGGGCTTTTCCCATAAATCCCGTGAATCGGACAGAATGTGGGGTGTACTGAGTTTTATTATCTAGCATGAAAGGGATTCGTGTTTTAATATAACCGATTGCGTTCATTGCGCGACAACTCGTTTGAGTACGCCAAACAAAAGATTGCGACGAGCGCGTGTTCGCCTAACGATTTCAATTAGGACAGCGCCTTACCGTAAGCTACCGAAATATTACAGTACCAAAGACAGAACTTTTCCCATTACAGAAATAAAGCTGTAACATTAAAATAACATAGATACTTGGACCCACAATATAGGTACGGTCGACGACACCTCTATGCGGCCAAAACAACCTTACAGCTGAGAAATAAAAGCGTTATCTAAGTCAAATTGTTGCAATATGCATGCGGTTGACTGTACGAGTTCCAGTGAAACAATCAGGGAGGAAAGACTCAAGAATTCGCTAATCAACGAAGCGGAGTTGTAATTATATTACCAAGTTAAATTTAAATTCGTATATTTCAGTGAATTATGTTCAATCTTGAGGAAAATATAGTATCCAGTTTTAGAAGGCTATGAAGAAATTCCTTTGATAACTATAAAAAATGGGCTTCTTTAGTGAAGCTATTATACGTAAACGTACAGGGGAATGTGTTGTGTTAAAATAATACAGTTGTTCCTTAAGTTAAATCGACTGAGAGGCTATGCGCAGTTAAACCGACCACGAACGCGCAGAGTAAACGTAACGTAAATTCGAATGATTGAACGATGTTTTTCCTTATTAGGTGTTCCTCTATTATTACAATTATGGTGCACACTTTTGTTGGCTCTAGTTTGTAGTGCGAAACCCAAAAATTCTGCACAAAAAGTTTTAATGAGAAATTAAAGCCACGATGCGTAGCTTGCTACGCCGTAGCTGGCGTAGCAAATATGAGCTACGCCGTAGCAAGAATAAGCTAAGCCGTAGCAAGTATGAGCTACGCCGTAGCAAATAAAATAATGTTATTATATTTTATACAACTTTTGGTATAAATTAATAACATTGCTTTGTTCCTAATAGATACTTTAGCATGGATATACTATCTGTTGTTCTTTTTAATTGGCATTACATTACAAACTGAAGCAATTCATAAATCAGCATCAATCAAGCGGCTGCTCAACAAGATTGAATAGCATTTCTCGTTCAAACAACACCGCTGAAAGCGCTGGATTATTTAAAATAAAACAGACATTGTACTAACTTCTCAGAAAACACGATTGACTAGCTCGCTTAATTAAATTCAAGTGATTTCTTGCCTTTTCATACTAAAATTTGCAATTTTATTTGTGTTTGAGAGAAAGGAGTTTAAGTTTCAAGTTAATTCTAGTTAACGCTTAAGTGCGGTTAAGTTAATTAAGTTTTTGTTATGAATATATTAGACAAGGTTTATGTTTAAATTTTAGCTTAGAATTTTCTAGAGAAAGTCTAATTGGCGTGAGGGTTATTGACCCCGAATGGTTGCTAACCTTTATTACTAAGATACTTTTAAATTTTGCATCTTGATGTGGAATTAACAATCGTTACTGTCCAGAGGTGAAAGACTCGTCTCTTATCTACGAAGGTTTAAATCTGGGCAAGTACCGATGCGATTTTTCCACCTCATTTGTAGGAACTTTCTAAGTTTAGTGAGAAAATCAGGACTTTAAATTAATATAAGTCTGAAAACGCCATTCCTCTATGAGCTACCCTGGTCATCAATGATCACAGATTTTCTATGTGAAGAGCTAAAGACATTAATAAACATGACCAGATTAAGGGATATTAATAGGCAAGGACATTAATAATCTTGAGATGCCCTCCCAATGCTGTAACACAAAGAACATTTTGTGAAAATGCTTAACATTTGGAGTATCGTGTTACCCAGTTCTATTTGGGTTGAGGAGGTCAGATCGATGGTCGCTCCATGTAAAATAGTGGTATACACCTGCATTCGGTTAGTCTAGAAGCCTCAACATAATTGAGAAAATGAAAAATAAAACGTCATCGAAAAATGATGATTTTTTATGATTTGGCGACACCAGGAAAAGTCAATAATGAAACAACTAAAACCGTAGCTTTAAAAATTGCGTCATCTCCCTCTAACATTGAGACCACACCATCAAATCTGTCACGACAAAATACTTACATGCGAAGCTAAAAATAAATGGAAGATGTGTGTCATCAATATGACTCTCGCAGCATCCCTCTTTTAGGGGATAATATTTTTCTTGAGATGACCCTTTTTGTATCAAGCCTTGGCAGGTTGGTCCGTATTTTCTTTCTTAAAATTTTACGCTTCAGCGTTCAAAGAATTTGCGCTGTAAGGGCCTTTTTAATCTAAATTCTGAAATTGAAAGGTTGTATAGATGTGTGTTTAGGTTTGATTCAGGTGGCTTTATAAAGATGTTGATTAAAAATAAAGAACGTACGGTATTTTAACAACCTGCCTTAATTATTTACGTTCGTGTTACGTATCATTTTTTTTCTACTATGAATAAGCCCTCCTTTAATAAAAAAAAAGAAAGTAATTATAAAAACTAAAACCCGGCAGAATAGCAAGTGAATTTGGAGGCAGGCGGGACTCGTCGAAATATAAAATTAAAAACAGATTAGATTCCGCCTGCTTCCAAACGTGCCATTGATAATATCCTCCTCCAGTCGAATAAAAAGACACCAGTCACCAGAGAAGAGAGAGAGGCACAAATTTGTGGATGTCTCTAACTATTCTCAATCTCAATTTTTCTTTTCTGTCCATCCAGTTTTTTACAATAGTTTTCAAATCGTTTTTATTTCTCATCTTTTGCTCAAAATAGTTACAGCACTGATTACAATATTTGTATCACTTGTTATTTTTTTTTTATTATATACAACATTTTCTTACCTTTTATAGATTTTTTTTAAACTTTTATTTGTGAATGAGTGAACATTGCAGGCTTTGTAGATCCCCAGATGCTTGATAACTTTTGCTAACTTTTGTTAAATATTTTTCTGTTTTACGTTTTTTGTATAGTAAGCAACGACCTATTGTCGGGCCTATGCTGTACCCCCATACTAAAATACTAATGCTGTACTTAACAAAATAATATTGTAATACCTACCTAATGATTTGAAAAGAGTAACCATGGAGTTTCTTGCCGGTTCTTCTACATGGAAATGACCAACGCGAACCGTGCACCTTTTTCAACGTTTTATAAGTGCCCATCTAGACCTATGTGAAATAAATATTTTGATTTTGAATCTAAACAGAAAAAAAGTTCCAGAAAAGACTACCGTTTCGAATGAACTTTAAACAATTTTATCAATACTACTTTTATTGATACTATTCGGAACCCTTTTTGGACCTTTTATTCAAATGTAATTTTACGTTTACTTGTAAATTGAATCACCATCTCACTTTCGTATTCTACCATGGTGAGAAGCCGTAACCCACAAACAATGATATGTATTTAATTTGTATAAGCACTTTCATACTTTCACCCTTACCTAGCCTACGTACGCATATTTTTAGGTTTCTGTTTCCAAAGAGTAAAAACGGGACCCTATTACTAAGACTCCAATGTCCGTCTGTCTATCTGTCTGTCTCCAGGCTGTTTCTCGTGAACCGTGATAGCTAGACCGTTGAAATTTTCAAAGATGATGTATTTCTGTTGCCGTTATAAAAAACAATATTTAAGTGGGGCTCCCATACAACAAACGTGATTTTTTTGCAGATGATAAAGACGTTTTTTTTAATGGTACGGAACCCTTCGTGCTCGAGTCCGACTCGCATTTGGTCGGTTTTTTTTAATTTACCGCAAGAACTGACTGTACTCAAAAATGGGTTGCAAACTTACAACAACTTGACTAATATAAATCATGCATTAAGCAGTAGCAGTTGGAACTAACAGTTCAACGTGTTTTGAAAACACGGAAGTGTTCGTGTTTCGAACGGCCACTCATCTATATACCAACCTAGGCATGCGTAACCTAACTTAGCCTTGAAGAACGACTCGTGTGGCTTTAATTACTTTGACACGTGCTCCTCCAATTAAACACACACTTAACTTTAGTTACGTAAGCGTAAAAAATGTAGTTCTTTCCTTTAAAAACCTACCATTCTTTTATTTATTTATTAATCACTTCAAGCACAAAGTACAGAGGCGGAGTTAATGCCATAGGCATTTTCTACCAGTCAACCTTTAGGTGGTGCAGAGACAAGCAGTGGTAGGCGGTGGTTTTTTTTTTACCCTTACCACATTACATCTCGCCTGTAATCACCTAAAGGTTTGGCAGAGGTATACCTAATAGTAAACCCACATTTCGCCAGTAATGTTTAAGTCCCATGTAATAGGGGGCGAGCCTATTGGTATCAACCGGGCACAAATCCAAACTCCGTGGCTTCGTGGATCCGTGGCTACTGAGAAATTTCTGATGGAAATCCCAATAACACTTTGCCCGACTCAAGAATCGAACCCAGGACCTCTTGTTCAGCAGTCGCGATCACTCGACCAACGAACTCGTACTCGTGTGTTATATGTATAATCTCAAAAACATTCAGTCTTAATAATGCGTAAGAATTCTTAGGAATTACCTTTTAAACATTGCCATAAAACGTGAAGAAAAGTAGATTTTATTTGATGACTTTCACAGTCGTTACTGCAACTTTAATTGTCCAACTTCATGTCATAAACTATACTCAGGAGACTTAAAACACGACTGTTTTGATAACAAGGAGTTACGATGAGTAGAGTTACCATTTCTGTGATTTTACAGGATTTACCTATAAACAAAGTTTGATTTCTGAAATCTATAAAAAATGCGATCAAACTCTAGCAAACGTGAAACACTACTAAGTACAGTCGACCAAGCTATTTGGTTTACATTTTACAATTTCTCATGCATCCTCGAATTATAGGCAGAACAGTTATATTGTGCGGGCAAGCAGAGATTTCAATGACATATGCAAGGAATATGACTTGGATCCATTCACAATTAGTGTGAATTCGGCCAGAAGGTGCTTAAGCCTCAAATTGTTCAAGTAGCGGTAGGTTACATTGTTTGTTTTAGTTTTAGTATTGTTTCTCTAATATTTTTTGCTATATAAATTGCAAACTAGTTTTTATATAGCTTCATACTAATTATTTTAAAGCTGTGTGTTTTGTATTCTTGTGCTTACACCATAGATTACTATTATAAATCTATACGTGAGAACTTGTAATTGGCTTTCTGGTGACTATGGTTTCCTTTTTTTTCTGTTTTTATTAGCTGTAAGTCCTCCATGTACTAAATGAATAAACAAATAAATAAACAATGTAATTTGCATGTTAAAATGTAAACCAAATAGCTCGGTCGACCGTACTAGTCCTCGTAAGTTGTCTAATATATAATGGGTGCAAATAAAGACATATCTTTTACTTTTCTCTAAATACCTTCTTTACCCTTGTACTATGCAAAGCATGAATTGCATGAGTGCACTTCGAGTCCTACCGTAAACCGTGATATTCGTCCCAAAAAAGGCGTTTTTCAACAATCATTTTCGCGTAGAGTTACTTAGTTTGATTGAGACTCCACCCCACAGCGATATTTTTCAGTGGTCACCCCAGAAACATACATACAGAAAAAAAGACAGCAAATAATTTGGAATACATAAATAAGAAAATTAAATAAACAATACTTGGATTGTAATATAAAACAACCGAATAAAATAAACACTACAAGAAATATAATCGTATCTGTGTGCTGCTCTTTAAAGTGCTATCCCGTGACCAGCATATGCTGGCCAACTAATTCCTAACACAAATGGACGTATGAACCACTTCCAAGAAATGTATATGCACATTGAACATTGCTTCAATAATTGGCTCAATCATTCTCAAACTATCCACAAACATTGTTAGGCTTTGACCATTCGGAGTTTTCCGCAGAAACCTCAAATAATATAATATAATCAATACTGAGTCGTCAAAATTCGTAGAAACAGAGCCACTGAAATATGAACTGAATACGGCGAACCAGTGAGCTGTGTTGCGATAGGAAACTCAGTTAGGCCCTGTCCGCGACCGCAGACGATGAGACTTAAGACGCGTCTCATCATGCGTTCGGGTGCGTTTCATTTGTTTCCTTCGGGTTAGTACGTGGCGTAAGTCGGTGAGTTGTGTCATGCTAAAGAACTTCTGTCATTTGTTTTCGTCGCATTTTCTGAAGCAAGACGCGTGTCGCTTGAGCAAGTAGCTTGTGGCCAAGCAGTTACTAAGCCTTAGGCACGTACTCGTATAGGCAGATTTAGATCGAAAAGTTGGAAAAGATTCAGTCCTAACCTAAAAGTTGGGATGCTAAAACTTTGGATGCCAGAAGTTTTAGATAAACATAAGTTACTACGTCGGATTTGAGTGAACGTGTTTTGTAATAATCTAGACTACAGTCTTATGGCGGAAAGTTGATCTTATGTTCTGCAAGGATATCTTAATATTAGACGGAAAGAAAATAACATTTCGGAGACGAAAAACCTAGATGAAAGGTTTTTTTGTACTGGCCATCCCACAGGATCGTATTCCTGCAGGGATAAAAAGTATCACACACTCATTCAATCACTTTTAATATTCACACATTTTTAATATTATATGAATAGATTTGTTAATTACCTGCATCGATGGTCTAGTGGTTGCAAGTGCGACAGCTGACCGATGAGGTCTTGGATTCCATTCCTAGATCGGGCAAAATGTAATTGGGTTTTTACATCAGGATTTTCTCAGTAGCATCCCTTTATTACATGGGATTTGAAACATAACTGGCGAAATGAGGGAGTAGGTACTATTCGATACACGTCTACCTAACTCTTCGGGGATTTTAAGTGTGATATTATGTTATGTATTTATTAATTAAGGGAATAAACAGTCACAATGTAGTGCCTAAGAAAAACAATTTTAAATTATACATAAACAAACATGTTTATAAACTTCAATTCCAAAAGAAAACAGAAGCATCCCAAATACATTATTAAAACAGGACTTACAAATTGTTCAATTTGCTAGCAGACCTTGATTCGACCCCTACAGATACGTAGGTCGTTTAAAATTCTAGTGTTTTCACAGCAATCTCTAAATGTACGACCTGCGCGAACGAGAAACATGGCCGGCATTTTTTAGTTCCTTGTTTATAGAAGAGGGATAAAATACGGAATTGGTTTCCGTAGCTCCTTAAAATTGTACGGATTCTATATCCATCCAAACACTCAATCAGACGATCCATACATTTTAAACGTGTAGGTATTGCACTTTTGTAGGAAACTGCAGTTTTGTTATAAATACCGATGAAAAATTTTCGTTCAGAATTATATGTACTGAACCATTTGTGGGCCATTTCCACTAATATAGCATGAAATTTACTACGAATTTTTATTGCGATTTTCCTCAGCAAGAATCTGATTTAAAACTTAAAGTATCTTTATTCGAGTATCCATGACTCATTCTCCCAAAACTTATGACCATGTTAGTAAGCATTGATAAAAACCCATGAGTAATTAATTATGTGATAGGCAGCGAAGGAGTCCAAGAAAACCCAAAAATTCCACTAAATGAATTTAATAAGTAATTACAATTAATTAAGGTAAGTAGGTATTAAGAGGTTGTCCTAACGACCGATGTATGTGACGAAAGGCCCCGCGCCGAATCTGCTGCTTAGTTTTATTGGATGCATCGAGTTGGGTTGCGCAACCCCTTCACAGTAGTTGAATGTATGGTGATGACGTATCTGGGAGGCACTCACAGATATAACAAATTGCAAAACAGCGACCCACATAAACATAGACTTGAAATCATGCTTAGGATACTTTAATCATGCTTTATAGTGACTTGTAAGAAACGTTTTAAAAATAAACAATTACATGTTGTGGTTTGTTTTCCCCTCGGCCCAAAACAACAGCTATTTCGCAATTAAATAGTATTCCTCAAATCGGCCATGTACTAACATCAAAGTCACGGGTCTACAAAGTCGACGTTCAACTCAAATGGGAACAGGACTGACTTCGCCGCGTCGGGTCGTCGCCCCGGGTATCAAGAGAATTTGGAGGAATTTCGAGAAACACCTTTTGTTTTGGTGCAAGTTACCAAATGACGGCGATTTTTAAAGATAGTCAAAAACAAAGTTCATAGTTATATGATAATAGACACATTATATGCTATATGCAAAATATGTAGTTTTGATTCCGCGAAAAAGATCCTGGGTTTGAAGCAGAATGCAACACTGCCCTCCTCAAAAATATGCACATGTATATAGGAATTGCGAAAATCAGCATGCTCCATGCACACGAACCTTATGCTCGACATGCTTAAAAAACGGTGATGCTAGCAAAGATTTAATTGTTCATTTGTTTTCTTTTTTTGCATGCTGATTAGTAAAACTGAATGTAGTAAAAATCTCACCTACCTTACGAGTACCTCTTATAGGATACTAAAATAAAGTGTTTTGTGTAAAAACAATTTTTACCCGAAGCTTCGAACTTTAGAACGTTTTCTTCGTATTCGGATCAGTAGTTCCGAAGATTAATCCGTACCTCCTTACATTAGAAATTCGAAATCTCTCTTCAAAATCGCTGTCAGCTAATCACTTACACGCCGTTGTCTCAAACACATACCCACATCACAGCCACACGGCGCGCCTCATCAAATCCACGCAATTTATTTAACTATACGAGAATTCTCGTAAACTCGTAAACACACGATAAAATTGTGCAAATCATTGTTTTTTCCCCAATTTTCCCTGAAACACTGTTCTATTATGTAAGCGTTGTTTTTCATCGAGCTTCGTTGATAGGCAGTGAGTGAAAGCATATTGATTGAGTGTTCAATGAGTTTGCTGAACCAGTTATTTGGAGTATTTTTTGTTAGGCTATGTTCATACGATGGAACTGACGATATTTCACGGATAACTTAACTTATGCCCGCGGTTTCGCCAGCGTGGGTTTCCGTAATTGTTCCACGGGATCGTACTATAGGGATAAACAGTATCCTATGTGCTAATCCAGGTTATATACTATCTGCGTGCTATTATTAATAGGATAGTCGGATGTTGGGGCCAGGATCACGCGACATATTGATCGCAAAAATAGAGTACAAAGTTTAGGACACCGTACGCATCCTTTCACAGCGACGTGACTAACGCGCGCCCAAACTTTCTGCTTTCTTTATAAGGACAAACCGTCGAACGCCGCCGATTACTTGTGACCCTTATACATGTTGACGTGTGATCTCAACATTATAGTGTATTATATCATCTATAGTTCTGCATCTTTCACTTGTAGTAAAACATCTAAATACAAAATGATATAACGGTAGCAGCGATAACGAATTTTTCATTCACCGTTTGCAGAGCAGTGCTGATGAAAATAATTTCACAAAGTAATGCACCGGGTTTAAATCCACGAGCTCGTAATTCGGTGCTATTATATTAAACACAGCCTAAGTTCTATACAGATACACAACTAAAAACATATCTCCATTCCATCTTAAATCGTATTAATTCTACAATTGTACATCAAGCAAAAAAGAAAAACAAGTTGTTACTATCTGAATACAAAATCGCTTTACCAAGATACGTTGGAAATAGGTACTGCAATAGAATCCAAGACGGCATGAATCTGTGGAAAACCTGCACAAAAGGCATATTTATGCATCTTTATTCAACACTCAGGTACACAATATGAAAAATATTCCTCTAAAGACTTTGAAGTGGGTAAGAACACAATGGGTTTTACGTGTCTTTTGTATTTGTAAGCGCTGCATACGAAAAGACTTTTAACGCACTATAAAATATAAAGGTTTTACAAGGCAGGTTTCGAATAGAAACACACGAAGAAAACGCCTCATAAGGTACACTGATCCATTAGTGATGGTGTTTAGAAATATTAGGTGCATACCTAGTACTTGTAACCGGCGTGCCAGAATGAACATGAGTCGCCGTCCGTCCGTCTCATGACGACAGGTCGTGTCGACGGCGCGTTCGTGTTCCATGCGCGGCTCAAAGAGAGTCAGCAAAAGGAAGGGGTCCGCAAAGACCGATGCCGGGGTTGCGGGACTATTCGAAAGAGATACCGTGACCCCGGAAGACAAAGGGCGATGAAGGAACATGGATGGGTTTAGTCAGTAAAAGTCTGACACTACCTCCTGCTCCGCCCAGAGTGGGAGAAGTCATTTGATGATATCCCATACGAAAAAAAAAAGGGTCAACGAAGGTGGCGTTCTATAGTTTTTGAATTCTCTTTTGAAATTAATCGTCATTATGATCTTATCAGACAAAAGATGTCCACTGCTGAAGATAAGGAGCCACGTCGAGTGATTCTGTGCTTCTCATCATATCAGCCCGGAATGACCCTCTGCTGGGTACAGGCTAGGGTTTGGATCCCGAGACGTCTCGTGTTTCGAAGTCCCGGGACTTTTCGTAATTTTAGTTGTCTCGAGTCCCGGGACTTTCGGGTCGAGACTCGAGACGAGACAAGATTGTCGAAATTGTTGGAAAGTTTGGAACTACTGTATAAAGCCTTAAACACAATTGAAACGACAATTTTTGAAAACGAGAGAGTGTTCCTTGTGTTCCTTGTCCGGTGGCATTATTACAAAAATCAGAAACAGATTGTCGGTTAACGCTGTTGAAGCTCTGATTTCTTTATAAGAAAATTATTAAATCAGCAAAGAAGTCTAATGAATGTGTTGATTGATTATTTAAAGGACTGATTTATAAGTCTGTAGATTATTTAGCTAAGAAACAAATCTGTGGTTATGAGAATTAAGATTGTTACGATTGTGATTAGATACTAGAATTACTAGATAATAGTAAAGTTATTAGGAATTAGTATGATTTTTAACTTTTAGGTTCGTTTCGCTTTTAAGTTCGTTTTATAACTATAAGATTTAACTGCTTAAAAGTGAATCTGTGTGTGATTAGAAGAAATAAACAAAGCAATGATTAAAACTGAAATTAACGTTAAAGTTTTTAAGATTTAATTTTCTGTTTAATAAACGTTGATCTTTACAAATAAAAACCTTTTTTTAATACGTTTCACTAGAAATTAACTCAATTAAAATTCTTAAAAAAAAGAAACTTAACAGTCTCGAAGTCCCGGGAATTTCCGAGACTTTTATTGTAGGCTGTCTTGTGTCCCGGGACTTTGAAATTGTCGGGAATTTCCAAACACTAGTACAGACCTCCCCTTTTTTCTGCCACACTTCTCGGTTCTGTGCGCCTCTTACCCAGGTGCTTCCCGCGACTTTGATGATGTCGTCGATCCAACGAGCTTAAGGACGGCCCTGGTGTCTTTGGCATAACTATGGCCACCACTCGGACAAGGCCTTGCTCTATCGGCCATCTAGCTTCTTCAGCGTCTAGCCAGATGTCCTGCCCAGACCCATTTGAGGTGCAAATGTGTTTTTCATACCAACGGGATTCCCTTGGCTATAATTAGGTCATCGATCTACCTTATGGGACCCTTCAACTGTATACTATTCAATACACAGTCGTCACTCCAGAACCTTTGACCCCTTTCATCCATCATTATCACCTGTCTAGGGTTTTCCCAACTTTGGTATAATATTGGTATTCGGCTAAATACCAATATTTTACTTGGAACAACCGCCTATCTGACCTTCACAAACCAGTAAGGCGAAACCGTTTCATCAAGGAGACTGGTTTTCAGACTTTCGGACCTCTGACTGGCCTTCATACATCAATTTAGATTAAATATGGCGGACGAACTGTCCTACCAAAAGCTATATAAAGTAACGACTTTCAAGTCTTACTACGTATGCTAATGACAGTTACCCCGCTCAAAGTTTATCTACAAGACTAACTACCCACATTTAACTGAATTAAACAGACGCAACGGCAAAATGGCGACGTATTAAATTATATTATTTTAGTATCTACACGTGAACATGAACATTATGTACATGTAAAAAGGTATAAAATGTATTCTCATATTAGTAAAGCTTCATTTTATCGACGAAATTCTTTTTTATTCATATAGTTTGTAATGAAAACATTTCTGTTCATGAAAGTCATTATCTGCTTGGCCTTTAACACTATGTTGGAGTGGGCCTCTAGTCTCGCAGCTGTGTACCAGTATTTTAACCCAGTTAAGACTGGTTGTCTGCCGTTTAGGATTGTAATGAATGGGACCGCGAACCGCAACTGCAAACCCATCCACGGTCCGACATCGGCAAGCGCAGCTTAACCTTCGATCGAACCATGTAGCTGTTAGTATTTAGCCACGAGCACCTCCCCCTCCCTTATACAGGATGTAAACGGAACCTTCACGAAGTCATTAACCAAGCATTCTGTACATCAAACTAAGTAACTTTACGCAAAAATTAACGCTGGGAAACGACTTTATTTTTTGGGGTGAAAAATCACGTTTTACGGTAGAACTCAATGTAACGCACTCAAAACATTGTGCTAATGGATGGATTGAATAGTACGGGGGTCGTGGAGGTGTATATAGTAAAAAAATTGCATTAAAAACATGTATTACAAAAAAAAATTGAAACTTTGACCCCCAATATCTCCGTAACTAGAAGGTTCGATTTTGGTTTTGTATTGAAAGTTTGTGATTTATATAATTTAGGAAGTAACTTTTGCTATAAGTAAGGAACTAATAATTTTTGTATTTATCTGTGGAAGCTTGTTATTAGCAATTTAAGTATAATATATTTTGGTAATGTGTAATGTCATTAGTCTGTGCAGCATTCCTAAAATGTAAAAAAAAAAAAAAATAAGTAAATATAGTTCTACTCTAGCACAAAAAAAAACAAGTGCCTTTCGGCTTCGTTACGGGTCTTTAATAGGAAAGTTATGTAGGATTTTTGATACCTACTCAAAACATTACATAATCATCTCGCCCAAATCTGCGTCAGCTTATAGTACTCCTACAATGAGGATGAATCATTGAACTCCAATCACCTGAGACACGTGTAGCTAACTGTCTCACTTATGTCAGTCTATAAATAGTTGTCAGGAGTTACGTCACCTCGTTTACTTGTATTCTTGGAACTATCTGATCCATTGCCCTCAAGACTGTTGAGGAAAACATCGTCAGGAAATCGGCATGGAATGGAGACTGCGAATCAGCTAGCTTAAGGTGCAACGACCTTAGGCTCGAGAGTAGCGATCTTCGCAAGTTGGTAGCAACTGGATGAGAATTGCCGAAAATAAAGTTGAATGGCGTGCGATTGAAGAAGCCTATGTCCAAACGTGGACTGCAAGTGTAGTGCAAAGACTGAAACTTTACCAGATAAAATATCTTAGTTTGAAAAACACTCATTTACAACACAACAGTTATTTACGCCTTCATTGGACATTCCCAAGCACCACTAGTAGTTCGTAACTAGATAGAGAATTAGACGCCCACAGTAAATAGGAACTAAACCATTTGAGGACATTCCGTGCCTATTAGACTTACCTACGAGCACACAACACACTATGCACCGACATAAACCCTTAAACAAATCACAATAAGACTGATTTTCGACTGTCTTTCCACCTTTATAACTTTGTAAACGAACGCCGAGTCACCAACTTTACATTTGCGTTTAATTCATTGATGCGCTGGTAGGATTAGTGTAGAGTTTTGAGTTTCGGAGACGGATTTAGTAAGTTTGTGTCATCAATGCCATTTAGATGATATCGGAAATATCCGTTTTGTTATCGCAATTCTAACATAGTACTGTTTATTTACTAGATTTTGCCTGAGGCTTCGTATTTCGTGATTACTGGTTCATCTGATAAGAGTAATCACTTCATTGGCGTTATTGTGGTGTGGGACTAGTACTTGGAACTAATACAACTGGAATATATTGTAATACTAGCCTGTACCCGCGGCTTCGCCTGCTTGGAGTTTTGTTATTGTCCCACGAGGTTGTAATACCGGGATAAAAAGTATCCTATTTGTTAATTCAAGTTAGAAACTGTCTATCTGCCCATCCAAATCCGTTCAGTAGTTTTCAGAGTAATAGACATCCATCTATCCATTCATCCTCACAATTTTTGCATTTATACCTAATATTAGTAAGATAAGAAGTAAGATTAGTTTATGTGTGGAGTTCAGTAATTGTCCCACGGGATCGTACCACCGGGATAAAAGTATCCAATATGTTAATCAGGTCATAAACTATATTTGTGACAAACAACCGGTTTGGTTCAGCCGTTCTGGCGTAATTGTTGATACTGACTTTTACGCCTCATCCACGACCTCAGGCGACTCCACTTGAGTCAAGCAACGCGATCGTGTGTTAATAAGATGGTTTGTTATCTACTCCCATTGTTTATTAAAGTGTTCTTCAAAGAACAAATCACACAAATTCTCCCAATCAACTCAAACTCAGACGGTATTAAGGGCTCTTGTCGCTTAATACCGTCTCTATTACCAACAAAAATGCAATCGCGTGCCTATTATCAGCAGTTCAGCTCTAAGAGGAACATAAAACTTTGTAGAAAACTATCAAAGTGCCATCTCTCACGAACTACTTTTCAGGCGGGACTGAAATATCAACGGTTGCGTTGCGACGGCACGTCGGTATAATTTGTGTTGGTTTGTTCTTTTGTTTTAAAGGTTCATTATGGTAACGAGAGAAAATAAATGCAAAAATGATGCACACCAACACCAGCCTCTTAGGTCTAATTGTTAAAAGCCCTACTGCTAAGTAGTTGCTGGGTTCGATACTTAGGTCGTGTCAAAATAATGTTATTGGATTTTTCTGTCAAGAATTTCTAAGTGCACGCCCGGAGCCTAGATATTTGCTCGCTCAATATTACGTAAGACTTAAATTAAGCCGGCGCAATGTGTGGATACTATTAGGTACACCTCTGCTTAGTCCTTGATTGATTACAGCCTTGTTTTTAGCTTTGTAAGTCCCACTGCTAGCAAAGGTCTCCCTCATATCCTTCCAGGTACCCTTCTCCTACGCCACCTCGGACTAGCTTTCGTGATGCGCGTCTAGATCATCTGGATCTCGATCAGCTCTTTCAAGGCATCGGCCTCGGCGGCGCCATCCATCTTCAGGCACCCAGCGCCATCGACATGATGTTATGTCAAGTCGTACTTTTGTATTAACGAAAAATGCACACTAGATAGACAAAGAGTCACAATCATGTGGAGTCAATAAAATCCTTGAAATATCATGGCTAATTATTCATCTTCAATTCCAAAAGATGTTCATGCAAAAATGACTAAATATTTCATTGTTTTTTTAATTCAGAAAGTAGTCCTAAAAAAAAACCTCTATATCACATTCTGAATTCAGAAATCAGCTGTGAGTTTTGCTAATCAGAAAGATCAAACAAAAATCTCACCTACTACATTTAATATACCGCAAACTTTTTCATTATCACAGCAAAGCGCAAAATGCAAAACATGAAAACTAAAACGAGTCAAGCCTACCTAAAAACCATAAAAACATACATCAAAAACTCGTATAATCTCAAGTGCTAAAACTACGAGCAGCATTCACGGACCGTAAACAAAATATCAAATGTATGAAAATTTCGCATTTCCCTACGGAAATGTACGGACCGAGTTGAGGAATAAAATCCTTTGAAAATGGCCTTACTACCCTACTTTTGCTATCTGATTTCAGTATAGGCCTCTATACTGGTACTCTATAGATGGATACAGAAGGACAGCTGCATACAACAAGTGAAAACATCATCATAATCACTTCAGTAATCTACAGAAGTCCACTGCTGGGCAGTGGGCAAAGGCCTCTCCTAATAATACGGCATTCAACTTCATTCTCGGTAACTCTTGTCCAGCTACTGTCAGTCACTCTGCGAATGTCGTCGCTCTACTTAGCCTGAGCGTCCGACCTTGCGTTTGCTGATTCGCGGTCTCCACTCAAGAACATAATAGGCGAGATGACAAAAAAAAACTAATTAGTCCGTCAGTTAGATTATCAAAAAATATTTGACCCGTGTTTTTTCTTTTGTTACGTAAACCAAAAATGACGAAGATATGATGCTTTTAAAATTCTCAATACGTCACGCCTAGGTATAATTTTTACCTAGTTCTGACGTCACGAGCCCCCACTCCCGAGTTTTGATGCGTTTTATCTTTGTCAATATTCATTGATTTACAAAAACAAAAAATACGTGTTTATTAATTTCCAATTCTGTAACTGACGGACTAAATAGATTTACAATTTTTTGATACTGTCGTCATGCCTATTACTCGTATCTATGTTAACGTCCATCAATTCTACTGCTGATATTGCCACTTCAGCTTGCTTATTTTTTTACATATGTCGACAACTTTGGTTGTCTGCAGAATCATCTCGTTCCGGATTCAATCCGACAGAGACACTGCAAGCATAGCCTTATTACTCACTCGCACACATACGCTTCACGTACACGTACAGTGAGTGCAAGCGCACTCGCGAACGGCTTTTGTTTGAAATCGCCGCCGAGCCGTACGTTTACATACGGGTCTATGTGTGCGTGCGTGTTTTTGCTCGATATAGACCCAAACTTCTGTAGTATTCTGAAGTACTAGAAGATCAGAAGGTTTTTAAATTCAAGGTCGAGTTATTGTGACTTGGTTAGCCGTATGAGCAGTTTTTGATCGAAACTATTTCTATACTTGATTTGCTTTTGGGTTGAGCAAAATTACCTAGGGAATATGGTATTCAAATGAACCGCTGGGACTTCATCTTTTCTGTGATTTGAGACGTAAGGACTTTTTGTGTAAGGCTCCATTTAGTATGACTTTATTTGGGGACCTATCCCACGACAAACGAATAAAGACTTACTTCATTTTGGACAGAAAAATGGATAATACAAAAAGTACCAAAATGTCTTATGTAATTTGATTTCGGCTTTTAACACGACTGTTCCGACACGGTGATAAAATTACTTATTTCTACGTACCGGTCTTTGTCTAACCCTAAAAATATAAGAAGGTACATTTTATCAAGTACCGTATATTATCTACTACCACTCACCACGCTATTCTCTAAACCCGTTACCACTTAAAGTCTAAGTAACAGCGATGCCTGTAATAGCTTGCAAGCATGTTTACCAACCACACTAGCTCGAGCTACTTACTAGCTATCGCTCGTACGCTGCGATGGCACTCCACTTCGAGTTTAGCATAACAAATTGCGTTCAGGCTAAGTTCCATAATTAATGTCGGCGGGTGATAGTGGTGCAGCAGATGTAGGGTCATTGAAGCGGAGGCTTGGCGGTGCATTTTAGTATTATGTCAAAATTCAGGTGGAGAGACCACCTGAATTTATGTGTATAGTTATGAACCGTGAAAGCTTAAAACAGTGTTTAATTTGATGGTTCAATAAATAATTATTCTCAAAATAAAATTTGCGCCATAACAGCCTAAAGGTAATATATAATTCTAAGTTCATTCAGAGGGTTCTTCATTAATTTATGATCGAAATTCTAAAAGATTAAGAGCTAATTTCACCACTGCAACTGAACTCGATCAGCATCTGAACCGCGTTCCAAATCTGATACTGGCCATATTACATAACAATGACGACGATGACCGCTCTTGAACGTATTTTAAATGTCCTCATCGCAAATACTCAGGCACAACAAATCTAATAGCAATCGTTTTATAAGTAAATGTAAAACACAATATTATTATACGGAACCGTGTACCCAAACCACTTTAGCAAAATAGATACACTTTGAGTTTATAAGCATATTCACCGATGTACGGGAAATTTACCGGATACGATACATGCTCCGAGTAGAGGAGAGGTCCTCTCTCCCCACCTCCTCTAAACATTAAAAATTTAAAGTTATAGGTTCCACTTATGGTTTTCGCTCACTATGAAAGCTCGTGCTTAGTTACTGGTATCGGGTAGTGGGAATTAGTTACCCGGTTGGTAGGTAAAGGGTTGGCTAATAAATTATGAGGTCGTAAAGTGTAGATGTTGGGTTAGAATTTACCCTGCTCACTTAATAGTAATTAACATTTTTTTTTTTATAAAATGTCTACTTTATGTTGTGCCTGTAATTTTAATGGTTTATTTATTAAATAAAAACCGGCCAAGTGCGACTCCTATACAACACAAGACAAAACGGTAAAAAAGCCCCCCATAAATATTTATTTTATTCAAAATCAAAGCATTTATTTCAAGTAGGCCAGTTACAGGCACTTTTGAATTGTCGAAACAAAGATGAAAATTAAATGTAGCTACAGTCCCAGTCACAAGACATAAAAACTGTGAAATTACTGTAGTTGCCCATTCCCTAGCGTAGATCTCTATGGAGAAGAACGGGCAAGAAACTCCATGGACACTCTTTTAAATCAAAATATTGTTACAAAATCTTGGTTACATCATTCATGTTGAGATGGTATATTATGTGAGAACAATGTAGCAAGATGTGCACGTTAAAAGAGTCCATAGTAAAAACAAAAAATACAATTCAAAAGTAAACATTCAAAATAAGCCATGGCAACTAAGAGATGACCAGTCACAACTGACAGCGCCCGTTCACGAACATGACGCATGGATCAGCACCATTCAACTCAATATTATTTATTCTGTTTTTAGACAGTAGGTGTGACCGTGGCATCACAGTGGGCCCTATCAGAATCCCAGCGCTGCGGTATTTGTTCTTCATTTATCGCAGCATCATGCTGAGATAGGAGCCTTTTTGGCCTCGCACAGGTCTTCATTTTATTATTTAGTTTAAGATTCTTTTTTTTATTATTATTATTTTTGTAGTTCCTGTGCTTGTCCCAAATAAATATTTTTTCTTTCTTTCTTTTTTTAGTATTTGTTGCTATAGCGGTAAGAGAAAAACATCATCTGTAAAATTTCAACCGTCTAGCTCTCACGGTTCATGACATACAGCCTGGTGACAGACAGATAGACGGACGGACTTCGGATTCTTAGTAATACGGTCCCGTTTTTACCCTTTGGGTACGGAACCCTAAAAACGAGAACCAGAGTTGTCGACATAGCTCACCGAAAAAATAAGCTGAAATGGCAATGGGCTGGCTATACGAGTATAAGCTGTAGAACCGCTGACCGTTGAGGTAGACGTGTTCTTGAGTGGAGACCGCGAATCGGTGGGACGCCCTCGGGCTCGGTGGAGCAACATACGAATCGAGCGAAACACAGCGAATCGAGTAAAGTGGCGTGTGATTGAAGAGGCCTCTGTCCAGCTGACGACTGAAACTTTTTTTTTTGGTATTCCAAATATAGAATACTATAGTATACTTGTAAAATCATCATCATCATGTTTAGCGTTTTACCAAGTATGTTAGGGTCGGCTTCCAGTCTAACCAGATGCATTTGAATACCACTATGCTCATAAAAGTCTACAGTGAACATTCTCAGGCAATTCTACTACTATTATAAATGTGAAAGTTTGTAAGTTGTGTAAGTTTGTGTTTGTGTTTGTAGTTTGTGTGTGTTTGTAGTTTGTGTGTGTTTGTGTGTTTGTTTGTGTTTAAGTTTGTTTTCTATGGATGTTTGTTACTCTATCACGCAAAAACTACTACTAGGTTTTGAATGAAATTTTTCACATAGATAGTTTATAACCTGGATTAACACATAGGATACTTTTTATCCCAGTAGTAAGATCCCATGGGACAATTATCAAACAATACGCGGGCGAAGCCGCTGGCAAAAGGTAGTATGGATATAATTACCAAATACATCAGTTTTCCGTATCAAGTATTTCGAAAATTCAATTTTCAGAGGCATAAATTATGTTAATAGTTATCTAGTTCCATCCTAAATGTAACCATTAATTATAATCGTACGTGTGTTATTTCTATCGCAATTATAGTGAAACCGTTATACAGTAATAAATTACATAAGTCACTGTTCAATAACTAATATTGCGGGGTAATAACTTAAATTATAATAGAATTTAAACTGATAAGATATTGCATGGGACTTGAACATAACTGGCGAAATGTGTGTGCGCCTCGTACCTAATAGTACACCTACATTTCGCTACGACGTGTACCAGCCTAACCCATCGGGGATTACAGGCGAGATGTCTTTCCCTTGTGATGTCTTGAAGCTAGGTCAAGACGTAGAAAATTTACTTGGCCTCAAGTATGCGGTAATAGGTTGTCGTGCTAGGGATGATTCTTGACAAAAAAAAATATGATTCTGTTTAGTCCGTCAGTTACAATAGCGAAAAATATTGGATACGTGTTTTTTAGTTTTATCGAATTAACAAAAATTGACGAAGATGAAACGCGTCAAAGATGGACTCAAATGTGACGTCACACAAGTTTCGACGCACCGTATCGTATATTTTTTTTGTTTTCGTGAAAAATGAAAAAATATGTGTTCAATATTTTTTGGAAATCTACCTGACAGACTAATTAATTTTTTTTTGTCATCTACCTACCCTTTTGTTATGAGAAGGAATGAGGAAAATATTGTGAGGAAAGTTTTGATTGTAAATGTGGATGGCTATAAGAGTAGAGAAAGACTGTGTGTAGGATGATGAGATGACGAGTAATAGAGAAGTTTGGAAGAAGAAGACATGATAAATGATAAATAAATGATAAATGATAAATGATGTTTATTTTGCAAGTAGGTTTTTACAAACACTTTTACACGTCATGTTTTTTTTTTAAACTAGATGGGGCCGGTGTTTCGTACCTGACTACTCTGAGAAGAAACAGCCGAAACAAACTCAGAGGGTCTCTTTTGAAGTCCAGACATAATTTTGCTTAATTCACATGAGGACTATGCAGAATAGTGTCTGAGATGGTCTTTTGAAGAAAGAACCACACAGATTTGAGTGGACCTGTCCAGTCAGTGCAAGCATTTGTCAGTTATCGTGTAGCTCGACTTATAACTCAAGGAGCTCAACGAAACGACGAACAATACCAAAGAAAGGACATTTGGGTAGGTCGCTTATAGTACTCAAACTGCCAGACAGTTGTGGGAGAGAAAAAAAAAAGAAAACAAACAAAAATATATAAAAATGAAACCCACATGGTCCCCACATTCACAATAATCAAATAAAATTAATAATAATTTACAAAATCAATGTCAATAAAAATCACAAAAATCATATGTCAATAATAATAAAAAAGTAAGATACGTAAATATTCCTGTCAAGTCATGCTGCGCCGACCACTAATGAATTAAGGTCAAGAGAATAATGATCAGGTGGCCTACTATGACGTCTTAAAGCAGGATCGTTTTAATCTTGTTCCAGTGTGGGAAAGAGATGGCGCTATACGTCCTATATAGCTCCGTCTCTTACCCACACTGGAACAAGATTAAAACGATCCTGCTTTAAGACGTCATGGTAGGCCACCAGGTCAAGACGTAGCTCGACTGTTGCTGGACCAGAATCTCAGCAGGATTACAGGCATACACAAATTCGGAAACAACCTGTATAAACTCAACTGATTGTACATCACCCTGTTTAAACACAACTTCACACGTTGTTTGTTTTAACTTTAACGCATTAAATATAGTTATACGAGGGTTCAAATGTAACGTTTAGCTTTGATCCTAAAACAATAACGAAAGGGGTTGTCTTTGGATATAACTCAGTCTCTCATTTACTGTTGTAAATGTAAATTAGCTTACTAGTCAAGAAGTGGAAAGACAAACAATGATTAAATATCACAAATACAGCATGTAAACGGATCTTTCACGAAACTGTTAAAGGAGCATTCTGAACAACCAACTAACTATCACTGCGCAAAACTAATTATTGCCCCTATTACCCCTCTCTTTTGGTGTAAATATCACTGTTTACAGTAGCACGCAAAATTTTAAGCTTTTTCGTAAAGTCAATTGCAGAAAAATAGTACAATAGGCTTGTGTCCTGAAAAAATCTAATTAGTCCGTCAATTAGATTATCAAAAAATATTTGACACGTATTTTTTCTTTTGTTACGTAAACCAAAATTGACGAAGATACGACGCTTTTAAAACGTCACGTTGTGCTATAATTTTAGTGCGTTGTGACGTCACACAGTTTTGATGCGTTTTATCTTAGTCAATATTCATTGATTTACAAAAACAAACATACGTGTCCATTATTTGACTCCTAAGACACAGGCACATACATCCAGTTTAGGAGTCAGGGAATTAAAATTATTGTGTCCTAGCTATAAGCCTTATATGCTCTTAGGTTTTGGTTCTTGTTATAATTATGATGGCTTTTGGTGAAATAAAGAATTATTATTATTATTTATTATTATTATTTACAATACTCTAACTGACGGACTAAGCCGACCCCAACATAGTTGGGGAAAGGCTAGACAAATGATGAGGTTTTAGTAACAAAACATATTATACATTTCACATTAACCCACACGCACACTCACACACATAGCTCGACGATACAATTCACTAGTTACTTAGTTTTCACTTCTATCGGCAGTCCCCAGACTGCCCCGCATGTTTTTTTTTCTATGGATTGTCATCGTCCTTTATAATTCGGTTTTACATGACTGCGAATTGAAAGCGAAGTTGAAAGAAGTTCGGCATTACTGAAACCGGTTAATTTCATGACACACACACGGGCTACTCCAAAAAAAAATGTTTTAATAACCAACCCACATTACACACCCTAAGATCTAATTCAGAATAGCAATCTTCTTAAAAAAAAAAACTCTTTTCCATTTCATAAACAGCACTTATGCAAGCTATAAACGTACGCACCTCTCCGGAGCTAGTGATCACGTTTCGTAGATATACAAATAGTCCCATAAGGGCCTCGTTTGTGCGACATTATACTTAGAGTAGGTACTTACTCGAGGAAGCTGATAAAATGGGCTCTTGAAACTGGTTTGTGTATCAGTAGCGAAGTGTCAATTTTTGTAAGAGGTAAGCCGGAGTAAATATATTTAATGTGATTGAATTATTTGTCTATAAAATACTGACTGTGCCATTTCTCAAAGGGAATCCGGTAGGAATCGAATTGTATGGATCCTTCGCCACTGTTGTGTATGTAGAATACTCATTGTTTTGTACATTAATTTTTATTTTTTGGTCGTTCTGGAACCGAAAGCCGTAAACTCGATCATCGAACTCGGAACGATTGGGACTGTTTCTTTTTTTCAAAAACGAACGAGTTTAGTTCCAGAACGACCTAAAATTAACCATGTATAACACAATTCGACAGTTTTGCGTCCTAGAGTAAGAGAGATAAGTGATTAAGGCCCTTCTAACCCTAAAATTAGCAACTCTATTTGTGGTGGTTCAAACTTCGTTTGAAATACCGTTAGAATAAAGTTCTAATCAGCTTGCACTACAAATTGGTTGTTACGTCAGTCACTGCGGCCGAATAGTGCAAAATAAGTGGATTTTTTGCGATTTACAAAAAATCTGCTGCGATTTACAAAAGACCTGCTTTATGGTTAGTTCAGTTAGTATGCAAAGTTTCATGATCTAATTTGAAGTACTTTTTGAATACCAGCGGTTTATTGTTCGATTTGGAGGTAACTTTTGATTATTTTTCTATCGAGAAAAGTTTATGGAATCGTGTTTTCGTCACACATAGTATCTAGCATTAATCCTCAACTTTACCATATATTTATTTCAAAATTAATGCTGCAGTTTTAGACGTAATGGAGGATCATGCTAAGCCATTTGAGGCATGTTAGGCCCTTAAGGTGGCTGCTCCAACCAGCCAGCGAAATTCAAATATTCTTACGATTTTTGCAATTTGCAGGCCAGTGCTAGGTTGTACATTTGAATTTCGCGGGCTGGTTGGAGCATTCCCCTTAAATAAATTTCGTGAATAAATGTGTCTGGACGAGTTCGAATCTGCGACCTAACGCTCGTATTCGTAGCCGTTTGCAATGATACCATTATAGGCTGATAAGTTGAGCACCTAATTTACGGTAACAGTGTAATTAGATTCCTAAACTGCGGTGAACATCCTTCCCAATATAATATAAATACAGATTATATTGTAATAAGGTGGTATCGCGATACCACAGAGAGTATTCCACTTACGAGGCAGATTAAATTGTAGGTACATTACATGGCTTCACTAAGGGGTGGGTCTGAGGGGGGGGGAGGGGGTCGGAGTCAAATAACACGACGACGTAACAAATCTATGTCACGTATAGAATTTGTGTGTCTATATTTTTACATGTGATGCTGTTTCGGTGACTGCTGAGATGACGAGTAATAGAAAAGTACGGAAGAAGATGACATGCTGCGCCGACCCCAGATAAACGGGAACACTCAAAAATTCCGAAAAACTTTATTCCGAATTTCGATATTCCGATTATCAAAAGTCCGAATTTCATAATTCCGAAGAATTATAGTGTCTATTATTTAAAATTCCAAAATTGATAATTCCGAAAGTCGTAAATACGGATTGTTTGTTGTCCGATTTGCTTATATCCCGAAAACGGTGCGTCCTATCGCGAAAATAATTAAAAATTTGCCCCTTTAATAACCACCCTCCCGCGTAATTCTCGACATGTAAGTAAAAAAAAATGGATTCGTATTTTTAATGTTTCGTATTATCAAGTCGGACTATTGAAATTCGGTATTTTGAGAATAGTAATTATAAACGTTCGGAATATTGAAATTTAGGAATTATGAAAATAGGTATTTTGAAATTCGGATTTGTGACTTTCGGAATAAAGTTTTTCGTACATATGCACGAAATGTGTGTACCCCAGATAAACTATGAATAATCGCAGGAGTATGATAACAGTTTCGGGACTGACTGACTGACAAAATTAGATTTATCCGTCAACATTGAAAGCGCAGACGAAGTTTCGTATCCGTGCTATTAACCGTTGAGGAGATTTCTCGTGAGGAGGCTATCCTGGCTGCAGGATCAACTCATGTCTGACATAAATAGAACCCAGAACAAAAGATGTGTGCAAAATTCCAGCTCAATCGGTTGCGGAAAACTGGTTCAAAATTCAGTTGTAAGATTTTACTTATACTATACATACTAACTAGAACTACCTACAGGGTGTAAAGAACATCACGAAGCCGTCAACCAAGCATTCTGTACATCAAACTAAGTAACTTTACGCAAAAATTATTGCTGGGAAACAACTTCTTTTTTGGGGTGAAAAATATGTTTTGTGGTAGAACTCAATGTAACGCACTCAAAACATTGTGCTGATAGATGGATTGAATAGTACGGGGGCGTGGAGGTGGTGAAAGTAAAAACTTTCCATTTAAAAAATTTATTAAAAAAAAAAAAAAAAAAAAAAAGTTGGAACTTTGACCCCCAATATCTCCGTAAATAGAAGGATGTGTGAAACAAAAAAAATATCGCAATGATGAGGAAAACAAGTGCCTTTCGGCTTCGTTAAGAGGTTTTTCACACCCTTTTTAAGGCAAGTTAAATAAATCGAATATTAACTTTGAATATCGCCATTTACAAGACAATAGAATTGATTCTAGTTGCCTTTTCGTAAATGTAGTTTCGCGTAAAGAAGAATGCGCAAGATACACTCCAACACAGTGCAAGGTATTCCACTGAAGATTTAAAGCAATTGATATTTATTATGTACCTCAGAGAGTTAACGTTGAGAAACATATATTCCAGTAGGCATAAATGCAGAATAAAGCAAATTCTATCCGCGTAAAATGCACCGAAAATACTTAGAGTGCATTTTACGCAACGCCAGGTCACATCTCACTGAGAAATTTGACTATGAAGTATGCGAACCAATTCAAGGAAAACAAGATACATTAAATTAAAAATTTTAAAAACCCATAGGGTCATATGTAATTACAAGATATTTTTTTTCTTTTTGTAGTTTCACTTTTATACTTTTTTTCGTGTCGGGTATTTTATTTCATTTCTTTTATTTTCTTTCGTTTTAAGATTCATGTAATTTGGTGTTTAATCAGGTTTTTACCTGTCAAAAAGTTAATAAAAGATAATTCGTTTAGTCCTAGGTACCAGTCATCATCACTCTACTTTCCTCCTCAATCGCCCTAGACTAGATATTGATAATAACATTTTCAAGTTTATATGTAGTTTTCATTTCATTAGTTAATATTCCTCATTCTCTTTCAATATAGTGTACATTATTCTACTAGTCAAGCCCTTTAATTTACCAATATTGAGGGAGTTGTGAAAAAATATGTAATCCGCTATTTTGTGTTGGCGGCCATCTTGGATTTGAAATTTCTCATAGTGTAAAGTATTCAACTAGACAAGCCCTTTCATTTGATACCCATATTGTAATCCGCCATTTTGTGGCGGCAGCCATCTTGAACCGATTTTCATCAAACCTAGCTAAGAACACTTCCGACTAATTCACCTTTCAAACAAAAAAAAAAAACAAAATCAAAATCGGTTCATCCGTTCGGGAGCTACGATGCCACAGAGAGACACACACACACAGACATGTCAAAATTATTACACCCCGTCGGTTTTGCGTCGGGGGTAATAATGGAGTAATAAGTATCTACTAACATGTAATAATAATGAAAGCTCGATGTTTTTTCGAGTAAAAAAAACATTGAAAAAGGGTTGGTTTCCATATAAAGATATTGCCATAAGGAGACAAAAACATATTTAGATAGCCTGAAAAAAACAAAGAAATCTCCACCCAAAATTAACACAACAAACCAACGTTTTTTTCTTGGAAATCAATACCGACCATCGAATGTTACTGCCATCGCGTGCCCCACTGATTATTCCTAAACGACTAATATTTATTACGCTAGGCCAAGGTAACGTAATAAAGTCACTAATTAACTGGAAATTATTTTATTTTAAAAGCTTGTTATTCGAGGTTTTATTGGGCGAGGTTTCATTATACTGAAAATTCTGAAGTCAGTCAATTTTTGTTTATTTTTCGAAGGTCTTTGCCCTCCGGTGAATATTAAATGATGCATTTTAAACTAACAAGAATTGTTGTTTTCAAACAGCAAACTGCTTAAAATCTATGTTCGGCTACAAACAGAATCCATAAGCTAAAAAAAAACGTTTTAGGTAGTTTTACTATCTTGGGTTATCCTTGTCCGAAGCTTGTCCTTCATATTCAACAAAAACAAACATAGGTACCTACATCCATTTTACATGATGCATAATGAGAATAAAATTCCCCACCCTCTTCATTAGACCAATAAAGCTACACATAATCAAATTAACATAAAAAATACTACCAAACAAAGTAACAGTGATTTTATTCATAAAAAATACCTAGTATAAATAACAGCGGAGTATACTCGTAACAACGGCACCAGATCGCTCGGGGCTAACTGGTTAATCTCCTAAACCCATAAAAGTGCAGACAAGAAACTAGCTAGCATTGTTGTACATATAGATCGGTTTAGATAAAAAGAGGACTAGTTTTTTTACCTGTTATTTTTATGCAAGTCGAGAGAGTTAAAAGAGGAACTCATGGCTAAATAAGAACAGCCGCTCGGATCAATCTTCAGGTTAAGCCGCGCTTGCCTAGGTTGGTCTATGGATGGGTGACCACCCATTACATACTGACTTTTCTCTGAGCCTCGGAAAGCACGTTAAGCCGTTGGTCTGTATTTAATTAGTAGATCTTTGACAGTCTTTACAGGAAGTCAGTGGCCGGAAAGTCTGACAACCAGTCTTACCAAGGGGTATCGTATTACTCAGTACTAATTGGGTTGTGGAGGTCAGATAGGCAGTCGTTTTATGTAAAATTCTGAAATTCTAAATTTCTTTACCTCATTTCTATAAAGTGATAAAGTTTGTTTGTTTGAAAGTATGGATGTAGTACATCCTCAGAACTATTGAATCATCTACCTAGCTAGAAATCTAACCGAATGCAGCTGAATACCAATATTTTACATGTAGTGACTGCCTATCTGACCTTCACAACCCAGTTAGTACTGGGTAATACGATACCCCTTGGTAAGACTGGTTGTCAGACTTTCGGGCCACACATACACCTGTAACGATTGTCAAAGATCTACAATTTCCGAGGCACGGAGGGAACTCAGTGTGTAAGAGGTAGTCACCCATCGACGGACGACTGTTATTATTTAGCCACGTGCTCCATCTCGGAACTGCTGAATATTAAGTTGAAGTTCCTTAATTCTGGGAAGCTACAGTATCCCCAAATGTCATAGGCTATATTTAAAGCTTCCCCATGGGATCAATTCCGACCATAACGCGAGTAAAGTCGCAGGCAAAAGGTCAACTTATGATTAAGAGTGATTTAGGTCGAGTTCGTGGACCATACAGGCTTTTAGACGACCCGAATAGCGCAGCGGTAGTGAGGCTGCCTTACGTTCTTAGGGTCCCGGGTTCGAATCCGGTAGAAGCAAAATGTTTGTGTGATGAGCATGGACATTTGTTTCCGAGTCATGGATGTTTATATGTATAATAAGTATGTATTTACAAACAAAAAAGTATCTATGTAGTATATCAACTACCTGGTGTCCATGACACAAGCCTCGTTGCTTAGTGTGGCACTAGATGGCGCTGTGTGCAATGTCCAGCGATATTCATTTATTTATTTTGGCAATAAACCGGCTACATTAGCCGAAAAACCGATGTCCGTTGGGGTTGGGGTGTTCTTGAAAGGAGACCGCGAATCAGCAAACGTAAGTTGGGACGCCCTCACGTAAGGTGGAGCAGCGATCTTCGCAGGGTGGTTGGTAGCAAATGGATGAGAGTGGCCGATAATCAAGTCAAGTGGAAATTACGGTTTTTCCTACTCCTCCACTATACTTTTCTGATTAATTTCGTTGCGGGATCCAAGACAGTTAAATTCATTCTCTGGGACTTCGTCGAGCTTCATTCTCTCCGCGCTTTTCTGGTGGTCGCCACTGTTGATTCTGGCTTTCAGGAGTTACAGTGGTATGGGAACAGTATGGAGGGCTTGTCCAAAAAAAAAAAAGTTGAGTGGCGTGCGATTGAAGAGGCCTATGTCCAGCAGTGAACTGCTGACGATGACAGCCTTGCAATTTGGCATGGAAGTTTCATATTTGCAGAAAATCGTAACGATATTTTCATATTAAAAACTGGCCAAGTGCGATTCGGACTCGCGCATGAAGCATTCCGTACCATCGTAGTAGTGGAGCCCCGTTTGCTTTTTAATTCATTACTTTTTTTTTTATAGCAGCAACAGAAATACACATTCTGTCAAAATTTCAACTGTCTACGTATTACGGATCATGAGATACAGCCCGCTGACAGACTGAAGGTCGGACAGCGGAGGCTTAGGTCCCGTCGTCGGTGATGGAAACCAGTTAGCTAGCTTTACAATGAAGGTATTTCCCATACAATCCTGCTATAGGTTACGTTTACAATTGACAAACAGATAAAAGTCGTGCTATTATGAATATTAACAGTCCCATCTGGAGCTTATCCTAACGACATGAAAGCTGTAGATGTCCGGTATAGAGTCAAACCTATACAGCGTGTATCAGAAATGTGTGCTCACATTTAGGGATCTATCCCATAAATATACGGTTGAAGATTATATTATATATTTCTCAAAAGAATTATAAATTCGTTACATAACATAACGCCTGTAATCCCGGCAGGATTAGGCAGATGTGTACCTATTTGTACACTCACATTTCACCAATTATGTTTTAAGTCCGATGTAATAGTCCTATTGCCATCCTATTGCCATCAACCGGGCACAAATCTAGCCTCCGTGGCTGCTACTTAGAGATTCCTGAAGGAAAAACCCAATAACACTGCCACTGGACCAACGGGGCAGTTACAAATTCTATTATAGAGAAAACATAAATAGGTGTATACAATTGGGTCCAGTATGTATTAAAAATTTGTTTTATTTTATGCGTATATTATGTCACTACACTTTTTTTATAGGAAAATGCTTGTACATCTAATCCATGCTTTCGAATATATTACAACATCTTTCTAAAACGTGCTGTAGATAGGAGCTCACATAGTCACAAACCTATAATAGATACGGATCGACCGAATATAAGCACATCTATGGTTGCTGGCTGTCAGGATTTGGGCGACTATTTAGGGATGCACTAAGCTTACATTTGTTTCGATACTTTGGATCGATCCGGGTCGCGGTTCTAGAATCGTATCGCGTTGATGCGATTCTCGTATCGATTCATATCGTACATATATTTTTGCCTTATTTATGCAATTTTTTTTTTTTTATATTGCTGGACATCACACACAGTGCCATCTAGTGCCACACTAAGCAACGAGGCTTGTGTCGTGGACACCAGATAGTTGATGTACTACATAGATACTTTTTGTTTGTAAATACATACTTATTATACATATAAACATCCATGACTCGGAAATAAATGTCCATGCTCATCACACAAACATTTGCTTCTACCGGGATTCGAACCCGGGACCCTAAGAACGTAAGGCAACCTCAGTACCGCTGCGCCATTCGGGTCGTCTAATTAGGCTTGCCTTTGGTCGTAACTCGCTTTATGCGAAGCGATGACGAGACCGCGCGTGACCGCGCGCTTCCGGGCGTGCTTCACCCAAAGGTTTAAGAAGCACGCCTAGAAGAAACCAACTCACTCGAACCTTGAAGAGATCCAGGTTACAAAGATCGGGAAACAGAGAACCCGGCAGTGAATTCCACAGACTGGCGGTTCGCACAATAAATATGGAAGCATAGCGCTTTGTTCGGGTTCGTGGAACTTCAACCATAATATGACGGTGCCGCTCCGCCGGATCACTGCTCCGAATGATAGAATGGGCCCTTCGAAATGTCACTGATATAAAACCGATAAGCTGGCATCTCATAATTATAACGGTCTAGGCAAAATTTCAAAAAATCTTTTGTACCCCTTGTGTGTTTTCATTTTGAATTATTTTGAAATTGACTGATCACGAAATGTTTGACAATTTGGTACGACGATACATTAATTCCGATACCGATACCTTTTCATCGATCCAAACATTGTATCCTTTCCGTTTGTAACGATCCGAAATATTGGACTATCGAATCAGTCTCTCGGATCTTTCGTCCATCACTAGCAACTATACACATCTAGGTTGTATTCGCTGTGTTGTGGTCAAATGGTGTCTTGAAGATATCACGAGGACATAAACTATTTCGGTACATCTCCGTACGCTTAGCAATTTCACGGAGTAAGGTCTAGGTGGTCGGAATAATAAACTTTGTTTCAGGCAAGATGTTTCAGGCAAGATGTTTCAAACAAGAAGCATGTTAAGTGTATGGCCACAATTCGTGAGTATGGGTCTGTTTGAACGTCTTTTTTTGGAAGATAAGTTTAAATAATCAGCTACGTTATCCAGTTATCCAATTTAACTGGCGAAAAGTAGGCCTAATGTAGATACATTTCTGCCTAACCCTAGGGAGAAAACACAAGTGTGATGTATCCTTAAGTACTTAGGCAAACTTCCTTTTGTTTACTTAGATGCGAAAATAAAGTAACTCGATTTTTCGGTCTGTCTATCCGTCTGATTGTATGTTACATGTTCACGCCTTTACAGCTAAACCGATTTTCATGAAATTTTATGGACGTATAGACCACGATCTGAGTTACAACATAGGATACTTTTATCCCATAGATATAATAAATAATTTAAATAATAATTTCGAAACACCACCACACTGGCCAAAGTTAGTTGATGGAAAAGAACCACTACCGCTAAACAAAACAAAATAGTCTCAATCATTTATCTCTCGGAAAAGTATTATGATAGTGGGGAACTATCACAATATTTAACTTTATAGATTAGCTTTATCAACCTTTGCGGGTTAGTGGATTTGATAATCGAGAAAATGAACGTGGTTGTAATCTTCTAGAAATTAGCTAAACATACGCAAAACCACTACAAAATACAAAATAATACAAAATAGTTTATTGCTTCTTAAGTTTACAAAAAATTTAGTGTTTGGAGCTTCCCTTTAAGCAAGTAGTGCCTGTGTTGGAAAGCCCCGCTCTTTCATAGCAATGCAATACAAATTCATACAAAAGTTTGCTAAAACTAGGTATTTACAGTATACTGGGTATTTAGTAGAATAGAACCAACCCACTACACTCACTGGTGTCGTATAAAGCGACTAATGTCTGAGGCAGAACACTTTGCGCCTCCGTAGACCAGAGAATGGGCAGCAGCGTTTTCTGTTAGTCTTTCATCACTGCGATCTCCAATCCGCCTGCCAAGCGTGGAGATTACGGCAAATTCCTCCCATCATGGGAAAGGCTTATGTCCAGCAGTGGACGTTACGGGCTGTTGTTGTTGTTGGGTATTTACAAAAAACAATAGGTACAGAAGTATGATATTTTTATACATAAGAAGTTAAGTTTTAGTTTTAAACTAAAGAAAATCTTGCTTGCAGGTTGTTCAGTGTTACGTAAGGTAGTGTGTTGTGTATGAAGGACAGTAGTGTTATGTTGTGTGTGTGCGAGTGTGATAATATTGAATTAGTGATGGATGTTTACGACACCCATGGCATGTGTTCTGTGTGTTATTAGTATTTGTGTATAGTATTATTTTACTTACTTATATGTGTGTGATATGTGTGCGTGTTGTGCATTTAGTGTTTAGAGATATAGTTGTGAGTGTGTGTTACTACTTATTTAGTATTTACTTAATGTGTTCCAAGAGTGCCTCCGTGTCATCATAGTATTTTTTTAGGTATATGTATATTTTCCTGTTGATTTTATTATAAAGAACTACAATTAAGTATTAGATATTATTATACCCCAGTACCTAAAGTGTGGCCACAATGTTTCACACGAGCGTAAAGTTTTATCTAAAATAATGGCGCTCACGTTTGCCAGACCCAAATAATGGTGTTTGAATAAAATATGCCCTCGTAACAGCATTTTAGAAGTAAACCTATCACTTTGTAATATTTACAGGCGACAGACGAGATTATTGTGAGAATTTTTCGAGTTTTTTGGTAAAAGGAAGAGAACATGTACTTCATAAATTAGATCGTATAAAAATAAATATTAATTATCGCTATTTATTATCGTTATAGCTCGTGGCTAGATAATAACAGCCGCTCGGGTCGATCTTTAGGTTAAGCCTTTAGCCTTTAGGTTAAGTGCTTGCCTAGGTTGGTCTGTGGATGGGTGACCACCCATTACATACCGAGTTTCCTCCGTGCCTCGGAAAGCACGTTAAGCTGTTGGTCCCCGCTGTCATTTGTGATCTTTGACAGTCGCTACAAGTAGTCAATGACCCAAAAAGTCTGACAACCAGTCTTACCAAGGGGTATCGTATTACCCAGTACTAACTGGGTTGTGGAGGTCAGATAGGCAGTCGCTCCATGTAAAATACTGGTATTCAGCTGCATCCGGTTAGACTGGAAGCCGACCCCAATAAAACTTGGGAAAAGGCTAGGCAGATGATGATGAAAAATAAATATTAATTATCGTGTGGCCGCTCAAATTTTCTAAACTATAATGTACTAGCTTAAGCTCGCGGCTTTGTCCGCGTGGAGATCGATAATTGTCCCACGAGATCATACTACAGGGAGACAAATCGATTTCAAAATAAAATTATTCGCTCTCATTTCATTATAAAATGTACGAAACCAAATATGACAATATAAATACATAAACATAATATAATTTAATAATAATAAAATATAGTTCTAATAATTGCATAATAATTATCTAGATTATTCTAAATACAATAGGTACATAAATAAAAATTATTAATAAAATATATTATACCTAATACACATCTCTAATATTTTACAATAATATTATTGAATTGCTCTAGCCGTCTTCCGCCTAATGTTGTTATACCCGACAGGGTCCATATTGTTTTTTTTTATTATTTGATTACACCATTTATGTAACACATTTGTAATGCAATAAAGATTTGAAATTGAGATTAAGATTAAAAGTATTTCCAATATTTCATCCATATCCGTTAAGCCTTTTTTGCGTGAAAGAGTAACAAACATCAGTTCATCGATCCATCGTCACAAACTTTCGCATTTAAAATATTAGTGTGCTATTAGATTTCAAGCATCTATTCTGGAAGTCAGTTCAATAGACAATATGAATATAGTTCATTGACCTTTGCCGCTGGACTGAACAAATTATTTACATTTTTTTTTAATCTATATGCTGAGCAGCAATTAAATCGCCGTTTAGGTAGTGCAAATTAACATTGACGACCCGGTTGGCGGAGTGGTTGAGCGATTGGCTGCTGCGCTGCGTGTCGCAGGTTCGATCCCCGCACGGTACAAATATTTGTATGGCCTACAGATAGTTGTTCCGGGTCTGGCTGTTTGTGTATGTGAGTTTAAATGTTTGTAAACGCACCCACGATACAGGAGAAATTCCTAGTGTGGGGCAACGTTTTTCAAAAAACAAAAAAAAATATGTCTTTTTGCACACGAATTCTTTTTGCTTGGAAAATTCCAAAACGTTTAATCGGAATATCTTAAAGATAATGTTGGCGCGTTCTTAATACCAAGTGATATAGTTTCAGTAAACGAGCTATTTTTTCAGCTTAAATTGGCTTACCCAAAATTAAGAAACGTTCTTAAAATCGAAAAGCCCGCCAGTTAACTGCTACTGTTATAGGGCAATTAAATTATATCTTACCGAACCCAAACGGAATTAATTAAAAAAGAATATTGGACCGGAAACAAGCGCCAGGATAGCCGCAAAATTCAAATTTTCTTACGGTTTTTTGCAATTTGCAGGTCAGTCAGGTCAGACTGTGTGTTGAATAATAGTACATTGTAATACAACGGGAGGGTTTAGCGAGGTAGTAAATAGGAACCGAGTTATAATGGGATTTTAGCGCCGTGTGTTACACTGTACTTTTCACTTTGAGTGTGAGAAAAATAGTCAATTTAGTACAAAACAATTAATTAAATATTACTTAATAAAATAAAAAACACGTCATATTTTTTACTTGAAGCTAAATGTGCGCATCACGCAGCAGCAGGTCGCGGCAGCCGGTGGAGAGCACGTCGAGGTACTCGTGGCTCAACAAGTCACGACTACGAGATTTACCTTACGCCCTAGGGCCTAAAAGGGCCACTTTAGGTCCGCTTCGTAGGGCTATATTGGCGTACTTTAAGAGCATGAGAAGTGAAAATATAATTCGCGACTGTAACACCTATGCGTTACGAAATTATAAAATTAAAATCATCAATACAACCCTGTGAATTCTATGGCTCATCTCTCTAGCCTTTTCCCAACTATGTTGGGGTCGGCTTCCAGTCTAACCGGATGCAGCTGAATACCAGTATTTTACATGGAGCGACTGCCTATCTGACCTCCACAACCCAGTTAGTACTGGGTAATACGAAACCCCTTGGGAAGACTGGCTGTCAGACTTTTTGGGACACTGACTACCTGTAACGACTGTTAAAGATCTACAAATGACAACCGAGACTAACTGCTTAACGTGCTTTAGGAGGCACTGAAGAATACTCGGTATGTTATGGGTGGTCACCCATCCACATAACAACCTAGGCAAGCACGGGTTAACCTAAAGATCGACCCGAGTTGCAGTTAATATTAAGCTACAAGCATATGATTTGCGACCTTAACACGTAATTATTTATAGAATTATAATCATTAAAATCATCAATACAACCCTGTGAATTCTATGACGATTTCATTTAAAAAAAAAGCATTAATTCAGTTATATTGAGGCAATCCAATAATAGATTACATTTATTACAGGGGAAACATAACTACCGAAAATGTCTGTGCACTATTAGTTATGTCTGTGCCTAACTATTAGGGGCATACGATCGTGAGATTAAGTTGTAAATTAAAATTAACGTAAATAAATGTCCAACACAATTAGTGCGCAGGAATCTGAAAATAAAATATGCACCTATTGGTATTCCCAACTCACCGAACGACAAACATAATTAAACAAAACGCAAATTCTTTACATTCTTAGCAGTACTTACCTAGCACCACTTAAAATTCCAGCCACACCGTGAAAAAAAAAAGTTACTTTTAAAGTAAACAAAAAAACCTAGATTTTGCAACACACGACACAAACTTTGTTAATAAGTAAAGTTGCTCAAGTTTTCTTAGCTTTGTCGAAGTGAGAGAGAACTTGTATTAATTGAGCCGTTCCAATAACTATGCTGTCGCATTAATGAGGATCCTAACTTGGGACAGGATGTGGGAACCACCTCATCATATTAATCATTATTATTATATATACTATTTTTATTATTACTTTAAATACTCATAAATTCTGTGCTTCGCGTCTAACATTTGTATGACTTGCAGAATATAGTTTTAAGGATAGTTACTTCAAGTGGAATATGATATGTGCAAGTGTATGTGACATTTATGTGTGTGAATATAAATAATAAATATCGCTGGACATTAACACACAGCGCCATCTAGTGCCACACTAAGCAACGAGGCTTGTGTCGTGGACACCAGATAGTTGGTATACTAAATAGATACTTTTTTTGTTTGTCAATACATACTTATTATACATATAAACATCCATGACTAGGATATACAAACGTAACATCACGCCTGTTAACCCCGAAGGGTTAAGCAGAAGTCACATTTCGCCAGTTATGTTTTAAGTTCCATGTAGTAGGGTACGAAACTATTGCCATCAACCGGGCTCAAATCTCCATGGCTGCTACTGAAAAATTCCTGATGGAAAAATCCAATAACACTTTGCCCGACCCGAGAATTGAACCCAGGACCTCATGCTCAGCAGACGCGCTTTCGACCATTATATAAACCAGGCAGTCATTTAAATAACACATTTATGCAATAAAAATCATAATCAGTATTTAATTTCACATGTTTGAAGCCTTGGAGTTAAAGCGAGGTCAGTAGCGCCCCGGAATCTGGATTTATGGTCGGTTGATGGCAATACGCTCGCCCCTAATACTGCGGCTTAAATATAACCGGTGGAAATACCCTAGGGGAAATACAAGTTTCATGTTATGTTGCTAAAACCAGTTATCTGGCTCTGGTTGTTTGTGTATGTTAGTTTAAATGCTTGTAAACGCACCCACGATAAAGGAGATTTTTTTGTTGAGAGAATTGTTGTTTTGGTTTTGTCCAGTTCGTCCTGCCATCTTCTACGAGGTCTGCCGCGACGTCTTCTGGCTGTGTCAGGGCTCCAACGACCAGTGGTCCACATTAGGTCTGGGTAGAAGAAACAACCGGAACTCATGTGGAGAGGCCTTTGCCCAGTACTGGGATGGCGCAGGCTAACAGTATTGGTAATAGGCTTGTCATCTGAAAAAATCTAATTTGTCCGTCGCGTCAGTCAGATTATCAAAAAATATTTGACCCGTATTTTTTCTTTTGTTACGTAAACCAAAATTGACGAAGATACGACGCTTTTAAAATTCTCAATACGTCACTCCGTGGTATATATTTTTAGTGCGTTCTGACGTCACGAGCCCCCACTGCCGAGTTTTGATGCGTTTTATCTTTGTCAATATTCATTGATTTACCTAAACAAAAAATACGTGTCCATTATTTTCCATTTCTCTTACTGACTGACTAAATAGATTTGCCATTTTTTTGTTGGTGGAAACCAGCCTATTATTGTTTAGCAATGTCATGTTAAAGATTGTGTTAACTAATGCTAGCTCGTACATCATTGTGGTGAATTAATGTCACTCCATGTGATATGCTAAGCCTCTACTTAATGTGACGCAAAGCTGGCATTTGCGATCCTCTTTATCACACTCATCGTCTGCCCAGCCTTTTCCCAACTATTGAGGTCGGCTTCCAGTCTAACTAGATGCAGCTAAATACCAGTATTTTACATAGAGGGGCTGCCTATCTGACCGTCACAACCCAGTTACTACTGGATAATACAATACCCCTTGGTAAGACTGGTTGTCAGAATTTCGGCCCACTGACTACGCTTTAGCCATATGTATTTGTAATCACGTTCTCGAAAACAGCTTTAACGATTTCGATGAAAGCTGCATTAGAGAAGTTTACAGTGGCGGAAAATTGATCAAGCTAGGTCTCATATCTGGGATAATTAGTATTCTCTATTTTCACCCGAGCAGAGCTCAGTCGCCTAAATTAAGTACTAATATTAGTATGAGCGATTTCAATTAAAAATAACAATTTGCAAGCTCTAGTTTATCAAACAATAAATCATCGCAGTCAAGAAATCCTGGTGCCTTGGATTTCTCAGCCCTGACTTACAAACTTTTCGCTCCGCAGCGGAGCAACTGTCAAACTTTGACAACCGTACGGAAGTCGCACTTTCGCAAAATAAGAATTGAACTCGCTAACTTTTCTGTACGTTAGCTATTTCTTTTTGTTTTTTTCTTTGGATTTTCATCGGGAAATAAGTATGTTGGATGTTTATAGTCGTTTCTAAGTGTATTTCAAGTAAAAACAAGCAGAATGGAACGTTAGTTTTTAATGAGTTACTCAATTAAAAGAAATAAATAATAAAATAGTAAAACTGTCAGTGGGCCGACAGTCTAACAACCTGTCTTAAACCGGCCCAGTACTTTCTAGTTGGGTTGTGGAGATCAGATAGGCAATCCATGTAAAATACTGGTATTCAGCTGCATCCGGTTAGACTGGAAGCCGACCTCAAAATTGTTGAGAAAAAGCTAGGCATGATTTCGATTATCGCTTATTGTTAGTACCTATTTTTGGGCTCAAGACCACGTTTGAGAAAAATATTGCTTTAGGAAACTACGCAGATTCTACATAATATACATATAATATAATAATAAAAACATCTTTCCTCCACACGAAAATTAATCCATTTCACTACAACAACGCCAAAAACCCAATTTCTTTACTCACTAAAAGGAAAAATACGCACACGAGAAAACAGACGCGTTACTTACTCTTTTCGAAGCCATTTCATTGGACACGGGAGAAAAATAAAAGAAACGCTGTTTGCCCAGAGGGGATATAAAGGGAAGAACCCAATATTGGCTTTATCACTCATATGGTAACAATGGAGTGATTGATAACAAATTGTTGGAACGTTGGCTTGGGGGCATGTGTCACAAATATTTGGATAAGGATTTAATTTGGCGTAAGCCTCTGTTGAGTTTGTATATACATAGTAAGTTTATTACTAATTGGGGTAATTGTTATGTTAGTTAGTTGACGAGTGTGAACGTAGATAATATTGTGACAAGTTTATGCCCGCGGCTTTGCCTGCGTGGTGTTCCGTTACCAAGATAAGAAGTATTCTAAATGTTTATCCATGTTTTCTTCTTCTTTATCGTGTGGTGTGGTTAGTGGTATCAAAGTTTTTATACCGCCTGCTGGCCTCTGACTTGGCTTTACATACTGTCAAGAAATATCTCTCAGGCATGCTGGTTTCTTTACCAGGTTGTCTTTCACCGAAGGAAGGGATAATTACACAATACACATATGAATGAGCAGTATTATGTCGAAGGTATGTTCCGTCGAAATATTAATCCGCCGAACAAGTGCATAACGAAGAGGTGATAATATGTCGAAGTAGTGTTTTTCGAAGGTGTGTGTTGTCGAAGTAGTGTTTTTCGAAGGTGTGTGTTGTCGAAGTATGTTCTGTCAAAGCAATGAGTAGTCGAACTATTGTTATTTGAAATTAAGACCGTGTCGAAATAATTAACTGTTCAAGTTCAGGATGACACTTGTGACACACACACCGTGCGTTACATATATCTCGTGAGGTTATTGCGTGTCGGCGAACGAAATTACATGCTGCTTATAAATAAATATCGCTGGACATTACACACAGCGCCATCTAGTGCCACAGTAAGCAACGAGGCTTGTGTCGTGGACACCAGATAGTTGATATACTATCGTCGTCAAAACACACACACACAAACACAAAACACACTTATACACAAATTCATTGTGTTGTTATTTTAACCTTGATCGAAATGAAGCTATCACCCTAAGTCTAACTGATGTAAGGCTGCACTATAATACAGTACGTACACCTCTACTTACCCTAGAGCCTATTAATGAGTGAATGAGTGATGAATACATTATCAAGATTTTGCTGCTCTTATCCCAATTCATTTGCGGTCTTCTTCTTTTTTCTTCCGTTTCTTTGGTCTTCCTCTACTCATATACCATCCACATTCATACTCAAAACTTTCCTCAACACGACAAACGATTACCACCACGATTACTCATGAGTTATTTTTATATAATACTCGTATTGTCCTATAGAGCTTATGTAAAAGTTTTCGGCAATCGGCGGTGGCAACCTCTCGCGTCCGGCCCTGGTTCAATCCATGGTCCGGAGCGAGACGGAATGGGACGCCGTCACCTCCTTCTGCGAAGCAGTCATGCTAGCGAAGGAGGCGGCGTAACGTGAGTGGGAGAGCACCTCACCTCCCAGCCGCCGCGGGAGATGCCCCGGGCGTCGAGGGCCACGTGGTGGCCCCCGGCCACCGTAGGCGCGGGCCTATGGACGGAGAGCTATAGGCTAGCTCGCCGTCCGTCCGTCTCATGAGGACAGGCCATGTCGACGGCGCGTTCGTGTTCCACGCGCGCCTCAAAGAGAGTCAGCAATAGGAAGGGGCCCGCATGGGCCGATGCCTGCCGGGGCTGCGGGACTGTTCGAAAGAGATACCGTGGTCCCGGAACACAAAGGGCGATGAAGGAGCATGGATGGGTTTTAGTCAGTAAAAGTCCGACACTCCCTCCTGCTCCGCCCAGAGCGGTGATGATTTCCCATCCGAAAAAAAAGAAAAAAAAAGACTAAAGGTATGGTCCAGAACAAAAAAAATGATCGCATTGACAGGTAGAATAAGTGCTTTTCCGCTTCGTTAAGGGGTGTTTTACACCTATTATTTTTGACTTCTCTATTAATAACTGATAGAACATCCCTCTGTCTATTTCTCTCTTTCCCTCAGGCATTCCTATAAAACCCCTTCATTAAAATTCCGAAGACAAATAACACTCCCCGATTTACTGGTATAGACAGTAGGATTTAACAGACTGAGAACAAAAAGAGCGAGTCGAGTGACTGGCCCACTATGCTGGCCCATGCTGGCTCTCCTCACAATGGCGCCAAGCCACTGAGAGCCAGTGCCAACACGTGCAATGAACGATTCTATGGAATATTGGCTCCTACTATGAACCACTATCTTTCTAGCGTAAGTGAGATGAGATGTGTTCGAGATCTGGACTTAAATATTATAGCAGGTCATTATTAGACGAAAAATTTCGCTTTATCTTCGTTTAAGCCTGTTCTGATGTGTTATTCTTTAAACTTTATTTCGTGAACTCCACTAAAGAAATGCTCTTAAGTTCATAAGCTAGGTTAGTGCCTAACCTGGTGTCAGAGTTTTTATGCCTCCCATGGGCTTCCGTCTTGGCTGTACATGTATGCCGTCGAGAAATATATCTCAGGCAGGTTGGTTTCCTCACGTTTTTTTTTCTTTACCGAAGCAAGTGATAATTATACAATACGCACATGAATCCTAAAAGTCAGAGGTGCGTGGCTCAACTTAATAATAATTAATTCGCACTCACTTGTTTTTTTTATACAACTAGCATTATAATACTTATTATAGCAACTCTTCTTTCTTACTTCATTTTCAAAACAGACGTTTGACAGGATATTTTTAAAAATTAAAAGCAAGTTGAAGTTCCATTTACCACATATCCCAAGCCGTAACTAAAACATTCCAAAAAATTTAAACTTCCCACTGCATTTTTTCTAAGATTAAACTATTTTCACTTGCATTCTAGGACAGTTAGTAAGGCCACTAGAAAACAATTTCAGGGGGTAAAGTTGGCAACAGACTGCGCTTAACGCCCGGTGCATTGATTATGCATTAGGACCAACAGCCTCGAGAAAAAGTGCCGAAGGACCAACCTTTATTGGAAACGTTTTGTATTACAGGGAGTCTTATAGATGCGGTTTTATTTATGCCTTAGGGTCTTCGTCCACGGTGACTTTCTGTAGCGATAACGCATAACACAGCATCATACTACCATGTGGTAACCTGCTCTTCGCAAGCTGTGAACTATTTTTGTTCCGTCCTGATGGATTTATGAATGTTTGTCACGCGTTGTTTTTTTTTTTGTTGCCATTTTGTATGCACGTCGTGTCCCTGCGGCAAATAAATATTTTTTCTTTCTTTCATTTGCATTTTAACGTGTGACAAAAGGCATACAAACGCGCGAGTGATACGTGACAGAGCCGGCGACGGTACCTCGCTCGCTTTGCGTTTGCGTCGCTGCAACAAAGCAATGCAATTGCAAAAAAAATGCAATGCGCGACAGAAGTAATGAAAACGCGACTAAAGCGCATCAGCATCGCTATAGTAGCGACATAGAGTCAAGGTAACGTGGGTGGAGGTACACAGCCTGCGACAGCATCACGAGTTCACGACTACAAAAAAACCAGCAAAAAAAGTCGCGGTGAGCGAGGGCCCTAAGCCTGGAACAAAAATGGAGGATGCAAATTGAGCAGTAAAGGCTTTTATGGCCGTGTGTTTAGACCTTGTTTGTATAAGCCGAATCTCGCATAAAGTTTCCTCGATTAAAGTGGGGATACTCAACCTTTTTTTAAGCTGAAGCTACGTTATGCGAGTTTTGGAACAAGGACCATTTTTTGACAAACAGCGCATATTTTGTCTTGCAGGGCTTAAATTATATAGCTGTCCCCCCGCTTCCGTCTTAGAGTTGTTTTTATTACAAATTATTTCGTATTACTAAAGTTTTGATAGCAGAAAGAGACTTGAAAACTTAATTACATTGCCTTTGACTGTATACATAGAGTGCAGTTTTGTTTGCACGAATAAATCTTGCAGATTTAACGTAAAAAATACAAAGGAAAAGGAAGCAGTAAGAAGTATAAATCTGCGGCCATTTCTGTAAATCTGTAAAATTCAAAGGGGTCGTCCATTAATCACGTACTTTTTAACCTCTCCCCCCCTTCCACCATGGTGATACGTGGTGAGGTTTTAGACTACCCCCCCCCCTACCTAAAATCAGGTGTGTTTTTTGGTACAAAATACAAAAAAAAAAAACAGAATATTATTATCTTTAAATACAGGTGTTGCCGCACTACACCAACTTACTAAACGACCACTCTAGTCGACCGCTGCAATTGGCTGCGCTGCGATCACGCGACGGCCGGTGAGCCAATCAAGGGACAGCAGCGCGACCAACGTGAGAACCCCGTGCGCCATCGCCAACTTTTTCTTAGTATCGCTAACCACCACCATGTTTGACCAGCGTTGCACATGCTTGTAAAAGTTAAACGTTTAATATACCAATTGTTCTACTGCAGTCTTCGTGTTATTTAACCGACCTCAGTCACCTTGAGTAGCAGAAACGCGCAGCTACAACAGGTTAACAGGTATAACCTAATTTCATTCTGGAAAATTAAGCACCGTGATGAAAATGTCCAGACAGATAATTTAGAAATCGCGCGTTCAAAGAAAAAGTAAATACACTACACCCTCCCTCCCCCTTTTTTTTTTTTTTTTTTCGGATGGGAAATCATCAAATGACTTCTCCCGCTCTGGGCGGAGCAGGAGGGAGTGTCAGACTTTTACTGACTAAAACCCATCCATGTTCCTTCATCGCCCTTTGTGTTCCGGGGTCACGGTATCTCTTTCGAACAGTCCCGCAACCCCGGGCCCTCCCTCCCCCTAGTGATATTTCGTGATTTTTACGAGCCTCATGTGATTAATGGACGACCCCAAATGTTACAGATTTACAGAAATGTTATGCATTCTACATACATTATTATCTTCCTTTTTCTCACTCACTATCGTCTACATTTCTTCTTTTGCAGGTCTGCTGGCAGAAATGTCTTAAGAAATAAGCAATACCTATGTATTTTCCTGTGTTGTCTACTAGGTATGTGACAAAACCTTAGGAAAAAAAGGTGAACGAAATATGTAGATAACAATACATGTCTGGAACATCTCATGGAGCTCGAACAATGATGACAGAGGTACTTTGTTGGTAAATAAGTACTCAAACTCAAAGCATTTATTTCAATTAGACCATGTAGGAACTTTTGAATGTCAATAAAATGAATAAAAGAAAACCAAGCAACAGTCACAAGGAATAATAACTTGTGAAGTTGTAGTTGTCCAAACTGTTGGTTGTACTTTGCAATGCCAAAGCTTAAATCTCTATGGAGAAGAATGAGCAAGAAACTCCATGGACACTCTTTTAAATCAAAATATTTTTACAAGATCTTGGTTACATCATTCATGTTGAGATTGTACATACATATGTGAGAACGATGTAGAAAGACCTAATTTTTTGTGAAAATATTTAGTTTTTCGGTACATTTACCGAAAAACCCAAAATCGCGTCGCTTTATTATACTCGTATCACAACTAGTATACGGTTGTAAAGATGAACGCGGACTAGAAGTTCTTTTAATTTAATACACTACCTGAAATTAATCTTAACGTTTTATTTAATTTAATAACCCCCGACCGGGGTAAACACCCTATATAGATCATTCGTGACTGGCATTTTCTGCCGAACTTGGCAATGGATGGGACGTGCGTACCTTCGGACATGGAATGTTGCCAGTATTTGGGACGGACGTGGCTAGTGTTTGAGAGACATGAATGATCAGTTAGCTAGCCGCTTGGCGATAGGAAATGTGGTTACGTAAACAAGATTGTAAAAGACGTTGTAAGTAATTTAAATTTAAGTTGGCGTGGATTTTGTGAGGAAGTAAAATGTACGAGCTATTTGGTTTACAGTTTAACCAACAAATTACATTGTAAAATGTAAACCAAATAGCTTGTTCGACCGTACCTGACTGGATAGAGCTTCTGGTTTCAATTTTGTTTGTGAATAAATTTAAAATTTAATCGGTTAGATATAAACCGGTAACTTGACAATCAGCCATGGGTATTGCGTTTCCAGTTACCAACTTGTGCAGGTCAAATAGACTAGAAAGTACTGGTAATCAGCTGCCTGCCTGTCAGTGGCACGAAAGTCTGACAATCAGTCTTACCAAAAGGTATCGTATTACCCAGCACTAACTGGGTTGTGGAGGTCAGATAACCGGTAGCTCCATGTAAAATACTGGTATTCAGCTGCATCCGATTAGACTGGAAGCCGGAACAACTTAGTTGACAAAAGGCTAGACCGGTGATGATGATTAATTTATAATTTAGCGACGAAGACACTGGTGTTGATTCTGTTGTACACAAACTAAACTTAATTTAGGCAATTGCTATCTTTTACTAAAAGGCAGTGCGAGAAAAAGACGGCTATAGCTATAAACTAAGTTAGAGATGTCAAACTAGTTTATGCCTTGCGCTTCACCGTGTTTTTAGTCGACATGTTTTTACGTGCACCCTTCATTTCTATGGAAATATTAGTTCCAACTAAATTTGACAACTCTAAATTACGTCCGTGTCTTTCTCGTTTTATTAGAGAGAAAAAGATAGCAAGAGCCTAAATTAAGTTTAGTTTGTGCACAACAGAATCGACACCAATATGGATGATAGGCATAAAAACCAAAGTAGGCTAGAACCAGAAGATTTAGTTTTACAGTACAGTGATAAACTAAGTGGATTATTAATAAAATCGTAATGACAGATTTGATGGCTGTCTGCCAAGCTCTGCCACGCTTTTTAACTATTTATTAATAAAACAATAACATGAAATCTGCTCTAAAAATGGCTAAGGAAAACACCGTAAGGAAACCGGCATTTACTAAAACCGAAAAACTAGAAGATGTGACATCTACCAACCCGCACTTAACCTGTAAATTACGGTCAGTTGGGATCCCACAGAGAGGAGGATATGAGGCTATGTCCCAGCAGTGGAACATGACCGACTGATTATGACTTATGTTCTTTTATCATCATCCTCAGCTTGACTTCAACCTCCGCTGGTTCTTTACTTGTGACAAGCTCCACATTCCTGTGCCTGGCCGATCAAGGATGTACCAGTAATGGTGACAATGTCGTCTGCCCATCTCGCCGCCGGACGACCACCAGTTCTCTTTCTAGTCCTTGCCGCCACTCGGTCAGCTTTACCATATGCGATCACCGCAACTTGCTAGTTGTCGTACCCAACTACATTTGCTGATACATAACGCTATTTCTAATATCGATGCGAATTATACAGGGACAGCCCTCCGCAAACGGACACGGTGCATTCAGCTTCTTATTTTGAATCGTATTCCATGTTTTTTTTCACTTGCTGCCTAGTTATAGAGTTCATCGAACTCGTCGTCGCGCTTGCCTTTCTCTGCATTGCGCATGAGGAAATAAAACAAATCAAAATTGGACATATCGTTCCTGAAATAATTTCTTGTGCTGGTCATCTTAGTACGATACATTGAATTCAGCCCATCAGTCTGCGGAGGGTTATCCTTGCCCTGTATTATGTTCCTAACCTCCAAGTTAACAAGTACAACTTAAAGTGCCTAAGTAAGCAACATCTAATTCTGGACTAAAAATAAAAACAATGGCTGCATTCACTGGATGTCCATTCGGAGAAGTTTTAATTTGTTTGCTCAACTCTTGTCTAATTCAGTTGAAAGCTTACGTAGTGTACGAGTGTCTAGTGAAACAAACAATTTGGTATGCAGGCTGCAACTTGCAGTCACGATTGACTGAGTGGTTGATTCTTGTACATCATTCTTGACCGCTATTATTTTTTTATCGTGTGGTTAGTAACCTGGGGTCAGCTTTTGTGCTGCCCATGGGCCTCTGAATTGGCTTTAGGTACATACCGTCGGGAAATATCTCGCAGGCATGCTGGTTTCCTTACGATGTTGTCCTTCAAAGCAAGTGGTAATTATACAATACGCACATGTAGGTATCCGAAAAATCAGAGGTGCGGTGTCTTGGGTTCGAACTCAAGACCCGTCCAATGATCGTACACCACTAGACTACCGCTGCTGATATATGTAATATTGCTAATTTATATTTATAACCTTTTGATAGACTGAAGGAACTTAATATAAAAAGACGATAGCAATTTTAATTATAGTGCAACCGGATCAGTGGCAGTCAATAGAAAATAATTTTCCAGATTCAACTCCCAATTTTAATGGTAGGTTGAAGTTTGGATGTGTACAAAACCACTGACAATTCGTACGTAGTACAAATGTACTAACAAATTACAGTGCTATTACGTTCTACACAATGTAGCTTCGTGGACGTTTCGACGGATAGTTTTTGTGTTCGCGTCCTGCCAACGAAAAGTTAGTCGGCACCTAATACCGGTCCTTCGACGACACATGTCCGAAATACAAACGTAGCTCGTTCCTGAAATAAAAGAAAGAGTCCACACGAAGCAGATTTTCGCTTCGCCAATTGAAATAATCAACGCTTCCGTAGCTGACTGAAAGTAAAATAAATATCTAGAGGAATGAAGTTTTTCGAGGAAATCCAAATGGCAAGTTTTAATTTATTAAGGTGGTTATTGCAAAATTCAGCTACGCTATTTTCTGTTACATTTTACTTCATGGTTGCATCTGCAGATGTACAGCCAAAAATACGACTATTAATCCTTTTTAAGGGATGAAATATCAGACATTTTTCATTAATTAATACAAAATTTCATGCTTCTGGACTCGCTTATGCTGTTTGTTGTCTGTTTGTTCTTCATTTTGCAATAGTTTTAAACACACTGCCTTGTTGATCTAGTGTCGGATCGTAGTGGTGGAGCATGAGGTCCAGGGTTCGATTCGTTCGTTCGCTGAACACAATTAGTTAGTTGCAAGAGTCTCGAAATTCTTGGTAAGAATTTCTACACCAAAATTTTAATAACAATATACAGGTATATAATTATAACAGTGAAGTTTTCACAAATAATTCTTTATATAAAACGGCTTATTCCCAATATCAAACTAAAATACTTCGCAAAATAATAAAGATTCTCAGCTCCACACAAAAACAATATCTGTAACAGTAACAGTATCATGAAAAATCAGCTTTGTTATAATAATAATATACTCGTTCTCAAATATTCACGAGAATCTAGTAGGTACATTGTATATGAATTATATTGAATCACTACTGAACATCTCTTTTTATTGGCAGACGTTTCGTGAAATTACTTTTAATATACATCAATATTAAAGGAAGAGAGAACAAAAAGCTTTCCTTTGGCTTTTTGTAAAAGAGCTCGTTGTGTTGTGTTTGGAACTATATACTATTATAACTATAGTTGGTGCCAGTTAAGATGAGAATAGCGGTCATTGCTCTTTCCCTAATATCTCTTCGTACGAACCAAAACAAATAAACCATGTATCGTTTTTCATTACAAAAAATGTTCAAGATCACGATAGATGACGATTCCAGACTTGAACAGGCTTATTTTTGGTTTTCAAAGTTAAGAAGTTTAATAAATGCAGGTGGGTCAATAACCGCTATTCTCATATTAACTGGCGCCAACTATATATGTACATATTTGCGCCTTCAAGTAGTGTTGCTATGTCTAAAACACAGACAAGCATAACATCACGCCTGTAATCCCCTATGGGTTAGGCAGAGGTGTACTCGAGAGTACACCCACATTTCGCCAGTAATGTTTAAGTCCCATGTAATAGGGGGTAAAGCTTTTATCATCAACCGGGCGCAAATCTAGACTCCGTCGCTGCTACTGAGAAATTCCTGATGGAAAAACACAATGTTAAAGTACTATAAAAATAATGACAAAAAGCGAAAACAAGACATAAATCGACCAAACAAAACAAAAGTTATAATCTTTTTAACTTTTGTTTCTATTTCTTTCTAGATACCGTACACGGAATTTAGTGTGGATTTTGCACGTCGATGCAGCGAATGGCGTCATTCGCTGTATCGGATCTCTCTGTCTAATCAGCAGTTTCAAATGCTTATAACTTAGTATTTTTTTTTTATATTAAAAAAATTATTTCGTTTTGCTATTTCTGATGTTAATACGCTTTGTTTGGAATGATAAAAAAAAACATGCTATTGGAGAGCCATTTCCAGCAATGGACTGCTGCAAGCTAATGATGACGGCTATTCTGATACTGTGATCCTGCGTCATCCCACCGCTGGGCAAACGCCTCTCCCCATGACTTCCAGACGTTTTGATCCAGGGCTAATGTGAACCACTAGTCGTTGGTTTTGTCCAACTCAGACTAGAGGCAGAGGCTTTGTCAGAGCTCCTGAAAGTGGTTATTTTGGCCCACAGCTCAGAGTTACTGGTATATGAAGGAGCTTATGAAACCTTCCTTTGTCACTAAAGCGAAAAATCATGGGCATGTACATTCTTCCCATTTTGACATATGGATCCCAGACTTGGTCTTTGACAAACATTCAAAAGTCCAAACTCAAGGCCTGCCAACGTCGCGGGCCTGTGGACGGTGGGCTATGGGCTAGCTCACCGTCCGTCCGTCTCATGACGACAGGCCGTGTCGACAAGCAGGAGTGTTCCACGCGCACCTCAAAGAGAGTCAGCAAAAAAGAAGGGGTCCGAAAGGACCGATGCCTGCCGGGGTTGCGGGACTATTCGAAAGAGATACCGTGGCCCCGGAACACAAAGGGCGATGAAGGAACACGGATGGGTTTTAGTCAGTAAAAGTCTGACACTCCCTCCTGCTCCGCCCAGAGCGGGAGAAGTCATTTGATGATTTCCCATCCGAAAAAAAAAAAAAAAAAAAAAAAAAAAAAAAAAGGCCTGCCAACGTGCAATGGACGGGTACTATTTATTGAAAAAAACTTATTATAAAACTGTAAACATAGAAGATTAATGTTTCTATGCCGTTTAATGACTGTGTGAAATAAGGCTGCCGAGTAATTAATGCTGTTTTAATTAGAGCATTAAATTAACATAATAATGATCGACGTTCTTGTGTGTTAATTACCATCATTTAACATAGTTGCTGTTCGTTTACGTTCAATACTAAGCCCGCCTGGTTTTTTCATGTGCTTGAGTGATGGATCTGCCCTTCATAAGATGAAATACCCATTTATTTCATTGATTTGTATTGAAATCAATTTTGATTGCTGAACTGGGCTTATTTGGCGAAATCGTGAGACCAACATTAATATCTTCCTTTTGTTGAGAATTAAAAAAAAAATGTTTCTGTTGTAGGTTTTGTTTTCTTGTTTACTTTTTTCATTATTTTTTTAAAGTCACGATTCGTATCTTTTGAAGTAACTTTGTGTTCGTTTATTTCTTGTGAACTAACCGACAGCAGTGATGCCCTAGTGACCGTCGGACTTCCAATAATCGAGTTCGAACCCAAAGACTTCTGATTTTCGGATTCATGTGCGTAATTATGTTATTATCACTTGCTTCGTGAGTAGGTAAAGATGGATACCTGATAAATAATTGACGACATGTAAAGCCAAGTCAGAGGCCCATGGGCGGCATAATACTCTGACACCAGGTTAAGCACTAACCACACTATAAACAGATAAGATTTGAACTACACGCATATACACGCATATCTGACTTTGATTATATTTCACGATATAAAGAATAAATTCTGAAAAGTTAATTCGCATGCATCTATGAAAGTATAAAATAAAGGCGAGTCGCTATAGTTTGTAAAAAATCAGACCACTTGAGAAAAACCAACTTTGTTCCTTCAAACTTGGTCCGCAATAGCTTAATTGTTCCTTTCGTGTACCCAAAGACCCTTCCATAAAAAAGTATCTCAATACCAAATACTTAATAAGCATAAACCTTATGAATCTACCAAAGACTAGCCAAGACCCATCTAATTTCCTAAGTTCTAACTTAGTATTTCTACAACATCTGTACCTAAATACGTGAGGCCAAGTGTTTGGTGCCATCTGTGTAGGTACTGAAGACGAAGTTCGCTCATAGCAAGCCGTATTACTGTGCAACATTACATGCCAAGGCTACTCGAACTGATTTTATAAATATTGTTTGAGAGTTGTGATTTCTAGATTCTATTATCAAAGACAGACTTTTTTATTTATCTAGCTATTTCTTAACTTTATTAGGGTCGGCCTCCAGTCTCAACATCAGCCTATAATGTTCCCAGTGCTGGGACACGGCCTCCTCTCAATGAGAGGATATGGGCTATAATCCACCACGCGGGCTCAGTGCGGATTGGTAGATGTCACATGTCTTCGAATTTTTGGTTCTAGAACATGCCGGTTTCCTCACCATGTGTTCCTTCACCGTTTTGAGAGCAGTGGTGATGAAATAAATTACACAAAGTAATGCGCCTGTCTGGGTTCGAACCCACGACTTACTGTTCGTAAGTCGGGGCCGCCACCACCCCGGGCCACCGCTGCTCTCCAGTTTAACTGGATGTAACTGTATAACAGTATTTTACATGGAGCCACTGCCTATCTGACCTCCACAACCCAGTTTGACAGGATAATACGATTCCCTTTGGTAAGACTGGTTGTCTGACTTTCAGGCCACTGACTGCCTGTAACGACTGTCAATGATCTACAAATGACAACGACTTGACGTGCTTTCCGAGGCACGGAGGAAACTCGGTTTGAAATGGGTGGTCACCCATCCACGGACCAACCTAGGCAAGCACGGCTTAACTTAAAGATCCCGAGCGGCTGTTATTACTTAACAGCGAGCTTCTCCGACTTATCCTTGAATGCGCATTTATATTTATGTGAATAGTTGAATAGCAAATCCTACTGGCACAAACGTTATATCTTTCTCAATAATCTTACCAGGAAGTAATGAAGAAAATATGAACAAGAAATCTAGGACACACCCATTGAACGTGATCTTGGAAAATGGGAGCCAGGAATATTTGAAATGGTACGTGATATAAAAACTATGAAAGTAAAGGAAGCTAGGAAATCCATACATAGATATTGGTTGGCTCTACGGAGATCGCCTGCCTTGTATTTTCCAGGGGTGTTGCACACTGCGGGTGCACTTTTGATTTGGCCGTATTTTTGAACAACAGTAAATCCTAGCAAGCAGTGGCAACCTAGTGGTGTAACTGTCGGACTGCCAAGTCGTAGGTTTCGAGTTCGAACCCACGACACACACCTTTGATTTTTCGGTTTTATGTGCGTATTGTATGAAAGAAATCATCGTGAGGAAACCAGCATGCCTGAGACATATTTCATGACGGCATGTCAAGCCAAGTCAAAGACCCATGGGCGGCTACTCTGTTACCAGGTTAGGCGCAATCCAAACAAACAAAAAATGGGCTTGTACCGGTCGTTAAACTCCGTTCGGCATCTCTCTGCACTTAATCATAGTCGTTGGTATAATTCAAACTAAAACAAGCGGCTTCTGGTCGAACGTTTAACTACATACATTCGGTTTCGCAGCTCGGTTGTGCCGAATTATGCCGACGCGACCAGAAGATTTGGGAAGCACCCCGTTTTTTTTTTTTTTTTCGGTTGGGAAATCATCAAATGACTTCTCCCGCTCTGGGCGGAGCAGGAGGGAGTGTCAGACTTTTACTGACTAAAACCCATCCATGTTCCTGCGTCGCCCTTTGTGTTCCGGGGTCACGGTATCTCTTTCGAACAGTCCCGCAACCCCGGCAGGCATCGGTCCTTGCCCCTTTCCTATTGCTGACTCTCTTTGAGGCGCGCGTGGAACACGGACGCGCCGTCGACACGGCCTGTCGTCATGAGACGGACGGACGGCGAGCTAGCCCATAGCCCACCGTCCACAGGCCCGCGCCTACGCGGTGGCCTACGGAGCCGACGCCCGGGGCGTCTCCCGCGGCGGCCGGGACGTTGTGAGGTTCTCTCCCTCTCACGTTCCGCCACCTCCTTCTCTAGGATTACTGCTTCGCAGAAGGAGGTGACAACATATGTGAAGCACCCCTTATGTTTCTTTGAAAATCGAGCATCTATTGATAAAACAGTAATAAGATTTTTCCGATCAAAAATTCTCGTTTGTTGACCTCAATTTCGTCTGGTTTTCTGATTCAGAACTATTTGATGACTCGCATCGATTTGTATTCGAGTTATTTTGATGGTAAAATACTTTTTTTATGATCATGGCATTGAAATACAATACAATGTCAAACTAACTCCGAACAAACCTCGATTAAATGACTAGATAGACAAAATATTACACAAAATTCATAATTTGTGTTTTGTCTATATTTTCTGTATATTATTATCTAGCATTAGGTTAGTTTTTATAAAATATTAAAGTTATTTGACTGTAATAAGGTAATTTGTAGCTATAAACGTTATCTAGCCTAATCAATCGACACAGCATCATACCTTAAAATATTACTATCCTTCACTTCGAAATAAAACAAAAAAGAGACGCACGATATTAAAGCGATCCCTTCATACCTCAACTAGCGTCCCCCATCGATCACTCTTACACCTCTATTTTACCTCGTTTCACCCCCAAGATTTCCCAAAACACTCTTCAAGGTAAACGTAAAGAAAAACATGTGGAACATAATTGAAGATCTATGGAAAGGTCTCGAAAGAATTATTTTATTACCAAGGAGCGTTAAGGTAACCTTCGTGTTATTTTAGATGTGCACGCAATGTTTTAATTTGGGCACGGATCAATCATGGGTTTGGTGTGAACAGAAATAAACAGCACGTTCTAACGTCGCTTCTACATTATTATGGGAAACAAAATTCATGTGATCGGGCTCTCACGGACCGTTGACATGGCTTGCTTCCAAATACAGATAAAATCAGCCGTTTTATTATGGCGAAGGGCGTTATAGGAATTTAAGACTTTTTCAATTTAACACGTAAAACCTCATGCTAGTAATCCCCGAAGTGTTAAGCAGAGGTGTACATAATAGTAAGCTCACAATTTGCCAGTTGTGTTTAAGTCCCATATAATAGGGAGCGAGCCTATTGCCATCAACTGGGCACAAATCCTGACTCCGTGGCTGCAACTGAGAAATTCCTGATGAAAAAACACAATAACACTTTGCCCGTCCCGGGAATCAAACCCAGGACTCAGAGGTTGCGCTTGCAACCACTAGACCAACGAGACAGTCACACAGGTCATGTGTGTGTGTGTGTGTGTGTGGTGGGTTCTCAGGTGTGTTTTGTGAACCAACGAAGATTTAAGACATGGGACGCTCTCAGGCTACGTAGAGTGACGATCTCCGCAGAGTTAAGGGATGTAGAGATCATTTGGAAATTCAATGTGATTCTTTGTTAACTTAGAATGTGTCCAAAAGTAATATAATATCATAGCTATTTCCCCAGCAAGATTAGGGAAATGTGAACCATGTGTGTGTACCAACACCCACCAAAAAGTTAAAAAAAAATAGAAACCTTTTACCATATTTTCAGCCTTTTAAAATTAACTTCACAAAAACATAAAAATAACTTAAACACAACCCTTATTACTCTTTTCTAAAAACAGAGAGCGACGACACAATCATAATAAATTACACTCAACAACATTCGGGGGCTTTCGTTCCAAAAGCGTCGCAAAAAACCGCGAAAAATCTCGCGAATTTCTAGATAAAATAAATGAACAATATGAATAGGGGCGAAACGGGGAGGAAGGGTATATTGCATCTCTTATGCAAAGGTCGGGGGACAATCTGGGAACAAATGTGTTGTCTCCCATCGAAATATTTGAGTTTGCATTCGGAGCACCCCATATGGGGGCCTTGACATTTTTTCAGCTTATTTGAATATAGTCAGACTGTCTACGAAAGGGAATCTCGGATTTTTTCATGTCGATGTGAAGATATCAGAGCGCGGGTGTCGTGTGGTTTCGGTAAATCGATGGGGTCGTTCCAAGGGTAGGATTTCCCCCGTAAATGATGGGAATCTTTTGTTAAAGAATGTCTCTATTTGTCGTTGACACATTTTTGGAATAACTATGTGTCGAGATTCAAGGACGTGTGGTGGTGGAATGGCATTTACAGGGGAGGCGGAGTTCGTGAATATTCGTCAAATTATTTTGAGAAATATCTTAACATCACGCCTATAATCCCGGGTTTAGGCTGAGTTGTATCTAATTGTACACCCAAATTTTACATGGGTCTCAAACATAACTGTTACCAGGTATGTTTGATGCCTATGTAACAAGAGGGCGAACCGAAGATTTTGAGAAATTTTATGGAAAAAACAAGTGCAAGTTGGACTCGCGCATCGAGGGTTCCGTATAAACTTGTAAGTATTTTGTTATTAAACTACATATTTATGTTTTTTTTTTCCTTTACATGTGCTGTAAGACATTGCTTCTAGCCAAATTTCATGATTCTAGGTCAACGGGAAGTACCCTATAGGTTTTGATTCCCTTGTGAAATATGGGAAAAATATGGGACATAAACGGTCATATCTTTTTATCCGATCGCGTTGACTTACAAGTTTGATTGGTCACTGCTCCAAGAATTAGAAGACCTTAATATTTGATATTTCAGGTTGGTACCTCCTAAGAAAAAGGGTTTTAAAAGTGATCCTTTAGGGTTCCGTTTTTGGCGACTGAGGTACGGAACCCCAAAAACAAGGTGGATCGTTTAGTAGCGATTTGGGTCATATCTTTAAATATCCTTGTACAGCTAGAACAATTTATTTCCATGCATAGACTTTTTGCCTTTGGCTTTTTGCGAACTCTATTAAACTTTTTCGACAGCTCACCTCTAGCACTAGCGAGAATGTCCGCCTCCTATGCAAATGTCCACACGGGTTCGATTCCGTTATTGGGGCAAGTATTTACATGGCATGAATTTTCTTTTTCTGAAGTCTAGATTTTTGTGAGAGAATCTCAATGTACGTAAATAGTGTTTTTTATACATTTAACAACGTATTTGGAATTTGATTGTAGCAACAAATATGTATTTAAATTCCTCTACTTGTTTTTTCCGTTAATATAATTTTAATATTTTGCCAAAGTCTCTGATTTTGCCGACATTTCTTTACTTTTTCCGGTCTTCTAAATTAAATACATTGACACAATCTTACGAAAGGACACTACAACGTTGAAGAGTGTTGAGTAAATTTTGTTGAGGTCGATTGTATTGTCGTCTTTTGCGATATCGAGCAATGTTTTTTATTTTTTATTTTATTTGTTAACCTAGCATACTTTCTATAAAATTCATAGATACTCATCATCATCTACCTAGCCTTTTCTGCCTCGGAAAGCACGTTAAGCCTTTGGTCCCGACTGTCAATAGTAGATCTTTGACAGTCGTTAATTACTCAGAGGCACGAAAGTCTGACAACAAGTCATATCAAGGGGTATCGTATTACCCAGTACCAACTGGATTATAGAGATCACAGGCAGTTGCTCCATGTAAAATAGTGGTAATCAGCTGCATCTGGTTAGACTGGAAGCCGATCTCTACATAGCTGGGAAAAGGCTAGGCAGATAATGATGTCACATGTCTTCAAATCATGATTCTAGGACCATCCTCACGTTGTTTCCCTTCACCATTTTGAGAGCAAATTATCCATAAATTAATGTAAACTGACAACCCATAGCCCACAAGCATAACAGTGCACCGTCAGTTCAAAGCTATTACAAATTTGATACTAGACCCGACTTCAAGGCGCCCTGAATAATTTGATTCAAATTAAGCAGTTTGATGTCGGCTGGCACTGCTTTACCGACATCGTTTTATACTTGTTTAATGGTTAAACTTATTGTGAGTCTTAAGGTAGTGTAGTTTCAACCTGAAGATCAAAAGGCGTAGACAAGTGGCAATCGTTTCGTACTCGTATTCCACGATCTTGTAGTTTTTCGCTAGATGACTCACAACCGATTCAATCAAATGGAAAATGGTGAGGCTCAAAATTAAGCAATAAATGACTAAGTTTTTTTTTTTAAATTGAAGCTATTTATTTCTGTAAATAAAAACAATAAAATAACCTTAACAAATTGCATAAAAAAACTCGTCCTTAAAGCTGTCAACCGGCCCTTGGGCCGAATGAATCAATTTGTGTCACCGTGTGACACAAATTGGTGTGGTATTGTCACATGAGTTGATTCATTCTATTAATGAGTTCATTCTACGGAAGAGATTATTGTACAATGAAATTAAAAAAAAATCTAATACTTATGACTTAACAATCAAATTATAGGAAGTACCTTTTGAGCAAAAAATTACTTGTGTTAGGTACTTCCGCTCTTACCGTTTACGTTAACTTGTAAGGCCAAGCGCACACCGCTGGAGGCGCAGCGGAGCGCATTTGAAGACAACAATTTAATATAAACCTTAACTACCTTGTAATACGGTCAATTTGAGAATAAATTCGCACGCAGTACTCGGAGCGCCCTCAAGCTACAAGAGCATGCGCGCGACCGTATTTAAGGTTTATATTAAATTGTCTTCAAATGCGCTCCGCTGCGCCTCCAGCGTTGTGCGCTGGGACTAAGTGATAAACGTAACATTGCGAAACCTCTCTATTTGACTTTATAATGTTAGTATATTTTATTTTATAATCTTTACATAATTAATTAAAAACTAAGTATTAAATAAACTAAAATAAATAAACTAACAACAAACTATAAAAGGGCATCGAACACTCCTCCTCAACGCTGTCAGCTGGTAATGTGCCCAAGAGACTGGCCGCGTTGCCACGTTGTTTGGCAACACTTAGCCTCTGACCAAGAAAAAAGCCAGCTCTTGGGTCACGGGAAGTGTCAAAGTTCTTCGAACAGGTTATGAGCACTCGGACCCCACGGCCCTAGAGTTTCAACCCCAAACGGCTCGAAAATATAGTTACCACAAATTTGACTTTTATAACAAATATAAAACTACACTACAAAGAAATAAAGATATTTTTATTAACGTTTTTATTTGTTTTTTTTTTCACAAATAAAAGCTACACCGAATTTAAATTAATTCTAGACAGCACATTTTTAACCCTAAACACTAAAAGGTTTTTCAAAACAACGTTCAGCACCTAACCAACCTACGTAATAGCCTGAAAGAATCCCTGAAAGCCTACACCGACACAATTCCCACAATGAAGCCACAAATGGTTTGCAAGGGGCGGACACTATGGCTGGCTCCATTATAAACTTGCTAATGTAAGGTCCTCAGGGCCGGTATCAGGACCAAATGAGACCTGCCAAGTGCGAGTGGGGATCGGAAAGGGTTCCGGACTTCAAAATCCAAAATAATTATGTTATTTTATACAAACCTTGGCACTTATCGCGTCACAAGCTAGATTCGAATTGATCGTTTACCAGGACGGAGAACCGGCAGGGACTCTTTTAAAAATAATTGCCATTAACTTTTTTTTTCTTGTGTTTCGTGTGGTTAGTGCCTAACCTGGTGTCAGAGTTTTTCTGCCTCTGATTTGGCTTTACATGCCGTCGAGAAATATCTCTCAGGCATGCTGGTTTGGTTTCTTTAGGATGTTTTCCTCCACCGAAGCAAGTGATAATTATACAATACGCACAATGCACATTAATCCGAAAAATCATAGGTTTTTATCTTGGGTCTTGGGTTCGAACTTGAGACCTATGACTCTTTAACAGTGTTGTCAAATTACGCTGGACGCATGATTTCCTCCGATTACATTGTTGTTGGTTAATTTTCAAGATGTTATTATTAATAAAATAGCAGCGGTGGCCCAGTGGTGGCGGCCCCGACTTACGAACAGTAAGTCGTGGGTTCAAACCCAGGCAGGTGGCATTACTTTGTGTAATTTATTTCATCACCACTGCTCTCAAAACGGTGAAGGAAAACATCGTGAGGAAACCGGCATGTCCTAGAACCAAAAATTCGAAGACATGTGACATCTACCAATCCGCACTGGGCCCGCGTGGTGGATTATAGCCCATACGCAAAATACGCGCTTGGACGTGGAGTTGCGGACACCAGCCCGTTATACAATACAATACAATACAAATTAATAAAATAACTGATTATGTCTTCAATGGAGATTGCACTCATCTTAGGCATGACGACAGTATCAAAAAATTGCATATCTATTTAGTCCGTCATTTAGAGTATTGGAAATTAATGGACACGTATTTTTTGTTTTTGTAAATCTATGAATATTGACATAGATAAAACGCATCAAAACTCGGGAGTGGGGGCTCGTGACGTCAGAACTAGGTAAAAATTATACCTAGGCGTGATGTATTGAGAATTTTAAAAATCATATCTTCGTCAATTTTGGTTTACGTAACAAAAGAAAAAAAAGGGTCTAATATTTTTTGATAATCTAACTGACGGACTAATTGGTTTTTTTTGTCGTCTCGCCTATTATTGAATAACTTTTACAATGGAGTATGGGACACTGACATAGCGCCAAATATCCAGCTGGTTCTGGAATTTTGTTGAGTTATGCGATTATATAAAATCTTTTAAAACATTTTCAGTTATTTAATTTCAAATTTTATTCGCTCTATATTTTTCACGAGCTTATGCTCGCTCGTGAGGAGTTTAGAAATAATCCTTGGGAACGTACTACTAGAAGAAAAAATATCCTTTGAAACCTAATCTAACCCAGTTCAAGGTCTACCTGTGCCCCGGAAAGCCGGTCAGTCATTGAATGGAATCAGATAGCCAACATTTAACAGTACATATCTAAGGGCTGCATATCAAGCCACCCGAGACTGTCAAATTGTCCCAACCAACTTTGAACCTAATGCATCAGTGATAAAGTTGAAAATGTATATTATAACTTATTAGAAACTTGACAGATTGTAGCATCTTGAAGTGTTGTCGAGACGGAACCCTAAATACAGGCTAAGGTTTAGGTATCTTGTTAATAATTATATAATTGGTCCCTCTACGCTGAAACTTGTGTTTAAACAAGGTATATATTCTTCCTGCCGGGGTTGATGAAGGAACATGGATGGGTTTTAGTCAGTAAAAGTTTGACACTCCCTCCTGCTCCGCCCAGAGCGGGGTCGTTTGATGATTTCCCATACGACAAAAAAAATAATAAAAAAATAATAATGTATATATATATAAAGGTATATGTTATGTTGATGCTAGGAATATCTATAGAAACAAATAATTACTGCCTCATTGGTCATTATGAGTTCCTGGGTTCAATTAAAAAAGTGATATTGAGATTTTCCATCAGGGATTTCTCAATAGCAGCCACGGAGTCTGGATTTGTAGCCGATTGTTGACAATAGATTCTCCCCCTATTACATGTGACCTTAAAATGGCGTAATGTGGGTGTTACTACATAATTATTTATTCCTCAAGGAAAAACCCAATAACACTGCCCGACCTGGGTATCGAACCCAAGACCACACAAGCAGTCGCGCTTGCGACATCTAAACCTACGCAACGAGGCATATATATATCTAGCTCTTCAGTAAATAATTGAAAAACTAAACTAAAGACTAAAATCCCTTACTACGCTAAACACAAACCTAACTCGGTCCTTTCGGCTCAAAATTGGTCTTTTGAACCCCAAAGTCCCGATCGAGTCAACCCTAATCTGCTGAGAGGTTATAACTGTGTTAGCGACTTGAGTAATTTGAATTCGGCCGTGTTAGGCTGTGGTCAGACATGACAAGCATTTAGTTGGTTGTAATCTAGTTGTCATTATGTGGTTGAGTTGCCGAGTAGAGTGTGATTAAAGACAAGCTGTGACCTTCGTCTGCGTGAAATATATTATTATAAAAATATAACTTCCCTATTTGAATCAGGTTTTGTTAACTATGTATTTCAATGGTTTTAATTGAGTTTTTTTTGCACGAAACCCTAATCTTTTTTCCAAAATAAAAGTAGCCTAAGTTACTCCTTATAACACCAGCTATCTGCCAGTTAAATTTTCGTCAATATTGGCTCGGCTTTTTCAGAGATTAACCGGAACAAACAGACAGATGGACAGGCCGGCGACAGACAATTAAAAAAATAAGTTTTTTTGTTATATGTACCGTAATACCGTATCGTATCGTACCGTACAGTATATTTCGAAATTACAAACACACTTTTTAGACTCTTTTTATAAGATTTTGTATTGGCAAGAACGGAAGTATTTGCCACGGTAGTAAAAAAAACGGCAAAACCATTTTAATAAAAAAATCCCATAACTTTATGTGCAGGCAGCGATTCAAAACACATAATAAGAATATGAGCAATGAATGTTGAGGTCCTCTCGATGCACTAAGCAGCGTGCTACGCCGTACCTCGTAGCTCGCTACGGCGTAGCTCGTAGCGTGATACGAAGTCGTAGCCTCCATGCCTACGGAACGATGTATTCAAGAAAAGCAATATTTCATATCAGTTATAACTATTTTGACCCCATCTCAGCAAAAATGTATCATTGCCCTAAATCTCTTCAGATGGTTAAGATCCCTATACTGACCCTAAACTAATTGGTTGGGTACAGTTACAAGGAAAAGCACAAAATATCCCCTCGAAATTGGCGGTAGTATGGCAACACCAAAACCACTCACAAGCGGTTAGTTTGTACACAAGTTGGTGAACGAAAAAGTTATATTGGATACCGACAAACGTAAGCTCCCAGTTAAGTTTTAAGTAGTTAAATTATTGGGTGGGTTTTATTGATCCTTCTAATTATTTTATGCATCCCGTTTGGAAATAATACTTGTTTTTTAACTGGTTCGTTGGTCTAGTAGTCACTAGCTTTACTGAAGAGCGTGAGGTCGTGGATCCGATTCCCAGATCGGGAAAAATAGAAAAAATAAAGCCCACACAGTTCGACGATACAATTTACAAGTTACTTAGTTTTCACTTCTATCGGTAGTCCCCAGAATGCCCCGCATGTTTTTTCTAGTAATAAATATCAAATCAAAATCAAATAAAATCAAATATTTATCTAATGCGAACAACGAGTTCCATATGGGTTAGTAAAAGAGTACTTAAGAACTATGTTAGCGGTGAGAAATTAGGTGATTTAGTTACATTCATTAAAATTCAGATCATTCTTCAAATAATAAATAAATAATAGGCGAGACGACAAAAAAAAACTAATTAGTCCGTCAGTTAGATTATCAAAAAATATTTGACCCGTGTTTTTTCTTTTGTTACGTAAATCTAAATTAATGAAAATATGACGCTTTTAAAATTCTCAATACGTCACGCCTAGGTATAATTTTTAGCTAGTTCTGACGTCACGAGCCCCCACTCCCGAGTTTTGATGCGTTTTATCTTTGTCAATATTCATTGATTTACAAAAACAAAAAATACGTGTCCATTAATCACCAATACTCTAACTGACGGACTAAATAGATTTACAATTTTTTGATACTGTCGTCATGCCTATTCTATCATTTCGTGTTGTTTATTTTCGTCAGTACCCTAATGTGATGCCATAAAATAGGGCAGTCAAATATCCCTAGCCTAGGTCACTCAGGGATAATGTAGCATTCTTATAGTGAAAAAAGGTCCGGTAGTTTTTGAGTTTATTCGTTTCAATCATACAAAAATACAAATCTTTCCTCTAAAAGAGTTTTTCAGTAGCAGCCATGGAGTCTGATTTTGTGCCCGGTTAATTTTGATAGGCTCGCCCCTATTACATGGGACTTAAACATAACTGGCGAGATATGAGTGTACTATTCGGTACACTTCTGCCTAAGCCTTAAGGGATTTTAACGTGATGTTACAACAATACACCTTGGCATGACATTTCATTTACTTACCCATATTCCTGAAACAACCAATTATCAAATCGACAATGCAAAACTAAGTAAAAATAGTTGATTTCTTAGAATCCCACCAACTTATTCTGAAGGTAAACCCGCGCCCCACCAAGGTAATCACAGAGAATATTCTATTTAGTGCTAACCTCCTTCGTAAACCTAAGGCGTGCCTAATCGAAATTATGAACGAAGTTGAGGTGGGGCCTAGTTACAAATCTATAACTATCTATACTTTCTTATTTCATAGTGCCTAATTTGCCACTGATTGTATTTAACCAATAGTTTTCAATCATGTTATCTCACTTATAATGTAACTGAAAGAGAAACTGGCATGGTAAAATATATGGCAGTCAATTTCTATTGAAGTGAACCACTGTCCCTCTTCAGCCTACTAAGAAATTCCTGATGGAAAAACCTAATAACACTTTGCCCGACCTGGGAATCGAACCCAGGACCTCATGCTGAGTAGTAGCACGAGGCAAGGCTTTTAAAATATGTACCTATATTACCGAAACGACTAACGTTATGATTTGATTACCTCCCTCAACCGTATTTGGCTTGAAGACAACTTAAGTGTGTAAAGTATAACTTTTTTGGCTTAAGTGCTTGTTACTTGGTGGAACTTTATAACTTCAACCGTAAATAGATTTTCTATGATACCACAAAGTTTCCCAAAATTAAATCATCAAATGCTCTCCCGCTCTGGGCGGAGCAGGAGGGACTGTCAGACTTTTACTGATTAAAACCCATCCATGTTCCTTCATCGCCCTTTGTGTTCCGGGGCCACGGTATCTCTTTCGAACAGTCCCGCAGCCCCGGAAGAGTAACTAGCTTGAGGCTAGCATGAACACGCGGAGTAAACGAAATGTAAATTAGAATGATTTTAAAATTGAAAGTGGCTAAGTTATAACATAGAAAACTTGTATGAAAAAGATTATAAAAAATTGGAACTTTGACCTCCAATATCTCCTTTATATAACTAGAAGGTTCCAGATAAGGTCCAGACCAAAAAATGGCCGCAATGCTGGTAAGACTATGTCGGCTCGTTAAGGATCCTTTTATACCTATAATAAGATTTTTTAATCAGATCAGTACTTCCAATTTCTTACAAACAAAGAGTTTTACACCATTTTAACATATGAGTAAGTTTATCTTAAGAGTACGCAATTGGGCTAGACGAATACACTAAACTAAACTAAGTAACTTAGCTCCGTTAAAATTAAGCTCTAAACTTAGATTAAGCTACCTGCGTACAGCCACAGCCAATCAAGATGTACGCTTAAACTTAAGCGCAGTGTAAGTTACTTCACTTAACAACCTGGCTCATGGTCGCTAGCACTACCGTTGAGAGTGAGTTCGTGGGTTCGTTTCCCAGGTCGGTTCAAGTTTTTTAGGGTTTTTCCGTCAGGAATTTCTCGGTAGCTGCCACGGAGGCTGTATTTTGTCCGGTTGCTGGTAATAGGCTAGCACCCTATTACATGAGACAATCAATCACAAATACATGACAATCTAATTAGTCCATCAGATAGATTTCCAAAAAAAATTTTGACACGTATTTTTACTTTTTTCACGTAAATAAAAATTGAAGACGATTCAGTGCGTCGAAAACAACATTTCAGTAATTTTTTTCCATAAAGTACGTTAGAAGCCCTCACTCATGATCTTTGATGCGTTTTATCTTCGTATTTTTTTATTAATTTTATAAAACAAAAACACGTATCCATTATTTTTCGATAATCTAACTGACGGACTAAACAGAATTATATTTTTTTAGTCCTTCGTCATCCCTATTCTCGGTATACTATTAAATACGCCTTTGGCTTACCCATCGTTGATAACAAGCATGTTACTAAATTATGGTATGTACCTAAGTTACTTAACAACCGTACAGGTGGTTTGCAGTAACTTATATAATGTTTTTACCGCAGTATTAGGAAAAAGAGTCTCCACTTAGAATTTTAAGTGTGTGGTGTTTATGCTAAGTTTATTTTTCTAGTAAAGTGAACGATGAAAGTGCTTTTTAGCGGAGACAGGAGACGTGGTCGGGAGACAAACCTTTTTAGGAAACTAGAACAGTAGGTTGATAGTTTCCTAGAAATCATATGCACTAGGTAGAATCAGAGCCCCTAGCAGGAGCGCGTAATGTAGGTAAACATAACGTAAATACGTCGTATTTTAAAATGTAATTGTATTATAAAATGAAAAACACTCGTTTCGCAGTTTAAACAATAGAATCTATCTATTGTTTATAATAGATAAATAAGGCATTTATTTAGTGCACACAAAAGACAGCACAACACACAGAAGTACAATTAAATGAAACAATTTACATGAATATAAAAATAAGGTGACAATTCACAAAAAGAAAAACATTTTTACGAAATAAGTATAGTTACACCATGACGACATACTCCAAATGAAATAACAAGTATACAAGGTGCGGTGTGCGTCTCAAGGTTGCACCAAATGGGAGTCCAGCTCAGCATGTGACAGGCATGCACCGACGCTGATATTCTGCTGGATCCCTGTAGTGACATACGGACGTCGAGCAGACGAGATAGATTGGATCAATAGAAAAATTAACTTGTTTTTTTAATAAAAATTATACATAAAATAACGCCTGTAATCCCAAAGAAAAATCTCACATTTAGCCAGTTTTGTTCAAGCCCATTGCCATCAACCGGGCACAAATCCAGATTCCGTGGCTGCTACTGATACATTCCTGATGGAAAAACCCAATAACACTTTGCCCGACCAATCAAACCCAGGATGTTCAGCAGTCGCATTTGCAACCACTAGACCAAAGAGGCAGACATTTCTCCATGCCTACAATCCCTGAAGTTATAGGCAGAGGTTTCCTTATAAAAGAAGAAAAAATACACCAACTATGAACGACTATTTAATGACAAAACATTTCAATCAATATTAACGTATTTACCTACCATTGTACACCCAATAAGTACACGCTTTTACCCGTAACTGTGGACAATATTATCTGTGGCGTATCTACTAACTGCCACTAAATAACATGACCACATTATACAGCCTGATTTATTTTATAATTTAGCTTCCTACCAGGCGCGGCTGCTGAAGCACACTCCAGTGCTTTGCGAACGTGAAATATTATTCAATAAATTATATTATAGGTTTATTTAAATATACTAGGTATTTTCATGAATAATTTTAACCTAGCTTTGAGTAACTGTGAACACTTATTATATCTGCCTGCTAAACAGTTTCGGTACTGCCTGTCTCCAAATTGTTTTATAGCAGAAATTAAACACAGATTTATAAATCTGAAAAGTATTTATTTGACTCGCACACAACAATAAAACTAAATTAAATAAAAAGAAAACAACCAAAACAAAATAAAAAATAAGGCGCACTTAAACTAAACTGGTCCTTTAGGAGTCCAAAAGGCACTACTTTTCTGCCTCAGCATGCTGCTGTAACATTAAAAAAAAATATTCTGTAATTCTGATATTCCTGAAAGATCCTATATCGAAACTAACAACAACAACAAACTAACCTCAATAACAACAACAACAACTTACCCAACAACAACAACAACAACAACAACTGCAACTTTACCTCTTCAAGAAACCTTTTAAAGTATGTACATTTCTTCAAATAAACTCACCAATATCTGGCGGTTAATATTCACAAAGAATCTCAAAAAATCCGACAACACGTAAACAATTCTAAAACATTGTTAATTCCGCATCGAAAAGGGAATACAAAATTGTCCCTCCAAAGTACAAAGTTTTACCGAAGTTAACATAATCAAAACCGAAGTTACGGTTTTTGATACAAGGGTAGACTTACTTATTACGGAGGAGAAGTTACGGTTATAACTTAAAACGTAAATAAGGCTGATATTATGCAGCTGTGTTATTATTGAATTAGGCTCAGCGTAATTTTCAGCGGCATACAAATCAATCTACGAGTACAACAACGATACAATTTATGGGTTTTCAAATTCAGGGCTGAGTTTGGTTTTGGTTTACTTGATTGACTGGTCGCTCGTGGTCGCAAGTGTGACTGATGAGCAAGAGGTCCTGGGTTCGATTCTCGAGTCGGGCAAATATTATTATTGGGTTATTCGATTAAGAATTTCATAGTAGCAGCCACGGAGCCTATTTAATTATTTATTTAGTACAGTATTTAAAACCATTAATACTAAATTAAATACCTAATTCTTTTACTCGGTCTTCTCGCAGAACAACAAACATTCCAATAATATCGTCTTCCATTCATCAGCAAACAAGTCCAATCCAGGGTTGGTCTCCACGAGAGCGTTGAGGTTCGTAAGCATACGTGGTACAGGCGAAGTGGATCGGGCTACAGTGCGACTAAATAGATAGATCTAGATCTGTGCCCCGTTGATGGCAATAGTGTCGTCCCCTATTGCATGGGACTTTAACATAACTGGCGAAATCTTGGTGCAGGTACCATTAGGTACACCTCAGCCCAACCCTTCGGGGACAACAGGTGTTATGTTTATTCCATGAGGTTAGAAACAATATACGTAAATGTCTGCTTCATCTGCCTAGCCTTTTCCCAACTATGTTGGGGTTGGCTTCCAATCGAACCGGATGCAGCTCAATACCATTATTTTACATGAAGTGACTGTATACCCAATTATATTCAAACGTACATATCATCATCATCATCAGCGTATTAATGTTCCCACTGCTGGGACACAGGCCTCAGGAGGGAATGGGCTATAATCCACCACGCGGGCCCAGTGCGGATTGGTAGATGTCATATGACTTCGAATTTTTTGGTTCTATGACATGCCGGTTTCCTCACGATGTTTTCCTTCACCGTTTTGAGAGCAGTGGTGATGAAATAAATTACACAAAGTAATGCGCCTGCCTGGGTTCGAACCCACCACCCACCATTCGTAAGTCAGGGCCGCCACCACTGGGCCACCGCTGCTAAAATTCAAACGTACTTATTATACTTCTTAAAAGCACAATATATTCACAATCTTCCTGCCCTTGGCACATGTTACTCAATAAAATAATAATCTACTATAATTAGATTAAAGAAATTGTCACATGATACGATTCCTAACTATTCGATTGCAACAATTATTGAAAAGTCACGGGGTCCGAGAAACTCATTTCCCGTTCATAATAACTTTTAATTATCCGTGATTATTGTAGAACAGAAAGAATTTCGTTTTACAATTTTATTACTGTTGAAATCTTTTATTGAATTCTTGAAAAATTCTTAAAAAACAACAGAGTAAATTAAACCGCACCAGTATGTTTATAAAAATCTCAACAAAATACTATAAAACTGCAAACGATTTCACTCTGTACAATCATGACAATGCGACTCCTAGCAGACAAAGCCAACCACTTAGCAAATTAAAGAATAGGTAAGTAATACCTTAAACACTCATTCAGACTCGGCGTGATGTCAAGAGTTTACAATCGATACACAGAAATCCTTCATAATGATATTGCTTGTGGATGTTTTGGCGCTTAGCGAAAATTAAAAGTAACGGTTAAATGTGGAGAACCTTATTATAATAAGAACAGCTATGTACCCATGTTTGCAAAGTAATAAATGATTTGATTTGATTTTTTTATTTGAACGCCGCTGCTGTAGCCATTTTATTTTTCAATAAAAAATCAGAAATAAACATCAACAATGAAACTGTGAATTTCATTCGACCGCCAGAAGATTTTTGTAGCACTTTTCCTATAACCTCTTCCAAAATATGTAGCAGTTGGCTTCCAGTCTATCTGGATGCAGTTGAATACCAGTTTCCATGAAGCGATCTGCCTATCCGATATGTCTGTGTGACCCGTTATCTCCCATACCACTTATGTGTACGACAATACAAAATAAGGTATTATTTAATTGTTTTTCCTCCTCACACAATCCATCTATCGTCTCTGTGGCTTTCCTCTACCACTCCATTCGTCAACATTAATTCATAAACCAATAGATTGAAATCTAACAAAACGTTGCTTTATAAAACATACTAGGCGAAACCCAAAATCTTCGAGCAAGATCGAATTTCATTCAAATTAATGTCAATTTGATTCTTATTTGAATGGAATGAATGTCAATATCGTTCCATTCAGTTCAATTCAAAATTAGAAGACGTTGGAAGTATTTCCCTTCGGATTCATTCAATTCCTGCAAAGGGAAGAGGCTTCTATGGTTACAAATATTTTAAATGTCAAAGATATTCTCGCATTCATGAATTTTCGCATTAAGAAATAGCTAATTTAAAAGATAACAATAATGGTCTTCCAAAAAAACACATCACGTTTTTTAGTGCTTTTTGGAAGTGGGTTTTTTTTAGTTGAGATATCCTACACAAATGCTTGTCATGTATAAATTTTACTTTACGAGAATTTTTTATCATTAATTTATGATGTCGTCAACTTATACGAAGAAGTAAAAACACGTATTATATAGAAGATGACTCAGAAACTATCCAAGTTAATTTAATCGAATTAATATGGGACCACCGCGCAAGTTTTCCCTACCAAATGAAAAAAGAATCACGAAAATTGAGGCAGTAAATCACAGAAAAATAGGTGAACAGACTTCAAAAAAAAGATACTGGTGGAATACATAACCTCCTCAATTTTTTAAGTCGGTTAATAAGTACAAATCAAAATAGTTCATAGATCACTTAAATATTCACACTTTTTTCCAAATCAAAATTCATGATAGCTTTAAACGATCTGAGCATCAAGAACTAAATGCTGACAAAGTTGAATCGGCAAGTTTTATGCCAACGTAAAAACCACTTTATTCTTACCAGCATAGGATTCGAAGTTACGCCTACGTGAGCCCTAATTTTTTCAGCGATGACTTTCCCAGATATATATTTTATTCAGGTTGAAAAAGGGTTTGATCGGTTTTATAGCAAAAAGGTTATTATCTAGGACATTTGTGTGGTAACATCATTGCCTTATCCAATAGCCATCAATTTTGTTGCTTGTCATTCTAGTCATATTCACACCCCATCTGAATACGTACTCATAGTAATCAATCAATAGGAATTAGTACTGGTCCAGGGTCTATTGTTTCTACAAATACATATCTACATAGGAACCACTATTGGACAACAGTATAATAAATCAAGAACGAAATGCTTTTATAATTAGACTAGAGAGAATAATGTTTAAAACCTTCTTCACAGTATTCGAAAAATACCAATTTCCTTGAATAAATTAAAGCAGCATGATTAAGCAACTTCTTCAAAGTGTAACAAACACTTTGGGGTAGCCCAAATATTTAAATAACTACGTATAAAGCTCTCCATTGAAAAGACCACGAAGGTCTTTAAAAACATTTGCCCTACAAGATAGCAAAGGTGACGAGACCGCCGGATTATCTAAAAGGGATTATTTCAGTATAACATTGACGAGCAAGGGCCGTCGGATCACGCATCGACCCGGCACTAATCGGGCCGTCCAATCTATACCTCATTTGGCACTTCCACGGCTTCCACGAGAAACCTTGTAACATCGTTTTTTTCGGTATTGCACATCGGGCTCAAGAACGGCTTAGCAAGACTTCCGCGTCAGGGTAATTACCCATAATGCGACCCTCGTTAATATTTCTTTGATCCACCGGAATTTGGCAAAGGCGGAAAAAGACATTAAGCTAATTGCCGAATATTACGATTTTCGAGTCATTTGTCAATTTGGTTGATAAGGAAATCGGTTACAGCGACCTCGTGACAGTCAAAAGTAACTGTTAATAGATTACACCTTAACAAAATGAGTACTTTCAAATGAACTATCAATGTCTTAAAACATTAAATATTTAATTGAAGACCCGCTTCTTGCACTAGTGTTTTAATATAACATGAAACAACTTAAAGTATTAGTAGACTTACATTAATTCCGACACCCGCAATGTAGCGGGTGTGGAACGCTCTAATTCGCCGTAAACACGTACCATAATTTCCGAACTTAGCTCAAATCGATGGAAGTACTCGAACTGTAAGTTATTTTTGACTCGTAAAAATGAAACACCCATTTGATTATTGAGTATTAGACACAGCTACTACGTATAATACTTCATAAATATTAAAGTAGACTCATTCATCACCAAATAAATATGTAAAACAGAGGGATGTTCTCTGAACTTAACCCTGAAAACGTTCAATAATAAAGATAAATAATTTATAAGGGAAAGAGTACTCACTCAGTTTCGTTGTTTTCGAAGATCACGCTGCCTTGAGCACACTCGTACTGAGCACCGCTCTTTGCGGTGCCGTCTTCTGTCCAGTAGGGCACCCTGACCTTGCCGCGAGCGCCTGCTGTTCTCACGACCCTCAAGTCGTAAGTCCCTACAGACTCCGTTAGCTCGAAGTCCCGTTGCGGGAAAGAGAACACACCGGAATGATCATCGTCCAGAATAACTACTGTTGCAGTAGACGGAGATATCAAACAAGCTCCTCTTGGAGATGTTAGGCGCAAGTAGAAATGCTCATCTTCTTCAAAGACGTCATCGTCTATGACTTGGACGCTGAAGGTCTTTTCCGTCTCCCCGTGCCTAAACGTCAGGGATCCTGCGGTGGCGACGTAGTCTGACCCGGCCTCTGCTGTGCCATCCTCGGTGGTATACTGCACTGTCACTTCTCCGTTCAAATCGCCACCTCTGACGACCTTCACTTCGAAGGTCCCGCAGTTCTCCATCACGGTGTAGTGGTCCGGATCGAAGCGGACATTCGGTCCTCGCGACTCAAGTGACAAGGATCCTGACTCTCTCCGTTGTAACTCTGCCTTTACTTCACTCAGATCACTTTGAGCTCGTTCAGATATTTTTTTAGAGAAATCACCTCCGCCCGTCATTTTGCGAGTGGCTGCAACTCTGTAGAATGCCCTTGACTTCGGACCTCGTGACATCAACGTCTCCAGAGCCATTCTCTCTACAGTTTCCAAATCTTCTTCGGGGTGTTGTCGTCTTAATTCTTTAAGTACTGTCACATATTCTCTTCTAGACTTTTCTTGTTCTCTTCCTTCATCGTCTTCAGAGAGGAATTCTTCTCCCCCTGGCTTGAGAGCCATTTCAACTGATCCATCGCCTTCGCCTTCTACAATGACTCCTCTTTCGTTCACTCTATAGCCCTTCTTTAGATATTTGTACATGAGTAACCGACGGTCGGCGATGTATGCTGTTAAGACCGTCGCGGGAAAGTAGAGAAATGTAACAAGTCCTTCCCAAATCTCCACTTCGTTGGGTGAGATAACAGCGAGTATGAGATAGAGCCACACATACGCGAAGATGGACCACGTCGCTGTCACAAGGAATACTCTGAGATGTTTGATTTTCCTAACTTCGCCATCTGGTATCACCGCAACACAGAGGGCTATGATCACAAATAGGTTATAAGCAGCTGAACCCACGATGGTTCCGGGCCCTAAATCGCCAGCTTCGAAGTTCTTCCCAGCGATTTCAATTACAGATAATAAGATCTCAGGTGCACTAGAACCTAACGCCATTAAAGTTAAGTTAGCGACGGTTTCGTTCCATACTCTAACGACAACGATTTGTTCGCTGCCGTTTCGTCGCACGCGCACCTCTTTCTCTCTGGACGTTATAACTTCTATGGCGGCCATAAATCTATCGGAGACGATGGACACTCCGATGAAGAGGTACATGAGGCAGAGGAAGTAGATGACGCCTCGGAAGGCGATCTCGTAGGTAGGTACATCCTCGATGGGCTGCCATGCAGGGAGGACGAGCCCGTCAGAACAAGCGAGGATATGGTGGGGGGTAATATTGCGCGGAGCGAGGCGCGCAGACGGCTCGGCGCGTGTTACCGCGTAGCAAGCCGCGATCGCGGCGAGCGCGGGCCGCATGCCGCGTAAAAGGCGGCGACCGGCGCTGCACGAGGCCGGCGCCCGACTGAGCGTCGCGACCAAACGACGCCCCGCCCCTCACCCTCGCCCGCTGTTTCCGCGTAGTACAGCGCCCGAATATACAGTAGGTCGACTACAAACAAGCTGGAGGTGATTTGATGGAGCAAGTTTATGTCAACATTAGAGTTGGAACTGCCAAAGTTTACAACTGTTGTTTATCGGTGGCCTGTAATCCGATACTTGGCTCATCAGTCAAGCCAGTTTCTGATCCAAATTTTTGCTTGTTTAGAGGAAATTTCGATAGTGGTTTTCTGTTTTACTTGCTGTATATCAGTGAGCTCTAAGCCTCAGAGCTGTTCCCGTACGCGCACGTTCCTTCACCTCACTTGATGGAGTTTTATTGGCGTTGCGGCCCGTAAACTTGACGGTGGAAAAAAGCTTATTAGACCAGCCAACGGGGGACTTATTAAAACTTAGTTTTGGGCACAGCTATGTTTCAGACGACTTTATTGAAGTTCATTAGAAGTAAAGTTTGCTGTCCCTGAAACTTTAAGTTACTATAATTATGGAAATGGAAATGTGTGGCTGGTTTAATTGTGAATGTACCGTTTTCTACACGAATATTGTGTAAAAGGAACAGAATTTGTAACAGGAACTACTAACATAAGTTAAGATGTCCGCTTCCAGTCTTACCGGATGCAGCTGAATAAGTACCAGTATTTTACATGCAGCGACCGTCTATCTGACCGACCTCCACAACCCAGATAGTACTGGGTAAAACGTTACCCCTTGGTATGACTGGTGGAGGTCAGATAGGCAGTCGCTCCATGTAAAATACTGGTATTCAGCTGCATCCGGTTAGACTGGAAGCCGACCCCAACATAGTTGGGAAAAGGCTAGGCAGATGATGTATGTTTATTTTATTTCATCGTAATTTTTTTTTTTTAAGTATGTACGTCATGTCTCCGACAAATAAATATTATTTTCTTTCTTTCTTTCTTTTTTCATTAGTCTAGTATGAATGGTAATAAACAATATAAACAATATTTATTTGTTTAAGACTTATACCTATTTACAATTATTGTACCTTAATTAGTCTAATTAGTGGCAAGATACAAGACAAGTGCAACTGGGCTTAAACTAGGAGGACTCCTGTGCTATAAGCACCAGTTACTTCCGTCACCACCATGATCGAGCTGCCATTACAAGTGCGGTGCGGTGCAAGTGTAACTAATACAATATTATTAATTTGATTATTACTATCGTGCTTGTGAGTAAGAACATATTGTGTGGTAGTCTAAATGGTAATGATTAAGGATCGATCTTAATATTACTCTTCCCTCGTACATAACGTTTTTGTAATTAGAATAGATTCATAATAACATTAGAGCCTAATTCTTTGCCAAAGAATCAGCATTGCCATCCAACGTGGCAATGCTGCCAGCCTTCTGGGCACTTTTCCTGTTGACAGCGATGTGGGCGAATTTTTCGACGCCCTGTAACCTTTTTTTGATATTTGTAAAATATTTTTATTTCTTTTATAGAGTTATTGTGTAAATAATGTAAATATTATTAGTCTGTGTTTAATAAAGCCCATATTTTTCATAACACTTCAATGGTCCTTACTCGAACACGCAAGTCTTCGATCGGCGTAAATAACCTCACGTTTTATTAGGTGCTGGTCAAGGGTAACAAGAAATGCTTTTTTTGGAGCTTCTTTAGCTGTTTGAAAACAATAATAATCTTTCTAAGTGGGTGTACTGTTAGACCTAACCCTTTGGGGATTACAGGCGTTATGTTATGTTAATTCAGAATGAAAAAACGGTAGTCTTATGTATCACTCTACAGTCTACAGTCTATGGATCACTTGCTTCTTTATGTTTGTCTGACACGTCAGCCAATTTGCTAGGAATCTATAAAATAGAATAATCTTTATTTGCGTGAAATTTATGGTAAAGAAAGAATGAAAATTGTGTTTAAACGGAATTATTAAAAAAAAAAACACCTTAAAATGAAACAAACAAAACTAACAATGCCAAAAGGGCCTCAGCTCAGCATAATGCCAGATGCAACCACCTGACGCTGATTTTCAGCTGCAGCCCACGAGTGCCATACGCTCGAAAACATAAACAAACACTTTTTTTTTATCATATTTTGCTCAGAGTAGTTACAGCACTGATGACAATATTTGTGTCACTTGTTTAATTTAGTTTTTTTTTTTATATACAAAATGTTCTTACCTTTGTATAGATTATTTTTTTTTACTTTTATTTGTGAATGAGTGAACATTGTAGGCTTTGAAGTTCCCCAAATACTTGTTAACTTTTGTTAAATATTTTTCTGTTTTACGTTTTTTGTATAGTAAGCAACGACCTATTGTCGGGCCACGCTGTCCCTCCATTTTTAAGTACTAATGCTGTAACAAAATAATATTGTACTACCTAATGATTTGAAAAGAGTTTCCATGGAGTTTCTTGCCGGTTCTTCTCCATGGAAACGACCAACACGAACCCTGCACCTTTTTCGAAGTTTTATAAGTGCCCATCTGGGCCTATGTGAAAATAAAATATTTTGATTTTGATAAATGGTGTAAAAAGACTCTTAACGAAGCCGAAAGGCACTAATTTTCTCTATCATTGCGACCATTTTTTGTTGTAGACCATACCTGGGAACCTTCTAGTTACGTAGATATTGGGGGTCCAACTTTTTCGCAAGTTTTTTTTTTAAACACATGTTTTTATTGTAAGAACTTTACTTTAAACACCTCCACGACCCTCACACTATTCTATCCATCCACCAGCACAATGTTTTGAGTGCGTAACATTTAGTTTTACCGTAAAACGTGATTTTTGACCCCAAAAATAAAAGTCATTTCCCAGTAATAATTTTTGCGTGGGGTTACTTAGTTTGATATACTGAATGCTTGGTTAACGGCTTCGTGCAGAATCTGTTTACACCCTATATAGAAGTCTAAAATATTTTGGACAAAACCAACAAAAATAAAATGGTACATTGAGAAGTTAAAGAGTTTCTACATATTACTAGGTTCTACATTTCTAGTGGACCGATCACGTTTTTAAGCAAGTGGTGGCTGATTGCCTTTCACTTGAATCAATTTATCTCATCCCCATGTACTAGCTGCTAATTATAAAACTGCCAACCACTCGTGCAGATGTCATTAAAAGTTTGTAGCGTCTTCATTAATTATGTATTAATATTATAGGCATTACTTTAGTGAAATTAGAATGTAAGTATTTTAAGTTAACTGTTAAGTACCGCTAGCTTTAAGTTGTCACGGCAAGCCTGCAGATGTTTTATTGCAGGGTTTGTGCAAGGATAACAATAGTCAATGGTAGAGCCTTGCCCAATTTCCTTATTGTTTATATTAGCTTTGAGAATTTAGAGTAATAACCTTTGATATTTTTGTTGAGATGCCGACGGTTCTGTTTCTTTTGTATTATGTGTAACTGTGCTATTTTTATTTTGTTAGCTAGCTGCAGAAACCTTTGTATAGTTTTTAGTTGGTAACGTGCCGCTCCGACCGTATCCCAAGTTTTAGATAATTGTTCAAATGTAGAATGCAGTCAGTAACTTTTCGTCTCCGGGTTCGGTCGGTCGGCATTCTTGCTCCTTGTAATTTATTTTAATAAACTTACTCCATCATTAAGTAAATCAAGTACTTATTTTGCGATTCCCATAACGCCGACACTAGTTAACCGACCTACGTGCGCGAAAAGTTTAAGTCAAAGTGTTCTTGCGTGCCCAGGACTGCGCTCGCGTGTACCATACAATGTATTTAATCGTTGTGTATCGGACACACCAACTTTATCGCTCGCCTCCACAATACCCCGTATTAAACATTTTTGTGGCGGTTAGCCGGTTTCGTTTATTAACGTCTTAGGTTTTTTGGGCATATTGGGTTTTACTGTGGCTCGTGGCTAGTTTATAATAAATAGCCTCTCGGGTCGATCTTTAGGTTAAGCCGCGATTGCCTAGGTTGGTCTGTAGATGGCTGACCACCCATTACATACCGAATTTTCTCCGGGCCTCGGAAAGCACGTTAAGCAGTTAGTCCCGGCTGTCATTTATAGATCTTTGACAGTCGTTACAGGTATTCAGTGGCCCGAAAGTCTAACAATCAGCCTTATCAGTGAGTATCGTATTACCCATAACTAACTGGGTTGTGGAAGTCAGATAGACAGTCGCTCCATGTAAAATAATGGTATTGGACAATAATCTTCTGATAAAATTTAATAGTCAGTTACGTTTATAATTTTTTTTTCTGGAACGCCGACGGTGACAAGAGATCGACGGATGATGTCATTTAAATTCGCGTGCCGTGCAAAAATTAAATAAAAATAAAAAATAAAACTATCGTTATAAAACCATTTAGTGAGTTCTATTAAACGGTTGGTGACATAGCAGAGCAAGCATGTGAAAAGAAAAAAGAATCTTACATAAAAACGATAAACAACAAAGAAAAATAAGCATTGAGTTGTCTGATTTTTCTATTAACAGACCTTTATACACTTGAAGTATCTTTTGGGTCTCGAATGATATTGGAGGTATTGGTAAAAAAATATAAAAATGTACAAAACCCAGACAGATATCTTCTTTTTCAGAGTTTTTATGCCGCCCATGGGCCTCTGACTTAGCTTTACATGCCGTCAAGAAATATCTCTCAGGCATGTTCGTATTCTCACTATGTTTCTTCTTCACCGAATCAAGTAATAACAGGCGAAACGACAAAAAAAAATGGCCTATGCCTGCCGGGGCTGCGGGACTGTTCGAAAGAGATACCGTGGTCCTGGAACACAAAGGGCGATGAAGGAACATGGATGGGTTTTAGTCAGTAAAGTCTGACACTCCCTTCTGCTTCGCCCAGAGCGGGAGGAGTCATTTGATGATTTCCTATCAGAAAAAAAAAAAGTATTAATATATGGCTATGCTATAGTATATGGCTCTCCATCATATACTCTCCGCCATTTTCCCTCCACTTAAATCAGGAGGTCCCTGCCACATCAGTACATCATTTCCTCACAGAACAACTTAATTGGGTGACTGTTCCCGACAGTATATGAGTCATTATATCTGCCAAGTCAAGCCAGCTTGCTTCGGTGAGCATTAATGAAATTCTGTTAATTATCACAACGCGCGACGGCAGGTCATTAAAGGTGCCTACAGATAAGCTTGACTTTCAAGGATCTTTACATGTAATCAAACAAAATCGATTAATGACAAAATAGAACAACTTTAAAAGGTTTTAATTCACACCTGTTGCCTGCGTCTTTCAGAGCGTGAAATTATAATAAAATTGGTACTTCCCTATTTGAATCGGATTTTGTTAGGAATTTTAAGGGTTTTCTTTTTTTCACATGGAACCCTCATCATCATCATCATCATCAGCCTATAATGTTCCCACTGCTGGGACACGGGCTCCTTTCATTGAGAGGGAATGGGCTATAATCCACCACGCGGGCCCAGTGCGGATTGGTAGATGTCACATGTCTTCAAATTTTTGGTTCTAGGACATGCCGGTTTCCTCACGATGTTTTCCTTCACCGTTATGAGAGCAGTGGTGATGAAATAAATTACACAAAGTAATGCGCCTGTCTGGGTTCGAACCCACGACTTACTGTTCGTAAGTTAGGGCCGCCGCCACTGGGCCACCGGTGCTCTCGCATGGAACCCTAATTCTTAGTTACTCCTTATATCATCAGCTGTCTGCTAATAAAAGTCTCGTCAAAATCCGTCCAACAATTTTGGAGATTAGCTGGAACAGACAGATAAACCAACAAACAGACAGACAAAAATGTGTTATAAGTATCGTATATATACTTTCTTGTGCATCCATTAAAAAGCTGTTTGTTTTTGTTGAAATTGTAAAGAGACACTTCAATTTATTAGTTTTTACAGATTGTGTAGACAGATAATCCGTCATGCTTCTTAACCATGTTGTCAAAATAAACGATCAAAATCGTATTTTTGCTCGATCAAAACAAGTAGTGATGAATTTTACAGAACAATCGATAAAATCAAGCAGATGATAAGAACCAGACCGATCTGATTCTTCGTGCTAGTCCCATGTTGGCGTGCCTATTGCCATCAATGGCGTAAGTTCTGTCTCCGGGCTGTTCATCTATAGGTACCTTAATGGAGCAATTAGTGGTAATTAAATGTTCAATGATGTGTGTAACGCCGATAAGTAGGTGTGGTCTTTGATTGGGGAAGTTTTGGTGCCGAGGTCTTTTGATTCGGCAGAGAAAAGTACCTTTTGATTTTAAAAAAAACCAGGGAAACAATTTTTATAACTTTTTTTGTTAAATAAAAAAGACTAACCTCACCTGATGTCAGAGTTTTTATGCCGTCCATGGGCCTGTGACTTGGCTTTACATGCCGTCGAGAAATATCTCTCAGGCGTGCTGGTTTCCTCACTATGCAATGTTTTGCCTTCACCGAAGCTAGTGATAATTATACAATACGCCTTTGATTTTTCGGATGGGAAATCATCAAATGACTTCTCCCGCTCTGGGCAGAGCAGGAGGGAGTGTCAGACTTTTACTGACTAAAATCATACATACAAGAAAATAAATGCATGCAAGATAGTAACACGAACAACATTATTAGGTCCAGTATGTTTGCCACATGATGTGACGTGCAAATGTCCAGAAATGTTATTCATGTGTAACATTCTCATAAGAAAACAATATTAATTATTATTATTTAATTAAATAATTAATGAATAATAATATTGCAATAAATTTAAAATAACAAAACTCAAACAGAACATTAGAAACAAAAATAAGGACTGAAAAACAATAATCATGTCAACAATAAAAATAAAAATTGAATTATTCCATTGTAAATAAATAAACACAAAAAAAAACAAATCAAATAAGCTACTATGTCAATACAAATATTTCCTCTAGGAACTCGTTAATGTTATAGTATGCTTTATTAACTAAATAAGTAATTTTGTTATTTTTTTTCGGATGGGAAATCATCAAATGACTTCTCCCGCTCTAGGCGGATCAGGATGGAGTGTCAGACTTTTACTGGCTAAAACCCATCCATGTTCCTTCATCGCCCTTTGTGTTCCGGGGTCACGGTATCTCTTTCGAACAGTCCCGCAACCCCGGCAGGGGAGGTGCCTGCCTTGGGTTCGAACTCGTGACCTTGCTATAGCTTGCTGTAATTTAATAGAAATAGTTGTAAATTAGTAGAAGTATTTTTATTATTATCGTAATTTGCCATACATGTGCTATTTCAATTATATATTATACATTTTAATAGGTAGGTTAGCTAGGTAGGTAGATTTCAATACAAACACATTTCATAATTATAGTCGGGGAGTCGACATCTATATACCGACCTCGTTAGCAAAAGTTTTTTAACGAGCACACAAAGTTTTAATCGGCTTAAAACGCGCAAGGAAGTACGTAAAAAATAATTAAAACTCGATATTGGTCCAGACTAAACCCGAAATTATTAAATGTATTTATTTCTTATACTTACCTATATCTATGTCGGATTTGGTCATCAAAACGGACATAAAATGAATCGCAACCACGCCAGTGATAACATCACGCGACATACTTACCAGTCTACCTACACCTTCAGCGCGCTTCTACAGAGTCACGACTCTGTAGAAGCGCACGAACATCACGATGTTTTAAGCTCATAGCGAGGAAGACATTCAGTGGCCGATCGCAGCGGAGTTAAGACGTCCCGGAACTGTTATTGAATTTATTGTCCCCTAATTGTTATTGGGTTAAATTCGAGTAATTTGTTAGTTTAATAAAATCAGTGTACCCAGTGTTTTCGTTGCACGAAACCCATCTTCTGCCCACCTGATATCAGAATCTAACGGAATAAATCCTGACCAACGGACCTCTCACTAGGTGGACCGATGACCTGGTGAAGGTTTGTCAATTGAAAGCGAGTCGCACGGGACCGGTCAATGTGGCGATATTAATTACACATAGTAGCACATATCTCCGATTCTACTATATGTTAGCCACTTACCCTCACATGAGTTGGTGGCTTGTGTGAAAAAAAACTACTAGAGACAGACCCTCATAATTGCTTTGTCACATAAAACACCGCAAAAAAAATTCCAGTAATTAAACACTTTCAGAAAATAGCCAAGCCTGCTCTAATCGAATAAACTAACCAAAGCAATCCATATTATTTTCGTTCGATCCTTAGTTTCTTTCACAAAAAATCCCATTAGACACGGTTTAATAAAGCGGTATCCAGTGATTAATGTTCACTGTCTGCTTGCCTCCTAAAACAAGACATTCACGACTAAGCGAAACTCTAATGGATAGCAAACATTTCTTTCTTTTCTTCAGGAAAAACAACCTCAATTACGGAGCGAAGGATAGTGGTACAACATAGATAGATACAGAAGATCAGTTCCATACATTAAGAGTAAGGGACATAAAGATAGGGACGAGCAGAATTTAGGAGCTCGTGGCTAAATAATTAACAGGCGCTAGGGCCGCCCTTGCCTGGTCCGTTGGATTGGTGTCACATACTGAATTTCGGCCGTAACGAAAAGCACTATAAGCCGTTGGTCCCGGCTGTCATTTTTACTTAGATCTTTGACAGTCGTTATAGGTCAGTTGCAGTGACCTGAAAGTTTGACAACCAGACCCGTCTTACCAAAGGGTATCGTACTACCCAGTACTAACTGTATTCAGCTGCTGTATCCAGTTAGTAACAGGCACAGGTACAGTTGGTAACAGGCTAGGCAGATGACTATGGTGAATCAATTGTAGAGAGGTGTTGACAGCGGGTGCCACGGATGAGAGCAGACTGACAAGTCACATATCGTATCACCCAATGTCACGTTTGGAACCTATGTAAGTGTACCTTCTGTATGATCTGTGTATTTTGTAACCGCGATATAAAGGTTCTCTTAAAATATTTTCACTGATATCAGCGTGGCTGCTAAATGCAGGTTTTTAGTGGCCATGTTTAATTCATTACGGTTTCAACACCTTTGTTCGGGTAAATATTATTATAACTTGTGGTTTTTAGCCATTTTGGCTCTGAATATTTTAACGGTTTACCCTGCGTTTTCTGATTACATTGTTCAGATTTCCAGGAAATCGAGTAGGTGTAGGTGGTAGGTGTATTCCCGCTATCATGATGCTTGCAACAGCGTCGAAATATTGGGAGCTCATAGAAACAAAAGAAAATCACGGATATTATCCCATAAGTACATTAAGGCCCGGTTTCCACCAAAGCGGAGACGAGCGGAGCGGAGAGGAGATGTGCAAGATTCGACCAATCACCGGAGAGACGAGAAACGCGATGTAGATTTCAACCAATGTGATTGGTCGGTTTTCACACTTCTCCTATCCGCTCCGCTCGTCTCCTCTTTGGTGGAAACCGGGCCTAAGTGTAGTGAAAAACCGTGAAAGTCTAAAACAGTGAATCGAGTAGGTATTATGTACGCGTCTCGTTGGTTAATAACACCAAATTTCAGAGTGATATCGGACGAGTTCCAACGAAACTGTTTAACGGTTTAGATGCACTGCTTGTGTTGAGGTGGATGTGTGGAGTGACAAGAATGGATAAATAAATAAATATCGCTGGACATTGCACACAGCGCCATCTAGTGCCACACTAAGCAACGAGGCTTGTGTCGTGGACACCGGATAGTTAATATACTACATAGATACTTTTTTGTTTGTAAATACATACTTATTATACATATAAACATCCATGACTCGGAAACAAATTTAATGTCCATGCTCATCACACAAACATTTGCTTCTACCGAGATTCGAACCCAGGACCCTTAGAACGTAAGGCACCCTCACTACCGTTGCGCCGTACGGGTTGTCGAAAAATAAAAAAATTATAAAGAAAGAAAAAAAGAGAGGATAAAGTAAGGAATGAGTACATAAGATGAAGTTTGAAAGTGAAACAGAAAAATTTAAAGGAAGTCGTTTGTCTTGGTAGTAGGACATGAAATGAGATGGGATGAAACGCACGTGACTAAAAGAGTGATAGATATGAATGTTGATGGATAGAGAAGAAGAGGAAGACCGAAGAAAAGATGGATGGATTGTGTAAGGAATTATATGAAAGAGAAAGAAGTAAATGCTGCCGTGACGTCTGACAGGGGAGAATGGTAGACAAAAACGTGCTGCGCCGACCCCAAGTAGAATGGAACAATGGCAGGAAGACGATGCACTGATTGAGTTCAGTTACATTTATGAAATTCGCCCTTAGCGTAATACTAATGTTCCAACTGCTTGGAAACGGGCCTCCTCTCTATGTGAGGGAGTGGACTGGACCCGCTCGTTGGTAGGCGCAAGCAGAGCAGTGGTAATTAATGAAATTACACAAAGTAACAACTGACTGTTTAGGTTCGAGCCTACGATCTGGGGGCCTAAAATAGCAGCATTTATATATTATTATCTTGTTGATTCTGCTGAATTGTCAATCTGGGGCCGTTACCAACAACATCATCATCATCAGTCTATTAATTTTCCCACTGCTGGGACACAGGCCTCTTCTCTGTGAGAGGGAATGGGCTGTAACCACCACACGAGCCCAGTGCGGATTGGTAGATGTCACATGTCTTCGAATCTTTTGGTTCTAGGACATGCCGGTTTCCTCACGATGTTTTTCCTTCACAGTTTTGAGAGCAGTGGTGATGAAATAAATTACACAAAAAAATGCGTCTGAATTCGAACCCACGACTTACTGTTCGTAAGTCGAGGCCGCCACCACTGGGCCACCGCTGCTCACACCAACCAACAACAGTGTCCTTTAAATTATAAAAAAGTGTAAAACCAAAGAAAATTGTAAAGCCTAGATACTTAAAATTCTCTTACATACCTATACACGTCACGCACAGGAAACCGACCCCGCCTTGACAGCGCACCGCAGAGCAGAAATAAAACAAACACTTTTAAAGATATTTAGTTTCAAAGCAGGCTTCACTTAAGATTTTAGCTTTTAACGTGTCAGACGCAAGGTTCTGCTTTCATTCGTTATTATTAACGTACAGTTTAGCAAATGTAGGTATGAGACCACTTAGAGAGTCCTATTGCCAGACATACCTGCACGACAGTGTTTCTCTCATCTCTCTCTCATCTTGAGCCTGATTTATATTTAAAATAAAAAATAAATTAAATAAAAAAAATATCGCTGGACATTACACACAGCGCCATCTAGTGCCACACTAAGCAACGAGGCTTGTGTCGTGGACACCAGATAGTTGATATACTACATAGATAATTTTTTTTTGTTTGTAAATGCATACTTATTATATATACATATAAACATCCATGACTCGGAAACAAATGCCCATGCTCACACAAACATTTTCTCGGACCGGGATTCGAACCCGGAACCCTAAGAACATAAGGCAGCCTCAATACCGCTGCGCCATTCGGGTCGTCAAATTATATTTACGTAGAAAGCTAGGCGATTCTCGTACAACACCGCTCGTCCGCGCGGTTGGGCAGTGAGCACCGCTAGTCCGCGCGTTCCGTTATGTCGTCAAACGCATCGTACATCAACGGATTTCATAAAAGCCATGCGACATTCCAATCATTGTTAACGCTGCTAAAATGTCAAACTGTCTAAACCGTCTCCGTTCCGAAAAAATTGTTTGTACTGTGTACACATTTCCATTTCAGTTTCAATATTTGTGTATTCCTCGCATAGGTACCCGTATTATATAATAACAATTAATGTTTCTACAGCCCAGCTCGTTCACAAAATAGCCCGACTTCTGTTGTTCCAACGGATAAATTGCAAACGAAGTTTTGATTTTGAGAACCGTGTATTTGCTCTGGTAAAACGCGGCTCGAGCTGCTAAATAATCCTATTACTTCGGACTGGAGCACAAAGCTTGATAGAGGAAGAATGGGGTTGGTTTTTCGGTTGTGAGTGCCGAATTACACCTCAACGGATGTCTAAAAACTCATTATGATAATACTGCGTTTATAATAACAACATATCGTAACTTCACGCCTGTATAACTCCGAAGGGTTGGACAGAGGTGTAATAGGAGGGCGAATGCTTCCAAAAGATTTCTCGCCTACCACAGCTAAACACAACAATTTTGTGCCTGCATTATTTACCCACCTTTTTAGTCTGTGGTCGTCATATACTACTCTGTCAAGAAAGTACCGGGAAAAGATCAATAAAACACAAAATATTAGTTATTTATCCAAATTTATTTTATCACCTTCAAAGTATGCTCCTTCAGAACCGACACACTTACGCCAACTAATAATCCAATCATAAAAATATTTTTTAAATGCTTATTCCAGAATTGAGTTCAGTTCTCGCCGCGAATTCTCCTTTATGTCTTCTACTGAATGAAAACGGGTGCCACGAAGTGGTAATTTGAGTTTAGGAAAAATAAACAAGTCGGCTGGAGCCATATCTGGTGAATAAGGTGGTTGCTCGATGGTATTTGTTGAGTTTTGGTCAAAAATCGTTCACAACTGTGCGAAGGCGCATTATCGTGGTGCAAAATCCAAGAATTTTCTTTCCACAAATCTGGCCCTTTTATCTAATTTGCTCTCTTAAACGCTGCATAACGTCCGAATAATATTTTTTATTTACCGTTTGACCTTCCGGCAAGATTGTCAGTCACTATTTCCTTCACTTTTGCGATGTTAACTTCAGTTGCAGACGTTAATGGCCTACCAGAACGAGGCAAATCTTCCATCACACCTTGACCGCCTTTGAACGCTTTGTACCACTCATAAGCGCGTGTTTTTGATAAAGTCGATTCACTGTAAGCCTTCTGTAACATTTTCAGAGACTCCGAACTCGAAATTCCATTGGCGATGCAAAATTTAAGACAAACTTTTTGTCCGATATTTTTGTCCATTAAGAAATTCGCAATACACACTAGATATGATATAACTAAAATCAGCACTGCATTTAATCTAATTAACAGATGTAACTCAAACTCCGCGCCAAAATGGAAAACAGTTGTGCTAATCTAACAACAACAAAAAAAAACAAAAAAAAAATTTGGAACCATAAACAAATCATCCATTCCCGATACTTTTTTGACTGAATGTATACGGCTTTCGCGGAAATGTTTTATTTAAAATTGGAATGTTGTCGTGTTCTGTTTAATTGTGACTAACAGCCGCAATCACATGGAATTAGCGTTTAAATGGACAACTAAATGATGATTAATATGAACACATTTAAATAAAAATTAACTCGAGGCTTAGTAACCTGGAGTTAATTTTAATTTAACGTTGATAAGTGTATACATTTATTAGATCGTGGCGAGGTAGTGCATCCATACCTTACCCATTCGTTCCACGTACTGTAAATCTCCCACCTAGACTTGAGTTGCCATGGCTGACCTGGAGATCTTTAAATAGACTCCGGACCCAGGTTGGTCGCAGCAAGGAAAACCTGCTCAAGTGGAGATTCGTTAATGATTGCCCTGTAGTATAAATAAAATAATAATAAATAATAAACCATTTCAGGTAACAAAGACCCATAGATAAATACCTTAACATAAAAAAAAATACTATTAACAAATTTTTCTTAGTATAAACAACTTTAAAAAAATAATTTAAAAAACCCGACTGCGTAAAAAATAACTTATGTTTATTTTATTGTTTAAATTACACATTTGTGGCTATACAGGGTGTAAAAGACCTCATCACGAAGCCGTACAAGCATTCTGTACATCAAACTAAGTAACTTTATGCAAAAATTATTGCTGGGAACCGACTTTTTGTTTTTGGGGTGAAAACTCATGTTTTGTGGTAGAACTCAATGTAACGCACTCAAAACATTGTGCTGATGGATGGATTCAATAGTACGGGGGTCGTGGAGGTATTTGAAGTAAAAATCTTACATTAAAAACTTGTATTTAAAAAAAAACTTGTCAAAAAGTTGGAACTTTGACCCCCAATATCTCCGTAACTAGGTATGGTGTAGAACCAAAAAAATATCGCAATGACGAGGAGAAAAAGCGCCTTTCGGCTTCGTTAAGAGGTGGTTTACACCCTTTATATAATTACAAAAAAAAAACTAAAAGTAAGAACCTCCATAGGTATATACAACGACGTCAATAAGCGTCAAAGTACTCCTCCGCATCGCTGTCACTCGGAAACGTACCCAGAAGACTGGCAGCATTGCCACTTTGAATGGCAATGCTAATATAAAAATAACTAATATCTGTAAATAAAAACTGAAAATAAAAAAACAAGTTCAGGAAACAGGACATATTGACTGCAACAGTCGGGACCCATATTGGATGTAATGATTTTAGTCTAGATTATTTAATGGGTCCCGACTGTTGCAGTCAATATGTCCCGTTTCCTGAACTTGTTTTTTATTAGTACTTAGTAGTCCTGCGAGACCTGTTGTTTGTTCACTACAGGAACTGATGGACGCTACCGAAAGCGCCAGAATAGTGACTCAGTTCTGGGCCGACACAATAGGCATGACGACAGTATCAAAAAATTGCAAATCTATTTAGTCCGTCAGTTAGAGTATTGGAAATTAATGGACTCGTATTTTTTGTTTTTGTAAATCAATGAATATTGACAAAGATAAAACGCATCAAAACTCGGGAGTGGGGGCTCGTGACTTCAGAACTAGCTAAAAATTATACATAGGCGTGACGTATTGCGAATTTTAAAAGGGTCATATCTTCGTCAATTTTGATTTACGTAACAAAAGAAAAAACACGGGTCAAATATTTTTTTAATTTTAAATTAACTGACGGACTAATTAGTTTTTTTTGTCGTCTCGCCTATTTAGATTGCCATCGACACGCTAAGAAGAAGATTGCTCGTAGTGTACATGGAGCCCATTACATTAAATTTAACCTGCTTTTAAGAAAAAAGGGAACTAATATATTCCTAAATCCTTGCAGTCAAAAACTTTACCGTTGTAATTTTCCCATAACCTCTGCATTTATTATATTATATATATTTATATTTATACCATTTATTGCCAAATTTAGGAATAGTGGACATACTTAAACCATTTAAATCCACTTCAAACTTTGCTATCCAATTTGAAATGTTCCACAAAGCCGCCATCTTTAATTTTGAAACGGACGATGGGACTTTCGGCCAACCTTTGAAGTACGTTACGTAGGTACAATTTATACAGGATCCTTTGACCGGTTTTAGATTGGACATGTTATATAGTTGCTGACATTTAAAATGGAAAACGTATTTTGTTTTGAACTGCTAATGATGGTCTAAACTGAAATCATAACATAATATCACGCCTGTAATCCTCGAAGGATTAGGCAGAAGTGTAACCAATTATAGTATACCCAGGCTCCGCCAGTTTTACCTGACTTCTTGACAGCAAAGACGGTTATGTTTTTGTCTTAACATCATCATCATCATCAGCCTATTAATGTTCCCACTGCTGGGACCCGGCCTCTTCTCTATGAGAGGGAATGGGCTATAATTCACCACGCGGGCCCAGTGCGGGTTGGTAGATGTCACATGTCTCCGAATTTTTTGGTTCTAGTACATGCCGGTTTCCTCACGATGTTTTCCTTCACCGTTTTGAGAGCAGTGGTGATGAAATAAATTACACAAAGTAATGCGCCTGCCTGGGTTCGACCCCACGACTTACTGTTCGTAAGTCGGGGCCGCCACCACTGGGCCACCGCTGCTCCCATGTATAATTATTCTATTGTTGTCCACGTAAGATACAGTAATCTCTGTCTGTATATACCTATACCATACCACTAGGGTATCATTGGTAAAGTTAAATAGGTCCCAAGAGCCTCTACCAATACTTAAGGAGTCTCTCGTTGCAGCTGGATCAAGGGATTGATCCAGAAAGCGGTACTCTGGACACTGCTCGTATTGTGAGGAAGTTCCTCTCCCTGGAGCCCTGGTCACCGGTAGGTTCGACCCTGTTCCCGATACCGATATTATTTTTTAAGTTTTTATTTGTAAATATAATATAATGTCTCAAAGTGACTCTCAAATTATAAATCGAGTTATTGTATCAATCTACGTCAGCCTCATTACGTGAACTAACTCCATACAGTTAAGCAACAATGTCTCAGTTATAATAACCTTTAATAAATAGTCGGTTACTATAAGAACAGAGCAGCAATTTAAACCGTTTACCCAGTTAACTGTGATTCGCGTGGGACGTTAACTAATCATAAGTAGCTGACCTACTCAATAATTCTCTATTAAGTCTGACAGAGCTAGAACGTTATGACGCTGAGATTACATCGTACTTAATGAGAGACCTGTATATTAGTTACCAGTTGTGCCCTGCGGTTTCACCCGCCGCTTCTGCCTTGTTTTCTTCTTACTGACTCCTAAGACACAGGCACATATACCTAGTTTACACACACATTGTCCTAGTTATAAGCCTTATATGCTCTTTGTTTTTGGTCCTTGTCATATGATGGCTTTTGCTGAAAAAAAGAATTTATTTATTATTTACTAGCGGACGTCCCGCAGTTTCACCCGCGTAGTTCCTGTTCCCGTGGGAGTACGGGGATAAAATATAGCCTATGTTACTCAGGGTGAATGTAGCTTTCTAATGGTGAAAAATGAATTTTTGAAATCGGTTCGTCACTTCCAGAGATTACCCCCTACATACAAACTTACAAACAAATGTTACCTCTTTATAGTTTTAGTATAGATATAGATTATTATCTGCTCACCTCCGATTGGTCGTAGCGTGATGTTATATATAACCTATAGCCTTCCTCGCTAAATGGGCTATCCAATTGTCAATCTTACCATTACCGGAATGTATTGTAGAGAATTACCTAAATTATAATAATATGTTGTTGTGTTTGTATATTAGAAAATATTTTATTTTCCTATTATTTTCCTTCTGTTAACAATTTCTTTATTTGGTTTTAGTGTTTAACAGCAAAATTTTGTTTTGTACTGAGTAACTTCGAACACGCTTAGTTACCTAATTTAATGTATGTTTCACATTCAGTTATTGTTTTGAAATTAGCATCATGCCAATTTTATGGCGAAATGTGTCATTGCACTACATATTATTTTTACTATCTTTTGTACCACATTTACTGCAAATAAATAATTTTGACTTTGACTTTGACTTGACAAGACTAAAATAATTTTCAATTCGAACCAGTATTACCTGAGATTAGAGCGTTCAACTAAACAAACTCTTCAGCTTTACGATATTAGTACAGAAACAGGTCGGCGAATGCAATTAGACAAAAAGGTGGAAGGATGTTTATGAGCCATCTTGGTAAAATGGCCATCTTTAACTTTTACATAGATGATTTCATGATATTTTCGAATGATGTTTTAGTCATATTTATGTGGTTTTCTTGAACATTTTATGTCCGGTTATCCGTAAAAAAGTATCAGTTACCAATGACGTAAGAAGTCTGTCTTAAAATTCGGTATTTTAGAAAGAGATAAAAAAATTAAGAAATGAAATAAAAAAATTACCACAAATCATATATTTTGTTCAACATACAGCCGGACACTGAAAGGCAAATTCCAAAAAACTTGAGAAAATTTGAATTTTGCGGGTTATTCTGGCACTTCCACCTTAATATCGCAAAATATTGTCAAACCTCCAGAGACTTGGGATTTATACTAAGTATCGGCAAACCAATTTGCTTGGAGCTTGAGCCCGAAATGATATATTGTGACAAGATGACCTTTCTTACCTGGGATGCCCCGGTCCCACAGCCAAACGCTTCGAGCGAGCGGAGCGGAGCGATATGATGCATCATCTTCCTGCCTTCAACCTGCTTTCTAGGGCTCGGCGCAACACTTTTTTTCTTCCATTTTCCGAGCCGTTCTGTCAGCCGGTACGTTATCCTTTACTGTTTTTTCTTTTATAGCACTCCTCACACAATCCAGTTCCACCCATCTTTTCTTCCGCCTTTTTCTCCCTATAAATCCAACATTTATAATCTCCTTTAGTTATTAACTCTATGGAGAAGAATGGGCAAGAAACTCCATGGACGCTCTTATAAATCTCAAATCATCAATATCATCATCTGTATAGCTTTTTTTTTTTTTTCGGATGGGAAGTCATAAAATGACTTCTCCCGCTCTGGGCGGAGCAGGAGGGAGTGTCAGACTTTTACTGACTAAAACCCATCCATGTTCCTTCATCGCCCTTTGTGTTCCGGGGTCACGGTATCTCTTTCGAACAGTCCCGCAACCCCGGCAGGCATCATCTGTATAGCTGCATATTAATTCAACTATACTAGTTGTTTGATTTTCGAGGTTCTGTCAACGCATTACGACTGTCCGAAATTTAATAATAACGATAAACTTAGAAAGACCATTATAATTGAAAAAGTCACACTGGGAATTGCTCGGATTTGAACCCACAACCTCGTGCATGAAACACTAGGCCTTAACCTCTGGGTCATCACGACAAACACATAGATATCACATATCCTTATTGCCAATACTTTTCCTCGTAAAATTCGTCACGTATTTCAAGTAACACTCAATAAAACTATAAATCTTTTCGTCCATTTGTCGGATTCAGTCATTTGTCAATGTTGAACACAATTGAATGTTCAAAGACTTCGAATTGAAGAGCACTCATCAATTCGTTTGAGGAGAATCGTATTGAAAAGGAACGAAAGTCGTCTCCATAATAAGAACGGTTGTCGAATGGACAATTGGGTGTCACTTTAAAGGCGCCATTGAAGACTGTGATTGGAATTGTGAACAAAATATGGCGGAAACAGGACCTTGCCTTTAGGGTCAATTCATATTCAAAGAGATACCGTGGCCCCGGAACACAAAGGGCGATGAAGGAACATGGATGGGTTTTAGTCAGTAAAAGTCTGACACTCCCTCCTGCTCCGCCCAGAGCGGGAGAAGTCATTTGATGATTTCCCAACCGAAAAAAAAAAAAAAAAAAAAAAAGGTTTATGGCAATTGGCTCACCCCTTATTACATAGAACTTAAACATTAGTGCATTCTGCCTAATCCTTCGGGCATTACAGGCGTAATGATATGTTATGTTTTAAACAAAAACCGCAAGATGTACACTTGTACATAAGTACTTGTACGTACTTACATACATCATCATATTCAAAATTATACTCAATCAGGACAAACTCACAACCAAGTTCTAGTTTGTAAAATATATGCAATAAAACAGCGTCCCATCACGTCAGTCCCAAAGCAATCAAAATCCAGGCAATAACAAGCCAGCGAAATTAAACCGTCGTTTGACGACAACGTCATGTTTACAGCCACCGAACAAGATGGGAACTGTCTCATACATCAGATACTGAAATACATCTACCTATATCCATAACATCTATGCATAGATTCTGAAAAAATGTGGGTTTGTAGAACGTAAAACGAACTTTCACCGATAATTGGTTTGAATAAGATTAGATTTTTAGTTTTTGAGATATGGGACCCGTAACCCATTAGATTATTTTTAGGATTTATTTCGAAAGGTTAATATGTAAAATACTCTAGGTATCTTGCAACCGTACTAGTATTAAATATCTATGTTGCGTGTCCCAAATATGATTGAGAAGAATTGTAAAGTTGTAATTTAGTTTTCGTGATCAGTAGTTAGTCGTCTGCGCGGCCGGACGGAGAAGCGGATACCACGTCGCATTGGCTTGTATGTTAATTATCCGTTGATGCCTCACACACGACACCACCCGACCGCGCGGACGAGCGATATAGAATCGCCTTACACAGTTTACAAATGCAATATGATACAGTCGGTTTGAAAGTCAAAATAGCCCTTAGTTAAAATAAATAACATAAATTTGCACCTTATTCCAATGTGGGTAGGCAGAAACCACAGAACGCCACCAGCTACGATCCTAAACATTACTTATTTTGACTTGTCCACGTTCGTTTAGACAAATTAATAATCTTATAACACTGTATAAAATACCACAATCCTGTCTAGTCAGGACATGTATATCTAATACTAGAGTAAGTACTTGCCACTAGTCAGTTGAAAAGTCTATTTTTTTTTGGTAAATGGTTCAATTTTACTCCCTTTCAGACCAAAAAATTATGTTGGAACAATTAATACGTAGAAAATTTTAAAAACACATATACCTACTTGTCGTATCTCTCGTTTATCATTAGAAATGAAATAAATTTAAATAACACAGCCGAGCCGCTTAAAACTCCAGTTAACCGTAGTTACATTTGCCAATCTCATAAAAAACTCTTTAAAAACCCTCATGCTACCCGCAAAACCAATTATTTTTTATCTAAACTGGAACTTATAAAATCGATCCCCACACCGCAGTCCAACTTCAGCGTGCCTTGATAAGGATCCTTGCCGTATCCGGTATCCGGGAATTTAAAACGGGACTGCGTACTGACCTATATCCCGGGATATACCGCGTTTATCTGGAGCAACCGCTTTAGAGCTGCCTTTTCTTATTTTAACAATCTTGTGGGTGAATAAATGCAGAGGAAATGTTGTATTTTACACGCGATTTGCACTAAATATTGTGTTATAGAGATACAAAAGTGTTTTGGCGTTTGAATGACGTTTACAGGCCGAACCTAGTAAAAAAAGTAAAATCTGTGTTTCGATGTGACGAGTAATTTTCGGTGCTACTGATACGATTCCGGAAATTCTTTCACTAATCGGAAGCTACATTATTCCCGAGTATTATAGGTTATATTTTCTGACTATAACGGGGGCGAAGCTGCGGGCAAAAGCTCGAGTATTGATAAAACAAAATGGCGGCATTCGTTCTGATTTTAGTGTGCGCCAAAATATTCTTTTCCATTATATTTGTATAAGTCGGCCAATTCCCGTATTGCAAAACGTTTACATTCAAGTCGCTATTTATTTCATCTCAGTGAAAATCAATGTCACAAACTTGTAAAAAAATTTAGTTTATCACGGGAATTAGGGAATTGCCCCTCTGTGATGGTTCAAGTACGTTGAAATTCCTTCCAGCTTCAGGGATATTTTGACATCATTCCAAAAGGATAATCTAAGCCTTCTTGGTTCATTTTGAGCTTCGAAAATCACGTACGGATACGATCTTCCAGTCCTACAGTCGGTTTTATTTTTTTGTGTGGTTGAACACACAAAAAAATAAAACCGACTTCAAAGACCCAAAAAAAAGTGTTAAATAACTTTAGCTTCAGAATTCGGTGACTTTTTTTTGTTCGATTCAGTTTTTTTTTTGCCAACATAAGCCTTCTGAAGCTAAAGTTGCTATTTTTTGTGTTTTTGAAGTCGGTTTTATTTTTTGCAAAAAAAAATAATATATTTTCCATTTTTAGGGAACTCTTTAATATAATAGACAGCAAATCTGACCAATGTGCCGTCTATTATTGTAGAGTTCTCTTGTATATCTCCGAAAATCAGCATCAGATCTTCACCAAACTTAAATTGGACCAACGCGTAATAATATTCTTCCAAACAAAAAAAGAACCATCAAAATCGGTTCAAAATAAAAATCGGCAAAGATATCCTCCTTTTGGAAGTCGTTTAAATACTCAACTAATTTCTACATATTTACGTAAAAAGCAAAATATTTGAATTTTAGTGTACATTCATTGTCTTGTATGCTTTTAGCGCGAAAATGTTGGGTAGAAGATATTCAAAACGTCTATGACATATTTTTCTTGCTACCGCCAAAACTGCTCAAATTATTTACCAGTACATTGACCCTCCCATTATCTCCTCCGCGTTGTACCTTCTGCTGCAAAACAAAATGTCATCGCCGCAAACTTTCCCCTGCTGTAGTGAAATAGTGTCCCCTGGAAATAGGGTTCCCATTCGTCTGGATTTGTCCGGACATGTCTGGATTTTTCTACGTCCTTACTTTGTATGAATATTATTTAACTGGACTTTTCGATTAAAAGAAAAATCAGGAAAGCGCATTAAATTGACTACTTATGTATTGAAATTAACTTATTTTATTTTTTAATTTGATTACATAGGGACATTCTACATTTTATATTTTATTTGTCAAAAACGATTGTACTAATTTTTATTTTTGTGTGGTCTGTACTTGTCTCTGATTATATGATTTCCAAGTAACTTTGTTTTTAAGTGTAATTATTAACTCATTTATGGATCGTTGCGTCTGATGCAAATAAATAAATTTTAATCAATTAAATAAAACTTACACAAATCAAAAGTATAACAAAAACAAAAACACGCAAATCGAACATCGCTCGGCTAGCATGTTGTGCCATACGAGACATACACAGCGCTGGTTTTCTGCGACAGCTGGCATTGACGTAATGGGGATATTTAGTAGAAAACAAAATATTTTTTTAGGAGTTTATGGTCCTTTTTTGTCGTATGGGAAATCATCAAACGACCCCTCCCGCTCTGAGCGGAGCAGGAGGAGTGTCAGAGTTATACTGACTAAAACCCATCCATGTTCCTTCTTAGCCCTTTGTGTTCCGGGGCCTCGGTATCTTTTTCGAAAAGTCCCGCAGCCCCGGCAGGCCTCGGCCCTTGCGGACCCCTTCCTTTTTGCTGACATCTTTTTGAGGCACGCGTGGAACACGAACGCGCCGTCGCGTCGACTCGGCAGGACTTCGTAGTAAAGAAAGAATGTACCTAAGTGTAATATATATTTTTTTTGCAAATGTCAAGGATTTCTATCAATATTTCTATCAAGATACTGATATTGCTAGCCTGCATCATCCCACTGCTGGGCAAAGGCATATCTTTCAGTTATTTCGATCCATGTCTAAAGTTTTAAAAATTTCAGCCTGGTAACCCTATTATACCAGTAACAGTGTCCAAGGGAAGGGTCGCCATGCTGGCAACACCACAGGGATAGAAATGCTAATCGTTATTGTTATTATTCCGAATAGTTTTGTTCAAATGACTGCGGCCGACGTTCACAAACAGGGTTGATAAGTTGGTCAGGGGAGGCATGAGTTTTAAGTTATATAAACGAGTTTTTAAGTCGTGAAAATGCTATGCTGTAAATGTTCTGTTATTCTATAGTAATTTTGAGGTGATATTTTTGTCTTGTGTACAAATTTTACATACCCACTGTACACAACAAGACGTAGGTTACAGTATACACTGATCAATTATTTTTTTTTAATGCCGCTTGTTGTATCTAATCAAGAAATCATAACACAGCAGTATTTTCATCATTCTCCCTGCCCTTATTAATTGGTGTCAATTATTTGGTTTTGGTGTCGGCACAGCATGTCTTCTTCTTCCACACTTTTCTATTAGCGAGTAATCGAGCCATCTAATCAGACAATTCCATATCATCCTTTATAAATCACAAACCACGAGAACAGCACGTCACCCACTTGATTGCCACTGATTTAATACTACCCACTTTGTGAAATCTTTTAAATGTACGGTCGAACAAGCTATTTGGTATACATTTTTAAATGTAATTTGTTGGTTAAACTGTAAACCAAATAGCTTGTTCGACCGTACTACAATCTGTTTTTTATAAAAATAAAGATTGTTATCTATCACAGCCGGTCAAGCAAAAATAGTAGATTATTAACCAAGGGGATAAATCAGTACGCGCGCCTCAAAGAGAGTCAGCAAAAAGGAAGGGGTCCGCAAGGACCGATGCCTGCCAGGGTTGCGGGACTGTTCGAAAGAGATACCGTGGCCCCGGAACACAAAGGCCGATGAAGGAACATGGATGGGTTTTAGTCAGTAAAAGTCTGACACTCTCTCCTGCTCCGCCCAGAGCGGGAGAAATCATTTGATGATTTCACATCCGAAAAAAAAAAAAAAAAAGGGGATAAATCGGCGTCTTCTGTCGCGGGTGACGATTTAAACCGCGAGCGTAACGAAGGACTCGAGATTTACTCCCGAGCGTAGCGAGGGTGTTAAAAACTTAAATCTTATTCATGGTATAAACCAATTCATAAAATAAAGATTAAAAAAAATATAATTTTTACTCAAAAAATTAAATTTACTGGGTGCTTCAGTTATTGTTAAAGGAGACGGCGTCTGCCTTTTTTTTAGGTCCATGGGGATGACAGTATGTATGGAAGGTGGTAATTTTTGCCTTATAGGCCGCACAGTAAGAATTTTCTTTTTATTTAGCCGAAATGTGACGGATGACAAATCCCTTGTTCAATCTCATCACATGGCGAGGTCGAACTTTCGGTTTACTTTTCCTCCCTAGAGTGTGAAACTTGTCGGGCAACACCGAAACAAATCACATGAATCAAAAATTTTTACTAGCCACCTGACTTTAAGGGGCGGCCCCCCATGGCACACTAGCGCCACTTTAGTAAAAAAATCAGAACTTGTTAAATACACAATTAATATAAAATCTGATTCACAAAATTAATGCTTTAGAGTTCTAGATTATTGACGTCTATTTAATTCATTAAAATATACTTCACTGTAGTTACTGTTACAAAAATTGCTAAAAACGGCCGTTTTTTTCCATTTTGTATCTGTAACGACAGCGAGCTATGTTTCAATGAGTTAAGCAGACGTAAATAATTTAGAAGACCAAATGATTGATTTTGTCAATCAGATTTTATATTAATTGTGTATTTAACGAGTTCTGATTTTTTTACTAAAGTGGCGCTAGTGTGCATGGGGGAGCCCCTTAAGTGTTTTATTTATTATTCCAATAAAACAGCAATTTTTATTTATTTATTCAACACTACTAAACTGTTACACGCACGACCGCGATATGTGGGTGTTAAGTACTTAGGGATTAGAGGCTTTATGTGTTGTTATGCTGTTATCTGATAATGATAAACAGAAAGGGTAATTGCGTAACACACTTGTATTCCTAATAATCGGGCAAAGTGTAGCCCACAGCCTGAATTTTTGCCCAGTTGGAGGAAAAAGGGGAGGCTTTTCTACTACTTACACGAAGCCTGGGAAAATCTGGGTTTGCTATACTTCTGCTTGACTTTGGTTGGGGAACACAAAGTCCGTAACGTGATCATGAAAAAAAAAACATTTTTCGATTCTAAGTAACTCCGCTCAATAATTTATTTTTAGAAAACACTGGCATCTCTTCCTTTCCATCGTCCATTCATTCATCCATTTCTGTCAGATCTTTCATATTTTCCGAAGAGCAACAAAACAAAGTTAACAGCCGCCATGTTGCTATCTCGTATCCGTTTCCGGTCGCCGCTGGGCCGTCGTTCCGGTATTCTTCCTACAGCTAATTGTTCATGATTTCCTAGCGATATAATTTACGGAACGGTGAGTGAGTTACTTCTTGTTCCTGTTCTTTCATTCCTTTCATTCGTTCATAACGTTATGACAGCAAGGTTTATTAGGTTTGAAGTCGACCGTTCCCCGTTATAGTTTTACAGGCGCTTGAATATCAAGCTACTAAAATCTGTCTATTTAATAGATTTTCAACTTTAACACTAAGGTTCAAGGTTGATTGGGAAAATTTGTCAGTTTCGGGTAGCTTGAAGTGCTGTCTGTACATGGTTCTAATGGTTCGTGAGCCAAAATCAAACCTAACAATTTCAGCCCGGCTATGTTTCAGGCCAAACTGTATTACGGATGTTACAAAAAGAAATTAAACATTCGGGATCTGCCTAGCCTTTTCCCAACTACGTTGAGGTCGGCTTCCAGTCTTACCGGATGCACCTGAATACCAGTATTTTTCATGAAGCGACAGACTCTAACTGGCACATGTAACAAAGATTGTCATTTGTCAAAGATCTACAAATGACAGCCGTGACCAACAGTTTATCGAGCTTCCCGAAGCACAGAGGAAACTTGGTATATAATGGGTGGTCACTCATCCAATGACCTTGCAAGCGCCGCTTAAGCTGAAGATCGATTGTTATTATTTAGCCATGAGCTCCCCAAAACGAAAATAACATAGTTTTTGTAAAATCCGTAAACCAGTTTGGCACAAAACATTTCAGTGGCTGATTGGTAGACAGACGACGCAAAGCCTTAGTTAGTCGTAACAGGTAGAAAAATTAACAATGACTATTGTACAGATAGACCAATCCCTAAGGGCCTTGTTAGCATTTTTTAAGTCAGTTAAGCCCCGTTCATGACTTTGGGTTTGGGCGATGACACTTGCAACGAGATTTGTGACAAGCGATACGCTTCATGTCAGGCCACATTCCATCAGATCCGACAGTTAAATTTCAGATCGCGTTCGCTAGTGGCACCTACTCTGAAGTCCTGTTCCCGTCACGTGAGTAATACGTGCCAAACCGTCATTTTACACGTCGCCACGTCTAGATGAGTCGTGGCACACTCTGAAGCACTGTTTTTGTTTGTTTTCTCTTAGATGCTGTCGTAAAGCGCGTCTCTTGAACGTGTTAGACGTGACCAAAGGGCGAATAAGATAAAAGTGCTGGTTTTTAACACGCTTCTACTAGCTTTATCTGTAACTAACCATGTAAAAATCTTAGAAGTTAAATTTGACTCACTTTCAGATTGTGCTGAAATTTTGCATGCATGTTTTTTGGATGACAATGCATGGTTAAATAAGTGACGTCATTCTTAATCCAATAATTATGGTGAACTCCCAAAGGTTGGCCGACTATTTATTTTTATGCATTCCCATGATGTGAGGTATAAAATGAAAGAGTTTGCTCAAGAATACAAGAAATAAAATGACGTCACTCTAAATCGTGTTTTTTTAACTGTAATTTTGAATATCGATTAGCTCGTTTTAAAACTATGTTTGTAAATCGGCATGCGAAGCAAGCAAAATAAATACGACGTATCTAAAAACTACACCAATCACACACACACACACATAAACAAGACATACGCTAGCAGCTGATGGATCCTCCAGTAAGTGCTACAAACTAGATCGTATGTATGATTGAGTGGCGCGGTCACGGGCTGTGGATCCATTTTATGATGATCGCGGGCGCTGCGCCCAAACCTATACGTTTTATTACTGGTGGTATGGTATCAGTGAAAGCGGGTTGGTAATAAATATCAGAATATTCTTATTATTGAGACCTTGAATCTCGTTTAATCATCTGCCTAGCCATTTCCCAACCCCTGGGGTCTGCTTCCAACCTAACCAGATACAGCTGAATACCAGTATTTACATGGAGCGACTGCCTGATCTTGAATCTAGTTTTATGTTTATTTAATTCCAAATTCAAACGACACCAACAGAAAGAAAAAGAAATGAACGTCCATTTGTTTTTTTTTTTAATTAATCGGATCCTGGGTAAAAGAGGCCGAATAAAATAAAAACATCAAATGAATTATGAATTATTATGAACAAACCCGAACAAAAAGCGTTTTGCTTCTACATTTATTGTGCGAAGCGCCAATCAGCGCGATATCATAATCTAGATCTCTTTAAACTTAGAATGAATCAGTGTCTTCTAGGCCGCGCCATTGCTTCAAACGCAAACCTCAAAAAAGTGATATCAGCTAGACTATAACCTTATCTAATAGCGCGTTTGTTAAATATTTGTGTAAATATGTAGATATGTAACTAGATGTCATATGTGAATATTTAATATTCGTTACTTATTAGTTATTAAAGGGAAAATATAAACAATAGGATTCAATTCATAATAACATTATATTTATATTTTTAGTATATAACAACTATCGTAGTGGTGTATATAATACAACGTTTACGTTACAATATACCAACCATAATTAACAATAGGTCATAACGACCCGTATTTAAAATACATCAGTCATCGTAATAACATTACATTACATAATTCATAAATATATCATAAATATACAATATACAACAATAAATCAACAATAATCAGAATAATATTATCATACCTTAAATGTTAACGCCTTGAAAGTCGAAGAGCAACTGAACAACCCCACTGTGGCTCCGCTCTTTTATACCCGTTAACAAACAAGTATGATTCACAAGTGACAGTTGATTCAAATCAGTGCTTGACTTCTAGCAAAATAAGTTTGCTGTGAAAATCGTTTAGTAAATTCATTATTTAATTTTAACAATTGAGAATAAGATATTAAACAGATAATAATTACATTTATCAAGTATTTATATTTAAATATTAGACACATACTCGTAATATTTACATTTATATATCACGGCCATACTGACAAGTACTTCGCTCTCGAAGTACAGTATATACCCTTTTTCTACAATTGTAATTAACTTTTGTTTTGCCAACTGCCTAGACGTGTCAAGTCCCCTCCACCCGCTGCTAGTGGGATAGACTTGCACCAAGCAAATGACCGACCAGCGGAAACAAATTTTATCGATTACCTCGTCATGCAAGTCCCATTCACCCGCTGCTGGTGAGATAGACAAGCACCAAGTAAACGATCGCCCAGCATTTGCACTTTTTTAAGGTAAAATATTTATTATAATATATGTCGACAATCAACAGTACAATAATTATACATAAAGGATTTGTTATAATATCTATACAATCAACAGTACAGTAATGTATACGTAATTAGGTAAAGTTATTGTGATATCTTAAGGAGTTAATGTGCCATATCATTTTCAACATTTACATTTTCATCAATGAATTCACCTGGCCAGAATCTTATTTTTTCTTTGGCTACTGAAATATTTCGTAAATTGCCTAGACCTTGTAAAGCAAAACGATCATTAGGAAGGATAGAAGATACTTCATAAGGCCCTTTAAATTTAGGTGCTAATTTATCATTACGCCTATGATTCTGCGAGACATACACTACATCTCCTACGTTAAAATTCACATTGTTACGACGAGTGGCGTCGAAGCGCTTTTTGAATTTTTCTGCTATTTGTACTAGGCGTAGTCTAGCTATTTCTCGGTCAGCCTCTAAATTATTCGGATTTTGTCTATCATTTTCGTCAAGTACGTCGTCTAAACGAGCTTGGACTGACGGAATATTTGCGTCTACGCCGATAAGTAATCGCAAAGGGGTAAAGCCTGTGGATTTTTGTACAGTTGTGTTAATTGATTGTTGTACTTTCCACAGAACGTTCGGCCAATCTGACTGTTCATTGCACATAGTGTTAAGCATATCAGTAACAGTGGACACGTAACGTTCGACTTGACCATTACTTCTGGGAGTACCCGTGGAAATCAAATGATGTTCTATATTTAGTTCATCAAAAAATGACCTTATCGGACCACTGCTAAAATTAGTTCCTCTATCCGAAATTACTATAGAAGGAGTTCCAAATAAGGCGACGACATCTCGTATAACTGGTACTAATTCTTGGGCATTAAGGGTTTTGAGTGGTTTAAGCAAACAGAACTTGGTAAACCCGTCTACTATTAATAAAATATGTTTAAAACCTTCATTTGATTGGGTAAAAGGCCCTGTACAGTCCAAGAGTATTGTATGGAAAGGTAGTGCGATTTTTTTTATAGGGTGTAGTAAGCCTTGCTTAGGGCCATGGTGACCCTTGCGTTTGATGCAAACTAAACAATGAGATAGATATTTTTTTACAAAACTTGTCATAGCAGGAAACCAGAAATGCTCACGTATTTTAGCGATAGTTTTTTCAAAGCCAACGTGACAATTTTCATCGTGGTACAGACGCAAAATACTCAATCTTGTACCCTTTGGAATATACAATTTTAATTCCCCATTTGGTTTAACCTTGTAATATAATAAATTATTACGGACTACATATTGGTTTGAATCATACTCTCCCGTCTGTACTCCATGAATAATTGATAGTGTTTCAGGGTCTCTTTGCTGTGCAAGTTCTAACCAAGATTGCGGGTCATTTATTACATTAATTGTGCTATCAACACTCATGGGGCCCTCAACAGGATTGCGACTGAGGAAATCGACATGGCTTATATATTGTCCTTTCTTATAAGTAATTTCAAATTGGAAATCCTGCATATATGTCCACCAGCGAGCTACACGTGGTGATAAATCTTTTTTGATCATAGTTGATTTAATAGCGTTACAATCTGTGATAATTTTAAAGTTAATTCCTAGTAAATAGACTCTAAAGTGTTTTAAGGCGTTGTAAATAGCTAAAGTTTCTAAATCATAAGAACTATATTTTGACTCTGCAGGTGTAGTTCTTTTACTAAAATAAGCGATGACTTTAGATTCACTATCGTATTTCTGGGTTAAAATAGCACCATATCCTATAGCACTAGCATCAGTATATAACTCGGTTTTTAAAGCAGGATCAAAGATTGACAACAGTGGACTAGACACTAAGTAATTTAGCACATAATTCCTCGCAATGTCTTGTTCAGAACCCCAATCCCATGTTTGGTTTTTCTGTGTTAATTTACTTATACTAGCAGTACGTGTTGCAAAATTTGGGATAAATTTTCTAAAATAAGAGGCCAGACCCATAAATTGTCGTACTTGTTTAATGTTACGTGGAATTGGTGAATTTATTAGGGCAGAAACTTTAGATGTACTTGGCCTGACACCTTCTTGAGATATTTGTCTACCTAAATACTCGATACTATTAACAAAGAATTGACACTTTTTAGGGTTAATTTTAAAACCAGAAGTAGTAAGAGCTGATACTGTTAGTTCTAGGTATTTTAAACCTTCTTCAATAGTTGAAAATGGGATAAGAATGTCATCCATATAGACAAGTAGAAAACTTAAATGTGAAACGGCTTTGCAAATTGCCCGTTGAAATACGGATGGCCCATTACAAATGCCAAATGGCATTTTTATAAATTCAAAATGTCCGTCAGGGGTTGAGAAAGCTGTATATTTAGAAGAGTCCTCAGATACTGGAATTTGATAAAAACCGTTTTTCATATCTATGGAGATATAAAACTTGGCCTTTCCTAATTTGTCAATTTGATCCTCAATAAGAGGGAGAGGATATGTGTCTCTTTCAATTATTTTATTTAAGGACCTATAATCGACGCAAAGTCTATCACTGCCATCTTTTTTTCTTACTAAAATCACGGGACTTGCAAACGGTGATTCACTTTCACGAATTATATCGCTATCTATCAAATCCTGGATAATGAGCTTTACTTTATCTCTTTCACAAGGTGCCAAACGATAGGGACGATAATTGACTACTTTGTCACTTTTTAACCTTATCCTTAATTCTCCTGTTGTGACTGACCCAGTTTTACTTAATATAGCAATGTGTCTCTCAAAAATAGATAAAATTTGATTTTGCAATTTTTCTTCTAAGTGAATTAATTTTGATTTTAACTCTGCCATTTGAATATTGCAATAATCTAACTGGAGCAAGGTATTCACTTGTAAGTCTACATTGTTAGTCTTTCTCCGAATTCTACTCCCTTCACAATCTGTAATAATCTCAATATCAGGGTATTCAACAGCATTTCTACCAATTAAAAGATTATAATTAATTGTTTGATCATTAACAACAAATAAATCAAGTTCAATATATATGTCATCGAATCTTACAGGGACAGTTATTTTACCAGAGACCTCTAATTTAGCATTACCTATTCCTGTAAGGTATTTGAAACAAGGTAGTATATTACCTTTAAGTTGTTTAGCAATGGATTGTCTGATTATGCTACAATTGGCACCTGTGTCTATAAGGGATTCAATTGGAATGTCGTGAATAGATACAGCTGTAAGCTTTAATTCGCTTTGCCTAAAAAATTAACCTCATTTTTATTAGTGTTGGTTTTCTCTAGATCAGAACGTGCTTTATACCAACACACTGAGTCATTGTGGCCGATTTTTTTACAAAAGGTACAAGTAACCCTATCAGGAACCTTATTTACTAGAGAACTGGTCCCTGTTTCCGCTGGCGGATTTCGGTATTTATTGCAGTGGAATTTTATGTGACCTATTTTTCCACACAAGTAACATTTTTTTTCATCGGAAATATTATTTCGGATCTCTAACTTTGGGCGTTTGGATTTACTTTGTCCTGTTATACTGTCAGAATCATTATGTTCTATTGGTCGTTTCTTGGGTTTTATATAACTGGAGAACAAGGATATTAATTGCGAAGTAGTTTTTACATTACTGTTGAAAGCAGCCATTCTAACGTTCACATCGGTTACGCTACCACAGATCAATTCGATTAATTGATTTTCCGTAAATGATATTTTCGTATTACGTAGAAGTCTAACCTTTTCCCTAGCGTATTCGCAATAGGAATCTGCAGAATCAGAATTGTATAACACGGCCTTGGATAGTTTTTCAGACAGGTTCCGTTTTTCTGGATACAAGTCTGTGAGGTCTGTACGGAAATTTTCCCATGTCCGGCCTTCAGATGGTACCCAAGACTCAAACCATAACAAAGCAGAGCTTTTTAAAGCCTTACCAGCTCTTGCGACTGTTGTGATGCTGCTCCATCCAAATTCTTTTGACAACTCCTCGATGCTTTTACACCAGCCTTCCGCACCGCTGTCACTAGTTGCTGGGTCGAAGACCGGGAGTGCCACATTGTCATCAGCATGGTGACGACCGGAAACAGCATCGCTGATTGCTTTCAGAAGACCTTCCAAGACAGTAGGATCCATTCTGAAACTTATAAAAAACGTGTTAATAGGGTGGAATTCTATCCCACTTCTGATGTTAAATATTTGTGTAAATATGTAGATATGTAACTAGATGTCATATGTGAATATTTAATATTCGTTACTTATTAGTTATTAAAGGGAAAATATAAACAATAGGATTCAATTCATAATAACATTATATTTATATTTTTAGTATATAACAACTATCGTAGTGGTGTATATAATACAACGTTTACGTTACAATATACCAACCATAATTAACAATAGGTCATAACGACCCGTATTTAAAATACATCAGTCATCGTAATAACATTACATTACATAATTCATAAATATATCATAAATATACAATATACAACAATAAATCAACAATAATCAGAATAATATTATCATACCTTAAATGTTAACGCCTTGAAAGTCGAAGAGCAACTGAACAACCCCACTGTGGCTCCGCTCTTTTATACCCGTTAACAAACAAGTATGATTCACAAGTGACAGTTGATTCAAATCAGTGCTTGACTTCTAGCAAAATAAGTTTGCTGTGAAAATCGTTTAGTAAATTCATTATTTAATTTTAACAATTGAGAATAAGATATTAAACAGATAATAATTACATTTATCAAGTATTTATATTTAAATATTAGACACATACTCGTAATATTTACATTTATATATCACGTTCACTAGGTAATGCATAAATCGTATTTATGCCTTTCCGAGTTTTAAGTTATTTCAATTACACTCTGTACACAAAGATAGTTTACCATTCCTTCAATGTTTTACAAAACTTATTATAAAAACACTAGCTGGCACTCGCACCCCCAAAGTGATCGACAAACCGTATCCTACCCGCTGTTTTTATTAACTATTCACTACACAGCGGTCGAGTATTCCATGCCAGTCCTTCGCGTCACCCATTAACTCAATAAAATGAAGGCTAGCTTATATTTACATCGATAGTCGAGGTTCGTTAGCGGTTGCTATGTCAATCATTTTAATGTCAGTGACGGGGATTCAATCATATTTATTGCATTGAAATTAAGAGATAAAACTGCTCGTTGGTCTGGGGATCGCAAGTACTACTTCTGAGTCCTGGAACTCAAGAGTTATTGGGTTTTTTTCAAAAAGATTTTCTAAATTTCTAGCGCCACAAATTCTAACATAACATGATGAAGCCTGTAATCACCGAAGAGTTAGGCATCAATGTACCTATAAGTATACCCACATTTAGCCAGTTAAGTTTAAGTCCCATGTAATAGGGGGCGAGCCTATTCCCATTAACCGGGCTCAAATCCAGACTCCGAGGCTGCTACTGAGAATTTCCCGATGGAAAAACCCAGTAACACTTTGCCCGACCTGGTAATCGAACCCAGGACGTCATGGTCAGCAGTCCAACTTCTAACGTATTATGTGACATTCACAGGGTGGATTATGGTCTTCTCCGTGACACAGAAAGGAGGCCCGTGCCCCAGTCGATTGCAGGTTTTAGGCTAGGCTTGATACCAGTTACGACTAGTCTGAGATGCCAGCATAAGACAGCTCGTTCTATTTTCTCTTTCAATCAGAGCCTTTGCATTCAACATACTTACTCCCTCAATCTATCGAAATGTGCGCATCCCCCGTACTTCATAACACTTCTGAAGGTCGCGTCATCCACGCCGTACGCACACAGACTATTTAAACACCGAATAGAGTGATACAGAAGACCAGCTCTACACAACAATCGAAACTACACACACGCATAGACACGCTTCACACAAGCGCACTTGTGACTGGCATTTCTTTGAAAAACTTTGAGAACGTTTCGCCTGCCTCCTGTCTTGTGGTCGCCAGCGCTATTTGAACATTAGGTTTTAAATTTGAATCCCAGATCGAAGAAAAGTTATTTCATTAAAGTGTCACAGTAGTAGACCGGAGTCAGTATTCAAGCCCGGTCCATGACAATAGGCGTCTTCTATGGCGTCAGTACATGGGCCTTAAACATAACCGCCGGAAAGTGGAGTACGGTCGGTTACGGATTAGATTTAAAAATACTGTTGCTAGCAACACAAGTTGTTTATGATATTTTAATATTATTAGTCTGTATTAAATAAAAATAAAATAAAATAAAATACATTTAATTCAGACTAATAAAATGTCCATAATTTGTTAGTAACATTATCTTAAAACTATGTTAGTCAGAAAAATTGCTTAGACAACATATATTGAAAAGCTTTTTTGTCTCTGAATCGTTGATTCTCTTTTCCTAATTATATAAATAATTGTAGTAAATATATGAAAACATTTTGTTTTAGTAATTATATTTTGTCACAGAACATAAAACATTGTCATGAACAACGGATTTTTTTTTAACATTCTTGTTCATTTAAAATGAACCTTACTTTGTGTTTATTGTAATTTTTCTGCCCGGCAGTATGTTGCTAGCAACACAAGTTGTCTATGATATTTCAATATTATTAGTCTGTATTGAAGAGCTTTTTTGTCTCTGAATCGTTCACTCTCTCTTCCTAATACGCTGCGATAACTAAGACATTGTGTCCGTGTAAAAATTGTGATTAAATTAATTTTGACTGTGCCAAGCTGGGACTCTTATTCCAAACCGACCTAAAACAGTCCACAAACGATGAAGAATCAAACAGATACCTCTGCCTAAACCTTTAATAAAAACAGTCGTTATGTTTGAGATCGCCGACGCCAATGACCACATATTGAATACATTAAAAAAAACAGCTGTTCTATACAATTTGTCGTGTAGGTATTGCACTTTTTTAATAACCAGCTTTTTTTAAATTATTCAACCCTGTATTTGTGCGTGCATCTGTTCAAGCCTTCTGTGCCCATCTGTTTCGTGTCTGAACGTTCTAAACCAGGTCAATGCAGTCGGCTTATTGCTGAAGGTTTTACGTTCGCATCAAATGTTTACGATAAGCCCCTCGGTACATAGGAATTGTACTAATTTGAAGGGTCCTCGACTGATACGCTGTTGGTCGGGATAACAAACCTACCAAAACGTTTCCTTTTTGGACCCAAGTCGACCTGGATATATTTTAGGAGATTGTGATTGTGCTTGTCCTGTCAGTGATGTTTTTAAAGGTGATAATAAAATGAACATGTTTTATCCAAATTAGGTGGTCCTTCAAACCGAATTTTAAACAATTTCAGTAGAGATTAATGACGCGGAAGATATTACAATTACAATGCACAAAATGTGCGCAGACACAGGTGCACTCTCTTCCCTTGTATTGTATTGGCCCGCAACTCCACGTTTGAACGTCGAGTTGCGAACACCAGCCCGCGCCAATACGCCACCAATACGCGCTAGGGCACTTTTTTTGTGCGTACAGGAAATCTCTGTTCCCTAAAGGTTATGGCACACTACACAAGCCCCATATCGGCACCGCTCCAACCCAGTAGTTTAACTTGCTATTCAAATTAGAGCATTAAGCACTAACAGTGGCGCAGGCTCCTAATAACTCGATTCCCACCGGCTTCCCTTCAGAAATTTGGAACACAACCACTCTACCGTAATTGAAAAATGACACAATCAACAAATTAAAAAAAAATACCTATTCTCATTTTCTTCGTCGGCTTCCCCTGACTTAATTTTCACTCTTCGCCACTGCTGCCTAACCTTTCGGGATAACAGCCGTGATTTTATGTTATTTACATTATATTTCTCCGTAATATCCGACATCGACGCAGACGAAAACTAGATCTTTCTAAATTATTCAGTACTTCTCTTCTACTCTTCAACATTGTGTTGCTGCATGGATCTCGTTATTTGAAGTTTCAGTCCATTCGAATTCTTGACTCAAGTGTCTATCCGATACTAAGTCGATATTTTTAAAATGTTAACCTACTGCGCTGGAAGAGGGACGGAGGGGACAAAGAGGGGGTTGGTTAGTTAAGTAACTGGCTTGATGAAAAGTGGTTCTTAGCCATGTATGAGTTGACATTTCATCTTACAGAGAAAGCGCTCAAAAGCGTGTAAACCGCTACGCTGTAGCAGTACTACGAGGTCAACTCGTAGCACTGCTACGACGTAGCTTAGTGCTACGAGCGACTACGCCGTTTTTTAATTATTTATGCGAGTAAAGGTGCGTTCATACCGAACGGACTGAACTGCGGAGACCGGACTTAGATAAGTTTCATTTATCATTTATATCGTTTCATTATCTGGCAAAGTCCGGTATGTGGTCCGAATTAGCAAATTACTTATAATTCAATACAGTATCATTTTCTTCAACCTCTTGAAATGATTAAAGATTTTAAGTATTCAGCGTATTTAAGTCGCAGGAAAGTGTTCAAACTAAGAAGAGTGAGCTCACACATCACTACATCACTGCTTGGTATGATAAAAACGAGTACCACTGATAGCCAGACAGATATCGTCATCTGCCTAGTCTTTTCCCAACTATGTTGTGTTCGGCTTCTAGTCTAACCGGATACACCTGAATATAGTATTTTCCATGAAGCGACTGCCTATCTGACCTCCACAACCCAGTTTGTATATTAATAAGACTATATAATAGTTGTCAGAGTTTCGAAAATAGGCTTTTGGACGAGAAAAATAGACAAAACAATACAAATGGAATTTTCAGCTATACACAAACGTGTCCATATTTTTAACAAGTTTAAGCGAATCCAACAATTTCAATCTATGCAATAAATTTGCAAGAAACTTCTAAGCTAGTTAAACCAGAATAAAAGAGAAAATAATGAGCCTAATCTATAGTCAATCGACATTCGACTATTCGCAAAGAATCCACTATTAATGAGTTTCCAAGATCTGGGACGCGATTTAAATTCCGTACGAAGTCTTAAGAAGAAGTTTGTCGAAACTTAGTGCTTGAACTGAAATCTGTGTCGCGAGCAAGAGTTTGACACTCTAGCGAATTAGTATAGGGTGGAATTAGTACAGGGTGTTGTTACATAGTTGTTAGAAGTTTCAGTTTTAAATTCAACTTTTGTTAGTGAAACTCGTGAAGGTTTATTGTTTTGTTGGTTTAAAACTTGCGTGTAATAACGAGACTTTTTAATCATACTAACGCTGTTTTTTCATGAAGGTAAGCAGAAACTATGTGATTTTTTGCTTGGTTTATTTTCACATGAAACAAATCGTCTCTGGCGTTACAATAATTCTGTAAGAAAACAAACAAAAAAAGGTTCAATTTTTTTTGTTGGCCCTTAATTCAGCTACACGAACTCCGCTCACTCATGCAGCCATAAAGTGAAGTAAATAAGTGTGAGTAAATAGGTAAAATATTGATTCCACATTTATAATTTATATATCAACAACAATTACGTCACCCGTATTTCCTACAAATAAAGGAATCTTGATACTTGATTTAAGAGAAGAGGTCATTGCCCTGTAATAGAGCAATTAAAAACATTTGGAAACCTTCCGTGTGTTTAAGCAATAAGGAATAAAAATAAGAGCATAGTACTTACATTTTATAGTAACCAACTGGAACCTAAATATATTTTATTTTATAAGTAGAAACACGCAAGTGAAACGGCTAGCTTAATTAACTTAGCTACCTACATGTAGAAGCAATAGCTTAACTGTCACGAGTAATAATTTGCTAGCATTTCGGCAGCGACTTCGTCCGCAAAAATTGTAATTCCTCGGCTAATGTCCATGATATAAATTTATTTTTTAAACTAAGAGCACCCACGAATAATATAGCTTTCTGCTAGTGAAATAATTTTTAAAATAGGATCATTAGTTCCGGAGATTACCCCCTTCATACAAACTTGCAAACAAATTTTACCTCTTTACAATATAAGTATAGACTAATACACCGAAGCATCAATTTGAGCACCGATTTCAAGAGCACCAAAGATATTCCCATTTGAGGACCCATTAAAACTTGGTGCTCAATCGGGAATAAAATAAAACTACCCACATAACAAGTTCGTTCAACAAAATTGTCCAACATTAATTGTGTTGGAATCCATTTTGCGGTTCCACACGTGCGTGTTAAATGTGGAACACCACATGCCAAATGTAACGCCCTTTGCAACACGGTTCGTTTATTTTTGTAAAGCCGACGGGAATTAAAAATGAATAAATCTTTTAGAGCTGTTTTTAATGTGTTTAACTTGTGAATTTTGTGATGCGTGTTCTCTTAATTTCAGGTGTGTAGTCGTTTAGGGGATTTGGGAGAAATTATGATTAATGAGTAAGTGGTATTATGCCCCTTTGGTGTAGGGGTGAAATGCTAAACTGTTCGTATGTTTGATCTCCTTTTTTTTTCCGGATGGGATATCATCAAATGACTTCTCCCGCTCTGGGCGGAGCAGGAGGGAGTGTCAGACTTTTACTGACTAAAACCCATCCATGTTCCTTCATCGCCCTTTGTGTTCCGGGGCCACGATTTCTCTTTCGAACAGTCCCGCAACCCCGGATGTTTGATCCCGATAACGTTTAAGATTTATTTTTATTTTCGCGCTGAAAGTGATTCATATTTCTACTACATACCTACTCTACGTCATAACTGACCATGGCATCACTTTGGGCCCTATCAGAATGGAAGGGGTCCGCAAGGACCGATGCCTGCCGGGGTTGCGGGACTGTTCGAAAGAGATACCGTGGCCGCGGAACACAAAGGGCGATGAAGGAACATGGATGGGTTTTAGTCAGTAAAAGTGTGACACTCCCTCCTGCTCCGCCCAGAGCGGGAGAAGTCATTTGATGATTTTCCATCCGAAAAAAAAAAAAAAAAAAGGGCCCTATCAGAATGCAAGCGCTGTGACTTTTTTTTAATGTCACCGTGTGACCTTTTTTTTTATTTTTTTTTTTCTTATATTTACTTTTTTATTTAATTTTGTTTTATTGTTAATTTAAACATTTTTTTGTTTTGTCCTGTGCGGACTAATAAATACTTTTTCTTTCTTTCTTTCAACGACCGCCTTTCAACAGGATTTTCATAAGTTCATATCATCATAGTAACCTTGTCACTTAGTCGCTGTCCTGCTGGGCTGTTTTTTTGTTTAATTTTTTAACATGAAGAATTACATGAAACAGTCCAAATGTTGTCTCTTAGAGGCTTAAAAAGAGTAAGGGGGGCCTTCACTCTTTTTAAGCCTATAGAGACAACATTTGGACTGTTTCATGTAATTCTTCATGTTTACCTACTATTACTACCTTGCAACTGCAAAACTGTATTTAATACCTCGAGCCCTATGCTTGAGTCTCATCTAAAGTACGGCTGTATGGTATGCGCCGCGTACCAAGCAACATAGTGATGTTTTGCTTACAATTGCAGCTCTGGGGGTGATTTCAAGCGAATATGGAGACAGCGATCGATTCACAGCTAGGGTTGTTGAATTTCTCCAATCTAACTTCACTCTCTTCTAGTTGTATTTTTCCCGCGCAAAATCCTGTCACTGTGAGTTAATCCATGTCATGTCATACATCACTATGCCTAATGTAATAGAGATATTGTTAAGCTGTTAAGTTGTTGAAGCCGTGCACAGTCAGTGCCAAAGTGTAAACGGAACCTTCACGAAGGTCGATGAATAAATTATATGCTGGGAAACGACTTTTTTTTTAAGGTGAAAAGTCTTTTTTTAGCCGTACCGACTCAGTGTAACGCTCTCAAGACATTTTGTTGATGGATGTAATGAATACGGTCTACGTTGGAGCGAGGAACTTTGACCTCCGATATCTCCATATCTAGAAGGTTCCCAGGTATGGTCTAGAACAACAAAAAACTTTTTTGTAAAAAATAAAACCGACTTCAAAAAACACAAAAAAACGTGAAACATAACTTTAGCTTGAAGTCTTGAGAAGATTGATTTAGCTTTTTTGTCACCAACTTCTGAAGCTAAAGTTATTTTTCACTTTTTTGTTTCTTGGAGTCGATTTTATTTTTTTCAAAAAAGTTTTTTATTTTTCCATTTGTAGTTGTTCCCAACAAATATTTTCCATGAATTTATTTTAAAATAAATATGAAATGTAAATTAATGCTACGGGATCAAGGTACGATGCTGAAACCGAATATTATCTTGGTTAAATCATTCTGTCGGTTCAGAATACCTATTCAGTTTCGATTTTTTAACATTTGTAAATTTCTTGTGGATTTTTCAAAGTACCTGCCGTTACTCGAAAGATATAACGCGAGGATTTTTTTCTCTAAACAGAGAATGATATTCCAACGTGGACATCGTTACCGCTTAATTTGCTCCTAAGAATTGAAGAGTTCCGTTACTTTGCCATGGATCCCATAATCAGAACCTTACCAAACTCCCATTAAACTACCTTTGAAGTACATCCTTTAAAATAAAAAAACAATACATGTCATGGTAATAGGCTTATCCCCAATAAATGGAACTTAACACACCTAAACCTGTTGAAATCTTGGTGTATTGTACACATCTGCGTACCCCTCAGAGCATGCAGGTGTGATGTTACGTCATGATGTTGTATAAACAATAAACATCCAAGCGATTCCAGCTATCACTGCAGATTTGCCGTCTATTTTTGAAGAGTACCATTGTATATCTCCGAAGATCAGCATCAGATCTTCACCAGCTTTCAAATAAAAAAAGAATCATCAAAATCGGTTCACCCGAGTTCAAATATTAACATCCGCTCGGGTCGATCGTTAGGTTAAGCCGTGCTTGCCTAGGTTGGTCTGTGGATGGGTGACCACCCATTACATACCGAGTTCCACCGTGCCTCGGAAAGCACGTTAAGCAGTTGGTCCCGTGTGTCATATGTAGATCTTTGACAGTCGTTAGGTGGCCCAAAAAGTCTGACAACCAGTCTCACCAAGGGGTATCGTATTACCCGGTACTAACTGGGTTGTGGAGGTCAGATAGGCAGTCGCTCCATGTAAAATTCTGGTATTCAGCTGCATCTAGTAAAACTGGAAGCCGACCCCAACATAATTGGGAAAAGGCTAGGCAGATGATGATCAAAATTGGTTCACCCAGTCGAGAGTCCTGAGGTAACAAACACAAACAAGAAAAAGAAAACAGTCGAATTGAGAACCTCTTCTTTTTAGAAGTCGGTTGAAAAATTATCCCAATGACGGGGCGAACAAGTGCCTTTCTTAAGGGTCTTTTTATACCCATTAGATCTTTAGGGACAGCCCTGTGACTTCCAAGGCTTAGATCGCAGCACTAAGTGGTAGTGACGGAGCATTTAACGAGAACTCGAACTTGCACAGCGCTGCTCATTATATAGTTATCTACGAGTATACCATTCTGTTACTACTTATGTAAGCATATGGGATTCGGAATAGTTCACTGATTTCAGAATGAAATAATCCGTGTAGACGATCAAAAATCAGGTTTTGGGAACATTTCTTATCACTCCATATTATAAAACAAAGTCCCCCGCCGCGTCTGTCTGACCCTATGTATGCTTAGATCTTTAAAACTACGCAACGGATTTTGATGCGGGTTTTTTTAATAGATAGAGTGATTCAAGAGAAAGGTTTTAGTATATAATTTGTCAAGCGGGCGAAGCCGCGGGCATCAGCTAGTTCTTCTATACAAGATAGAAGGAACAACGACGCACGCACAAACGCTTGCACGTATATCGTTCTAAACCCCTCCAAGTAGAATTTTTTCATCGGTAATTAAAAAAAAAACTGTTCTTTCCTACAAATGTAAATAAAAATAAATACCTACACGGTTAAAATGTATGGAACGGCTGTTTTTTTTTATTTTTAGGTTTCAGAATGATGTACTGAATACGTGGTAAGCGTTTTAGAGTCTAAGGCCCTTTCACCTAGGAAGAGGTTCGCAAGGGCCGATGCCTGCCGGGGCTGAGGGACTGTTTAAATGAGATACCGTGGCCCCGGAACACAAAGGGCGATGAAGGAACATGGATGGGTTTTTGTCGGTAAAAGTCTGACTTTCCCTCCTGCTCCGCCCAGAACGGGAGGAGTCATTTGATGATTTCCCATCCGAAAAAAAAAGCCCTTCTTCTTATATTATAGAGATTATATTGTAGGCATACAATTCTCCTATTCATTTCAACATTTCCCTACCTACAGTGAGCGAGAGCTCCGACACAGGCTCCGAGGAATCGGTGGCTTACATAAATCATCTGTGGTTTTATTTCAGGTACTTACATAATACCCTCATAGAATGAATTTCATAATTTAGTACTCCGCGCGAAATAAATTATGAAATCATTCTATGAGGGTATTTATTAAGTACTTGAAATAAAACCACTGATGAATAAAGTAAGCCACCGATTCCTCGGAGCTCCCACGCGTACTATAAGTCCCTGCTAAAAATCATCATCTGATCGCAACTACATTGGGGTCGGCTTTCAGTCCAACCGGATGCAGCTGAATGCCAATCTTTCACACGGAGTGACTGCCTATCTGACTTCCCAACTAGTCAACATGATTCTCTCTAAGAAATGATTACAATAACAACTTTAATCAGAAAACAAATGAAGAAACAACAATGTTACCCCATCTTTTGCGCCATAACTCCCTCGCTTCATTATCTGCTTTCTCCCAGCAGCATAGTGGTGAAGATACACAGATACGTCACCGCTTCCCGTCGCTCGCTGCAATAAATTTGCGACTACCCGCATATGTAGTGCGACGCGAACTTAAACTTAGTACACATTGGTGAGGGTAAATATTTAACCGACTATAGTTTCGACAGCCTTATAGTCGGGTTGTATAGGTGTTTGCGTGGATATTGCAATATGTTACTTGTAGATTACTTAATTCATTATAGTTTTTTAAGTCTTTTATAGATTAAATCTGCCCCACACTATAAATTGCTGCTGTATCGTAGGTGCGTTTACAAACATTTAAACTCACATAGGAACAAAAACCGCAAGACCCGAAAAAAATACATGTAGGGTAGGCCATAAAAATATTTGTTACGTACGGGAATCGAAGTGGCCGATCGTACCAAATATAAATATGAAAGTACGACTCCTTTGGCACTTTACTGTAACATGCTTTTGTGGTTTTATAATTTAAGGTGACAATTCAAGCTGATTGCAATCGCTTCACACGGCCGCAAAGCCGCCTAATCGCTATGACAGACACGACTGGTATAATTTATTTTTCAAGTAACTCCAAAATTTTACCAAAACTACTCGTTACTTAATTGAAATGAAAACAAGAGTGTACGCTCTCCCTAACACAGATATTCCCGCCACAATTATGCGTTCAAGCCATAAATCTGACAGAATAACCTCGAAACAATGACGACTGCATATTTTTGGTTACCTTATAATAGCAGCATCGACAGTTAAGTACAGGGATATTAATTATTGATACTACGCATCATTAATACTATGCATATTGACACCTTAGGTACATCATGAGAGAGATACCGTGGCCCCGGAACACAAAGGGCGATGAAGGAACATGGATGGGTTTTAGTCAGTAAAAGTCTGACACTCCCTCCTGCTCCGCCCAGAGCGGGAGAAGTCAATTGATGATTTCCCATCTGAAAAAAAAAAAAAAAAAAGATACATCATGAGAATTTCTTCTGTAAAAATACTCTGTTTGTATTATTCAGCCTAGACTTCTCTCTACGATGTTGGGGTCGGTTTCCACTCTAACCGGATGCAGCTGAGTACCAGTACGTGCGACTATCTATCTCCAAAACCCAGTTAGTACTGGGTAATATGATACCCCTTGGTAAGAGTGATTGTCAGACTTTCGGGCCACTGACTACCTGTAACGACTGTCAAAGATCTACAAATGACAATGTGCTTTCCGAGGGACGGAAGAAACTCGGTATGTAATGGGTGGTCCCCATGCACGGACCAACCTAGGCAATCACGGCTTAACTAGAAGATCGACCCGAGCGACTGTTATTATTAGCCACGAGCTCCTCAAAAATATAATTTATAAAGCAATCTTCTCTGGAAAAATCTTAAATATATGAATGATGGACTGTGAGAAGAATGATTTGGCACGAAAGGAGGTGTCTGATGAGATGACAAGTAATAGAGAAGTATGGAAATGAAAGACATGCTGCGCCGACCACAAATTAATTGGGATAAGTGCAAGAGAATGTTGATGATTTACAACAATTGTTTTAAAAGTAAGGTATTAAATGAGACCATTCATTAGAGGCTTTCAGAAACAATGTACACATTTACCTAGATTCCTAGCCCAGCCTCTTACTATTAATACCCCAGTTGCTTAGGGAATCGCTTGCCATAACTTTGACCCGCAAAATAACAAAATGGCGTCGCGGTAGGTTGTTTGTCAGGGGCGTCATTATCCAGTAATGCGGCCAAATTGTTAATGGGCGGTGTAGTACAGAAATAACTAAGGATTTCGTAGTTTTAAGGGATAGTTTAGGGCTGTGTATTTTGAAAATTGGCAACGTCGCAAATAGCTTTCAAATATTTCGCTGATTTGATTTATTATCGCGTTTAATCTCACCCAATCTCATGAGAGCGGTCTCGGCAAATATCACGTAACTTTTTTCCCGCAAGAAACTGCGCAAATTGCAAAAATAAATAAATGTTCTCCACTAAAATGTGGCTAATAACATAATAATATTTAATAATAAATACCTATTCAATAAAAATAATTAACTAAATTATGTTTTTTTAAGTAAAGCCAACGCAATCAAAGGTAGATATTTACACTAAACTACATATTTTGATAAATCTCACGTGAGATTAGGTCCCAGGTGAGGGAGTCAAAACAAGTCTCACGACATCTCACCAAGGGGGGAGCGGGGGTCGAAAAATCGCCAAAATTGCCTCACGTAATTAATAATAAATAAATAAAAATCATCATCATCATCATCAGCCTATAATGTTCCCACTGCTGGGACACGGCCTCCTTACAGTGAGAGGGGATGGGCTATAATCCACCATGTGGGCCCAGTGCGGATTGCCGGTTTCCTCACAATGTTTTTCCTTTACCGTTTTGAGAGCAGTGGTGATGAAATAAATTACACAAAGTAATGCGCCTGTCTGGGTTTGGACCCACGACTTACTGTTCGTAAGTCGGGGCAGCCACCACTGGGCCACCGCTGCTCTCAAAATTCTTAAATAAAAATAAAATCATTTAATTCAAGTATCACAGACTCATAATAGAAATCATACAAATTCATACAGTCAAAATGTTGTGTTAATGGACGCCCCCTACGGGAGAAGCGCTAGGGTATCCCGCGAAATTTAAAAACTTCCGATATTAATTAAAATAGCGTAGGTACCTACAGCATCCATGTACTGTTTAGTATCCCGTCGAGCAGTAACGTATTGCAGTGGCAGCTTGAGTGAAGAGCCGCTTAAACTCGAGCTCAAGGGAAAGTAACGGCTTGCAATATTGTTGAGCTGTTAACCTGGCTCATAGGCAATTTACATTGTAGGCGAAGATAAGCGATTTTTTAGTTTGAACTTTAAAACCATTTTGTAACGTACAAATTAGAAATTAAACTTGAGGGAATTCTCGAGAAGTGGCGTGAAGGCACAGGATTCTTCAAACACCGTTTTCATAAAATTCTGTAAACATTTCACCGAGTAACCACCATTCAAGTAACCGCTAAGAATGGCAAAGCTAAGCGACCGTTTTAAGCGCCATAAATGACCGTCAGTCTTTAGGATTGACCTCAAAACCTTTGGATGCCCGTTACGCTGCTTGTTATTCCACTAATGAGGCTGACACTGCGGAGTCTGACATTCAAGTGAGTTGCAATTAGTCTTCAAATCATAACAGGTATGAATTGTGACGCTAGCTGTTATGAAGTGACAGAAAATTGTTTTTAAATAGGCGAGCAAATTTTTGCTGAAGAGGACTTATTGCGTAACACACTTGTAATGCCAGTGCTATTCATTTTGATAATATTTTTGTGATTTACGTAGTCGAATAGAGGAGTTAGAAAAAAAAAATGAAGCAAAACGGGTCATGAGTTTCCTTTAAAATTGCTAGGGGTGGAAACGGTTGGACCGATTTTGACGGGACTTTTACTGGCAGATAGGTGATGTTATATGGAGTAACTTAGGTTTTTATTTTAGAAAAAACGCTAGACTTTTTTGGAAAAAAACAATAAACCCCTTGAAATAGGCATGACGACAGTATCAAAAAATTGCAAATCTATTTAGTCCGTTATTTAGAGTATTGGAAATTAATGGACACGTGTTTTTTTGTTTTTGTAAATCACTGAATATTGACAAAGATAAAACGCATCAAAACTCGGGAGTGGGGGCTCGTGACGTCAGAACTAGGTAAAAACTATACCTAGGCATGATGTGTTGAGAATTTTAAAATCGTCATATCTTCGTCAATTTTGGTTTACATTACAAAAGAAAAAACACGGGTCAAATATTTTTTTAATAATCTAACTGACTAACTAATTAGTTTTTTTTTGTCGATTCAAATATTTTTATAATATCTTTACACGAACGAAGTTCGCGGGCAACAGCAAGTATCTTCTAAAATTAATCTCCTACAAAATAGAAAGCCCCACGCTCTACAGACAGACACACTATTACTATTCATGTATGCCACCTCCGTACCTCCGTATACCTCCGCACCTCCGTAGGATCCTGTGCCCCGCGTGCCACGTAACATGTTGACTGTATGTCGTGACGGCGATTAAATTCGCCTTACAAATACGCGGGCAATTTGTTTTTTTTACGCTTTGAGAGAATTTTGGGCATTATTATGCAAATCAAAATGTTAACTGGCAGTACTGTTTGCAAATGAATACCTACAATATTTGCTTGATTATTGACTTAAATAGATTGTGTGAATCATGTCGATATTCTATTTTAGATGTTGTGTTTGAGTTACTAACTTAATTTTAGCAGTTCAAGCTGGAACAGTGTGGTGGCCTCTATAACACCATATATGAACTACCTATGCATCACCTGGTATTATGTAAAAATACTACTTACGTCGCACAAGATTAGGATACAAATAACATCCGTACAACAACGCCCACCAGATACAACACCCGCCTGGTCGGAGGGTCCTGGATTTTCAACATAGAATAGAAAGACAGAAAGAAAGAAAAAAAGTGTTTTGCACAGAACAAAACAAAATGATAAACTTAAAAATAAAACAAAATTACGGTGGTGGTCCGATGAAGAAAGTTGTTCAGGTACACGCTGTATAACGTTACTCGACGGAAAAATAGATGATGTAGTGGAGGTCAAGGTCAAATTTAATTGTTTTGCTCTTATGTCTTAAAGAGTCGGTAGGTCATTTTTTACCTGAACGAGACATTTCCTTCAAGTCACCTCCAATAACATAAGAATCTCGCCGGTCCCAAAAACTACTATCAAAATTGGCTGCGAGCAAATGTAAACGAATTTCATAGTTTATACAGCGAGACCCGCGGGGTCCGACTCAATAAGGACTAGCCTAAACAAACAGCACAAATGTATTATATTTTTATATTAAACGCTGGCCCCAGTCGGAATGTTCTCAATATGAGACTGGAGAAAATTCCAGACGGTTACAGGAAAAGTGAATAATTTTTAATCTTTATTGTTACCTTTTTCACAAGGGCCTAGTAGAATGTTATAAGATTTTCTGTTTCCACAGCTGTCTTACGCTATGATCAAGGTCCTAACGTTTTTTTACCCGTTTACGGCGAAGCCAAAAGTAAGGTTACGTATTTTCCACCGTAGCGCCTAAACTATTCATCCGATTTTGATGAATTAGGTGTCAATCGATTCGTCATTAGATCCCGGGTAGTATAGGCTACATTTTATCCAAGTTCAACTTTAATTCGAGCGTGATTTTTCAGTGGCTGGGTTTTTTAGTTGTAGTATACAACACAAATTCTTGATTTTTATTATAGCCGGCATTTAACCTCCGTATCACTGATAACCATGATCCTGTTGAAGATTGACAAATCTATCACAAATTCTTGATTTTTAGTATAGCTGGCATTAAACATCAGCCGTGTGGTATCCGGCAGAGTAGAATAGAACCAACCCATTACACTCACGGGTGTCGTATAAGGCGACTAATGTCTGAGGCAGAACACCTTGCGCCTCCGTAGACCAGAGAATGGGCAGCAGCGTTTTCTGTTAGTCTTTCATCACTGCGATCTCCAATCCGCCTGCCAAGCGTGGAGATTACGGCAAATTCCTCCCATCATGGGAGAGGCTTATGTCCAGCAGTGGACGTTATGGGCTGTTGTTGTTGTTGTTGTTTGTTGGCATTAAACCTCCTTAAGTATCACTGATAACGCTGATCCTGTTAAAGATTGACAGCTTGACTTGCTAATCTATTCACTCACTACTTGAAAACTGTCCCGGAAAGGTGGTACTTATCCTACAGATTTGAACTGATCTACAGTTCCAATCAAGGTTAATTTAAGTACCACCTACTTTTTTATTAAGCTGTGTTAAAAATTACTAACGCATACCGCACCGACCGGAGACACAGGTTATGTGGGACTTGCTCCCACTGAAAAAAACACCACCGTGAGCCTACTGTCGCCTTGGTGGATGAGCCGCGAGAACTGCCACGCATTACGTTACGTTGGCGACAAATTAAGTACACCTACACCACCTAACCTTCTAGTAAAATAGGTTAGTAGTCTTGCTAACCGTTTATTGTCACGGCGGCCAAAAATTTCGGAAACGTACGATCGCCGCAGGAAATATTTAAAGTGCACAATGTGCACACATTACACTCTCTCTTGCAAACAGGTACACTCTCTTTCCACTCTCATAGTCCGATGGGACGGTAATACGACCGGAGAGAGATCAGGCGCAGGACCAACAACTTAACCCACTTTTAGAAACACGCGGGTACCATGCCACCATCTTCTTTATTCCAGTCTGGTACTGAGAAATTCCTAATGGTAAAAACCAATATCAAGAACTAATCTACTTAATTGGATATTTAGATCGACGTGAAGCTTGGCACAAGCAAAGAGAGGCGTATACTTACCAGTGGGTGAAGTTGGGTGGGGAATACTAATGTTGATCAACCTACCTGATACCTATAAGCTAGACTATGATTTTATTAGCACTATTCGTAAGAAAAAAGTCATCAAACTGTTTTACTAGCTCTACTGGCTAAACATAAAACGTAATCTCTCGACACATAATATTTTATCTAAACCACAATGGCCAATATTTTGAAACAGTTCATTGTTCATAAACTTCAGATTTTACAACTAAAATACCTAGCTATGAGTTAGCTTAGCAAACAACGGTGCGCAAGCTGGCTGTGTTCCAAAACCATGTTCCGACATGTCTTTGCTTGAGTGCCAATATCCTCGTGCCATCCCCAGAACTTCTATACCAAGGACATAAGCTCTATTTTCTAGGAAGTTATCAGCATAGGTAGGTTTGCAGTGGTAATGTACGGTCGTACTATTTCGTAGCCGATGAGCCGTTGTATGACAGAAATGTTCACAGATTTACGTTTTATTAGGAAGATGAAAAGACTTTTTAATTTGATGTTTTGTGATGGATTGTGTACACACATTGGTTAAGTAAGAACTTAGTTGTCGGTTGGGAACCTTGGTAACAGGATCAAAATTGGACTACGAATAGTACGATTTGCGTAAAGTTCAAACAAACCCAGATAGAACGAAATTGATAATCAATGGTGATGGTGATTGCCTGTTTGCCCAGCACAAGGAACATTATATACTGATTTTTTAACGTGCCCACTGCTGGGACACAGGCATCCTCTCTATGAGAGGGACTGGACCTTATAACACCACGCGATCGCGGGTAGTTGTCACGTATCTTTACGGTTCTAGGAAATACCGGTTCCCTCACGATGTTCCCCTTCGCCCGTTTGAGAGCAGATGTGAAGAAATAAATTAATGCCATTGGTTTTGAAACCAAAGTAAGGCGGGCCACGAATATTGCTCACTCAGTGAAAATAACAATTCTTCCGTCTGCCTTATTCCATTATCGACCTAACCAACCTGGCGTTTTAGCAACCCAATTCATAACCTTTTCCTACCACGTGAAAAAAGTTACCTTTTCGACCTTTTTTCTTTGAAATGAACCCTGAGTTATCAGTATCTAGGTGTTGGGCTCGAAACCGGCCTATTCCCTGGGCGCCGCTCTGATTAGCACTGCCAATTACCTTATCTGGCCTTGTAAACAGGTACGGGCTTCTAAAAAAGCTGATTTCTATGAGTGGAACAGATTTTATTCAGCAAGGGAACCGAACGCAGTGATCGGTGCGAATCGAACGAACGCCAAATAATTATGTGCAGTAATTATTTCGATTCGGCTTTGATATTCAACAACATATTGCCAACTGGATTATGCGGACACAAAAAAGTAATACACCTTACGGAAATACGGACACACTTTAAATATATTTCATAAAGATAAGAAAGAAGAAGCTTGAAACAGCGTTCAGCTTTAAGGCGTTTGGCGATGCGCCTTGTGACAAAATTGCGTCAAGCCACACGCACGCACGCTTTTTGAGCGCTTGAGTTATAACGGCTTTTTCACTAGCCAATTTTACGGGTAGGTACACTATCATTACCTATATTTCGTCCTGAAGAAAGATGAAGCGTAAGGCGCAGGACACACAGAAAAGACGTAAGACGAGGGCGGGGCGCGGAAAGGGCGCAGACGGGGCACCGTCGCGACTTTATAAAACATATAGAAAAGACGAGCTCGGGCGTGACGCCTGGGTGCCACGAGAGACGACGAGCGAAACCTCGAAACCCTACGCTTAAAGTGTTCATCTTTTGTGTTCCGCTTACTTCCTGCCCCCACTTGTATACCACCGGAGGGTGCAACGTGAACGGAATACAAAAGGGGATCTTACCGCAAAATATACACCGCTATTGAAGACATCTTGGCGTTTTATCTACGAAAACATTATTCGGTATAATGGTCCCATAGGAAAGAAAATTTTGGTCATTCTTATACAGCTACATTTAGATTTTGTCTGTTTGTCGTACTTTTTGGGCTATATAGCCAAATAAGTTCGATAGAACAACTAAGTGTAAACCCGGCCGTATAAAAAAATGGTGTGAAAAGAGTATACCTATATACTTCATGGCGGCAGCGGCAGCGGCAGTGGTGACTGGTGACCCAGTGGTAGCGGCCCCGAGTAGTAAGTCGTGGGTTTCGAACCCAGACAAGCGCATTACTTTGTGTAATTTATTTCATCAACACTGCTCTCAAAACGGTGAAGGAAAACATCGTGAGGAAACCGACATGTCCTAGAACCAACAATTCGAAAACATGTTGTTATCTACCAACCCGCACTGGGCCCCTCCTGGTGAATTATAGTCCATTCCCTCTCTTAGAGAGGAGGCCTGTGTCCCAGTAGCGGGAACAGTATAGACTGATTATTCTGTGCATCAATTGGAACTGGTTTGCATGAGGTATGGAATATAGTAAGAAACATTTTTACATACCAAGTCTATATTTGGTTTGCTGTCAGGAAAAAAACGCACGTTATTCTGAACGGATAAATTCAGTAAAACCCGCAGGATAAAACTAGCTACACGCATGCATTATGCACGAGTGTCGTGCAGGAGATTTATCAAACTCTAGTGATGGCGTGCCGAGTCGTTTTTAGAGCTCAAAATATCATTTATCAAGGCATGAGCTGTATTTGGGTAGAGCAAAACTTGACTACATTCGCCCTGGATAAAACAATGTCATAGTATAAACATAAAATCAGTAACTCAACTAGGTCCTTCTTATGAAACTTAAGAGTTGTCAAAAAACTTATTGTTATGATGTGAGTGGCATGCAGCGGCCTATACACACATCTCAGCTTCGGTCTTGACAATACGTGTCTCGGCATAGCTTTAGTAGAACACTCTAACTCTACTCTACTCTCCTCTTTGCACATCTCCGCATGTCTCCGCGTTGGTGGAGTCCGGGCCTGAAGCATGGCCAGTAGATACTACGACGCACCTTGCAGTGCAACGACACTCACATGTATAAAACAAGTGACAGCGCGTATGACGTTGACGCAAGTTGCATCGCCCAAAACCCTTTTTTTTTTCTTTTTTTTTTTTTTTTTTTTCGGATGGGAAATCATCAAATGACTTCTCCCGCTCTGGGCGGAGCAGGAGGGAGTGTCAGACTTTTACTGACTAAAACCCATCCATGTTCCTTCATCGCCCTTTGTGTTCCGGGGCCACGGTATCTCTTTCGAATAGTCCCGCAACCCCGGCAGGCATCGGTCCTTTCGGACCCCTTCCTTTTTGCTGACTCTCTTTGAGGCGCGCGTGGAACACGAACGCGCCGTCGACACGGCCTGTCGTCATGAGACAGACGGACGGCGAGCTAGCCCATAGCCCACCGTCCACAGGCCCGCGCCTACGGTGGCCGGGGGCCACGTGGTGGCCCCCGACGCCCGGGGCGTCTCCCGCGGCGGCCGGGACGCTGTGAGGTTCTCTCCCTCTCACGTTCCGCCACCTCCTTCTCTAGCATTACTGCTTCGCAGAAGGAAGTGACGGCGTCCCATTCCGTCTCGCTCCGGACCATGGCTTGCACCAGGGCCGGACGTGAGAGGTCGCCGCCGCCAATCGCCACTTCGAGGACACGGCGGTGCTCTGCCCACGCGGGGCACACCTCCACCGTGTGCTCCACCGTGTCCTCCGGTCGATCCTCGCAGTGGAAACACCCGGGCGTTTCCTCCCGCCCGATTCGGTGCAGGAACCTCCCGAAAACACCGTGTCCGGTGAGGACCTGCGTCAGGCGGAAGGTGAGGACGCCGTGGCGTCTCTCAAGCCACTCCTCAAAGGGGGGACTTACCGCCACTATTGTGGCGTGCCCTGCACGGGGTTGCGACAGTCGCTCTCTCCATGTCGCCATGAGATCACGCCGGAAGTCTGTCCGCTGCGCGACAATTTGTCGCGGCAGCGGAGTTTCCCCCCGGCGTAGCACCTCCGCGCGCCATTCATGTAGGCGCGCGAGGACTATCGCCTCCAGATCCCATGGCGGCAATCCGGCAAGGAGGCACGCCGCCTCACGGGAGATCGTGCGGTACCCACGGGCCAGCCTTACGGCTACCACCTTTTGGGGCGCGTTCAGGTAGTGGGCTGCACGCAGCCTCAAGGAACGCGCCCACACCGGGGCCCCGTAAAGGGCCATGGACCGCACGACTCCCGCGTAGAGCCTCCGGCAGGAGGCGTTTGGCCCCCCAAGGTTGGGCAGGAGCCGCCTGAAGGCAGCCCCGGTCCGTTCCAGTTTGGGGGCCAAACGTCGGAAATGCTCCACGAAGTTCCATCGGCTGTCGAGGACGAGTCCCAGGTACTTCAGCGTCGACTCGACGCCGACGGATACCCCTCCTACCGTCAGTGAGGATCCCGGAGGTGGCGCATTCCGAGGCCCATGAAAGCACATGGCCTCGGACTTGTGCAATGCCACCTCGAGACCCAGTTGCCGGATCCTCTCCACGACTATCGCAACCCCGCGTGTCATTATTTCGGCCGCCGCCTCGTGCGACCCCCCTTGTGCCAGCACCAGCGTGTCGTCTGCATAGCAGACCACGCTGACGCCGCTAGGGAGGTCGGCGCGCAGCACCCAGTCGTACCCGATGTTCCACAAGGACGGCCCTAGGACCGATCCCTGCGGAACACCGCACGACATCTCTCGCCGGTTCCATTCTCCGCTGCGACCGGGGTAGATGACGGCTCTATCCGTCAGGTAGTCCCCGACCACACGACGAAGGTAGGTCGGCACCCGGTGATACCGGAGTGCCTCCCTAATGCAGCTCCAGGGCATGGAGTTAAAGGCATTGGCGATGTCTAGAGACACCGCCAAGACAACCCCACCCCGAGACACTGCATCCCCCGTCGTGAGGGCTCTCACGCGCATGATGGCGTCCACCGTAGAGCGCCCCTTGCGGAAACCAAACTGGTGTTCCGCAAGATCCGGCCCCGTCCCCGCAAGGTGCTCGGCGAGGCGGTTTGCAATGACTCTTTCAAAGAGCTTGCCCACCTCGTCGAGCAACACTATGGGCCGGTATGCGGACGGAGAGTCCGCAGGGCGCCCCGGCTTCCGAATGAGGACCAGCTTCCCCGTCTTCCAACGAAGCGGGAACTGGCCTCTCTCCAAACATGCGCTTAAGAGCCCCTCCAGTCGGGGCCCGAGAGCCTCCAAGGCCAGGACCCAGGCTTTGCCAGGCAAGCCGTCGGGTCCCGGGGCGGTATTTTTGGCACTGAGCCTGCGTACCGCCACTCTCAGGTCTACCCCAGTCACTTCCGGAGTGTCGTCGTCGTCGTCCAGGTGGTCCGCTTCAAGCACCGCAGGTGGCGGAGCCATAGGCGGGGGGGGGATGTTCTCCCCGCGTAGGGAACAGAGTGCTCACCACGTCCTCCACGAGCTCAGGCCGGAGACTCTGCGTCAGTGGGGGGGGCCAGGTGCGGAGTTTATCCCGCACCATCTTGTAAGGGCGCCCCCACGGATCTCTGTCGAGAGTCCCCAGCAACTCCTCGCGGGCCAGGTCCCTGGCCCGCAGGACAGCCTCGCGGAGGGCGGTCTTCGCCGCTCTGTACCCCTCATAAAGCTCCGCCTCGATGGCTGCCGCATTCGGTGGGCGAATGCGGAGCCTGCGATGCCTGGCGTACAGGTGTCGCGCAGCCACGCACGCCTCGCGCAGAGACGTCAGCTCTCGCGACCACCAGTACACCTGACGTCGGGCGCTTCCTGGCCGGACTCGGGGCATTGCCACGTCGCATATATCGGACATGGCCTCCTGGAACCACCCTGCCTCATTGTTAATGTCGGCAGGCCTGTCTGGTGATGTCACCCAGGCCTGCACGATCGAGGCTTCCAGGAGGAGCTCCCGGTCCAGCTGCTTCAGCGCCCAACGCGGACCACTCGGGGCCTGTTGGACCGGCGCGCTCGAGGTCTGGGTGGAGACGTCAAACCGGATGTACCGGTGGTCGGAATAGGTCTCCACCCCCTCCATGACACGCCAGTCAACGACACGCGGCGACAGAGCGGGGCTAGCGAACGAAATGTCCACTACCGACTCGCCCCGCATCCGCACGCACGTGGGAACAGAACCCCGATTTAGGACGACCAGGCCCTTCTCCAGAGCCCAGTCCTCCACCATCCTTCCCCGCACGTCTGTGCAACGAGAACCCCAAGCCAAGTTCTTGGCATTGAAGTCCCCGAGCACAAGCACGGGGAGGGAATGGTTTCCGACGACAACACTCAACTCTGCGAGAGAGTTGTGGAACTCGGCGAGAGTTCGGCTCGGGGAGAAGTAGACTCCCACTACCACGATCTCCCCGAACCGTGCTGCTACGCACCCCCGACCCCTCCTGACACCTTCAAGGGTCGGGGTACCGGCGGCGGCCGACGACACTATGGTCACTGAGCCGCTAATGTCCGCCACCCAGTCTTCCCTGGGCTGGACGAAATACGGCTCAGCGACCACAGCGATGTGTATCGACCACTGCGCCATGCTCTGGAGCAACAGATCCTGAGCACAGGCGCAGTGGTTGATATTCGCTTGGAGGAAGCGTAATGGGGCCGTTATTGGCACTCCATTACCGCTTCCTCCTCCCTAGCCCCTTGTGAGGGCCCCACTGTGGCGGCGACAGCGGCAGCGGCGGCAGTTGCGGCTGCGGTGGAGGCGACGGTGGCGGTGGCGGCGGAGGGCCTACCCTTGCCTCTGGTGGCTTTGGTGGGTGGAGCGCAGGCCTTGCTTCCAGCCCGGTGATCGGCCGGCTTGCCAGCCGCCGCACATGCACCGCAGTGCGGCGTGGCGCAGCAAGCTGCGGACACGTGACCCGGCTGGCTGCAGCGGAAGCAGAGGCCGCTGCGGTCAACCTCCGAGGCGCACTGTACTGACACGTGGTGTCCCACGTGGCAGCGATAGCACCTCAGAGGTCTGGGCTCCAGCAGCTTCACCTGCGCTGAAACCCAGCCCACCAGTAGCCTTCGGCTCTCCACTATAGCTTTGGCCGCCATCACAGGGCAGCATACCGTAACGGTATGCATACCCGTGAGGTCCGGTCGTAGGGCGCCTGCCCTGACCTGCTCAGCAGGACACCCACCGGACCTGGCGACGGCGGCCACCACCTCCTCCTTGGTCACCGAGTCGTCCAGACCCAGAATGCGCAGGTCTGCGCATCACACTCGAGCCTCATCCGCGTTTAGGGACGCTCTGAGCTTTTCCGCCAGAGCGTCAGCGGACGAGCCGCTGGTTTCACCGGGGATCTCCAGCATGCGTGCCCCCGTCGCGGTGACCTTAAGCCGGAGGCCCCCGGTGATCCCCAGCTCCCCGAGATCCACCGTCTCCTTCGCCTTCGCCAGCAAGTCGCGGTAGGACACGCCCCTCTTTTCCGCTTCCGGCTGTAGTGTTATCACAACAGCCGCGGTTTTCGGGGCGCGGAGCCTAGCCGCGATCTTTCGCGCCCTGTGCTGGCGCTGCCGCTCCTCATTTCGGGCCTTTTTGGCCGCCTTTCGCCCCTTCTTCTTCTCCCCGACCACCTGCCATCCGGCTTCAGCCGCAGGTGTGGGGGGCTGGGGGGGCGGTGGTTGCGGCGACGGCTGCCGTGCCGCAGGCGCTGGCCCGTTCGCCGTTGGCACTGGCGCTGGCGCTGGCACAGTGTCCACCTGTGCAGCCGCCTTGCCCTTCCCTTTTTTGGCCTTCTTAGCCGGCGCCGCTTTCGCCGGAGCCGGCTTTTCAGGGGAGGGGGGTGGTGCCACAGCCCTGCCGGAGGGCTGGCTGGACGGCCCCGGTCCGGGTGCGGTAGCCGCAGCAGCCGCGTAGGAGGCCGCCTTCGGGCCCGTGGCTGCCATGCTTGCCGCCAGGGGGGGGCCCAGGACTATTCCCTCCAGGACGGAGAACCGCGCCTGGAAGGAAGCCAGCTCCTGCCGGACCAGGTGCAGGACCTGGTTCTCCACTGGCGCAGGCTGGCTCTGTCGCTGTTGAAGGCCCCCCTTCTGAGACGCCACACGGGAGCCAGCATCACGCAGACTGGCCAGGTCTGCGTGGAGCTTGGCGTTCTCCTTTCGGAGATCCTCCGTGGCGACCGTCAGGCGGGCCACCTCCGCCCGCAGCTTGGCTAACTCCTCTCCACCTATCGGAGGAGGAGGAAGGAGTGAAGGCCCCGCAAAAATGGCGTCTGCCGCCGCCATTATGGAGGCGGAAGCCACGGGTATGGCCTTGAGTTTTGATGAAGTCTTCATCTTCAAGGCCACGCCCCTTATCGCGGCTTCCACCTCCTTAGCAAAACTGGCCTTACGCTCCGCCTCGGAGCCGCCAGGTGCACCCGCCTCGTCGCCAGACCCGGGAGCAGTATTGCCCGGGTGGCGCCCCTCTTCGGCCAGTCTCTCTGACCTCTCGGACCTCATGGAGGTAGAGAGCCCCCTCCCTTTGCCCCGGATCCCACCACGCTTATTTGTGGGAATCTTTCGGGCAGAAGCCTCCTCATCTCCGGATGACGACCCCCGGTCGCCATCCCGCCTGGGCCGCTTGCGGAAGAACTTGCCGTTCTCCGCAGCAGTCCCGGCCCTCACGCGGCGGGAGCTCTCTAAACCTCCCGCGCTCACATCGCTGGATGCGACGTCGGACTCCGACCCCGCATCCCTCCTCTCCTCATCTGTGCCGTTTCCGGCGGTGTTGTTTTTTGTTTTTGTTTTTGATTCTTTCATATTTGAACCCACGAGTATGGGGGAAATAACGTCCATCTGGGCAGAGACCCCTGTACCCTAGATGAGCAGATTTTAGCATTTATTACTCGCCAGAGGGTCTGCAGGTACCCTGGCGAGGGTGAGCACTAGCGACTGATTCGTTCCATGGGAACACCCGTCAGCCATACATCCCCTCGCGGTGCGCCGCCGCTTGGGATTCGGGGTAACTTTTTATAGAGGTTTTCTACCTCGCAGTCCGGGCGGTTAAGCCAAGACCCTCGGTCCCTATCGAAGCCGCGAGACGTGATCCACAGCACTTCGACAATGGGATTACGAGACTGACGGTGACAAAGAAGGACGCATCCTACTCTGTCTGCTCGGAGGCAGGGTGAGTGCACACCGAGCCCGCCCTCACTCCTCTGCTATGCCCTCTGCTGTACAGAGGGTCACGCAGAGGAACGCACCGGTGGTCCTGGCAGGACCCCACCCATGTCAGAATAATTAGCCGCGGCGGTAACTCTCCCCGAGGGATAAAAGGAAATTCTCATTTCCTCTCATTCCCCGGAGAAGGATACTGCCGCGCCCAGGGTGCACCGGCCCAACAGCTGCTCTTCCCTCCAGACGTATCGAGAGGGACCAGCAACCGCCAGACACACGTGGAGGACTTCTGACATCGCACCCCATCGCCCAAAACCCTGCAGTTGATTTTCGTAACACAAGAGTTACCACTGATGTCTCGGTGCAATAAGAGGCGTACACTAACAAGAGTTCTTTGCAATCCAAAAATGGTGATAAGAATCAAAGGTAAAGTCTAAAAAACAGAACAGTTACGTTGGGTGGGTGGAGTCACTCTCACTGAGAAAGTGAAACTTACTGAGAAGAGTGCAGAGTCCTGGCTAAGGTAGTACGGACATGTTATGTGTAGACCCGATGACCATATCGTGATAAAGTGCAATTCCATGGCTACAAAAAAGAGAGGGAGAGGTAGATCGCAAAGCATCTGGATGACAACAGTCCGGAAGAACATTGAAAAGCTTGGCCTTACAGATGACGATGCATATGAGCGAATTAAATGGCGCCGAAAGAATAAGAAAGCCGACCCCGAGTAACAGGAAGAGAAAAAAAGAAGAGTTACCACTGATGTACGGTCGACGTTACAATAACATAAAAATGGAGAAAGTAATTTTGATTCAATAAAACGCGACAATATGCAAACAGGATCAAACTTTTATTGGTCAATAATAAAGCATGCCGTACTCGACATCATAGTCACGAAGTCTGGGCTTTCTCTTCACTGGTTTTGGCTTTTCAACTTCTGACTGTGGCTCTTCAATTTCTGACTTTGGCTCTTCCGATTCTAACATTGATTTAAGCTTCACGATCTCTGGCTTAAAATTCAAACCTCCCCGTCTATGCTTGAATAAATCTGCCATTTCAGGATGTGCTTTTAAGAAAGTCCTTAATGCGCCTTTATTAACCGTCCCGTTCACAACTATGTCTCTAAACGTATCGTTGGCCATATACTTTTCGTTCATACCTTTGACTTTATCCAGCTTCGCTTGCAATTTCTCGTCTATTTTCATCAGCTCATACTCGTGAACGTTCACGACAGATTTACGATCTTTCCTGTATTGCCTCTTCATCAATTCTATAAACCTCTTTAATTCTTTAGTCTTCTTCTTTCGCTGAGCTGTTCCATTCCTATAAGCTTTCATCAATATACGTCTGATTTCTTTGACTATTTTTCGGATACTCTTCTCTATTTTTCTCTTCCTTCTATTTCGATCCCTTTTCCGTTTCCTTTTTTGGGAATTCCGTTTTTTCTTGTCATTTTTTTTTTCGTTTTCACGGTCTTTCTCATTTGAGTCGGTTTGGAAGCTGCTGCCTTCGAAGGACATGTCCAGACCTTGGTACATGTCGTAGTTGGTGACTAGTAGAGCGCAGCAGACGTATGAGGTTCTGCCACAGAAGTAGTCTCCCCGATATATTCGATACTCTGAGTCACATTCAGGCGCGAGCATGCAGTTGCCCCAGGGCATGTCGTGCTGGTTCGGATCTCCACAGGGAACGCCCCATGGCCCTTAAAACATCTCAGAAATTAAATTATAACTGAATAAAAGGCTGGTTATATACGTAGTCAAAATGTCTGCTACCAGCTTTCTAAAAATCATACAAATAATGACGCCTCACCGCAGCAAGCGCTACAGATGAGCAATGAGGAGATTATCATCAAAGGTTCGTTTCGAAGATTGGGCAAGGTGTTTGGTTTTTCATCAGGAATTTCATAGCAGATACGGATTCACTCTGGATTTGTAGCTGGTGGTTGTGGGGATTGGGCTCGTTAATTATTATTTTATGGGACTTACACAAAACTGGCGAAATGTGGCCGTATACTGTAGGGCACATCTCTGCCAGACCCTTCGAAGATTACAAGTTAAAGCATGATGTTATGTGTAGATAATACTTACGAACAGCCGCCATATTGACCACATCACCCCTGGGTTGTGTCGAGTTAAGCGCCTCAAACTTCTTCTGCATCCAGTGCTCAGCCCATCGATCCTTCCAGAATTGCTCTTCCGATTCAGAACTGGTCGAGCTGCTATCATCACTGCTGCTCCCTTTCCTTCTCTGAATTCCAAGTCTTCTATGCCTTAATTCGTTTAAAACTGGGTCCATGTGGTAGTATTCTTTTCCTATCTTGGAGTGATCAACAGTGAATTTTGAAGAAGGCATATCACGTCCACTGTTTAGGTGCTGTTCGTGGGTTCTTACGCTCCGTAAAACTTTGGCTTTAGCCCGAGCAGATTTCTTATCTTTTGCATCCTCATGTTTCTTGTAATGGAAATACCGCATACCATCGCCACGACGTGATGGGATGTTCTTTATATCTCGAACCTCATCCACCAATGATTGTACATTCTCTTTTAGTCGCGCATGGATAGCGTTAAGATACAAAACCAATAACGTTAAGTGAAAATAATGCATTTTATTTCAACCTATCTATCATGGTTCGTAACAGAAATTTTCCTGAAAAAATACAGTACCTACTTACCGTGATTTTTTTATCGAGAAGTATTGCAATATAATATATTGAATACCTACATCAAATATTTATATAGCATATTTTACGTTCTGGTTAAACTATAAAAAAACGGGCTAAGTGCGATTCAGATTCGCGCAGTAATGGTTCCGTGCTATCAAACTGATGACAGTCATGAGGTTACAAAAAAAAGACCATTGAGCATTTTAGTATTTTTAACCGACTTCCAAAAAGAATAGATTATCATTTCGTCTGAAAGTTTTTTTTTGTGTGTGTGTGTGTTCAGCGACATCTTCGCCAATTGGGAACCGATTTCGATGGTTCTTTTTTTGTTTGGAAGAAAGTAACTTTGCGGTGATCCCATTCAGATCTTCACCAAATTTAGTGAAGATCTGATGCTGATCTTCGGAGACATACAATGGAACTCTTCAATAGTAGACAGTAAATTGGTCGTGATAGCTGCAATCGCTTGGATGTGTAGGTATTGTTTTCACAAACTCATGACATAATATCTCGCCTGTATGCTCTGAGGGCGTACGCATATGTGTACATTACACCCACATTTCGACAGTTAGGTTCCATTTTATTGGGGATAAGCTTATTACCATGACATTTATTGTTAACAATATGAAATAATTGACTGCCTGCCCAGGTCTAGTGGTGGCGACTACTGAGCATGAGAACCTGGGTTCGATTCCCACGGAGGCTGGATTTGCGCCCGGTCGATGGCAATAGACTCGCCCCCTATTACGTGGGACTTATACACAACTGGCGAAATGTGGGTGTAGGTACTATTAGGTACACCTCAGCCCAACCCTTCGGGCATTTCAGGCGTGACGTTATGTTAAGTTATAATAAATGGATGTATAGCTAATATTTGTTTAAGTTACTTCAACAAAAAAATGGAAAAATAAAAATTTGCAAAAAATAAAACGGACTACAAAAACACAACAAAGTGAAAAATAACTTTAGTTTCAGAAGTCGGTGGCAAAGGAATTGAATCAAACACACAAAAGTTACTGACTTCTGAAGCTAATGTTATTTTTCAGTTTGTTGTGTTATATAAGTCCGTTTTACTTTTTTCAATATTTTTTTTTTTTTAATCTAAAAAGAAAATTATTTAGAGATCGATTAAACACATGTCATTTGATGCTTACTTCTTAAAAATAACTTTTACACAATTAAATGCGTCAATTCTATCGCAAAATAAACATTATTATTAGGTAGGTACGGAACCCTAAAAAGTTGAAATCATTTTATAAACTCGATCAAAATGGCTGCGAAAAAATACTTTAGTGCCCACATACCAACATTTATAGGTTAACAAGGTGGGCTGACGGAACGAAATATTTATTTATTTATTACACTAGCTTCTGCCCGCAGCTTCCCGCGTGAAGTTCGTTAATTGTCCCATGGGATTTTACTTGATCTTGGGATAAAAATAATCCTATGCCTTAATCCAGGTTATAAACTATCCGTGTGCAAAATTTCATCCAAATCCGTTCAGTAGTTTTTGCGTGAAAGAGTAACCAACATACACACACATACAAACTTTCGCCTTTATAATATTATTAGTGTGATTTATTTAGTACAGCATATAAGCCATTAACACTAAATTAAATCATCCTTTTACTCGGTCTTCTCACAGAACCACAAACATTCTAACATTACCGTCTTCCATTCATCAGCAAACCAGTCCAACCCAGGGTTGGTCTCCACGAGCGCGTTGAGCATCGTAAGCATACGCGGTATTGGGGAGGTGGATCGAGCGACAAAATGAAAGATTAAACAAATACTTAAATTGAAACAACTCCACATGTGAATCCAAGGCGTCGGTATAACCCTGTATAATTTTATAGGTACGCTTTGTTATTTGGTCAACAGCACGCTTAACTTTAAGGGAATTAAAGTTTAAACATCCGTAACTAAACTTGTATGAATAAAGTGATTTAATAATGTTACGTCGTACCTACGAGAACATTCAAGAAAGCACCAAAAAGAGGAGGTTTTCAATGGGGGCTTTCGCGCATGAATTCGCCGCTAGAGGCGTTCGTGTAGAGTAAGGTCTTCCAAAATGTCAGATGTCATACAGTGTTCGCACGTTGCGTGCTTTTTTATCACGTATTTATACTAATACTCACGATTGTTCTAGACTGAGCCATTCCTGATTAATTATGACTTGAAGATCTAGCAACAATTTTGCAATTTTGAGTACCTAGCAACTTAGTATCTTATTTGTTAGTACTTGGAGGTAGAATGATTTTTAAATGTTTCATGCTTACTAATTTTAGGGAGAATATTGTAAATATGTATCTGAAGTTTTACACTATATATTGTTATACGTAATAAAATAAACTCTAAGACGTTATTGGTAAGTACTTGGTGCAGTACAATACAACCAGATTTTGTCAGTTATGTTAGTTTCCATTTGATTGGGGATAAGCCTATTACCATGATTGTATTAACAATGTAAAATAAATGTATAGCAAATATTTGTATAGGATATTACAACTAAAAATAGACAAATTTAAAATATTTTTACAAAAAATAAAACCGACATCAAAAAACAAAAAAGTAAAAATAACTTAAGCTTCAGAAGTCGGTGGCAAAATAAAACTGAATCAAACAAACAAGTCACTGACTTCTTTGACTTTTTTTTTTGTTGACTTTTTTTATGAAGCAGTTCTACACGCCGCTAGTTTATACGTGAATATTTTTTGTGTGTCTGTTGACAGTATCAAAGCACAGCGCAGACGCGACAGGCAATCTGATTCAGGCGATACAACGAAGCGAATCGAAATGAACTAGAAGTGCATTTTCTAAGGGAATAGTGATCGGTAGTGCATTTGTGATTGAGTTTTAAGTGTTTTGTGTTTAATAAATCATGAACTGTCCATCCGACCGATTCGGTCGGGACGCCATTGTTTACCTATGTGTCTACTTCGTGGACAGATCATGGGATAAGGTTATTTAATTGACACACAACAGAAATACACATTCTGTGAAAATTTCAACTGTCTACCTATTACGGATCATGAGATACGGCCCGCTGACAGACAGACGGACGGACAACGGAGGCTTAGTAATAGAGTCCCGTTGGTTATCCTTCGGGTACGGAACTCTAAAAATATTCTTTATATTTAAAAGTACTATACACCGTAGACTATAGGTACCCACAAGACCGTTCCGACACCAACCTACACTGTCGCGTGTCATGCAAGTAGCATGGGGGTTTGACGCAGAATGTGCACTTCGCAAAATGTGCACTTGACGCAAAATAAGCAATTCGCAAAATGTGCACTTCGCAAAATGTGCATCATCATCATCATCATCCTATTAATGTTCCCACTGCTGGGACACAGGCCTCCTCTCTATGAGAGGGAATGGGCTATAATCCACAACGCGGGCCCAGTGCGGATTGGTAGATGTCACATGTCTTCGAATTTTTTTGGTTCTAGGACATGCCGGTTTCCTCACGATGTTTTCCTTCACCGTTTTAAGAGCAGTGGTGATGAAATAAATTACACAAAGTAATGCGCCTGTCTGGGTTCGAACCCACGACTTACTGTTCGTAAGTCGGGACCGCCACCACTGGGCCACCGCTGCTCTGCAAAATGTGCACTAGTACTCAAAATTTGTGTGAGTTTTATCACAATGGGTCAAAATAAAAATCGTATGCATACTATTTTTTTTTTCATTACTTTGATTATTTTACCGAACGTGAATTACTTTTAACCAAGAACCTACTGTTATAGTGCTATAAATCGTGCAAAATATTGTGATAAAATTTACACTCATGTTAAGTAGTGCCCATTTTGAGAAGTGCTCATTTTGATAAGTGCTCATTTTGAGAAGTGCTATTTTGAGAAGTGCACATTTAGCGAATTACACATTTTGCGTCAAGTGCACATTTTGCGAAGTACACATTCTGCGTCAAACCCCACGTAGCGTATGAAACAGCATAATATGATCTCCGGCAATTATTGACGCTCGGGGCATGGCACGTGACGGTGTTGGTCGATGACGCAACGGTCTAGTAGGGTTTCTTAGATATACTGCGACAATCATTGACGTATTTTAACGGGTTCGAATCCCGGTAGGAGCAAATGTTTGCGTGATGAGCATGGACATTTGTTTCCGAGTCATGGATGTTTCTATGTATTTATAATAAGTATGTATTTACAAAAAGTAGTAGTAGTAAGTATCTATGATGTATATATCAACTATCTGGAGTCCACGACACAAGCCTCGTTGCCTAGTGTAGCACTAGATGGCGGTGTGTGTAATGTTAAGCGACATTTATGTTAAATTTATTTATTAGTATATTTAAGATCTGAACGCAATACCTCCTAGATGATGATTCGGAGTCTGCAGACCACCAAACTAAACAAGTCTCCCTAAAGAAAATAGGCCAAAAAAAAAAATTTTTGAAATCTTCCACAAATTGTGTTTACGCATCTATGGCCCATCACTAAGCCGAACGCGGGGAGCAACAGACACGAGGGGGCACGGGGCGCGCGATCCAATCGCAGCGCTCGACGGCGGCGCATAACGCCACTTGACCAACCGACCGCGAGCGCACGCACACGCTTACTCGCCACGTTGATATTGCTAACTTACGCCACATACCCTAAACCTATATTTCTAGTACAATCGCATTAAAAATAAATCTATCAAATCAGCAAAGTTGAATCGTCATTGAAGAGCACCCAAGTCAAGTCCTGGTGGCCTACCAAGCGATCCTGCTTTAAGACGTCATGTCTTAAAGCAGGATCGTTTTAATCTTGTTCTAGTGTGGGTAAGAGACGGAGCTATAGAGGACGTCTAGCGCCATCTCTTTCCCACACTGGAACAAGATTAAAACGATCCTGCTTTAAGATGTCATGGTAGGCCACCTGAAGACCACACGCACACACCTTCAGCAACAAATTGCGTTAGCAGATACGATATTTTGCATGGGAGGTCCAATTTTTTTACGCTTTATTTTCACCACCAAGAGTTTTTGAGCTTTTTCTGTTATACCCTGTTTAAAGGCACATTATGAAAACTATATAAAACTAGGTTTTGTCCGCAGCTTCGCTCACGTTCATTTACAATTAGACAATCAATTCGGGTTGTATTGGTATTGTTGTACTAATATAATTCAATCATGATTCGAAAGACACGTGGCGCCATATACTTAAATTATCATAAGAAAGTTATTGTTGTTTTTCTCGTGAACAGTACCTACTTTTTATCGGGATGAAAGGTAGGTACCTTATGTCCGTTTCAGTACACCTGACAGCAAAATTTCAAGCTGAGAAGTTTAGGCGTTAAAAAATGTAGTAACTAATTGAGATAACTGAAAATCTAAAAAGGGTTCAATGGACACATGGTTGTGATCAACTTTTGGACAGGAGGTTGGAGGTTTCAGGATTGGACATATCCAATCCTGAAACTTCTCATCGTGTTTTCAAGGTTGGTCACAGAAAAAGTTGTTTTCAATGATGAATAGGTACCTACAACATCCCTTTTTAAATGTTCAGTTATTTCAGGTAGGTCACCTTGCTTTATGTCGAACTACAAATACTACAACACCTACCTAGGTAGGTAGGTGTTGTAGTATTTGTAGTTCGACTTATTTTAGTTTCGAATTTATTTTAAATCAATCTTTCGATATTAGGTAATATCGAAAGATTTATTTAAAATAAATTCACACATAAATATTTAATAGTTTGAATATTGATTGTAATAGTACCCGATAAAAAAAAAACCTTTTTCGAAGGAAAACCTCAGATGTACGAACTACGAACATGTATGTAAAAAATATGTCGAAATAAAATGCATTATTTTTACCTAACGTTATTGGTTTTGTCTCTAAACGCTAGTCATGGAACTGACGTTTCCAACCTAAAAGAAAATTTTTCTGAAGCTGAAAATGAAGACCATGACATTCCAATCCAACTAAAAGGTTGGAAGTTCTTTCAAGATGATTTAGGAGACGTAAGCAAAGACGAAAATGTAGAAACTCATTCACCTGCAACTCCCGTACCTAATTCGTTAAAGAATAGAAGACTATGGAAAACGAAGAAGAAAGAAGAAAGTTCTAGTTCGACTTCTGATTCAGAGGAGACGGAGGAATTCCTGGATGATTGGGAAGACAAGAGGCTGCGGCTGAAATTTGATGCGCTGAACTCGACGGCACCCAGGGGCGACGCGATAAACATGAAATCAGCTCGTAAGTATACTATTGTTTATTAGGGCATCAACTTGCAAAAAGATAACAAACGGCAAGCTTATCCGTCTTTTGATAGAACTTAACGAGGAAATGATCATAAATCTCAAAACGAGATCACCTCTAGGGAGGAAGAGGAGGCAGTAGAATCCACCTTTAATGTTCCCACTACCTCCTCAATGAGATGAAGTTTACCGTAATTCAACATCAGTCATCTACAAATAATTAAAGCTTAACTTTATTAATAAATCCCGATTCATTATACTTTAAGGGCCATGGGGAATCGCATGCGGTGATCCAAACCAACATGACCTGCCGTGGGGCAGCTGCACGCTCGCGCCTGAATGCGACGCAGAGTATCGAATATATAGAGGAGACTCCTTCTGCGGAAAAACCACTTTCGTCTGCTGCGCACTCGAACGCACCTCTTACGACCTGTATCAGGGGCTGGACGTGTCCTTCGAACACGAAGACAGTCTCGCCACGGACACCGAAGATGAGAATAATAGGAATTCAGACGAGATAAAAAAACGGGCACGTAAATTACGAAAGCAACGACGGAAACGAATTAAAAGAGGAAGGGCTCAAGTAAAAAGGAAAATTAGAAATAGTATTAAAAGAGTAATCAAAGAAATCACAAAGATAATGCAGAGAGCCTATCGGAACGGGTCATCACAACGATACTTGCAGAATAAACAGCTAAAGGATTTTATAAAACAAATGAAGCGGCAATACAGGAAGGACCGTAAGTCTGTTGTGGATGCACATGAGTTTAACATGGCGAAGTATGACATGAAACTGCAAAGCAGCTTGGATAAAGTCCTAGGTGTTAATGATAATTTTCTAAACAATGACACGTTCAGGGATATAGTTGTGAATGGGACAGTTAATAGAGAGAAGCTGACAAATCTTCAGCGGACGCATCCATTGTTGTCTCTCTTCTTTTCTAAAATCCGGCGAATGGGCGGCGGAGACTTAGAGCCAGAATCGGAGAAGATAAAACCAGAGACAGAGGAAGAAGACTCAGCACTAGATAAGGAAACCCCTAAGCATCTTGAGTATGATCTCGAATACGGCATACTTTATTTTTGAGCAATACATGATTTGCATCTAAACGGTCACTTTCATTATCACGTCAACACTTTTGTTCAACCATACGTAATCATCATAGCCTAGTCCTTTCCCAACTAACCACAAAATACGGAGCTGAATGCACCCTCTATGTCCGTGGAAGGCTGACCCATAAACCTTGTATACAGCGTGTAAACAACCTCATCATGAAGCCGTCAACCAAGGATTCTGTACCTGCATCAAACTCAGTAACTTTACGCAAAAAATATTGCTGGGTAACGACTTTTTTTTTGGGGTGAAAAAACATGTTTTGTGGTAGAACTCAATGTAACGCACTTAAAACAGTGTGCTGATGGATGGATTGAATAGTACGGGGGTTGTGGACGTGTTTAAAGTAAAAATCCTTGTTACTTATAAAAAAGAAACTTGTCAAAAAGTTGGAACTTTAACCCCCAACATCTCCGTAACTAGAAGGTTCGCAGGTATGGTGTAGAACAAAAAAATGATCGCAATAACGGGGAGAACAAGTGTCTTTCGGCTTCGTTTTTCGCTTTAGATATCTTAATCAAACTAAGCAGCAGTGTGCAGTCGACCCCTTCCTAGGGTAGATGACGCCATAAAACAATAATTCCAAAACACCAATCTCTAAAAAAAATACCTTTATACCTTTTAGGCCTGAAAACCCGATTTATTTTCAATTCAATGCCAAATTCGATTTTTAGTTGCTTTGAAATCAATAAATAGTTCAGTCATTGAGTTGACTAAACAGTGACGTCACAGTTTGCTATTGCCATACAAAATCTATGGGAGAACCGCGTTTTGACAGCTCTTAAAAAGTATCTCAATTGATTGGTGTGTCATCCCTACCCCATTAGATAGGTACCAGCCAGGGGAATAATGGATCTGGGGGTCTAAAATGGCTGCTTTAGCTGAATCATAATAGTATAATAATATGAATTAGGTACGTTACAATTCCTAAAAATTGCCCAAAAGACAATTCATAATATTAATTGTGTACATGACCATTTTAAAAATTGTAACGTAATTCATAATTATTATCCTATCTGCTAAAGCGGCCATTTTAGACCTCACTATAGGAATTCTTGAATCGGAATGAATATGAATCACGACCCGAATGGCGTAGCGGTGGTGAGGCTGCCTTACGTTCTTAGGGTCCCGGGTTCGAGTCCCGGTTGGAGCACATGTTTGTGTGATGAGCATGGACATTTGTTTCCGAGTCATGGATGTTTATATGTATAATAAGTATGTATTTACAAACAAAAAAGTATCTATGTAGTATATCAACTATCTGGTGTCCACGACACAAGCCTCGTTGCTTACTGTGGCACTAGATGGCGCTGCGTGTTCATGTCTTTATTTATTTATTTTTATTTATTTTATTCTTAAAATGGTCACAGCCGAAGATAATAGGTATAATGAATTGTCACCTATTTTATCCTATTACGATTCTGCTACAGTAGCCATTTTAGGCCCCCAGTTAAATACTAAATCAAAATAAGTGAATACGGGGGTTTCAAGGGTCCGCAAGAAATTTGGTAATTAGGTATGTTACATTCAAAAATAATAATTCAACATCATTACAGACCACCGTAGAAACAGAGTTTCAAACGGGTTTCTTCGAAGAAAGAATCGACAAAATGACAGATTTCTTTTGTTCATCTGTCATTTATCTGGCCGTCATGCTACGCGGGCTGACTGTCATATAGACAAGTAGACCTTGTGGTCTTACATAGCATCACATCACATCTGTTTTCTCCGAACGGAAGCAGAGGTGCTTCTGCTTACCTAAGTCCTGGGCTTTTACTGCGGTACTGCCTTGTCGTTTTTAACCGACTACCTAAGATGGAGGGTTGTGATGTGATTTCAGCCCGTAATTACCTACGTATGTCCATCTGTTCCCGCATAACTTCTAAACTACTTAGCAGGCTTTCGATTGTCCGCTGGTTATAAGTAGGGCCGGGCCATGTGACTTCATACTAAATTAAATATGGCGCTCTATAAAGGACATGCCGAAAAATACAGAAGAGACAGCAAATGACCCCCCCCCCTCCCTTCTTTTTGCCCATTCAATTTGGTAAACGATGCACCAAGCATCCCGAGTAATCCCGACTAGCTGAACACAATTAGATTTATGTGATTTATGTTTTTTCGTGTCGATAGTGAACTTAAGTTGACACGGTCGACTCTTTGTTTCAAACTTTTCAGAGCGCGATTTATACGTGGTTGGTCCATCACCATCTGCCTAGCCTTTTCCCAACTATGTTGGGGTCGGCTTCCAGTTTTACCGGATGCAGCTGAATACCAGTATTCTACATGGAGCGACTGCCTATCTGACCTCCACAACCCAGTTAGTACCGGGTAATACGATCCCCATTGGTAAGACTGGTTGTCAGACTTTTTGGGCCTCTGACTACCTAACGACTGTCAAACATCTACAAATGACAGCCGGGACTAACGGCTTAACGCGCTTTCCGAAGCACGGCGGAAACTCGGTATGTAATGGATGGTCACCCATCCACAGACCAATCTAGGCAAGCACGGCTTAACCTAACGATGGACCCGAGCGGCTGTTATTACTTAGCCACGAGATACGACGAGCTTATACGTGGTCGGATCTTATAGTTCTTAAACTTGCACTTACCTACCTACTTGTAATAATATAGCAAATAGGTACAAGTTCGACTCCCACTCCTACATAACCCAGACACAAATAGTGGCTCTCATATAGTTAGTTCAGAGACTTCAGAGTACCTACTACAGTAAGCAAAACAAGGCGCAAGTTCGTGCGATATAATCAGACGTTCGAAGCCATGTCACATCGAATGGCTGGAGGCTTGCCAGCGAAGCTCGGACCATGTTACTCTGATTTTACGTTATCAAAATAAAGGCTGCTTCTTTTTGTGTAGGTAGTAGGAACTAGTTACGAGGAAAACTAAGCGCGCACCTAGGGTTCGAACCTATGACTTTATATATGCTCAGCAGTAACCCTTACGACCACAAAACAAACAAGGCCGTAGTTTTTTTATTTAAAGAGATAGTACTTGTCTGGTGCTGCCGCGAATAATGGACAACGATTGTGGCGATTAATGGACGACGATTGTGGCGATTAATGGACGACCATAGTGGCGATTAATGGACGACCATTGCGGCGATTAATGGACGACCATTGTGGCGATTAATGGACGACGATCGCGGCGATTTATAGACGACGATTGCGGTGATTAATTAACGACAATTGAGGCGATTAATAAACCAATATCTCAGTAAGGCAGTTTGGTCTTAGTAGATTTGTTGATGCACACACATGAATGATATAAGGTGCCAAAAAACTTGGTATCATCATTATCTGACCTCCACAACCCAGATTGGGAAACCATTGGTAAGACTGACTCTTCTCCTTCTGGTTTCGATTTACCCATAATGTGTCAAAGACAATCAATGACAGGTAAGTGTATACAGGTTGATGCTTGTGAATGTACAGGCTTAAAAAAAAAACACAATATTACTTACAATTATTTAATTTATGACTTCAACAACCGCTTTAGGATCTTCTAACCAAATTCTATGTTCTTGATTCTTGTTGGCAGGAAAATTCCTCTTGGTGCCACAAGTATTACATGATAATTGTACTATTTTAGATCCCTTGTTTCTTTTGATTTTCATAGTGGCTGTTTCTTTATGGATAAGCATGCATCGACACTTCTTGCAAAGCTGCCTTTTGATATCAGGATTTCTGTAAAATAGTAAGAGGTAAAATTAACCAGAGTGCAACCTTGGCCCAGTGGTGGCGGCCCTGACTTAAGAATAGTGAGTCGTGGGTTCCAACCCAGGCTGGCGCATTACTTTGTGTAATTTATTTCATCACCACTGCTCTCAAAACAGTGAAGGAAAACTGGCATGTCCTAGAACCAAAAATTCGAACACATGTGACATCTACCAACACACACTCGGCCCCCGTGGTGGATTATACGGCTCATTCCCTCAAAATGCAGTAAGTTGTTACTGCTTATACTCTGGATCACACTGAATGGAGATGCCTCCGTGGCTATTGCTAGAGGCAACATTGAAAACACTTTCCATTCAAACATTTCATTTTTAGATACTGTCACTTTTTACTGCGGTCTATGACAGAAATTTTCCCCTTTTTTTTTCAGATGGTAAATCATCAAATAACTCCTCTTGTTCTAGGCAGAGCAGGAGGGAGTGTCAGACTTTTACTGACTAAAACCCGTCCATGTTCCTTCATCGCCCTTTGTGTTCCGGGGCCACAGTATCTCTTTCGAACAGTCCCGCAGCCCCAGCAGAAATTTTCCCCTCATACATTATTGGCACAAGGAATTTTAATGGAACATGCTGGCTACATAACCTTAAAACACCATGGCACAATGAGGCCCAAAGGTAATTCTCGAAGGGATAAACAGAGGTTTTCCGATAGTACACCAACATTACACTAATTTTAAAAGATATAAATAAACTTACATCTTCAAAACATTTTTCTTAGCAACATTTACAATTAGGTTACCATAGTAAGAAGATAGGGTTGGATTCTTCCCTGCTATAAGTTTACTAATCTGAAAACAAATTGAAATTATTGTGAAAATTGTTTATCCTCTTGTCATCGATATTGCCTCTTCAGTAAATAACTAGAAGGTTGGCACATTGAAAAGATTGGAAACTGACTTGGTACAGGTAGTTCATTCGTTGAAATGAATCATTGCCATGAACTTTTTTCATTTTGCTTTGAGTAATCAACCAAACTTGTGAATTCCGGAATTCGAAAGACTGAGAATCAACAAACAAAAACAACATTGAGTCATTGATAGACAGATTATACAGACATTTCAAACACTGACAAACAGGCAACAGCTGTTATAGATAGAACCAATGAGAAGAGAGAATGAAAGAGATCTATTTGACATTTAAAATCACGTTTAGGAATAAATGTGATTTTTTCTCCTGTAGATTGTAGAATCTAAAGATATTCAATGTGTTGACTCACTTACACACGTTAATATTTATTGAATTTTGGATACACTTACGATTTTAAAAGCCTGTACTGTGTCAATCAAACGATCGCAGCTTGAGACAGTGAATTAGTGTAAATCCAAAGAAATTTCTGAACCGTTTAAAACGTTCCAGCTCTTTAGAAAGAGAATGCATATTCGTACTAATCGTACTCGATCATGGCAACTAAGAAAATGTCCTGTCAAAACTGGAACGCGTGTTGTGTTCTTCTGATGAAATCCTTGTAAAATCCCTATTGCAAAATCGCTGAAATAGTTAAATCTGTTTAAGTTGAACATTAGTATTTTCTACTTAATTTCTATACAATAATATTTCACGTATCGAAAGCCGCAACTTTTCGTATGTCGTAATTTTTTGGATGCCCTTTTTTGACCCCTCTGAAATTACAACATTACAAGATGTTGTTAATGAAAAAGTTAAATTTAACACGAATAACGAATAAAGGAAGTCATTTTAGATGTTTTGCAGCATCATCAGGCGTTGGCGAAACGGTTATTCAGTTTACAAACAGGTAAGTTTGAGGTTATGTTTTAGAATTCCTAAATATTTTTACAAAGAATAAAAACAAACTACCTCTTCTCGCTACCTATCTGTCTCGTCCTATCTTTCTCGCATTCAAAGGTTGTGCACAACTGCTGAATTTTTCCATTATTTAATAGTTTAGAACTATCTTAATATTATTAAACTGTTTTCTCCCCAGCTCCACACTAAACCTCTCTTCAGGCCGCTATGCAAGGTTTGCAGATGGAGCCTGTGTAGCGACCTTGGGAAACACCTCCATCCTAGCTACAGTGGTATCTAAGGCAAAGCAAAGCTCTTCGTCATTCCTACCTCTTGTGGTTGATTATAGACAGAAAGCAGCTGCTGCTGGTCGCATACCCACTAATTTTCTCAGAAGGGAATTGGGTAAGTTGTTTTATTTTCTTCAAATCTATTTAATATTTGAATGGCATCTATCTGGTGAAAATAGTTTTTGCATTCGCTTTTGGATTAGAGCCCTTTAAAGGTTTACCAGCAACGCAAGATGGTCTTTAATTTTAGCTTCCCTTTTTATAGTATTTGAGACCTGTTTTTTTTTTATATTAGCCTGTATTGTCCTACTGCTGGGGAAAAGCCTCCCCAAATGAGAGCTATTCAAGTTTCTAACTGAAATTTTCATTAATTTTTACCATTATCGTTTTTTATATTCTAGGTCCAACTGAACGCGAGATCCTAACCTCACGCCTGATCGACCGCTCCCTAAGGCCTCTATTTCCAAACAACTACTTCTATGACACTCAGATAGTCTGCAATATGCTAGCGGTAGATTCTATGAACCCGCCAGAGACGGTTGCCATCAACGCAGCAAGTGCAGCTTTAGCTTTGTCTGATGTACCTTGGAATGGACCTATTGGTGCAGTCAGGTATTCAAATTTTGTTGTCCGTATGTCCTGCAATATTGTTACTTCAGCTTATTCCAGAGGGTGCGCGAAGGTACCTTGCAAATTTGTCATGTCATTCAATGGGATTCAATGAACTTAGAGGGGATTGATGATGATATGCACGTAATTTTTTCTTCACTTATATCAATAAAATATAGTATTATCAACCCAAGAAAAGTATTAAAAGTTAAGTTCAACTACTGCTTATCGCTTAAAAATAATATTAAACTCCTGCAATATTTTACGACAGTTCAAACGTCCGTAGCTGTAGCCATGATGTGACTTCATTTACCACAATCTGCCTTTTTACATCTAATTTTTTGCCCTTAATAGATTTACTAATTGTGGCACTTGTTTTCCCGTCATTGCGATCATTTTTTTGTTCTACACCATACCTGGGAACCTTCTACTTACGGAGATATTGGGGGCCAAAGTTCCAACTTCTTGACAAGTTTTTTTTTATGTGCTTTACCCCCGAGTACTGAAACGTCACTCAAAATTTAAGTGGTCATACGAAATTTAAAGTTTAGGAGCTGCTCAAATGTTAAGCAGCCCTTAAATTTTGAGTGGCGTTTCAGTATTTGGGGGTGAGTCAAGTAAAAATTGCAATAACAATATTATAATAAAATCTTAGTGAAACTTTAAGCACTTTTCAAATAAAAGTGTTTTTTTGACACATAAACTTTGACGTCACTAACGGCGTTATCGAGGACGGCGCGTTTTGAGAGTGCATTCCGTTTCACCAAAAACATGCTACATAAAACAGTAAATTGATATATTTGCAACTTAAACAAGTGTACCACAATGTTTTAATGGGCACAAATGCCTTGTATTGGGCATTTATAATAAATAAAAAGAGTTTTGTATTTCATGAATATTCCCTATTCTGTAAATAAATACATAAGTGTTACAGTCGTAAATCATATTTTATTCAACATACAGCCTGACACTGACCTGCAAAAATCAAAAAAAGAAAATGTTAAATTTGCAGACTACCCTGGCACTTACACCTATAAAGGCCGTTTTCTTTAACTTACTTACGTATAACTGTCAGTTAATATATAATATCCGTAGCTATTGGTGTTTCTATCCGCGTCACTTACCTGTCACTTGATTGATTCATAGAAAAATCAAAAAAAGCTTTTCTGTAACGTTTTGTTTCTATAGGTCCCTAAATGTAAAAATAGCTGTAATGTAACGCTACACATAACTGCCTGATGTAGGAACAGCTGGTAGGGTATTTTGCTTTACTGAATACCGTTTGGTGAATAAATCTGTCCATTTCTCTACAGCACTGTTGTAGATTAAATTCAAGTTTCGATTTCATTTTTTTTCCTTATAGAGCAATAATTGATCAGAAAATCAAGTAGATAGCCAGATACACATTATTTGATGAAACTCACGTCTAACTTAGACTATGCTGCAGTCTACGCGTTATGTAAGGGTTTTTTTTTGCGTGATTGATATGTTTGACTACTTTTTTGTCCACTAAAGGCGTTCTGTAGGATCCTTTCCATCAGTAGATCCATAAAGAGGACAAAAAGTAGTCAAACACATCAATCACGCAAAATTTGTCGCAGAGTTTTTGTCTGTCGCAGACTTGTACATACAAAAAGTCTGTCGTCTGCGCTGCCCCTAAAAGGTACACCTGTAATAATAATTCCTTTTCTCATAGACTAGGTCAAATCGACAGTGAAGTGATAATCAACCCAACCCGCAAGGACCTTCAGGAGTCGTCCCTCAACCTCGTGGTTGCAGCAACCAGTCGCAACCTGGTTGTGATGATAGAGGGGAGCGCTCAGGACATTCTTCAGCAGGACTTGCTCAAGGCCATCAAATTAGGTATGAAAGTAAGTCCAGATTTGTAATTTTGTTCTGTTACGAAAATAATAGTAAAGTCATTTAATCTAGGAAAAGCTTCATCTCTCGGTTGTCAGTTAAAATCAAATGCGATTTTTTATCAAAATAGTTGACTTCAATATTTTATTTCATAATAGGGTATTATGCATGATTTTTTTATCACTCTAAACACAGCGTATTAACATCAAAAATAGCAAAGTGAAATTATTTTTTTAATATCTAAAAAATACTAAGTTATAAGTATTTAAAACTACTAATTAGACAGAGAGATCCGATACAGCGAATGACGTCATTCGCTGCATCGACGTACAAAATCCATACTAAATTCTGTTTATCTAGAAAGAGACAGAAACAAAAGTTTAAATGGTGGTGGTGGTGGTTGGTGGTTCAAACTTTTGTGTTGTTTGGCCGATTTATGTCTTGTTTTCGCTTTTTGTCATTAATTTAATAGTACTCTAACATTCCTTAACGAAATAAAAAAAGAAAATTTATGCATATTCCCTATTATGTACAGTAGGAAAAATAATTGTTTATCAAATTACCACGCTACTTCAATATCACATAATATCCTTCTCATGCAGTTGGCACAAAATGACAGTTATGTAAAGACAATGACAATGTGGCGACACTTGGGGGAGGCCTATGTCCAGCAGTGGACGTCTTTCGGCAGAAATGATGATGATGATGATGATGATGATGATGACAGTTATTAATTCGAATTGGTGAGCAGCGGTGGCCCAGTGGTGGCGGCCCCGACTTAAGAGCAGTAAGTCGTCAGTTCGAACCCCAGCAGTCGCATTACCTAATCGATTTCATCACCACTGCTCTCAAAATGGTGAAGAAACCATCGTGAGGAAGTCTTAAGTCTAAGAAACAAAAATTCGAAGACATGTGACATCTAACTGCACGGGGCCCGCGTGGTGTATTATAGCCCATTCCCTCTCATAAAGAGGAGGCCTGTGAGCCCAGCTATGAGATCATTATAGGCTGATTGATGCCTATGCTTGAATTGGTATACAAATTGATGTTAAATAGTCTGGCCCTGGACTGTACAGAATTTAGAACTATTTATTATACTAATTAACTTTTTCTCCTATTTTAGGCACAAAAGAGGCCCAACACATAGTGAGAGGCATAGAGAAACTCCAGAAAGAACATGGCAAGACGAAGCGAATGTATGAATCGCAAGCACCGCTGCACAAAAATATTGTTGATGCTATCAATACACTGTCTTCTATGAAGATAATGGAAATACTCAGGTAAACAGAACATTTATATTGAAAAAAACCGGCCAAGTGCAAGACGGACTCGTGCACGAAGGGTTCCGTACCATTACTAAACAACATTAGACAAAACGGCAAAAAAAACACGTTTATTGCATGGGGGCCCCTTAAATATCTATTTCACTTCACATGCTCTAAAAGTGTAGAACAGCGGTGGCCCATAGGTGGCGGCCCCGACTTACGAACAGTAAGTCGTGGGTTCGAACCCAGACAGTGGCATTACTTTGTGTAATTAATTTCATCACCACTGCTCTCAAAACGGTGAAGGAAAACATCATGAGGAAACTGGCATGTCCTAGAACCAAAAATTCGAAGACATGTGACATCTACCAATCCGCACTGGGCCCGCGTGGTGGATTATAGCCCTTACGCAAAATACGCGCTTTGACGTGGATTTGCGGACACCAGCCCGTTACACAATATACAATGCTCTAAAAGTACGCCAATTTCAAAATGACAACTGAATGCATATGAAAGTATATACAGTACTTATAACAAAAACACATTTTTAAATTTTTCATGTATTTTTTTTAATTTGTAATAAATTTATTTATTGGCATAAACAATACATTACATGGTCGTGAATCACAGGTCACCAGGTTTCCACTCAGAAACAGTATCATTGTTATCTCTGTTTGTTCCGGCTAATCTCCGAAACGGCTGGACTGATTTTAACGGGGAACTAATATAGGTATTCATAATAATTACACGCGAACGAAGGTCACGAGCAACAACTAGTGCAGAATAAAAGCGAGCTTAAACAGTTTAGCATTTCCGCAGTTCATCGCATTCTTTCGTAAAAAAGCAACATTTGCAGTCAAAGCACCGAGACACCTCCGGCGGCCATGACTGCAAATGTAACATTTTCAACAAATACTCCATTTTTTTAATCAACGACGCCATTTCCAGAGATTTCTCCCACGACAAGATGTCCCGTGACAACGCAGTGTCGGAGCTCCGTCAAACCGTTATGAACCAACTGCGAGATACGGAGGCCGACGTCACACAGTTACAAGATGCCTTCAATGCGAACCTGAAGCAAATATTCAGAGACATGATCTTTGAGACTGACCAACGGTGTGATGGACGGCATCTCGATGAGCTCAGGAAGATTAATTGTCAGGTAATTCTGTAACATGATAATATTGTAATACCAAATGATTTGAAAAGAGTAACCATGGAGTTTCTTGCCAGTTCTTCTCCATAGAAACGACCAACCAGAACCGTGCACCTTTTTCGACCTTTTTCGTTTTAAAAGTGCCCATCTAGGCCTGTGTGAAATAAAATATTTTGAACTTATATAGTCACTTACAGGATATCTTCCGTGATTATTATTTGTTTTGAGCTCCCGATATTTCGACGCTGTTGCAAGCGCCACGATCGCGGGTTGACTGGAGAATGCGGGTGGATGGAAAATAAATTGTTAGGCGCAGACCAATCTGTCTACCCTCTTTCTTTGTATTTTGCTACGCGCGCTATTGGAACTTGACACTAAGTCACGACAAAACACACTCACAGTATCACCAGGTTTTGTGGAGTCCTTATTATGATGCCGGCTGCTACTTTTGAGCATACTCAAAACTGGATTCCACATACTAGACAATTCCAATTGCCTACGTGTACGTGGAATCCAGTTTCTCAAAAAATAATAATCACGGAAGATATGTGACAATATAAGTTTAGTTTTAAACATGAGTCAATATTATTGAGTTTGAAGGATTTTATGGCCTAAGGTTTTGAAGAAAAATTAAAATAGAAACCCGTATTCTAACTTTCTTGTCTGCTTAACATAACATCACGCCTGTAATCCCTGAAGCGTTAGGCAGAGGTGTACCTAATCTAATAGTACACCCACCATTCGCCAGTTATATTTAAGTCCCATGGAATAGGTCGCCCCCCTACATGGGCCTATTGCTATTAACCGGGCACAAATCCAGACTCCGTGGTTACTACTGAGAAATTCCTGATGAAAAAACAATAACACTGCCCGACCTGGGTATCGAACCCAGGACCTCATGTTCAGCAGTCTCACTTGCGACCACTAAACCAACGAGGCAGTCACTTAACGAAATTCACCCACATTTTGTCAAGCGTACTACATACAGAGTGTAAACAGACTCTTCACAAAGCCGTCAACTAAGCATTCTGTACATCAAACTAAGTAACTTTACGCAAAAAATATTGCTGGGAAACGAACTTTCTTTTTTGGGTGAAAATCACGTTTTGCGGTTTCAATGCAACGCACTCAAAACATTGTGCTGGTGGATGGATTGAATAGTACGGGGGTCGCGGAGGTGTTTAAATTAAAGAAAACTGGTGGTGACAGACGGACAGACAGACAAGAAAGTGATCTTATAAGGGTTCCGTTTTTTCCTTTTGAGGCACGGAACCCTAAAAATGATCGCAATGACGGGGAGAACAAGTGCCTTTTGGCTTTGTCACGGGTATTTTACACCCTTTATACCATTTTGCTAAGACTTCGGGGAAATAGACGTAACGTTATCTTAATGTTTTCTATACTAGGTGTCCCTATATGAGCCGCTACACGGCAGCGCTGTGTTCCAGCGAGGTCAGACACAAGTTCTGTGCACCGTCGCGTTTGATTCGCCGGAGAGCGCGCTCAAGATGGACACATTGACTATGTTGACTAGGTAAGTGAAATTCGCTGTGTAAACTTATCATATAACTCAATGTGGACTGATTTTTAAGCTTTACTGTCATATAAAGGAAATAATATAAATATGTTTTTAATTTAATTTTTCTCCGCTCCTATTGGTCGTAGCATGATGTTATAGAGCCTATAACCTTCCTCGGTAAATGGAATATCCAACACAATTGGGCATTGTCACCCTTCTTGAAGAAGAGTACCACCACACCCCTGCACCATGCCTGTGGCGTTTTTCCCTCAAATATGACGGAATCAAACAGCTTCTGAAGGGCCTTAAGTACCGGTTTTCCACCCGCCTTCAGGAGTTCGGCCGTAATTCCATCATCACCCGGTGCCTTGTTGTTTTTGAGTTGCTTCAGAGCCATCCTAAGGTCGTACAGGCTGACGTCCGGGATGTCTTCGGCATAGTGTCGGGTCAGTCTAGCTCTTGGGTCGTTTGCTAGATCTACGACGGGTTCACTGGTTGACGTGTACCACTGTCCATAGAAGCTCTCGATCTCCCTCAGAAGCTCCGGTTTGGCGGATAAGATCCTACCATCGTCGGTCTTCAGACTCGTGAGCTGGCTCTGCCCAATAACCAGATCTCTTGCAAATACCTTGGAGCCTTTATTCCGCTCAATCGCGTCTTTAATACGCTTGGTATCAAAGCGGTGGAGGTCGCTCTTCAAGGATTTAGAGATCCGTCTATTGAGCTGTATTTAGACGCCTCATCTGAAGACTGCAGGATCATCTCACGCCGCTCCTTCATGAGCTTGAGAGTGTGATCGGAGAGCCTCTTGTTCTGATCTGTACGACGGGCCTTGAAGAACTTAGACCTGGTCGTATGGACAGTTTCCACGAACCCATCGTTGTATTCGTCCACTGAGTTTTTTTAGGCACTCGGAACGGTTTTGGAGTTCAAGCTGAAAGCTCTCGGGGTTTCGGATTTGGATCTGTGCTGGACGGACCGTAGACTTCATCAGTCGATACCTTTCAAGCTTGATATTGATGTTCAATGTGCCTCTTACCATGCGGTGATCGCTCCTGGTTTTCACCGAATTGATCACAGAGACATCATTAAACATTTGCTTCTTGGTTGACATGATGAAGTCAATCTCATTTCTAGTTGCACCGTCGGGGCTCTGCCAGGTCCACTTCCTGTGCTCACGCTTTCTGAAGAAGGAGTTCATCATATAGAGGCCCTCCTTCTCCATAAAGCTAGCCAATTGGTGACCCCGGCGATTCCGACGTCCAACTCCAAATTGCCCCACCTGCAGCTCATCCCTGTCTCGTTTGCCCAATTTCGCGTTGAAGTCCCCCATGACAACGGTGAAGTGAGTTTTGGAACCATGCATGGCTTTAGAAATATCCTCATACATGGTCTCCACTTCGTCGTCGAGGTGTGCCGAGGTCGGGGCGTAGACCTGTATGACCTTCAGCAAATATCTTGAGGATATTCTGAGTATAAGGTACGCCACCCTGGTCGACACACTCTCGATCTCCACCACGTTGTTCACAAGGGACTCGTGGACGATAAACCCAACACCACCCTGGGACTGACCCTCTCGGAAATAGAGCAGGTTGCCGGATTTCAGGATTATCGTGTCCTCCCCCTATCTTTGGATTTCGGATAATCCCACAATACTCCATCGCAGCCTGCTCAATTCCTCTTCGAGTTCCGTTATCTTATCGTCGGTCCGGAGTGTGCGCGTGTTGTACGTTGCCAGGTCCAGTCGTTGGTATTGGCAGCCGGATCCCTTCCGGAGATTCTTCGCACCCCTTGCCACGCCGTAGCCTCGACCGCTGCCGTAGTCGAGGTTAGACGGGCTGCCGGGCACTAGGGGCCATTCCTGTGATGCGCTAATCATTTGGGGGGTTTTGCCATAATCGCCACGCTTGGCAGGCGGGTTGGCGATCGCAGTACGGTTGTTACAAAAGCACAGAGAACGCTGCTGCCCATTCTCTAGTAGGTCCCTTATTCCAACTAGTAGTTCTTGAGATTAGCGCGTTCAACCAAACAAAAAACAAACTCTTCAGCTTCATAATATTATTATAGATAAATATTTTGATTTGACATAAAATGGCCGCCGAAAAAACCACACACTTTCTTTTTTTTAAATAAGAAGACAGACACATGCACTTATAATTGCTTATAAACCTATATATTAAAAACGTCTTGTTCTACTAACAGTGGCATAAAAGACAAAAGTTTCTTCCTGCACTACGAGTTCCCGTCGTACGCGACGGGCGAGGTGGGGCGGGGCGGGGCCCCGGGGCGGCGCGAGGCGGGGCACGGGGCGCTGGCGGAGCGCGGCCTGCTGCCCGTCGTGCCGCACCAGCCCTACACCGTGAGGCTCACGGCCGAGGTGCTGGAGTCTAATGGTACGTATAACACGTTTTTGTTATTCAATAAAAAGATAAAACTCTCGTTGTATCTATAGCCTGCGCTAGATAAGTAGAAATTAAAGGTAATTGCTCTTTCCTTAATTTTTCTGCGTAGATACCCCGACAATACATTATGAATCGTTTTTAGGGTTCCGTAGTCAACTAGGAACCCTTATAGTTTCGCCATGTCTGTCCGTCCGTCTGTCCGTCCTCGCTTAATCTCTGTGACCGTTAGCACTAGAAAGCTGAAATTTGGTACCAATATGTATATCCATCACGCCGACAAAGTGGTAAAATAAAAATTGGAAAAAAATGTTTTATTAGGGTAGCCCCCCCTATAAGTAAAGTGGGAAGTGATTTTTTTTAATTTCAACCCTAACGTGATATATTGTTGGAAAGGTATTTAAAAATGAATAGGGGTTTCATGAAATCATTTTTTGATAATGTCAATAATTTCGGAAATAATCGCTCCAAAAGTAAAAAACAATGTGTCCCCCCCCCCTCTAACTTTTGAACCATAAGTTTAGAAAATATGAAAAAAATCTGAAAAGTAGAACTTTATAAGGACTTTCTAGGAAAATCATTAAGAACTTGATGGAAACGGAACCCTACACTGAGCGTGGCCCGACACGCTCTTGGCCGGTTTTTTTATTACTAGAAAAAGTCAAGGATCACGATAAAGGTAGTTTCGGGACAAGTTTATATGTCATTATTTCTGTTTTTCGGAATGATGTATTTGAATAAATGTATGCGGGTTAATGACCTTTAATTCCTACTTATCTGGCGCAGACTATAGATGAAATTACAAATAGCCCCCTAAACCTCTACACAACGCCCCCATTTTTTTCTGGGTCTCTAAGTGCCCCCCTTTAGGCCTGCAGCGCCCACTTTGGGAAAGGCTGATCTAGGGTCAGCGCACACCAAGAGTAGTGCAGAGCTGGGGTTCTAAAATAGCCGCTTTATCAGAATCATGATATGAATCACGATGATAAATTAAATTCAAAGACCATAAAATCCATTTTAAGGATTTAATTTTTTAACGTGAGTTATATTATGATTCTGCTAAAGCGGTCATTTTAGGCCCGCAGAGCATTTTCTGAGACCACTAAAAAATGAATCTTATGACAACTCCATACGTTGCAAAACGCGTACCTACTTAAACATGCATCTTGCAAGCTCGCCTGGTGGTCGGAAGCGTGACTGCTGAGTATGAGGCCCTGGGTTCGATTCCCAGGTCGGGCAAAGTGTTATTGGGTATTTTTATCAAAAATTTCTCAGTTGTAGCCACGGAGTCTAGATTTGTGCCCGGTAGATTTCCTACCACCAAGCCTTGCGAGATATGTAATAAAAACTATATGTTTATGTGTGTCCAGGTATACAATAAAATACCAAATGAATTAAAAACATTAAATACAAGAATGTTCAAAAATAAGTTATACAAATGGCTCTCTGCTAATAGTTTTTACAGTGTTAAGGAGTTCCTGGAACATAAAATCGCATGATGACTGATTGTTTCGTTATGCATGTATTTGCACGCTTATATCTATTAAGCAAAACATGTTTGTTCATATTATTAACCTTGCTATCTTTTATACCATGTTTTTAGCAAATAAATTATTATTATTATTGGTTTGCGCCTTTTTACGCCGGTATTGATTTTGTCTTACTTCTTTCTACATACATAAAATCTCGCCTGTAATCCCCGATGGTTTAGGCGGGGTGTATTTAATAAATCAGCCACATTTCGCCAATTATGTTTAAGTTCCATGAATGAACATGCATGAATATGCATGAAATACAAAACCCTTTTTATTTATGAAAAATGCCTCGTATTGGCGCATAAAAACATTGCGGTACACTTGTTTAAGTTTCTAATACATCACTTATTTTACAACTTATTGTTTATGTAGCATATTTTTGGTGAAACAGAACGCACTCTCAAAACGCGTCGTCCTCGTTAACGTCAAAGTTCATTGTGTCAAAAAAACACTTTTATTTTAAAAGTGCTTAAAGTTTCACTAAAATGTTATTATAACATTGTTATTGCAATTTTAACTTGATAAGAGCACATTCAATTATAGTGTATTCACGGAGACGAGTTAGTATAGCGCCTTCTCTATCACACATTATCATACAAATGACAAAGACAAAAAAAACTTTTTTAGGGTCAGTGGGCGTTAACAATACCTTAGAAATGTAAATGCGCGTTCACACTGCGTTTCTTAAAAGTTCCCTTAGTTTATACCTGCTGCTTCATCTGTCGTATTTGAGAGCCATTTATTTGGTAAGATTTTTTTTTAGGTATTTTTTTAATATATTTGAAGGATATGAAGGAAAGCAATAAAACTGAGAGTTAATTATTAAGTTAAGGTAATTTATTATATTATAATATACTAGTTCATGGCATATCATCACTCTCTCTGAAAAGTCCGTTTCACAAGCCGCCAAGTCCTCAGGAAAGCAATCAATCATAAAATCCAATAAACAAACCAGTTCACGAGTTGAGCATACAGTCACAAGTAAGAGCACGTCTGCGCAGTACGGGAAGTATGAGTAGACTAAAAAGTACTCGTACTGTGTACACCGCCTTAGCGTTTATCACTGACCAATCGCAGTTAAAAAATTGTGTGAGTGAGATAGCGCTCTACTAACTCGTCTCCGTGAATACACTATAGTAAAATTATTTTATTAAGGCCAAAAAATTAGATGTAAACAAGACAGATTGTGGATAATGACGTCACATCATGGCCGCGACAGCTACGGACGTTTGAACTGTCATAGAAAATTGCAGGAGTTTAATATTATTTTTGTGCGACAAGCAGTAGTTGAACTTAACTTTTGATACTTTTCTGGGGTTGATAATACTGTATTTTATTGATTTAAGTGAAGAAAAAATTACTTACGTGCATATTCCCTATTGCCATCAACCCAAAATATAACTTATATTCTCTAAAATGTCCCATTACTTCCAGGTTCCAGTTCAATGGCGTCCGTCTGTGGAGGCTCCCTTGCACTGCTGGACGCGGGCGTGTCGCTGTCGGCTCCAGCTGCTGGAGTTGCCATCGGGTTGGTCTCCAGGCCGGACGAGAGCGGCCAGATAGCAGACTACCGGATACTCACTGATTTGTTAGTGAGTCTTGGATTTTTACCTCTATTGTGTATTGCTGCCCTCTTAATTGGAAACTGTTGATTTTACTGTGTTTTCAGTTAAGGGGACTACAAGAGCTAAACGCGAGTTTTATAATGCAAAAAATCATATGATTCACTGCAATAAACAAAACTAGAAAAATATATGAAATTCTTCAGGATATATGCTAGTATGATAGTGTTTTGAAAACATAATACAACTAATTTTACTCGATAAAAAAAATCACGAACTTATATCTCTAAAAATTTATTTTAACAATTAAAAACCATACTAAATTACATGCGATCATTCTGATTTTTTGGCAAATAATTCTTCAAGCAACATATTAGCATGATAATGTTTTATTTTTTTAGTCCAATCAATACATTTTTTGTAAATCGCAAAAAAAAACACTCATTTCGCACTATTCGGCCCGCAGTGACTTACGTAACAACCACTTTGTAGTGCAATCTGATTAGAACTTTATTCTAACAGTATTTCAAACGACGTTTGAACCACCACAAATAGAGTTACTAATTTATTTCCTGTAGTCGCATTAAGAGGATGTGATGTTTGAATTTGTATATCACAGTGAAAGGGTGTGTAGTATTGCACGTTCTGCTGTACTGTACTGCATTCACTGCCAGCTTCTCTGTTCCCTGATCATTATAATCTGGATCTATTCAAAGGTCGATTGGATAGATTTCTTCTAGGCAAGCGTACTCCACCCTAAGCTGCATTAACGCTTCACATCAGTAAAGTTGTGGCCAAACGCAAGCTTATATAGTATACAAAAAAAAACTTTAATTGACTGCCCACAAGCATCTTTTTTAAAATAAATTCTCTGTAAAATAAGATTGACAGCCGAATTGACTGATACTGTTTAGCAATATTATTTAGCAATCAAAAACCCATATGATTCTTTTAGATCTTTTGACTTCAAATTCCGGAATCTTGTAGTAAAAATTGACTGTTTAAATATTTACACGGTATTTATTCAATTCCCTTCCAGGGTATAGAAGACTACATGGGCGACATGGATTTCAAAGTCGCCGGCACAAAGAAAGGCATCACAGCTCTTCAGGCGGATATCAAGCTGACCGGTCTGCCGCTCAAGATCGTCATGGAGTCGATACAAAAGGCGTGTGACGCTAAGAGCAGGATCATTGATATTATGAACCTGTGTATTGATAAGCCTAGGTTTGTACCTAGTTTGTTAAAACGAATACTTTTTGATGTGAAAAACATCTACAGGCCAAAAACAAATGGAAAATTCGTGGCGATCAAACCCGACCCGAACATTACCGACCTGTTGAAGCAGCATAAGACTACATATTGGCCATGATTTACTACAAGCCAGCTGGTCTCGGGGCACGGAGCGCTGGGTTACAATCTCTTGACTCTTCGATTCCAGCATAAGGATTTTCTTTTTGTGAATCCAGTCATTTTGTTTTTATATTGCCTTTTTTAATCATATTACTTGTACAAAATAATTTCGATGTTTCACATCTGCCAGGCGTCTCGCGACGGCTATCTTTTTTTTATTGCCTATATTGTGTCCCGCTGTTGGGCAAAGGCCTCCTCTTTCTCTCCCCAAACCTCTCTGTTCTGTGCAATTTCTGGCCACGTTTGCCCTACGAACGTGATCAGATGGTCACACCACCTTCGCTCCGACCTCGTCGGCGATGTACACCCTCAAGCCTCCAGTATCCATTAATACTAGGGTACCGTTAGGGGTGCGGTGGGGTCTATGCTTTGCGTATTTTTGATGACATGGAGGGTGGGGTCTAGATGGTGATTACGTCAGCAGTAATTATTTACTTTTTTACTCATGGCAACCCACACATTGTCTATGCTTAAAACGAAACGCATGTTCGGGGATTCCCACAAATAATGAATACGTTTAGGTACTCGCTTAGAACCGAGTAGCTAAGCTTATCTTCTTATTTCTAGAATTATACTGCTGCTCATGATTCAATAAAAAAAAACATATGTTTTATCACCTTTCCTTAATGATATGAATATCTAAAAGTATTTACTCACTCTTTCTTTTTTCAATTTTTTTGAAAGTCGAGCAATGCGGAAGACACTAATAAAAAAGCCAGTAGTCACGCTTGTGAACAAAAACCAAGAGATTTTCAAATATTAACCATCATATTCCAGACAAGGCCACAAGGACAACAGGCCAGTGATCGAGGAGCTGGAGGTGGAAGTGCACAAGAGAGCCAAGCTCCTCGGCATGGGCGGAGCTAACTTGAAGAAGTTGTACGTTGAGAATGGAGTACAGGTAAATATTGAATCAGAATCTGATCTTTATTTGCTTTGAATGTAGATACAGGTATAAGATGTTGTACATAAATTAATGAGATCGGCTACAGTCCTTACGGCATGCAAATTATTACGTAAATTAAAAATTAATAAAATCAAAACAATGAAAGTGAAGTCAATTAATGATACATTTTAAATCATAATATATCTAAACGGGTATTTAAGACAATTATTAAATAAAATAAAAAAATAAAATATGAAAAAATGAAAAAAAAAAAATTTTTTTTTAATAAACTTTTTTTTTTTTATAAGTAAATTAATAATATTATAATCAGGTACATGGTCAAATTTGCAATTAAAAATAATCATATGAAAGAGTATAAGAGTACAGTATAAACTCTATATAAGGATATAAGGACACTGAAGGGACTGCGCATTTTATGACGTTATTGAGAGTTGTCGTTAAATGGAGAGAAGAAAAATCTGCATTAGACAAAACTTTTCCGTCAATACACAGTAATTTTCTCTAACTTGTTTGAAAGTTTGTGACCAACTAAGAATATTATAACGTATAGATAATCCATGACTCCTACTAACAACAGTCTACAAGCAAGCAATCCCAATTTGTAAACAAAATAACGGATTTCTTATTAAATTCGGTATGTATGATGCCGATAGTCGAGTTTATTACGGGCTAGGATAATAAAGCGACAAAAGAACGTACACAGCTGGAGATGGTGAGGCCTCTCAGGAGATGGTAGGACGAGCTGGACAGAACGAACGACCAGTGGTCCACATTGGCCCTAAATCGAAAGATTTGAAAGTCAAAAAAATCTAAAAACAAAGCATAAATTTCAAGTAGGCCCACTACAAGCACTTTTGAGTAGTCGAAATAAAGATGAAAATTAAATGTAGCTACAGTCCCAGTCACAAGACATAAAAACTGTGAAAGTACTGCAGTTGGTGAGAGTCAAAATGGCGGGTGTACCATAGCGAATCAAATTATACCAATTACCAAAAAAATGTACCTAAAATATACTATTTAGTACCTAGCTCTAAAAAATCTGTACCTCCTTCAGAACGAAGTTATTTCGAAATGTAAGGTACACCCGCCATATTGACGTCAAGATGGCGGGTGTACTATAATATATTATTATTTAACCTTTACTCATAAAATATAATTACACCAAAAAATTGTACCTATAAAGTACCTCAATTAAAAAAACACATTTGATCAGTTGGATAGTTCTTGAGAAATAAAACCACCGCGTCTTGTATATGTTACAGTCAAAACTGTTAATCGTTCAAAACCACTTTTGACTGGTGTCAGTCAAAATCCTATGACGTTAAAATGCGTTTTCTGCATTAAAAATAGATTGTTTTAAAACGCTTCGGTTGTAATTACCAGTCCTAGAATTACATGATGTTTTTCAAAGTGTCACAAAATACCTAACAACCTAATAAGTTTCTAAGTTAATGTTAGTTATTGTTAACGGCTGGGGACATACAGGTTAAAATAGTTTTTACCGGTCAAAAGTAGTGTTGACCGTAACAGTTTTGACTGTGACATATATATGTAAACACGATAATTATCATGATATATTGATGTAGTTATACAAGGTGCCGCTTTGCATCCTGGTCAAATTCAAGGAAGTATCTATGCTAATGATTCTCGTCCCGAATCAACAGTGAGAGTCAAAACGGCGGGTGTACCATAGCGAATCACATTATATCAATTACCAAAAAAAATTACCTAAAATTGTTGTTTTAGAACGCCTCAGTTGTAGTTAATATTCCTAGAATGAGGTGTTTTAGGGTCAGCTTCCACGAAAAAACGATAGATGGCACTGTGCAAGACTCGTGTAAAAACTTTTTTTTTGGCTCTAAGGAGCTGGTGTTCAATGCCTTTTAAAAATAAAATGGTGTATATGTGTGTGGGAGCTATAATTGTTCTTTTCTTGGTTGCTTGTCAGTAAACGTAAGTGTAAGCCACCCGTATTAAAACAACAATACAAAATACGTAACAACAATAACTATACTGTGGGAGACTGGTGCCTAAGCTAGACGTGAGGTTTGTATTTCAGGACACCAGGTCCCCACCCCTTGGGTAATGCTTACATTTTAATGTTATGTACTGATAAACAATGCGGTAAAAATTAACAAAAAGTATAAGTTTTTCTTTTTTTTTAATTAGAGATAGTAAATAAAGAAAACGAAAATAGTTACAATTATTGGTTTAAGGTATTAGTATGTGTAGTAGTTAAATAGTTTTTCTGTTTCTTCATAATTTAGCTCCCAGAGCCAATCTCTTAGTTTAATTTTGCATTTGATTTTGGAGAGGTTGTAAATTGGGAGCATCCTATTTATCTTATTATAAAGAAAGCGACCAAGGTAGCAAAAGACGCAATGGGAGGAAGTAGCTGATAGCCGGATGTGATGGCGGACTATGGGATCGAATCGTCTACATCTGTGGGAGAGATAGATATAGATACTTCCTTGAATTTGACCAAGATGCAAAACGACACCTTGAATACTTTATCAATATATGATAATAATCGTGTTTACGTATATATGTCAAAGTCAACACTACTTTTGACCGGTCAAAACTATTTTAACAATAACTAACATTAACTTAAAACTTATTAGGTTGTTAGGTTTTTTTGTGACCCTTTAAAACACATCATGTAATTCTGGGACACGTAATTACAACCGAGGCGTTCTAATCTATTTTATTGCAGAAAACGCATTTCAACGTCGGATTTTGACTGACACCAGTAAAAGTGATTTTGACCGATTAACAGTTTTGACTGTAACATATACAAGACGCGGTTATTTTATTTCTCAAGAACTATCCAACTGATCAAGTGTGCTTTTTTAATTGAGGTACTTTTTAGGTACAATTTTTTGGTGTAATTATATTTTATGAGTAAGTTTAAATAATAATATATTATAGTACACCCGCCATCTTGACGTCAATATGGCGGGTGTACCTTACATTTCGAAATAACTTCGTTCTGAAGGAGGTACAGATTTTTTAGAGCTAGGTACTAAATAGTATATTTTAGGTACATTTTTTTGGTAATTAGTATAATTTGATTCGCTATGGTACACCCGCCATTTTGACTCTCACTGCAGTTGCTGCGAGACCATTGCCAGCAATAGTATGATACAGTCTTACAGTAAGACATATATTTCCCAGGTGACCCCCATAGACGATGTAAAGTACAGCGTGTTCGCTCCGTCGCAAGCGGCCATGGACGAGGCGCGCGCCAGGATCGACGGCTGGCTGTCAGCCGACAAAAGGCACGAGCTGGAGTTCGGAGCTATATACAAGGCGAGGGTCGTGGAGGTCAAGGATATGGGTGTACTGGTGACCCTGTTCTCTGGCATGGCGCCCGCTTTAGTGCATAATACGCAGCTGGATCATAGAAAGGTAGGAATTTTATGCTTACGCTGTCCGTCCGTCCGTCTATCTGTCAGCGGGCTGTATCACATGATCCGTAATAGGTAGACAGTTGAAATTTTCACAGAATGTGTATTTCTGTTTCTGTTTTGTCTATAACGACCCGAATGGCGTAGCGGTAGTGAGGCTGCCTTACATTCTAAGGGTCTCGGTTGTAGCAAATGTTTGTGTGATGAGCATGGACATTTGTTTCCAAGTCATGGATATAAAGGATGTAAAACACCTCTTAATGAAGCCGAAAGGCACTTGTTCTCCCCGTCATTGCGATCATTTTTTTGTTCTACACCATACCTGGGAACCTTCTAGTTACGGAGATATTGGGGGTCAAAGTTCCAACTTTTTGACAAGTTTTTTTTTTAATACAAGTTTTTCATGTAAGATTGTAGGATTTTTACTTTAAACACCTCCACGACCCCCGTACGTTTCAATCTATCCATCAGCACAATGTTTTGAGTGCGTTACATTGAGTTCTACCACAAAACATGATTTTGCACCCCAAAAAAAAAAGTTGTTTCCCAGCAATAATTTTTGCGTAAAGTTATTTAGTTTGATGTACAGAATGCTTGGTTGACGGCTTCGTGGTGAGGTATTTTACACCCTGTATGTATAATAAGTATGTATTTACAAACAAAAAGTATCTATGTAGTATATCAACTATCTGGTGTCCACGACACAAGCCTCGTTGCTTAGTGTGGCACTAGATGGCGCTGTGTGTTAATGTCCAGCGATATTTATTTATTTTATTTTTATTTATTTATTTTATAACAAGAAATAAAAATAAATTAGAAATCTAAACGGGCTCGGGGTACTACGATGGTACGGAACCCTTCATGCGCAAGTCCGACTAGCAGTTGGACGGTTTTTCTCTGCTTCGTCGGTCTAGTCTTCGTAAGTGCTATTGCTAAGCAGGACCTTGGGATCAATAGGGTGGATGACAAAAAAAACTAATTAGTCCGTCAGACAGATTTCCAAAAAATATTGGACACTTTTTTTTCTTTTTTCACATTTTTTTTTCTTTTTTCACGTAAACAAAAAATGAAGACGATATAGTGCGTCGAAAAATCGTGTGACGTCACATTTGAGTACATTTTTTAATCAAATGTGACGTCACAAGCCCCCACTCTTGATCTTTGGCACGTTTTATCTTCGTCAATTTTTATTAATAAGATAAAACAAAAAAAACATATACAATATTTTTCGATACTCTAACTACTCTAGTCAGTCATCATCCCTATTACCAATTCGGTTGAACGAGAGATTCCTAACGGAAAAACCCAATATCACTTTGCTGAGTTTTACATTAGGAATTTCTAAGTAGCAGACAAGAGTCTGCTCAGTTCTGATTTATGATTTTAAATCAATCATTTTAGTTTATGAAATATCTTTAAAATTGCTCGAATGTTTTAAAAGGAAATAGTCAAGAGCCAAACCTCGAATTATGACATTTTACTTAACTATTAAGTCGAATCTACAGTTGTCTATTGCACCATTGTCGAAATCGCACTCGGGTGTAAAAAACCTCTTAATGAAGCCGAAAGGCACTTGTTCTCCCTGTCATTGCGATTTTTTTTTGTTCTACACCATACCTGGGAACCTTCTAGTTACGGAGATATTGGGGGTCAAAGTTCCAGCTTTTTGTTTCAAGTTTTTCTTCAAATACAAGTTTTTAATGTAAGATTTTTACTTTAAACACCTCTACGACCCTCGTATTATTCATTGCATCCATCAGCACAATGTTTTGAGTGCGTTACATTGAGTTTTACAACAAAACATGATTTTTCACCCCAAAATAAAAAGTCGTTTCCCAGCAATAATTTTTGTGTAAAGTTACTTAGTTTGATCTACAGAATGCTTGGTTGACGGCTTCGTGATGAGGTTGTTTACACCCTGTATGAAATAGACTTGTTAATATTCACAATATATCCCTAAGCCCATAAATAATGAAAAGGAAATGAAGTATTGTCGTCTTAAGAGGCGACAAACATTGTGCAACACTTCGCTGTAATGAGCTTCGCGCGTATTCTTGTAAAAGCCCACAATCCACAGATTTTCGCGTAGTAATTGTATCTCTAACAGTTCTGATCATGTAGCAAGTCATACCCGACGTCACTTGTATAGAGGGGCCCTTCGCGTTAAGAGCGTCCTCAACAGTGCTAGTCGTTACGGTCGATACTGAAGAGTTTCCAGTTCCGTTCACAGTCTTCGTCACTGTCACCTGCGTTGTGTTCTTCACATGTTGCTCGTGGCGTGTTGTGCTCGGCTTGTCCCAGATAAAGCTCGACATCAGATTGCAGTCGATGCGCGTCTCCTCGTAATCGCCGGGTCCTTTGCTTATATGTAGCTTGCATATCTCTCCCGGTGAGCTAGTGTACGGTCTATCAGAGCTATAATGATGAGATTGACTGTTGCGGCCCAAGTTGTACAGCGCTAGTCCTGTCAGCAAGTTATCGAATTTGCTGCCAGATTTTCGGTACTCGAACACGTAGACGGGGGGGTGTCCTTGATACACAGGGTGGGAGATGGACCCGTAGTTTATCTGCTGCGGTGGTTTGTAGTGGTAATGGACCTCTGTTCTCGGGCTGTACCTATAATGGACCACGTTGGGTTGCTGATGGTATGTCGGCCGCAAATTTTTGTTACCAGACATCCCATTCGAGGCAGGGTATGCGTGTGCGCCGCTTGAACTATATGCTGAATGACCGTTAGACGCGGGATAGTGATGCGAGTAGTGGTGTGAACTGCGTCCGAAGCCTCTACCATGTGCATGGCCTTTCGCCACTGTTGTTGTTACGAGAAACATGAATACTATAAATTTCAACCACGTTATTACCGGTGCCATATTCTGTGTAGGCGCGAAGCGTTTAAATAGAATTAAATAACGAAACTCACGACTGCAGCGACACAAGCTTGAGAAAAATGAGATTACATCAAAATTAAAGTCTGTAATATCCTTTTCATTTTCCTGTTGCCTATTAAAAAAAACCCAGCTTACACGTAACGAATTGTCGTCAATTTGAACTCATGCCCAATTATAACCCGATAAGATAATTAAAACATTCCAGACTGGTACAGAAAGGTCTTCCGGTGAACTTATAAGCATACGGTTTGTAACTTTACGTTTGACACTACCGAAGTATTATATTATCTATATATATATATATTTTATTTTATTTTATTTTATTTTATTATTTTCGGAAAACTTACAGCTAGGAGACCCAATAGTTTAGTTAATAACAATAATATGGCCAATTACAAGTTTTCACAAATAGTTTTATACAATAGTTAAATCAAACAAGAATAACTTAACTAAAAGACAGTGGTAAGGATTAGTACACACAAAAACATTATAGAAAAACCAATAAAGAAAGAAAAAAAAAAAAAAAAAAAAAAATGAACACAAATTGACAATTCAAAGGTTGTCGAAGAAGTGGTTGCAAAGGGTCTTTTTCAATTTAGACACGCTCGTATTAAAGATGTCGATCTCAACCTCCCGGCAAGTCGCATTGTACTCACGGCTCGCCCTAATCATGTACGAGTTTTGTCTATAATTAGTCCTAGTCGTTGGTATGTGCAACAAACGAGATTTACGCAGGAACGAACCAGGTACCCGCAGCCCAATCTTGCTTAGCAACTCAGGGACATCGCTGGATCCGTTTGCAATTTTGATTAGAAATGCCAGGTCTGAGATTTTCCTTCGTTCATGCAAAGGAAGAATATGAAATCTTTTGCACGGTTTAAAATAATTTGGTAAATATATTTTAGAACGAAATTGAATGTACCTTAAGAACTTTCTCTGTATGCCCTCCAATCGACCGATATAGACGTTGTATTTAGGGTTCCAGACTTGAGAGGCATACTCGAGGTGACTACGAACGAATGCGCAATATAGAATCTTGATAGTTTTGATGTTCCTGAACTCTGATGAGACCCTGCAGATAAAACCTAGAGCTTTCGACGCTTTGCTGACAATATTATTTATATGTGTGTCAAAGATAAGCTTCGAATCAAAAGTAACCCCTAGGTCCCTGATTACGCTGACCCTTTCTATTTGGGTATCCATAAGTTTGTAGGAAAAATATAAAGGTTGTGGTTTGCGGGTGAAAGTACACACATAGCATTTGGAGACGTTTAAGTCCAACTTATTTAATTTGCAGTAGTTTTGAAAAGCGTTTAGCTCCGCCTGTAGTAAGAGAGCATCTGCCTGGGTAGTAACCTGTTTCATGATCTTCATGTCGTCTGCATACAACAATATTTTACAGTGCTGAAAGCAGGAAATTACGTCGTTGATGAAAATATTGAACAAGAGCGGCCCCAATAACGATCCCTGGGGAACTCCCGAGGGAATACGCATAACTCTAGACGAGTAACCATTCAGCACCACGGTCTGGCATCTACCCTCAACATATGACATGAACCACCTGTAGAGGTTACCCCTGATACCCATCGATAAAAGTTTACGCATTAAGATAACATGATCTATTCTGTCAAAACATTTACTGTAATCGGTATAAATAACATCGACTTGGGACCGGTGAGACATAGATTCTGACAGGAATTCACTGCAGAGAATCAGATTAGACGTGGTAGACCGACTTCTTAAGAAACCGTGCTGATGTTCGCAAAAACTATGTTGAAGAGCCGAATAGACTTGTTTATGGACTAGTTTCTCCAGTATCTTTGCAAACACGCACAATTTAGAGATCGGTCTATAATTGTCAACAGAGGTTTTAGGTCCTTTTTTGTGTATCGGTGTTATGTATGCCGACTTCCAGATCGTGGGTACCACACCAATGTCGAGTGATCTTTTGAACAGGATTGAGAGCGGGACAGACAGACTCTTGGCGCAGTTCATTATAAATAACGGCGGAATATTGTCTGGTCCAGCGGACTTGTTGACATCAACTTGTTTCAGTAGCCTATGAACTTCATGCTCATTTATTTCAATAGTACTGATATCTGATGTATTCTGCGCCGCACTACTGTGACCCACATCACGAGAAAAACCACTATCACCTGTACTAGTGCTTTCAAGAAAGTTGGACTGAAAATAGTCAGCAAACATATTGCAGATTACGTCACCGTCACCAGAAGACAGCTGCCCAGAGTGTAGTACTGACGGATAAGAGTTGGACTGTTTTTTTGACTTAACGTAACTCCAAAAGGCTCGAGGATTCTTAGATATATCTGTTTCCATTTTTTTCATGTAGTCTTCAAACATTACTTTTTCTAAGTCTTTAGCACGTTGTCGTAGTAAAACAAAACTTTGATAATCAGAAAGGTTTCCATATTTTTTAAATTTAGCATGACAATTAGCCTTTTCTTTAATAATTTTGACCAACGGGCTTTTATACCAAGGCGGATATTTCGATTGGGAAAGCACTGTTTTTTTCGGTATGTAGGTGTTACGCAGTCTATCAATAATGGAATAGAAATATTTAACGGCCTCTTCTAAAGGCCGAAGATTCAAGTCATTCTGCCAATCCACCAGATTAAGTTCGTCATTTATTGCATTATAGTCAGCCAAATTATATAAAAACTTAACATAGGGACGAACTGGAAGACTATGCAATTCAACAAAGTCCGCAGAAACACACAATGCCCCATGATGCGAATCTTCAGGCACCAGTGGATCCCCACAACGTGTGACTACAACCTCATCGTTGGATAGCACCAGATCCAGAATCTTATTGTTCTTATTTAAGTGACAATTATACTGTACAAGGTTACAGATATTGAAATTGTCAATAAAATTAGTTTGCGCATCTCCACACAGCCCAGTAGGATATAAAGAGTGACTGTCGGCAGCCAGCAGCCACGTTATATTGGGTTGATTAAAGTCTCCCAGGATCACATACTTGTCAGCAGAATGCTTAAGGACAATATCCGATAGGTTCTCTGAAAAAATGCCCAACTGGACTGCTAGAGAGTTTCCTAGATTCTGGCGGCAGATGTAAACAACGCAAATGTGCATTTTATACGCAGCTCGCGGTTTTTTTCGCGATAGTGTTAACGTAACCCACAAGTCCTCAGCACTCGAGCACCACTCACTGCGAGAATCCACCACTAGCTCACGTCGAACCGCAATTAAGACACCTCCTCCTAAACCTTGATTAGTATTCGCATAGTCACGGTCCCGTCTCCATATGAGATATCTGTCGTCAAACAGTTCGGAGTCAGATATCCCGTCATTTAGCCATGTCTCAGTCAGGCAAACAACATCAAAACTATTGACACATACATTTCTAAAGAAAAGTTCAGTTTTAGTTCGTAGTCCCCGCACGTTTTGGTAGTAAATACTAAGGGGAGCCATCATAACATACAATAAAAATTATACGCATGATATAAATAGTAAAAATGTAAGGTACATTCAAATCGTCCGAACAAATATTTCCAAAGGTTAGATCGATTTCTATGAGTATGCAAAAAAGCACTTTAACGGCAAGTACATAGGGTACGGTTAGCACAGTGCAAAAGTAGAAAAGATAATTATCAAAAATATAGCCACAAAAAACTCGGTGTTGTTGAATTAACAAGTGAAAAGTATCCTTAGGAGTATTTGAATAGCAAATAAAATTGAAAAATAAAAGTAATGTGGAATGATTCATACCAAGCGATAAGAGAACAAAGGGCCGGTGAGACAGGAATGCGTAGAAAAAACGAGTACATGTGTTTCTTGATCTTATTGAAGCAATGTAAACAAATAACTCGCCAGAGTGTTTAATCGACATCATTAGTTTAAAAACTTATTTAGATCCTGCTCAGACTTGACGTGATATTTTGGGGAAGTTTCATTTTTCCGCAGCATTATTTTGCATCCCCTGACCCAAACATGCTCAAAACCACGTTCTTTAGCTCTGGCTTTGGTCTTATTGAGTAGGATTTTGTTTTCAAATGTTAAATGATCGTTAACATAGATCCTGTTCTCGCCACGCAGTCCCAGGTCACCAGTCTTCAGGGTCTTATGCTTTTTGGCGGCAGCCACAAAATCATTTTTCATGTAGCTGTTGTGCACCGAACAAATTATATTTTTGTTTTGCTTGTCGTTGCGCATTGGCACCCTGGCTATGTAATTGATCTGTTCTCTTGGGATATGACAGTTGATGACATCTCCGATTTTGGCCACTAATGTGAACAGGTTTTCGTCGTTGGTCATAGGTACACATTACATATTACACTATTATCATCCTAGTCACTTTGTCTTTAGGTACCTATCAAGTTGACACAGTCCATCTATCGTTTCATTGGTCTTTCACTATTCATAAACCAAATACATTCTGTACTCGAAAATTTCCTCATGACATTTCCCTCATTTCTCTCTCCGCATCACATACCCATACAATACGAATAATAAATAAAACGCAACACAAAGAGAAGATGCCTTTGATTCTTGATACCACCAGCTGTATGAGCGTAAACGAAGCAAATCTTTGTCTCAATTTAGCCCCTTTTAAAAGTTAGTTTATGTTCACAGATCCAGCATCCCTCAGTTCTCGGCCTAGACGTCGGGTCTGAGATCCAAGTGAAATACTTCGGTCGCGACCCGGTGTCGGGTCAGGTCCGACTGTCCAGGAAAGTGCTGATCTCTCCACCGCCGGGCGTCGTGAAGAAACTCGACAAGAGCTAGGATATACTGTGATAGTTAGGAGCTATTATTAAAAATTGTTGTTTTGTTTAACTGGCGAAATTCCTCTGACCTCATAAAGTTGAAATTGCACTTCAGCTTCAAATATTATTTGAAATTTTCTATAGTACCTACTAGTCATTCTATTAATATTATTCTTTCATTCAACTTTGTACACTAGGAATTTTTCCTGTATCGTGGGCACGTGTACAAACATTTATGTAAACTCACATTACACAATCAGCCAGACCCGGAACAACTATCTGTAGGCATACTTATATTTGTTCCGAAGTCGGAACGGTGTAATAGTACATTACTGCAGCGGCCAGCAACAGAGGCATCACATACGTAAGTCCATCAATGCCTAGTTGTGACCAAGGCTTGTATAGTACTTTTCTCAAATAATGCGAGGAAATTAAAACTTTCGCGTTGAAGAGTTCATTTGTTTTTTTTTCCAATTATTATAAAAATATTTTGCCAATTCGAAATTTAAATAAAACCTTTGATAAGTTACATCCTTGGTTGCCATGTTTCAGAGTAAAAGATCGTTCCATTTTTAAATAACACGACAGATATGAGTTTACTATGATTGTAATTTATTTGGCCGCTAAACACGACAGATATGGATTTTCATACAACTTTTTCCGGCCGCTGGTCGCATGTATCTGGCCAGTACAGCAATTTCAATTTATCTCGAAGAAGGTGGTCAAAATAATGCTCAAATGCCTGGCATGTTTGAGAAAATATCATTTAATCAAAAAGCATCTCATAGTCCTTCAAATCGTGTCTCATAGACGAATCACAAGACGAATTCACCAGGGGTGTCAAAAATTTTCTGGGGTGTAAAATCTAATTTCGAAAAATAACAACGCCATACAGAAAAATAAATTATAAGCAAGGTTTAATTACTATTTTTATAACGAAAAGAGGTCTTATGTAGCGTAATGCTACTACACGTACAAACGATTAGCACATGTCAGTACCTACACCATTCTGAACCCCCTTCATAGAAATTTTATAAGTAATTTAAAAATAAAAAGCTTTTCCATTCAAATCCGTCCGCACGGGGAGATGTATATCCGTGTCTTGTAGTCAAACAACTTATAGCATGTTTCAGGACGAATTGTTTTATTATAATTTAGGAGCAGCGTCTTCTCTCCTCAATCACATTAATAATATTAATTAGTATTACTAAACTGCTATTGCATGAGCTCCTGGGTTCGATTCCCAGGTCGGGCAGTGTTATTTGGGTTTTTCCATCAGGAATTGTCTCAGTAGCAGCCAAGAAGTCTTGATTTGTGCCCAGTTGACGGCAATAGGCTCGCCCCCTATTACATGGGACTTAAAAACATAACTAGCAAAATAAGGGTGTACTATTGGGTATACCTCAGCCTATCCATTCTGGGATTACAGGCGTCATGTTATATGTTAGTATTCAAATTATGTTATGTATTATTTGTATCTTTATGTTTAGTAGAATTACTATGTTGACTGCCAAAAATTGTAAATAAGTAGCAATAAATTAAATTCTAAATGATTTTCTGCTTTTCATTTCTCATTCAAATTACATTGTACGTTCTCGTGTAGTCAGGGAAATAAATCAGTAGAAAACGCCTCATAGGTTGTATAAATAAAACTGAAAACATAATTTCTTTGATTGTATATTGAAAGAAATAACCTGTACATTCTATGAAAATATTGTATCACAAAAGGACGTTTCATCGAAGGCACTACTCGACCCGAGCCGACGAGCCATCGCAATTTACACCCTATCTATACATAGAGACCAGCCCGCCGGCACACACTTACACACTACAACAAAGTGTCAAAAAATAAAGGAATAACATTACTTCTTACACAATAAATGATTAAATACGTAAAAAATATCGATACAAAAAACGTAAACAATTATTATTAACGTGTCAAGTTTCACAATATTTAATACTTGCAGTCTTTGATTTCGTTGTGACTACCAGCATTAAATTAACATTAATTAAATTATTATATTTATTTATTACACATTTTTTCCTTCCAAACTATTTACAAATATTCGATGAAATATAAATATTGTATTTCGATTAGGAATGCTCTGCGCAGAGCGAGGAGAACTAAAGATACCTAACACCCGTGCACATAGAATTAAGGTGGCAACAGGTCAATGTTACAGGATTTACGGTTGCAGTCCATATTCGCAGGCAAGACGATAATGTTTATCACCGAGGCGAAAGAAGAAACAACTATACAAAACCCTTATTATACACATGTGTAAAAAAATAATATTTATAGATTTCTTTTCAGTTTCTTTCCACTCCGCCTTTAAAAACAAACTATCTAACGTCTCTAAATATTTGGCGAGAAAATATCTATCTCCAAGTCTAAATACATCGCCTATAATAGCTATATTTACGTACAAGTGTTAGTATCAAACATGGTTTACATTTTCTTACACTTAAATATTAATTACAACTAAATAATATCGCGGAAAATGGGCTGCAACCCTAAATTATAAAAAAAAATCGTCGAAAAACTCGTTGATTTACAACTAAGTTTCTTTCAAAGGATTACTAAAATCCTGTTAGTGAAAATATAAATCAAAATTAATATTCAAACACGGTAATATTTGAGATCAGTCTGACTAAACCCGATTGCCACCAAATTTTAAAGGCGTGTGCATACTTAAGCCACATTTCATAGTCAAAAAAAAAAAACTTAATTAAAAGGTGTTCGTACATTATGCAAAATACCAAGTACTTTAAAATGGCAATTATTAAGACTTGGCGCGTTTCAGGTACGCTTTTGTAACTTGCGTAGCGTTTCTTTCATTATTCTTTTTTATTGTCGGCACATTGGAGTATACTTAACTGACTTTTGATCATAGTATAGTCAAACTCGTAATTGTGCTTTACCTCATTTGACAAATTATTGAAACTTCACAAGGTCCAAACTGTCTCATAGACAAGTAGACCTTAGGGTAGTAAAGCACTTACAAAGTAGACTTTATATATATGCATGGGACATCTCTTTACTCAAGTTATAAATCATCACATTTTTCCAATACTGAAAGTTAAAAGTCAAACTAACCACACAGACGATAAATTATAAATAAATATAAACGCTAAATAATCTGTTAAGCTAATTCTCCTTCAATAATTTAAATCACATTCAAAATAGCTGCTTTAGTGATCATCTATATCTATAACATCAAGACTTTAACACGACAAAATGTTGCCAGGTCAAATATATTCCAATATCCCGACTTCAACTCCCAAAAACTTGTAACACCTACGTCGGCAAACTTACGATTTAGAGAGGCAACATTTAATGTTAGTTTTATCTAATTCAATGGCAAGATATCATCGAATGATTTAGTATCGAATTAGGACAATTCTTGCTCCATTTTGACTCGATAAAAAATCGAACGTCAAAATAAGTAGCAAAAACTGTCGATAGCCTCATTGTGCCACAAAAAATCTCTTTTATCTAGCAATAAATCGTCGTTTTTGTCATTATCGAAATGCACGTTAACAATGAACATGAGTATTTTAAATTTTCGAGGTTTTGTTAATATTTATATAATTCATTATTTTTTGTTTTAACAAAAAAAAACATGAACTATTGGATGACGATCGAAAAAACCATTTCATGAGCTGACTAAATATAGTCTTTTATAAATAACTGGGATTAGTTACTGATAAATCGAGCTCGTTAACAAAAATCTGTTAAACATATCATTATTCCGGGAGTTATTAACTCTCATTGTAATCAAGGCACTGTATAAGCGCGTAAGGCACTAATTTTTGATTCTTTATAAATATATCTTTTATGTGAACCCTCTTACTCATACATATAATTACTTTTGTCAACATGCTTTTAAATAAATATCTGCAGACATTGCTTTTTAAACTTTAACAAACCATTTCAACCCTTTGTTTAATCATTACAAAACTGATCTACAGTAAATAAGAAAGGTTTCTTAAATATATTTTTGCGACAACCCTCTCATTTAAACATTCAATTAATCAAAATATAGATCAGTTTTTTACCAAACCCCTTTCACCCCTCAAATTGTTTTACAGTAAGTAAGAGGGTGTATAACTGGACTCACTGGCTCAAGCCGAAGATTTTGAGCGCGTTGAACGCGGTGGCTAGAGCCACATCTTCAGGTTTCTGGCCCAGAAAGCCGGCGATCAGCTCCACGATGGCAGGCAGGGCGCACGGCTCGTTGCGTTGAAATGTGCAGTACCGGTTTACGAAGTTCATGGATCTGGAAAGTGAAAAGTAAATTGTATATTTTTTTGTTTTATTAAAAAGTCCTTTCAGGGAAACGGTAATTGACATCGACGCGTACCTTGATTCCATAACTTCAGTATGTACAGTCGTGGCCTTATCCGCCTGATCAGTTTAACATTTTTTCGCATATATCATGCGGAGGCGCCGAGTCACACCCCCTTAAAGTTTAGGCCTATTAGGAAAGCGAAACTTTGGCGCGCAAAATAACAATACCTCTCGTTTGGTGTGCGTCGTCAGTGCGCTCGGCCGATTGGTATCTTTTCATTCATTATTTCTATACAAAGTCAACGGGGCGGGGCTAGCGATCGTTTCTATGTTGTAAGTGCAAGCAAAAATTAGCTTAGTGGTGATCAGGCGGAAGTGTCCTCGATAGTACATCTACATGATTCTAGAAGGTCAGATTCGGTTAGTAAAAAAAACCTGCTGTTCTGCAGTTGTTGACTGTGTGTGCAGTTTTTAAAGACAATTTTTTCTTTTCACAAACGACGAAATGCTTCTAAACTGGGGCGTCTGAAATCATGTGTCATCATGGTGTGTATAGGGTGCCTTAGACCGTGGATGGGTGACCACCCATTACATTTCGAATTTCATCCATGTCTCGGAAAACACGTTATGCCGTTGGTCCCGGATGTCATTTATAGATCATTGACGGTCGTTACAGGTAGCCAGTAGCCGAAAGTCTGACATCCAGTCTTAGCAATGGGTTATCGTATTACCCAGTACTAACTGGGTTGTGGAGGACAGAGAGGCAGTCGCTCCATGTAAGATACTGATATTCAGCTGAATCCGGTTAGACTGGAAGCCGACCACAGCATAGACGGGAAAAGGCTAGACAGATAATGATATGGTGACAGATGAGATTTGTCCAGGAGGACAAACTAGTATTTATGACCTGCACAGTTTACTAAGGTTCGAATTCAAGGTACTCCATTACGCCACTTGGATTAAAACCGCCATAAAGGTACACTTTGGAGCTATCATAAAAATCTACTAACACAGCAACTCAGACGTTATATCAACAAAACATTAAAAAAAAAAAAAAAATTTTTATTCCAAAAACATTACATTAATTTTGGTTAAACCCACATCGCTTAATCTTTATTTTGAAATATTATGTGCGAGTGAGACGTCTCGCTTAATAACATTTAATATAAACACATTACATGTTATTAAAATTCATGATTAAATTTTCTTTTTTTTTGCACGTCATGGTATGACCGGATATGATGAAACTACTATTTACTATATCACCCTAAATGTACCATATTCTAGCAAATAAATATTTTTTAATTTGATTTTGAAAAATCTGGAGGAACTTTGTATTGATCCACTGTAAGGTAATATTTTATTAGCCGTTTTATTTACAAAGTTGTCTTTGATTTTAATTTATTAGTTAGTTGCTTAGGGAGTTTATTCAACAAGTTAGGTAACAAGTACCTCCAGGTCCTTCTTCCATATTCATTGTTACATTTCGGCAGATTATATAATGGTAGGTATTCTAAACATCTCAACATAAAACGGCACGTTGCCCGATAAAATTGTTATGTTATTTAAATTCTGTTATCAATCGCAGAAGCTGGTAGGTAGGTAATCTAATCATTAACAGACATGGCCCAATAAACCCGCGTCTAGCGCCGTGCCATAATAATATCATTCGGTAGCTTTATCTAGATAACTTTAAGGTCTATTCTTATCACAATTTTATTGTATTTTGTCGTTATTTTTCAATAAGTTATAGAAGTAAGCGTTACTTTGCGGAAATCCATAACATTAAATGTTACGCAACATTTTTATTTTTTAACAACACCTGATCCTGACGAAGCCCCATGGAGGGGCGAACGTTCTCGTGGTTTAATTTCCGCACATAACGGGAGCGAAACTGCGACCAAAAGCTAGTATTTGATCATCATCTGCCTCATCTGCCTAGCCTTTTCCCAAGTTTTATTAGGGTCGGCTCCCAGTCTAACCGGATGCCGCTGAATACCAGTATTTGACATGGAGCGACTGCCTATCTGACCTCCACAACCCAGTTAGTATTGGGTAATACGATACCCCTTGGTAAGACTGGTTGTCAGACTTTTTGGGCCATTGACTACCTGTAACGACTGTCAAAGATCACAAACGACAGCCGGGACCAACAGCTTAACGTGCTTTCCGAGGCACGGAGGAAACTCGGTATGTAATGCTAAACGCTAGTATATGATATTGTTATGGATTTCATAATCTTCGTTTAGAATTTAAAAACAGTCAACCGAAATACTAATCGTGCGTCGATTTTTATTGCATGTACGACTTAGTCACGCCAATTTCATGGTACAATATAAAACGATAAAATTTTTGCCTACTTTACTCTACACATGTTATTGTAAAAATATTACTTCCATCGTATTTAGTTTGTCAATAATTTCAAGGGTTTTCAATTTTGCGTCAAAATAGGTCCAGCCGTTTTGGAGATTAGCCGGAACAAACAGACAGACAGACAAAAATAAATGTTTTTTTGTTATTTCAGTAAATACTTTCACATGCATTCAATTATTTTGATATTACAGACACTTAATTTTATATATTTGTATAAATCTCACCTTTCAGTCAAAGAATCCTTGACATGCAAAGGCAGCTTCGAAGCCCTCATATTCGGGTACATGAAAGGCGAATCAGTTTCCACCAGCAACTTATCTAGCGGTATCAAATTTTCGGATAAGAGCCTCCTAATTCCACCATCAGACTTATCCTTACAGATATACCCCGTGATGCCTAAGTAGAATCCTTTTTCGATATACTTAAGGCCTTGTTCCACCGAGCCGGTAAATGAGTGGATTACAACTGCCGGCAGGCGACTAGCAAATTCGTCTAGAATTTTTATTAAGTCGTCTTGAGCTTCTTTTTCGTGTACGAATAGGGGCTTCCTTAATTCGCATGCCATTTCGACCTGTAACAAATAGAAAGTTTGTGTTAATTTATTATTTAAATTTAACATAACATCATGACTGTAATCGAGAGGTAGAGGCGTACCTAATAGTACACCCATATGTTTAAGTCTCATGTAATAGGGGGCGAGCCTATTGCCGTCAATCGGTCAAAACTCCAGACTCCGTGGCTGCTAGTAAGAAATTAAGAAAAACCAATAACTCTTTTGCCCGGACCTGGGAATCAAACCCAGGTCCTCGTACTCAGCAGTTGTGCTTAGGGTTGCTACCTTTTTTTAAGACGAATAAAGTATTTTTTCATAAAGTACACAGCATAAAAAAAGAGTATTTATTATTATTTTTCATTATTTTTCCGTAAAAACGTATTTTTTGTTGTTCTTTGCGACATTTAACAAATATAAAATTTGTCTTTCTTGAAGATATTTACAGCCTCTTTGCAATCAAGAAATCAAAAACCAATTTATTTAGTCTCATAAGTACTCATAACCAGTAACGAGCCAGTAACAATCAGTTTTACGTAAATACATAGAGTATTTTAGCGTACTTTATTGGTCTCGTAGATTATAAAGTACGTCTACATGAAAAAGAGGACAATACTCTATTTTAGAGTACGAATGGCAACCCTAGCTATGGCTAGTTGTGCTTGCGACCACAGAACCAACGAGGAAAATAAATGCACTGTTAATTTTTTTTTTTTTTTTTGAGTTTTATGTCTGTCAAAAAATCTTCCCTATTCTTGCCTATATGGAAACAATAATTATAAGATCTACATATTAGTCACAGATCTATTATTCAAGAAGCTCGAGTGATCCGACATATTTCAATAGTGACGTTGAGACAAAACAGATGAATCAGCTTCTTATCAAACCACAGCTTCCCACAGTCAGTAGATGACAGTGTCTCACGCATTAATACAAGTACCAGTAGTAAGTCATAGTATGTACACAAACTTACTGTAATACAACATTCAAAACTGTTTCAGTCTTTAAATTCGAAAACAATAATTGTCATAAGATTCAGGTTTATACAGAAAGGCTAGTTTACACCATCAATAAATTGCAAATCTATTTAGTCCGTCAGGTAAAGTATTGGCAAATAATGGACACGTATTTTTTGTTTTTGTAAATCATAGAATATTGATTGACAAAGATAAAACGCATCAAAACTCGGGAGCGGGGGCTCGTGACATCACAAGCACAACGCACTCAAAATTATTATAGCACGGGGCGTGACGTATTGAGACTTTTAAAAGCGTCGTATCTTCGTCAATTTTGGTTTACGTAACAAAAGAAAAAATACGTGTCAAATATTTTTTGATAATCTAACTGACGGACTAATCAGATTTTTTCAGGACACTAGCCTACTGGAGACACGTGAAGGAAAACATCGTGTGGAAACTTTAAAACTTTTCCCATTAATTTCTCGTGTATCGTGGGTGAGTTAACAAACATTTAAACTCACATACACAAACAGCCAGACCCGGAACAACTACCTGTAGGCCATACAAATATTTGTTCCGTACGGGGATCGAAACCGCAAGACACCCAGCGCAGCAGCCAGTCAAAACTGGCATGTCCAAGAACCGAAAATTCGAAGACATGTAACATATTTAAACTCGCACTGGGGCCCGCATGGTGGATTACAGCCCACTCCCTCTCATAGAGAGGAGATCTGTGTCCCAGCAGTGGGAATAGTCTGATTACTTCGAACTTGTTTCCATCTACGGTACAAAGTTTTTAATTAGAACTGTATTTTCATCACAGTTACTCGTTAGACTAGACTGTGGTGTTGTTGAACTAGGTGAATGTTGGGCATGCTGGTCTAAGGATGTCTGCTTTAAACTTCAGGTAGGTTTATTTTTTAAGCGATTTTACTAGCACTTCGCCCGCCAGAATGGAGATAGTTGGGCTAAAATGCATGATGACACATTATTTATAGCCTATATCACCCACGAATAACGTAGCTTTCTGGCAGTGACATATTTTTTAGAATTGGATCATTACTTTCAGACATTACCCCTACATACAAAGTTACAAACAAAATCATTAAGTATAATAAAAGTATAGAAAACTGGCCCGATAAAATAACGTAAAAAGAAAAACGTTTTATAATTCCAACCGTCTTGGTTTAAAACTTTCATTACAGAGATAACGTCATATTTTACACGTTTACGCTTGTCTACATCACTAAAAAGTTGAATCAGATAAATATTATTTATCGGCAATATAATGCATGTGCACGAACTAAAATGATCACTATCTACATTTTCATATGCGCACATAAAACAAGAAAGTGACGCTGTCAGTTATATGTAGGTATTTGCAAAATAATGAAATTCAGTTCCATTAAAGCCACCAAAGCCAAACCCAAAGGCCAAATACCCAAAGGTTGACTGGTAGAGAATGCCTTGTGGCATTAAGTCCGCCTATGTACCACTATTGTACATGAAGTTTAAATAAATAAATAAATAAATAAAGCTGTATTGAACAAAGATTAAATCTTTGTTAAATAATAATAATAATATTATACTATTTTAGGCCTGTTTGTTTAGCTACCTTCCGATAAATCATATTCTAGGTCTTCAGGCTGGAAGGTACACCGACACACAAGCTGTTTGTGCATCGGTGCCCTGTATAAAGGGTGTAAAACACCTCTTAACGAAGCCGAAAGGCACTTGTGGAGAACAATCCGTCATTGCGATCATTTTTTTGTTCTACACCATACCTGGGAACCTTCTAGTTACGGAGATATTGGGGTCAAAGTTCCAACTTTTTGACTAGTTTTTTTTTTAATACAAGTTTTTAAAGTAAGATTTTTACTTTCAACGCCTCCACGACCCTCGTACTATTCAATCCATCCATCAGCACAATATTTTGAGTGCGTTACATTGAGTTCTACCACAAAACATGATTTTTCACCCCAAAAACAAAAGTTGTTTCCCAGCAAAAATTTTTGCGTAAAGTTACTTAGTTTGATGTACAGAATGTTTGGTTGACGGCCTCGTGATGAGGTCTTTAACACCCTGTATGTATAAGTTCGATAGTGTATGCATAAGTAATACAATAAACTTAATATCATCACGCCTATAATCCCCGCAGGGTTAGGCAGAGGTGTGTACCTACTAATACTCATTAATTTAAACACCCACATTTCGCCAGTTATGTTTAAGTCCCATGTAATAGGGGGCAAGCTTATGCCATTAACCACAAATCTAGACTCTGTGGCTGCTACTGAGAAATTCCTAATGGAAAAACTTAATAACTCTTTGCCCGACCTGGGAATCGAAGCCAAGACCTTGCGACCACCAACACCGACGAGGCAGTAAAATAAATAAAGAAGATATTGATATAATCCTAAATCCCCACAAATAAACACCACCACAAAAATGTCTTCCTCTACTTTTTTACAAAATGTTAAAACCATTAATTTCTCAGGTTGATCGCCATCTTAATCTTTATGGGCGTGAGTCGTTCGCGTCTGGACCATACTAAATATAGTTGGACATTAGTTAAAGCGTCCTTTGATCACGCGAGATTGAGCCGATGTTTCCGTCGTTGTAACAGTTTAAGAGTTATTAGGAAGAATTTTATTTTGGAAATGTTTAATTTGTTTTAGGAATTTAGATGTTTAGTAGAATATTTATATGATTGGACAAGCTATTTGCCTGATAGTATTTCCTGTCTTCAAAAATTATAATCTTCCATACAATGTTTCATCCCCTATATTTAGAGCCTTTAGTAAGTGCACGTAAGGGAGTTCCGTTAAGCCGAGCTCGTCTTGGGTGGTCTGTGGATGGGTGACCACCCATTACATACAGAGTTCCTCCGTGCCTCGGACACCACGTTAAGCCGTTGTCCTGGCTGTCATTTGTCAGTCTTTACACTCGTTACAGATAGTCAGTGGCCCGAAAATCTGACAACCAGTCTTACCAAGGGGTATCGTATTGAACAGTACTAACTGGATTGTGGAGGTCTGATAGGCAGTCGCTAGATGTAAAATACTGGTACACCGCTGCATCCGGTAAGACTGGAAGGCGACCTCAACATATTTGGGAAAAGGCTGGGCAGATCATAATTATTGATTCGATAAACTTAAATTACAAACAAGAGCTAACTAAACATACTAACATGATAAATTACAAACAAGAGCTAACTAAACATACTAACATGATAAATTACAAACAAGAGCTAACTAAACATACTAACATGATAAATTACAAACAAGAGCTAACTAAACATACTAACATGATAAATTACAAACAAGAGCTAACTAAACATACTAACATGATAAATCTGTGATCATAATCTTGTGTACAAACACTATTCCTACAAAATGTTGTTATGTGCAAACAACCATTCTTAAATTCAGTAGTCATTCAATATTTACATACTTTACCTATCTGAATGATTAGTAAATAATAATTTATCATTGTTATCTCTATGGTTCATTGTCGTGTGTGCACGTGTTTATTTATACATAAACACATTCTTCTTTCTAATCTAACAAACGTTATACTATCGTTCATTCGTAATTTCGTAGAGGTGAACATATGCGTTTTCTGTTAGTCTTTCATCACTGCGATCTCCAATCCGCCTGCCAAGCGTGGAGATTACGGCAAATTCCTCCCATCATGGGAGAGGCTTATGTCCAGCAGTGGACGTTATGGGCTGTTGTAGTAGTAGTGTGTGTTGTAGAACATATGCGATCGATATTAACAATAGGAATGGCCTTGGCACGACTAAGGTCACTTTAATTAATCCCATAGAAAATAAAAACTATTAAAAGCGATACTTATGTCAGAATCTAATATACATACAAATAAATATGTGTGACGAAATACCCTTTTGGTCAACTGCTTTTCGAGGTTCAGAGGGGACTCAGTGTGTTTGGGATAGTTACCCACCCAAGAGCCAGCCCCGGCAAGCGTTGCTTAATCTTGAGTATCTTCCTATTCGACTGTTATTATTTCAGATGAATGCATTTCTCATTCTTTAGCAGCAGCAAAAGCAAGCAATGTTAGCCTAATGATGTGACAGCCGGACTGCCAAATCATAGGTCTCGAGTTCACCTCTGATTTTTCGGATTCATGTGCGTAATGTGAAATGTTTCGGTGAAGAAAAACATCGTGACTAAACCAGCAAGCCTGAGAGATATTTCTTGACGGCATGTAAAGCCAAGTCAGAGACCCAGGGAAGGCGTAAAAACTCTGACACCAGCCTGCGTAGCATGGCCGCCGTGGAAACGGGTTTTGTCGACTAACAATCGACAAAATGACAGATTTTCGAAAGACTTCTATCGTCATAAGCATGGCGATGTTTGACATGTGGAAAAGAAAGGTTTCTATTCTTTAGCGACAAAAGTGTACAACGTCGAGCATGGCGACAATTTTTTGTCTACTTTTGACACTGGTTGTAGGAATCGTTTCTTGTCAACAAATGTCAAAAAGTCTTCAGACCTAGACAAGATTATTTTTATAAATATAATTCGTGTTTGCAAGCCTTTTTAATTTTAAAAACACGTTGGGGTCCTACCGTCGCCATCTCCTCAGTTTTTATGCCAAAAGAAACGATATATGTTGATATATGATAATGTTTCGATATCCCGGAAAACGAGTTCCTTGATGATAATGCCATCTAGCAGATTTCGGCCACAGCGACTGCATTCGATGGCTTTCTAGGGTGGTGGTTGTCGTTGTTGTTGTTGTGGTGGTTGTCGTTGTTGTTGTTGTGGTGGTTGTCGTTGTTGTTGTTTTGGTGGTTGTCGTTGTTGTTTTGGTGGTTGTCGTTGTTGTTTTGGTGGTTGTCGTTGTTGTTGTTGTTGTGGTGGTTGTCGTTGTTGTTGTTTTGGTGGTTGTCGTTGTTGTTGTTGTTGGGGTGGTTGTCGTTGTTGTCGTTGTTGTTGTTGTGGTGGTTGTTGGCCTTTCAATAAAAGTAATGGCAATCACACGATGCGTCCTATGATAGCTGTAATTCTCTAGAGGGCGCATCTTTTTCCTTTCAAATAAATTGTAACGTCATCGTCCACGTTGCCTGATATTAACCACCGCCCGTGTAACATTATTTTTGAGTAAACAACAAAAACTTAGCAAGAAACTATTTTCTTACCAACTGAACATTGATGAATATTTTAAGATACAAATCATGAGATTGTTAAAGATGATATGAGATTACAGGGAAGCAAGAAATCTTGTGATATCTTTTATGGTGATGAACATAAAATCAACAAACAATCTAAAATAAAACAATTATATTATTTCTAGATCGCAGATGCTGAGAGCAAAATCCTCAATGTGTCTAGTTACTTCTCCGTTGCTATGGAAAGACATTCTATGTCTTTGTCTTCGTACAAACTCGAATCGATGGGTCGTCGCATGCTCGGGCATGTCAAGACTTTAAGACATGTCAAGTTGTATAGAAAAGAGTTTTGTCGAGTCTTGTAGAGTACAGACAGAATTGCCATGCTACGCGGGCAGGTTAGGCAGACACGAAAAAGAAAAGATGATTCTTCAACATTTTTACCTCAAGGCTGATGACCTCAATATTCACGTCATGTTCTGGTTACAAATGTGCAAAGAGCAATTGTCTGCTACTTATCAATACAAACACTCATTAACACTAACAAACTTTAATTAGTGAGGAATGTGCATTCACGAAAACAACATTTTAAAATGGATGATGTTGCAACGCGGTTATTTATTTTTGTTTTTAGAAAAGATTGTTCCGTTCCTGCATACCTAAGGTAAAGTCTATTCAAATCCATATATTTGTTTTCGCACTTAAATGAGTGTCAACTCACTCAACTTACATGTGTAAATTATAAATACCTTGATTTCGGAATTAGTATGAAAAACTCACATAAATGATAGAAGTTGTAGCTCACACGAAACTTTGTATCATTTTCCCGAAAACCTTTTTGATGTGATTTTTACCATTGTTCATTTCTTCCGAAAAAAAAACTTGGATTTAGTACTTACAGAAATCTCAATATATTGACTAGGGCATGGGGAACCAGGTTTCACTCCCATAGTAAACCGGTTTTTCCCGGGTTTTACTATGAAACCGAAACTGGGTTTCGCATGCCCTAGTTTTGACATGTCGCCCGTTCAAAGCGCGGACGGGTCGCCACTCAATAATACATGCGATATTGATTGCGAGAGTATTGCACAATTACAGTACCAATTTACGTGTAAACATAATTGCTGGAATAGGAAAAAAAAAACAAATTGACATCGTCGCTGACACGCTGGCGTGTTAATCACCAAATGATGCCATGTTTTGTTTAGCTGTAATTACTAGTGAATAATACGATAGTGATCAATTAAAGTTTGTGAACAACATAGCATAGACAATGATGAATGACAGAAAATATCATGAAATTGTCTCGTTTCTGTTTGGACATTATTAAAAACGATATTGCCTTAAGAATCATGAGCAAAAAAATACCCAGGCAATATGGGTCATTGTACATTCATTTCCATGAACAAAAACCTCCATTAAGGATGAAACTGTTAGGAGAAATGATGAGCAAGGTGCAGTCCCGAAGACAACCGCAATGTCAGGCCGCAGCAAAATTCCTATAAAAATCCACGTTTCCGTAGACGGAGGCATAGTTCCTTACCATGTATGACAAGTAAAGTAAAATCTTTTCAAATAAGCTGCCTTGATTATTAACTAAGTAATATATTACTTCAAGACAGACAATAGTAGAACGAAAAAACTAGAAATATCGATTACAAGACTAGTTCTAGACTCGGCTAGTTTTCAAGAAAAGGTCCCTGAAATGATATCGATTACAAGATTAGTTCTAGACTTGGCGAGTTTTCAAGAAAAGATCCCTGAAATGATATCGATTACAAGATTAGTTCTAGACTCGGCTAGTTTTCAAGAAAAGGTCCCTGAAATGATATCGGTTACAAGATTATTTCTAGACTCGGCTAGTTTTCAAGAAAAGATCCCTGAAATGATATCGATTACAAGATTAGTTCTAGACTCGGCTAGTTTTCAAGAAAAGATCCCTGAAATGATATCGATTACAAGATTAGTTCTAGACTCGGCTAGTTTTCAAGAAAAGGTCCCTGAAATGATATCGGTTACAAGATTATTTCTAGACTTGGCGAGTTTTCAAGAAAAGATCCCTGAAATGATATCGATTACAAGATTAGTTCTAGACTCGGCTAGTTTTCAAGAAAAGGTCCCTGAAATGATATCGATTACAAGATTAGTTCTAGACTTGGCTAGTTTTCAAAAACAGGTCCATGAAATATCGCGTAATCCACTTCAATAAAATAAACAATGCGTGAATGTGTTACAACAACTTCCGATACCTTAATACGCATTATCTTGGTCTGTGACACATTCGAGAAGTGATAACACGATCAATGGAGGTCTTCCACTACTGACTACTGAGTACATGAAATAACCCAAGGTGACTTGTTTACCTATCTGTCTGTGGAATAATAATCTATAATATATACACGCTTGTATTTCTTAAAGGCAATTGACAGAAGGGTATCGATTGGAAAGGCCTTCGTTCAGTAGTGGACTGCTGAAGACATGATGATGAACACAAATCTAGACTAAGCATTTTAGCTCTGAAATTCCAGATATACCTACCACCTATCGTCATTGTGATATACAAATAAACGTAAAGCGTGAGTTTTAAGGTTCCGTCGTTTAAGTTGTCTAAACTTATCCCGGGCAGCGAGCACACGTACGCTTTTTTGTTTTTTTTTTCGGTTTGCATATCATCAAATGACTTCTCCCGCTCTGGCCGGAGCAGGAGGGAGTGTCAGACTTTTACTGACTAAAACCCATTCATGTTCGATCGCCCTTTGTGTTCCGGGGCCACGGTATCTCTTTCGAACAGTCCCGCAACCCCGGCAGGAATCGGTCCTTACGGACCCCTTCCTTTTTGCCGACTCTCTTTGGGGCGCGCGTGGAACACGAACGCGCCGTCGACACGGCCTGTCGCCATGAGACGGACGCACGGCGAGCTAGCCCATAGCCCACCGTCCACAGGCCCGCGCCTACGGTGGCCGGAGGCCACGTGGTGGCCCCCGACGCCCGGGGCGTCTCCCGCGGCGGCCAGGACGCTGTGAGGTTCTCTCCCTCTCACGTTCCGCCACCTCCTTCTCTAGCATTACTGCTTCGCAGAAGGAGGTGACGGCGTCCCATTCCGTCTCGCTCTGGACCATGGCTTGCACCAGGGCCGGACGCGAGAGGTCGCCGCCGCCAATCGCCGCTTCGAGGACACGGCGGTGCTCCGCCCACGCGGGGCACACCTCCACCTTGTGCTCCACCGTGTCCTCCGGTCGATCCTCGCAGTGGAAACACCCGGGCATTTCCTCCCGCCCGATTCGGTGCAGGTTATAATTTACTCACGAGCACCAACCATATACAGTCAAACACCTAAATCACATAACATCACGCCGATAATCCCCGAAGAGTGAGGCAGAGGTGAATCTAATAGTACATCCACATTTCGCCAATCGCCAGTTATGTTTAAGTCCCATATAATAGGAAACAAGCCTATTGCCATCAACTTGCGCAAATACAGACTCCGAAAAACCTAAATATTCATCAAATTAACAGGAACACACGATAAAAACGTTCCGACGATTTAAAACAGGTCATGACTGCACGCATGACTCAGAACTTGAGCGTTGCAAAATGGGACCAGCCACTCGAATTAGAACAGTGCCAACGTATGTAGGAGAAGATAAAAGTGTTAGTGTTTTGTTTTGTAAGGTCAACGTCAAGGGCGAATATTGAGGAAGGTCAGATACTTTGAAATGGCATCTAGTGGAGATAGTTTAATGTCGTTACAGGTAGTCAGTGGTCCAAAAAGTCTGACAACTAGTCTTACCAAGGGGTATGGTATTACCCAGTACTATCTGGGTTGTGGAGGTCAGATCGGCAGCAACTCCATCCGGTTGGACTGGAAACCGACCCCAACATAGTTGAGAAACGGCTAGGCAGATGATAATGGAGATAGTTAAATGTATGCAGTAGATATATCTAATGTATCCTGCACCCCTAGCCAAGTTACAAACGTTTCGTATCGATTCTCTTTCTACAATCGTAAACGCCTCGGCGTAAGCGATTGTAGAAAGCGCTAAATTGGTAGCCAAGTTGACACGACTGAGTCGATCGCTCGTTTTCTAATGTCTATAGAAAAAACCTACACTTTAGTCTATGGTGAGCGTTCCTACCAAAGAGTTTAGCGATCAACATTGTAGAAACGATAACATTCTATTCTATCATTTTGAACGATGTAAACTTGTCTACGAATTTTCTATTCGTTTGTGTTGATCACGTGATTTAACGTTGAGATGATGTCATTCCCATTCATTTGAATAGTTTTCTACTAGCGTTAACGATTGTAGATTGTCAACTTGGCTAGGGGTGCTGGTCGGATAGTCCTGCTACCAACTTGATCAATCAGGTAGCATGAGATATTACATGTTATAACATACAAGGAACTTGTTCCCGTTTCTATCTTGTGCATATATTTTCACAAGAATAACTCTTAGTCAAAATACGTGCCAGTAATGTCTATAAATCACGGCCTAAGGCCAAGGATTTTGGAGCTTCAGTCAGTAATTTGAAGGTTTATAATTATGTACAAAAGTTACGGGAAACGTTGAGTAGTAGAAGTAATGAAGGGAGTTGCTTTTCAAAATTTTTGTGTAGCTTGAGTGGTTGAAACAATATACTTACTGCTTTTTGAAATTGACTTCCAGTCTAACTGGATGTAACTGATAAACTGAATACAAGTGTTCTACATGAAGCGACCTTCACAACCCAGACCACCCACCCAACTCAGTTATACCCAGTTATACCCACACATACAGAATCCACCACACAGTCATTTTATACTTTTCAAATTTAACTTTGAAATGTAAGTTGTTTTTTTTTTTTTTTTCAACTTTTATTATATTAACTTAGTATAACAGTGCATAATAATATACTCTTTCAATAATATCAGCTTACCAGCTCTCAATTTCCGTAAGGTTTATTATAGTGTCCAAGTGGCAGTAGAACACTGATTCCTAAGTCACAGGTTTTCTTAGTTTAGGAGTCAGGGTTTCAGCTTTTGTACGCCTTACCTATTGTGAACTTTAGCTAGATATTAAGCATATTGTAAGGATTTGTATCAATAAAGTAATTATTATTATTATAGTTAGCTAAACCAGTTAGTACTGGGTAATACGATACCTCTTGGTAAGACTGGTTATCAATTTCATGCTTCCGACTACCCGTTACGACTGTCAGAGATCTACGGATGACAGGTTAAACAATAAAATTTCAACAGCAGTACCACATTATACTACTGCAAGATTCCTACACAGTAATACAATAATGCGTAGGCTCATGCACTGAACAAATTTAACCCGAGCGGATCAATGGCAATAATGAAACATTCGCAAGTCATGTTTAAATGAAAATTAGCGTGCAATTGTGATGAGCGTTGATCATTTAACACTAATTACGAGGTGGTAATTCTATGTTCTGTGTAATGCGTATGTTTACACGAAATGATAGCTGTTTCTTGTCAATTACATGTCAGCGGATTTACTCGGAGAGACATACACGCGAACGGTTGTATTGCCAGATAAAGTACTTGAAAAAAATGTGGTGCTGGTTTTATATAGTCCGGGTGTTCGGAATTTGCGGTTCTGTCTGTCGTGGTCCGAAGTTACTATTGGTTTGGTTTGGTTCTGAGAATTGTTTTCAAATATGCCCAGTGGCGTGCAGCGGTATTCCACGAAGGGTAGGCCACGAAATAATGATAGCAAAAAAAATTTCGTCTGCGCCATCTTGATTTTCGAAAACGACACCCATGAAGAAAAAACTGAAAATTTTCGTCGGCGCCATTTTGGATATTTATTTTGACCTCATTTTCATTATCAGCGACCCCAAAAACCACGATAATGACACCCATGAAGAAAAAACTGAAAATTTTCGTCGGCGCCATTTTGGATTTTCATTTTGACCTCATTTTCATTATCAGCGACCCCAAAAACCTCGAAAACGACACCCATGAAGAAAAAACTGAAAATTTTCATCGGCGCCATCTTGGATTTTCATTTTGACCTCATTTTCATCATCAGCGACCACAAAAACCACGAAAATGACACCCATGAAAAAAAAACTGAAAATTTTCTTCGGCGCCATCTTGGATTTTCATTTTGACCTCATTTTCATTATAACCAACTCAAAAACCACGAAAACGACACCCATGAAGGAAAATATAATATCAATAATATTATTAATTATAATAATAATAATACGCGCCAATAACCCCCAGGAATCATTATTTTAATCAACATACACCCAGCACTGCAAATTGCAAAAAACCTAAGGAAATTTAAATTACGCGGGCTAAAGAACATTCACCTTGAATCCTGGCCTTGTGTTGTAGCAGCCAATCATAGCCCAGCTACACTCGCAGGAGTTACCGCCCAAAAATGGCTGCAATCTATACATGTGTGCAGTTCATACACACGAAAATATGCACCAATTTGCCGCTGTGTGCGTAAATTTATCAATGGGTTGAAGGCCAGCAGACTATTTGCCTATAAGATGCGTCCGGCGGGTGAGCGTCGAGCTTCGTAGCAACTTCCAGTACAGTGTTGGTTACGTAACACGGGCGCGAAAAATTGCTCTAAGTATTCGAACAGGAGTTTGAACTTTTTTTAATATTTTGTACAAAGTGTTATTTTATTACATAGTTCATTAGTTATAATAATTGCCCCAGTTGGTAGGGTAGGCTTTGTCTAATTGCCTCTTCGTAGCGCACGCCCATGAATATGCCTTGCCTTCTTCTCAAGGGTGAAGGCAGGAACTAGGGAACGCCTAATGTTGCGATCTCTTTTGGCGTCTTCCATGTTTATATAGAACAGTGGTTCCCAACCTATGGTCCGCGGACCACGGGCCTCAAAATATGGTCCGCGAAAGGTTAAAATATTATTCGTACTTATTAACTTGCACAGAAGATGTCAGGTCCTTAGTAACCTTAGTCGAACCTATCAGAGCTAAATTTTTTTGAAAATCTACCAACTTATACCTATTTCCGTATGATTGCTAAATTTTTCGAGCTCTCTTGACACTTCTATCGCTTTTGTATCCTTATCCTTATGAAAATAGTTTATTATCCAGTGGCCAAACTAGTTAACATATTCTTGCTAGTGAGCCCCAAACAGACAGTATGTATCTCGCAAATGTCCTTTACAATCGACCCCACCCTTTTTTCTCGTGAGGTCAAACTCAAACTCAAAGCATTTATTTCAATTAGACCATTACGGCACTTTTGAATGTCAAAAATACAAAAAAGAAAATCAAAGCTACAGTCCCAGTCACAAGGCATAATAACTTGAGAAAGTACTGTAGTTGCCCATTCCCTAGCGTAGATCTCTATGGAGAAGAACGGGCTAGAAACTCCATGGACACTCTTTTAAAATCTAAATATTGTTACAAAATCTTGGTTACATCTTTAATTTTGAGATTATACATATGTGAGAACGATGTAGAAAGACGTGCAAACTAAGAGCGTCCAGAGTAAAAGATTAGATCAACAGTTTACGAATAAAGTAATTAAAATGAACCTTGGCAGCTAAGAGATGACCAATCCCAACTGACAGCGCCCGTTCACAAACATGACGCATGTACCGGCGCCATTCAACTCAACCATATTGAAGGGAACTAAATGACCCGACACACCCGCCACCATCAGCGAGACATTTAAGTGAGCATGACATTCTCTCAGCCACCAAGGCATATTCAAGTCAATGAAATCCTACAGTACCTATCCTATAAGTACTTTTGAAAAAGGGCCCCCACTGCTAACATGAGCCTCTGTACAATAACATACTAATCGAGTTATTTACAAGGCAGATGTGAGTGGAAACGCCGGTAGGGGCCGCCCTAGTAGGACATACTCTGACCCTGAAAGGTCAGGTGCGTATTACTGGCAATCGCCGTGCGTATAGGGAACGTGGACGACAAAGAAGATGTATGTAGGTACGTAGCAGGTAGCGTTCTGTAGTTTCTGCCGAACCCCCAGGGCAGAAGGCGTGAGTTTATTTGTGTACGTATGATTGAATTGGACGCCTGAGGGTGGATATCGCCGACGAGGTCGACCGCAGCGAAGGTGGTGTGGCGATCTGATCATGTTCGCGGGGCAATGGCCAAAATTACACAAAACAGAGAGGTTTGAAGAGCAGCGATGGCCCAGTGGTGGTGGCCCCGACTTACGAATAGTAAGTCGTGGGTTCGAACCCAGACAGGCGCATTACTTTGTGTAATTTATTTCATCACCACTGCTCTCAAAACGGTGAAGGAAAACATCGTGAGGAAACCGGCATGTCATAGAACCAAAAATTCGAAGACATGTGACATCTACCAATCCGCACTGGGCCCGCGAGGTGGATTATAGCCCATTCCCTCTCATAGAGAGGAGGCCGTGTCCCAGCAGTGGGAACATTGTAGGCTGATTAAGATGATGATAAGAGGTTTGGAGGGAGAAAGGCCTTTGCCCAGCAGTGGGACACAATATAGGCTATGAAAAAAAATGATTGAGTTAATAGCAACTCAGGCAAAATATCACACTAATAAATCTAAATTGTTACAAACATACTCGTAATACCTAGACCCATTATTTTGCAGTGAACGTTGGGCTATAATAAACACGCATTTTTACGTAACCGGCCATTGTGGTTTATTAGTCGTAATAGCGGCAGCAGTCCGATTTCTAGTTCAGTCTACAGCTAATAGCTATTTGAGTTTTTAATAGGAAATTCTCTAGGACCAGACCATACCAGGACCTTTTAAACAATGTTCCTGGTGGTCGAAGATAAGGACCGTAGGAGGCGCTATTCTGTAAGTTCTGCCTACCTTCATGGAAAAAGGCGTGAGTTTATCTATATCTAATATTATAAAAGTAAAATTTGTTTTTAAGTTTGTATATAATCTTCAATCTTCGGAAATACTGATCCGATTCCGAAAGTTATTTCACTAACAGGAAGCTAGATTATCCCTGAGTGTTATAGGCTACATTTAAACGTTCCCGTGTGTTAATTTCCGTACATAACGTGAGCGGAGACGCGAGCAAAAGCATTCATTAAATTATGTTCAAATATTGTTTCCTTTTTTACGTCTTTATCATCTGAACGAATTAAAAACATCGATTAATATTACATGAGATGCTGAATCGATTAGCAATAAACGAGTATCTTGATCCATAACGATTTCAGTTTCACAAAACACAATCTCACTGACGCAAACTCATTTGGTAAACAATGAAGTGAGACGCGACCAAATATAGTGGAAACTGCAAATAGAAACTAGCTAACACTATAATGTTTTACTGGAGTCGCGCTTGGCCTGATGCCAGGACAAATTAAAATGGAGATTTCCGACACACGAGGTACAGTAAGCTACCAAGATAGATACATTACCTAAACATTTATGAAAGTCCTGTTTTCACTAAACCTTACTTTAATCATCACAGTGATGAAGGAACTATCACCACTGCTCTCGAAACGGTGAAGGAAAACATCGTGAGGAAACCGACATGTCACATGTCCTAGGAACCCAAAAGTTCGAAGATATGTGACATCTACCATCCCGAACTGGGTCCGCGTGGTGGATTACAGCTTATTCCCTCTCATAGAGAGAAGGCCTGTGTCCCAGCAGTGGGAACGTGCTTATGCTTATAGTCCTTGGATCCTCTTTCAGGCGTGGACTCCACCAAAACGGAGACGTGTGGAAATGCTTAGGAGCTGGGGTGTTTCCACCGAAACTGTGCGGTACTAGAATGGAGCATGGATGCGCGCTACTCCTGCGTGATATTAGACCTCTCCTCTATGCTCAACCGTTTCCACTAAACCTAAGCGGAGACGAGAAGTATAAATAACGGAATTCTATTGGTGCTTTACAACGTATCTCGTCTCGTCTCGTCTCCGCCGGTGGAGTTCGGGCCTTAGTATTCAACAACTAGTAAACAAAATGCACATTACAGAATCGTCAAAAGGCAGGTTTTGCGATTACGAACACGTTACATAACAAAAGTACCGGAACTTATTTATATTGCAATTCTAAAGGCGCTGATTACGTGCACCAAAGAAAAGAAGTTACGAATCTAAAGCATTTTGTTTTATAAACTCTATGCTATTTCTATTGTACGGGAACGTCGCGGCGCATCGCATTTGAAGCTGAGTCATCCGTATTGAATGCAGTAAGTGTTGCTATTGAAAAGATTGGACAATGAATGCGGGTTGATGTCGTAAGTTCTGGATCAATCCAGATGATTGTTATTGAGTATGCGGATGTATCCCATGTAGGTGCTCAGTGGTCGGAATTGGACACAAAGCGTGGTTGCTCTCGAAGAACATGATTATAAAACAACTTTAACTGTGATAACCACACTCAAACTACGAAATTCAGTTGCTCCTTGCAAAATAACTGCCCGAACAAACTGTATTAAACAGCAGATATTTGTCGATATTTCATGTAAATGGTGTCCAATATACTTTTGGGTAGGCCCAAAAAAGATGGTCTGTAAAAACGGCTACAAAAGACCTAGCGGATCTGGCGGTATAGCGGTTATAGTCATCCACAGTGCAGCCTGCCAGACACCTTCAAGCTTTAACGACGATGTTGAAAGTCTACGTGCTATTCTACAACTGACCTGTCGTTTGAACACGTCCCGCTGCACATGGGGCTCGGAGAAATCCTTGCTGTAATTGAGGCCACACTCGCCCACCGCCACACACTCGGGGGCAGCTGCGATCTCGTGCAAGTCGCCCCACATGTCTTCCTCTATCATCGACTTCGCATCGTGAGGGTGTACACCTGGATCAATAGATTAAATTTATTGATGACTAGCGGACGTCATGCGGTTTCACCCGCGTAGTTCCCGTTCCCGTGGGAGTACACGGATAAAATATATATAAATAGCCTATGTTACTCGCTGATAATGTAGCTATCCATTGCTGACAGAATTTTTCAAATCGGTCCTGTAGTTTTTTAGTTTATTCGTTACATACAAAAATACAAATCTTTCCTCTTTATAATATTAAGTATAGTTCTCTATACTTAATATTGGTTGGTTGGTTTTTAATTAATGCTTGCAAAATGGTATTTTTCTTATTTATTTTTGTTGTACTCTATCACAATGCTATCCTATTTGACCGTAAGGTTGACTGGTAGAGAATGCCTTGCGGCATTAAGTCCGCCTATGTACCACCCTTGTACATGAAGTTTAAGTAAATAAATAAATAAATATTATAAAGTAAAGTAAAGTAAAGTAAGATATAAAGTAAAGTATATATTTATTTATTTATTTATAGACTAGCGCCACTACCCTGCTTCACATGAATGCAATCTTCTGCAAATCATGTGGGCGCGATGGAAGCGTAAAGCATCGATATTTCTGTGCCTTCAAATGTAGGTATTTGTTGAGTGAGTTAACATAAAATCACGCCAGTAAACCCATAGGGTTGGGCAGTTTTTGGATGGGAAATCATCAAATGACTTCTCCCGCTCTGGGCGGAACAGGAGGGAGTGTCGGACAATTACTGACTAAAACCCATCCATGTTCCTTCATCGCCCTTTGTGTTCCGGAGCCACGGTATCTCTTTCGAACAGTCCCGCAGCCCCGGCAGGCATCGGTCCTTGCGGACCCCTTCTTACTGCTGAATCTCTTTGGGGCGCGCGTGGAACACTCCTGCGCCGTCGACACGGCCTGTCGTCATAAGACGGACGGACGGCGAGCTAGCCCATAGCCCACCGTCCACAGGCCCGCGCCTACGGTGGCCGATATCTAATATTACTTACACTCAAATTACGCCCGTTATGTTTAAGTCCTTTAAAATAGGGGGGAGTGAGTTAAGGGAGTGAGACCTAAACAGTAATCTCTTAATGCCTCTGAGAATAAGGCATCCATATCTCTTTAGCATACTGTTTGGCAAGAATAAGAACAAGAGGTAGGATTTATTAGACTATATGATTGCTAACGAGGAAAATAGTTACAGGTAGATGTTCAATAAATAACATCATATGACATCCAAATGTCCGATAACTGGCCTAACTTTGGAAAATTTTAGTCATGCCTGGCCACTGCGACTAAAAATTATATCCTATTCTGCACAGAACCACCAAAAGAGAGGCTAAGAAAATCATTCTAGTCAGAAAAACTAACTACTTACTAACTTTATTCTTTACCTACTTACACATACAATCATTAAGATTATGCACATGAATTTATAACCAAGAGAGAGTTACAAAATTTTAATTATTGCTCATGTAAGTAGGGTAATTAGCTTTACATGATATTTAAATTAATATTTGAATATTTTACATAATCTTGTACAATAAGGAAATGGTCGTTTTGTCGGCTTAAAGGCTTATGATTTTCTAGAGAAGTACTGGACCAATTTTGATAGAATTTGGAAAGGTACCTACTGGTTCAATTTGGTAATTGTAATTGTACGAAAAGATGCCTTTGTTCAGCAGTGCATGGGGCATGCTATAGATGTTGCAAGATTTAATTTAAAATTTCCACAACAAATATTTAGAATGAAAGTGCTCTAAAAAACGTCCTCTTCACCAAGTATCATCAAAATACGTACAGATAAATAAATATTTATAAATTGAACAAAATAATAATATTAATTCATTTATGAATAATTAACCATACTGGCATAATATTGAATTAATTAAATGCATAATAATAACCATTACATTAATAAAATAAATTAATGGTAATTATTATCTATCTATCTTGTTATTGAATGATAAAATTAATGATCAGATGTCAAATTGAGTGTTAATAAAATTTATATAGATTTTGATTAGAATAAATTATTTGTTTACATAGTAAGACGAGTTTCTTTTTGTAGATACACATAGACGTAGACAATTTTATATAATTTTAGATTTTAGATGTTAAATAACTTTTGTGTACTTATCACATTTTTAGGTGAATCATACAAAAATTTAAGACAACAGATAAAAATATCTATAGATATTGATATCTTTAGATTACATATCTCATCATTCTCAGGCCTTTATCCTAATTTATTTGGGGTCAGCGCAGCATTTCTTCTTCCATACTTTTCTATTAGATGTCAGTAGGTTAGTTAGTTGCCTATTGTTTTCAGTAGTCAAGTCTTTAGACATAGTTTTTCACACAGTCCATCCATAATTTGTTTCTCCGCCTGAACTATTTGCCATCAGTCGTTTTGATATACATGTACAATAATCAATTCTAATAAAAATTTGACTAATCTACAATGGTTAAAAAATACTTAATTCGCAAACATTTTAAGTGTTGAAAGTGGTCAATTAACTTTACTCCTAAAATACCTTGGATCTAAAATCTGTCAAACATCAATTTATCCAGAATTGATCTGCTCATGGTAAATCAGCCCTAATAACACTAGAAGCACAATTAGAGCTGTAATGTAAGGGACTTACCGGCTGTTGAGTAAATAGTGCTGGGATAGAGGCGAGTCAGTCGTAAGGCTTCCTTACTGTTCCGCACTGAAGTACCCGTGACCATGATCTTTTGGACACCTGCACATATTTTTTACATGTTTACTACAATAAGAGAAATAGAAAATACAAATGCATCAGCTTCAAATACTATTTGATCAAAGTGTAAAAAATGGGTCAAAAAATATACCTGTAGATATCAACTTATTAACAAATAATAATAATGTTAATGTTGTTGTTTTAATGATGTTATTCAAACAAAAATTGCTGGAAAAAGTAGTTGTATATTTATCACTACCTTCAGTGAAAGAAAACATTGTAACGAGAAAACCAAAAATGCCGAGAGATATTTCTCGACGGCATGTGAAGCCAAGTCATAGACCCATGGGCGGGATAAAAACTGACACCAGGTTAGGCCCTAACCACACGGAATAGAAAGAAAGATTGGTACATCAGTTCAAAGGTAGCCACCTACCACGTACCTTCCTTTCCTACTAGAAGCATAGACAAATATATAAATGTGTTACTTATTCCCTTCAGCATGTGATTTCAAGAATTTAACGTGAATAGGTTTGTTTACCCTTTCATCAAACAGTTTTGTAATGATTGTAGATACATACATAAAACAAACATACAGCACAAATCGTAACATTAAACAGAGCAGCTGTGTTGTTTTAGTCTTTGTGAATGGAGTTGCGACTACTAGATAATTATATTCTATGTTTGCAGTATTATTGACATTTTTTATAGGAAATTATATTTTCAATAATTTATTATTTAAGGATTTTATCAATTATAGGGGCATTCGGTTTATAAATAATTTGTATTATTGTTCTAAGGCACAATAAAATACTCCTTGGTCAACCATCAAGCGAAAAGACAACTGCCTGTGTATTAGTCATCGCTAATTTTGAAAACAACATAATTTCCTCTGATAGTAACTTCGTATACCACATGTTAGGTAAACAACGTATTTTATAGTTATTACTAGAAAACTCGCACGCAATAAAAACTGCTTTCTTCACTAACAATTAAGTGCTAGATCATATTTCACTGCACACTTTTAAATACATAACATTCCAAACACAAAAAAAATATATGTAGCATGACAATAACCCAGTAACTCGCGAGGTATTCAATGTGCAATGATTTTAAATGAATAAATTACTTTTAACGCCAGTACATTGTAACACCGAATCATTGTACACACGCAATCACACATATGTTTTTTTTTCTTCTTTTTCTATACCAACCTGCATCTTTTGCCCTTTGCACGACAGAATCGAGATCACGGCCGTATTTCTTGTTCGTCAAGTTCGCGCCAATGTCGATTACAATAAGATTCTCGTAACATCCCTTCAGTTCTTCAGATATTTGGGTTTCTTCAGACGTCATCCTCGGATTTTGTATGAAGCTTATTAAACGGTGTTTACCTAAAAAATTACTTTGATATCACTATTTCTTCTCGAGATTTATGTTAGGCAGGAGTTGGAGGTGTACTTACAAATTGTATCAAACACTCCTGCTAAATAAGCCTCTGTAATTTTAATGACTAGTCGAGCGGTTCACCCTCTTCACTGAGCTGCCACCATGTTTTTGAGGCACGTTTTTCTTGACACACTTCAACTTCAAATTGAATGTGTCAAATATTGAAAAAAATACGGTGGTAGGTGTGTGATTGGCTGATAATTATTACTCGAAAATTTTGATAGGCAAATAAAAACGTAACTGAAACCGTACTTTGCGTTTAATTGACGTAAACGCAGACAGACAGTTGTCATTCCTAGATGTACTAAAGCGTTACAGCCAACAAAATTAGTAATTTCCAAAAGTGCTTAAAAAGTTCTCAAATGAAGTAGGTATTGTTATTTGGAAATGAAAGTACAAATACATTATGAATTCAGTCCTTTGTCAAATATGACATCATTTTGTTCTCACAGAGGCTATACAAAACGTTTTAAATTCGTTCAAAACCTGAAATCATAAAATAATAAATTGTTTTTTTTTAAATGACTCAATGAATCATCATCATCTTCCTGCCCTTATCCCATGTTAATGAATCTTGATAATAATATATTTTTTGTTTAAATTTAGCTTGGAGTACGTGTATTCCTAAACTTCAAAACTTGTGTTTTAAAAAATATGTTTGAATGATCTGTGACAACTGTACTACTGTATGCATCGTTGGAACGTCCCTTAAAGCTGTCAATCAGCTGTGCGAAAGACATTGACAGTCGACTTATTTATATAAACCGGCCAAATGAAGTATACCTTGGTGCAGTGAAAATCTCACCACCCAAAGTCCAAACCAGCCTTATAAAAATCTAGAAAAAAACAAAAGTCTGACAAAAAAAGGCATCATTCCAAATTTCGTACCGAAAAATTATAAAAAAAATTACGAAAATTCTAAATTTGGCAAGATGACGAAGGTGGCACAGTTCTTCAAAAACAACATAGTCGCCATTGTAATGGTGCCTGCAATTCTTGGTGCCCACTACGGCTGGTACAGACTGCAACAAGTCGACTCGTTGGTGTCCCCGGAAGAAAGGAACAAACTGCCGATTACGAAAGTAATTTCTGATCTATCTCCGTAGTTTTGTGACATGATAATGATAGTTTGTGACTGCGTGGCCTCCGAATGTAATAGTGTATGTTTTGTTAATAAATTAGAGTTAGAACCACTGTAGTTCTAGTGTTTCTCATATAAATCCTCAACTTTCCTCACTTACTAACCGTTTGTTATAGTACTCCTCGTTTTTTTAACATACAGTACCAGCACCTAGCTAAGCTGCTATTAGCCTGGCATTATTTGTAGTTCAGTTCCTAGCTTCCAGCATATCTACACTAAAATGTTATAATAAAGTTAGTAGATCCACTTTGAGAAATACTTTGAGACAGAAAAGTTAACAGTATCTTTGTATTACGCGAATTTTATTGTTTTATATAGATTTATGTATTCTACATCTTCTGTCAACTGGTTTTGTTTATTAATAATAATAATAAACCATTTATTTCAGGTAACAAAGACCCATATATACCTTAACCCAAAAATACATACTAATAATAAATTTTTGTTAGTAGGTAGCAACTTAAAAAACTATGTTAGTAGCACTTCACTTGCACAATGTTTTGTGCATACTTGTGAAATTTGTCTGCGGAAGCGACGGGACACCACATCCTGCCGCCAAAAACTTTCTTCCAACACCAGATGGAGCATACATGTTGGGATACGCACCACAAACACCTTGAAATTGTGACGATCGACGTACTTGATCGATTGACTTTATTATATAAACCTTCTTCTTAGCGTATCAATGGCAATCGTATCTACAAGTGGACAAACTTTGTCGTTGCAGCAGAGTTGGAATTGAAACGAGCACAAAGTTCTTTGCTTAAGAAAAAAACAATCACCACTTTATTAAACCATGTTGGACTGATAAAAAAATACAAGTGTATTTCAATACACTGCATTCTAAACCTAGTAGTGCAATAAGAGCCAGTTTTTAAGAAAGTGTATTGAAAAACTACCATATTAAATGACATGTTGTCAAGTCCAGTTGTATGACAATACTCTTTGCGAAGACTGAACAAAATCATTAAACAGTTAAAACAAAGTGAATACATGTTTCACACGCTAAATATGTAATTTTTTTTTTACTTATTTCTTTCAGGCATTGAGAGGCTTCTGAGCGATGTCACTGCACACCTTGTCTTGTAAATATTAAAAAAAATAATTTATGATCAAATTCACCTGTTTTAAATGTAAGGTACATTCATGTTTGTAACTAGAAAATGTTAATGAAATTAGAATAAAACAATGTAAAATTATTATTTTTGTTGTTTTATTCAGTGTCTATCTCAAATAATAATACCTAGCTACATGAATAGAAAACTCTTGGTAAAAAAAAATATTTCACTAGTGTGACACAATCTTATTGTTAAAAGACATATTTTCAAGACAACCTTTTTTTTTTTTTTTTTGGGACAAGCCCGCCCCTCTGTTCCCAAACCACTGTAACTCCTGAAAGCCAGAATCAACAGTGGCGACCACCAGAAAAGCGCCGAGACAATGAAGCTCGACGAAGTCCCAGAGAATGAATTTAACTGTCTTGGATCCCGCAACGAAATTAATCAGAAAAGTATAGTGGAGGAGTAGGAAAAAACCGTAATTTCCACATTTCAAGACAACCTATTGTTTGTTATGTTTATTAAATGTTTCATTAAATAGTGTAGTGATAGACTGACCCCCCTGACTTTAACGTAGCACTTAAAAATACCTACTGGAATGTGGGTGTAATTTAAGTATTGGAAACTGTCTGGTCAAGTCCACTCAAATCTGTGTTGTTCTTTTTTCAAAAGGCAATCTTTTATGTGTTGGTACACCCCTATGTGGAGTGTAAGGCATGTGATCGTCTATATATCGTCAAGTGCACAGAGAAATTTTAGAATCAGCTGAGAGATACCATTGTTAACTGTCAGTGAATGATTGCCTCATTAGTCTTTATCGTCTTCTAGTACTTAGCATGGTCGGACAAAGTATAGCTACTGGCCCTCTGACTAGGTTCACCTTAGGTCATAGTTAACCTACCGTGTCTCTTGACCTAAGACACTTATTTGCATAGTTCTCATGTGAGTTGACCAATACCTTAAAAGAGACCATGACCTCTGAGTTTGTTTCGGCTCAGAGTAGGTAGTGAGTCTAGTGAGGTAAGAAAACACGGCCCATCTAGTTGCGAATGTAATAATATGAGAACAAAGGGTTAAAATGACTTAAACAACTTATTTTGTAGTGCAACCGTGCAAGTAACTTGTGTAATTATACCAATGGCAATAAATATGTAAGTCTATGGAAGAAACTGGAGAGCCATGACACAAAATCGCCAAAAGTGGAGAGATTTGGAAGAGACCTACACTCGGCATTGAGTGGCCAAAGGTTTGAAGAAGATGGAAGGATAAGCATCAGTGGTGAAACAATCCATACTAATTACGAGTATTACAAATGAGAGTCTCTCTGCCTGTGACCTTTTCATGCCATATAACGGCGGAATGAATTCACAACTAAGAAATTTATGAATAACCATCATTTTGGGCTAATACAAGATGGTGGATGGTGTAGTTCTGATTTTGGCCATGCGCCTCTACATGCTTGTAGTTGTATCCACTACAAGAAGTAGGATTCTAATCAAATTACTTGGGCTCAATAAATGGCTACGTTAATCGAAAGTTGTATCCATTACAAGAAGTAGGATTCTAATCAAATTACTTGGGCTCAATAAATGGCTACGTTAAAATCGAAAGTAGGTACCTACTTGTTAAGGGGACACCGGACACGTAGCTACAGATTTTGCTATCACAAATAAAAGCCAGTCTGAATATGAAGAACATTTTAATCACGAGGGCAGTAAGCGCACCCGCGGCGCTAGCCTGATAGTCGTCAGGTGATACCTGAGGTAATCTGAGACGTCGTTAGCAATAGGTTTGATTGTCATGGCAGCTCGGAAGTTAGCTGCGACTGCTGCGAGTGACGGTCTGTGCAATAGACAGTCATGACGATGCGTCCTTTTCGGCCCGCTGACTGACACCTAAAATTGTATTTTTCTGCGCAGTTTTGCGTTAGATGTTCTGAGCCGACATATACCTGCGCAGATCGTCACTCGCTGCTAACTTCCGAGCCGCCATAAAGCATATAAGGAATCATATACCATAAAGTTTGAACAGAAATCTTGCTACATGGATCTTTTGGCTCTCTAAGACATTAACAAAAACAAAATGGCGGATGTTAGTTGCGATTTTAGCCGCGCGTCAAGAGAACCATGCTGCACTTAACACATTACAGAGGTTATTTTGGCAAAACAAAACGGCATCTAGTGTTATTTACAATTTTGGCTCTATTATTGTACAAATATTAGGTACAAATAAAAGCCAGTCAGATGAAGAACCATTTAATCACGTAACCTGAGACGTCATTCATACAGTGCTACAAGGACGTTTAGACACTTGACTATAGACAATACATACCTACCTATAATAAACAAGATGACACAATGTAGATGGTTCCACATATTTTGCTTACTTCAGCTTGCAACAAAAGTATCTTATAATTAACGTACCGACTAAAACTGATATAAACGTTCTGTTTGTCAAATTACATACAGACATAAACTAACGCCTTTTCCCCATGAGGGTAGGCAGAAATTATGTTGAACAAAACAAGATGGCGGCGTCAGTTCCTGTTTTGGCCACACGCCTAAAGATCCTTGTAATAATTGTTTAATTTATTTACCTTTACTGATATCATGTTTCTATCACAAATAAAATCCAGTAAGAATATGAAGAATCATTTAATCACAACGAGGGTAGTAAGCGCACCCGCGGCGCTAGTCAGATAGTCGGCAGGTGACTCCTGGAGTCAAGCTCTGTCTTCTTGTTCTTCGCGGGCTGGCTCCGATCTGTCACTATTAGTTGAGGCAGCAGAGGTGATGATTGCACCTGTAAGAAAACAATGGTTTTTAAGAATTTTCTTGGAAATACTTCGAAGATCAGGAATTCAGCACCCTAAGTGCGAACTCCATTGCACCATACTCGGTGTAACAGACCCAACACGAAGCCGTCAACCAAGCATTCTGTCCATCAAAGTGTAAAGGTGAACGCAGACTTAGCCGCACCGCAGTCGCCGCATTCGAATTCTACGTACTTATAAAGTTCTATGCAATCTGTGTCTGTGTGCAATCTGTGTCTATGTCTGTGTGCGAGATTGCATAGAAAAATTCGAATGCGTGCGTTCACCTTTACTCAGGACAAAAGTTATTGCCGGGAAACGACTTTCATCATCATCATAATCATTCTCTTTCCCTTATCCCAATTCATTTGTGTTCTTCTTCTTCCATACTTCTCTATTTTTCGTCATCTCATCAGACACTTTATTTAAAACGACTTTCTTGTGTCAAAAATCATGGTTTATGGTAATGCTAAACACTGTGCTGATGGATGCATTGAAAAGTACATGGGTCATGGAGGTGTTTAAAGTAAAGTCGAAGTATTATATTATCTGTGGTAAAGTATACCTACATAGCATTAAAAACTTGCGCAGTTCTATGTATTAAAAAAAATGTGAAGAAGTTGGAATTTTGACCTCTAATTTCTCTGTACCTTACTAGAAGGGTCCCAGCCTAAGTGGACTGCACCAGTAAAAAAAAATGCATTGTAAAAGAATACCTACGTGACTTTCGGCTTCGTTTAGGGTGTTTTTACACCCTTACAAGGTGTTGTTTGAGGAATTAGTCTGGTCAGTTAAGAGCCCATATACAAAAGGTTCTATCATTAAATACTTTCAAATAGTAATTTCTCGTCCTGGTCGCTGCGCCTGTTGTTTAAAAGGCGGTCGAGATCAACCTAGAGATCCTAAACACTACTAAACAGCCTCACATAGTATATCTATACATTTTTGTCAATTCAACCAGATCTCCCGCGTAGCATGACATCCGAAGAAACGGGTTACTTCGAAGAAAGAATCGACAAACTGACAGGCGTCTTTTGTTCGTCTATCATTTTGTCGATTCTTCATCGACAAAACCCGTTTCACAGACAGTCATGGTGGCCAAGGCATATACAAACTAGGCTAGCTACAGTCCGTATGCTCCATACCACCGCACGCAAAATACGATTGGAGGTTGTGGACACCAGACCGATACATCAGGTCACTATATTACTATACTCTATGCATCAGGTGGAATGGCCATTGACGCGCAAAAAGTTACCACGATGAAAATGCGCCAGCGCATCATGTTACCAAAAACTCACAAATTTCCTCATTCGATTTTGAATATAACTGTCAACATTATATGGTTTAAAATCATTTGGCGAAATTTGACAGCTTGTAGTAACGTGGTATCATTTTTGCTGTTTGCATCGATGTCACTCTCACAAAAGGAACAGAAAAATAAAGCACTTTGCTTCATAACATTATGGTAAACCCATTTTAAAAACTACCTACTCAATGAGTACGATTAACTACGGAAACAGTACTACCGACCTACTTAAAAATGGTTTCCTATTCCTTCACGCAATGTAACATTAACTAGGTACCCAATTTAATAATTTTTGCAATACACGCTAAATTATGTATTCTCTACAACTAAATAATTATCAAAATGCAACATTTATGAGTGACCGCACTTAACAACGCGGATCAGCTTGAGCCGATACGTTCGGTGGCCGGTGTACAGCCGAAAAGAGGCGCCATTTTCGCTTTTATTGCAAAGCTTTTACCCGTTTCTTCTTTGAACTGACGGAGGCCTGTCCCGAATCTTCGCTTTTCTCATCGTTCTCCTACCTTTATTCTAATTTATTTAATTTTCGTAATTGTAACTCTCCTTTCTTGACGTCTCTTCCTGCAGAAAAATAATGAACAAAAAAAAACATAAAATAACTGCCAACTCTGTATGTCAATACGTCAAATGATTTTTATTCTTATTATTAACTAGCTGTTGCCCGCAACACTCGTCTGCGTGAAATAATTAGTACTTCCCAATTTAAAAAAAAAATTATTAACATGGAACTCATCTTTTTTTTTTTAAATAGCTTATTTTACTCTTGATAACATCAGCTACCTGCCAGTAAAAGGCGCGTCAAAAATTGTTCTACAGTACCATGCGGGTTCACTTTATGTATAGTATGCATTCGGTAAAAAGCTGTTTTTTTTTTTTCAAATCTCAAGCAGACACTTCAATTTTATTTCTTATTTGTATCTATTACTTACTTAATACGAGTATTATAAAGAGGAAAGATTTGATTTTTTGTTTGTTTGTCACGATTTAACTCTAAAACTACTCGGCCGATTTTAAAAATTCTATCCGCAATGGATGCTACATTATCAGCGCGTAACATAGGTATATATTTTATCCCCGTACTCCCACGGGAACGGGAACTACGCGGGTGGAACCGCGTGACGTCCGCTAGTACATTATAAAAATATTTATTTGAATACCTACACGGATTTTTTACCATAGTGGTTTTAACAGATCAAATACTCTTTAAATTACAAAATATTGAAAAAAAAACGCAAAAGAAACGACGAGAAAAATCTAAAATCAAGACCTTACAGCTATGACGTCTGTCAGCGACGTCATACAGAAGACGAAAATATTTTTTCGAAAAATAGTATGATTTAGAGAACTGATGATAACTATAGTCTGCGCCAGATACGTAGGAATTAAAGGTCATTGCTCTTTCCTTAATTTCTCTGCGTAGGTACCCCGACAATACACATTATGAATCGTTTTTTTATTACTTACTAGAAAAAGTCAAGGATCAGGATAAAGGTAGTTTCGGGACAAGTTTATGTCATTATTTCTGTTTTCGGAATTATGTATTTGAATAAATGTATGCGGGTTAATGACCATTAATTCCTACTTATCTGGCGCAGACTAAAGAGCTGCTTTCCGACCATGGACTACTAAGTCCATGTTTCCGACGCGCACGCCTGCCTACTTCGGACCCGTCGCTCAGGTCCGCCACGCCGCCACCGGTCCCGGGTATCCTGTGTAACCTGCAGCGGCAGTCGCATCGAGTTTGAACGACGGATATTACCTAATTCTCTCCGCCAACGGCGCCAACACCTGTACGTCGGCGGTTACCGAGGAGCTCAGGACTTATAGACCAGTGCAGAAGCTTTTGAAAATGGTAAAAAGTCGAAAAACTTCCACCAAATTTCGTGAAATATTTTTTTTTTGTAAAAGATTAAAATAAAAAATCAAAATCTGGGTTATTTGAATTTTTCACATAAATTTTGAGGTTATGTGAAAAAAGTGTAAATACAAAAGTTGTAGATGTTTTTAATAAAGTCTGGTTTGAAAAATTATCGGCACTTGTCTATTATGGGCCTACTGGCCCCGAGCCGGGTCCCTGCTGCAGTGTGCAGCGCATGAGATGGACGCAATACGACACTTACCTGTGTTCTTCTGGCCTTTTCATACTCCTCGTGGTCTGATTGTGGTACTGTGAAGAGGAAGTTCTCGAAGATAGGATGCCTCAGTAGCTGCTCGCAGGTCCACCTTATCATAGGGTCTTTGTCTAGGCATTTCTGGGAAAGGAAGAAATTAAAACTTTAAGAAAAATCCGGATTGACTTTGTTATACTTTCTAGCGGTGACATGACATCGTATGGACGTCTGTGTAATATCAAAACAATGTACGAGAAATGTACGAAGTTGTACCCCGAATTAAAGACACTTTAGATAGACTTCGCCGAAAACAATAATGAACGTGTCGCGCCTAGGACTTGTATTCTCTAGCGGGCGATTTCAATAAGTTGTATTCCACTTTTAGACTTTTGGGGCCAAGAAAAATGTAGGTACCTACGGAAAGTGTATTTTCAATTCCTATAATAGTTTGGGTATATCTGATCTATGGTCGTAAGTATATAATGTAGTGAAAGTGGAGGAGGCAAAAAAAACTTTTTTGCAAAAAATAAAACCGACTTCAAAAACACAACAAAGTGAAAAATTACTTCAGAAGTCGGTGACTTGTGTGTTTGATTCAGTTTCTTTGCCACCGACTTCTGAAGCTAAAGTTATTTTTCACTTTGTTGTTTTTGAAGTCGGTTTTATTTTTTGCAAAAAGTTTTTTATTTTTCCATTTTTAGTTGTAATATCCTATACAAATATTAGCTATACATTTATTTTAACATAACATAACATCACGCCTGTAATCCCCGAAGAGTTGGGCTGAGGTGTACCCAATAGTACCTACACCCACATTTCGCCAGTTATGTTTAAGTCCCATGTAATAGGGGGCGAGCGCTGGCGCAAATCCAGACTCCGTGGCTGCTACTAAAAAAATCCTGATGGAAAAACCCAATAACACTTTGCCCGACCAGGGAATCGAACCCAGGACCTCATGCTGAGTTGTCGCCACCACTAGACCAACAACGCAGTCATTTATTTCTTAACATGTCATGGTAATAGACTTATCCCCAATAAAATGGAACCTAACATACCTAACTGTCGAAATGTGGGTGTACTGTACACATCTGCATACCCGCAGAGCATACAGGCGTGATGATATGTTATGATGTTGTGAAAACAACAAACATCCAAGCGATTGCAGCAATTACGACCGATTTGCTGTCTATAATTGAAGAGTTCCATTGTATTTCTCCGAAGATCACCATAAGATCTTCACCAAATTTAAACGGGACCACCGCGAAGTAATTTTCTTCCAAACAAAAAGAATCAGAATCATCGAAATCGGTTCACAATTGGCGAAAAAAAGGCTGAACATACACAAAAAAAAACAGACGAATTGAAAACCTCCTCTTTTTGGAAGTCGTTTAAAAATCATCCTGTGGTTTCTGCCTACCCCCATGGGAAAAAGGCGTGAGTTCATGTATGTATGTACAATTTCATACATTTCTCGTACATTGTTTGATATGACACAGGAGTCCATACGATGTCATGTCACCGCTAGCAAGTCTGACACGATTGACTATCAAAACTCGATGCTGTAAATTCTTGTCCAAGATGATCAAGATTGCTTATGCTAGGATAACATAAAGGATGGAACGGAAACCGACGCTCAAACGATAACCACGTATTCAGTACATGATTCTGAATCACCAAAATAGCTAAACATTTCGTCGATTATTATAAAAACCTCTGTGTCCTACAAAACTTGTGTCCTACAAAACTACACGGTCTTTACGCCAGTTTTTTTTTTAATTAGCTTTGAAATATTTCCATGGGGTGTTCAGAATTATGTAGATGATTAGTTACAGACTTTAACTTATAGAAAATTACCTTACCACTTACCACTGCTGGGTAAAGTCCCCCCTCCATTCCTTCCATCAGTCACGACTTGTGCGTTATTAGACACATTGGTTCAGGTAATAGAAAGTAGTTAGTCCTGTTGGACACAGCAAATCTTAGAGATTCCTCTCCCTTATTCTGAGGCTGTACCTTACAGTCAGTCTGGACTCTCTATGTGCACACAGGTCTAGCTGCGGGGTAAGAAGTGTCGCCACATTAACCGGTCCCGTGCGACTCGCATCCAGCGGATTCCTGCAACCTTCACCAGGTCATCGGTCCACCTAGGGGGAGGTCTTCCAACAATAATGATATCGGCATACTCACATTCATAAAGTCTAACACCAGCTCGTTGCAGGAGTACCGCGGTGGAATCTTTTTCTCGAGAGGTTCCACCGTGCTTGGCTCCGGTAGCTCCATGCCCTGCAAACATATTGCTCATCAGTTTATAACAATTCAATCATAACTATGGCAATGAAAATATTCCTTTGAGATAAATTTTATAAATTGTTGATCTTGAATGAGCTGTCAACACTTAAGTACAGTCGTCAGCACATCAAGTTATCCACCATTTTGAACTTAACCGTCAACATTTAATGATTCAAAATCATTTGGAGAAATTTGACAGCTTGTGGTAAATTCGACTGTACCTGTACCTACGTATAAACAAAAACTTACGCCTTTTTCTCATGGGGTTTGGCGGAAAGTACGCAAACCCACCACCTGTTTAGTTATTCGACAGTTTTTTTTAGTTAACCCGTATTGTCCCACTCCTGAGCAAAGGCTTCCCATTCCTTTCATTTCTCACGATGGTGATCCATCCAAGACGTCCCGCCATCTTCCATCTGTCAAGACCCCGTCTAGCTGTCTCAGGGCTCCAGTCTTGCGATATTCCGGCCCACAGCTGTCCATCCGGCAGACATGGCTTGCTCAGTCCCATTTTAGTCTCGCAGCTTTATAAGCTACAGTTATCCGAAAAAAATAATTAGATAATCAGTTCCCATTCCCAACTCACCTGAAAGAAGGTATTCTGTGAAAATATAGTCATATGCCTGGGCAGAAGGTCTCCTAGGGTCTTCCGTATAAGGTACAACTGATCGAGGTCACTCTTGCCCGGCCATAACGCTTCGCCCGACAGGAGCTCGGCAAACACACAACCTGGAAAACGAAGTGCCTGATAAAATTAAAATGACACCGAATGGTGACTGATGAATATGTAAATTGCATCAGGCGCTCGGCGGTAATGTAACATGAAAAAACTTGTAAAAGCCTATGTTAAGAGCGGCCAACCCGCCATACTTTTCGCGAAATTTTGACAAACGTAAGACTAATTCAAAAACAAGTATTTCCTGGACAAAGTTTTATAAATTTTCGAACACTATTTTTCGTTCAATGTCCTCGCGTTAGGCGGTATGAGGTGCGCGGGAGACAAGTAGTGCGGGGTCGGGGCTAGGTAAGACAGGGAAGTTGAAAGAATACCACCGCTGTAGCTCTGGATGAACAAACAAGCTTTTCAACCATGCTCGCGTTGACGATAGACGGGCTAAGCAACTCTTACAAATCTCAATCTTATGACAAGTGGTTGACATCGTTGGTCTAGTGATCGCAAGGGCGACTGCTAAACATGAGGTACTGGGTTCGGACAGAGTGTTAGGTATTGGGTTTTCCATCAGGAATTTATCAGTAGCAGCCACGGACTCAAGATTTGTGCCCGGTTGATGGCAATAAGCTCGCCCCCTATACTTAAAACATAACTGGCGGAATATGGGTGTAGTATTAGGTACCTACTACCTACATCTATGCCCAACCCTTCGGGCACCACAGCAGTGATGCCATGTTATGTTATACTACTTCATTCAGGTTTAGTCTGATGGGGAATTGAAATATCCTGGCTTGGAAGCCAAGGCCTTGTTATACTGATAATCTTCTCAACTATAGATGGCCCACACGTCCACCAGCGTACTGTACATGGTGTCGCCGACCAGTAGCTCATAGTCTGTGACCCCTGCCCTCCTGTGTGCTCAGTGTGATAGTCACAGTATACACACCTATAGCCCACACGTCTACAGGCGTACTGTACATGGTGTCGCCGACCAGTAGTTCGTAGTCTCTGTGACCCCTACCCTCCTGTGTGCTCAGTGTGATAGTCACAGTATACACACCTATAGCCCATACGTCCACCGGCGTACTGTACATGGTGTCGCCGACCAGTAGCTCGTAGTCTTTGTGACCCCTACCCTCCTGTGTGCTCAGTGTGATAGTCACAGTATACACACCTATAGCCCATACGTTCACCGGCGTACTGTACATGGTGTCGCCGACCAGTAGCTCATAGTCTGTGACCCCTGCCCTCCTGTGTGCTCAGTGTGATAGTCACAGTATACACACCTATAGCCCACACGTCCACAGGTTTACTGTACATGGTGTCGCCGACCAGTAGCTCATAGTCTGTGACCCCTGCCCTCCTGTGTGCTCAGTGTGATAGTCACAGTATACACACCTATAGCCTACACGTCTACAGGCGTACTGTACATGGTGTCGCCGACCAGTAGCTCGTAGTCTCTGTGACCCCTACCCTCCTGTGTGCTCAGTGTGATAGTCACAGTATACACACCTATAGCCCACACGTCCACCGGCGTACTGTACATGGTGTCGCCGACCAGTAGCTCATAGTCTGTGACCCCTGCCCTCCTGTGTGCTTAGTGTGATAGTCACAGTATACACACCTATAGCCCATACGTCCACCGGCGTACTGTACATGGTGTCGCCCACCAGTAGCTCCGGCGCGCGGTACCACCTCGTCGCCACGTAGTCTGTGTAGCTCTCTCCGGGACCTGGACATGTAAGCAGAAAGATTCTGTTGGTTCCTGCTTTATTTTGACTTATTTGATTTAGTTAAAAAAATAAATAAATAATGGAATTTTATTTCATTTTTAAATAACTACCTAATTGGTTTTTTTTTATTTGAAATTTGTATTTATTTTTAATTTAACTTTCCTGAAATAATTAATTTATTTTATTTAGATATTTATTTAAAACATGTCAGTTTGGCTCTAGATATTTGACTAGCGCCGTAACTAAAAGGGGAACATTTTATGCGGAAACATATAAAGTTCGTAAGATCTCTATTAATCCGCACCGGTAGCATTAGCCTGTAATGCAATAGTTTAGATTCGAGCATTTGTTAAATCAGTCAGTGAGAAGATCTGTACAAAATCGAATCTCACAGCGAAATCAAATCTCAGCTCCCTACAGCAAATTATGAGATGAGATTCATGAGCTGGTCAAGCGTGATTCGTGTAAGAATAAGAACCTCATTCAAGGTCAAAACTAGTCCAAAAAATGAGCATTTCATCTGATATCTTTTACAATTTCTAGCCATTCCTACCATCATTCCTACAATAATTTTTATTGGTTGGAATCAGGTTACTAAGAAATAAATTGATTTCGAAGAACAAACAATGGAACTTTTGTAATTTCTACAATAATGCCAACTTACTAAATAACTACACCTAAACAATCTATCAACTGCGTACTATTACCTAATATTCCGCAAAGCAACTGTAGCTAGACCAGAGTACCTATACCTAGGTGTTTCAACGTAGGTAGTTAACATAACAAAAGGCTGTCCAAAGGCCAAAGGTAAGGCTAGGCTACGAATAGATGGGTCTTTGTTGATAGCCTGATAAATTGCTGAAGAACACCCACACAGGATGTAACTTGGAAGCTAGAAGCTATAGCCAGCGGAAGACCTTGGCTATTTATAACCTTTTGTGAGTGTGCGCTAAGCGTGTGTATAAATACTGTTCGCATAAATACTGCGTTAATTATAGATATTTTTGTTCTTGATTGACCGCTTGTTTCTTTGACCTTGATTTATTAAAAGAAAATGTTGGCGACAAAGAAATTCTTCCTATAAATTTGCGTCTTTAAAACATGAAAGACAACATTAGGAAGATTTATCACTCTTACTATCATCATCACTATCGTCATTATTACTATCACTACATATTACAAAACAGTCGCCCGCGTCTGTCTGTTCCAATGTATGCTTAGATCTTTAAAACAACGAGACGGATTTTGATGCGGGTTTTTTTATAGAAAGAGTGAGTGATTCAAAACGAAGGTTTTAGTATATAATTTGCGGGCGGGCGAAGCCGTGGGTATCAGTTAGTTACTAATATTTTAATAAGCACTAGGAAAAGATTATTTTGAAATCAATCCTTATCAACTAATCGGGTAGTCACTGAAAAAAACTAGTATGTAGATGTCCTTTAATTAAAAATAAATAAGAATTTGAAAGCTCCACCACATAATCCTTACATGAAGGAAGGCCGTGAACTCAAAGCTCAATATCGGGTAAGGTCGCTGCCAAAGCTGGTTTATTTATGATTCTTAATAAAATATTAGAATCCACCCTATAATCTAGGAAGACCATAAATTAAAATAATAGCTTGAACTGAACGTTTTGTAATTGGTAGGTACCGCCCGATAAAGCCTTGCTCTTGGCAATGCGATAGTGTTCAAGGCCGATGCGGTTTTTACGGATTTTGCAGTACCTAAGTGTTTGAAATGCGGTAACTGTATGGAGAGCAAGCAACATGCAGGTGTGGACTATAAAATTTTCAAAATGAGAGAAGATATGGGTAACTATAATAAGAGCATGGGAAGAAGGATTTAAGTAAGAATTTGGATGGTTAACGTTAGGGAACCAAAGAATCCACCAATGTGTGAAAAATCATTTATGGCTAATTATGGGACATGTGATACAGAGGAATGCGAAAATTTCGTGAGGACAGTTTTGAGTACGTAAGTATGAATATTGAATATGGAGGTAGGTATAAGAGGAAGGCCAAAGAAATTTTGGATAGACTGTAGGTACTGTGTAAAAGATTATGTAGCTAGGAGGTGGCCAGATGACGACTAGACAAGTGTGGAAGAAGAAGACATGCTGCACCGACCGCAAACAAATTGATATAAGAACAGGAGACTATACAGGGTTAGTTTTCAATGACGAGCCAAAATTTAAAATTAAGATAGATATCAAACCAAAAGTGCATTTTAAATATTATTGTCGAAAAATATAAAATAAAATAATAGCATTAATTTGAAAATGTCCTAAAAATTTCTTAAATCATAAACCTAGTGGGAATCAATGCTCTTGTTTGCGTGCAAGCACCGCCAAATTTATGTGTGCTAACTGCTACTATATGGTAGCAGTTAGCACACACATAAATTTGGTGCTGTGCAAATTGTTGAACTGAATTGTGCTGTTGCAGTATCCACACGTTCGCTTTTTAGTGGTGGACATGAATGAAATTTTATTTAAAAATTTGTTGTTTTTTTTTTTCATTATATCGAAAATATTATCGATTCTAAACCATCTCTAAAAATTTGGCCAGTCATTGAAAACTAACTCAAGACCTAGCAGCATTGTGAAAGTGCAAGTACGAGTATTCCACTTAGAATCTGCGCTCCGTGTACTTATTGCGAAAACTTTTGACATTCAGCTCTTACAAGTATGCCAGGGTTGTCAGGGCTTTCACGTTTATTTATTGATTTCATTCATTGAATGCTTTTGATTAATTATTAGGCTTCCGTACAATAAATTAAAAAAACGGAACCCTTATACTCGTGCGTTTTTCTGTACGTCCGTCTGTCACAGCCAATTTGCTCCGAATCTACTGGACTAAATCAGGTGAAATTTGGTAGGATGGTGTAATGCTATTACCCAAACACAGATGTGCAAAGTAAATAAATATTGTTTTTAAATAAGGGTCATTTTCGGGGGACAAATTAAGAAATATTAAAGTTAGTATTAAGTTTTGCAAACCTTACTGTGTCACATACGCAATGAAAGGGCTCGTTATGTGGATCTCAAATATATTTTTGTTATTATTGTAAAATAAATGGTTATGATTTTATTCATGACTAGCGGACGTCACGCGGTTTCACCCGCGTAGTTCCCGTTCCCGTGGGAGTACGGGGATAAAATATAGCCTATGTTACTCAGGGTGAATGTAGATTTCTAATGGTGTAAGTATGTTTGAAATCGGCGCAGTAGTTTTTGAGTTTATTCATTACAAACGTACAAAAATACAAATCTTTCCTCTTTATAATATTAGTGTAGATAGTGTAGAAAGAAGACTAAAATTGATCATTCCCCCCCCTGATCTCCGAAACTACTGAGCCTGAAATTTTGAAAAAAATACAAAATATAAACTAAATAAACTATAATAAGGTAAACTATAAGACTTTGGCATTGTACCGTGTACGGCATCCTCTCCACGCGAGTTCAACTCGCACTTGGCCGGTTTTGTGATCTAGGTATAATCATACATCAGTAAAAGCAGTTAGTTTTTTTGTCATTATGGGACTATCATAAAAAACACGTTGCGAGTTGGGAGGGAGGGGAATTAGTTGATGAATATTTTGTTTGAATGAACTATTATAAATCATATGTTTACAGAATAACTTATCCTCTCTGGGGGGACATCATTGTACGTTTAGGTAAATTTTCTCGGTTGGATGTTTTCAGCGGGTTAGATTAGAAAACATAAACAGGAGTACCTACCTATGTAAGGATCGTTGCAGATGGCGTTCTGTGGTTTCTGAATGGGAAAAAAGGCGTGAGTTTATAAATTTATGTATTTAGATAATTCATTAATATATACAATGGTGTCGATTCTGTTGTGCAGAAACTAAACTTAATTTAGGCTATTGCTATCTTTTACGAAAAGGCAGTGCGAGAAAAGGATGGCTTTAGCTATGAACTAAGTTAGAGATGTCAAACTGGTTTATGCCTTGAGCTTTCCCGTGTTTTTAGTCGACATGTTTTTACGTGCACCCTTCATTTGTATAGAAACATAAGTGCCAACTAAATTTGACAGCTCTAAATTACGTCCGTCTCTAAGTTTAGTTTGTGCACAACAGAATCGACACCAATATATATTTATTTTTGATATCTTCCACGCCATAGTCCCAAGACTGCAAATTCCACAACGAACATTCACAACATAAATCATAGACAAGACATAGATCATAATAGATACAGCAGGGCTCGCTACTTATTGCGTGATTTCGCACAATCGCTCCGAAGAAACGCCAAGTTGACTGACCTACACAACACTAGAACAGTTTAGCCATGAACCAATCACGAACGGTAGGTGGCCTATTGGGTTCAAACATTACGAGACAATGCAAATACAGACGCAACGTGAACTACTATAATGGCCCTGCGCTGCAAGCAAATGTTTAGTTTACTATCATCATCATCATCATCATCAGCCTACAATGTTCCCACTGCTGGGACACGGCCTCCTCTCTACGAGAGGGTATGGGCTCATCCACCACGCGGGCCCAGTGCGGATTGGTAGATGTCACATGTCTTCGAATTTTTGGTTCTAGGACATGCCGGTTTCCTCACGATGTTTTCCTTCACCGTTTTGGGAGCAGTGGTGATGAAATAAATTACACAAAGTAATGCGCCTGTCTGGGTTTGAACCCACGACTTACTGTTCGTAAGTCGGGGCAGCCACCACTGGGCCACTATCATACAAATGTAGAAAGGACAATGACACTGATTTTGTCGTCGGTTATTAAAAAAAAAACCAGTCAAGTGCGAGTTGGACTCACGTACCGAGGGTTCCGTCTAAACTTGTAGGTATTTTGTTATTATACTACATATTTACGGTTTTCAGATTTTTCCCTTTACATGTGCTGTAAGACATTGCTTTTTTGCCAAATTTTATTATTGTAGGTCAACGGGAACTGCCCTATAGATTTTGATTCCTTTGAGTGTCGAAATATATGTTTATTGCGGCATAAACGGCCGTCCGTATCTTTTTTTTAAGTTAGAAGTTTCATTTTTTTTCATTGAGGAGCTCGTGGCTGTATAATAACAGCCGCTCGGGTCGATCTTTAGGTTAAGCCGTGCTTGCCTAGGTTGGTCTGTGGATGGGTGACCGCCCATTACATACCGAGTTTCCACCGTGCCTCGGAAAGCACTTTAAGCCGTTGGTGCCTATCTGACCTCCACAACCCAGTTAGTACTGGGTAATACGATACCCGTTGGTAAGACTGGTTGTCAGACTTTTTGGGCCTCTGACTACCTAACGACTTTCAAAGATCTACAAATGACAGCCGATTTCAGGTCAGATAGGCAGTCGCTCCATGTAGAATACCGGTATTTAGCTGCATCCGGTAAAACTGGAAGCCGACCCCAACATAGTTGGGAAAAGGCTGGGAAGGGGACTGTAGACCTGTTAGGGTTTAAATTTCAACTCGATAACTCCACGCGTTCCCGAGATAAAGGGTCTTGACATACAGACAGACAAACGGACAACAAAGTGATCTTACAAGGATTCCGTTTTTTCCTTTTGAGATATGGAACCCTAAAAAACAGTCGTTTCCTACAAAACAGCAATACCTACATGGTGAAAATGTACGGAACACCTCCTTTTTAGGTTTCCATACCCGAAGGGGACTTACAAACGAATTTTACCTCTTAAGTACAGAACTACAAACGAACCTTCACCCCTGTCTACACCTTGATTTTTATTAAGCGTAGGTGCCATTAGTACTTAATAAAATTAATTGATCATAATCAAACTCGATGTTTTCCGTTCAAACGACATGATTGCGTGATTTGATTTGTGTTTGGCTGGTTCACAGACACCTTTGATTAACTACCATGAATGAAAATTAGGACATAATATTGTCACATGACAATATAACATAACGCCTGTAATCCCCGAAGGGTTTGGCAGGAGTGCAGCTATATTCCAACATATCGCCAGTTAAGTTTCATGTAGGTATTAGAAGCGAGCCTATGAAGCCATCAACCGGGTACAAAACATTTGCGAACTGAGAAATTTGATGAAAAAAATCCACAAGAACACTGCAGAGCCTGCAGGGGTACCCAGGGCCGGCAGTCTCGATAGAGATAACGACAAAATCGCTAAATTTCGATTGCTAATTACTAACGAATAAATTCGGTTGCAATATTGATACTTGCAAGAATCGCATCTTGGATGTAGAGACTTCTTTTGTGAGTAGTTAGCAATCAAAAGTTTGCGATTTTGTCGTTATCTCTGTCGAGACTGCCGGCCTAAACCTAATGCTCAGCAGCAGTGTTTGCGAGCACTATACTAACGAAGCCTCTCTCGATACTTTTTAGTCGCAAAAGTTCTAATCGAAACATCGTTATAGACAATAGACAATAGACAAATCTTTATTATGAACTTTACAACTGCATCTTTCAGGTGAGATTCTGACCTCCAGACTAGTATGATACTGTATCCTGAAAGGTCAGTTCCTTCCCTTCACAATAAAGTATAAATTAACATGTCTATAATAATTTTAATTAGATAAAACACGTCCTGGTTTTAATATTTTAAATAAACTAACAATAAAAATATTAGAAAATAGTAATAAACAAAAATGTGTGTGTGTTTCTGTGTGTGTGTGTGTGCATGTGTGTGAATTATACCGTTATAAAAAATAGTGACTCGATGCTCTCATAGTCCATGCCATTCAACCATGCAATAATTTTAATTTTTGCTTGGTTGTTTTTGAGCGATCTGATGTTTTGAATAGTGTCGTGTCGTTGCAGCATGTCTTCTTCTTCTATACTTCTCTATTACTCGTCATCTCATCAGACACCTCCTTTCGTGCCAAAGCATTCTTCACAGTCCATCTATTGACTAAATATTTAAATAATTTATTGAATTTATTATACAAGAAAAATGTTACAATAAAATACCTCCCCACATTCTACAACTGAAAGAGACGAAGTTTAAATCTTGTATAAAACGCACTGCAGGTAAGCATATTTTAAGTTGGGGGATTACATTGATGATAAAAATGCTTGGCCCAATGCTGGTTCTGCTCCACAACCCTAGGGGAAAACTAATTGGGCAAATTATTATGCTAGCTGCAGAAGATTGTAAAAGTATCTTTGCTTTGTATAGATTCCATCTCCTAGTATTGTATAATTGCATAGCACATGTGTGAGTACCATGTATTGTAAAGCTACCATTTGCATTTAGTTATCATTCATTGACTTGAATATGCCTTGGTGGCTGAGAGAATGTCATGCTCACTCAAATGTCTCGCTGATGGTGGCGGGTGTGTCGGGTCATTTATTTCCCTTCAATATGCTTGAGTTGAATGGCGTCGATACACGCGTCATGTTCGTGATCGGGCGCTGTCAGTTGGGACTGGTCATCTCTTAGCTGCTACGGTTCATTTTAATTACTTTATTTTTAAATTGTTGATTTAATCTTTTACTCTGGACGCTCTTAATGTGCACGTCTTTCTACATCATTCTCACATATATCTATAATCTCAACATGAATGATGTAACTAAGATTTTGTAACCACATTTTGATTTAAAAGAGTGTCCATGGAGTTTCTTGCCCGTTCTTCTCCATCTATGGAGAAGAACGGGCAAGATCTACGCTCTAGATCTACGCTAGGGAATGGGCAACTACAGTACTTTCTCAAGTTCTTATGTCTTGTGTCTGGGACTGTAGCTTTTTTTTGTATTTTTGACATTCAAAAGTGCCGTAATGGTCTAATAGGCGAGACGACAAAAAAAACTAATTAGTCCGTCAGTTATATTATCAAAAAATATTTGACCCGTGTTTTTCTTTTGTTACGTAAACCAAAATTGACGAAGATATGACGCTTTTAAAATTCTCCGCCTAGGTATAATTTTTACCTAGTTCTGACGTCACGAGCCCCCACTCCCGAGTTTTGATGCGTTTTAACTTTGTCAATATTCATTGATTTACAAAAACAAAAAATACGTGTCCATTAATTTCCAATACTCTAACTGACGGACTAAATAGATTTGCAATTTTTTGATACTGTTGTCATGCCTATTGAAATAAATGCTTTGAGTTTGAGAGTTTGAGCTTGAAGAAATTGTGACTAAATAATGAATATCTACTTCTATACGTGCCATCCTAGTTTATTGACAAATTATTATTAGCTTTAATTAGTGTCTGGCATGCAATTGTGACATCTAAGTACTTACCTTTTAACTTTATTTATTGGTTTTTATTTACTTTTATGATTACCTACTAGTGTGGGCCAACATTTATTTGAATAACATCTGTATATATTCACCCTAAGTTCACAAAATCAATAAATGAATTTGAATCCAGACGAACAAATCGCCCAATCATTAGACTTTTAAAGCTGGAATCGATAACTTTTTTCATGCTCACGTGAAGTTGAAATAACCTGAGTCATGCGACGTATGTATTTATTTACCTATGGGTAGGTATTAGGTACGGTATGGGACGACCGTAAATATCAAACATAGCTGTTTTTTAAATACAGACGTATACGGTATGTCTGCAGGTATTCGAAGGTAAACGGTAGGAGTTAGCGAGTATTTTAAGGCTATGGGCATTTTTCATTATTACTTAAATAAGTAGTTAAGAGTTCTAAGTGCTTGAACACTAAAACGAATTAACAAAATGCACTGAAAAACAGGAATACCCTTTGAATTTGAACAATAAACTCACTCAGCCTAGGTTATAGGTGTAGAGTTTTTAATTGGAGCCGTATTGTTTAAACTAATATTATAAAAAGGAAAGATTTTATTTCTTGTTTGTTTGTTACGATTTAACTCAAGAACAATCTCAACCGATAAACTATGGGGCCAAGAACAATCTCAACCGATTTAAAAAATTCTTTCACCATTAGGAAGCTACATCTTTACCGAGAAACATACTTAGTAGACTTTAAATTATATTGATATCATGCAAATTAGCAGAGCTATCACGATTTTTCGCGGACGTAGTCACGGGCGAAGTGCTAGTTGACAATAAATCTATTATTTGCAAAAATTTTCAGTTATTTTTATGGAACAGAAAAAACAATCTTGTAACATCACTGGCAAGGGAAACCAACATAATTAAATTCATTTCAAAAACCTTCGTTGGTTCGAAAATTGATTTATAAATGACTATAGAATAACATCATATGTCTGCTCCGCTTATTTACATCCCCAAACGAAAAGAAAACATTACCATTTTTCAAAAATCATTTCCCTAATATGAATCCAATCGGGGTTACAGTAAAATTATGCACATGATACAAAATTATGCGTACCAACGTAATATTCTCTACCCGACCGTAATGCCGTCGATATGGCCTGTATCTGTCGGTTAAATCGACAAAGAGGCCGATCGACGATAAGGCATAGCCTGGAAAACGGTCTACATTAGTTATCGCTCACCTAGATCGAGGCAGGCATGGAAGTGTGGACAGGCCGCGGAGTTTTAAATATTGGAGCAGCACCTCAATACGTAACATACTTTTCAAATTTTGAACTATATTTGAACTGGACCTATCCCAGTTGTAAACGTCCCTTACTTCCTATTGGCCTTTTTTCGTCCTGTCTCCTGCAGATATGGAGGTAGAAAGATAAGGAAGTAGAAATTACGGTTTTTTCCTACTCCTCCACTATATACCTTTCTGATTAATTTCGTTGCGGGATCCAAGTCAGTTAAATTTTTGGGATCTTTGGGACTTCGTCGAGCTTCATTGTCTCGGCGCTTTTCTGGTGGTCGCCACTGTTGATTCTGGCTTTCAGGAGTTACAGTGGTTTGGGAATAGTGTGGCGGGCTTGTCCCAAAAAAAAAACTATGAGGTTATGTTATGTTTCGTAATAAATTGCTCCTTGAATTTGAAATTCGGCTACTCAAGCGCATATTGTCGAAATTCCAAAATTAATAGCATTGTGAGTGTGTGAAAATTTATCAAATCTAAGAGATTGAATAAATTTTGGTTAAGGAAAATTGAAAAGCATTCGGCATTTAACATTTTTGAAACGTGTTTAATGTAAATAGGCAGGGCGGGGGTTATTTATTGATATGTTATCTTTTCGTAGTTACTTACTTCCAGTATCACGTTTATTTTCCATCAGGAATTTCTTATTAGTAGCCAGACTTCAGTCCGCTTCACGTTACTTAACCAATCGATAGGTTTGTGTCCTGAAAAGGGGTCGAACGGCACGGTCAAAGCGACAATATTTGTAGTATAAGTCGTAGATAGAGTTTACGACCACTTTTAGTGTGCAGTTCAAGGCTGCGCTGCTCGTCAAGGAAATATGCATCGACATGTCGAACTTAATAGGTAAATTGCATGTAGCGGAAATGAGAATGTTGAGATGGATGTGTGAAGTGACAAAAATGGATAAAGTAAGGAATGAGTGGCGCCTGTTACAGAAAAATTGAAAGGAAGTCGTATATCTTGGTATGGACATGTAATGAGGAGGGATGAAACATGTAACACACTAAAAAAAAATTTGCAAAAAATAAATCCGACTTAAAAAAACACAAAAAGAAAACTACAAAAAAGTGAAAAATAACTTTAGAAGCCGGTAACAAAAACACCAAATCAATCAAACAAAGGTCAAGCTTCAGAAGTCGACGACAAAAACACTAAATCAATCAAACAAAGGTCACCGACTACGAAGCTTGACCTTTTTTGTGGTTTTCTTTTTGTGTTTTTTTATTGTTTGTTTTTTTTTTTCAGATGTAAGCAAAAGGAAGGGGCTGCAAGGTCCGATGCCTGCCGGGGCTGCGGGACTGTTCGAAAGAGATACTGCGGCCCTGGAACACAAAGGGCTAAGAAGGAACATGGTTGTTTTTTACTCAGTAAAAGTCTGACAAACCTGCTCCGCTCAGAGCGGAATTGAAATTGAAAAAAATAATGTTAAGTTCCATTTACAGGGGATACGCCTATTACCATGACATGTATTGTTAACAATGACAAATAAATTCATGGCAAATATTTGTTTGGGAACAGCTAAAAATGGAAAAATAAAAAATATTTTTGCAAAAAATAAAATAGACTTCAAAAAACAAACAAAACTGGGAAAAAAAACTTCAGCTTCAGAAGTCGGTGACAAAAAAATTAAATCAATCAAACAAAGGTCACCGACTTCTGAAGCTGAAGTTATTTTTCACTATTTTTTTAAGTCCCTTTCTTGGTTATATATACTCTATTTTTAGACCACACGACTGACGTAAAAAAATGTTAATAAAATGAAAACTACTGGGCCAAACTATGTTAAATTTTTATGGAACCAAATGGCAACTATTCCGCATCAGACTAATCACGTAAATCGGATCATAAATCTCAGCGTAATCGGTGTACATACATAAAAAAAAACATACCGATCGAATTGAGGACCTCCTCCCTTTTGAAGTCGGTTAAAAATGATGGATAAATGTTGATGCCTGGAGATGAAGAGGGAGGCCAAAGAAAGGATGGATGGACTGTGTGAGAAATGATATGAAAGACTAAAGTAAACTAAATTGTATATAATATGACTAAATTGTATATAATATGACTAAATTGTATTAATATGACTAAATTGTATATTACTGAATTTCCCAACAAATAAACTTATTAACTTTTGTTGTACTTATCTTTTTTACTTCATTATTCGTAGCTTAGCTTTACATCATCGTTCACACTTCTGATTTTCTTTTTTCACATCCCATCATAAAAGTACAGGGCTTCGATAGTATTAGAATTGCAAAAAATTGCGAAGTTCAAAAAAATGATAAACTTTGAAAGGCTTAATATTAATAATTCATTTATTTTCAGGTAAATAACACCCATCGCCACATATACATTGATAACCAATAAGATCCAATAAAATTAAAAATAATCAAATGAAATAATATACAATAACATCAGACCATTAACAAAATTAAATCAGATAAAAATAAATATAGTAAAATATAGTGAAATCAGAATAAATTAAACCAAATAAAACACATCGAATAAAGCTAAATCAAGTCAAATCAATTTTAAATGTATAACCAACAATAACATTAATACCTTCTGTCTGACACTGGTACAGCAACATGTTTGTCAACACAATGTCGGATGAAGGGGCAGTCAAGCCTTCCCCCAATCATCGCTAGCACGGTGTTGGAGCTGGCCCTTATTCTGCGCACCAAGCAGGCGCGAGGCGGCGCGCTTACACATAGTCGCGTGAAAGCAGTCAGTATGCGCTTCTGCAAACATACCCGAGGCGCTACAGTATTGGGGCAGCCCCATCAGCGTCCTGAACGCGTTGTTGTACTGGACGCGGATGGCGTTGTATGCTCTTGCAGTATAGTGTGCCCATAAGCTGCACGAGTCAAGGGATGTGCAATACGCTCTAAAGAGCGTGCCTTTACCTCGGAAACTATTGGGTCTACAGAGACAGTTCTAGTATCATATTGTAGCAAATTTAGTCTACTTTAAAAACGTCCTAAAAAGTTCAAAAACTTAAGTTCTTTAGGATTATAATCGCCAAAATTTAAAAAAAAGAAAACGTTTTTTTTTCGCGTTTTTTTCGATTTTTGACAAAATTTCATTTAGAGCCCGAGGTCACAAACTTGGATTATTTATAAGGCCAACGTCATAAACAAGTCAGCAAAAAATTAGAACTACCGGATTTGACGCATACTACCCCATACTTTCAGGCGACAAAGGGATTATAGGACTGTTGTTTTTCCGTCTGCACAGATAAGTTTGTTGAAGTATAGAAGGATCTTTAAGCGTGTGAATGACATTGACATGGAAACATTGTCGGTAAGTTTTGTGAAATTGTTTTGAAATTAGGCATTGACACGTTGTTAAAATATTCACTGTCATTATTCATATTTAATTCGGTACGTGGTCCAATTATAGCAAATTATACATTTAAATGAAACGTATTAACATCAGATTGACCTTTTAAATGAGTTCGGCACACTTTGAGTTAATTTTAAATTTAAATGAATGAATGCAGGTATCAACTGCTGTTGTTTTACCGTCTGGTGGTGAGGACAATGTCCTGTAGGGTTTATATACTAATGTACACTTTGATGAGCACAGACTAATACAATGCGATTTGGTTATTTCGGTTTTTACCCGACTGAGCCAGAAGGAGGGTTATGTTTTTCGAGAGTATGTATGTATGTATGTATTTATAATTGTTTGGCACGCTCTGTGGCCTGAACGACTTAATGGATTTTAGCTTGAGAGGTGTTGTTAGATTCGTATTTACTGTGAGACACTGGGTATATCAAAATAATAAAAAAAACAAAATACTGCATAAAAAATAACTAATAACTATACATCAAAACTGAAAATAATGAAACAAGTTCAGGAGACAGGACATATTGACTGCAACAGTCGGGACCCATTAAATAATCTAGACTAAAATCTTTACATCCAATATTGGCCCCGACTGTTGCAGTCAATATGTCCTGTGTCCTGAAGTTGTTTAATTCTTTTCAGTTTTTATGTAAAGTTATTAGTTATTTTTTACGCAGTCGGATTTTTTATTTTATTTTAAGATTTCATATCTTGACGTGACTCCGGATCATATCTTTGACAGTCGTTACAGGTCAGTCAGTGGCACGAAAGTCGGACAACCAGTCTTTACCAAGGGGTATCGTATTACCCAGTACTAACTGGTTTGTGGAGATCAGATAGGCAGTCGCTCCACGTAAAATGATATTGGCTCTGGCATTCAGCTGCATCCGGTTAGACTGGAAGCCGACCCAAAAACAGCCGGGCAGATGACAATGACTTATTGTTGGAATTATTTTTAGTTTTTCATTAAAATTTCTATCTATTGTTATGACTGTGTTAATAGGGTTATATGCATGATTTTTTTTAATCACTCTAAACAAAGCGTATCAACATCAGAAATAGCAAAGTGAATTTATTTTTTAATATCTATAAAAAATACTAAGTTATTAAGCATTTGAAACTGCTGATTAGACAGAGAGATCCAAAATTCATACTAAATTCCGTTTATCTAGAAAGAGATAGGAACCAAATTTTAAATGGTTATAACTTTTGTGTTGTTTGGCCGATTTATGTCTTGTTTTCGCTTTTTGTCATTATTTTTATAGCACTTTAACGTTCCGTATCGAAATAAAAAAAAATAAGCATATTCCCTATTAGCTACTGATAATATACTGTGGGTGTGGACAAAGTCGGTGGTACGAACGTACTGCGTAATACTGTAAACATACATATCACTTGAAAACATCAAATGTCAAGTATATAATGATGATGAAAACAACCGACGACGATTAAACTATAACGAACTAAAATAATAAGTAGGTAGGTACGCTCAATCAATTGTTAACCGTAAACCTTGGAGCTATCGGTTTGAACTCATATGACTCATTCATGTGTCAACAGAATGTTTAAACAAAATTACATTCTATTAGCGATAAGGACGATTGAAAGTCGAATTTAAGCTGCCAGACAGCGTTACGACACCCGCGTCCACCAGCCAGGCTACTGCAACCGAATTATTGAGCAGCCAAACGGGCGGCGGCGACATCAAATAGGTAGGTGACAAGTGACAACCTCATTTTCAACCGACTTCCAAAAAGAGGAGATTAGGCGGCAAGTCTGCCGTGATTGCTGCAATTGCTTGGATGTTTATTGTTTATACAACATCATGACGTAACATCACGCCTGTATGCTCTGAAGGGGTACGCAGATGTGTACAATACACGCAGATTTCGACAGTTAGGTATGTTAAGTTGGCGCGTTCGTGTTCCACGCGCGCCTCAAAGAGATGTCAGCAAAAGGAAGGGGGACACCTTCCTTAGCAAGGGCCGCTGCCTGCCGGGGCTGCGGAACTGTTCGAAAGAGATACCGCGGCCCTGGAACACATAGGGCTAAGAAGGAACATGGATGGGTTTTAGTCAGTAAAAGTCTGACACACACTTCACTCTTCCCGCTCCGCCCAGAGCGGGAAGAGTCATTTGAAGATTAACCATCCGAAAAAAAAAGGTATGAATTTTCATTTATTGGGGATAAGCCTATTACCATGACATATATTGTTAACAATGTAAAATAAATTCATGGCAAATATTTGTTTGCCATGAATTTACCACTTTTAGTTGTAATATCTTATAGAAATATTAGCTATACATTGATTTTAACATAATATAACCTCACGCCTGTAATTCCGAAGAGTTGAGCTGAGGTGTACCCAATAGGACATTTCGCCAGTTATGTTTAAGTCTCATGTAATAGGGGGCGAGCGCTGGCGCAAATCTAGACTCCGTGGCTGCAACTGAGAAATTCCTGATGGGAAAACCCAATAACACTTTGCCCGACCTGGGAATCGAACCCAGGACCTCATGCTGATTAGTCGCCACCACTAGACCAAAGAGGCAGTCATTTATTACATATTGTTAACAATACATGTCATGGTAATAGGCTTATCCCCAGTAAAATGGAACCTAACAGACCGAACTTTCAAAATGTGGGTGTACTGTACACATCTGCATACCCCCTCAGAAAATACAGGCGTGATGTTATCTTATGATTTTGTGAAAACAACAAACATCCAAGCGATTGCAGCAATCACGACCGGTTTGCTGTCTATAATTGAAGAGTTCCATTATATTTCTCCGAAGCCACCAAATTTAAATGGAACCACCGCGAAGTAATTTTCTTCCAAACACAAACAGAATCATCGAAATCGGTTCACAATTGGCGAAAAAAAGGCACAAAAAAAAATAGACGAATTGATAACCTCCTCTTTTTTGAAGTCGGTTAAAAAACTAAATCAATCCAACAAAGGTCACCGACTTCTGAAGCTAAAGTAATTTTTCACTTTTTTGTGTTTTTTGAAGACGGTTTTAGTTTTTTCAAAAAAGTTTTTTTTGTTACAATCAACAGTTTAGGAACACAAATGATGTCTGATTACTACGGCAAGTGCGGGGATCGAGGGCAGGCACATACATCGCTTTGTCGGCTACCATGGAATCATGCTCGTTCCTATGGCTGCCGCAGCCAGACATCCTTCGCCGCCTAAGGGTTCTTTCAGACGAGCGGCACGTTGCCAACTGCAGATAAACTGCAGCCGTCGCCACCTGTCGACGGCTGCCGTCGACGCTTGCAGTTGTGGGGCGAGCGAGAGATAAATAGTCTGTCTCGTTCGCACTAGTAGGGAAATAGTCAGTCTCAAGACAGTTTTGTCTCAAGTGTGCGGTAGCCCTTACGCGGCATGCAACAACTGCAAGCGTCGCCACCCGTCGAAGGCAGTCGTTGACGCTTCTGCGGCTGCCGCCCGGCGCGTCGACGGCAGCCGTCGACAGGTGGCGACGGCTGCAGTTTATCTGCCGTTGAAAACGTGCCCCTCGTCTGTAAAAACCCTAAGGCGCGGGCTCCAATATGCCTGGCTGCAGGTATAATGCAATCGTAATGTAATAATATGTATTGTAATGCTTTGAAAGCGGTTGTAACTTCGTTCACAGCCTCAGATGCTTTTGCGTCAAACCGTCGGTAGTGAAACATGCGCGCTCGTCAGTTAGTAACTTTTGTTCCACAAGTCGCGGCTATTTGTGGCATACTTATTTTGAACAAAACAACAGAACAAAAACAATAATCACGAAAGTTATCCCGTAAGTGACATTTTAAGTATAGTTATGAACCGTGAAAGCTTAAAACAGTGTTTGTGGCATGTTGAGCATCAACTGCTTTCATGTTTTCTCAAGTCGCTATCCTATATATGCATATATGTCGCTTGGGCGTGTAGTTAGACGTCATAATCAGCCTATAATGTTAATTCTAACAGCTGGGACACAGGCCTCCTCTCTATGAGAGGGAATGGGCTATGGGCCAGGCAGGCCCAGTGCGGGAAAAAACGCTACAAATTTCAATTAAACTTTTCATATTAGAACAAAGAAAGATAAATTTTGAAAAAAATAATAAAAAATATCGAATTCCAAATAATACGCAACTATTCGCGTATTATTTAAATTTCGAATTATTTTGATTTAAGTAAAAACTAAGTGGGTATGCCATTTGCTTCTACTCCGTTCACTTCATATGCCCATTTTTTTTAAAAAAGCGATATAAAAGTCACCTTGTATGAAGTAATGCACCTGCCTGGGTTCGAACTCGGAACCTTCAGCTCGTAAGTTATTACCACTGCTCTCCATTTAGAATGAAATATAAAAATTTGATAGTTACTAGCTCTCCTGCGCACATCAACGCCGAAGGGGATCATGGTGTGGACGGAGTACTCCGACGAACAGCTGCCACCTGGCGGAGGATAGGGTATTAGGGATAGGATAGGATAGGCGCTAGGATTGGGAGAAGGTTGATCTTAAAGGTACAGGCCTGAAGACTCAAAGCGGAACAATTAAGCTGCATAATCGCAATGACAGACTCAGTGACACACGGCTGCTTTCTATGTAACTTTATGAAAACTGCAAGAGACGACAAATTTTATATAAAAATGGAATTTCTTCTGGATCGTTTACAAACACACAATCAGCCAGACCCGGAACAACTATCTGTAGGTTATACAAATATTTGTTCTGTGGGGTTCAAACACACGACACGCAGCGCAGAAGTCAATTACTCCGCTACTGTGTCAACCGTGCCGTCAATGTTGCCATACGTACGCAGTGTTGCGTTTGGGCAGCTTTGACGATGCTGTTAGCGGGTGCGAACATCTTCGGTATCATACGTTAATGAGAAAATATAATACTAGATTTTTTTGTCTAAAACAAACCTCCCTAGGGAGAACTAGGCGGGGCTAGGGATTTCCCCGCAGCAAAAAAAATGGTTATTCTTGTTATTTCCTAATGATTTGTAGGTAATAAGATGCGTACTAGCTAACAATTTGCATCAAGCATTTGCACGTTCATAAAATAATTTAATGGCTATACTCGTAAACCGCAATAGTAAATACTCGACGCTTTTGTCCGATAAGGTGCGAAAATTGTCAACTACTTGACCTTATGTCTAAATGCAATATACATTATACTGAGGCACACATCAATATTAAAATAAATTCCAAAGAAATAAATCATTTGTAATGTACTGAAGTCGTATATCCGATCTTAATTGCCTGTAAATAACTAACTAGACTTCAGTACGCACTGACCTGGTTTCGTCGTTGTCGTTGAAACTTGACATACATGTGGACAATGGGCTGAGTTAGGAAAAGGATAAAATTTGTCCATGTTCTTAGTCCATCCCTGTGGGATAATTTCTGACCTCCATTCGGGCTGCGAGATAAAGCTAACGGCCTACGTCTTTATAAGGCAATGGAATAAATATTCATGTCAAATGAGTTAGGCCCGGCCAGGCTCTAGTTTTACTACTATTTTACTTCTACTCTGGACGCTCTTAATGTGCACGTCTTTCTACATCGTTCTCACATATATGTATAATTTCAAAATTAATGATGTAACCAAGATTTTGTAACAATAGAGTTTCTTGCCCGTTCTTCTCCATAGAGATCTACGCTAGGGAATGGGCAACTACAGTACTTTCTCAAGTTATTATGCCTTGTGACTGGGACTGTAGCTTTATTTTTATTTGTAATTTTGACATTCAAAAGTGCCGTAATGGTCTAATTGAAATCAATGCTTTAAGTTTGAGTTTGAGTTTATAAATGCGAAAGTATGGATGGACGGATGTTTATTAGTCAATCACGCCGTATACCTTCGTCTGTTGACCCGACCGATTCGGTCGAAAGATGAAGGGATAATAGCTGAACGGATTTGGATGAAGGCACAGAGATAGACTTTAGTCTGGACAACACATAATCACCTTTTTTCTAACACATTCACATAAATCATCATAAATTCCACACGAACGAACTCACGGGCAAAAGATAGTGGTAAATAAACACAGTCAATACGCACTGATCATCCTAGCGAAGCCAAAGTCACACAGTTTGACGACCCCCTCACTGGTCAGCAATATGTTCTCTGGTTTGACGTCTCTATGGATGCAGTTGTGTCGGTGGCAGTACGCCACGCCCTGCAGCGTCTGCCAGATGATCTGCTTCGATAGCAGCTCTGGGCAGCCCTGGAATAAGAGCATTTTTTAATGGGCCGGTTCATGTAGTTGAGAAAAATACTAAGGGGCCGCCTCCACGAGCGAGAGAATCGTGGCGATATTATCGTCCTTGCCACGTTTTTCTATTCACTCTCTTTTGGGTCGTCTCCACGAGCGAGAGAATCGCGGCGATATTTTCGTAGAAATACGTTGAATCGCCGCGATTCGCTCGCTCGTGGAGGCGGCCCCTTGTGTAACGCCTAGCGCTCGATTTAAACGCAAAGACTATTTAATTTACCGCCTCTTACAAAACCAAGGCTTCCAAGCTCAAACATTTGAGTCGGTAAGGCTTATTCCAGAGTGCGACCGGCATCGGTCGCGTGCGCTTTTAAGACCGGTCGTAACATCGCACAAGTCCGACAACGAAACGTGCGACTGTCTTGCTCGCGGCCGGCCTGCGCCGGCGCCGGTCGCACAGCAAAATTTTTTTTATGTTTATTCGGACAAACGCCCATAAAGATTAAATTGGCAACTTTCATTTATTTATTTTTATTAATTCATTTATTTAATTTATTTATTTATTACTTTTATTTACTTTTCTTAATTAATTTATTTATTTTTGGTAAAATTAAATTATTTTTTTTAATTCATTTACCTATTTAATTAATTTATTTATTACTTTTATTAATTACTTTTCTTAATTAATTTATTTATTTTTGGTGAAATTAAATTTCTGCTTTCAAAATTGGCAACTTAACCTATTTTATCTTTCTGGGAGTCAAGGATAGATGACCCTTTTAAAAGAAAACCTAATAAGGCTGAATGAGCTTTATTTTGATTACTTCAATTTATAATCACCCGTTACACATAACACTTGCGTTTCCAAGCCCTATTTCATTTTTTATAGGAAATTAGAACCATAATTAAAATAAGACTGACATAACCATGATATAAATTCGCAAATCGTCCTAAGTCTCAACAACGCTCGTAGCGTTTGCCTACGCAGTTTGATACGCGTAGCGTTTGCTACGCGCTACGGTAAAGCGCTACGACCGCCAATAGTACAGGTCACTTAAGGGCCTATACCCCCTCAAATGGCTTAGCATGATCCTCCGTTACGCCTAAAATACTGCAGCATTAATTTTGAAATAAACATATGGTAAAGTTGAGGATTAATGCTAAGTACTATGTGTGACGAAAACACGATACCATAAACTTTTCTCAACAGAAAAAAAAATCCAAAGTTACCTCCAAATCGAACAATAAACCGCTGGTGTTCAAAAAGTACTTCAAATTAGATCATGAAACTTTGCATACTAACTGAACTGTATTTAATTTTTTTAGTCCAATCAATAGATTTTTTGTAAATCGCAAAAACCCACTCATTTCGCACTATTCGGCCGCAGTGACTGAGATGTAATAAAGCTGGAAACTGGTATTTAAACCTTTATTTTTGCATTCCCAAAAAGTTGTGTCAAAAAACTCGTGTCTGCGTCTTGAGTATCTTATGTTTTAGCTCTACCATTGACATTAAACTTTCAAATTTTTTTTTGCGAATGTAATTATTTGGTTTTCATGTATATATTTTATTTTATTTTTTAGCTTGTAAGTAGCTTTATGTTTTGCTGTGCCCTGACAGGGTCTACAACGGCTCTTAGCTCTTAAGACTTTTGTTAACACCATGTTTTTTTACCTTGTGGAACGCAAATAAATGAATATGAGTCATTTACGGTCAAAGGTCGCAAAAAACCTTTTTTATTTATAGTATTTTTTTTTTATTTCATGAATAAAATCAAAACTATATATTTTAGAATAATAAAAAATAAAAAAAATTAGATAATAGATCAATTTTTTTCTAAGCTGTGGAAAAAAAAAACTAGATATGCCGTAAGCTTCTACCCCGTTCACCTGACATACCCATTTTTTTTCGAAAATGAAAAAAAAGTCATCCGGTATTTGAGACACAGTAAGGTTTGCAAAACTATTTTTTAATTTCCTAATTTGTCCCCCGAAAATGACCTTACTTAAAAAAAAATATTTTTTACATTGCACGTCTGTGTTTGGGTCATAGGATTGTCCTACCAAATTTCACTTGATTTGGTCCAGTATATACATTCAGAGCAAATTGACAATAGGCTGTGACAGACGGACGTACAGACAGACGCAAGAGTGATCCTATAAGGGTTCAGGGGCCACGGTATCTCTTTCGAAGTCCCGCAGCCCCGGCAGGCATCGGCCTTTGCGGACCCCATCCTTTTGCTGACATCTATTTGAGGCGTGCGTGGAACACGAACGCGCCGTCTACACGGCCTGTCGTCATAAGACGGACGGACGGCGAGCTAGCCCATAGCCCACCGTCTACAGGCCCGCGCCTACGGTGACCGGGGGCCACCACGTGGCGTGGAACCAAAACTTCGAAGACATATGACATCTACCAATCCGCACTGGGCCCTCGTGGTAGATTAAAGCCCATTCCCTCTGATTGAGAGGAGGCCGTGTCCCAGCAGTGGGAACTTTATAGGCTGATGATGATGATGATGACTTATACACATCATCATCATCTTACAGATATACACATTCTGTGAAAATGTCAACTGTCTACCTATTTTTTTTTTACCTACCTAGTTTTAACATGATTGTATTCGGATTATTATTTTAATAACAAATGATGTATTTGACTTCGACTTTAATTTTATTTTATTTTGTTGACATTTTGTTCTGATTATTATTTTTAGTGACATGATTTATTTATAATAATAATAAATAAATAGGTAATAAAAACTTTATTGCATAAAATGTGTTGCAGTAAATACAATAAAAACAGTTGCGCTTTAAAAAATATGAACACTGGTATACAACATAAATGGTTGGGGAACTGTCCTCTTAGATAGGCTACATAATAGCCTGTAGTAAAGAGAAACAGTGCCGTATCCCTCAAGAATGGAGAAATCAATTGCTTAGTGTTTACATTAAAAATTAAAATCAATGTTACTAGTTAATAACGTAAAACCAATAAATATGAATATGCCTGAAAGTATTAAAGTCTATATCAGATATGAGTAAGTGTGCTGTGTGGATGTATGTGTGTGGGTGTGTTTGTGTGTTGAGTGCATGAGTGAAGCGTGTATACGTATGATAGTGCAAAAAGAGAATAAAAAAAGGGTTCAGTGTGGGAGAAAAGATTCAGTTTCGTCATATGTTTTGTCTAGTAGGAAGGAGCGGACTGCTGATTTACATTCTTGAACGGATAAACAGTATACTGAGACATTTGCATTCATTTTGTTGTACAAGAAAGGGCCGAGATAATAGAAAAAAAAATTCGTAAAGGAGTAGCGGGGCTGTGGAAGGGAACAAATTAAATCTTTACGTCGTTTTTTAAGTTTAACAAAGGGAGTAAGGTGATGTTGAAATAAGATTGCGTGAAAAATAAACAACTGTCGTACATTAAGAACATTGCATTCTTTATATAACAGAGTGGTGGAAAATAAAATTGGACGAAAGGTTGCTATTTTTAATATCGCTCTGTGCGCAATTTCCAATGGAAGTAATGTGGTTTTAGAAGCACCACCCCAGCAAGAAATGCAGTAAGATAATATTGACTGACAGAGCGCATAGTAGACATTGCGAATAATAAATTGGTTAGCTACAATTCTAAGTGTTTTGAAAATAAACATTAACTTACGCACTCTGCCCGTCAATACATGGGCCTTAAAGTTTAAGGTATTATCCAAAATTACGCCCAGGTGTCTAATATTATTTACAGACTCTATTTGAGCGCAGTTACAATTTAGTGTAGTTTGTGTGAGACATGTGTGAGCTGTGAGTGTTAGATTATTTTTTGGTTGGGATTTTGAACTAATAGAAAAAGTGATATATTTAGTTTTGCTTGTGTTGAGTGTTAGGGTGTGAGCCAAAAGCCAGTCAAGGGTGGAGTCGAGGCCCCTTTGAGCTTTAATTTGAAGTTCTGACCAGGAGTCTGCGGAGAAAGTTATTGCGGTATCATCTGCATAAATTACAATATTGGAATTTGGGATACTTAGATTGCAGAGGTCATTGATAAAAACCAGAAACAATGTAGGACCAAGAATACTCCCTTGTGGCACCCCATACTCAATAGGAAGCTCGTTACTAACGGTGTTTCCTATTTTAACCACTTGCGTTCGACCTGTGAGGTAACTTTGGAATAACTGGAGTTGTGGACCTCTGACACCAATGTTTTCGAGTTTTTGAAGAAGGGTTTTAATGGGAACGGTATCAAATGCTTTCGCGAGGTCTAAAAATATTGTAAGTACTTTTTTATTACTATTAAGGTTTGAAACAATAAAAGTAGTCAATTCGTGTACAGCGTCAGAGGTGGACTTTTTTACGCGAAAACCGAATTGCTGTGGTGAAATATGATTAAAGCGCTCTAAATAGCCTCTCAACCTCTTATTAATGAGGCGTTCCATTACTTTGGACAGAGCACTTAGCACTGCAATTGGTCGATAGTTGTTAATAAGGTTCCCATCGCCACCCTTGAGGATGGGGTGAATAACTGCCTTTTTTAATGATGTGGGAAAGACGGAGGTCTGAAAAGAGAGATTAAAAATATGGCATCTAATAGGTGCCAGAGTACCAGAGTACCTTTTCAAAATGGTAGGTGAGATCCCGTCCCAGCCAGTTGCTGCACTAGGTCTTAAAGAATTGATAGTTTTCAGGATCTCATCATTGTCGGTTTCTTCCAGGACAAAGGAAGACAAGCAGGTAGGAGTCTGTGACGAGGTCGTTAGTGATGGTTGCACAGTATTCCCGGTGATTTTATCAGCGAGCTCCTTTCCGATGCTGACGAAAAAATCATTTACTTTGTTACATGAATCAATTGGGGAATGTGAATTGAGTAATAGTTGAGTAGCGTGCTTTGATTTGGTAGAGTAAGTTATGTTTTTATTACAGTCCAGAGCGCCTTAGGATTTTTTCCTGCATTTTTTAGTTGGTCACTGTCGTATTCCCTTGCCTGGCTTTTTAGGAGTTTTGTACAGAAATTTCTGTAATGTTTATAGGTCATATGGAGGATTTCGTTGTTTGGTGACACTTTAAGCCTTTTGTGAAGTGTATCTCTGTTGCAAATACATCTCAACAAACCAGGAGTTTATCCTAGGTTTGAGTACCCTTTTCCTCGCTGGCTGTATTGAGATGGTTGAGTTCTAAAATATAGCTTTTGACACTAAGTTTACTAAATTATCAGTAGCAGCATTTGCGTCCTGTATTGATAGAATAGGAGTGAAATCCATCTGTTGGAAAGATTTGTCAAGGCTTTCAAAATTGTTTTTAGTAATAGTGTAGCCGTCTTTGTTGCGCGCTCTTTTAGTTTTGATGCATGCTAAGGTGGAGTAGTGGTCAGTTATAGTGGACTCAAAAATTAGTGTTGTTGCAGGACAATTTGTTCGCATAAAAGTGTGGTCAAGGCAGTTGTTTCCTCTTGTCGGAAGTGCGTGAGCAGGTAGAAAGCCATGAAATGCGAGACAGTTTAAGTAGTTTTGGGAGCGAGTATCCAAGGGTGACCCAATGTAAATGTTAATGTCGCGATAAACGCATAGGACTGCTGTATTGATGTTAGTCTTGATTATTTACTTTGTTACATGAATCATTCGAAATCAATCAATCTATTTTAAATTTTACATAAGAATGAATGAGCTTACAAATTTTTAATTAATGAAGATTAATTTTTTTAATGCTACGTAAAAACTTTTTGGCTTTTGATATTTAGGTTACCCCAAATTAAAAAAGAAAAACCACGTAAAAAATGGATTTTCATACACTTTTCTCTCCCGCTCAGATGCGTTTTCTCCCCGCATATTTGTTCGATATGCAATGACGTACTTTCTACCGTAAATTTGATAAAGTATCAAGGTACTTTCCAAGCAGGTGTAGTATAAAATCCATATCTGTCGTGTTCAGCGGCCAAATAAATTACTTTTAGTATACTCATAATGTATCTGTCGTGTTATTTAAAAAATGGAACCATCTTTTACTCTGAAACATGGCAACCAAGGAGGTAACTTAGGTTTTATTTAAATTTCGAATTGGCTTGCATTTAGAAAGCGGTTTATTGAAAAAAAAACAAATGAACTCTTCAACGCGAGAAAAAATATTTTTGTTTGTGTGCATCATTGATTTTGAAAAGTAATTGTATTTTAAAATTTCCTCGCATTATTTGAGAAAAGTAATATACAAGCCTTGGCCACAACTAGGCATTGATGGACTTACGTATATGTGCCTCAGCTTCGCCTCGGCCCACATTACATGTTCGTCCATCAATGCCTCTGTTGCTGGCCGCTGCAGTAATGTACTATATACTTAAAACACACTCCAACGTTGCACCGTGAGTCCGTGATGTTATACGTAGGGGTTTGTTCACATGAGGGGTTTAGCCGCGGACGTTGCATACCACTTTGGCTTCTTATGCGGTCGGAACGTTAAACCGCCTCGCTAATGTTTTCCACAGTAATTACAGTAAGGAAATTGACTGTTACCGGTAACTGGGAACCATTTTTGTTTTACAAGCTATTTAGTGGCTATAAAAAACCGTTTAGTTAGGTACTCGTTCTTTAAGGGTTTTTGAGTTTTCACGCACTCTTTCTTAAAAAAAAAATATATATATATTGTACGTTTAGGTTAAGATATGATTTTCAGCCGCGCCGCCTAAACATTATGCTTGAGAAAATCACTCGTATACAATTTTGGGGGTGATTTACAGAACCGTTTAGACACGGGACACCCCCTCGTGAACGGTTCTACTCTTATAATAATTACTCTAAACATACGTACCTCGTACCTTTGGAGTAATTAAAAGAAGATGGGTAAGTACTGATAACTAATTCGACGATTGGCCAGTCGGTTCGTTTATCATTTCATTATATTACCTACGAAACTTCAATTTGGCAACAACTCACCGCTGTCAACCTTCCAGAGACTGTGCCAACTGTTCAAGGCTCTAAATATGAACGGAAATGGACCGAAAAACGCTCTTTTATCCGCAAAGAAAGTCGTCTGACCCAAAAACTTTTGACACTTTGGCACCATTTCGATTCGCTTGACACTGCTCCACATTTTCCACACAAAAAACATTTAGATAACAATGCATTCGATGGTTCTCCAGTAAATGTACGGTAGGTGTGACCTAAGTAAGGCCACTTCTTTTAGTTTACAAGTACAGAAAATACGTGTTTAAGAAAAACAAACTTATTAACTTTTAATCTTCTATTCTTTATCGTGTGGTTAGTGCCTAACCGGTGTCAGAGTGTATATGCCGCCCATAGGCCTTTGACTTGGCTTAACATTTCAACAAAATTTCTCTCATGCAGCTGGTTTCCTCACGATGTTTTCCTTCTCCTATGCAAGTGATAATTATACAATACGCACATGAATCCGAAAAATCACAACCTCATGGGCGGCTTAACTAACTTTTCAATAGTTAAATCATTTTCAAAAAGTTTAAATTCGTTTATGTGATCTATTAAATAGGCTAATAGATTGAATAGACTTTGTAACCTATAATTAGCATGTGAAGAATACGAAGATTATTAAGAAATTCTGTTCAGTTACAAAGAGGCCCTAAAAAGAGTTTGTTTACACTAAAATGAAATAAAAAAATAAATTACATAACAGTGGAAAAACAAACAATCCAGAAAATTCTTGCACGGAATTGCAAATACCCACGTATAACGTGACGTCACAGATCGCGTGATATACAGAGTACGTGTCACGCTATCCCGCACGTCTACCTGACGTGACAGTCTTGTACATACGAATCGAAAAACATTTCTATAATGTATTTTTTATGTTAATGTAACAAACGTCGACCTCCAGAGACGAGGGTTGAAATTGCAACTTCGGTTGCGAACTTAGCTTGACAAGAGCCTTCAAAGGACCCTTTTAGGACTGTTAATTAAGGTTTTTGTCAAACCAAGAGAGACGTGGGACGTGGGATACCGATGTTGGAAGAAAAAGGTTTTCAGGCGGTGAGGTTAAAGAGAACTATCTTTTTACTACTTCTCTTTTTTGAGAGAGGGCTCTCAAAAATGAGACCTTTTTCGAAGCATTGGGAACGTTGTATGCTGATAATGCTCCTATCCTTTTCTATCGCCCAGAACCTTCATTTGTTAGAGCGAGAAACAGCCGGAATGCTATCGCACGGTCGGCAGCACACTCTGTTTCCCGCTCGCTATAGGAGCATGAAAAAATGCGATTCCGTGCTGATAGATGAGACGCAACACTCAAGCTATATTTACTGCTGCCTCGGTTTGATCTAGTGGTTGCATGCAAGCTATTGCTGAACACCAGGTTCGACTACCAAAGAATTTAATAACAAATAAACCGCAAAATTCAATAACACTGCCCGACCTGGTGGTCGGGCAGTGTTATTGAATTTTGCGATGACGAATTTCCAAGTATTATCTATCCCCGAGTCAAGATTTTATGTCTGGTTGACGGCAATAGGCACCCTTTATTACCCTCTATAATGTCGACAAAATTGTTTCTTCAAGTTTTCCATCTGCCTGAACCCTTATCCACCTAACGTTTAAAGATAAAAATACATCGAAGCTCGTGATAAAATCGATACGAAAGCGCTTAGCCAAAATAGAACCGCGAATCGAGTTTTTATGTGTTTTACTTACAATGAAGTTTTGTTCACCTTTGCCATTTTGAACTAAATGGGGTCGTGATGGAAACCCTTTAACTTTCAGATGGTAATAAACAAAAATAACTGCCTTTCAAAAATTGTTCAAGATTTTCTGGTGCTATGCGTGCAAGCTTGCGCTCAATAACTAGAGTGGTCGATGTTGGAGAAAACAGCCAGACTGAAGTGGAAGTGAGTTGGTGGTGTCACCCGAAGTGGTGGGCAAAGATCTGGTCGACGAAGCTCATGTATCCTGTGGTAAAAATTTTAGCTTTGAAATTTACACTGGTTTGTGCGACTGTCTTTTGATGTGAAACATCAAAAGACGATAGGCGCTGGTAAAACCAAAAAATGGCGTGGGACGCATGCCGTGGCGACGCGTCCCCAACTGTCAAGTTGTCAACCCGGCCCGAACAATCGCAAACATTACCGACCTGTTGAAGCAGCATAAGTTCTACATATTAGCCACGGTTTACAACAAGCCAGCTGGTCTCGGGGCACAGCGCTGGGTTACAATCTCGTGACTTCGAGTTCGATCCCACCCTAAGGATTTTCTTCTTGTGAATCAAGTCATTTTGTTTTTATTTTCTTTTATTTAGTTCCTGTCGTAATCTGTTCTTATGCATATTACTTGTACAAAATACATTCGATGTTTCACATCTGCTAGGCGTCCCGTGACGGCTCACAATTTTTTTTCGTTACTCTCACTGTCCGATGGATTAATGATGTTAGATGGATAGCTTATATATTACCATACGACACGATTGGTAGAACTCCACCGAGATTTGTTACGGTCTCTAATCATATTTTAATCAACATACAACCTGACACTGACCTGCAAATGCAAAAAAACGTAAGAAGACTTACTTAGCGCATCCTCCAGTGGCACTCGTGCCGACGTTTTTAGTGCGACCCATTTTTGATCACTTTTGCCAATTGCCCTATACTGGAACAACGTTGGCTAATACAGGCTGTACCAGAAATAATGTGCTACAGACCATCGAATTACAGTGGGAGAAAACTGTTCAGTTTGATGGTCTTTCCAAATGACCCCCTATTGCACATCATGCTCCTGCCTAATTCCAATTCTTCTTCCACACTCCTCTATTACTCGTCATCTCATCAGACAACTCCTTTCTTATCATATCATCCTTCACACAGTCTAACCGTTTCTGTTTTACACTGTATAATAATAAGTGAGTATATTTTATTCGAAGATCCGACGTATTCTGATTCCAAATAAATGATGTCATCAGTTCAATAAATAGTCTGTACCACACACGTGTGAAATAAATTTTATAGCCGGTAATTTAATATTCCATTTTTAAAAAAACTTAACTAACATTAATTTTATATGATAGGTTTTTGATGATAATTAGTACAGAAAGATTATTATAGATCAGTTTTTAACCTCAAAGTCAAATTTTATAAAAAAAAAAAAAAAAACTTTTTATTTCAGACATTATAGTCCATAACGTTTTAACAATATCACATTAAAAAATAAATAAATTACACCAAAAATTATTACAAATACATAAAAATTAAAATTAACATTTACAAATTAAAAAAGATTACATTTAAAAATTACAAATTACATTAGAAATTACATAAAAATTACACACACACACATTGATTTATAGCCGGTAATTTAAAATTCCATTTTTAAAAAACTTAACTAACATTTTATATAAAAGGTTTTTTGATGATAATTAGTGTACGTGTACGTGAGAGATTATTATAGAATAGATTTTTCACCTTAATGCTATAATACCGAGTATTACAACATCAAGGTGAAAAAACACATCATTTATTTAAGTCAAGAGATAATGTCATCCACATTCAGCATATACAGAATGATTGGTAATTTGGTGCATTCTTTTAAAATACGTCCCGTTTAGACCCCAAGTTATCGGGTCAAAATTGTTGCAAATTAGATGTAATATTACATACATAACATCACGCCTGTAATCCTCGAAGGGTTGGGCAGAGGTGTACCTAATAGTACACCCACATTTCGCCAGTTATATGTTTATCATCATCATCATCATCAGCCTATAATGTTCCCACTGCTGGGACACGGCCTCCTCTATGAGAGGGAATGGGCTATAATCCACCACGCGGGCCCAGTGCGGATTGGTAGATGTCACATGTCTTCAAATTTTTGGTTCTAGAACATGCCGGTTTCCTCACGATGTTTTTCTTTACTGTTTTGAGAGCAGTGGTGATGAAATAAATTACACAAAGTAATGCGCCTGTCTGGGTTCGAACCCAGACACCACTGGGCCACCGCTGCTAAGTTATGTTTAAGTCCCATGTAATAGGGGGCGAGCCTACTACCAAAACCGGGTCAAATCCAGACTCCGATTCAAATTAGATCTAGTATCACATATTTCCATGGAATGCACTCCATTACCAATCAACCTGTATACTTCCTTATAATAACTAGTTTTATGTTTGAAATTTAAGTAACTCAGACCCAAAAAAGGATACTTTTTTGAAAAACTGGCCAAGTGCGAGTTGAGCTCGCGTGGAGAGGGTTTCGTACAATGCCAAAGTCTTATACTGAGTTTATCACTTTATTTTCAATTGATAGAATGCTTATAGGTTTTCCTGTAATCGACAAGCAAATAACTATATTTTGTACTTTTTTTAAATACGAACTACTGAGCCTAAGCTCAATAGTTTCGGAGATCAGGGGGGGGGGTTGGTCAATTTTCGTCTTCTTTCATAAATAAAATCAAAACTATTTATTTTACAATAATAACAAAAAAACGAGCCCTTTCATTTGATATATGACACAGTAAGGTTTGCAAAACTTTTTTTAAATTTCTTATTTTGTTCTCCGAAAATAACACATATTAAAAAAAAAAAAACTTTGCACATCTGTGTTTGGGTCATAGGATTACACCATCCTACCAAATTTCACCTGATTTGGTCATGTAGATTCGGAGCAAATTGGCTGTGACAGACGGACGAACAGACAGACAGACGCACGAGTGATCCGTTAGGTGTTCCGTTATTTAATTTTTTTGTACGGAACCCTAAAAATAATAAACGCAGGTGACGCGACGTCAAGGTCAACAGATAATGGTAGATATTTCAAGCGTTATGAAAACGTGATCAAAAAAATAACCGGGCGAAGACAACACCGCATTCTAACATTGTTTTTAATGTTAAGGATAATAGGTAAACTTCGTTTGTGGTTAATAAGAAACACGTGATGTCTGATTATAAAAAGTGTAAAAAACCTCTTAACGAACCCGAAAGGCACTTTATGTTCTCCCCGTCATTGCGATCATTTTTTTGTTCTACACCATACCTGGCAACCTTCTAGTTGCGGAGATATTGGGGTCAAAGTTCCAACTTTTTGACAAGTTTTTTTTTTAAATAAAAGTTTTTAATGTAAGATTTTTACTTTAAACACCTCCACGACCCCCGTACTATGCAATCCATCCATGAGCACAATGTTTTGAGTGCGTTACATTGAGTTCTACCACAAAACATGATTTTACACCACAAAAGAAAAAGTCGTTATCTCAGCAATAATTTTTGCGTAAAGTTACTTAGTTTGATGTACGAGTACAAAATGCTTGGTTGACGGCTTCGTGATGAGGTTGTTTACAACCTGTATAATCCATACTAACATTATAAATATAAAAGAATTTTAAACTATCTGTCTGTCTATTTCCTTTTCTCGCATTTACGGCTGAGCAGATTTCGATGAAAGCAGCACATAGGGGGCCATCCATAAATTACGTTACATTAAGGGGAGGGTGACGCTGACGAATCAATATTTTGTTTAACTAGTGCGACATTGGTGTCGATTCTGTTGTGCACAAACTAAACTTAATTTAGGCTATTGCTATCTTTTTCTCTCTAATAAAACGAGAAAGAGACGGACGTAATTTAGTGCTGTCAAATTTAGTTTGAACTAATATTTCTATACAAATGAAGGGTGCACTTAAAAACATGACGACTAAAAACACGGTGAACATAAACTAGTTTGACATCTCTAACTTAGTTCATAGCTATAGCCGTCCTTTTCTCGCACTGCCTTTTAGTAACAGATAGCAATAGCCTAAATTAAATTTAGTTTGTGCACAACAGAATCGACACCATTGTGTGACAAGGAGTGGAAGGGCTCCTAAATTTCGTGACGTCACATTTCAAAATCAATATATTATCTAAGTAATAAAACACGAAATTTGAACCAATAACGAAAAACGTAAAAAAAAACAACTCTATCTGTACGAACATGTTTATCTTTTTAACCGTCAGTAAATATTTTGTGATAACCAGAATATTGTTCTTGTATACTTATAAGAAATACATAAGTGTTATAGTTGTAAAATACTGTAGTTGCGTTTAGCTTTAGAAATACTTGGGATGTTATCGAAGATAAAATGCAAAATATATGACGTCACACAAGGCAGGGAAGTCTCACAAATGTGACAAGGACGGGGGAAAGAGGGGTCATCTTGAAATTCGTGTGACGTAATCTATGGATGCCCCTAGGTCGACCAGAATATTTTGTCGAAATCTAGGTTAAGACATAGGATAGACACTTTTAAAACTGCAGGATAATAAGTCCCGGAGAGATGATTTCTGACCTCCACGCAGGCGAAGCCGCAAGAAAAAGCTGGATTACAATAATCACTTCACGTTTCATTGTTAATTAGGTACGTAATGTTACTTAAAATAGCAAGTTGATTGTTTTATTTTTGCAAGTACTGAACAATTGAATAAAGTATTTCTTCACTATTTTTATTCTAATAAATATTAATATGTTATTCAGTCTGGCGTACGTCATTCAGTACGTGTCTCATGTGATAATAAGTACATTAGTATATTCTCTAAATAACTTTTTACAAAACAAACTGTTATGTAACTTTTGTTCAGCAAAGTTTTCAAGCCGGGACGATTTTTACGACGTGACAAACCATCGAGATTTCATTATTAATAATATTAATACAGTACCCATACATACCCATTTTTTTGGAAAGTGATAATAAAGTCATCCGGTATTATGAATTTATTACACACATCCACTGTCTCCCTGACTGTCTCGTGGGTCGAGTGCTCTGAGTGCTCAGCATGAGGCCCTTGGTTTGATTCCCAGAACGGACTAAGTGTTATTGGGTTTTTCCATTAGGAGTTTCTCAGTATCAACCACGGAGTCTGAATTTGTTCCCGGTTGATGGAAATAGACTCGCCCCCTAGTACATGGGACTTAAATAACTGGTAAAATGAGGTTGTACTACTGGGTACACCTCTGCCTGACCCTTTGGGGATTACAGGCGTGATGTTATATATGTGTCACTTCCACTGCCAATGTCCATGTAAAAAACTGGTATTCAGCTGCATCCGGTTGGACTGGAATGACCCCAAAATAGAACTTGGGAAAGCGCTAGGTAAGATGATAATCTGCTGTCGTTATTTGACAGTCTTTCGTTACGGATAGACACTAAGAGCCTTATCACACTAGCGGATTCAAAGCGGCGCGGGCGCGCAGCGAATTCGCCGCGGATGCGCAACGTATTCGCTGCGCATTCGCATCGCAACGCAAACTCAATTTTCAACGTTAGGCTGCAAAGCCTAGCGTTGAAACTTGAGTGCACTTTCACGCTGCTATTCGCGGCGAATTTGTTGCGCATCCGCGGCGAATTCGTTTCGCGCCCGCAACGAATGCGCTGCACGCCCGCTCCGCTTTGAATCCGCTCGCAATCCGCTAGTGTGATAAGGCTCTTAGACAGAGCTCGAAAGTCTGAGAACCAGTCTTTTCAGAGAGTATTGTTGTTCCCAAAAAGTAGGTTCTGATCAAGGTGAGATAAGCAGTTGCTCCATGTAAAATACTGGTATTCAGCTGCGTTCAGTTAAAAAGGAAGCCGACTCGAACATAGTCGGGAAATGTAACCGTCGGCGTCGGACTGCCAAGTCATAGGTCTGGAGTTGGAACCCAAGACACGCACCTCTGATTTTTCGGATTCATGTGCGTATTGTCGTCCAAAGCTCCCGAGACGCTGAAGACCGCAACAAGTGGAGACGCATCGCAAGGGCTATGTCATCCAAAGAAAATGCATCATCTTCAACCACGACCATTCTGTCAAGAATGCACGACTGAGTAGGGGGATGCGTATTGTATAATACTTTTGCTTCGGTGAAGGAAAACATCGTAACGAAACCAAACCAGCATGCCTGAGAGATATGGTTCCACGGCATGTAAAGCAAATTCAGAGGCCCATGGGCGGCATAAAAACTCTAACACCAGGTTAAGCACTTACTAACTACATGAAAAAGAAAAGTAGTGCGACCATAAAATAAACTGTCTACTGCGTTTCGTCTACCTAGAATTAACCTTAAGACAACCATCCAATAAAACATGGTCTGTTCTATAATTTCGGAAACACAAAACACTAACAGATAGCTGACGGTAAAAAATAAACAAGTACGTAAGAACTTAGTTTTAGGTACACGCAATGTCAGAATAAAATACCGTGTACTAAGTAGAAAGGTACCTATGAAGTAAAAATTACCAACTGCGAAGTACGAAGGTCGTTCGGCCATTTTATTTACAGTTCATTTACATAGGTCGTTTCCTGTAGGTATTTCTTCAGGACTATGAATGTTTTATTACTTAGTGAATGTTTTCTTTGTGTGAAAAATATTTAGGGATGTCAGTCAAAGGCTTTGACACGTCATTTCAATATATTAATGACTACTTTTTGCCCGCGGCTCGCTCCCGTTATGTACGGAAATTATAACACTTTAAATATAGCTTGGATACTTAGGGATAATGTAGCTTTCCGTTAGTAAAATAATTTTTTAACACATTTGCTCAAAAAACGCTTTTACGGAGCCTGAATACATTGTTCGAAAGTTAAAAATTACGCATTCCGTTGTATAGCACCATGCGTATTCTTTACGGTTTTTTTTAATTAGGTCAAAATGAAAATCCAAGATGGCGCCGACGAAAATTTTCGGTTTTTTCTTCATGGGTGTCGTTTTCGTGGTTTTTGGGGTCGCTGATAACGAAAATGAGGTCAAACAGAAAATCCAAGATGGCACCGATGAAAATTTTTGGTTTTTTCTTCAAGGGTGTCGTTCAAATGTGTTGAAAAACATTGTATGACACACGTGCAGAAATTGGTATTTACAAACTAGTATCATAAATAACTATTTCGGAATTGGACCAGTAGTTCCCCCATTATTACCCCATACATACAAACTTAGAAACTTACCCCCGAATACTGAAACGTCACTCAACATTTAAATAGCACTTATATTTAACAGATACTCAAAAGTGACGTTTGGCCATCCGAAATTTAAAGTTTAGGAATCAGAATCAGAATGTTTATTTGTTAACATAGGTGAATATATACAGAGTGTGCAAGATGTTACATTTTCGTATGTGCTCTATGTTTTGCCATTTGGCGTACAAATATTATCATCAATTTAAATTAAATTCAGTTAATTACTTGCAACAAATACATTATTTAAAATTATAACAATACATTTATTAAAATTGTAAAAATTAAAGCTAGTCGATCAATAAAAATTCTCAGAATGTCAGCAATACAATTTAAGAAATAACAAAAATGATAAATGTCAGAAGATAAAAACTTAGTTGATAGTGTCAATTATAACATTTTAAATTAATACAGGGATGTCAAAGAAATTAATATAAATCGATAAACTATTTCTACAATGTCAACAAGAAAAAGTATATAAATGTTAAATATAAATAAAAGTACATATAATAATGTCAACTGATTGCAATGTCAATTAAGTAAATGCCAAATAATTACAGAAATTTCAAAACACATATGATGACCTAATGCTTATTGTCTGAAGGAGGGATTATAGAGCAGTCATCCAAATAGTCCTTTAGTGAGTAGTAACATTTATTGATTAATATTTTCAGAAGTACACTTTTGAATTTGTCCAGATTTAACGATTTCAATGTCTCAGGCAGCTTGTCAAATATTTTTGTGGCCATACAAAAAGTGCTTTTATTTTTTTAAGGCTGTTCTGCCATGTGTGTTTTTGAGTTCGAACTTATTTTTGTCACGTAGTTTTCTATAGTGACTTTTGAAAGATACTTAGTACTGCGAGATGTGTTTTGACAAATATGTTAGTTTCGTAGATGTACAGTGACGGTAGGGTAAGAATGTTTAGGCTTTTAAAAAACGGTTGACAAATGTCGGTGCTATTTAGGCCACACATAGATCTTATAAAAATTTTTGAGCTCTAAATACAAAATCTCTATCGACTGAGATGCCCCAATACATAATGCCATACCTTAGTGTTGATGCAACATAACCATGATAATCCGTTAGTACTGATTCTAGATTGACAATCTTTGACAGTTTGTAGAGAATATAGGCGAATTTATTCATTTTTTTACAAATTTTGTCTGTCTGGGATCTTCAGGTCACATTATTATTTATTACAATGCCAAGGAATTTGGGGACGGTAGCTGGCACTATTTGAGTCCCTAAATACTGACTTCCGGGGGAACCTTACTTGGAAATCTCTGGTAAAAATGCATAATTTTAGTTTAACAAGATTATTGTCAAATCATGATTTAATTGTATTTAATGTCATTTTTATTTCATTTTCATAAGTCATATAATCGTCACATTCGACCACTACTGTGCTGTCATCAGTAAATAGTACCATGGGATGGTTTATGTGTCCGGGAAGGTCATTAATGTATATTAAGAAGAGGGGTGGGCCTAGTAGACTGCCTTGGGGTATGCCGTATTTTATTGTTCTACATTTGGATCGATATTTTTTCTCGTAACCGTTATTTGCGCATATTTGTGTGATTTCTACAAATTGTTTTCAATTTACCAAATAGTATTCCAACAGTTTAAGCGTATTTCTCCTGATACCATATTTTTCAAGTTTGTTTAACAGTATTTCGTAATCTACATAGTCGAAAGCCTTGGTCCGGTCCATAAAGATCGCACATACAGGATTTCTTTTGCCAACATTTGATAGAACAGGGAGAAGAAGATCATGTATGGCCATATTAATTGTCTTCTGTTCACGAAATCCCTTTTGTTCTTTTACTAATATGTTTGACTTCTCAAGGTATGTATATAAGGATTTATTAAAAAATAATTTAAATTACTTAAAAAAATAATTATTTTAAATTACTTCCTCACATACCTTTGAGAAGACAGGTATCAAGGCAACAGGGGGCCTAGTCTGCTATTACAATATTGTCACAATGATCTATCATTGATTTCATAATTGTTGATCTTGACAAGTTTGGTAATCTACTATTTAATGGCGTCACTATGACTTTCCAATGATCAACCACTGACACTCCATTGAAAGAAACTAAAATGACTAATACTAAAATGACTGAGACTAAAATGGTAATCTCTTACACAATGACAAATGAATGACTGAATTACGCGGTAATCTGCTAAAATTTTGACAGTTCCAGTCGAAATTTGCTCAATTAGCACCATTATGTATTGCAATAAATATAAGCTTCTTTACTATAGATAATTTAAAACACATAAATGAAAATAAATCAAAACACCGGCCGCTAGAAATAAAAATAGATAAATCGTCAGTAAGCAGTAATGTCACATTTGACTTTGACAGCTAAACAGATAAAATATTATTGAATTGTATAGTTTCACATTAATCCGCGTTACACATAACTTAATGTTTTTTGCTATTTACGAACTTCTCACGACTTCAGATTGCATAGAACACTAATAAATAGTATGTAAAAATATATATAAATGAAATCTGGCATGATTAGATGTTCAAATTTAATTCTAGTTTTTCGAAAATAATTTCCATTAACAGGTTTTATAATAATGGCAATACAACAATGTCATTGTAACACAATTCTATTACGAGACCATTGAACGACCAATGATCGATCATTATGAAGTTAGCAGATTACGAACTTTTAACAAAATGACAATGGCATCGTTCAACAGTTATGAAATCAATGATAGATCATTGTGACACTATTGTATTAGCGGACTAGGCCCCCAGGTCTGTAATTTGCCACTGTTCGCTTACTCTGTTTTTTATGCAATGGTACAATTATGGAAGTTTTTATTATGAGCTGCTCAAATGTTAAGCAGCCCTTAAATTTTGAGTGACGTTTCAATATTCGGGGGTTCACGGTCACATTAACTTAACGCATCACTGGAATACGAGGCCCGCATTCCTTCCCCCCGCATTTCCTTAGCTCGCCCGGCTAGTGTTACCTTTATTGTCTTGGTTACCAATACGCGCGTCTATAATTTGGCTAGTTTTCTGTTGTTGTTATATTTATATTTTTTATTATATTACCTTAAAACCAAAATAACGTCATCAACGCCAAGCGTCTAGTTAATGTGACCGTGATGTATGTACTTTCTGCAACAAATGCATGAACACACACCACCGAAAAAGAGTCGTAGAAATAACGTAGCATTTAGTTTCAAACACCTACCAAATGCAGTTGGAAAAAAACTTAACTCATAATAAATTGTCAATGTCAACACTCGTTACGAACACCTTGCTTGGTTAGTCTCGTTTCGCTCTACCATACATAACATCATCATCATCAAACTTCACGCTTGTATTCCCCGAAGAGTAAGGCAGATGTGTACCTACCTAACCAGTACGCCCACATTTCGCCAGTTACGTTTAAGTCCCATGTAATAGGGGGCGAGCCTATTGCGATCATCCGTGGCTACTCCTACTACTGAGAAATTCCTGATGAAAAAACCCAATAACACTTTGCCCGACCCGGGAATCGAACCCAGGACCTCATGCTCAGCGGTCGACCACCATTAGACCAACTAGGCAGTCGCTCCACTATATTTATAATTAAAAGGGTATGTACTCACGGCAGGATACTTCTCCAGTTCATGCAGCACCGTATGGTCGCAGTATTCGAACACGAGGTGCAGCTTCCGCTTGCGACGGAACACCTCGATCAGATTCACTAGGTTCGGGTGCTTTAGGTTCTGGGGACAATAATGATCATTTTATTAAGAAACTAGCTGATGCCCGCGGCTTCGCCCGCTTGACAAATTATATACTAAAACCTTCCTCTTGAATCACTCTAAAAAAACCCGCATCGAAATCCGTTGCGTAGTTTTAAAGATCTAAGCATACACAGGGACAGACAGACGCAGGGACTTTGTTTTATAATATGTTGTAGTGAAAGTGATAACTTATTACTATTGAACATTTTTTTTTTAATATACAAGGTGTCGCTTTGCATCCTGGTCAAATTCAGGGAGGTATCCATGCTAATGATTCTCGACCCGACTCAATAATAAAATGGGTAGGTTTCTGTTTTTTTTTTTAATTTACGGAAATCGGAAAGTGTAAACCATCCGTATTGAAACGCAGCCCGTTCTATTAGTAGCCCTGTAACAGCGCCTTCTCACACACAAATAAACGCACACAGCGACATGACGCGCGATGGGTGATTCTTGAATAATTATTTATGTCTTTTGTGACAAGCTCTGGGAAAAGGCTAGGCAGATGATGCTTTCCAGGAGTTTATTATCTCGTGCCACCTGGAACCAACCCTCACGGTACGCGTCCAGGTCGTGTCGCCTCCTCTTTCTTTGATAGTTTATACACACATCAACACGGTCTAGGGATATTTTTAAAAAAGCGAATTACTATCAATGTGTTAATTATTTATATGACATGTATATATTTAAAAGATACGTTATTTAATATTCTACCATTTTTTAATAATGGTTAAGGTATAGATTAAAATTTCAGGATTTTATGGAAAAAAAATGAAGCATAGACGGAAACCGTATATGAATGAACTTTTAATTTGTGAGTAAAAACTGAAAAAAAATAGAAAAATCATTTAATTTGTGTTTATAAACTTGAAGTTAGTAGTCTGAGAAAGCGCCCATGATGTTCATAACACATCGGCTACGATTCGGCATGCTCAGAACAAGGTTGTCAATGTCTTGCTGCGGAATATTGTCCCATGTCCTTCTGAGGTGCGCAAAAAGTTGATCTTCTGTAGCCAGATTTTCAGGAACTTCCTTCAGAGCTCTTCTTTGCAGCATATCCCACGCATGCTCAATGGGATTTAGATCTGGCGATTGAGCAGGCCAGTCTAAGGCCCTAACATTATGTGTATGTAACCAAGCTGCTACCGTCCTCGCCGTGTGTGCCCGGGCATTGTCGTGCATGAGCAGGAAATCTTGCCCCATTTGTGTTCTGTGGGGCAAGATTACGGGCCCCAGCACCTGTTGGACGTATCGTTCTGCCGTCATATTGCCCCGCACCCAAACGAGATCCGTCCGTCCTCCAAGACGAATTCCTGCCCAAACCATAATTGTTCCTCCTTGGTATGGGTGAACTTCCTGAGGGTTCTGGAGACGGCTCCATCGTCCAGGAACTCGCCAAACACGCGTCCTTCGTGAATCTGGATGAAAGCCGAACCTGGATTCATCCGTGAACAGCACATTGGACCATTGGTCACGGCCCCAGTCCACGTGGTTCCGAACCCATTCTAATCGTCGTCCACGATTGCCTCTCCGTAAAGGTGGGACCCGGAGTGGTCTACAAGAGCGTAGATTGCTTTCATGCAGTCGCCTTCTTACAGTTTGGTCACTCACAAGCACTTGGTGTTCCACTCGCAGCCTTTGGACCAATTGAGTCGCCGTTGCATTTGTTTGTTCTTGCGCAGTAATTTGCAAAAATCGGTCTTGTCTGGGGGTAGTGATGCGACTTGGCCCCCGGTGCCTCTCCGCTACTTCACCTGTGGCACGATAGCGTGTCCACAATCTTGAAATTACATTTTGATGGGTCCCTATGGTCTCAGCAACATTACGCTGAACAGATCCAGCTTCCAGCATTCCCACAGCTCGTAACATCTTCGCCCTCGTCAAATGTTGGCGTTGCATGGCTACAATACCTCAATTTTAACTTTATCTTTCGTTTAAAAATGAATAAAAAACTGTAACTAAACGTAATTCGTATTGTTTTCTAAATTTCGCACAAATGAAAATTCCCTCTCCTATACATCAAAACATTTTTATGCCACCGAAACAAAAGAATTTTCAAAAATTTGAATTTGGAATTAGTCTGAGATAAATTACAAACAAATCGGTGTATAAAAGATTCCAATGCGGCCAGTACTTTTCAAGTTATTTAATTGAGTATGAAATATCCCTAGACCGTGTTGATGTGTGTATCTCGGAGACGTGACGCTTTAAAAGATTATGTCTCAGACAAAACTTGGTTGTATGGATACCAGCTATTGTTCAATACACGTTTTATGCGTAGGCTGCTATTTTGAAAATAAAATAAAATAAAATTGCGAAGTTAGCCAGGCCACGTTTCAGAAAAATACTCCAACCTATTTGTGCAGCACCTGACGCCTCTAGATCTAAATACAGTTCTTCGACCCGTCCACCATTTAACATGACTTTAATATGTTAAACAAACGATCACTCTATAAATTACAAACTCAGTTACTGACAGAGGGAGTAACATGACAAAAAAAAAACTTCGTATATATAACTACATATCAATTATCGTCACGCATACATGGTTTCCGAAGGGGTACATGCAAAGGTCAACGTACTTACACTCACAGTTTTCCAACTACAGTGTAAAGTTTCATATGACAGGGGGCGAGTCCGTCGACTCAATTAACTTAATCTAAGGGAGGCAAAGTTATAGTGTTCGTACATACAATTACTTTTAAAGAGTAGGGTAGATGACACACCAATCAATTGAGATACTTTTTAAGAGCTGTCAAAACGCGGTTCTCTCATAGATTTTGTATGGCTATTGCCAACTGTGACGTCACTGTTTATTCAACTCAATGACTCAACTATTTATTGATTTCAAAGCAACTAAAAATCAAATTTGGCAATTAATTGAAAATGAATCGGGTTTTCAGGCCCAAAATAAAGTGTTTTTTTTAGAGATTTTTTGGGAATTATTGTTTTATGGTGTCATCTACCCTATTTAACACTTTTAACTATACAAGGTGTAAACGGACCTTTCTTGAAGCCGGCAGCCAAGCATTCTGTACGTCAAACTAATAACTCTTCGCAAAAATTATCGCTGACAAAAACGACGGCAAAACGACTTTTTTACCCGAACTGCGGCGTAGTCAAAGGGGGAAGGGTTTTTTTTTAGCAGTCTCTGTATGTCTGTTTGTATTTACGTATATTACTCCGTAGCGCCTAAACTGATCATACGATTTTGGTGAATTAGAAGGAGTCAATCGATTCTTTATTACGGCCCGAGTACCATAGACTACATTTTAACAGAGTTCAACAATAGGAGGAGTCGATTTTACCTTTTCAATCTCGAATTTAATTAGAGCGTGAATTTTCAGTATAGTGGGAATTTTTAGTGGTAGTTAGAATACCACTCAAATTTTTGTTTCAATCACGTTTTACGATATTTTTTTATCACTCCGAAAATACTGACATTGACATTAGACCTTAGTCGTAATAGAACATTATGTTCTGTTTTCAAATGATAGAGACAAAGCCTTTAAGGCCCAAAAAAGATGTCTCGTTGCCAGCCCTATTTCCAGCAACACAATATCTTGACTCTTCCTTGTACTTTCGAACTAGCTATGTTTGTAAAGCAAAAACCAAGTTGTTTTCAAAGCCTTGCTGATTTCCTAGCAAATTTTTTCCAGTATCATGTCAAACCACTTTGATGCGCAAAAGTATTAATTAATGCATGGCCCCAATTATAGGCTAGTGTCCTGAAAAAAACCTATTAGTTCGTCAGTTAGATTATCAAAAAATATTTGACACGTTTTTTTTCTTTTGTTACGTAAACCAAAATTGACGGAGATACGACGCTTTTAAAATTCTCAATACGTCACGCCGCGCCGTGCTATAATTTTTAGTGCGTTGTGACGTCATGAACCCCCACTCCCGAGTTTTGATGCGTTTTATCTTTGTCAATATTCATTGATTTACAATAGCAAAAAATACGTGTCCATTATTTTCCAATACTGTAACAGACGGACTAAATAGATATTTGCAACTTATTGATGGTGGAAACTAGCCTTATTATTTTCAATAAATTGCCAAGTGGTTGAGAAGATTTAAATACGGTGATGTTAAAGTAGACTACGTAAATTCTTGACAGATAAAGCGTACTATAAGTATAAATAATTTTCTTACAGAGAAAAAGATATTTGTGGATTCATTTTAATAATAACAATATTTTATTAATTGAACGATAATTGTAGTGAAAATGATAATTTATTAATTGATCTATTGGATGATAAATTGTAATAATATATCTTTGGTCTTTAAATCGTAAACTGCACATGTTTTTTAAATAACGCAAGTAATTGTTTTCATGACGAAAGGTAAAACATGGCTGAGCTTTGTTATGTCAATGCAACTATTGTATTACCCATATTTGCAAAATAAAATTCTATTCTATTCTAATGCCTATCCGTTAGTGAGCAAATTATTGATATTGAAAGGTGGGCCCAAGAATTCTTGTACTCCTTTGTTTGCGTCAAATTCTTTCTAGATAACCGACATGCTATTACTGCTACCTATTAAAATAAAATAAATATCACATTGGAAATTCCATTCTAACATTTTAACTTCAAAAATTCCACCATGTCGCCATGTATGACGTATGTCACGTGTGTGTCATTTCTTTTGATGTCGAAGAATACGACGTAGTTTCACTAATTACTTATTAGCTACGTTTCTTACAACTTTTATGATAAGCAACCTGTATTTCTCACGCTCATTGTGAATGCACAAATCGATATTGTGGCTATTTTCCTCTTTATTGGTGCTCAAGGCCTTGGCAGGGTTGCAAACGATATACTTAGAGCTTAAAGGTCACGTCACGTCAGCATTGCTGAGGAAAAAGTTTAATCGTAAATCACATTTAGTTTTTTTTAACAGGGTAGAAATACAAGCGTGTACGAAGCCGAGAGGCACTTGTTTTCCCCGTCAATGCGATAATATTTTTGTTTTAGACCATACCTGGGAACCTTCTAGTTACGGAAATACCTGGGAACCTTCTAGTTACGGAAATATTGGGGGTCAAAGTTCCAATTTTTAACAAGTTTTTTTTTTTACTTTTTTTTTAATGTAAGATTTCTAATGATGACTTACACCTCCATGACCCCCGCACTATTCAATCCATCCCGTAAAACGTGATTTTTCACCCACCACTCACAACCCAGCAATAATTATTGGGTAAAGATACTTATTATGATGTACAGCATGCTTGGTTAATGGCTTCGTGAAGTGTCTGTTAACACCCTGTATGAAGTCAATCGAGTGTATATTTTAGAAGAATACCTACTTGATTTTAAATGCCAGTAATAATATGATATGATCACTTGTATGTAGATGGCTATAAAAGTAGAGGAAGACCAAAGAAACGATAGATGGACTGTGTGAAGGATGATATGGCTAGAAAGGAGATGTCTGATGAGATGACGAGTAATAGAGAAGTATGGAAGAAGAAGACATGCTGCGCCGAACACAAATGAATTGGGATCAGGGCAGGAGAATAATAATGAAGATGATAAGTACAACCACTTTGGCCAAGTAAGGACATTTCTCTTTCTGACTAGTGCGTCTCGAAGTTTCTGAATCACAACTCTGTCTAGTCTACCCCTTTTTTTTGCATGGGAAATCATCAAATGACTCCTCCCGCTCTCGGCGGAGTGGAAGAGAGTGTCAGACTTTTAGTGACTAAAAAACATCCATGTTTCTTCCTAGCCCTTTGTGCTCTGGGGCCACGGTATCTCGTTCGAACAGTCCCGCAGCCCCGGCAGGCTTCGGCCCTTGCGGGCCCTTCCTTTTGCTGACATCTCTTTAAGGCGCGCGTGGAACACGAACGCGCCGTCGACACGGCCTACCGTCATAAGACGGACGGACGGCGAGCTAGCCCATAGCTCACCGTCTACAGGCCCGCGCCTACGGTGGCCGCTTCGAGGACACGGCGGTGCTCCGCCCAAGCGGGGCAAACGTCCGCAGTGTGCTCCACCGTGTCCTCCGGTCGATCCTCGCAGTGGTGTCTAGTCTACCCTTTTGGGAACTAAAAACACATAAACTACATTTCATGTCTCATTTCACGTGAGTATAAACTCGTTTTTGGATGGGCACCCATTTTAACATACCGAATTTCTTCCGTGCCTCGGAAAGCACGTTAAGCCGTTGGTCCCGGCTGTCATTTGTAGATCTTTGACAGTCGTTACAGGTAGCCTGCAGTGGCCCGCAAGTCTGACAACTAGTCTTACCAAGTGGTATCGTATTACCCAGTACTAACTGAGTTGTGGAGTTCAGATAGGCAGTTGCTCCATGCAAAATACTAGTATTCAACTGCATCCGGTTAGACTGGGAGCCGACCTCAACATAGTTGGGAAAACGCTAGGTAGGTGATGATTACACGTGAGAATATTAGAAAGTTACCACGTTAGCCTGGATTCACCAACTGCTGGGAATAGGCCTCTTTTCCTTTCTGCACGGTCAGGTGTTTCTCGTGACTTTGGTAATTGTAGGCCCAACGCGCCCTTGGACGTCCTTGGTATCATTTGAAGGTCACAGAATTTTATCAATTTAGATAACTATCGCGTGGACACAAATTGTTTTATGTGTTATTTTTTCCGTATTGATCGGATATGATTGACAGGACATAGTAGATTATACTGATTCATATTAACATTATCGTAGATTCGATGGGCGTACCTAAATGAAAATAATCGAAATAAAGAGTTGTTCCCAGCTATAATTTTTACGTATAATTACTTAATTTGATGTACAAAATGCCTGGTTGGCTTCGTGAAGGGTCCGTTTACACCTTGTGTGACCAAAAATTCTCACCTTAAGCATCCTTATCTCTCGGAGCGCAATCTTGCGTATGAGAGGGTCGTCCTCATTCTCGACGAACTTCTTGACGGCGACAATCTCGCCGGTGTCCCTGTTGCGACACTTGTACACGAGCCCGTACGAGCCCTCGCCGAGCTTGGCGAGCTTCTCGTACCGCTCCATCGCGCGACTGCTCGCGCGTGACCTGGTGGCGAAAGAAGACAGGGTTACAAGATCATTTTAGGACTTAATTTGAGAAGAAACACAGCTTAGAGTTTTGCAGGATACATTTTTAAGCAAGAAAAGAAAGGTAGAATAAAATTGTGAGCCGTCTCGAGACGCCTGGCAGATGTGAAACATTGGATTTATTTTGTGAGCCTTCACGGGACGCCTGGCAGATAATTATTTTGTACAAGTAATGTGCATAAAAGAACAGATTACGACAGGAACTAAATATGACTTAATGAAAAAATAAATATTACTAATTTTTCCCTGAAAATGATGACTGTTTATTGAATAATCATTTATTTTCTTTAAAATAACAAACACATGAAATAAAATAAAAACAAAATGACTCGATTCATAAAAGGAAAGGCCTTAGGCTGGGATCGAACTCGAAGTCACGATATTGTAATTCAGCGCTGTGCCCCGAGACCAGCTGGCTTGTTGTAAACCGTGGCTACTATGTAGATCTTAATATGCTGCTTCAACAGGTCGGTAAAGTACGGGATTGTTCGGGCCGAGTTGACAACTTGACAATTGGCGACGCGTCGCCACAGCATGCGGCGCCACGCCATTTTTTGGTTTTACCCGCGCCTATAAATGTTTTACATAAAAAAATAGCGGTTTTGTTTTCCCAGATTGAGCCACGGCCTTGAAGCCCGAAGACATAGTACTGAACTAGTGCAGAAAGACTACGGTTGCAGCTCTACGGTGGACTTAGTACAGCATGCCAATAGAACCTCGCTCTACGACATAACCGTAGCCTAGGACCACGACGACGACCGTCTACGGCGTAGCACAGGACTACGATTGAACTTCTACGGCGTAGCATAAGATTACGATTGATCCTCTACTCTACGGCGTAGCACAGGACTACGATTGAACTTCTACGGCGTAGCATAAGATTACGATTGATCCTCTACTCTACGGCGTAGCATAAGATTACGAATGATCGTCTACTCTACGGCGTAGCACAGGACTACGATTGATCCTCTACTCGACAGCGTAGCACAGAACTACGATTGCGGTTTGGCGGATTGGCGGAACTACGTTTTCACCTCTACAGTGTAGCACAATTATAATCCTTTTGATATACAACATACAGCGTAGGGGCTCATTATTGTACAGTACGGCACCGAAACCTTTTGTCTCGATTAATATTTCCTAATGGCGTAACCGTCGGACTGCCAAGTCATAGGTCTCAAGTTCGAACCCAAGACACGCACTTCTGATTTTTCGAATCCATATGCATTTTGTACAATTATCACTTGCTTTGGTGGAGGAGAACATCGTGAGGAAACCAACATTCCTGAGATATATTTCTCGACATCATGTAAAGCTAAGTCAGAGGCCCATCCATGGGCGGCATAACAACTCTGACACCAGGTTAGGCACTAACCACGCGATAAAGAAGAAGAAGTACCTAAAACTGATCACCTCCGGCGACACGATAGCTCTGTTGATTTCTCTCATCTTGGACACCGGATTTTAACTCATTATAGAAAAAGTAGACTGCATGATTTGTTTCTGCTCTCGAACATGATTCTGCAGAAAGCAGTAACTATAACGAAGTTTCTTTACTTCGGATTATTTTAAATCATTAAACCTAGCCTAACATGACCACAGCACAGAGGTATGTACAACGGCGACTTCTGACGTTTAATTTGACGTTTAGCTTTTTTCTTAAACAGAAAGAAGATTGACAGATTATTATAATGTGGATCTTCTTTCTGATATAACTAGTTTTTCACGAATGTTTTTTTTGTAGTCTTGTAGTTCATGACAATATGTCGCGTCTCATCAATCTGTTTTGCATGCACGTGTAACCACATTTTCACACCCATCAAGTTGTGATACAACATCTGTTCATTTTACTTTATTTTGTATCTGTAATTTTAATGGTGTACATAATAAAGAGTATTCTATTCTATTCTATTCTATTCTATTCTATTCTATTCTATTCTATTCTATTCTATTCTATATATGTATCATACTCGTACATGTTCTACTTGGTTCACATATACGACACATTTTTTAAACAACTAGTATTCGCAATTTGGTATAAGTACAAACGTTAAACGCAACTAACAGACTACAATCAAACAACATGTGTTAATACTCGTACAATGATTTATAAAGTACTAGCGACCCGCCCCGCCTTCGCTCGGGACCAATTTAGAACAAAAAAAAGAAGTGCGCTTAGTGTAAAATTATTTTGTAATGCGGGTGTATGTACCAATAATTCAAATTTTTTTCGGTGGTAAAATCATTAAATGAGTCCTCCCACCCTGGGTGGAGCGGATGGATTAAGACTTACCGACTAAAACACACTGACTAAGACACACTGTTCTTTCGGGTGCCCTTGGGTTCCAGGGCCCCGGTACCCTGTTTAGACAGTCCCGCGACCTCGGCAGTTGCGATAACTCCTAAGATATTCATTTAAATTGAATAGTGTTTAGGATAAATACGTCCTAAAATAGATATTGAAGATAATCTATATAGATTTACACCATACACCATAAATAAGCTTCTAAAATAATGCATTACTTTTTACGCAAAACTTAAAGATGAAAATGGTTAAAGTGACCAACTGTTACACTGCGACCATATCATGGGTAAGTAATATATGATATAATTACAAAATCTCTAATATTTACAAGACATAACAACTGAATCGATAATTTTATTCGATATATCGATCAGTTAAACAGATAAACGATCAGAACGATTCAGATAAACGATTGATATAATTTTAAAGTTACTAATTTTTATAAGCTTATCCTACATTAAATATAAAATCGTTTGATATGCCACTCAGAAGACATAAAACTTATTTAGTCTAATATGATAAAACGCGTGGGTTTTTATTTCCCTGTAAAAAACATGCAAACAAGCATACACCATGCATGCAGCAGGCATGCAAACAAGCATACACCATACATGCAGCATGCAAGCAAGCATGCAGCAAGCAGCAGGCATGGTTTCTGTCACGGCTCCGGCGCTGCGGGCTCCGGCGATCCCATGTGAGCTTATCGTCGCAGATGTGGTTCACGCTCACACGGAAAATATACCAAATAACTTTATATGTTATGAGACGCACCCCCATATCATTGCTACGACCCCATTTGTTTCCAATGATATTTTCAGTCGCGCGTAAAATTAATTCTGTGATATCTTCTAAATTATTCATTTCAATGATATACTGTAAAGGGCCATATTGATCTATATTAAATGCACAACGTATTTAATTTGCTGAATTGGATAAGGATTAATACTGTATTGCTTAAAATCGCTTCATAAATAAGCCATTATTTCTCGTAAAAAGTAAAGGATAAAAAATGGTTATTGTGGGTTATTCCTAAGAGATAGACATATACCATCGCGGACTTTTTTGTAGACCTTTTTAAGGTGTACAATACTGTAGTACATTATTTTGATCTATCTCGTAGGGTTCAGCCAGCGTTTGCAATGTAAGCGCAAAAAATGTGTTTATTTAAGACATCACATTAGAAACTTCTAAAATTAATTGTGTTTCTCTACTATATTATGCATGTTATTATAAATATAAACCTTCTTCTTGAATCACTATAAAACCCGCATCAAAACCCATAGCGTAGTTGTAAAGATTTAAGCATACATATGGACAGACAGCGAGAAGTGACTTTGTTTTATACTATGTAGTGATAATGTAAACGGGTTAGCCGTGCAATGTGACGCACAATCGCACATATGTTACAAATTATACTAACATGTGTGCCAATGCATGGAACTTATTAAATCTAGTGACTATACAATTATTCAGCCTCAAATGACCGCAGTTACGATGGTTTTCGATAAAATGTCGTCCATATGTCTACCTAAAATAAAATGATGTCATAAACTTGATAAGTCCACAGCAATCGAACACGTTTCAATCAATCTAATTGCCTATCATCTACCAGTTAATTATTTTTAATTTCTTTGTTATCTTATCTCTGAAACTTTTAGTGCAGGTTTTAGTAATGTTTTTATTGTGACTGATTTTATTTTATTTTGATTGTGATTTTATGTGAGCATATTTCTAATAAGAAACGGCCAGTTACGTTACACTAACAAAATGTTTCGTTCTCATATTAATTAATTTGAATGGGCTGCTTTTTGTAGTACCTATGCCTGTACCTTAGTGGACGACTTTTGGCTGTACTAGTTTCGATACGTATTTCAAGGGTCCGTTTTCTTCAGAATCGTTTAATACCTATGTATTTTTTTTTTTATTTCGAGGATCAGAAAATTCTAGTAGCGCATTGCTCCTATCTTTTTAGCACATCTATGAACATGACATGCCCTATTTAATACATTAGTTAACATAACAAAGGTGAGTGGCTACTTGCATAAGTGGCATAAGCATGGCATAAACAATTTATAATGCCCACAGCTGGGACACAGGCCTGTATGTCAGCCACCACGGCTGTACCTACTTGGCTAGCGGTTTATTCAGGCAGTTTACTTGGAAGTCCTTAACTCATATTCGAACCAAAATGGGAAGATTGGAACTCCAACCTCGTATAGGGCTACCTCAACAAAACAGCAGCAGACTGCGGATGTGGAGCTGGGTCGCAAGCTATGATCCACCTACTTGCTTTCTGTGTCCCAAAATATGCAATCAAAGTGCCCTCCGCGCCGCAACTATAGTCTCCGCCAGATAAGTAAGAATTAAAGGTCATTGCTCTTTCCTTAATTTCTCTGCGTAGGTACCCCGACAATACAATATGAATCGTTTTTTATTACTAGAAAAAGTCAAGCATCACGATAAAGGTCGTTTCGGGACATGTTGGAATAAATGTATGCGGGTTAATGACCTTTAATTCTTACTTATCTGTCGGAGACTATTACAACACCGTTGAAAAGGTGGAGTATAGGGCCAACCAAATTTCAAATTAAGTTGGCAGACCTGAGGAGCTCATGGCTATTATAATAACAGCCAGTAGGCAGTCGATCTTCAGGTTGAACCGCGCTTGCCTAGGCTGGTTCGTGGATGGGTGACCACCCATTGTATACCGAGTTTCCTCGGTGTCTCGGAAAGCTTGTTATGCCGTTGGTCCCGGCTGTCATTTGAGGATCTTGACAGTCGTTATAGATAGTCAGTGGGCCGTAGTAAGTCTGACAAGCAGTCGTACCAAGGGTATCGTTTTACCCAGTACTAATCTGAGTTGTGAAGGTCAGATAGGCAGTCGCTCCATATAAAATACTGGTATTCAGCTGCATCCGGTTAGACTGGAAGCCGACCCCACATAGTTGGGATAAAGGCTAAGGATGATGAAGTTGGCAGACCTAATGTTTGTGTAAAATATTTATGTTCGATAGGGGATATGATTCAAATCTCGGGTTAGTGAACATAATGGCTAGCCCTCCCCGTAAATAAACTGTGAACGGAGTGAAGGTATTTCGGTGCCAGCCATACACGAAGCAGAAGAAGACTTGATAAACTTTTTAGTTTCTGCTTTGTTCATGTTCTGTGTCAAGGCACAGCTCATTGTCTAAGTTAGGGGATGTTTTCAAGTTCAAGTTCGCTACTAATTTACACAAACTAGGGTAAACATTGTCACCCCTGTTTCTATTTCGTGTTAGTTTTAGGATAAATGGCGCTTTTTGTAATTTCTTCAATAAATGGCGCTTTTTTTATGGTGTACCTATCTATACTAATATTACATAGAGGAAATATTTGCATTTCGTATGTTTGTAACGAATAACCTCAAAAACTACTGGAACGATTTCAAAAATACTTTCACCATTAGAATGCTACATTATCCCTGAGTAACATAGGCACCCGTGCTAAGCCGGGACCGGCCGCTAGTTTTAAATAAATAAACGAAAAACTCCTCTACAGTTAAGCTAACGTATCTTATATTTTTTCAACCTCAAAATACAGACCAAGTGTATTAATTGTAAAACTGAATCGCTATTTACAAGTTGTTAAAAACTTTGAAAGCACAGGATTAAAGGAGAGACATTTTTTCGTGATTATGTCATTCTTTGATCGTGCCTGAAGCTCACCATGCGCCCTATGCCCCGCACCTTGCACAAAGCGTAACGAATTTTCTCAAAGATAAGATTATGCGCTAAAAAATGTTTTATTAGAAAACGCATGACGTCAATGACGTGCCGTGATCCTTTCCCGATCTAATTGAATTAAAAAAGCTATTAAGATAATGGTCGCGAGTTTATCAATAATAACATTAAAAATGTTACGAATAAAGGTAATACATTCCGATCGTGGGCTCTTTTAACCTTAATTAATCTAAGACAGTATTGATTAAAAAACAGTCAGTGCAGAATATGAAAACCGTAACACTGAACTCTGTGCCTGTGCAAAACTCACTCGGGTATTTTCACATCCTTGAATTTAGTTCATTAAAAATGTTTTTTCGTACCACTAGTTATTTACCTTCTAGGTAGCAGCGGCAGGTTGTTGCCGAATAACCACAACCGTTTATCACCGAACCATTTCTCCATACAGGATGCCACGTTGTTCCACAGTTTGATTCGCGAACAGTCCCACACAATAGAATCCTTCATTCGCGTATCCGAACGTGAGAACACGCGAGCATATCCCGCCAAAATTGATGTCAAAATTCGCGCCGGTCTCGGAAATGACAGATGAAGATTTTTATTTTTTTATTTCGGGCACGAGCTGTCGTCACGAATGCTGCCAAGCTTTTAGTTGTGGTTGTCGAGAATATCGATCGCCTGGTTTGTTTACAGTTTCTGTTGGCCTGTGTACATGACAACCGCGGTGGTAGGGCGGAATGTAGGCTAGAGGATCGACTCCTTTTTTACCAGACTATTTTATTTCATTGTTTCAAGTATTATCGACAGAACCTCCTCGTGGAATTAATCTTTGAAAATAATTAGCTGAACACTTTGCTCTGTCGCGGGTAGAAGTGGAGAAGAGAGACCTTTGACAGGAAACAATACAAACTAGAAGTAATATCACACGTTATCGGGTTGTCCACGAAGTACACAATAAGTAGTTAAACAAAGGCGTCCCAACAGACTCGGTCGGGTCGACAGTTCATGATTTAACAATACTAGACCTACCTGAAGTGTTCATTAAAGTGACTAACACACACGTACCCGTCCTCTTATTGATTGATGACCAGACAAACTAACAGAGATACATATCAAAATATTAGAAAATACTCAATTTCAGGTTTCTATCTAAAATTATTGATAAAAGCCATTTAAAATCATGATTCATCACTTACCGTTAGGAAAAAAAACTAAAACAGATGTCTAACATTCGAAAAAAGAATCTGCCTCCTGGACTATACTTTCATAAAGATTTCATGCATGATGGTCGAGGCCCCACCGACCGTAATCGACGTTAAATACATGTCATGTGGGTTCCCGACACGAGGGCATAACATTTTAATGAATAACCCGTGTAGCAGACATTTAAATAAATAGTATGAATGATGAACGCATATCCTAAACCGCTGCTGTCTAAAGTATGACTACTTCAGCAGACACGGCCGGGCGGTCTAGGACGTGCGTGTCTGTCAGTGAACTTCAAGATTTTCATCTATTTAATACCTTTAAATATAATTCTTAACGCAAGAGACCAGACGGCATGACGTTGGTGCCTTGGTTCGAACCCACGACTTACTGTTCGTAAGTCGGGGCCACCACCACTGGGCCACCGCTGGTCATCCAGATAACGAAAACAAGGTAGGCTGCCTGCTTAACTTATGAAAACTCACTAATCTTACAAGAAAAAATAATGCGAATGTTTGTGGTGAGGATGTTTGATCTTTCACGCGAAAACAACATTGTATTTGGTTGAAATCTGGCATACAGGTTGTTTATAACCTGGATTAACATCAATATAGAATCCTTCTTCCTGATAGTACGATGCCATAGGACAATAACCGATCTCTACGCGGACGAAGCCGCGGGTATAAATAAGCTAGTAAAAGTTTATGTTTTAAAGTATGAGTATGTTCAGAACGTTGCAAGCCTTTGCCCAATTACAAAACCCCTACAGTATTATTTGAATATTTTTCCATAATTTAGAACATTGGGACACGCGAAGTTTTTCCTAACCAAGCCTTGGGTCCGACTCAATTCAGAAATATTACGAATTTACGAGTTTACGACTAGCAGTGTAGAAAATAATGTTTCCAATTCGATTTTATAGTACTTAAAAGGCATTTTTTTGAAATAAAAAGCTATTAATTTCGAATTTACGGGTATTTTTTCCACTTCCTTATGTTAATGGGTTAATATTTTTTATGTGAATGCAGTTTCGTTTATTAGCTCTATAATTTCCAATGGGGTACGCCAGTCATACTCAATGATCCGAAACTACATGAATTTTAGACTTATTTATGTGGAAGTAAGTACTTACCTACCTACATAGTCGATAAAGTGGATACCTAATGAAAACAATCCACTGCAAAATTAATCCAAATGACATTATTAGGTAAGGGTCATTAATTTGTAACGGTTGTTTCAAAACATCTTATAGATGACTAGCGGACGTCACGCGGTTTCACCCGCGTAGTTCCCGTTCCCGTGGGAGTACGGGGATAAAAAATATAGCCTATAATGTTACTCAGGGTGAATTTAGCTTTCTACTGGTAAAAGAATTTTTGAAATCGGCGCAATAGTTTTTGAGTTTATTATATACACACAAAAATAGAAAAAATACAAATCATTCCTCTAAATATTAGTGTAGATATTAGTGTGGATTAGTGTAGATTTTGTCTTAATCACTATTCATCGTGGTTGGCAAACCGACAGTTTTGTTTGCATATAAACATCTCCTAGTCTTCAGCCCACCACCATCTGTTTCTTGACAAAACCGAAAACTTTTTACAAATAACATGCGGTGCAATGACACATTTCGCCATAAAAATGGCATACAAATATTAAAAACATTAAACAAAACCGGCAAAGTATGAGTCGGGCTCGCTCACGAAGGGTTCCATACCATTATTTATACAACTATAGACGAAACGGTACAAAAAAAACACGTTTGTTGTATGGAAGATCCCCTTTAATATTTAAATTATTCTGTAATATTATTCTGTCTGTTTTTAGAAATACATCTTCTGTGAAAATTTCAACTGTCTAGCTCTCACGGTTCATGAGATACAGCCTGGTGGCAGACAGACCGACGGACAGCGGAGTCTTATTAATAGGGACCCGTTTTTACCCTTTCGGTACGGAACCCTAATAAATCAGGTAGATAATTAAATGAAGTTGGATGTTTATAAGTTTAACAAACTCAACACAAACCATTTTTTTTCTTTATACACAAAGCAAGTAGGTACCTACAAACCAATTATTAACGTAATAACCTCTACCTGTAGGTCCCTGCGACCTCTGCTACCTCTGCATATACGCATTTTGTTTAAAGGTTAAATTCAGTATGTCCATTATTTACAAATCTATTAAAATAAAACTAAACTAACTAACTTAAACTAAAAACTTAAAAAATGTCGTCAAAAAACTCCTCAACACTGTCAACTGGTTATGTCCCCAAGAGACTGGTGGCGTTACCACGCTGTATGGCAACGCTAGGCCTTTGGCCAAGGTAAAAGCTAGCCCTAGGGTCACGGGAAGTGTCAACTAAGCGTTTTGCAATTTCTTTGAAAAGCCTGTGAGCGCGCGCGGACCCCACGGTCCTAGAGTTGCAACCCCAAACGGCTCGAAAATATAGTTACCAATAAGGTTACTATATTAAATATTTATAATACTGTTTAATAAAAATGTCAAATAAACCGTAATAATTAAATTAAAACTTAATTAAAATATAAACTAAAAGTAAGAACCTCCATATATACAACGACGTCAATAAGCGTCAAAGTACTCCTCCGCATCGCTGTCACTCGGAAACGTACCCAGAAGACTGGCAGCATTGCCACGTTGAATGGCAATGCTAATTCTTTGGCCAAAGAAAAAGCCAGCCCTCTGGTCACGCGAAGTGTCGACCAGTCGGTAAGAGATTTCCTTAAAAAGGAGACGCGCACTCGGACCCCATGACCCGAGCGTCTCGACCCCAAACGGCTCAAAGCTGTAGTTACCAATAAGGTTACAGTATTTGCGCCGTTTGAGGATCTCAGCAGCCGCAGCAGCAGCGCCTGCACAGCCCGCCGTGCTTGCAACGTGAGAAGGCGCAAGGGTGTCGACACAGGTTGCGTCCCACACCAAAGGCCTACCCACGTTCCAAGGCACCAACGTCATGCCGTCCGGTCTCTTGCCATCGTCACGCACCAAGCCGTTTGGTTCTAAAACCGCTGGTACGCCGGCGATGGAAAGAGCTCGACGAATAATGTCGTTAATGCTGGCGTGCCGTGCAATGCGACCTGCGCTCCTGTAGCAGGACAGGCCATGGTGTCCGAGGCTGTCGACAGCTTCACCGCAGTGACACCGATGCGGAGCAACACAAGGTGCACCTAAGCGTAGACTCGTAGCGACCCGGAACGATGCGTCATCCATCATAGTGCCAATGGTGAATGACGGAAGTGCCTGAAGCCACAAACCCGACTCCCATTCCCCCACAGCCAGCAGACGGGCACGCTCCACAGCTCCTCTCCGCTCCTCTATTGATTGACGTGTGTAAAAGGGTATTCCGTTCAATACTGCAGAGCGGCACGTCCCACTGTCTCTGGGAGGTCAGGTTGTCGGGCAAATTCGTATTGGGACAAGCCATTTTCCAAGCGTTCAACGCATCGGTCAAGTACGGCACCTCAACATCAACCAGTGAGAAAGATAAAATATCTCTGGTTAATTTTTCGGTACCGTAGACCGAGGAGAGGAAGGCTGGTAAACTTATACTTGAAATTTTGCGGACGCCGAGACCACCCAAGCGAATGGGAAGTGTGGCTTGCTGCCAAGCTCGGTCGTCCAGGGCCACATTAAGTATTGAAGTAAGAGTGTTCCTAATGATTTGGTCGACTTTATCTAAAAGCTGTGGATGCCTCCAAAGATGAGAGGAGCGAAGGCTATACGTGAATTTTGGTCCAAAACAACAGTATCGAATAAGTGTGAAGGCCGAATGAATGTTAATTTTGAAAAGTCTCTCCGAAACATCATTAAAATTTTGGATTTTTTCTTCAATGAACGATGGAAAAGATTCGTCGAATATTGGTGACCCTAGAAGGTGAAGAGATTTTTTTTCGGTAATTTTGATATTTGGTGCCAACGAGTTAAATTTAGAAATGGTAGTCTGTCTGTCAGTGGTTTCAGGAAGGTAAATTTCGCACTTCGAAAGGTTAAGGTCTAGTCCAATGGAACTAAATTTTTCTTTTAAGAAAGTTAAATCTTTTAGGACTGTGTCAACATCACCTCCCAGGGTTCCATCATCCAGATACCATACGTTGAATTTAGAATTTAGCTGTCGAATAATTGGATTAATTGCTAAACTAAAAATGACTGGCCCAAGAGGGTCACCCTGTTGGCATCCAACGGCTGATTCCAAAAGATTGTCTTTATATAATAATTTTGAGGGGTTCCTGTAGCATTGGTAAAGAAAACTGTACATTTTGGGTATTTCTTTTTGAACTTCTGTCAACAAGGTGTCCCTGTTTACGGAATTGAAAGCATTTTTAATGTCAACTTTAAGGATGACCTCACCTTTATTACTATGAAGGTAAGTGGAAAGTGCGTGTACCGCAGCCTCACAGCCCCCTTTGGACCCGAAGCCAAGCTGTAGGGGCTGAAATTTGCTGGCCAGTGTTTCACTATAAAAGGCGCAGCTAATTTTGGCTGCGATACGACGGTAAGTTGACCCTACGGCAATGGGACGAATGCCGCCATCCTTCTTTCGTAGGGCACAAAGATTGGCCCCGTATAGAATATCGATGACGGCATCGTTCACATTGCCGGAGAGCATGAGATTGATGAGGGCCGTCAGCTCCTTCAAAAGGGACTCACCAGCTTCCCCGGCGCCTGAACAAATAAGGTCCTTAAGGTGTTGAGGAGTCAGGCCGTCGAGGCCGCCGGCGGAGCCACTTCGAAAGGAACAAACGGCCGCACATACTTGCTGAGCTGTAATTTGTAAAGTGTTAGTTTCTGGAATGGGGGGGTCAGGGAAGGTGAGGTCAACTGCCGGGACGGGGTGTTTGCTCTCCAGAGCTGTAAGGGTCTCTGGAGAGTACGGCGCAACCACATCGCTGCTAAAAATGATCCTAGCTGCACCACTGATATCACCCTCGCCTAATTTAGATTCCACATGATGCAATAAACCTCTTTGGGGGAGATGTGCTGTAAATTTTGGGTCAAAACTTTGGGCCGAAATGTTACAGTTGTCTTTAATTTGAGTTGATAAGGTTTTTTTATTTGCCAAATCTTTTTGAACATGTAGTATTCTAAATGGGAAGGTGAGTAATTTCTCCCAAGCACTTTGAGAGTTCTCTCGGGCGGCGAGACGGACACTACGCGCCAAGCTTAATGCTACTGAAGGTCGCGCGCCACGAGGAACTCTCTTTAAAACAGGAGTTGAAGTTTTTAATTTTGAAAGATATTTCCAAAAGGGTTGAGTGGGTGGATCCGGTGTAATGGAGGTGAGTAATGTTGGGCATGAAGAAGGTACATTGAGGGGCTTATGTTTTTTCCCCAAATGTATCTTCAAGCCTCTTTCACCCTTAAAAAAGCGTGCTTGGGAACAGTGTGGGCATCTTACTAGGACATCCAGCGATGTGGTAGGTTGACTGGCACTTCGTTCGGCGTCACTACAGTCAGTGTTGGACATAGAAAAAAATAATTAAATGAAACTTACGTGATAACTTAACAAATAGTGTATAAAATTATTAAAAAAACAAATTAAATCACAAGTAAAAAGTCAAGCAAAAGACAGATGACACGGATGACAGCAACGTCACACAGGCGCCCTGGGGCGCCGCCGCCGCTGCGACCGCAGCGCACCGCGCCGGCCGCGCCGATCATAGCCCAAATAAACAGCACTGTTATGCCTTCTCGGCACATAACTCGATCCAACTTCGAATACTTATTACGTAAAAAATAACCGAATCAAACTGTTCAAAGGTTTTTCATACACATCCACTGGTTTTATTTACACAGCACTGTGTTTTTTGCTCGCCAATAATGTGTCAAAACATGTATGTGACACTATTACAATAAAATTGTATCTAGCAATTTTTGTAATTATTTAGGTATCGATTGATTTTTCGTCAATCATTTCGAAGTGTTTCTTGTCTTTACGACTTTCAACATACAATCAGTTGCGATATTTTTTATTATTTTATACGTATAAATTAAATATTTCAGCTTGACGTTTGACGCTTTTGACCTTTTATATTAAATTAAAAAATATATATAAATTAAATTAAACTATTTATTTAGACGTGAGCATCATGAGCCTATAACGTCCCCACAGCTGGGGCACAGACCTCCATTCTTGGAGAGGGAGTAGACTGTAGGTAATCTAATAAACCACTGCTTGATAGTGGGTTAGTGTATGTCACATTAAGTCTTTTTGGAGTGATGGAGACGAGAGATACCTAACTTATTGCCCAAATAAAAACTTGCTATCTTTTTATTTGTTAGCCTGTACTGTCTCACTTCTGGGCAAAGACCTCCCCCCATTCCTTCCATTTGTCTCGATGTTGCACCCCTTCTCGCCAATTAAAGAGAAAGCCACCTAAGGCGTCCCGCCATCATATCCTCGGTTTGCCACGACCCCGTCTAGCTGTCTCAGAACTCCAGTTTTGTGTAGTTATACTCACTTTAAGTGGTGCCTAGTGTTAGTGAAACTAGGGCATACGATAAATAGGTATTACAAGTGGCTCTGTCATTTTAACCCAAATAAAGCACAAGTAAAATGAAGAGCTTTCACCTTCAATCAAATTATAGGTAATCATCAATCTTCATCAAAATAATGTTCACACTACTATCAAGTACATAATTTATAAACCCTCTCCCTAAATTTACGATGTAGCATTTACACTGCCACTTAAAACACGAGGGTTTGTGTAAGTAGCTACATCAGCATAATCGTGCAATTTACATAAAATTGTGTCGTGGAACAGAGGCATTCTAGAGTACCATTTGCACTAGAGGATTCGCAAGTTGACTTTACTACGGATATTCATAATTAGGCCTAGCTAGAAGGCCAAGTGACACACAACCAACCCGCACTGAGTGGTGGTTTATGTCCCACTACTTCTTCTCGCACGAAGGAAGGCGGTATCCCAGGTCCCAGCTGTGGATCGTACGGCTGATTCGACTTATATGCTCATGTAGGTATGTGCTAAGTGCTGGTTATTAAATATTTGATCCACCTTCTATGAGTACCTATGCAAAGTTTCAGATAGTTTACAGACCCCTTCAAGGCTTTCAAGAGGCCTTCAGAAGAATGCCTCAGTGAAAAATCATCATAATTTTGATTCTGTTGTTCTCTTCCACCTACCGTCATGCATGAGATAAACGCGAGTTTTGAATGGCAGAGAGGACCGCAATCGGTTTTCTTTATCCTCCCGTCCGTTACCTACTAAATCTCCAGGAGATTTATGTCAATTGTTTAACTATTGTGTCTCTTCGTTATCAGTTAAAGGTTTATTCTATAATTACACACTCACACTACAGTTGTAGTACCTACCCAAACACCCAAAATATGCCATACCTGTATGACCGCATTTATCTCCCGAAGGAATAAGTGCAGTGGGTGCTCTCCCGTATTTCTTCAAGAGATGGCAAAACTCACTGCCATCGTCATCGCCACCCATTACTGGGTATAGGCCATACGTCTCGGTTCTGTGTTCTGGTACCTATTGTATCCCTCATCCAAGTGCAGCAGTACAGCAGGGCGGAAAAAAAATCAGGGCCGTCCAAAAGGACGGCCCTGATTTTTTTTCCGCCCTGCTGTGCTACCATCAGTTAATTGGGCACAAATCCCAACAGAACTTGCATGATCGAACTCTGACGTCCACGCTCAGCATTCACGTTGAAGCTGCCTCGTTGGCTAGCGAGACCAATTAGGGTCCCGTGTTCGATCGGTTAGGGAAAATGTCACTGAAATTGCTGCCTAGTTATTTTTATTCTGTCCCGTTTTGTTTTTGGCCCATGCCTGCCGGCTGCCGTTCTATTTCCAAACCACTGCAACTTCTGAATAAAAGCCAGAATCAACAGTTGCCACCACCAAAAGAGCGCCTAGGCTATGATACTCAACGAAGTCGTGGACAATTTAACTGTCTTGGATCCCGCAACGAAATTAATCAGAAAAAGATAATTAAGTACTTATTAAAAAACGACCGGCCAAGTGCGTGTCGGGCCACGCGCAGTGTAAGGTTCCTTAATAGCCCGTTATATTCAAGCAACTACTTCATCTGAATTCTCAGGATTTTGTATTTGGTACAAAATTATCCAACACCCAAGTTCAACAACTATTACTGCTAAACTGATAAAAGTATCATAACCGCTATAGTTTTCCTTTTAAGTTCATGAAATTCACTATCATCAAGAATTTCTCCAGATTTTTCAAGCCAGAGGCGGGGGGGGGGGGTGCGTACTGGAATAAAAATTTTCACTTTAAAGTTTAAAATTTCCTTGAGCATTAAAATCGAAAAATAATATTAGAAACCCCTAAGTAATTTTACAAGGACTATTCCACGATACCCTACACGGTTGGGTAGGTGACAAAAAAAAACTTAGAATTAGAAAAAATACATCCCCACTTCACATGTGATAGCTCCCCTAAAAAAATATTTTCCAAAAGTTTTATTTTACCACTTACACCCCTTCAAAATTACAGCTTTTTATTACTAACGGTCTCCTATCAAAACCTCGGACAGACGGACGGACAGACGGACATGACGAAACTATAAGGGTTCCTTGTCATGTCAGGACTACGGAACCCTAAAAACATGATTTTCAGTTCCTGTTCGGTAGGTACTTTTTTTTTGACACTGAACAAATCATGAATACATTCAAATACAACCTTTATTAAAATCTATAAGGCAATCAAAACACTGAAATAATTTAATAAACATTTCCTAGTTAAAAATAAACAAGTGCTAAAAATGCTAATGTTTTATACTGAACCGCGCCTGAAGAAACATTTCGAACGTTTCTGTCGTAGAAAGAGCCAGCTGTTTCGTCTATCTCGTTCTAACATGCGGGCAGCCAGCAATATCGAATTATCTTTCTCTTTCATTCGTTCTATTGTCATGCGCTGCATTGCGATTGACGACTTGTCGACGCAAAAGTTGGCTTGGCAAGAATTTCATTCCTGTCAAAAACTCGCGAACGAGAACACGTTATTGCCTGATTTCTCGATCAATGATCATTGTTATTGTTTGTGAACGGTTTAATGTAATGATTAAAACGTACAGTCGTCGCGTCCGCTAGCACTGCTGCTATTTTAATGTTCTTACGATAATAATAATGTGCAGTAAACCCGGTGTACATTTTGCACTCGTTATGAAATAAATGAAAGAGTACGAGCCTTACGGGTTTTGCAAATTGTATCTTGTAGCAAGGTCATGACTTTATAAAAGATGAAAATCTAGATAGTGTAGTGACCTGATGCGTGCTGCCGTCGTTTGTGGTACTTTATTGTGTTGTAAATAAGTGTTGTGACAGTGAGGAGCGGACAGAACAATGGGTACTACGGGGCTGACTCTGGCAGATTTGCCAAATATTTTTATTATGATCGGCGCTCTCGTGGCGCTGTTCGTAATGTTAGTCATCCTACTCAGGTAAGTTTACCGTTACAGATAAGGAATACAGCTAAAATAATATATGTTTATGATTGTTGTTATCCTGCAGAATGTACTAGACTGTTTCCTTTGACCAAACCCATTAAAATCGAGCATGAATAACAATAATACTCTTGCAAATTAGTGTGGTACAATACAATCTATTTAAATTATTTGTCTGTGTTTGAGATTGTACAAGAGTGTTTCGAGTTGATTCCCATAAATTAATTAGCTGTTTCTAGAAATATTTTCGCTGTTTTAAACTCTAAAAAACGATTAAATGTGTGGCAGAATGATTACATGAAAACATAACTTCATTATTCTATTTTATTCTCAAGAATCAACCCAAATATCTAAAAAATAAAGAAAGGCATTAAAGTACATGGCACACTCACTTTCTCTTTAAATTTATCATGTTTGCTGTTGGTCTATCATACTGGAATTCGAAAGTGAAAACAGAAATAAAATAACATGTTTTTGTGCCTTCCATAGACAAGCTTGTCATTATTGCATGTACTTATCTGGCATTACAACTATCTTTGTTGTGTGCTGATAGTAATGGAGATAAGAATGAAAATAACTATCAAGTTATAGCTGGTTATACATTGTTGTAAACACATCATAATAACTCATAACATTCCCACAGCTGGGACTGTGAGAGTGGGCCATAATCCACCAAGCAAGCCTCGTGAGGGTTGGTAGTAAGGCAAGCATCCGGTCCTACAAATACCTTGAAAGACCTTTCAATGCCTTTTTCTACCTGCCTCTTTCTAGTTGGTACATATATCTGACTTGTTTTAAGCTTTACGGTTCATAACTATACTTAAAATGCAATAAGCACAAAGCAATAAGGACTCCACAAAACCTAGTGATACTTTGAGTGTGTTTTGCCGTGACTCAGTGTCGAGTTCCAGTAGTGCGCCTACCAAAAGACAAAGAAAGAGGGTAGACAGATTTGTCTGCTCCTAACAATTTTTTTCCATTCACCCTCATTCTCCAGTCAACCCGCGATCATGGCGCTTGCAACAGCATCGAAATATCGGGAGCTCAAAAATAATCAATAATCACGGAAGATATCCCGTAAGTGACATTTTAAGAATAGATCTGACTTGTCTTAGCATGAGAGGGAATGGGCTTAATTAACTATGCAGGCCCGGTTGATGTCACATTATTATTCTCAGGCCCTTATCCCAATTTATTTGAGAACAGCATGTCTGCTTCTTTCATACTTCTTGGTTGATGTCTCATGTCTTTGAATTATAAAACACATAATAGAATGGATAGACGATGATAGGCTCGCCCCCTATTACATGGGACTTAAAACATAACTGCCGGAATGTGGGTGTACTATTAGGTACACCTCTGCCTAACCCTTCGGGGAGTACAAGGCGTGATGTTGTTGTGTATAAAATAGAATATAATTCTCTTTATTATGTGCACCATTTAAAGGGTGTAAAAAACCTCTTAACAAAACCGAAAGGCACTTGCTCTCCCAGTCATTATAATGATTTTTTTTGTTTCACACCATACCTGGGAACCTTCTAGTTACGGAGATATTGGGGGTCAAAGTTCCCTTTTTGACAAGTTTTTTTTTTTTTAATTATACAAGTTTTTAATGTAAGATTTTTACTTTAAACACCTCCACGACCCCCATACTATTCAATCCATCCACCAGCACAATGTTTTGAGTGGGTTACATTGAGTTCTACCACAAAACATAATTTTTCACCCTAAAAAAGAAGTTGTTTCCCAGCAATATTTTTTGCGTAAAGAGGAAAATGTCGTGAAGAAAGTTTTGAGTATGAATGTGGATGGGTATATGAGTAGAGGAAGACCAAAGAAACGATGGATAGACTGTGTTAAGAATGATATGGCAAGAAAAGAAGTGTCTGATGAGATGACGAAAAATAGACAAGTTTGGAGGAAGAAGACATGCTGCGCCGGACCCAAATGAATTGGGATAAGGGCAAGAGAATGATGATTTTTTGCGTAAAGTTACTTAATTTGAAGTACGGAATGCTTGGTTGATGGCTTTGTGATGAGGTGGTTTACACCCCATATAATATAAATGTGGAGGGTTTTATTGCTAACAGCATTATTGCAGCAGACAACCTTTTTGGAATACTAGCTGATCCCCGCGGTTTCGCCCGCCCGCTAATTATATAATAAAACCTTTCTCTTGAATCACTCTGTCTATTAAAAAAACCCATCAAAATCCGTTGCATAGTTTTAAAGATACTTAGGGACAGACACGGCAGGGCATTTTGTTTTATTATGTAGTGATGATATGGAAAAGGAGAGACAATACTGCAGGTAGTCGGTGGTATACCATTTACATGTTAATTCTTACATGTGTTTTACAAAGCAAAGAGTTATTCAAAAACACATTTGGTTGTTGAGGTATTATTATATCTAAGTTTAAAGGCCTGTTTATTGACCTTTTAATAACTCCTTTTAATGACTCATTCATTCAAAACCAACTGTTTTTGCTAATAAAAATTACAAGTAGGTAAATAATTATTATTACATGTACAAATTAAAATTTTCCTCTTGAACATAAATTAGTATCTTACTTTGTATTTCTATTTATTATGAAGCATATGTAACTACTATATTGTCATTAATTGACATTGAGAAGTTCTAAAAAGAATATATTTTTGAACTTTAACAAAATGTCAGAATTCGTTTTTTTTTGTCTGATAAGTTACTCTATGAGACTATTGATCTGTTATTATACTTCTTTTTCCTTTACCTTTTAAAACTGAAAATTGATAGCTTATTTATTATGTGCATATTTTTCCTAACTACCAAAATAAATAACTATCATACAGCCTCTACACGCGACTTCGCCCGCAGAAAAAACATTTTCTAGGGCACTATGCAATAGTTTACCTGTTGAGTAACTTCAGAGATTACCTTCTACATACAAACCAACAAACTTAACCTCTTTTTAATAATATTAGCGGATAACCTCGAAACGGGTCATGGTAGAAATAATGGCCATTCAGAAAAAATAAAAAAATAAAAAAAACAATTAGTCCCAAGATATTTTATAATTAATTGATGTATTAGCAATCATACTATTAATCGCTTATCTGTCAGCTCAGTTAACTTTCGTTACCATAAAAATAAAAAAGTTTTCTTTTCTTAATTTGTGTTTTTTTTATATTCCTCAGCGGGAATGTATGAAAACAATCAAAAATTGTTTCCGTTGATCCCACTGTTTTCAAAAACATTGCATGGAATCGAAAAGTGTTAGTACAGTATGCTAGATAAAGGCTTCCCTTACAAAAAGTACTAGGCGAGCATGATTCCAAGAAGGTAAGTATTTATTACTAGAAGACTACCTATACCCAAAATTATTAAAATGCATACCACCTTGAACTCATGCCAGTCTGATAATGTTTGGAGAACATAAACATGTGTCATATTGTATGCCTCATTGGCAACAAACAGGAACCTTTTTTCCCGTTTGTCGCCAGGGACAATATCAAGATCGTGATCAGATCTGTCTTACTGTATAGATCGGAATGTCTTCTAATTCCCACTGACATCATTAAGGTTTATTTCATTCCTCAATTTTTCTCAAGAATCTTGATCTCAAGGTAGTGGGGCCAACGAAACGACGGTTTTGATTTTTCCCGTTGACCAGTGGGGGGTCAGCAGGAATACACCTTTTCATTCTGAATGGCCAATAGTTCTACCATGACCCATTGATGATTTCATCCTCTTAAGTCGTAATGGTTATTTTTACTTGATGATCTGTACTTAATTAAAAAATTTATTACAGTAACAAAGATTTTGCTTCAATGACCAAGTAATAATTAATTCATGAGATGAAGTCAAGTGTCATTATGTCTGACTGGTGACCTGCATTGAACTGCATTTGAGTATAAGTTAAAAAACTTACTTATAACTCTTAAGGATGTGCTGTCTGAAAATTATAGAAACAATACATATTACATAGGTAAAGTTGAGTTCCGTAGCAAAATGACAAAAACGGAACCTATATAGATATGTCAGTTTACTCCGAGACGCAACGAGGAAGCCATCCAAGGCGTCCCACCACATTCTCCTCGGTCTGCCGCGACCTCTAGCTGCCTCAGGGTTCCAGTTTTCGTATTAGTCCTCAAAACCCGTGTGTTCATCATCACCATTTCAGCCCGTATCACCCATTGTTGGATATAGGTCTCCCCTTCCTTCAGCCATACTTGTCGGTTCTGCGCGTCCCTCATTCAAGTGTTTCCCGTAACTTTGACGATAGTGTCGGTCTTTGATCAAATCGTGGCCACCATGTGGTGAGGACTTAGCTCCATCGGCCTCTCGGGTATAGGCCTCTTTTTGCTAATGCCAAGCTCCACACTCTTGTGCCAGTCTCATCCAGGATATTCCCGTAATGACAACAATGTCGTTTGCCGATCTCACCGCCAGACCAGACGACCAACACTTCTTTTTCCATTCTTTGGACGCCACTCGGTCACAGCTTTACTCCACCTGCCGTTACCGCGCCTTGCTAGGTGTCCTGTCCAACTCCATTTATTACAACAGCCATGTGTTAGTCCATGTTTATTCTGGAATATTCTAAACTCAAAATAAAAACAAACTGTCATGCACTTTGCACTAATAACTGTTACATGATAGGGTTTATCTCAGTAGATAACCGAGTATGCCCTTGTGAAGAGTTTAGAACTCGCAAGTACATTGCATGCCATCTAAAACAGTTGAGGGGAGAAATCACACGAAATGAACCAGAAAATCTGGAAAAACGAAGAAAATTATGTGAGGAGGTTTTAATTATGAATGTGGGTGGCTGGGACAAACGGTCCAGTTAGATAGGTAGGTCTAACTTCGAGAAAGAGGTAAATCGTCGAATCCTACTTGGATGGGCAGCGTTCGGGAAGTTGCGCGGTAGCTTCTCGTCCAACTTACCGCAGTGTATCAAGACGAAAGTCTATGACCAGTGTGTGTTGCCAGTGATTACACACGGGACCGAAACGTGCTCGCTCACAATGGGCCTCATCAGAAGGCTTAAAGTCACCCAAAGGGCAATGGAGAGGGCTATGCTCGGAGTTTCCTTGCGCGATCGAATCAGAAATGAAGACATCCGCAAGAGAACCAAGGTTACCGACGTAGCCCGAAGTATTGCCAAACTTAAGTGGCAGTGGGCAGGGCACATTGCTCGCAGAACAGATGGCCGATGGGGCCGAAAAGTTCTGGAGTGGCGACCGCGAACCGGAAGACGTTGCGTTGTGAGGCCTCCAACTAGGTGAACCGATGACCTGGTGAAAGTTGCGGGAATCCGCTGGATGCGAGTCGCACTGGACCGGTCAATGTGGCGACACTTGGGGGAGGCCTATATCCAGCAGTGGACGTCTATTGGCTAAAATGATGAATGATGATGTGGGTGGCTTATAGCCATCCGAGAGTAGGGGCAAACCCCAAAGAAACAATGGACGGACTGTGTGAAAGATGATTGGAAAGAAATGAGGGTGTCGGGTGTCTGATGAGATGACTTCTAATAGCGATGTAGCGATATATGGCAGGTCAACGCCTTTGAAGAGAGAAGAAGGTCGCAGCTAGACTTAAAGCGTGGTGACCTTAAAGCTAGGCCACCTACAGCTATCTACAACTTTGTCAATGGTGTTCTGACATGTCCGCTTTGTGCTCGGAGTTTTTCGGCCAAAGTTGAATATGCTAGCCACTTGAGAGCACTTATGAAAGAAAGAAAAGATAGAAATAGTAGATTGTATGACAAGGGAGCAAAATAGTTTTTTTACGGCGAGGGCGCTATTTTGAATCCAGAGCGAAGCGAAGGATGCTCGGGATTCTAAAATAGAATCCTGAGCGTAGCGAGGGATTCAAAGTACATCGCCTGAGGGAAAAATATGTTTGCTCTCGAGTCATATACTCTACTTTTCATCTCAATCTATGAGAAAATAAATAAGAGACACTTTTTTGATGATGGATCAATTCTTTTCTAAGCTGTGGAAAAAAGAAAAACAAAACTAGGTATGCCATAAGCTTCTACTCCGTTCACCTAATATACCCATTTTTTTTGGAAAGTGATAAAAAGTCATCCGGTATTTTGAGTGTTTGTAATGTCAGTATACATTCAGTCAAAAAAGTATCGGGAATGGATGATTTGTTTATGGTTCCAAATTCAAATTTTTGTTTTTTTGTAGTTGTTATATTGGCACAACTGTTGTCCATTTTGGCGCGGAGTTTGAGTTGCATCTGTTATTTATATTAAATACAGTGCTGGTTTTAGTAATATCATATATAGTGTGTATTGCGAATTTCATAATGGACAAAAATATCGAATAAAGAGTTTGTCTTAAATTTTGCATCGCCAATGGAATTTCGTGTTCGGAGTCACTGAAAATGTTACAGAAGGCTTACGGTGAATCGACTTTATCAAAAACTCGTGCTTATGAGTGGTTCAAAGCGTTCAAAAGCGGTCGAGATGTGATGGAAGATTTGCCTGGCTCTGGTAGGCCGTCAACGTCTGCAACTGAAGTTAACATCGCAACAGTGAAGAAAATAGTGACTGAAAATCCCCATTCAACTCTGAGAGATCTCTCTCAGAGTTGAATCTCAAAGTTCGGCGGCTATCTAGCCGCCGAACTTTCTGTATCTTACGAGTCGATCCGTACCATTTTAACTAATCATTTGGGTATGAAACATGTTGCTGCTCGGCTAGTCCCAAAAGATCTGAATTTTCTCCAAAAACTCAATCGCATGAAAGTCGCTGAGGACATGCTAGAACGAGTCAGTTCGGACCCAACATTCATGAAACGCATTGTTACTGGTGACGAGACGTGGGTTTACGAGTTTGACATGCAAACTAGTCAACAAGCTTCGGAGTGGCGCCTTCCAACTGAACCGAAACCGAAAAAACCACGCCAAAGTCGATCAAAAGTCAAAGTCATGTTGACTGTTTTCTTTGACTATCGCGGTGTTGTGCACTCTGAATTCTTACCGGAAGGTCTAACGGTAAATAAAGAATATTATTTGAGCGTTATGCGGCGTTTAAGAGAGCAAATTCGACGAAAAAGGCCAGATTTGTGGAAAGAAAATTCTTGGATTTTGCACCACGACAATGCGCCTTCGCACAAGGCTATCATTGTGAACGAATTTTTGACCAAACACTCAACAAATACCATCCAGCAACCACCATATTCACCAGATATGGCTCCTGCTGACTTTTTTCTTTTTCCTAAACTCAAATTACCACTTCGTGGCACCCGTTTTCAATCGATAGAAGACATAAAGGAGAATTCGCGACGAGAACTGAACTCAATTCCGGAAGCAGCGTTTAAAAAATGTTTTGATGAATGGATTATTCGTTGGCGCAAGTGTATCGTTTCTAAAGGAGCATACTTTGAAGGTGATAAAATAAATTTGGATGAATAACAGACATTTTGTGTATTATTGATCTTTTCCCGGTACTTTCTTGACAGAGTAGTATGTGCGCGGCGTGGCGACAATGGTTTGGGCGAGCTCTTAATTTAATATTTTCTAAAGTGCGGGTGCTGACCCCCGCACCGTACAGCAAACACTTACTTACCAGCCAGTCATTTATACAATTTTCGTTCGATTTCAATGAACGATACATGTTCCAAATTCAAATCTCATTACTGCCCGCTAAAAAGTCTAGTGGAGAAAAGAGCTACTTTGCTCCCGCTTAAAGGGGAACAAAAAGACACTTTTCGAATAGAAGGGATGAAATAGTACATTGTTCACCGAGAGGAGAAAGTGACCGATTACCGTCGAGGGTGTCGTTTGAAGCCCGAGCCGTAGGCGAGGGCTTTAAAACACCCGAGATCGGGAATCGCACTTTCTCTCGAGTGATACATAGTGCTTTATACTACACCTACGAGGAAAATCTTCATCATCACTATCACTACTTATCATTTTGATAGTTTTATTTTACTTTCTACGAAAACTGAATCCTCAAACAACACACAAATTGGAAATGGCGCCAATGGCGTCTGCAATTTTCACATGTTCTTTTTTCAAATTGTTTATCCTGCCGCCGCAGGGTCGCACTGCCAGCCCGACACCATCCAACACACAGCTAGTGGCCAGTGTCATTTTGCGAACTTGGAGATAAAAAAAAAAACTCACTGTAAAAACTTTTTGGCTTTTGATATTTAGGTTACCGGCGCATAGTCTTACCCAAAATGAAAAAAGAAAAACCACGTAAGAAATGGATTTTCATACACTTTTCTCTCCCGCTCAGATGCGTTTTCTCCCCGCATATTTGTTCGATATGCAATGACGTACTTTCTACCGTAAATTTGATAAAGTATCAAGGTACTTTCCAAGCAGGTGTAGTATAAAAGCATTTATTAGCCCTCACAGGACAAAACACACAAATTAAAATGGTGAAATTAACAGTAGGTACAACTAATAAAAATTAAACAAAGAGAAAAAAGTAAAAAAAACAATAAAAAGAAACGGAATTGGCCTTTACGAGGCCAAAAGGCCCCTATCTCAGCATGGTGCTGTAACATTAATTGCTGGTATTCTGATAGGGCCACGAGTGTGATGCCACGGTCAGATACACATGAAAGAACAGCACACCAAAGCTTTCGATAACCACCTTAGAAAGCCATCGAATGTAGTCGATGTGACCGAAATCAGCTAGATGGCACCATCATGGAAGAAAAGGACATGCTGCGCGTGTTTCCAAATTAGAACGAATAAGTTGCGCCACAAATACAAAGGTTCTGCGTTTTGCGCACTTTGTAGTTGTGCACCTTTTTCGCGCGTTCATTTAAAGCTTCCTCTCCATTGGGTTGTCTACTATGCCACTCTTGGACTCTTGACTCCATCTCAAATTTTGTAACCGTGATGTGGGAATACAAAACAGGTACGTATTTCCATGGTTGTAATAGGTTTTTATTAAATATGATCGCACTTTCTTATTCCGGAAGACGAAGATACGCCATGCTTATTTTAGTAGAACTGTACATACTATATTACCACAATAGATACTGATGATACTCTTAAGGCTTATACTCGTATAATGATGTGCACGTGTTCCTAGCTGAACATTGAATAGCTTGTAGAATAAAGTATTTAAATTAACTGTCAGCTAAATTGTTTAAATTTTTCTATGATGAGCTCAAACCATTGTTAAAGTCTATTATTAGGTATATTGTTTGCCTAATTAAGGCCATGGATCAACTTTAAACGTTATCTTTCAAGTGCTTACACGCGTAACATTACATCTGCGACCTATCATGTTCTAGGTAATTGATGCACTTACGTAAATATGAATATGGTGCTATTAAACAAATTAAAAATATGACTAAGATAATTATTATTTGTAAGTTCAGCATGTAATCGACACTTCAACAAGGAATTAAATGATTTAAGTCCTATTAAACATAATTATATTAATTACTGTAAAATAGATTATATATTAAATAAATGCTCTATTTATAGTTTCATGTAGGGTTGCCACCCGTACTATAATAATTATAGTATCGTAATATATTTCAGTCAATTATATAAAAATATATATGTATATTATAGAAAAATAATATAGTACAAAAATTACTATATTTTTATGCCTAATTCAACTATCGCGCTTTTTTATATTAGCTGTGCCTGGAAGTCTGGAACGTACCCGCAGCGCTGCACGGGGAATTTCAGAACGAAACGCATTCGCGGCAATAAAACGTCAACTGTCAAACTTTCTATAATTTGTCGATGAATGCCGCCCAATTTTTATATAATTATTTATTTTCTGCTGTTTAAATAAAATAAAAAAAACATTTAAAGTGATGATGGTTTTTGCACGCCACCCAAGAAAAAGCAACAAAAGAAAAAATAAAGGCTTCTGAAGCCTTTTTTTTCTTTTGTTGCTTTTTCTAAGATTTTTTTATAAGATTTTTTTCCGTCATGAAATGTAAAATGGAAAGAAGAAAGAAATAGAGCACCTTTTAATTTACATAAAAAGGAATTGTTAATTTATTTTAATATAGATCGAAATTGTTCAGATTCCTATAATTATTTTAAATGCAATAGATCATTGATGGCCAAAGCGAAGAGCAATAACATCATCACCATCCCTCTCCCCTTATCCCATGTGACTTGGAGTCGGCGCAACAGGTTTTTTTTTCTTCCATCTTCCCCCCTGTCAACCATCACACAATCCATCCATCGTTTCTTTGGTCTTCCTCTCCCTCGAAAAGCGAAGAGCAATAACAATGTTATGGAAAAATAAATAATGTTTAAAAATAAATGTGTATTCTGAATTTCACAAAAGTACTATATTTTTGCAGCTTTTTTTGGGAAAAATACTATATTTGTTCAAAATAAAGGTGGCAACCCTAGTTTCATGCACGGTAATGCCTTGATTACACTACTTGATTAAAAATATATATGTCTTGGTAGGCCAAGTAGAACTCTCAAGTTTATTCGTGATCAAAACTGAAATCGGAAGCTGCAAATGCAGCTGCTGTGAATGGAGGCTATTCATAATGCACCCCAACCATGAACCCCATGTAGGAATAACGTCATAAAGAGAATACTGTAAGTATTGTCGGGGAAATTGATTGTTTAACACCATACAGTGTCTAAATAAGGCATTAAGTCCGCTTTTGTACATTATGCGCATAAAGTTTTAATAAATAAATAAATATGAAATGCTATGCTAACACGACAAATTGACGTAGTGTGAAAATTTGATTAATTTATTTATTTATTAATGCATAATGTACACAACCAATTTTACATGCTAAGCCTTATAACTAGCAAGAACTAATATTGCAGACAGCTAGAATAAACTAATATTGAATTAAATTTATAACTAATATTGAATTAAATTTATAACTAATATTGAATATAATTTATAACTAACAATTCATTTCGTAAAATTAATAATTTTATTTATTTATTTTATTTATTTGGCTCACCAACAATTGAATACACTGCTTAAAAGATACAAGATACATTCAATAGAGTCACAGACAAGTGTATCAACCTCTTACAGGTAAGCACATCATGCAATACTTACTTGTCGTTGAGTGTCTCCTTAAAATCAGATGAGTACCTAAGTACTCACCACACTCAGCTATGGTTTTTAAATACATAGTTAAGTACATCAAAATTAATCATTTTCATAATTAAAATTACAATCAAATTAAGATAAGATCAAAATTTAAATTAAAATCAAATCGATAATAAATAATCACAAATAGTTTAATTTTCCTGTAACTTGACGTCTAACTCTTTGCGAAACCATCAATGCCGATGATTTAGAAATAGAAATGGCTATTTTGTCACACATTCATTCACTCGTGACTTTGACTTGAAAAAGTCTGATACTAATTTTAATTCTAGTCACATAACATTTTTTGGCTTGGCTGAAAGTTTTCCCTGGGTATCAGCTCCGACGCCATCTTGCTGGCTGGCAAATATTTTTACAACTAAAAGAATTAATTTTATTTCCAAAAGATTTTTGTGACTACCTTCTTGGTTTAGTGGCCAGATGAGATCTTGGGGTCGATTCCCAGGTCGGGCTAAGAGGTATTGGGTTTTTCCATCAGGAATTTACCAATAGCAATAGCAACCACGGAGTCTGGATTTGCGCCCGATTGATGGCTATAGGCTCGCCCCCGATTACGTGGGACTTCAACATAACTGGCGAAATGTGGGTGTACTATTAGGGTCCTAACAGACGAGTGGCATGTTGCCAACGGCAGATAAACTGCAGCCGTCGCCACCTGTCGACGGCTGTCGTCGACGCGCCGGGAGGCAGCCGCCGAAGCGTCAACAACTGCCGTCGATGCTTGCAGTAAATGTGTGTCGACGGCTGCTGTAGACGCGCCGGGCGGCCGCCGCCGACGCCACAACTGCAAGCGTCGACGGCAGCCGTCGACAGGTGGCGACGGCTGTTTATCTCCAGTTGGCAACGTGCCGCTCGTCTGTAAGAACCCTTAGGTACTCCTTTGAGTAACCCTACGTGGATTACTAGCATGCTGTTATGTAGATATCTTTACAGGTCGAACGTAACGTAAACCAAGTTATTTAAATTGTACCATACTCATGTACTCATGTGCCATACGATATTTCATGCAAATAAAGAATCTTGAAACTAGTCTTCCCTACAGACACCTAGGTAAATCCCAGACAAAAGAAGACTTGAATTTTCATGCAAAAATAATTTGGCATTAATTTTTATGATGTCACTGACTGAACTAACAACATCTACGGAAATCCTTTTTTGGGGTTATGACTCAGTGCTCATAACCCTAACTTTGCACTCATAACTTATGAGCACAAAGTGTTTACTTAATTACAATTTAATGTGATTGAGAATAAATGCGTAAATCCCACGATGAGTCACCTGCCATCACTACTACAATGGCGAGACGACAAAAAAAAACTAATTAGTCCGTCAGTTAGATTATCAAAAAATATATGACCCGTGTTTTTTCTTTTGTTACGTAAACCAGCATTGACGAAGATATGACGCTTTTAAAATTCTCAATACGTCATGCCTAGGTATAATTTTTATCTAGTTCTGACGTCACGAGCCCCCACTCCCGAGTTTTGATGCGTTTTATCTTTGTCAATATACATTGATTAACAAAAACAAAAAATACTTGTCCATTAATTTCCAATACTATAACTGACGGACTAAATAGATTTGCAATTTTTTGATACTGTCGTCATGCCTATACAAGTAGACGAATAAAAAAATTATGTTTACTATTATACCTTCATATCCATTCATGTACTCATCAGAAAAAACTGACTGTTAAAGATTGGGTTTTTGTAGCTTGGTTAGATAATAATAGTCATTCGGGTCAATCTTCAAGGTTAAACCACATTTATCGAAGTCGATCTTTGGATGGCTGGTCAGCCATCCGTAGTGTTGCCAGGTCCGATTGGATTAAAATCGGGATTTAGGGTTTGAAATCGGGACAAACAAAAAAATAAAGTTGGCTTGTGAAAATCCACGTTCTGTTGCCTCGTTGATGATTGTTAAATCTTGATTGTCTTTAAAAATATTGTGCCGTTTTTTAGCGGCGTCATCTCTCTATTTTGTCTTGCTGCCTTCCCTTTTTTTTTGGGAATATAAAATTATGGTTTTTAATAAATTGATTGATTTACCGGGACATTTAGCGTCCCGATCAGGTGCAAATCGGGACCCCTGAAAATCGGGAGGTCACACGCAAATCGGGACGCCTGGCAACACTAGCCATCCGTCACATACTTACCAATCCCCCGGTGTTCTCGGTAAGTCGGTAGTACGTAGTGATTCTTACCTTTCATTCGCTGTCATTTGACAGTCGTTACGAAGCCACAAACACCAGTACAGAACTGTCAAGATATATCGTCGGTACCTACCCAGTAAGTGAGTTGTGGAGGTCGGATAGGCGGTCGATCAGTGTGATCTTTTTCTTTTCATTGCGTTTTATATGCTGCTTGAGTAATGGGCATTATATCTATACTAGCTGACCCGACTGACGTTGTCCTGTCTTAACTATTAATATATGTATTACCTACTCCACCTCCAGTTGTTTTAGGAGAAGTCAGTGATATACCGACAGCAGCGCCACCTGCCGGGTCCAATTGTGTTTTCAAACCATCCAGAAACCCATTGAAATTACACACAAAATATCGTTAAACTCGTCTATGCCATTTAGAAGAAGTCAATGACATACCGACAGCAGCGCCACCTACCGGGTCCAATTGTGTTTTCAAACCATCCAGAATCCCATTGAAATATAAACACAAAATTTCATCCAAATCGGTCCAGCCGTTTAGGAGGAGGGTGACAAACACGTACGGAAGAATTAATATATTAAAATAATTTTAATCTATATATATTATGATTTATGCTTAAGAATTAAACTAACTAAGAAACGACTTAGGTTTGTTTTATCTAACAAAGAAGATGGGATTTATAGAAACCTAGAAATATTTTTACGACTGAGGTGACTGCTCGTTGGTCTAGTAGTCGCAAGCACGACTGCTGAGCATGAGGTCCTAGGTTCGATTTCCGGGTCGGTCATAATCGGTGTTATTGGATTGTTCTATTAGGAATTTCTCAGTAGCAGCCGCGGAGTCTGTAATTGCGAAATAAATGGGTAAATTGGGATGAGGGCAGGAGAATGACAAGAATTCTTGTAACCTGTTCTAGCACAAACTGCAATGTATTCTATAAAAATGATGATTAATTGAGTAATTATGTTAATGGATAAATTATAAGCAATTAGCGGTAATGTGGAAGCACGCGCTTTAATTGCCTATTATTTCTAGGACGCAGCAAATCATTAGATTTATCTACCGAGATAGCGAGAAACATTGATTCTGTTGCTAACTTCCGACTTGTTGTAGCCATGGAACAAACGAGAATAGAATATAGATACCTACGGAAGAAACGATCTGTTATCCTAATAATTAAGTCATCACCAGCATCTGCCTAGCCTTTTCCCAATGTTGGCGTCGGCTTCCAGTCTAACCGGTTACAGCGAAATTGCTATTATTTTACTTGGAACGAATGCCTCTCTGACCTCCACAATGCACAACCCAGTTAGTACCAGAAAACAACAAAAAACTACAAAAGCTTACCTATCTATTTTGTATATAAGAAGGAAATATAAGGCTTTTTTTATTTATTATATAATGCGATACCCCTTGGTAGGTGGCCCGAAAGCCTGACAACCGCCTGGTTGTCAGGCTTTCGGGCCACTGACTACCTGTAACGACTGTCAATAAATAGTCGTAAGATAACGTCGGTAAGGTAACGTCGTCGTGTCGTGTACTATAATTAGTACTTACATAGCTTTGTCAATGTGCAGATATCAGAAATAAACAATTTTTGTGGTCGCTGGGCTATGGGCTAGCTCGCTGTACGTCCGTCTCATGACGACAGACCGTATCGACGGTGCGTTCGTGTTCCACGCGCGCCTCAAAGAAATTCAGCAAAAAGCAAGGGGTCCGTAAGGGTCGATGCCTGCCGGGGCTGCGGGACTGTTCGAAAGAGATACCGTGACCCCGGAACACAAAGGGGCGATGAAGGAACATGGATGGGTTTTAGTCAATAAAAGTCTGACAGGGAGTGTCAGACTTGACCTGCTCCGCCCAGAGCGGGAGAAGTCATTTGATGATTTCCCATCCGAAAAAAAAAAGGGGTCTTTAATTGTTGATCAATTTACTCCATTCAAGTTCACATGAAATCATGGTGTTTTGTATAAACCGTAGAGGTTTAAATGATAATACGATGATTTCTAAGTCAACCCCATAAATTTCTTGTCTAATAACAAAAACTAATTTTTGAATATGTTTTATTACAACGAGGAGCTCGTGGCTAAGTAATAACAGCCACTCGGGTCGATCTTTAGGTTAAGCCGTGCTTGCCTAGGTTGGTCTGTGGATGGGTGACCACCCATTACATACCGAGTTTCCTCCGTGCCTCGGAAATCACGTTAAGCCGTTGGTCCCGGCTGTCATTTGTAGATCTTTGACAGTCGTTAGGTAGCCAGTGGCCAAAAAAAAAACAAACAACCAGTCTTACCAAGCGGTATCGTATTACCCGGTACTAACTGGGTTGTGGAGGTCAGATAGGCAGTCGCTCTATGTAAAATGCTGGTATTCAGCTGCATCCGGTAAGACTGGAAGCCGACCCCAACGTAGTTGAGAAAAGGCTAGGCTGAGGATGTTTTATTACAAAAGGTAAATGATCATCGAGGGCTGGTCTCAGGCTTCAAGTTCAGCCACGTCTCATCAACGTGACTTGTGAGGACTCACATAGTGTGGAAGTCTCGAGAAGAGCTCCCTATAGGAATAATCCTATGAATATGATGTTCTTTTGTAGATATATAAGAACATTCTAAAAATAAGTTTTACCATTGAACATTAAACTAATGGATGACTTAAAGGTTAAAGGCAATTTTAATTAAGAAATCACTTAAGTGTACTTCACGCTATTATAGTTGCAAGGTAAACAGTATTAGGCAATGCTGGTAGCTTCCGAAACAGTATTTTTGTAGCCAATTTGCGTACATTATTCACTTCACTGACAAAGATAGATCTCGTCGTTGTTTATAAATTAATGGCTAAAATACTATTTAGTATAAAAACTTGTGAGGTTAAGTTAAATTAACCTACTTTTGTTTTTTTTTTTTTTTAAAGTCGGTTTAGTCTATGAACTGTTGCTTAATTTAGTTTGACCTTGTCTCATTTATTAAATAAGAGTTCGCAAATTATCCCACAGAATTAAATTTCATACAAACATTTTTGTTTTGATTCCGTTAATTGATATTGAGTTTTTTTTTACGTTTTCACGGACCGAGTAGTTTGGAAGCCGATTACAAAATAGTTTGAGTTTGAGTTTGCTTAGTTTTTTTTTTTTTTTTAGTCTTAATTTTTTGGTTTATATTATTATTTACTTATTTCTTGGTTTTTTCTATGAAGAATATGTCACCCTGATGATTGCATACGATTAAATTACATAAACCTATAAGTACTAAACGTGTTGTGTTTACATTTTTCGTGACTGTACAGAGTCAGACGCCAACAACACATCAATCTACCTACCTGAAACTGTCAAATTTTTCCAATCAACCTTGTACCAAATGGTTTAGCTATAAAGTTGAATTTATGATGTGAAACATCTACAGGCGCGGGTAAACAAAAACAAGAAACGAAAAATTCTTGCCGAGCGTGGCGATCGAACCCGGCTAGAACATTACCGACCTGTTGAAGCAGCATAAGATCTACATGTTCGCCACGATTTATAACAAGCCAGCTGGTCTCGGGGCACAGAGCGCTGGGTTACAATCTCGTGACTTCGAGTTCGATTCCAGCATAAGCACTTTTTATGAATCGAGTCATTTTGTTTTTATTTTATTTATGTGTTTGTTTTTTATATCGACTTTTTTTTAAGCATATTACTTTTAGAAAATAATTTCGATGTGTCACATATTCTGCCAGGCGTACCGCGACGGCTCACTTTTTTTTAAAGAAATTTGACAGATTTGTTATGCTGGCGTCTGTACATTCTTCAGTTACAATATACTATCCGTCCATCTTATTGTGTATTGTGTGAATCAATTGAAGATATCGTATGATTCAACGAAGGCAATAGCCGCAATGGGCTATAAGAATAACCCTTCTAATACTAGAGTGAGAATATGATTAAATAATACATCCTGCTTCATTCCTTAGAAGGGCATTGTATGTTCTTAGCGTATCTATGGCAATCTAAATTGAATCGGCCCAAAATTTGGTGAACGTTCATCAGCTCCTTTGCTGTGCAAACAACAAGACTGGTAGGACATGATAACCAGCGGCGCGCGGCGTGCCTAGGGCAAGCCCCTGGGGCAAGCAATAAGGCAAGCCCCTGGAGCAAGCAGATTGTTCATAAACCCTAACACCATGAAGAGTAGTAATGGCCTTGGTTGTAAGTTGAAAGTTGAAAGTACCGCCACTAACGATATCAAGAGTTCCATCATCTGTGGAACCACACAACATTTACACTCAATGCAGTGAAAAGTCATGGTTTGTGACTAGAAAGTAAAATATTTGAATTGTATGTCTGCCGAACAACCGATTGCTGGCAGAGCAGATGAGTCGTAGAGTGCAGACCGCGTATTGCAAATCGTAGTGTGGGACGACCTTTATACGGGTTGACCGACGACCCTAAAAAGTTGGCTAGGTCAGACTGGATTTGGGATAAGTTTTTAAGTAAAAAAAGTATCATTCGTCTCGGATTACCTTTTCCAAACCGGTTAAAGGTGCTTCAGCTACACGTGGTAAATATCCATAATTTAACGGTAACAGGTCTAATAATATAATACAAGGTCACTAAACTATTTATTTTCTCATTCTATAACTTGTCGTTCAATATTACATTAGTGTATATTTCTGTTGCCCTTGACATTAGTAGAATGGAATCTAAAGTAAGCAGGCATATTTTTTTTTAGTAAATAATGTTACGTATTGTATGACGTAGTAAGTCACTGATCTTACGATATCCTACTTCCCACTTAAATAAAAATGAGAAAGTTAGTGACGATGGATAGATAGATGGCTGTTTGTTACTCTCACGTAAAAACTACTGAACGGATTTAGATGAAATTTGGCACAAGATAGTTTATAAACTTGAAAAACACAAAGGATACTTTTTAATCCCTTAAATTTAACGTCAGATAACAATGATCCATCCATATTGCGTATGCATGTCATGTTGATGACACTTGATAAGAGATGGTACCAAATATTAGCAAATGTTCCGAATAATGTGAGTGAGTAATTTAGAGAAACGCTAGAAATAGACATGTTAATGTTACAGTCAACACTGTTAATCAGTCATAAGCAGGGATCCGAGTAGTTAGAGTTATTTTGGTTCAATGACCGCAAACGTTGACGTTAATATGGACATTTGTAAGGTAACATGGTAGAATAAATTTCTAAAGTTTATTGATACTTGTCTATACAAAAATATTACAGATATATTATTTAAAAATTAAAGTTTTTAATTTTATTAACCTGAAACGTGTATAATAATACTTACCCGTCGGAGGGGTGAAAGATTATGTGTTCGTTCATAATTCCTTATAACGTAAATAGCTTTTTACAAAGTAATTAAAAAAATATTAATATTCTAAGTCCGGAATTCCGGGAGTGTCCATATTACAAAAAATTGTTCTACGCACTCCGATCACTTGTCATAGGGTTTTTTACTGGTTTTAGTCAAAACTGTTATTAATTTAATACACGTTCCTTCTATTAAAAATGTTAAATTTTACGTAATGCTATAATTAGAATTAAGTACTTACATAATATTTAAAATCACATCAACAAAAAAGTTTTTAAATGGGTCACTAAAAAAAACTTACCAACCAACAATATACCATACAGGGTTAGTTTTCAATGACCGGCCAACTTTTCAGAGATGGTTTAGAATCGATAATATTTTCGATGTAATGAAAATGACAAACCTAAACATGCTTTTCAAATACCTATTCAACGATACCCCACTTATGTTTGTGGACATTTTTTTTTTCACAATAAGCAAGGCGTCTGGTTGTCACCTTATTGAATTTTGATTACTGGCATGTCTTTAGTGACACTCGCTAAATTAAGACAAATCGATTGGCGTAAGAATAATCAAAATCGGCGCACGCGTTAGGTCTCTAGAGCGCCACAATGGAACAAACATTCATATACATAGGCTGATAAACACATTACCCTCCTAAGTCAGGTAATAATTACCTTCCTATGACCTAACAAGCCTCATCCTCAGCCTAGCCTTTTCCCAACTATGTTGGGGTCGGCTTCCAGTCTAACCGGATGCAGCTGAATACCAGTATTTTAAATGGAGCGACTGCCTATCTGACCTCCACAACCCAGTTACTACCGGGTGATACGATACCCCTTTGGAGAGACTGGTTGTCAGACTTTTTGGACCTCTGACTACCTAACGACTGTCAAAGATCTACAAATGACAGCCGGGACCAACGATTTAACGTGCTTTCCGAGGCACGGAGGAAACCCGGTATGTAAATGGGTGGTCACCCATCCACAGACTACCCTAGGCAAGCACGGCTTAACCTAACGATCGACCCCAGCGGCTGTTATTATTTAGCCACGAGCTCCTCTGACCTAACAAGCCTATTTGACAGAGGCTTATTTATGTCCAGCAGTGGATGTCTTTCGGCTGAAATGATGACGATATGATCAGGGTGTCTAAAATGGCGGCTTCAGCAGAATCGTAATATGAATCACGTTAAAAATTTAAAATTAATTCTGCGTGGATTCTGGTGAAGCGGCCATTTAGGCCCGCTGACCTATCAAAAGATAGTTCCATTCCGCCTTCAGTCTTCAACACCTTGAAACACAAATCATAATTACAATTAATTGATAATAATGACGGAAACGTGCTTGTTGACAGAACTGGTTGAAGAATGCCGCATTGTCTACCCACATTATGGCGACATACAGATAACCAATTAGCATCTAGCAGTTTAGCTAAAAGTTAGCATACACTAACGAACTAGCACTACTTGCCACTTACAACTTGACACAGATTTTGAATCTCAACTCTTGTCAAATACTTCTTTGATGGCACCTACTTTAGCTGGTGTCGTAAATATACCTATTCAGGGTGAACTTATATTGTCACTTACGGGATATCTTCCGTGATTCCGTCGATTCCGTGCCACTAATCTTGACGACGTAAATAACGCCCTACTGCAGGTCCACAATTGGTTTACCGCCAATAATTTAGTACTAAATGGGAAAAAAACTAGTGCATTAGATTTGCTCTACCAAATGTCAAAAGTAGTGATTGTGACATAATATTGAATCAAGAGAAACTAGAATTTGTCGATAAAACTGTTTTCTTGGGAATCACGCTCGATTCAAGGTTACAATGGGGTCCTCATTTAACATCTCTTGCAGGACGGCTGAGCTCAGCAGCATATGCTGTTAGAAAAATCCGTTTACTGATATTGATACCGCGAGGCTAGTCTATTTTAGTTATTTTCATAGTATTATGTCATACGGTATTTTACTATGGGGACGGGCTGCAGACATCGAGTCTATATTTATTCTGCAGAAAAGAGCCATCAGAGCCATTTATGAATTACGTAGACGCGATTCTCTAAGAGAACTGTTTAAGGAAATTAATATCATGACAGTACCTTGTCAATACATCTATGAAAACATCATGTACGTTAGGAATAATCGGCTTTTATTCAGTAGAAGAGGTGACAGACACCACTATAACACTAGAAATAGAGACCAACTAGTTCAGCCAGGTTTCAGGCTTGCTAAAGTAGATTCATCTTTCATGGGGTACTGTTTAAAATGTTACAATAAAATACCTCCCCACATTCTTTAACTGAACGAGACGAAATTTAAATCTTGCATAAAACGCACACTATGTAGGCAAGCATATTATAAGTTGGGGGATTAGATTGATGATAAAAATGCTTGGGTAATGCTGGTCCTGCTCCACAATCATAGGGGCAAACTAATTGATTGTATTGGTCGGGCATTATTTGAGTCTATCGACACGCAAAGAATAAGAAGAAGAATTGATTCCCATGTTGATGGATTGTGGAAGCTGCAGAAGATTGTAAAAATATTCCTACTTGCATTGTGTAGATTCCAGTTCTTAGTATTACTTAATTGCATAGCACATGTGTGAGTACTTTGTATTGTTCAGCCACCATTTACATTTAGTTATCTTTCATTGACTTGAATATGCCTTGGTGGCTGAGAGATGTCATGCTCACTCAAATGTCTCGCTGATGGTGGCGGGTGTGTCGGGTCATTTAATTCCCTTCAATATGGTTGAGTTGAATGGCGCCGATGCGCACGTCATGTTCGTGAGCGGGCGCTGTCAGTTGGGACTGGTCATCTCTTGGTTGCCAGGGTTCATTTTAATTCGTTTGTTGTTAAATTGTTGTCTTTTTCTACTCTGGACGCTCTTAATGTGCACGTCTTTCTACATCGTTCTCACATATATGTATAATTTCAAAATTAATGATGTAACCAAGATTTTGTAACAATATTTTGATTCAAAAGAGTGTCCATGGAGTTTCTTGCCCGTTCTTCTCCATAGAGATCTACGCTAGGGAATGGGCAACTACAGTACTTTCTCAAGTTATTATGCCTTGTGACTGGGACTGTAGCTTTGTTTTTTATTTGTAATTTCGACATTCAAAAGTGCCGTAATGGTCTAATTGAAATAAATGCTTTGAGTTTGAGTTGAGTTTGAGTTTGATTGGTAATTGTTTTGAGCTCCCGATTATTTCGACGTTGTTGCAAGCGCCATGATCGCGGGTTGACTGGAGAATGCGGGTGGATGGAACATAAATTGTTAGGAGCAGACAAATCTGTCTACCCTCTTTCTTTGTCTTTTGCTACGCGCACTATTGGAACTCTCCACTAAGTCACGACAAAACACACTTTACCAATCACGGAAGATATCCCGTAAGAGACAATATAAGTTTAGTTGTAAACCGTGAAAGCTTAAAACAGTGTCTATTCAGGGTGGTATAACAGTGACTGAATATTATAGCATTTATCCTAATTGATCTTTTGAAAAAAAAAACCGAGACATTTGAGGGCAATTCTAATGTAGAGTTGTATTGATGATTCTATTCGGCTTGTGTCTTGAAAAAATCTAATTAGTCCGTCAGTTAGATTATCAAAAAATATTTGACACGTATTTTTTCTTTTATTACGTAAACCAAAATTGAAAAAGATACAACGCTTTTAAAATTGTCAATACGTCACGCTGTGCTATAATTTTTAGTGCGTTGTGACGTCACGAGCCCCCACTCCCGAGTTTTGATACGTTTTATCTTTGTCAATATTCATTGATTTACAAAAACAAAAAATCCGTGTCCATTATTTTCCAATACTCTACTACCAAAAGTAGGAATTAGAAGTCTACCGGAAAAAAATGATTTATTGCATTATTTATTTACATTTATTTAAGACTAGCTGATGCCCGCGGCTTCGCCTGCCCGCAACTTATATACTTAAACCTTCCTCTCGAATCACTCTGTCTAATAAAAAAACCCGCATCAAAATCCGTTGGGCAGTTTTAAAGATCTAAGCATACATAGGGGCAGACAGACAGACGCGGCGGGGGACTTTGTTTTATAATGATTATGAATGGGAAAGCACTTTTAAGATTGTTATTGTTTATCATAGTTTTTTAAGAAATACCAGTCTTATCCTAAAATTTTATCATAAACCCTTTAAAAAAATAATAGAACCGTTACATAAATGGTTTAACAATTCAACATGGAAATTTCCAATTTTCCTCGCAGAACTATTTTATCGGATGCATATTTCTATTACTAGGGCTCTTGGTAGCGATCAAAATCTCGGTTTTTATTACTGGTGATGTTAAAACCTAACAAACGTTTTCTTTGTTTGCAGGAACATGGAAGTCATAGGCATAATGGGTGAGGGTCGAGAAGACGCGTGGGCGCGCACCATGCAGCCCCCCAGACTGCTCATGCAGAGGGTACACATACCTTTCACGTTTAAGATAGAGGAGAATGCGCCTTTAGGCTATAGTGGTAAGTTTCTTTTTTATTTATTTTGTACCAGCAGACTTCCATGTGCAAGGAGGATAGAGGCTAAATAAGAACAGCCGCACGGCTCGATCTTCAAAATCATCGCTAGTCTTTCTAAGGGGTACCATTATTACCCGGTAGTAACTTGGTTTGTGCAGATCAGATATTCGGTCAACTATTTTACGTTTAGGGATTACTACTACTACTACTACTACAACAGCCCATAACGTCCACTGCTGGACATAAGCCTCTCCCATGATGGGAGGAATTTGCCGTAATCTCCACGCTTGGCAGGCGGATTGGAGATCGCAGTGATAAAAGACTAACAGAAAACGCTGCTGCCCATTCTCTGGTCTACGGAGGCGCAAGGTGTTCTGCCTCAGACATTAGTCGCCTTATACGACACCCGTGAGTGTAATGGGTTGGTTCTATGCGGTTGGTTGGTTTAGGGATTGCAATCCCGCAAAACGGTATCACGCATTCCCGTGGGATCCCGCTGCTTTTATTAATCTGCTGGATCCCGCACCTTCAAAGCGCGGATCCGCGGATCCCGCAAATTAATTTGGCGCTAAAATGACGTTCTTTAAGTGCGATGGTATCAGAGGAGAGTACCTGACGCTCGCCTATGAATATATCTTGACGGTTCAGCCCACTAGCGTAGAAGCCGAGAGAGCGTTTTCAGCATCAGGATATATTTGCCGTTCACTCAGAAGCAGGCTCGGAGATAATACAATAAATGCTATATTTAGCGTATTTTCAAAAGATACACCATATAATGATATCATAGTAAATAGCACCTAAGAGAAAGTTGTGATTTGATTCATTGTCATTATATGAAAAAGACTGAATTAAAAATATAAAACTGTTGTTAGGAGTAAGGGTAAAATTAAACAAAACTATTAAACTATGCCAAACATTTAAAGATGAATAGAAGAAAACAGATTACTAATTACTTATAAGTACCTAACTAATAGAAAATAAATAATTTCTGTTGCTTGTAAGAAATGTTTAATCAAAAATCTATAGTTTTAATTTGATTTTATAACTTAATTTCAAAGATGCGGGATCCCGCGTGCTCCCGCGCGTGATTGAGTAATTCCGCATATCAATCCCGCGGGATTGAATGAGCCGTGGGATCGCAATCTTTATTTACGTACTTTAGTTATACATTTGTAAGCTATAAATAGTGCAAACTGCATACGAGTGGCGATGGTGAAATTTTCGCATTCACGCTCAATTTAGTAACAGTTCAGGTGGTAGACCTTCGAGTAATTGAAAGTGGTCTTGCTAAATCCGATCGGGGAACTTATAGGATAGGAAGTAAAGTCTGTCAGTTCTGAATAATTATATCGGAAGCGTGATTGAGTTATAACAAAGAGATTATCGGATACGGAAATGGGCGGAGATGTAAAAGAAATAGGAAGTGGAATTACGTTTATTTTTTCTTTTTGATACCGTTTAACCTTCCGGATAGGAGTCGAAGGCGGCTTATAAAGAACATTATCATCTGCCTAGCCTTTTCCCTTTGTTGGGGTCAGCTGCCAGTCTTACCGGATGCAGATGAATATCAGTAGGTATATTACATGGAAAAACTGCCCTCCACAACCCGCTGTTAGGTAACACGATATCCGCTGGTTGGATGTATTCATTAACTAAGAAGACCAATAATCTTGCGAACGGGACCAGCAATAGGCTTATGCCCTGAGAAAATCTAATTAGTCCGTCAGTTAAATTATCAAAATTATTTGACACGTATTTTTTCTTTTGTTACGTAAACCAAAATTGACGAAGATACGACGCTTTTAAAATTCTCAATACGTCACGCCGTGCTATAATTTTTAGTGCGTTGTGACGTCACGAGCCTACTCTCGAGTTTTGATGCGTTTTATCTTTGTCAATATTCATTGATTTACAAAAACAAAAAATACGTGTCCATTATTTTCCAATACTCTGACGGACTAAATAGATTTGCAGTTTATTGATGGTGGAAACTAGCCTATTCTGTATCCCAGATAGACAGACAGACAAAACAAAATGATGAAGCGTCGTTTGGCAAGGTGACACAACGCATTGCCAATTAGGTCACAAGATGCGATGCAGCAAATGATGCAAGCTCTCCGGTCATTACGGGTAATATCCTAATCGAGAAATGGACAGTGTGAAAACAACTGTAAGTCTAGAAGATACGGTGTACTTTAGACTGGATAGTGTTTAACTGTGACACTAATTCTGTTCAGCTGCAGGTAGATCTAGCGACTAGGATGACGAGATAAACGGGTTATGGTAACACACAGCTTTAAAGGTCTATCATCAAAATGAATCCAGCACGATCCGAAGTACGAATGATCAGTCTATCTATAACAACAACAACAACAGCCCATAACGTCCACTGCTGGACATAAGTCTCTCCCATGATGGGAGGAATTTGCCGTAATCTCCACGCTTGGCAGGCGGATTGGAGATCGCAGTGATGAAAGACTAACAAAGACTAACTTCTCTGGTCTACGGAGGCGCAAGGTGTTCTGCCTCAGACATTAGTCGCCTTATACGACACCCGTGAGTGTAATGGGTTGGTTCTATTCTACTCTGCCGGATACCACACGGCTGTCTATCTATAAGGCCAAAGAAAGGATGGATGGATTGTGTGTGGAATGATATGAAAGAGAAAGTAGTAAATGATGCCGTGACGTCTGACAGGGGAGAGTTTCCACTCTCCCCTGTCAGATATTTATTATTATTTTTTTATTTTTTTTATTACTTTTTTATCACTTTAAAATGGGTATATTAGGTGAACGGGGTAGAAGAAGCTTATGGCATAGGTACCTAGTTTATTTTTTCCACAGCTTAGAAAAAAAATGATCCATCATCAAAAAACGCTACAAATTTCAAGTAAATGTTTTATATTAGAACAAAAAAAGAGAATTTTTGAAAAAAAGAATGAAAAATATCGGATTTCAAATCATACGCAATTACGAAATACTCGTATGATTTGAATTTCGATTTTTTCGACTAAGTATGCCATTTGCTACAAATGGTATGCTTACTTATACCCATTTTTATTGGAAAGTGATAAAAACGTCATCCTGTAGAATGAGATAAGAACAGGCAGATGATAAGTCTATACGCCAAATCACGTTCTTAATTAGGATTAGGACTCGTTTCCCTAATCCCTTTCGGAGTGGTTGGGTAAGGAATTAACAAAGTTATCCAATCGCGCTTAAAAACTTTCACGAAGCGGGGTGCCTTTGTCAAAGTTTTTCTGCTCTCAACTGGAAGGTCCAGCTTGTTGTCAACGTTTTTTGAGCATAGACACCTTTCTCCCAAAAGACTTCCACTGCTGGACTAAGTCTAGGAGAGAGTGAGACAAGATGATTTTCATCACCTTCACTTTGTCGATGGTGCGCCTCAGTAGGAACAATGAGAACTTACATCTCACACACGCATACAACCTGTTTTTTTTTTTATAACCCATAACTCTAGGGTTATATTCTGTAGGTAAAAATAATACTAAAACTCCTAGAATACGTGGTCCAAAAATGCATAGTTTCGGAGATATCATCAATCATAATTATAAAATATGTATCTAAGTTTCATTGATAAATACGAGTTATTAATTTTAATTCAAACCAATCATTCATATTATTTAAAGCTAAGAAAATGCGACGAAGTCATACAGGGTGTAATAGACCTCATCACGAGGCCGTCAACCAAGCATTCTGTACATCAAACTAAATAACTTTACGCAAAAATTATTTCTGGGAAACGACTTTTTTTTTGGGGTGAAAAATCATGTTTTGTGGTAGAACTCAATGTAACGCACTCAAAACATTATGCTGATGGATGGATTGAATAGTAAAAACCTGTATTTAAAAAAATGGTCAAAAAGTTGGAACTTTGAACTCCAATCTTTGACCAAAAACCCTTATTTTTGAACCAAAATCTTTGATCGCAATGACGAGGAGAACAAGTGCCTTTCGGCTTCGGTAACGAGGTGTTTTACACCCTTTATTTCACGTAAGGGTGTTTTACGTTAATAATCGTGACTGCCGAATAATTTTGTATGAAAAAAAGGATGATTGAAACATAATTCATATGCCAGTTGATTCTTTGACAGTCTCAATCATACCCTAGAGTTATGGGATATCAAAAAAAAACAGGTTGTATACTTCCTTTGAAATGTTAATCAACTGAACCAGCTGTTCACTTCTGGATATAGTCCCACAGCTGCGCTACAGCACCCTGTCATATCCCCCTCCCGCGTTCAGTCTGACCGAGCCACTTTTTAAGCTCGTCGGCATCTCGTCGGTCCATCAATCTTGGGGGCGTTCTTTAAAAGTAGTATTAGTGAAAGCACAAACACGTTCCTTCCTACTGCTTGTTCGCCCCCTTAATGACTGGTCTTCAAAATCATTAGCCTGCCCTTTATCATAATTAATTGGAGATCACCGTAGCATATTGTTGTCGATTCTGTTATGCACAAACTAAACTTAATTTAGGCTATTGCTATCTTTTACTTTATGGCAGTGCGAGAAAAGGACTGCTATAGCTATGAACTAAGTTAGACATGTCAGACTAGTTTATGCCTTGCGCTTCACCGTGTTTTTAGTCGACATATTTTTACGTGCACTTTTAATTTGTATGGAAATATTAGTTCAGTTAAATTTGACAGCTCTAAATTACGTCCGTCTCTTTCTCGTTTTATTAGAGAGAAAAAGATAGCTATAGCCTAAATTAAGTTTAGTTTGTGCTCAACAGAATCGACACCATTGTCTTGTTTAACCCCCGACGCAAAAAGAGGGGTGTTATCTTCTTCAAAACTTGTCTATTAGAGGTGATCTCAGCAATCACCTTTCTAGCCATATCATCCTTCACACTTCCTAAAGGATTGATAGTAAAGAATATCGGTTTACCACGTACAAAGCCGGTTTAACTCAAACGTAAACAATAACGGTACAGGTTCATCCTAACCTACTTCATCATTACGATACCCAGTGATTCCGACCGTGTCGTTGACCTTATAAATGTTTTTTTCAGAAGTCTTTCAATGGAACTACTGTTGTTGTTTACGTCATATAATTCAACACGCTGCGCTGATGCACAGAGGCAATAATTCATCGCAACAATAATAAATCGCTAAATAATAACAGCCGCTCGGGTCGATCTTCAGGTTAAGTCGCGCTTGCCTAGGTTGATCCGTGGATGGGTGACCTCCCATTACGTAGCGAGTTTCATCCGTGCCTCTGAAAGCACGTTAAGCCACTGGTCCCGGCTGTCGTTTGTAGACTTTGGCAGTCGTTAAGTAGCCAGTGGCACGAAAGTCGAACAACCAGTCTTACTACGGGGTATCTATTATCCAGTACTAACTGGGTTCATGAGGTCAGTTAGGCAGTCGCTCCATGTAAACTACTGGTATTCAGCTGCATCCGGTTTGACTGAGCCGACCGACAACCAACATACGGCAACGGCAAGCATACAGTAAACGTTAAACTCATAACCTGGTTGAAGAAATGTAGCATCAACCGTGACTGCCTCGTGTCATGGATCACAGACAATGTAGAAAGCGAGGAGTTACGAAGACAATTGTTTGTACTTAGTACATTGTAAATATACATACAGCTGTAATACATGTAATACACACTTTTGTACTGGTTACACGGTACATGCGCGTGGAGTTAAGGTAAATACATTCTTTACTGCGACGTTGGTCTAGTCAATTCGCAGGTCTTGTAAATAGGAATATCTTAGTAGCAACGGAGACTGGATTTTAAGCCGATTGATGGCACTAGGCTTGCCAAATGTGGGTGTACCATTAGATACACCTCTGCCAACAATTTAAGCAAACTATTGTGACTTTTCCTGACTTGAGAATATCAATTTCTGAAAATCAGTGAGAATAGGGTAGATGAAAAAAAATTAGGCCGTCAGATAGATTTCCAAAAGAAATTGGACACACACACATGTTTTTTCTTTTTCACGTAAACAAAAAATGAAGACGATACAGTGCTTCGAAAACTTGTGTGACGTCACATTTGAGTATATTTTTTACTCAACTATGTGACGTCACAAGCCCCCACTCTATTTTGTTTAGTTGTCGAAATGAGAAAGTTACGAGATTCTTGGACACATTTTATCTTCGTCAATTTTTATTAATTTGATAAAACAAAAAACACGTATCCAATATTTTTCGATAACCTAACTGACGGACTACACAGAATCATATTTTTTTTATTCAGTCATCTTCCCTATTCTTGGAATGTCTCGTCAGAAGCAAAACAAAGACCTCTGAACATGAGTCGTTGATATGACTGAACCATTGAACTCAGATGACCGTTACATTATACTGCACAGAACATCTAAGAACAGTGAAACTGAACCATATAATGAATACTCAGTTTATTAGAGGATGAGGATAAATAAATGATGTTTATTTTATAAAGCGGTTTTTCAAGTTCAAACAAAAAAAAATTTTTAGAAACAAGATTGTAGGAAAACAGAGAAGATGTAACTAGATGGTATGAATAGATAGTTTGGATGTAGGGGGGAATCTTCGGCACTACTGGTTCGATTTCGTGCCTGAAGCTTACACTGAACTGAACTTGAACGATATTGGAGGGAAAATGCCGCAATCAACGCTTGGTGAATCACAAGGTCAATTAATGCTGTGTCTGGGGCTATTTTAGCGACGAAACATGACGGCATCGTGAGCGAGACACGAAACGAAGTATTGGGGAATCTCTATGTTTAACGTTTGAAACGTAACAACCCCTTCGGCCGTCTACGAAACCTTAGACTTTTCTAGTTCTAGTTTCTATGGAGGAATTATTTTTCTTTGTACGAAACCACGGTTACGTACAAGGAAGAATATTTCTTTCAACGAAACCTTTTTGTACGTAACCATCATCATCTGCCTAGCCTTTTCCCAAGTTTTATTGGGGTCGGCTTCCAGTCTAACCGGATGCAGCTGAATACCAGTATTTTATATGGAGCGACTGCCTATCTGACCTCCACAACCCAGTTAGTACTGGGTAATACGATACCCCTTGGTAAGACTGGTTGTCAGACTTTTTTGGGCCACTGACTACCTGTAACGACTGTCAAAGATCACAAATGACAGCCGGGACCAACTGCTTAACGTGCTTTCCGAGGCACGGAGGAAACTCGGTATGTAATGAGTGGTCACCCATCCACAGACCAACCTAGGCAAGCACGGCTTAACCTAAAGATCGACCCGAGCGGCTGTTATTATTTAGCCCCGAGCTCCTCTCGTTTTTTGGAGAGGAGCTTCTACCTTTTTGTACGTAACCATGGTACATAATAATGCTCCCACTGCTGAGACACAAGCCTCCTCTCTATGATAGGGGGTGAACTGTAATCCACCACGGGGCCCAGTGCGGGTTGGTAGATATTTCGTCTTCGAGTTTTTGGTTCTAAGACATGCTGGTTTCCTCATGACCTTTTCATACATCGTTTTGAGAGCTTTGATGAAGTATTTTTGAAGCAAACTGTGTGAAGGTCTAAATAGGCAGTCGCTCCATGATAAACTGGATAGTCTGACTGTATAGTCAGACTGGAAGCTGACCGAAATGGAAGAAGGGAAAAGACAAGGCAGATGGGCATGTGCCTACTGGAACTTGGGAGTGGAGCAATAGTACACTGTACAAGTTGTCCTTATTTCACAAATTCAGCGGCACGACGCCATTTTGTAATTGTATGTGAGTGTGACAAATATCGGAAAACCAAGATGGCGGAGAATTATGTCCAAATGTCTTTGGGCTTTGTTTGATTCGAACAATACAGACCTTTGTTTTGTAATTACTTTATTTTCTTATGCAAATCACCACTGAAGTCGTTTCATGTTATTTTAAACACGGTTTTAAAACGGACATTTAAAAAATATTAAAACTGCGAAGACTTCCCTAGATTTTGAATGTGGTGCTTCCACAAACGACGAGGAACTTCATATCGTGTCCTCCTTTTCAAGTTGTTTGTTAAATACTGGAACTGATGGACGCTGCTGAAGGCGTCAAACTCGTGGCTCAGGTGGCCTACCATGACGTCTTAAAGCAGGATCGTTTTAATCTTGTTCCAGTGTGGGAAAGAGATGGCGCTAGACGTCCTCTATAGCTCCGTCTCTTACCCACACTGGAACAAAATTAAAACGATCCTGCTTTAAGACGTCATGGTAGGCCACCAGTTCTGGGCAGGCCACACCGCCAGCTAGCGAGCGAGCTAGCCGGCTGAGCCGAGCTGGCCGTGTAGCCTGTGCTTTAGATTGCCATCGACACGCTAAGAGGAGATAGTGCGTTTTACCCTTTATTTCTTTTTTTCGGATGGGAAATCTTCAAATGACTCCTCCCGCTCTGGGCGGAGCAGGTGTCAGACTTTTACTGACTAAAACCTATCCATGTTCCTTCATCGCCCTTTGTGTTCCGGGGACGGTATCTCTTTCGAACAGTTCCGCAGCCCCAGCAGAAGTGCGTGTTACCCTTCAGCGCATCGATTTAGGTGATGCCTTGTGTTGGTTAAAAAACTGACATTAGTTGCTGTGCTGAAATGCTGAAATACTATTGACTAGTAACACGCTAATTGCCAATAGGCATGATGACAGTATCAAAAAATTGCAAATCTCTTTAGTCCGTCAGTTAGAGTAATAAACGACTCTATTGGAAATTAATGGACACGTATTTTTTGTTTTTGTAAATCAATGAATATTGACAAAGATAAAACGCATCAAAACTCGGGAGTGGGAGCTCGTGACGTCAGAACTAGGTAAAAATTATACCTAGGCGTGACATATTGAGAATTTTAAAAGCGTCATATCTTCGTCAATTTTGGTTTACGTAACAAAAGAAAAAACACGGGTCAAATATTTTTTGATAATCTAACTGACGGACTAATTAGTTTTTTTTGTCGTCTCGCCTATTGTGTTGGTTAAAAACGGACATTAGTTGCTGTGCTGAAATACTGAAATACTATTGACTAGTAACACGCTAATTGCCAATTTTTACTGTGAATATTATAGGTAAATACACTAAGTAGGTACCTATGCTAATTCGTTTTTGTGTTTCTTGCCAGCAAAAAAACAAAAAAAAAAAATGTGTCAGCTTACAAGTGACAAACTGCATAAAAAGTGTGATTATGTATTAAACTTGATAATATTTTTTAAGGTACGGAAAATTTTAGGCAATTTTCAAACACAACATTATTTTTCTACGTAGCCAACGTAGGTATGTCACCTTTTCAAACGGCCATTTTCAAGAAAAAACTTGACAAAAACGCTAGGTTGACAAAAAAATAACCCTGCCTAAGGTACATAATATTTTAAATCCTTGACTGCACATGTAACATGAGTCGACATGCCATCAATCAGCTGCTCAGATGTCCTTAGCATTAATGTGTATTTAATTTAAATAAAAATGTGTCTCATATGCTAATACACACATCAACACCGTCTAGGGATATTTCATACTCAATTAAATAACTCGAAAAGTACTGGCCGCATTGGAATCTTTTATACACCGATTTGTTTGTAATTTATCTCAGACTAATTCCAAATTCAAAGTTTTGAAAATTCTTTTGTTTCGGTGGCATAAAAATGTCTTGATGTATAGGAGAGGGAATTTTCATTTGTGCGAAATTTAGAAAACAATACGAATTACGTTTAGTTACAGTTTTTTATTCATTTTTAAACGAAAGATAAAGTTAAAATTGAGGTATTGTAGCCATGCAACGCCGACATTTGACGAGGGCGGAGATGTTACGAGCTGTGGGAATGCTGGAAGCTGGATCTGTTCAGCGTAATGTTGCTGAGGCCATAGGGACCCATCAAAATGTAATTTCAAGATTGTGGACACGCTATCGTGCCACAGGTGAAGTAGCGGAGAGGCACCGGGGGCCAAGTCGCATCACTACCCCCAGACAAGACCGATTTTTGCAAATTACTGCGCGAGCACAACCAAATGCAACGGCGACTCAATTGGTCCTAAGGCTGCTACATACACATAATGTTAGGGCCTTAGACTGGCCTGCTCAATCGCCAGATCTAAATCCCATTGAGCATGCGTGGGATATGCTGCAAAGAAGAGCTCTGAAGGAAGTTCCTGAAAATCTGGCTACAGAAGATCAACTTTTTGCGCACCTCAGAAGGACATGGGACAATATCCGCAGCAAGACATTGACAACCTTGTTCTGAGCATGCCGAATCGTTGCCGATGTGTTATGAACATCATGGGCGCTTTCTCAGACTACTAACTTCAAGTTTATAAACACAAATTAAATGATTTTTCTATTTTTTTCAGTTTTTACTCACAAATTAAAAGTTCATTCATATACGGTTTCCGTCTATGCTTGATTTTTTTTCCATAAAATCCTGAAATTTTAATCTATACCTTAACCATTATTAAAAAATGGTAGAATATTAAATAACGTATCTTTTAAATATATACATGTCCTATAAATAATTAACACATTGATAGTAATTCGCTTTTTTAAAAATATCCCTAGACCGTGTTGATGTGTGTATTATTGTTATTACTGGATGACAGAGCTTTGCTCGATTTTTTATTTTTTTGGTGACGTTTTCTAAAAATGAAACCTAGCTAGATCGATTAATAGCCCCCGAAACCTCCTACGTACTTATAAATTTCTTGAAAATCGTTGGAGCCGTTTCCGAGATTCAGGTTATAATAATTATATCAAGAATTGTTCGTTTAAAGGTATCAGATTGATCTAGGCATGTGAGCCATCACAACATTCAACTTTAATTATTCACAGTCATAACTATGGGTCAAAACCTATGCTAAAATAATCTTGAATCAATCGTAGTGGTAGGTAGTTTATTTCTAGGTCAGACTGGTCCGTAATTTACAGAGTAACCTTTTTATCGTGCGTGCATTTAAAGCTGAATCACGATTTTATTTTGATCGAGAGGTCGAGATTTAATGAATATTACCAAAAACCGACAATTGCCTCATTGATTTGCCGAGCTTGAGGTCCTAGGGCTCGAAATCATCTGTGATTGTGTTTTTCCACTGGGAATTTCTCAGTAGCAACCTGGAGTGTGAATTTGTTCCCGGAGGATCCCGCCCCCTATTACATGGGACTTAAACATAACTGGCGAACTGTGGGTATAGTACTATCGACACGTTTCTTTTCAGAGAGCTAGAAATACAAGAGAGTACTAAATCACACACGTTAAGCCAAATTATCTGATTGAAAAGAAGATAAGAGATTTACCTTGAGGAGAAATCGTTTATTTAAATTATAAAATTGTCTGCAATTTCGATCTCAATTTAAATATATTCACGTTAGTAAAAGCAGGTTTAGCATTTATTCTAGGCGAGCGTTAAACTCAATTCTCAACTAATGTTTATACACTGGTCTGAAAACTAGGTCTAGTTGTTTAACCTGTTCTTGGTCTACCTATATATAATACTTTCACTGTTTTCATTAGCTGTTCGTCATCAGCTGCCTAGCCTTTGCCTAATAGGCGAGACGACAAAATAAATCTAATTAGTCTGTCAATTAGATTATCAAAAAATATTTGACCCGTGTTTTTTCTTTTGTTACGTAAACCAAAATTGACGAAGATACGACGCTTTTAAAATTCTCAATACGTCACGCCGCGCACCGTGGTATAATTTTTAGTGCGTTGTGACGTCACGAGCCCCCACTCCCGAGTTTTGATGCGTTGTATCTTTGTCAATATTCATTGATTTACAAAAACAAAAAATATGTGTCCATTATTTTCTAATACTCTACTACCAAAAGTAGGACTTAGAAGTCTACCGGAAAAATTGTGATTTGTTGCATTATTTATTTACATTTATTTAAGACTAGCTGATGCCCGCGGCTCCGCCTGCCCGCAAATCATATACTTAAACCTTCCTCTCGAATCACTCTGTCTAATAAAAAAACCCGCATCTAAATCCGTTGCGTAGTTTTAAAGATCTAAGCATACATAGGGGCAGACAGACAGACGCGACGGGGTACTTTGTTTTATAATGATGATGATAATGATTATGAATGGGAAAGCACTGTTAAGATTGTTATTGTTGATCATAGTTTTTAAGAAATACCAGTCTTATCCTAAAATTTTATCTTATACCCTTTAAAAAAAAAAGAAGATTTACAAAAACTAAAAATATGTGTCCATTATTTTCCAATACTTCAGCTGACGGACTAAATAGATTAGCAATTTATTGATGGTGGAAACTAGCTTATTGTTGGGGTTGGCTTCCAGTCTCACCGCATGCAACTGAATACTAGTACTTTACATGGAGCGGCTACTTTTTTACTTCCACAATTCCCAATGCAGTTCCTGGGTGAAAACGACACCCCTTGGTTAAGTGATTGTCAGACTTCAGAAATCTGACGTCCTGTAACGACTGTCAAATCTCGTAATCGTCTGCAAATGATAGCCAAGACCAACGGGATGTAGCTGAAAACCAGTATTACAAAGAGCGACTGACTATCTGATCTCAACTATCCTTACTCAACTATACTTACAACGCTTCGATTCGATTCCGATTCGGAAAGTCGTATAGTCTATCTTTTTTTGGCATTACGAAAACGAGCGAGATAGACATACGACTTTCCGAATCGGAATCGAATCGAAGCGTTGTGAATAGATATGCTGGTTACGTGGAGCTACCTAGACAGAAAGGTAGCGGGATCTAGGTGTGGAGCAGCGTCGCAGTCTACTCTCGACCTACTATCCTGCCCGCTGAGCCACAGTAAAAATATAAGCAGTAGTGTGACTCGGAAGAAAATGACGCGGCGCGTGCGGCTAGTCTGTTCGTACCTTGAAGTATCCTTACGGGCGGGGGAAAAGGCGTTCGGTTATTTATTCGTCAGCGTTTTGGTCGTTTCTTTGAAGCCAACCTACTGCTTATCTTTTTACTGTGGCTGAGCTCCAAAACATGCAGCCAAAGTGACCTCAGCGCTGCTGACCTTGGAGTTGGCGAAGTATTGGGCCAACAAAATACCGTAACAAGCCGATTCATTAATGACTCTGGCTTGGAGTGTAAATGTGGTGCTGTACCACAAACGATCGGGCACTTAATATCGTGTCCTGCGTGTCCTGTTGTTTGTTCACTACAGGAACTGATGGACGCTACCGAAAGCGCCAAACTACCTCTGCAGTTCTGGGCCGACACAATTTAGATTGCCATCGATGTGTATTTTACAAACTCTGTAATATGCGCGTGGTTTTAAGTATTCTGGTGCTTCAGTTGACCTGTTGTATCACAGTTCACGTTATTATAGTATGTTGCATACGCGTGATTCGTTTGTCGCAATGTTTAATCGCCTTTACTGCTCAAACGGGACTGTCTTGATTAGACTAACTCCCCAATGAACGATAAATCAAAGATTTTATAACATTTCACCGACAAAAATATCAGTTTATTGAGTAAATGTTTAAAAAACTTTTTGAACACTAAAAGTTAAAGTGAATGTTAAAATGATTAACTACGTTATCGTTATCTGGAAAATATTATCGCGAAATTTCATCTTCAAGTTTCATCCTTTCGATATTTGGAAATACACGGCAGTTACTAAGGGTTCTTAAGGACGAGCGGCACGTTGCCAACGGCAGATAAACTGCAGCCAACTCCAACAGTCGACTGCTGCCGTCGACGCGCAGGGCGGCAGCCGCCGAAGCGTCGACGACTGCCGTCGACTGGTGGCGACGCTTGCAGTTGTGGCATGCCGCGTAAATGTGTGTCGACGGCTGTAGTTTATCTGCAGTTGGCAACGTGCCGCTCGTCTGTAAGAACCCTAAGACTGAAAATGTAATAGTGCTATAATTGGTTATACAGCTCCAGCTATCTCTCGCATTAAAATACGACATCAAACTTTATAATGCGACACCAGAAGTACACAGCAACTCAAAGAAGACATGTTACCAAGTACCCCGAGGGGTCGACTGAAAAAAAAACCGGGTGGAAAAATCCAATAACCCTGCCCGGTAATTGAACTCAAGACTTCGTACTCAATAGATGCGGTTGCGACCATGGGGCCTACGTGCCTCGTAGGTCCCATAGCCGCAACTGCATTTAACTTAAAGAACACTGCCAAATAGTCGCAGCATCGCATGACGCATCATTGTCGCAAAAATGAGCAGTGCGCGCCCACACTTATGTGTCGAGCCTCTGGGTGACCATGTTAAGTGCGTTCACCCCATTCCGCCGCATGTTTATGTGCCGAATCGTTTAATTCGTTTCCTGGACGTTTAATTTTATAGGTATTCTCGTAGGGAAAGTGAAATTTAATTCCTGGTAGATTAACATAACATCATGCCGTGAAATCCCCGAAGGGATAGGCAAAGGTATACAGTCGTGGTCTTTTCCGCCTGATCAGTTATTTTTTTAATCGCTTTAATCATGCGGAGGCGCCGAGCCACGCCCCCTTCAAGTTTAGGCCTATTAGGAAAGCGTCAACTTTGGCGCGCAAATTATCAATAACTCTCGTTTGGCGTGAGTCGTCAGTGCGCTCGCCCAAACGGTATCTTTTCATTCATTATTTCTATACAAAGTCAACGGGCCGCCCCGTTGACTTTGTGTGCTAGAGAGAACAGCGTTTCTTTGTTGTAAGTGTAAGCAAAAATTACCTTAGTGGCGTAGATCAGGCGGGAGTGTCCTCGTTAGTACCTAATAGTACACCCACGTTTCGCCAGTTATGTTTAAATCCCCTCCCAACTCCCAATACGAAGCGAGCCTATTTCCATCAACCGGGCACAAATCTCAGACTCCGTGGCTGCTATTGCGAAACTCTTGAAAGAAAAACTCAATAACACTTAACCTAACCTGGGAATCGAACCCAGAACCTCATGCTCGGCATTGGCTTGCGACCACTTGACCAACGAGGCAGATTGACTTTTTCGTCAATTTTGATCCACCTCATTAGGTAAATTCGTCATTACTAATCTTGGAGGACTACGATAGAATAAGCATCCTTTTTTCATTCATTAGTTTCAGTCGTATTTTCGTCGTGTTGTCTTGATCTGTGTACTTATGTTTAAAAATATTTCGTGTTTGAAGTTTTCAAAATTCAAACTTCAAACACGAAATATTTTCAGAGAATCATGTAACGGCTGTAACAAAGCCATAGCAACGAAAAAAAACAGTCTGTGTTTTTTTGTTTTTACGAAATTACTTAAATACAAAATTTCTTGAGACATTTTGTGTAAAACCTTTACTACGACGTAGTATGACGTATACGACGCGGCGACGTAGTAAACTAGCGTAATGGATGTTGAAAAAGAAAGAGCCAGTATTTATTTTGTGGGTAAAGTATTTTTTTTTTATATATACTTAGATAAAAATATTGTTTTCCTTGAAATGTCTTCGTTATAGCCGTTAGATGATTCCCTGAAAATATTTCGTGTATGAATAGATATATAGTTAAGTTTATGTCATCATTGCGAAAACCTAGATATTGTTACGAGCTGGGTATGGGATAAATTAATTACTACCGAAGAAGTAACAATTTACTTTAATAATCACAAAACACTTAAAACTTAATCACAAGTACACTACTGATCACTATTCACTTAGATATCGCACTTACTAGTTCACTTCGATTCGCTTCGTACTATAGCCAAAATAAGACTGACTGCTCCCGCAAACACGTCGACTATTTATATGGCGATCGAACGTTCGAGAAATATCCACGACTTCCTAGAATCTTCTAGACAATTCCATAGTGGGTCATTGTCCTTCGAGTAGGCACTTCATGCCCTCGGCGTACGGTCGAAATTACAATGATGTTCTTTTGTAGGTAGTTTGCGAATTTGTACCTACATTATTCGGGGTTTTACCTACCTACTATTACCTACCTACTTACTAGTAGGTACCTACTACCGTAACTGTAGGTAAGTACGGGTACGACGTAACACTGCCCCCTCCTTAGACATGCTCGTCCCGAGCATCATTAGCCCCGTAGTATCGCGCCAATCTGTCTACATGGACAATCTTAGGCGCACCTCGTGGACCCTTCTGTATTCGGTAGGTGACATCGTTGATCCTAGTCACAACTCGGTATGGTCCATCCCATTTTGCTTGCAATTTCGGAGACTTCCCCTTGCTCCGTACTGGGTTATGCAACCACACCAGTGAACTTTCGTCGAAACCCCTACTATTTGCCTTCCGGTCATAACGGGTCTTCATCTTCTCAGACATCTGTTGGCCAGATTGTCTGATATGCTCATAAACATCATTCAACTTGTTACGCAAGTCAATCGCATAATCTGTTACACTACGTGGAGCATCAGGGGGAGTTCCAGTGATTAAATCAGCAGGCAACCGTAATTCCCTTCCAAAGTTCGCGAAGGCTGGCGTCACAGTCGTACTTTCGTGGACTGCGCTGCGGTAGGACAGAAGAAACGGCTGTATGTGCTTGTCCCAATCCCTCTGTCTGCTTTCCACGACTTTTGCCAGATATCTCTCTAACGTTTGATTGAATCGTTCCACCATTCCATCAGATTGTGGGTGGTAAGAGGTGGTTCTGGTTTTGTGGGTACCCATCAATTGACAAGTCTCCTGAAATACTTGCGATTCAAAATTCCTTCCTTGATCGCTATGTATTTCTAAGGGTACTCCAAAACATGGGCGTGCGCCCCTAAGAGGCAATTAGGCAAAGCCTACCCTACCAACTGGGCATTCATTATAACGAATTAACTATGTAATAAAATATCACATTATGTACAAAATATAAAAAAAAAGTTCAAACTCCTGTTAGAATACTTATAGCAAGTCGCTCCCGCGTCACGCAACTAACACTTTACTGGAAGTTACTACAAAGGTTGGAGCTCCGCCGGACAGGCAAGCACTGGACTTGCCTTAAACCCATTGATAATTTTACGCACACATTGGCACATTGGTGCATATTTTCGTGTGTATAAACTGCACACATGTATAGATTGCAGAAATTTTAGGGCGGTAACTCCTGCGAGTGTAGCTGGGCTGCTGGGCTGTGATTGGCTGCTACAACACAAGGCCAGGATTCAAGGTGGATGTTCTTTAGCCCGCGAAATTCAAATTTCCTTACGTTTTTTGGAATTTGCAGGCCAGTGCTAGGGTGTATGTTCAATGTTGATTAAAATAATGATTCCTGGGGGTTATTGGCGCGTATTATTATTATAATAATCAATAATATTATTGTTATTATATTTTACTTCATGGGTGTCGTTTTTGTGGTTTTTGGGGTTGGTGATAATGAAAATGAGGTCAAAATGAAAATCCAAGATGGCGCCGATGAAAATTTACCGTTTTTTCTTCATGGGTGTCGTTTTCGAGGTTATTGGGGTTGGTGATAATGAAAATGAGGTCAAAATGAAAATCCAAGATGGCGCCGATGAAAATTTTCGGTTTTTTCTTCATGGGTGTCGTTTTCGAGGTTATTGGGGTTGGTGATAATGAAAATGAGGTCAAAATGAAAATCCAAGATGGCGCCGATGAAAATTTTCAGTTTTTTCTTCATGGGTGTCGTTTTCGAGGTTATTGGGGTTGGTGATAATGAAAATGAGGTCAAAATGAAAATCCAAGATGGCGCCGATGAAAATTTTCAGTTTTTTCTTCATGGGTGTCGTTTTCGAGGTTTTTGGGGTTGGTGATAATGACAATGAGGTCAAAATGAAAATCCAAGATGGCGCCGATGAAAATTTTCGGTTTTTTCTTCATGGGTGTCGTTTCGAGGTTATTGGGGTTGGTGATAATGAAAATGAGGTCAAAATGAAAATCCAAGATGGCGCCGATGAAAATTTTCAGATTTTTCTTCATGGGTGTCGTTTTCGAGGTTATTGGGGTTGGTGATAATGAAAATGAGGTCAAAATGAAAATCCAAGATGGCGCCGATGAAAATTTTCAGTTTTTTCTTCATGGGTGTCGTTTTCGAGGTTATTGGGGTTGGTGATAATGAAAATGAGGTCAAAATGAAAATTCAAGATGGCGCCGATGAAAATTTTCAGTTTTTTCTTCATGGGTGTCGTTTTCGAGGTTATTGGGGTTGGTGATAATGAAAATGAGGTCAAAATGAAAATCCAAGATGGCGCCGATGAAAATTTACAGTTTTTTCTTCATGGGTGTCGTTTTCGAGTTTATTGGGGTTGGTGATAATGAAAATGAGGTCAAAATGAAAATCCAAGCTGGCGCCGATGAAAATTTTCGGTTTTTTCTTCATGGGTGTCGTTTTCGAGGTTATTGGGGTTGGTGATAATGAAAATGAGGTCAAAATGAAAATCCAAGATGGCGCCGATGAAAATTTTCGGTTTTTTCTTCATGGGTGTCGTTTTCGAGGTTATTGGGGTTGGTGATATTGAAAATGAGGTCAAAATGAAAATCCAAGATGGCGCCGATGAAAATTTTCAGTTTTTTCTTCATGGGTGTCGTTTTCGAGGTTATTGGGGTTGGTGATAATGAAAATGAGGTCAAAATGAAAATCCAAGATGGCGCCGATGAAAATTTTCAGTTTTTTCTTCATGGGTGTCGTTTTCGAGGTTATTGGGGTTGGTGATAATGAAAATGAGGTCAAAATGAAAATCCAAGATGGCGCCGATGAAAATTTTCAGTTTTTTCTTCATGGGTGTCGTTTTCGAGGTTATTGGGGTTGATGATAATGAAAATGAGGTCAAAATGAAAATCCAAGATGGCGCCGATGAAAATTTACAGTTTTTACTTCATGGGTGTCGTTTTCGAGGTTATTGGGGTTGGTGATAATGAAAATGAGGTCAAAATGAAAATCAAGATGGCGCCGATGAAAATTTTCGGTTTTTTCTTCATGGGTGTCGTTTTCGAGGTTATTGGGGTTGGTGATAATGAAAATGAGGTCAAAATGAAAATCCAAGATGGCGCCGATGAAAATTTTCGGTTTTTTCTTCATGGGTGTCGTTTTCGAGGTTATTGGGGTTGGTGATAATGAAAATGAGGTCAAAATGAAAATCCAAGATGGCGCCGATGAAAATTTTCAGTTTTTTCTTCATGGGTGTCGTTTTCGAGGTTATTGGGGTTGGTGATAATGAAAATGAGGTCAAAATGAAAATCCAAGATGGCGCCGATGAAAATTTTCAGTTTTTTCTTCATGGGTGTCGTTTTCGAGGTTATTGGGGTTGGTGATAATGAAAATGAGGTCAAAATGAAAATCCAAGATGGCGCCGATGAAATTTTTTTTTTGCTATCATTATTTCGTGGCCAACCCTTCGTGGAATACTACTGCACGCCACTGCTCCAAAACGACAGAAGACTTCCTGAACTAATTTATCTGCGACAGTTGTAGCTTCTTGGTTAGGAATGGCAAAGACTTCTGGCCACTTTGTGAAGTAATCCATGACCACCAGGAAGTACTTGTTTCCGCTCTCACTTTTAGGAAATGGTCCTGCAACGTCTAGTGCTATCCCTTCCCAAGGGGCTCCAACGTTGTTCACTTTTAATGCACCTCTGCTGCGTGTGTGGGGCCCTTTCACGGCCGCACAACTGGTACATCTGCGACACCAGTCCTCCACATCATCTCGACAGTGGATCCAGTAAAAGCGTGCTCGAATTTTCAGTAGAGTCCTTTTTACCCCCAAATGTCCTCCTGAACATCCATTATGGTAGAGCCGTAAAACATCCGGTACCTTAGCTTTAGGGACAACCATTTGTAGATGACAGCTGTCCCCACGAGCGTTTTCCCATTTACGGCACAAGACTCCATCCTGGATCACCAAGCTGTTCCATTGCGCCCAATAACTCTTCGTGATGGAACTCATCGCAGCCACATCACTCCACTTAGGTTTAGGAGCACCAGCTTTGATCCACTCGAAGATCGGTTTGATGTCCGAGTCATTGTGATGAGCCTGCTGTATGGTTACCTTCCATTCATCGCTGAGATCCGTTCTTAGCGTCCTCGCGGGCACCACTTCCTTAAACTCCTGTCTGGAACTGTGCTTACGATCTTCAGGCAAAGGTCTTCTTGACAGATCATTTGTGTTGCTGTGGTTTCTCCATTGTTGCTTGGCAGTCATTCCAGCCGCTTTTCCTTGCAGGGATTGATCTTCTCTCGGTATGCTTCGGTTTTTACAGTTTGACCGAAGGTGACCCCTTTCTCCACAAATAAAACACCTAGGGCTATAACCTTGCGAACGCTGGCGTACAGGTGATGCCACAACTTGCTTTGGAGAGCTTGACCGAAGATGATCCCTTTCTCTACCAGTGTAGCAGCTAGGGCTGTACCCTTGCGCACGGTCGCGTACAGGTGATGCCACAACCTTCCTGACGTGGTGTGTTCGATGGTCTTGCCTCGCTGCCTCTACTTCCAAGGCATGGGCCAACGCCTCTTTCAGTGTCTCATGATGCCCAAGTCGCACAGCGGCTCTAACTTCCAAGTCACGTATTCCATCAACGAATGCTTGTACCAGATTCCCATCGATAAGTGCAGGGGCAGACTGGTATGCTTTTCGAACCAGCTTTTCAACTTCCAGGGCCCACTGCTGCAGGTTCTCGGCACTACGTTGAACACGATCCTTCAACTTAGCACGAAATACGTGCTCCAGTTGCGCGTCGCCTTATCTGGACTCTAACGCCTCCAGCAGCTGCTCGTAGGTTACATCCTTGCCGAGCGCCTCAAGAATGTTTAAGGCCTGGTCTCGAAGGCCCAAGGTGAGTGCGGTCATGGCTTGTGGTTTTGTCCATCCATTCGCCTTCATAACGGCCTCAAATTGAATTTTATAAGCCGACCACGAAGATGTTCCATCGAATGGAGGCACCTTAAAGCCCCGCGCTGAAGGTGCAGCAACTACTGAAGCCACAGTCACGTCTCCAGTCTTCAGTTCTCCCAAAGCCTTTTTCACTTTAGCGATCTGAACTTCGGCCTCTGAGATACGGTTCTCGTGCTGGTGAACCTGATCCTTCATCACTTTCAGATCTTTGCCAAAAGTTGCATGAAGATCCTTTATGAGGAGCATCTGTTCATCCTGGCGGCGGGCCTGCTCCTCTTTATCTTGCTGCAACTGCTCTTCCAACCGGCGAGCCTGCTCCTCTTGACGGCGAGCCTGCTTCTCTTGACGGCGAGCCTGCTCCTCTTGACGGCGAGCCTGCTCCTCTTGACGGCGAGCCTGCTCCTCTTGACGGCGAGCCTGCTCCTCCTTATCTCGTTGCAACTGCTCCTGTAACTGGCGAGCCTGGTCCTCTAGACGGCGAGCCTGCTCTTCCTTATCTCGTTGCAACTGCTCCTGTAACTGGCGAGCCTGGTCCTCTTGACGGCGAGCTTGCTCCTCTTGACGGCGAGCTTGCTCCTCTTGACGGCGAGCTTGCTCCTGCAGCAGCGCCATTAAAGCTGACAAGTCTGGCGCCACTGATGCTGGAGAAACTCCGGATGGGCCAGCGACTGGCACTGACGTAGGCTGGACACCACCCGGTGTCTGTGTCGGAGAATCTCCAAACCGCCTTTGGTCCATGTCCTGCTGTCGCTGACTCCTGGTACGGATACCGTCCGTGTCGTCCTTATTTAGAATTGGCATAATTTATCCCTTACTTCTGACACCAAATTGTTACGAGCTGGGTATGGGATAAATTAATTACTACCGAAGAAGTAACAATTTACTTTAATAATCACAAAACACTTAAAACTTAATCACAAGTACACTACTGATCACTATTCACTTAGATATCGCACTTTCTAGTTCACTTCGATTCGCTTCGTACTGTAGCCAAAATAAGACTGACTGCTCCCGCAAACTCGTCGACTATTTATATGGCGATCGAACGTTCGAGAAATATCCACGACTTCCTAGAATCTTCTAGACAATTCCACAACTTGTACAGAGGAAAGAAGTAGGTACTTTATGCCCTCGGCGTACTGTCGAAATTACAATGATGTTCTTTTGTAGGTAGTTTGCGAATTTGTACCTACATTATTCGGGACTCGTTTTACCTACCTACCTACTATTACCTACCTACTTACTAGTAGGTACCTACTACCGTAACTGTAGGTAAGTACGGGTACGACGTAACAATATGTACAGTAAATAATGCGTTGGTAGTTAGTTACACGTGTACCTTCTGCTTCTGCTGGCCGAGCGTTGACTGAACTCCAATAATTAAGAGTAATGGTTTTTGTTATTACTGACATGTGGAAGTGGAAATTGTGGTTTTTCCTACTCCTCCGCTATACTTTTCTGATTAATTTCGTTGCGGGATCCAAGACAGTTAAATTGTTTCTCTGGGACTTCGTCGATCTTCATTGCCTCGGCGCTTTTCTGGTGGTCGCCACTGACTTTCAGGAGCGGGTGGGTAGTTTAGGAATAGCGTGGCGGGATTGTCTCGAAAAAAAAAATGACTTACATCTCTACTGTGGTCCCACAAAACATAATTATATTTATAACTTTACTGTGGTATCCCAATTTTCTCGTTTAATTTATATATCTGTGCCCAATATGCATCATGTCCTAGTATGAGAAACCTTGCTCTGTATCTCATTTGACCTGTGTCAATATGTCACCTCTAAAATTCCAACAGCTGAATGAATTCGCTTGCACTTTCTACTCATTAAACCACTGACCTTGATACCAAAGTAAGCAATGCAAATAACTTGCTAAAAATACGACTATTTTTCCAATCACTGGATAAAAACGACACTACTTATTTGGCACCTTTGAATTATTTTAATTTCATGGACGGTCGGAGAACTTGGTTATTATGCAATTTTACACACTAAACATCAATTTGTATTCGTTATACTAAAGATAAAAAAACATCACAGGCACCATCATGCCAGCAATCTTCGAAGGATTAAGCAGAGGTCTTACAGGCACCTACACGTGGCCCTCAACACCCATACCGATGGACACCGACATTTTGCCAGTTTAACAGGGGGCGGGGCTGTTACTGAGAAGTACTATTGTGGAAACTCCCGCCCGATCACCACTAATCTAATTTTTGCTTGCACTCGCAACATATAAACGCTCTCTAGCCTCGCCCCGTTGACTTTGTATAGAAATAATTAATGAAAGACAATACCGATCGGCCGAACGCACTGGCGACGCACACCAAATGAGAGTTTTTGTTATTTTGAGCGCCAAATTGATGCTTTTCTATAAGCTTAAACTTTAACTAAATCTTTAACCTATCAGGCGGAAAAGAACACGACTGTACCTGATGGAAAAATCCAAAACTCAAGAATACAGTTGATAGTCAATTGCTTTATTTATTAAGTTCCGTTTTTTGGAAATCTATGGATGTCCAGGGGTCTGTCAGAGTCAGACTCTACTGACTAAAATGTGTGGTTTAGGTGTGTATTGTACCTTTGCGTGAACTGTACACATACATGAAAAAAAGCCAAGTAACTTTCTTGTGTAATATTTGTCTACTACAAATATTGACAAACCCTAGGTCGCCTCTTCCACCCACGAAACAGTCCTATTTTTAGACCGAACTGTACCGAACAATTGCCGTCAGTAGGTATACGCAATACTCAACTATTGTCAACGAGCTGATTGCGTAGGTCTCGCCTCCTAATATTTAAGAACCTTTTAAATGCATTTGAAAGTCGTCCAAATCAACTTTTTAAACCAAAATTGGTTAAAGATTGCAGCTAGACGACCTTCAAAGTGTTATCGAAAAGTTGCAATTGCATTCAAGCATTTCAACATAATATGTTTACTTTGTAATATTTAAACTCACTTTTACATTCTTGCTAATATTGCAGGAGTGAGTGTAATAGGACACAAGTCACCAACACCTCGTTCACTGTTCGTCATCTGCCTAGCCTTTTCCAACTATGTTGAGGTCGGCCTCCAGTCTAGCCCCTTGCAATTGAATACCAATATTTAACATGGCGCGTCTCCCCCTATTTTTTTTTTCGGATGGGTAGTCATCCAATGACTTCTCCCGCTCTGGGCGGAGCAGGAGGGAGTGTCAGACTTTTACTGACTAAAACCCATCCATGTTCCTTCATCGCCCTTTGTGTTTCGGGGCCACGGTACTCTTTCGAACAGTCCCGCAACCCCGGCGAGCGTCTCCCCCTCTGGTACTCTTTGGTAAAACTGGTTGTCAGACTTTAGTGCGTCAGACTACCCCGTAGCGACATTCAAAGATCTACAAATGACAGCAGTGCAGGGGTCTACTCTCTAAGCACGAAACCCGTAGTTTAGGCCGAAGTTGCCTACTCCGTATCATTTACTGACATAAGATAATAAGGTGAATGCTCCAAGTGCTCCAACCAGCCCGCGAAATTCAAATTTGCAGGCCGGTGCTAGGTTGTATGTTGATTAGAATATTACTCGCTACTTCATAAAGGTGCAGGAATGACTTTGACTTTGAAAAAGTAATTTTTCCACCTTTATGAACTTGGAGGGTTGTATTGATGATTTTGATGAATATAATTCTGTAACTACATACGTCTTACAGCCGCGAATAATATTTTAATCAACATACAACAAGCACTGGCCTGCGAATTGCAAAAAACGTAAGAAAATTTGAATTTCGAGAGCTACCCTGAAGCATTCACCTTAAGGGCCCGAACTAAAAATTATGACAACTCAATTGGTCATCTGTCCTTACTCCCGATGTGTTTTCAAAACTCATAAATCCGAAAATTTTAGGGAGTAGGTTTTTCGGACGACATTCATATGGGCCACGTATGTTCGTTGACGGACGTAGAGAGTAGACCCGCAGTGTAATCAACTGTCATTATTATTGTCATCATTGTCATTGTCATTCTCCTGCCCGTATTATACAATTAATACGTTTAGCAAGACATTCTTCAAAATATTATGATTATTATATTGTGCTAGTTACTTATCAGTCGAGTCGTTTTGAAGAGCTGCCAACGCAGACAGACGGTAAACTAATATGTTATTTTGCCCGTGGCTAATATAGCGCGAATATTTTTATCACAACCGTTTGTCGTTTTGACAAAAACAAAGTCACAAAATTCGCCAACTTTTAATTGTACTAGTATTTTTAGTTGTCATTGTATGGGCACGTGATGTGGTGTAATGAAGGAGATGACATGTCTTGAGGAAAGTTCCGAGATGTGGGACATCCACATTCACTTTCCACACATGAGTAGGGAATATCAAAGAAACTATGAATGGATTGTATGAAAGATGATGAATAGGTACTTCCCTTTCGACTGACTGAACCAATTTGAGCAACTTGCATCTGAGTATCTGACGTTAGGCTTGTGGCCTAAATAAATCTAATTAGTCCGTCATTTAGATTTTCAAAAAATATTTGACATGTATTTTTTCTTTTGTTACGTAAACCAAAATTGACGAAGATACGTCGCTTTTATAATTCTCAATACGTCACGCCGTGCTATAATTTTTAGTGCGTTGTGACGTCACGAGCCCCCACTCCCGAGTTTTGATGCGTTTTATTTTTGCAATATTCATTGATTTACAAAAACAAAAAATACGTGTCCAATATTTTCCAATAGGTACTCTAACTGACGGACTAAATAGATTTGCAATATATTTATGGTGGAAACCATCCTATTGCCATGTGTGTGTGAAACAAGATATTTTAGATTTGAATTTGTCTTTTCCCCATTCCTCCGCCAACTCTAGCGCATACAAAGACCAAAAAGCCTCCAAAGTTAAAAATATTCGCTCCATACGAACTCAAATATATTATTTTGCATAACAAAACATTCTCAGATTGGTTGCGTTGCGTAGGCGACGCGCGGTGGTTTGTGTCGAAAGAAGCGTTCAATGTCAGGTGCGCGCGCGCCGGTTAGGTTAACTTCTGGCTGATAAGTCAAACACGCGGCATTATTCATAGAGATTGTTCTCATTATAGAGGAGATATTTTTAATTAGTCATAAAAACAGTTCAGTAATAAACCTGCTGTCATTTGCGTGCGTGATTCGAAAAGCAGAACCCAGAATAGTCCACTGCTAACAAAACACTCCAGCTCCACGACTGACATCTTGGTATACTTAACATAATCAGGCCATGATTGTTGCCAGTCGACTGCTGGGACGCAGGCCTGGTCTCTGGAGGTGGAGCTGTCAATCAACCACGCTCGCAGTGCGAGTTGGAAGATGTCACATCACATGACCAAGTGAAAATTTTATGACATCTCTGTTTCCTCATTTAAATAACATGAAATAGCAATACTCTGTAATTTTTGGCACTTCCGTATTGTCTCGTAGTTCTAAATCATAAAACTGGACGAGTTTATGCATAAAATTACGGCAGAACGATCGATTGATATGTTGTATTGTAACTACACTTCAACCAACTTGTCTGTGCAGGCGGGAAAACAAAACTAAAATAAATGTACCAAGTTCGACACATCGATGCATATTTTCTTGACTAGCAACGCCACCTTAAACATATACATACTACTACACTACTTAATCTGGGGTTAAGATCCGTGTGAATATAACGCTGGATCCTTCAGAGGGATTGCCGGACTATGGTGCATTTCAATTACATAGTTTAAGAATTTATTATAAATTATAAAATGCAAGTACATTCCTTTCCAAGTTTCTTTTGCATCTCAATCATCAGCCCCGAAAGTGCCGAACCACACTATAAGTAGCATCGCTTTCTATGTTTAGTAATGTGCTGCTCCCTTCCAGGTGTGAACTGCTGCGTGTCCTCGACAGTGCGGTACTGGCACGCGAGCTGGTGGGGCGCTCCAGTCCGGGAGTTGCACAGGACGCTGTGGGGATCCTTGGCTGAGATCCTCGCCTCCAATAACTTCAATTTCACAAAGTAAGTCGCACTTGGTAGTAGCATTTGTTTAACCCGACTACGGCGAAGCCGGAAGTGTTGCGATTTTAGCAGTCTACGTGCGTACCTACGTATGTTCCTCTATAGCGCCTAAACTATTTATCCGATTTTGATGAATAAGGTGTCAATCGATTGGTTATTATGGCCCGGGTAACATAGGCTACATTTTAACCGACTTCAACAGTCGATTTTACCTTGTAAACTCCGATTTAATTAGAGCGTGATTTTTCAGTAGTCGGGTTTTTTAGTTGTAGTATATATACCTACCTACCACACAATTCCTTGTTAACTACTTAGGCTTGTGTATGGCAGCAGTTCGCCCGATGTGAAACGATGATGCGGCCTAGGGTGGAGCACGCTTATCTAAAAGAAACCAATTCACTCGAACTTAGTAAAGGTCTAACCCGCTTAGCATGACCACCGTAGACACGAAAGAGAATCGACAAATCTTTTGTTCATCTGCCATTTTGTCGATTCAATGACATCAAAATGACAGATGAACAAAAGATTTGTCGATTCCCTTTCGGTTCTTCGGTGGTCATGCTAAGCGGGCAGATTGTAATTCGGGAAACAGAGAAGCGGGCAGTGAATTCCACAGACTGGCGGTTCGCACAATAAATGTGGCTCCATAGCGCTTTGCTCGGGTTCGTGGAACTTGAACTTGAACCATATAACGGTGACGCTTCGCCGTATCTCTGCTCGTCCGATAGCAAGCATATACATGATCAGGCAGTTTGGCTATATCGCACCCACGACTAAAACACAGCCCACGGGCCTCTTCTTTGTGGCAGGAAGTAATATTCACTACACGAGCCTAACACGGGCCTTCAGTATTAAAATAACAACAATCCGCATTTGAGACCAATTTAGTCATGTGTAAATGTTGTTGACATAATACGGAGTGACAGTTGTGTTTTTATAATACCGTCATAATACCGAATCCCGCAAATAGATAATGCGGCAATAGTCTGTTTTATACTGAAACAATTAATTACTGGATAAAAACTTCATAACATGAAATATCTGGGCAAATGATTATTTAGCTAACTGACATATTTAAGTCAGTCGACAGGAAAATCTCTGTGTGACTGACTCACATTTATGATCGGCTGTTTTGGGTTTTAAGTAAACAAACATACATAAGTAGCAGGTACCTACTTAGCTTGTTTACATACGAATGGTAAATAAGCGAAATAAATGTATGTCTATACGTATTAACGGTATCTTGTTGACAGAATTATTTTTAATTTAATTATGTTATGAGAAAAATACAGTTGTCTTTGTAGTTTGATATAAAATTATATATATTTAAGTGTAGTATATTATAAATCCTTGTAGTTTACCTTAGTATTTAAATTATCTTCAGATATAGGTACACCTACCGCTGCTTGTCTCTGTATCACCCAAAGGTTGACTAGTAGAGTATACTTATGGCATTAAGTCCGCCTCTGCACTTTGTGCTTGAACTGTTCAATAAATAATAAATTAACAAAAACATCAAAGGAGACAGTTTTTTTTATGCCCTCTTGGATGTTGAATAAATATTATTCATATTACACCAAAAAAAAGTAACCATTTTAGTATAGTAATAAACGAAAGATTACATAAAAACGAAACCGGAATCTTAAAATCATAATAAAAAAGTTATGTTATGATATTTTTTTGCGAGTCAAATCATTCCAGTTGTGGTCAGTGTCATTTGACAGAAAATACTTACGTAAATAGGCGTTTTTTTTACAAAAAAAAGTACGGTATCCATTGGTAATAATATCTGCTTTAATTATATAAGAAATAGAATATAATATAAAAATCAATGCTATTTTTAAAGGTTTCCGCTAAAATCTTTTAGATGGTATAGAAAATCATAATTTCACGGAACGTTGTAAATCCGTCTTTTGGTGGTTGACAGACAACTTCATTTGACATTTACTCTTTCCGTTTATTTCGATTTTCGTGAAAGTGTTTCTGCAATTTTTTCGCATATAATAAAAACTATTTTATGAAAATAGCATCTGCTGGTCGTTGTGTCAATAGGCGAAACGACAAAAAACATCGAATTAGTCCGTCAGATTATCAAAAAATATTTGACCCGTGTTTTTTCTTTTGTTACGTAAACCAAAATTGACGAAGATATGACGCTTTTAAAATTCTCAATACGTCACGCCTAGGTATAATTTTTAGCTAGTTCTGACGTCACGACCCTCCACTCCCGAGTTTTGATGCGTTTTATCTTTGTCAATATTCATTGATTTACAAAAACAAAAAATACGTCCAATACCTACTCTAACTGACGTACTAAATAGATTTGCTATTTTTTGATACTGTCGTCACGCCTAAGAAGATCGCCTAGTAAGATTTCAACGCAATGTGCGAATACAATTACTTTCAGAGACTGCTACAGAACTGCAGCAACTTGTATGTGTGTGGATTTATTTTAGAACTTCTCATCATTCCGGTTAGACATGGCTTAGCTAATATTACCACTGTAATCTAGAGATTATAAGGAAGAAATCTATATACGTTTTATTAATATCTGCTACAATTTATGTGGGTGGCCTATTCTCCAAACAAAAAAAATTGTCTCCTTTATTTATTCACTGACAGATTTGCCTGAATTGCCCGGAAGTATGATTTTTGCTTTCGCTCTGTGCTTTCGCCGTAGTTCCTTATGAAGCGAAAGTGTACACTAAGGATCCTCACGCACTTTGCGCCCCACGACCACGATTTTTGACCGCAGAAGCTACGATCACGAAGAAAGTATTATTCTTATATGTTTTAGTTATAAATTAATAAATATTTTCTAGTCTTTTTTTCTGTTATTGCACCTACTGTGTATTATCTCTGCATCACCCTAAGGTAGACTGGTAGAAAATGCCCAAGGCATTAAGCCCGCCTTTGTACAGTTTTTTTTTACCTGTGCATAAAGGTTTAATAAATAAATAAATAATTATTCTCTTACCCTTATACCAATTCATTTGTGGTCGGGGCAGCATGTCGACTTCGATGTCGAATTAGGTTCTTAAATGCTAATGAACCACTAAAAAAATTCACAATAAATTTATTCAATCGAAATGCCTTAAAAATGCATATTTTGCATTTTCATATTTCGCCGGTAATTTGATGAAAACGCTGCCGCGCTGGACGCAGTGGACGCTATATTGCTCTGTGGTCATGACGTCAGTTGGCTGTGTAAACAAATGCAATGATATTTAAAGTTGACAGTTGACAGTTGACACTACTAAGTTTACATATCCGTATGACGTAATAACATGGCGACTACTGTAATGGTGTTATGAAACAGATTAAAAAAGCTGAAACTTTTAAATTGAATTTTAAAATTTAGTTTGTTAATCTATGAAATAAAACTAACGTTTTCCGATTGCTTTTTGCCTAAGCTATCTCAATAATTATATTTTTTGTTTTTTTCTCTTATAGAGTAAAATACCCTATTCTCTGTTACTGGTCATCTCATCAGACACCTCCTTTCTAGCCATATCTTCCTTCACACAGTCCATCCATCGTTTCTTTGGTCTTCCTCTACTCTTATACGCGCGAGGTCCCTAAGGAAGAACTTTTGAAAATTCATTCCCTGAAGGGATTGAGTTGAGAATGAGAGTTTGTATTTAAGTTCCATCGGAAACATGACTTGAAAATGTGCAAGTATTGTAATTTTTCTGTTGCATAACTTATTCTACTTTCTTTATTCGTGTGGTTAGTGCCTAAACTGGTGTCAGAGTTTTTATGCCGCCCATGGGCCTCTGACTTGGCTTTACATGTTGTCGAAAAATATTTCTCAGGCACGGTAGTTTCCTCGCGATGTTTTTCTTCACCGAAGCAAGTGATATTTACATTATTATCTCACCTGTAATGCCCAAAGATTTAGGCAGAGGTGTATCCTATAGTGAGATTTGTTACACCCACATTTTCCCGTACCCATTTTCTGTTGCGAAATAGCTATTTACAAAACAGGTCAATTACTTAAATAGTATAACCGTGTTATCGGACAAAATACATTGTTTACACGTGTAACATTTCGTAGCTGCTAAATTTGCTACATTTGATAGGAAGTGATTCATAAATAATCTACGCGTTAGTTGTCATGAATTCAACCGAGTAGCAATTGGGTATGTAGAATTCGGTCAATCAGTTCAGAAGTCAATCTCGTGTCTTTTTTAGGACATTCGGTACATAGTGATTCATACGAGATTTTAGAATGGTCGATTACGAACAATTGTGACACTTTCACAATGAGCCTCATTCTTGAATCAGCATTTCACCAGATTAGCTCCATTTTCTGTTGCGAAAGAGCTATTTACAAAAGAGATCATTTATTCAATTAGAGCAACCTGGACAACTCTGTTGTTTGCCCCAACAACAACATCAGCCCATAAAGTCCACTGCTGGACATAAGCCTCTCCCATGATGGGAGGTATTTGCCGTAATCTCCACGCTTGGCAGGCGGATTGGAGATCGCAGTTATGAAAGACTAACAGAAAACGCTGCTGCCCATTCTCTGGTCAAGTCAGTTGTTTGCCCTATTTAAATTAAATTATATTTTACTAGCGGACATCACGCGGTTTCACCAGCGTAGTTCCCGTTACCTTGGAAGTACGGGGATTAAAATAGGCTATGTTACTCGCTGATAATGTAGGTATCTATTGCTGAAAGAATTTTTAAAATCGGTCCAGTAGTTTTTAAGTTATATATATATGTATATTAGCATAAATTGACGCTCACAAGTTAGGTAACAAACAAACATGTAAAATACGAGTAAAATACAATGAACCAAATTAAAAGAGTGCTAAAGTAGAAGTAGCCGTGGGCCCCATACTAGACACAGACTATATCTTGGTGGCCCAATAAGGAATTGGTGGGTGCAGGCAGTTGATAATGGACCTCAGTGGAAGGCTGAAAGTCACCCAAAAGAGCAATGTAGAAGACTAAGCTTGAAATTCCTCTGCGTGATAGAATGAAGAGATCCGCAAGAGAACAAATTTGGCCCCATACTAGACACAGCCTATATCTTCGTGGCCCAATAAGGAATTGGTGGGTGCAGGTAGTTGATAATGGCCCTCAGTAGAAGGCTGAAAGTCACCCAAAAGAGCAATGTAGAAGACTAAGCTTAAAATTCCTCTGCGTGATAGAATGACGAGATCTGCAAGAGAACAAATTTAACCGACATACGCCTGCGGAAATTAATTTAAAATTTGTATTTCCCAATGCATATGATCCCCTGGTAAATTCGCTTTAAAGATTAGGTACTTCATTTTTGTTAATTAAAAAGACGTAATGTTTTTGATAATAATTATGACGCCGGATTGGCCCAGCGACCCCAGATTATTGAACCACTAACAAAAGAAGAAGAACAAAAGAAATACTGTCACTCGCTGATAGATCGTTGTATCCGCCACACGTACTTATTGATTTACAATTTTTTCTTATATTAAACCAATTTATTGGAACTAAGTTCGCCTCATTTTTCCACCCCACTTGATTATCCACGTGAAGCTCGGTACCGGCGTCTTTATTTTGGAGTTGTTAATTTATTATTATCAAAAACATTACGTCTTTTTAATTATGGTCTTTAATAATTATCTTATCATGTAATTAATTCATACTTCAAAACTACATTTCAACCTACTCAGTGAACTTTGTTCGGCCTTGAAAAAGAAATACATAATTTTAATTTCATTATTTGTATTTTTCTAAACATACCTACTAAATTATTTATCTATAAGTACTAATATTATAAAGAGGAAAGATTTGATTTTTTGTTTGTTTGTGTGTTTGTTACGATTTAACTCTAAAACTACTCGACCGATTTTATTCTTTATTCTTCTTCTTTTTTCTTTTAATTCTTTCACCACTAGAAAGCCACGTCTTTACTGAGTAACATAAGCTATATTTTATCCCCGTGCTCCCACGGGAACGTAAACTAAGCGGGTGAAACCACGTAACGTCCTCTAGTCATATATAAATAAACTGATTTTTTTTTGTAGATGTTACCTAATTGCTTAATTAATTAATTACTCATGTAACTAACATAACAACACAGGTAAGCAGAGATGTACCTAATAGTACACCCTCACTTCATCAGTTATAACATGGGATACCGCCATTACACAGGACTCCCCTTGTAATAGGGGCCATCCTATTGCCATCAAGCGGGAACAAATTTAGACTCCGTGATGAGTGAGTGAGTGCCTGATGGAAAAACGAAATAACACTTGGCAGGATTATGCTCTGCAGCCAACCTTGCGACCGCTAGACCGATGAGGCAGTTTTATGTAACTTAGTATAATTTTTGTTCACACCAGTTTATTAGGCTTGTGTCCTGAAAAAATCTAATTAGTCCGTCAGTTAGATTATCAAATAATATTTGACAAGTAATTTTTCTTTTGTTAAGTACGTAAACCAAAATTGACGAAGATACGAGTCTTTTAAAATTCTCAATACGTCATGCCGTGGTATAATTTTTAGCTAGTTCTGACGTCACGAACCCCCACTCGAGTTTTGATGCGTTTTATCTTTGTCAATATTCATTGATTTACAAAAACAAAAAAATACGTGTCCATTATTTTCCAATGCTATATCTGACGGACTAAATAGATTTGCAATTTATTGATGGTGGAAACTAGCCTATTACTCGTAACTTCTGAATATCGTTATGAATCTAAAGGGACTGCAGCAGTAGCTGATCGACCATGGTCTAATGGTGTTCGCAAATGCTACTGCTGAGCACGAGGTCCTGTCCTGGGTTCGATTTCCAGTTCGGGTAAAGCTGTACCTACTTATTGGGTTTTTCCATCAGGATTTTATTTAGTAGCTCCCACGCCGTCTGGATTTGTGCCCACTTGATAGCCCCCATATTACCCATGTCATATGAGTTGACTGAAACATAACTGGCGAAATGTGGGTGGTACTATGTATGGTCGAACAAGCTATTTGGTTTACAGTTTAACCCACAAATTACATTGTAAAATGTATACCAAATAGCTTGTTCGTCTTCGTCTGTTATATTTTAAAAGGTTACATAATAATATTTCAGTTAATTACTCGCCTTGGCTTCTAATATCGTTATGAATCATTTTCATAACAACGTCTCCAACATTAACTCTGTTATTAAGTAGTAAGTACACAGGCTCACTTAGGGGATAGAATTTCATTAGCAATGTTATTAGTCTGCCTTGCTTCCTATGACGTCACATGGCTTTTAATTTTCGATATTTAAATTGTTTATATGGGCTGACTTTGTCATCAAAACTGTCTACCACATGAGTAGGTAAACGGAACAGAGTATAAGCTTCATACTTCAACCGCGCTGATCGGTTGCACTACTACAAGCACGCGGGGTATGTCGTGACCACTGGCCGCTTGTCGCGTACGCGGCGAGAGTGGTTTACTCTGTCACAGCCAGTTGACAATCTCAGGGTCGTCAGGGCAACACACGTTTGTTTTGTGACAAGTTTGAATATTTGCATGTAAAAACGTGGTATTTATTAATAATGGTGGTTTATTGTGTATGAATAATACTAGAAAAAATAAAAATATATAATACTTTAGGTATGTGGGTGGGTTAATATGTAGTATATTTATCACTTGCCTGGTGAAGGAAAACATTGTGAGGAAACCAGCATGGCTGAGAGATATTTCTCGACAGCAATGTAAAGCCAAGTCAGACCCCCCGGGGGGGCATAAAAACTCTGACATCAGGTTAGGCACTAGCCACACGAATGAGAAGAGAGAGAGATAAGTTGCTCTTTAGAGCTTTACACTATCCCACTGCTGGACAAGACCCCCTGATTGCCGGTTAATCATATCTAGAGCTAATGTGGACAGATCTGTGGACCAATTGTTTATTGATTGTAATTCCAAGGTGATTCCGTAACGTAGAAAATCTAACAGCAATCACGGTTTGACGTTGGAACTTTGACCTCAAATATCTCCGTAACCGGAAGAAAAAATAAAGCCATGACGGGGAAAAAAAGTGTCTTTCGGCTAGTACTTAAAATTCTGCAGAATCTAAAACCCTGGCTGGTGAAAGACCAACCGATGCATGCTATAGGTGATTATAATCTGAGTAGCTTTTTCCCAACTAGGTTGAGGTCGGCTTCAAGTCTAACCGGCAGCTGAATACCAGTATTTTACACCGAACCACTGCCTATCTGACCTCCACAACCCAGATAGTACTGGGTAATACGATACCCCTTGGTGAGACTGGTTGACAGACTTTCGGGCCACTGACTGCCTAACGACTGTCAAAGATCTACAATTTACAGCCGGGAACCAAGAGGCATGGTGAAACTCGGATTGTAATTGGTGCGGCTTAATCTGAAGGTCGACTAGAGCGGCTGTTATTATTTAGCCACGAGCCAGTTCATCATGATTAGGTACTAAAAGCGAAAGTAGTCTTCGACTTTCTTTTTCTTCTCGTTAAGTACAGTTGTGGCAGCATGGTGCTATTTGCCTCTATAATCATACTGTCTCATTGACCGTGTCTCGAATTCTCGACACTGTTATACACAAGTGTAAATTAGTGAGTATGTTTACTTTGCTCGGGCGCGAAGTGTAAACTATGGCGGTGTGCGGTTGCTATAGAAACGGAATAACAGTAGATGTTAGAAATCTTGTTTTCAATGTTGATTTGTTTTGCACTCTTGCATATTAGGCGGAGTACGAGTGATCATTAGTACGGATTCATCATCTTCCTGCTCATGATCATAAGTAAACAAAGACATATAAGATCATAGAGCGAACAATGGGAATATTTTCATACAAATATGTTGATCCCGATCATTTTCAATTTTGATACACAAATGCTACCTGACAGTCAGGCGACTAGATATAGATTGACCGATTTTCTTCGCCTTGTTCCGTCTCTTAACGAAGCCGAAAGGCACTTGTTCTGCCTGTCATTGCGATCATTTTTTTTTCTACACCATACCTGGGAACATTCTACGTTACGGAGATTTTGGGGGTCAAAGTTCCAACTTTTTCACAAGTTTTTTCATGTAAGAATTTTACTAAAGACACCTCCACGACCCCCGTACTATTTAATCCATCCATCAGCACAATGTTTTGAGTGCAGTACATTAGGTTTTACCGTAAAATGTGATTTTTCACCCTAAAAAAAAAGTCGTTTCCCAGCAATATAATTCGTGATGAGTCTGTTTACAGCCTGTATAATTCTTTTAAATCCTTTGATTAAGACCGTAGTTAGTGGCGTTCGCCTACCCCAATAAGACAAAGGCGAGAGTCTATGTATGTAAAGCGGACACAAAGGAGCCCATTAATTGCTCATCACTTGCACCAATCACAAAATAGTAAACTACTATGATTCACGGCCACCGTAACAGATAGGTAAATAAAGATTGTTTGCAAAAAGAACCGTTACATTGACATCGAAACATACATCGATCTTTATGTCAATTTACACTAATAATAATGTCAATAATACTTTCGATTTTCTTGAGTACCGTAGGTATGTTTTGTACGTAGTAGTCGAGTACGTAAAGTCGAGGAGTGAAATGGTTAGGGTTGAACCTCATCTGTCAGCATGGAATCACAATTTTCCATGGTCCTCCCATTTGCTAGAGCAACTCCCGCTCTGTTTCTCCCTCTAGCAAATGACGGTTCGGATGGGAGCACTGAAAAATGCGATTCCGTGCTGATGTTTTTTTTGACGTTTTTATATGCTTAACTTTTTCTTACCCCGAGTGTACTTAGCGAATGTGGGAGGGATCTGGTTTTTTTCGGTCTAATTTCTTAAAAGTAACACTTTATCACTCCGGATTTTTTACTTGCGTTTTAAGATTTTAGTAACATAAAAACTTAACAACTATGTTAGCAGACATTAACAATATTAACGGGAGCATGTAGGAGACTTAAATACCGGATGAAAGGACAATCCAGTTTGTTGGCAATGACATTCAGGAGACTGTTGGTACTGGCACGCACCCTGTGCAACAAGGACGCTGCTCGCTTGCGTCTGATTGCAGCCAAGCTGTCAGTCTGGGCGTCCGCGAGCATCCCTGAATCCATTGATCATTTCTTTTCCACCCATCCCATCCATTTTTTCATTCCTTAATGCATTGGTATAAGTACTTTAAAGAGAAGTCAGTAAACAGACTGATTGACTGGATTACTGTTGTTATTAATTTGAAAAGAAAAAGAAGCCACTGTCGCATCCTGAAGCACTATTGCTACAGGATGCGACAGTGGCTTCTTTTCAGTACCTACGTTCTATCTTTAGAATGTCCGTCGTCTGTTTGTTCAATGAACTCATACCAAGAGAGCATAGGATCCGGCTAAACATTGCGAAAAGATTCGGGTGATGTCTATTTTAAGCGCGTTTTATTAGTTAATTGTGTGGGCGTTATTTGCCATAATTTGACCGGCCTGTTGCATTATTGTGGGTGTTGTCCGAAAATACCACGATAATAGGACTCATGTTTTTAAGATTTTAGAGCGGTGATCTGAATGCACCAGTATTTTACATAGATCGACTACCTTTCTAAATTCCACGGCCCAATTACTGGGTTTGCCAGACTTTCTGGGATGTGACAATGAATGTTGCATTGGGTGGTAAGAATGAGCAATCAAAGATGGACAGTGGATAGAACAGCCGCATATCCAAAACTTTTTTTCCACTTATTATGGTGAATCTTCAATTACAGAAGGTTGGCTATCAACTCCGGATATTTCTCATTGTCCGGTAGAACAGCTCAAGAGCACTCGTAATTCAGGTCCATTGAAGTATTGGTACTGCTTCTTTGCTTAGTCAATATAATGGAGTTTAAAAAAAAACGTTGCTACCTTTTCGTTTGTTCTGGTGTTTCTTCTCAAAGCAGTCAGATAAGAAACATTGACTTCATCTACTTAGTTCAAATTTGACGTGTTTACAGGGTGTAAAAGACCTCATCACGAAGCCGTCAACCAAGCATTCTGTACATCAAACTAAATAACTTTACGCTAATATATTGCTGGGAAACGAATTTTTTTGTTTGGGGTGAAAAATCATGTTTTGTGGTAGAACTCAATGTAACGCACTCAAAACATTGTGCTGATGGATGGATTGAATACTCGTAGTACGGGGGTCGTGGAGCTGTTTAAAGTAAAAATCTTACATTAAAAACTTGTATTAAAAAAAAAAACTTGTCAAAAAGCTGGAACTTTGCCCCGTCTCCGTAACTAGAATGTTCCCAGGTATGGTGTAAAAAAAAAAACTATCGCAATGACGAAGAGAACTAGTACCTTTAGGCTTCGTTAAGAGGTGTTTTACACCCTTTATACGAAACGTACTTACAAGAAATATCTTTTATCGTTATCATTTATCAATCGTAAGATAGGATCTTGATAGGGCCCTTTCGAATGAATCATTGATATTATCCAGTTCTGAGACTTCATTACTCATACCCTAAAAGTATGCCTTCAGTTTGCTTTATCTCGAAACATGAGACATTTTGTTAAGATACCCAGCTTCTCAAAACTCGCATGTACTTATAGATTCTTAACCGTCGCCTAAACCACATTTATTTGCTGGTTTTTTTCTATATTTACTTGACACACAAAGGCGATAATTGAAAAACAAACTTAATCTGATTAGTTTGTATTGACATGAAATAAAGTCTGACTGGCTTGAACTTAGTTTTGTGCTAGGTAGAGATTAAACTCCCGTTAGGGGTATAGAATATTTTTTTCGCGACTACTATGTAATTGAAGTTTAAATACGGATTTTGTGGTTTTTGTTAACCGCATAGAATCATGGAAAAAGGCGGATGCTATATTCGTATCCTTCTGACCTAGGTGCTCTGAAAATCTCGTCAGTAGTGTAAATCAGTACAGATTATGAATTCCAGATTTCAGTATGATACATAGGTACTAGCTGACCCGCGCAACTTCACCTGTGTCACATAAGAGAGAGCATAATTATTAATGCGCGAGCGGTACTTGATCAATATTTTGCTTCGGACTGATTATGAGGGTATGTTATCTCCGGGGTTGCGGGACTGTTCGAAAGAGATACCGTGACCCCGCAACACAAAGGGCGATGAAGGAACATGGATAGGTTTTAGTCAGTAAAAGTCTGACACTCCTGCTCCGCCCAGAGCGGGAGGAGTCATATGATGATTTCCCATCAGAAAAAAAAAAAAAAAGAAAAGGGTATGTTTTCTTTCCTTGATTCCCAACATCTCTAAACTTCTCTTTAAACTAGTACCTAATTACTCAATACTCGCCTCAAATATCCATACCATTATGATTTTGTAAAATTAATGCCGAAACTCAAACGCACCAAGTTGAATGCTATCTACAAAGTTTCATTGAAAAGAAGAATGATATCGAATCGAGATCAGAGTTACTTCACAAAGTAACCAGAACAATGTTGACATTAAATATGACAAAACGAAGTAATTATTTCTTAAGCTGAACAACTTAGAAACACTAGAAGCGCATGAACAGTAATTGTTCTTCAGTTACTGTTGCGACACACATAATCATAATATCTGAGCTCTATTGTGTCTTCGTCGCATCCATGCCAGTGGGTTTTGTAAATAACTGTAATAGTGCAGTCAGTAAGCAAAATACTATCAATACGTAACGTATTTGCAAAACAATTATCATTTTAAAAAATCCTTTAATTTTGACATGTCAGTTTTGTATGTCGAAGAACAATTTGAAGCTGACGATTTTGTTACAGCCTATACACGCTTACCGCTTACCTTATAGATGATACCCGTGACCCAACACTGGGGACATTTCTGGTTGCTTATGCTGTCCAACAATTACATCCGTGAAATATCATCATCAACCTTTAATGTTCCCACTGCCGGGACACGGTCTCCTCTTATTATGAGAGGGAATGGACTATAATCCACCACGCGGGCCCAGTTCGGATTGGTAGATGTCACATGTCTTCGAATTTTTGGTTCTAGTCTAGGACATGCCGGTTTCTTCCCGATGTTTTCCTTCACCGTTTTGAGAGCAGTGGTGATGAAATAAATTACACAAAGTAATGTGCCTGTCTGGGTCTGGGTTCGAACCCACGACTTACTGTTCGTAAGTCGGGACCGTCACCACTGGGCCACCGCTCTCTGTGAGATACGACGTCGGAATTTAACAACTCAATATTTATTTAAAAAGTTAATACACATTTTTGCCCACGGTTACGCCCGCGTGGCTGTCCGAATAAAAACTCTGACACCAGGTTAAGCACTAACCACACGATAAAGAAAAGATCTTGAAGTCTTGCCCATCACCCAAAACGACTGCAGGTGAGGTTTTTATGCAAACTGGTGTCGATTCTGTTGTACACAAACTAAACTTAATTTAGGCTATTGCTATCTTTTACTAAAAGGCAGTGCGAGAAAAGGACGGCTATAGCTATGAACTAAGTTAGAGATGTCGAACTAGTTTATGCCTTGCGCTTCACCGTGTTTTTAGTCGACATGGTTTTACGTGCACCCTTCATTTGTATGGAAACATCAGTTCCAATTAAATTTGACAGTTCTAAATTACGTCCGTCTCTTTCTCGTTTTATTAGAGAGGAAAAGATAGCAATAGCCTAAATTAAGTTTAGCTTGTGTACAACAGAATCGGCATCACTATCAGTCTACCTATCTTTAAATACTCATTAAGCTACGGAGCCCGCAATAAAAATTAAACAGTACTTGTCACGTTTCTATGCTAATAGCATACGTGTAAGTGTCTGTCATTGTACTAGCAGCCATGACCTCCCTCAACTCAATTATATAGGCGATATCCGAAGTAACGATCTTCATCATCTGTCTTACCTTTTCCTAACTATATTGGGGTCGGCTTCCAGTCTAACTGGATGCAACTGAATACCAGTTTTTTACATGGAGCGTCTGCTTGTCTAAGCTACACAACCTAGTTAGTACTGGGTAATACGATAACCCTGGGTAAATCTGGTTGTCAGACTTTAGGGCCACTAACTACCTGTAACGACGGTCAGAAATCTGCAAATGACAGCCGGGACCTACGGCTCAGCGCTGTTTCCGAGGCATGGAAGAAACTCGCTATCGTCACGCATCTACTAACCAACAACCTACTGGCTAGCGCTGCTGAAAATCGACCCGTGCGGCTGTTATAATTTATAGTTGATAGTCATTGATCTAATATCTTGAAACCAATTTATGGACTTTCCCTATAGAACATCAATGAACAGCACGAAGAATAATAGGATCGTTAAAACTCTAAGCACGTAAAACTTCGTATGAGGATAAAGTTTGTCTTTTAGTAAAAACCTATTAAATGCATGTTGCACTGTTTGCTGGTAAAGATTAGCTTGCCGCCAACCACACAGGTGGAAGATGCTAGAATAATATTGGTCAGGACAGTAAATAGTACCAAACTTCCTACTCCGAAATACGAGTTATTTTTGGGCTAAATACCGCCTAATAAAAATACCTCGCTAACTCTAGCTCGTGGCTAGATAATAACAGCCGCTCGGGTCGATATTTAGGTTAAGCCGTGCTTGCCTAGGTTGGTCTGTGGATGGGTGATCACCCATTACATACCGAGTTTCCGCCGTGCCTCGGAAAGGCACGTTAAGCCGTTGGTCCCGGCTGTCATTTGTAGATTTTTGACCATCGTTACAGGTAGTCAGTGGCCCAAAAAGTGACAACCAGTCTTACCAAGGGGTATCATTTTACCCAGTACTAACTGGGTTGTTGAGGTCAGATGCATCCGGTTAGACAGGAAGCCGACCCCAACATAGTTGGGAAAAGGCTAGGCACATTATGATCACCGCCTAATAAAAATGTTTTAACAAGTACCTATAGTTTGGAGACTTAACAATATTTGGTTAAAAGCCTTCAATAGGGAATATGCATAAATTTTATTTTTTTATTTTGATACGGAATGTTAAAGTACTATAAAATAATGACAAAAAGCGAAAATAAGACATAAATCGGCAAAACAACACAAAAGTTATAACCATTTAAACTTTTGTTTCATCTCTTTCTAGATAAACGGAATGTAGTATGGATTTTGTACGTCGATGAAGCGAATGACGCCATTCGCTGTATCGGATCTCTCTGTCTAATCAGCAGTTTCAAATGCTAAATAACTTAGTATTTTTATAGATATTAGAAAAATAATTTCACTTTGCAATTTCTGATGTTGATACGCACGCGTTGGGAGTGATAAAAATGAGATGGAGTGAAATTCATGCATATACCCTATTATACAGCGTTAAAAAGACACCGCCGCACAAATGGTTACTTACCACATATACCGTACATTTTGATCTTGTAGGTATTTCACTTTTGTAGGAAAAAGCTGTAGCGACGACACTACAAAAAGATTCTACATCAACATGGAACAAAAAGTACTACAGCGCCATCTATGACAAATATGAGGAACTAACAAGCGAATCATGTCAAAGTCCTACATCGCGCAAGCAGAGTTATCCGATCCGCGACATAAGACTATATACAAGAACCCGACAACAAATGTCGGGCAGTGGCCCACCAGACATAACACCTGTCTGGTCGGAGGATCCTCCCTTTTCTACGGGGGATGAAGAGCTTTACACCCTGTTCTTCATACCCCCAAACAGCATTTATTTTAATAATCGCTGAAAAATATCTTTGACGGGGTTTCAGAATGATGTACCGAATACGTTGTAATCATTTTGTGCGCCGGTGTCCCGGGTGTCCCATCCTGTATACATAAATTAATTTTTGCTCAAAGTCGAGGACTTCATTCACGAGTGCGAAAAGAATTTTATTTATTTATTTTTCAATACACTTTCTCGAAAACTGGTTCTTATATCACTACGATTAGGTTCAAAATGCAATGTATTTCACACGCATGCGATTTTTTTCATTTTCCAACACGTGTGCGGGAATGAAAATTGCTACAGATAACTATACCTATACTTAGTCCAAATTGGTTCAATGGCTATAGTCGGAGGTGAATGTTTTTTTTTTAATTTCGACAAAGCAATGCGTCTTTACGGCGTAAATATTTTTTGAATATTCAAATTGTGTTTATAAATAGAATATCATAGATAGACATGATTATTTAAAACTAATATATTTACTTTTATTATCAAATTAACATTTATTTGTGTTCTATATTCAAAAATATAAAACAAAAACTATTTTTATATTAGGCTGTTTAGCGGCTTCATACCTTTGCTTCTCCTTCAACAACGCCTGCAGCGCCTTAATAAACTGTTTTTTTTCTAGTCTGCTCTGTCCCACTCCTGGGCAAAAGCTACCCAGCATTCCTTCCACTTCTGTTAACTGGTAGGAAATGCCTTAGTAATAAAAAAATAAGTAAAAATGAAAATACTTTAAAAAGTTAAAGAAACAAAAAAGTGTTGATGATAATGATGGTTCTACCATCAACACTTTTTTGTTTCTTTCGAGTTCTTTCGAGTTTCTTTCGAAAATACAGCGTTAGTTTTCAATGACCAGGCTAAATTTAAGATCTAGTTATCAAACCAAAAGTACATTTTAAATATTATTGTCGAAAAATATAAAACAAAATAATAGCATTCATTTGAAAGTGTCCTAAAAATTTCCTAAATCATAAACCTAGGGATTCAATGCACTTGTGTGCGTGCATGCACCGCCAAATGTATGTGTGTACCTATCTAGGCCTTTGAACTGAATTGTGCTGTTGTAATATCCACACGTTTGCTTTTCAGTTGTGGACAAGAATGAAATTGTATTTCAAAAATGTTTTTTTTTTTCATTATAAGTATACCTACAAACTATTAGGGGTTAAAGTATGAAATCGCCGATTTGTACTGAAAAATTGAAACTCGTTTTTTTCTAAGATAAAACATATTTATTTAATCCAAATATTTACCCTCATTATCTATACATTACTGCCATCTAAACGGAAGTTCATTTATGCCTTTACGATAGAACTCTGAGGATCTAGATTGGACAAACTGTGTCAAAGCATTTTGTACTGCCTCTTGGGAAGAAATTTTTTTATCACGTAGAAAATTCTCCAAATCACAAAACAAATGGTAGTCCATTGGAGCAAGGTCTGGCGAGTACGGAGGATGACGTATAGTTTCTAACTGCAGCTCCTGTAGAGTTACAACGGTGTCTCATGCAGTGTGAGGTCTTGCGTTATCATGGAGAAATAATGGTGAAGATCGATTCACGAGCCGGGGCTGTTTCACTGCCAGTTTTACCATCATTGTTCGAAGTTCGGCACAGTAAACATCTGCTGTTATTGCCTGACCAGACCTGAGAAAGCTATAGTGAATGAAGAGACCACCAAACAGTTACCATTACCTTTTTATTGGTAAGTTTTGCTTTAGGGCACTGTTGCGGCGTTTGACCTGGGGTCAGCCATTGCATTTTTCGCTTACCCCTTATCCACTTTTCGACACATGTCACAATTCCATCCAATACTTATTCCTTAATTTCTGTACTGATTGAACAAGGCAACACAAGTTTAAACACGCATTTCTTTCTGCAGATCAGTCCAATCATGAGGCCACCCATTTTACATTTTTTTTAATCTTATTGATTTGATGCAAATGAGTCAATATTGTAGGTAGGGTAACGTTAAACCATGCCGCTAATTCCTGGGTAGTTTGACTCGGATCGGCTTCTACCATCTCCTTCAATTCAGCGTTACCACGTGGTTCGTTATTCAAGTCGAAGTTTCCATTACGAAAGCGTTTAAACAAAAAACGCACGGTGCGTTCATTAGCAGTCTCCTCTCCAAACGCAACGTTGATGTTGCGAGCCGTTTCTGCCGCGTTAGTTCCGCGTCTGAATTCGTATTAAAAAATAACTCGGATTTTTGAAGTATCCATCTTTACGTATAAGCTGAATAAAAAAAACAATTGAAAGTCGAAAATCGAATGTTGCACATTTTTTAAAAGAACAACCTCATAGGTAACACGTGAAAAAAGTTTCACACGAAAATCTCACACCATGAAGATTTTATGTCAATTCGAAGTGTCTATTACTATACAACGGCAAATTCATATTTTAACCCCTATTATTATCGATTCCAAACCATTTCTGAAAATTTGGCCGGTCGTTGAAAACTAACCCTGTATAAGTTGGATCACCTCAGAGGTGAAATACCGTCATCATCATTTCAGCCCGGAGTCACCCACTGCTGGGTATAGGCCTCCCCTTTTGTTCTGCCACACTTCCCGGTTCTGTGCGTCTCTTATCGGTGTTTACACTGTCTTTGACGATATGGTCGACCCAACGTGCTTTAGGACGGACCTGGTTTTCTTGGCCTCACTCGGTCAAAGCCTTGCTGCATCGGCCATTGCCGCATGTAGCCAATATCGGATTACCCTATTTAAAAAAAAAAACTCATTTGCATACCAATCTGTCTCAATCCGTCATAAATTTTGACATTTGATAATCGCTAAATTGAGATTGTAATTAGAAAGTTTTAAAAAGTAAGAGTTCTGGCCTTTAGGTTAGATTAAAAAGAAGTCCTGGCATGTAGCAACATTTAATCATAAAAATTAAAATGAGGAAATAATAATGGTAGTATCATTATTTCCTTGTTTTAGTATCCAATTAACTTGATATTAAAAGGCCTATTAATATTTCAACACAGCAACTGCGATCATTATGAATTAATAATATAATGTCCATAAGCTGATATCAGACGCTTCACTAAAGTGAACGGTTCCGGTTCACTCGAGTGACTGTTTATTATTGTTTCATTCCACGTCAACAACTTTACACGACACCGATGTGAAATGAAATAAGAATGAACATACAGCTCCTTTAATTTCATTTTTAAATAATTCGGTAGAGCCAAAATCGAACATCGTTAGATCGATTCACTAATGAATACTAATTCATTTTTGATCCGTTGTATTTACACGTCTCCTCAAGTCGAAGATCGGGAATGAACGCCAAAAAAGAGTGTAACATCTGATATCGACTTTAGATAAATAAGTTTTGTAAAGTCAATGGAGCAAAAACTGTCATTAAAGATAATCCAGAAGTTTTCCATCCATTGTATAGAATAACAACAGTGACCTCATTCGACGGACAATACGAATGAAGCGACAATGTCGCTCTCTAATGGTTCAATGAAACTAGCACCTGCCTTGTTTCCACACTTTGAAAGACTTCGAGATCGATTTTCGCAGAATTTTTCTTTGATGCTTTGAAAATCGATTAATGAATTGAAATTATGAGATCCTTTTAGCCCTTGTAGGTAGTCTGATAAGAAACTCGTTGACTCGGTTTTGAGGCACGAATCTTACACCTGTAACTAGGTATAATAGACAAGTTAAAATAATTACTTGAGTTTAAGGTGAATGCTCCAACCAGCCAGCGAAATTCAAATTTTCTTAGGTTTTTTTGCAATTTGCAGGCCAGTGCTAGGTTGTATGTTGGTTAGAATATTATTCGCGGCTGTAAGACGTAAGTATGTAGTTACAGAATTATAATCATCAAAATAATAAATACAACCCTCCAAGTTCATAAAGGTGCAGGAATAACTTTGACCTTGAAAAAGTAATTTTTCCACCTTTATGAACTTGGAGGGTTGTATTGATGATTTGGATGAATATAATTCTGTAACTACATACGTCTTACAGCTGCGAATAATATTTTAATCAACATAGAACCTAGCACTGGCCTGGAAATTGCAAAAAACGTAAGAAAATTTGAATTTCGCGGGCTACCCTGGAGCATTCACCTTTTTTAATGATGGTTGAAATAGGAGATAGTAAGAAAAAAACGTGTTGCGCCGACCCCAATTAACAAGGGACAAGTGCAGGAAGATGAATAACTAGAAGTAATTACTACTTAATGCAACCATTTTATGCAATGTACAGACGCCAGCATATCAAGCTTCCCGAAGCTGTCAAATTTTCCTAATCAACCTTGAACATAATCCTTAAGCTATAAAGTTGATAATTCTATAAAAGAAATTAGACAAATTGTAGTATCTTCATGTGCTGGCGTACAAGAACTAGAACGAAGTGAGAACCGTCAAAGAAAGTTTTGACTAGAAAACTTTTGACGGCTCTAACTTCAAGCAATTACTAAACGACAGAATAAAAATTGTATCTTAAAGTAATTACTTTTACTCAAGTAATTTCTTTGACATGTTTATAGATACGGGTGTGAGAGCGTGTCAATGTCGGAAATAACTGTCAAATATTTTGCTATTTTGATTAATTTATCGATATTACGAAATGAAATACTGATTTTGAATTGCAATCATTAATATTAATAAAGTTGTAGCAGTAGAGTAGCATATATTTCGATCCAGGTGCTAAAAGTAAATTAATAACTAACGTCAAGTTTTTTGTACGCAGCTATCAGCACTGTAGCAATCAATATTAATCAAAATCAATATTTTAGCGCATTACATAATTTAATTGTATTGATTTAGTAATCAGAACAGCATAATTGATTTACAGATGTTCCGATGTTTCTTGAGAGCAGCGATTTTTACAATAACATAAAATACGGCGTGTTTCCGGACGATATCGATAAACTTCGACCGGTAATTGTACTCATCATTATGAACAACTTTTACTATGGGACCAAACCCTGAATCGCGAAAAAAATATTACCTGTTCCATACATCGGTGGCGCAGTGGTGGCGGCCCCGACTTACGAGCAGTAAGTCAAGAGTTCGAACCCGGGCAGGCTCATTGTGTTATTTATTTCATCACTACTGCTATCAAAACGGTTAAGGTGAACATCGTGAGAAAACCAGCATGTCCTAGAACCAAAAATTCGTAGACATGTGACAATTAACAACCCGCACTGGGCCCGCGTGGTGGATTATATCCCATCCCGACTTATAGAGTGGAGGCGTGTGTCCCAACAGTGGGAACGATTTTGGCCGATTATGCTTATGCTGTTGTGCGACGATGCCAACTTTTCGAATGCTAACTCAATTTTGACCAAATCATGGTTTAAATATAGCTTTTATAGTCATTTTTTCTTTCTCTCCTCCTTTTGAAGTCTATAAAACAATTTCATCAGGCATATCTTTCAACAATAAACATTACTTTTGTTTCGAGGACATAACTAAATTATTCAACTCAAATTGATTTTTATTCATTAAATTATTTGTTTGTTGCTTTGTCTTTAAATTATTAGTTCCGGCGTAAAAATATACACATTTTAAGTTCGGTTTTTCTTATGATTGCGAATGAAAGGATACAATTTTGTTACCATAACATCATACCATATTGAGTCATCATACCCTTGCGAGCTTATACCTAATCAGCTGTTCCCACTGCTGGGACACAAGACTTCTTTCTGTGAGACGGAGTAAAATAAAAATTCCAATATTTCAAGCACACATTATTTTAAAATTATTGATTAATTGCGTGTCGATACTTTTTTTTTATTCTATGGATACTAGTTTACCGAAACGTCAAAATGAATATTTTTCTCATAACGAGCCCTTTCATTTGATAATTATGACACAGTAAGGTTTGCAAAACTTTTTTTTTTATTTGTCCCCGGAAAATGACATTTATTTAAAAATCAATATTTATTTACTTTGCACATGTGTTTGGGTCCATAGATTTACACCATCCTACCAAATTTCACCTGATTTAGTCCAGTAGATTCGGAGCAAATTGGCTGTGGCAGACGGACGGACAGACAGACAGACAGACGCACGAGTGATCCTATAATAAGGGTTCCGTTTTTTTTTTTCATTTTTTATACGGAATCCTGAAAAGGGAGAATGATAGTTTGACGGTTGACAGGAGAGAATGGAAAAAAACGTGTGGCGCCGACCCCAAGTAACATGGGACAAAGAGAAAAAGATGATACAAAAAAATTATATAAAAAATATCTGCATATTTTGCTTGGTGGAAGGTAATCCGTTTGATGGCCAATACATCCATAAACATGACCGCATTTTTCTGGTACACGGTATATGTATAATGCCCGATGTGCAATATATCTTATTATTTCTTTGAGCTTATTTATCATGATAAATTATTGTGTTAATAGAGTCGACGTGGCAATTACTAATTGGACATTCTCAGTTAAATTTACACACGTAAGTCACAATTTTTTTTTTCTAAAAAAAACCTTGGTATTTTAATTTGATGGCGGCCATCTATCATCTTTTAATACTGTATGTAATTTAAATATTTTAATACTAGTACTAGTTGATGCGTGTTAATTATCACTTAAGGCGCTGTCAACACCAAAATCGCGCACACTGTCTTTTTGTATGGGAGTAAACGAAATGTCAATTTTACTGGGCGGCCAGGTTTTACAAGAAAATAATGAATAAATATTGAAAAAAAAGTGTTGATTATTTGTGAAACATGACTCGTTAGCGGTTTAGGTATGAATATGTTGACTTCATGTTTTTAATTGCAGACCCATACGTCAAAAAAATCGTCTAGTCTTAGAACAGTTATTTTAAGACCAATATTTTCTATCGAGCCGATTTCGTCCAATTAATTATGTATCGTACCGTCCAAGGTCTTTGAATGATGAATATTAACATGTTTTTTTTGATGTGCTAGAACAAAGAGTTTTTCTTAAAAAACTGCATACTCACTTTTATTAAATAACATCAATTTCAACAAATTAGGTGTTGTCAGCCCCTTAAACGGGAATTCCACATTTATCAGCACATCCAAAACGGTATTACGAGCTGACAATGTCAATATTCCTTAGTACACGCTTGCCTAGGTTGGTCTGTGGAAGGGTGACTACCCATTACATACCGAGTTTCCTTCGTGCCTCGGATAGCACGTTAAGCCTTTGGTCCCGGCTGTGATTTGTAGATCTTTTACAGGTCGAAATTCTGACTACCAGTCTCACCAAGGGGTACTGTATTTCACGGTGGAGCACACGGTGGAGGTGGGCCCCGCGTGAGCGGAGCACCACCGTGTCCTCGTAGTGGCGATCGGCGGCGGCGACCTCTCGCGTCCGGCCTTGGTTTAATCCATAGTCCGGAGCGAGACGGAATGGGACGCCGTCACCTCCTTCTGGCTTCAAGGAGGTGGCGGAACGTGAGAGGGAGAGAACCTAACGTCCCGGACACCGCGGGAGACGCCCCGGGCGTCCGTACCACCGTCCGGCCACCGTAGGCGCGGGCCTGTGGGTGGACGGAGAGCTATGGGCTAGCTCGCCGTCCGTCCGTCTCATGACGACAGTCCGTGTCGACGGCGCTTTCGTGTTCCACGTGCGCCTCGAAGAGAGTCAGCAAAAGGAAGGGGTCCGCAAGGGCCGATGCCTGCCGGGGCTGCGGGACTGTTCGAAAGAGATACCGTGGCCCCGGAACACAAAGGGCGATGAAGGAACATGGATGGGTTTTAGTCAGTAAAATTCTGAGACTCCCTCCTGCTCCGCCTAGAGCGGGAGGAGTCATTTAATGATGTCACTTCCGAAAAAAAATAACTATCTAGTTAAAATTAACATATGAGTGGAGAACTGGAGATATGGTATATTACAGGCTTCCCCCCTTTTGTGTCATGCTTTCCTGGTCCGCGCGAATCTTAACCAAGTTTAACCAACGATCTTCTGAATGTCATCCGCCTATCTGGCTGTGGGTCTGCCATTTAACATTGGTATAGGTACTATTAGCTACACCTCTGCCAACCCCTTTAGTTACTACAGGCGCAATGTTATAATTATTATCTATGTATTAAGACCGTCATGATATCCGATATGTCCTTTTCAGAAGCAGCCCTCATGACGAGAAAGCCCTCAGGCTATCGACCGAGGAGCCTCTTCACCTGGGACCACCTCCTCGATCCTGCTACCCTCTCGTGGTTATCCTGGCGCGGGATCTACGGGATACCGGAGAGTTGAGGCCTGATGATACGGTAAGCAACAAGCATCATAATTTTAGCTTTATTTCGTGTCGAATCGACACTGTCGACGGTACTGTAGAGTGAAGCAAATAAAAGGCGTACTGGTGCCAAAATCAATAATTTCGTTCTTAAATCATATTTTGCATGTCACCTGTTTGACAGCCATCCCGGCTCTGCCTGATTTTTCTATTCTAATTATGAAATTAAAAAAAAATATTAAAAAAACTCTCACTCTCACAGTAAATACGAATCTAACGACACCTCTCAAGCTAAAATCCATCTAGCCGTTCAGGCTGCACAGCGTGCCAAACATTTGAATTTTATTTACTTTTATACAATTTTTTTGTCATTTCGAATTACATTCAAACATATAAGTTGCATATATTTTTGTAATCACCTTTTAAAACCCTCCATTTTGACACCCCACTCGATGGTATAAGAAGAAAAAAAAAAATCGAACTCCACAATATGGCACCCCAAATCCACGATATTTATTTGTTTTTTGATTATAATGTAGCCAGTGACACTCGCACCATCAAGAAGAATCTAACGACATATAATCTATGCAAATCCCTGCATCCGTTGATGAGTTACGAGGGAACAAAGAAACGGACATACATACATACTGGTCAAACACATTACCCTCCTTTTGGGCTTCGCCGCAGTCGGGTAACTTTAGGGTTTCGCCGCAGTCGGGTAAAAATAGTGTTTAACTCCTTTTAATTACAATGTGCCAGTAATTTTTTTGCCAATACCACGGCATCATTGGTGGTAGCAGAAAGGTCGTAAGACTGGAGGTTTAGAGGCACTGATGGTGGCAGAAAAAAAAATTAGGTATTTAAATTTAAATTAACCCATTTTTTTTTTCTACTACCCAGACCAACGCAGCTTTATAGTACGCGGTCCTCACGATTAGCTAGCTTGGATTGGGCAGACGACATTGTTGCCATTGCGGGAATATTCCTAGATGAGGCTGACACAAGAGCGTGGAGCTTGGCACAAGCAAAGAGAGGCCGATCCCAGCAGTGGGTGAAGTCGCCCTGTTGATGATGATGATGAACTTGGATTTTCGTTCGAAGCTGAACTGAACTGGCAATCTTGAACTGAAACTGAAATCTCGTATCGTTGTCAACGTTTTATGGTTTACGCTGACCTGAAAATACTTTCAAGGGCTGTTTGCCAATCAGACTTTGCCAATATTTTGTGATCGATGTTTGGAAGTTTCCACCTCTCTGGGTGTGACTTTAGGCATGTATGTTAAGTCCTCTCAAAGCTCTGACGCATGTGCCAATTATATAAAAAAAAACCTAAATAAACGCTGACCAACCCAAGGCCTGTTCAATAATTCTCTGCAAATAAAATTCTTACACAAACACGTGCGCCGTATACCCCTGCAGGCGTATTAATATTTTAAAGTGAGGTGTATCGTTCCACGTCCACCAATACGTTACGAACTGCGGATAGAATTTTACGTTTGCTTCGTCTAAAAACCGGTCAAGTGCGAGTTAGAATCGCGCATGTAGGGTTCCGTACCATCGTAGTAGGGGAGCACCCATTATTTTTTTATCAATTGTCCTAACGGCACTAGAAATACACATTCTGTGAAAATTTCAGTCTACCTATTACGGATCATGAGATACAGCCTACTGACAGACGGCCGGACGGCGGAGCGGAGGCTTAGTAATAGGATCCCGTTGCTTACACTTCAGGTACAGGACCCTAAAAAGGCGATATTGGAATATCCGGTTATGTTAATAACGCAATTTCGGATTCGGTAAAAAAACATGTGGCCTTGAGTTGACCACGCACCAGGTGATACCCGCATAGAACTTAATAGTGGTATTTTTGAAGGAGGTACTAACACTGAACATACCTACTTCTGCTGCCAAACAGCTTTAAAGTGCGGACGTGGCTCTGGACGCGGACAGCTGTCAAATATACTTACTGAATGTAATTGTCATGTCCGGCGTTAGCAGCGGTTCCACATTTCGTCTGTACCAGAACTTGTAGAGGGAGTTAAAAACCGGCTGCGGTAATAGCGGGTCCATCTAGACGGGCTATGTCTGGAGTTATCCTCCTTGCTGTTTCGGCACATATGGACCATATGATGAGAGAGGTGGTGAGTTCGATCCTTTACTGCGCTCTGGTTTGATAGCTACTTTCTCTGTCTGTGTATTACAGAAACATCGAACATTCCAGTCGACTTTGTCCCTGGGATCCTCTGCCTATAATAGGTATTATCAAATACAGACATGTGTGTTCAAATTGATTATGAGGAACTCTTGGCTAAATAATAATAGCCACTCGGATCAAACTTCAAGTTAAGCCGTGCTTGTCTAAGTTTTTCTGTGGGTTGGTAACCACCCATTACATACCGAGTTTCCTCTGTGCCTCGGAAAACACGTTTAGCTGTTAGTACCAGCTGTCATTTGAAGATCTTTGACAGTCGTTACAGGTAGTCAGTGGAAAGTTTGTCAACTAGTCTTGTTATTGTATTACCCAGCCAGTACTAACTGGGTTGTGTAGGCCAGATAGGGAGTCGCTCCATGTTAAATACTGGTATTCATCTGCATACGGTTAGACTGGACGCCGAGCCCAACATAGTTGCGATTGCAAAAAAGGCGTGTGTGTGTTCATAAATACATTTTCTATTTGCAGGTGGCGTTAATTAGCGTAGTTCACATCAGAGACGATCAGTGTGCGTTGCCGAGTGGTGTCATCGCGCAGTATTTGAAGCAAGCGAACGGACACCTGTCCTGTTTGAAGGTAACAACATAACTTCACGACTGTAATCCCCTAATGGTTAGGCAGAGGTGTACCTAATAATAATACACTCAACTTACGCCAGTTATGTTTAAGTTTCATGTAATAGGGGGCGAGCGAGGTGAAGGTTCAAGGTAATACCATGTGCTATTTCTCACGTTCCTGCTACAGCCCTACCCGAAGACCTAGGGAAGGTGATAATCGGTGCCAAAGCGTTTTGTATTACTACGGCGATGTAGCAACAGGTTAACGCAAAACCTCTTAGGTTCTTACAGACGAGCGACACGTTGCCAACTGCACATAAACTGCAGCCGTCGCCACCTGTCGACGGCAGTCGTCGACACCTGTCGACGGCAGTCGTCGACGCTTCGGCGGCTGCCGCCCGGCGCGTCTACGGCAGCGGCCGTCAGGTGGCGACGGCTGCAGTTTATCTGCCGTTGGCAACGTGCCGCTCGTCTGTAAGAACCCTTAGATGTTGACTCAGACCAGAAAAAAAGGAATTGTCATACTAGTTGCGTCAGCCGATGCGTTATTTCAGGCAAAGTGGTCCAGTTATGCATGGTATAAATATAATTCGTATCTTAAAGCACTGACGAATAATGTAGCGTTCTGCCAGTGAGAGATTTTTTAGTAATTATTGGATTTATTAGTTTCGGAGATTACCTCCTACAAACAAACAAATTTTACCTCGTTAGTTAGTATAGACCGTATAGTATTTTACCTTATTAGTTTACACCGTCACAATAAAATTAATCGAACCAACAAACAATATTGTTTCTGAATTCATCATTCTGTTTCCATTTTCCTTATTTTTCCCAGTTTCATGCAAAACATGTTTATTTCCGTCACCATACGTTATTGATACCTTAACAAAACATTACGCATACAATTGTAATATATTTGTGTTCATCTAATAATAATACACTTCAATAACAACGATATTTTAAATGTAAATGTTATTGTTTAATCTTAGCCTATATTTACTCAAAGGATCATTTTATGAGTAGCTCACGCTCGCGGCTTCGCCCGCGTGGAGTTCGGTAATTGTCCCACGGGATCGTACTACCAGGATAAAAAGTATCCTGTGTGTTAATCCAGGTTATAAACTATCTGTGTGCAGTTTTTGCGTGAAAGAGTTACAAACATCTATACACCCATCATCCTCACAAACTTTCGCATTTTTTATATTAGTAGGATTAGTAGGATGTTAGGATAACAGAGAATATTACTCTGGTCATCATGACTGTGTTTTCAAGCTAGCAATGAGTTTGATTGGCTTGAAAGAACTGGAGTTATCCACATTGCTGAAGTCTTTCTTTATCGCGTGGTCAGTGCCTAACCTGGTGTCAGAGTTTTTATGCCGCCCATGGGCCTCTGACTTAGCTTTACATGATGTCGAGAAATATATCTCAGGAATGCTGGAATCCTCACGATGTTTTCCTTCACTGAAGCAAGTGATAATTCTACAAGGGATCCCTTCTTTTTGCATAATGTTCTTTTTCCTAATATACTTTGGCATAACAGTTTTGGCATAATTTGTTTTGCCATAATAATACTTTGCCAAATTTTGTTTTGGCATACTGTTTATGTTGGCATAATCATCTTGAAGGCTAATTTGTTTTGGCATAAATTGAATTTTGCATAATGTTACTAGGCATAGTGACTATTAGCATAATAGTATTTAGGCATACAAATTAATATAAATACCGGAATCAAATTTAAGTTATTTTTACGTATTACTTTTTAAACTAAAAATTCATAAAGTTGTGTTATAAAAGTTAGCAAAACCGAAAAAAAACGACATCGCTGCAAAACCGACTCCACGTAGTCTTGTCTGCCCTACCCCGAGAGTGTAATTTAGAATCGCGTAGGCGCGGAGGGGCGAGGCGGCCCGCGAGTTGAGGAGCAGGGGGTTGTAACACTGGCCGCCGCAGCTGAGGTCGCCGGCCAGCAAGCCGAAGCTGCGGTGGTGAGCGTTAAACACATCTGCGACGATAAGCTCGCGTGGGACCGCCGGAGCCCCGGAGTGCCGGAGCCGTGACAGATACCATGCCTGCTGCATGATGCATGCTTGCTTGCATGCTGCATGCTTGCTTGCATGCTGCATGCTTGCTTGCTTGCTTGCATGCTGCATGCTTGCTTGCATGCTGCATGCTTGCTTGCTTGCTGCATGCTTGCTTGCCTACAAATTTCATTACAGCATTATTGTATAAAAATGTGTACTTGTGTCTAAAGTTTTAGGAGCTCATGATTATGCCTTTGTTATGCCTATAAAAAGTATGTTTTAATATCATTATGCGTAAATGAATTTATTATTCGGAATATTATTATTAATCATTATTATGATTAGAGATATTATGCTTAAAAAAATATGCGTAAGCTGTTATGCGTAAATAATATTATGCGAAAATATAATTAGGAGTAACAAAAGTATGCCAAGTTATAATTAGGTCTTAAAATTTTATGCAAATGGATAGGGAACCTTCTACAATACGCACATAATTCCAAAAAATCACAGGTGCGTGTCTTGTATTCAAACTCCATTATTGAAGTGGCAGAAGGTACACGGGCTCTGTAGACTTGCCTCGTGAGCGAGTCGAATAGGAATGGGGAATCGCAAGAAAAAAAAGTAACAGAACTATTTTGTAGATAACTACAATGATCTACTATTTTGGTTTAACCTATTTTAATGATACGATTTGGGTCGAGCCTCATTGCAGACGTATTTCGTAAGCTACTTTTCATATTGTATTTCTAATAGTTAATCTAAGACCTTTACGATTGATCAAACTCAAAACTCAAAGCATTTATTTCAATTAGACCATTACGGCACTTTTGAATGTCAAAAATACAAAAAAGAAAATCAAAGCTACAGTCCCAGTCACAAGGCATAATAACTTGAGAAAGTACTGTAGTTGCCCATTCCCTAGCGTAGATCTCTATGGAGAAGAACGGGCAAGAAACTCCATGGACACTCTTTTAAAATCAAAATATTGTTACAAAATCTTAGTTACATCTTTAATTTTGAGATTATACATATATGTGAGAACGATGTAGAAAGACGTGCACACTAAGAGCGTCCAGAGTAAAAGATTAGATCAACAGTTTACGGATAAAGTAATTAAAATGAACCTTGGCAGCTAAGAGATGACCAGTCCCAACTGACAGCGCCCGTTCACAAACATGACGCATGTACCGGCGCCATTCAACTCAACCATATTGAAGGGAACTAAATGACCCGACACACCCGCCACCATCAGCGAGACATTTAAGTGAGCATGACATTCTCTCAGCCACCAAGGCATATTCAAGTCAATGAAATATAAATAAATGTAAATGGTGGCTGAACAGTACAAAGTACTCACACATGTGCTATGCAATTATATAATACTCATCTCAGATCTCAGGTTAAGCCGTGCTTACCTGGGTTGGTCTGTGGATGGGTGACCACCGTTGGTCTCGACTGTCATTTGTAGATCTTTGACAGTCGTTACAGGAAGTCAGTGGCCGAAAATTACAACTAGTCTTATCAAGGGGTATCGGCACCAGTACTAACTGGGTTATGGAGATCAGGTACGCAGTAGCTCCATGTGAAATATACTCGATAGACTGGAAGTCGACCCCAACATAGTTGGGAAAAGGCTAGGCAGATAGTGATGATGGTGTTGATTCCATGGAGAAAGTTGTTCAGCTTGATGGTCTATACAGCACCCTCAAATATGGCCTCACCTTTCTTAATTTGAGTGGTTCACGCTGTATTTTGAGTTAGTCCAACTAGCCCAGTCCGGTGTTGAGGGAGGCGATAGGTAGTCACTTCGTCGTCGGTGTGACGGTGTGTAATGATGTGGTGTTGTGGTCCTCCAGCAACTGTACGTGAGCGGCGAGTGCTCGGGGCCGGCGGAGGGCTACGGCGCGGCGCACGCGGAGGCGCTGTGCTGCGTCTGCGCCGCGCACCCGCTGTCCCGCGCGCTGCTGCCCTGCCGCCACGCCTGTCTGTGCGCCGACTGTCTGCGTGAGTACTTACTGCATTACCTCTACCACCTTAATTATGCGCTTCGGCACTCAACGTCCATCTTCGGAAAAGTGATGAGATCTTATGATCTCATGGAAATATAAATGCCCTGCATGTCTTCGTGCCGAATGTCTGCTAGCGTACACATTACTAGAAACATACAAATCTCCTAGTAAAAGCCGTTCGGCAATCATCGTCTATCTCCGAAGAAACGAAGATTACCGAAACTCATATTTTTCCGGGTTCACCTGAGCATAATATTCAAGCCAGGTGCACATTTCTCTCGATATTACAAAGATACTGTCACCCAGATAAAAGTGATAGATGACGCTTAAAAAAATATCTATTCCCTAAACTCTGTGTGTACTATCTACTGCCATGTTTAAAAATGTTTACCAACAACGCCGCTCTGTTAAAATCATTCGAGCGCCTAATGATCCGTGTATCACTCTCAGAACTCAACAGTACACAAATACATTAATAACAAACATAAATATTGATGTTACTATTAGTCGGCGTTAGTTTATAGGCTATTGTCTACCCCGGTCACGGACCGTGATTTATACAGTATGCGGTGAGCAATTAATTTTGACCCTGACCTCCTTGTCCAAGCGAGGATATAATTTATAGCTTACGCGCTTTTCACTGCGATTTTGGACAGTCTTACCACTGATGTGGTCTTACCAAGGCTTATCATTTTACCAGTACTGGTTTGTAAGGGTCAGATAGGCAGTCGATCCATGTATAATAGGCGAGATGACAAAAAATCGAATTAGTCCGTCAGTTAGATTATCAAAAAATATTTGACCCGTGTTTTTTCTTTTGTTACGTAAAACAAAATTGTCAAAGATATGACGCTTTTAAAATTCTCAATACGTCACGCCTAGGTATAATTTTTAGCTAGTTCTGACGTCACGAGCCCCCCACTCTCGAGTTTTGATGCGTTTTATCTTTGTCAATATTCTTTGATCCCTCTCTTTCCCTTATCCCAATTCATTTGTTGTCGGCGCAGCATGTTCTTCATCTTCCATACTTCTCTATTTTTCGTCATCTCATCAGACACTTCTTTTCTTGCCATATCATTATTAACACAGTCCATCCATCGTGTCTTTGGTCTTCCTTTACTCATATACCCTCAAAACTTTCCTCACGACATTTTCCGCATCACATGCCCATATCACGATAACCGCGCGATTACCACACAACTTTTCAGTCATCACCGGCGCCGCTTTCAAACTTCCTTTTATACACAGTTTATTTTAGGTCGTTCTGGAACCGAAAGCCATAAACTCGATCATCGAACTCAAAACGAATGGGTCTTTTTTTGTTTTTTTTTTTTTAAATAAACCCAATCGTTTTGAGTTCGATTGCAGTCAATATGTCCTGTTTCCTGAAATTGTTTTTTTTTTCAGTTTTTATTTAAAATTATTAGTTATTTTTTACGCAGTCGGTTTTTTTTATGTAGATGTCCATGGGCGGTACCATGCAATGTCCATGGGGAAAAATACCTCTGCTTGGTTTCCAACCCAAAACTTCAGATAATCACTTCCTTCATAAATCGCTTCATTATAGCGTCCGCATAGCATCGCTTGCAAGCTCCACTATGCAACAAACCAATCACTTATTATTCTGATAGCACTTGTCGCATCTGCGTTCAGGCTATCAATACAAATGCAGCGCCGTCAATGTTACCGGCGCCTTGAGAGACCGACCTTAGCCGGATCTGAACCTTTTTGGAGCAAGGATTCGGTTTTATGAGTCGGGTTTTAAAGGAGCTGAGATAAACATCAGGCCTGTAATCCTCTAAGGGTTAGGTTTAAGTCCCATGTAATAGGGGGCGAGCTTATTGCCGTCAACCGGGCGCAAATCCAGACTCTGTGGCTGCTACTGAGAAATTCCTGATGGAAAAATCCAATAACTTTTTGCCCGACCCGGGAATCGAACCCAGTACCTCATGCTCAGCAGTCACGCTTGCGACCACTTGACCAACGAGGCACGTTTTAATTTAAACTTATTAAATAAAACAATAGGAAGATTTTTTTTATAATTTAAACTGCATGGAGAACCCTTCTTGTATCTTTGCTATACTTCCTTTGTTTTAGTTGTGTAACAAAAAAAATCGGTCTTGGTAAAGAATTATCGTTGAATATACTTACAGACGAATTGAGCATTTACCTCCAGATTTTTCTATTCTATTTTTATTGTAAGCGGGGGACGATTAGGTGACTAAAAGTAGTTCCATATTGGTGTCGATTCTGTTGTGCACAAACTAAACTTACTTTAGGCTATTGCTATCTTTTACTAAAAGGCAGTGCGAGAAAAGGACGGCTATAGCTATGAACTAAGTTAGAGATGTCAAACTAGTTTATGCCTTGCGTTTCACCGTGTTTTTAGTCGACATGTTCGTATCGATTCTCTTTCTACAATCGTAAACGCCTCGACGTAAGCGATTGTAGAAAGCGCTAAATTGGTAGCCAAGTTGACACGACTGATTCGATCGCTCGTTCTCTAATGTCTGTAGAAAAAACCACACACTTAGTCGATGGTGAGCGTTCCTACCAAAGAGTTTAACGATCAACATTGTAGAAACGATAACATTCTATTCTTATCATTTTGAACGATGTAAACTTGTCTACGAATTTTTTATTCGTTTGTGTTGATCACGTGATTTAACATTGACACGATGTCATTCCCATTCATTTGAATAGTTTTCTACTAGCGTTAACGATTGTAGATTGTCAACTTAGCTTACAGGGGTGCAGGACTGCTACCTCTCGAAGCAGTGAAAAAATCACTACACACAATTTGTTAGTCAACGCGATCAAAAGATATGACTGTTTATGTCGCACATTTTGCGATTTCACAACGGAATCAAAACCATGAAATTGGCAAGAAGCAATGTCTTACAGCACATGTAAAGGTAAAAATCTGAAAACCGTCAATATGTAGTTTAATAACAAAACACCAAAGTACTTAAAAGTTTATACGGCAACCTCGGTGCGGAGTCCAACTCGCGATTTTTCATACATTGTATTGCCAAAAGTTATTTTGCACTTTTCAATGTCATTTTTATCAGTTTACTATGTTGGAGAACAGAACAATGTACTAACTGTGTATTCTTCTCCATGTTCCAGCGAAACTAGACAAGTGCCCGATCTGCCGCAGCGTGATCACGAGCTACTTCTGCATCCGCAACGACGACGAGCGCGAGCTGTCCGAGCTGAAGCAGCAGCGGTTCTTTAACCGGAGACTGTTCAACCTGTTCCATTACCACTAACAGGTAAACCTGTCATGTTTCCACTGTTGGTAGAGGCCTCATCTTTATGAAAGGCATGCATGGCGACCCCATGGGACGGGACGCAAACAAAAAAATAATGAGCTTCTAGAAGAGGTGGGTTCTAAAGATGATCGGGATTTTTTTAGTTATGTATTTTCCTGCCTGATGTCACAGAAAAAGTAAGAACGTAATAAAATTTAGCTTAGGTACAGTAAAATAACTGTCAAAATAGTTTTATTTTTAATTTTTATTCTAAAAATAAGCTCCTATGTACGCGCTATACTGCTACAAACTTACATATTATCTTTGATTCAACGCGCATCTTTGGACCGTGTGAAAAAACTTTTGTCTTAAAGGCTCCGTTTTTCTGCCTCTAGATTGGCACTCCTATTGAAATTTCGAATTATCGAACAAGCATAGAAAATCTTACTTTGAGGTGGACATTGCATTCGTAAATAGTTAGTAACCCTGAATGATGAAATTTCTCTCACCGTTCGGGGGGAATGAAGGAGATGTCTGGGCTGGCTACTTCGTCCCGATGTCTCCAACATACAAACATACATACAGCAATTCACGTCTTTCTATCTCGAGAGTAGGCGGAATCTACAGCCCCCGACCTGCTACGACGCTTGCATACTCGTTTTCCATTTATTAAAATATTCTTTTTTATCTCTTACAGGTAATCAACACAGTGACTGGTGTACATTAAAACGTGCAAGAACATTAACAAAACCATTGCGACTTGCCACTTAAAACAGTGTGATAAAATCGTTAAGACTATCGACTGACGACAAAAACTAAAGAAAATACGTAACAAACATATTTTTGAAGAAGTGACTAAAAGACACGGTTCCGAGACTGTTTAATTAAGTTAATTAAAAGTGAAATTTTAAGTGTGATATGTGAAAATAGATGAAGTGATAATGTCAAACTTGGTCAAAGAAAGACTACAACACTGCTCGATGCAAGCACGAATCAACTGCCTAGCCTTTATCCAACTATGTTGGGGTCGGCTTCCAGTCTAACCGGATGCAGCTGAATATCAGTACCACAACCCAGTTAGTACTGAGTAATACGATACCCCTTGGTAACAGGGGTCGAAATTAATGGGTGACATACCAAAGTCATACCAGTCATGCTAAAATATCAGTATTTAAATGGTTTGGGGTATGCTAAAAAAAACAAAAAACTAGAATATGTTTCCCATTATTGCCGCCAGATGGCGCTTATTCAATTTCAGAATTATGTGTAAAGACCTACAAGTTTGAAGATATTTCGGAAACAAATCACGCATGTTAGATGATAAAGATTATTTGCACCACAAATCATTAAATGCGTTTAGCGTTACACACACCGAGTGTAAAAAGACCCAAAATGAAGCCGAAAGGCACTTGTTCTTTTCGTCATTGTGATATTTTTTTTGTTCTGGACCATACCGGAGATATTCAAACTTCCAACTTTTTCCACACTTTTTTTTCTGAAATATAAGTTTTAAATGCTAACCATAGCAAAGCATATAGCGTAGCGTAGCGCACGCTCGTTTAGCGAATATAAAAGGTGTAAAACACCTCTTATCGAAGCCGAAACTCACTTGTTCTCCCCATCATTGCGATAATTTTTTTGTTCTACACCATACCTGGGAACCTTCTAGTTACGGAGATATTGGGGGTCAAAGTTCCAACTTTTTGATAAGTTTTTTTTTTAATACAAGTTTTTCATGTAAGTTTGTAATATTTTTACTTTAAACACCTCCACGACCCCCGTACTATTCAATCTATCCATCAGCACATTGTTTTGAGTGCGTAACATTGAGTTCTACAACAAAACAAGATTTTTCACCCCAAAAAAAAAAGTCGTTTCCCAGCAATAATTTTTGCGTAAAGTTACTTAGTTTGATGTACAGAATGCTTGGTTGACGGCTTCATGGTGAGGTCTTTTACGCCCTGTATGCTACTAACAAAGTATGGACATTACCCAGTCTGAAATAAACATTTTTATTTTTTATAATATACAAACGCAATGGGGTGGCTAAGGCAAAGTAAATCTCAGATGGCGCCACCATAGTTGGTCTCAATCTGACCAATGAGGTTAAGCTATTTTGAAATATAAAATGACATTACCACATTTTCAACCAATGACGATGTTTGGGTACCAACTATGCTAGCGCCATTAGTTCCACAGTTAGCTTCCCCATTGCATAAATTTTCTAGTTATAACTTTATTTCACACACCTCCATGACCCCTGTGCAATGCAACAATCGCGAGCGACAGAGCGTGCAGCCGATCGCATCATTGATACTGCTGCGTGTACTCCCACTCTGTTTCTCGCTCTAGCAAATGAAGGTTCTGAGCGACGGAAAAGGATAAGAGCATTGAAAAATGCGCTTCCATGCTGCCAGATGAGGCGCAACTGTAATGCTAAACGTATTTATCTACACCCATGCTATAAATCCTCTATCTATGTATCTGAAACAGTTAGCTTATTGCCAACATTAAAACAACCAGAGTCATAGTAACCATAATATCATCCAAACGGGTGTCATAATGTTGTACTAAATTTCATTATGCAACTCATATAAAAAAAGGACATTGTCATGCGCGCGCGTTTCACTACTACAGCGCTGTAATTAAAAAAAACTTTGTTCGATATTAGTATTGCATAACGTACTTTGTTGTTTACAAAAATGTAATACAAGCTTTGTGCATTTTAATATGTACAATCCAAAATGTAAATAATTATATTATTACATAGTTTTTTTTTGTATTAAATACTCAGCAATTATCTTTCTATGAATTTACATAGACTTCTTACAACACTACAACACCGTATGGTTTCAGAACCTTTTATGGAGGATTCATATCATGGATGTAGATAAAGTCTTGTATGCAACTGTACATAATTAGGTATTAAAACACTCATGTGATACTATACCCTTATTATACAACAGTTACATAAATAACTATTAAAGATTTGTGTTGCAAGTGGGTCTAAATATACTGGCTGTAAAAATACCCTTAAAGAAGTCAAAAGGCACTTGTTCTCCTTAGTTTGATGTACAGAATGCTCGGTTGACGGATTCGTGAAGGACTTGTCACACCTTGTATTACTACTTCATTTGTTTTCTTGTCTTATTGTTACCCTGAGATTGCTTGTTGTAGCGTTCCGTGGTAACGCTCATGGGCTATTTAGTTAGTATGATTGTTTTGTGTTATCATAAGCACGGGCCCTGAGTTACTTTAACGGTAAAATCAGTGGATTTTGCACGAAAGCGAGGAGTATGTAACGTAAATTCGATAGATTTTAAAATCGGTTCGCATATTGATTGAGTTTCTGTTCATCTATGGGTGGTTCATAAGTGATTGTTTCAAGAAAATCTGCCAAAACAAACTCAAAGCATTTTATTTCAAATAGACCATTTTTAATTTAATAAAAAAAAAGCTTCAGTTCCAGTCACAAGGCATAAAACTGTGAAAGTACTGTAGTTGCCCATTCCAAAGCATAGATCTCTATGGAGAAGAATGTGCAGGAAACTCTATGGACACTCTTTTAAATTAAGTAAACACTACAATAGCAATATTTTTTTCTAAATCTTTCGAATTTACGATAACATTGGACGTTCATGATAGAGGCTCTGAAGGAAGAAAGGAACCTATGGGATCTCCGAACAGTCATGGCTCATGAAACTATCTATTACCAGTTTTCACTAAAACTATGCGACTTCCAAATAAATGCCTAAGTATCACTGTACAGACTGCCAGCACATTAAACTGCTACAATCAGTCAAATATCTTTAATAGATTTTCAACGTTATATCTAAAACATTAGGTTCAAGGTTGATTGGGAAAATTTGTCACGGCGACACATCAAGCTATACATCTGACCTCGATTTGTACGAGCTTCCCGTACAATAAGAGATTAGCGTAATTTGGTTGTACATAGCTTGATTCGTCGTGTTGGAATTTGAACTCACAGCACTGAGCCGACAGTTGAAAATCCAATAGCAGTTTTATTTTCGTGACACATAGTTTTAGTCAAAAGGAGAATTACTATCAATGTATGTGTGTATGTAAGAGTGGGTGCAAATTATGGAAAACTGTGATAAAGATGCTTTGTAAACTTGCTGTAATGTGTAGGTACGTAATTATATTTTAATTATAGTTTAATGTAAATTTCGTTGTGTCGATGACGTAGACCCTTTGAATGACGACCGGATAGCCTAAAATTATAGGCACTTTTATGAAAATTTTAAATCTAAATGCACAAATTGTAAATATCGTTGGCTGTGTAAAGTTATAACATACACAACACATAGACTCGTTTTCATTTACTTAAAGCGGCTCCTAAATTAACCCATAAATAATTAATGATTGAATATTACTGCACTGGGAAACCTAACGATGCGTTTTAATCGCCAGTCACATATACGTGACAAGCAAGCGTGTCCTATACGCCAAACGATGCAAATTTGTGACATAGTGGTTCGTGAAATTGTGGCTTGGCGTGGAGGGCACGCGGACGCGTTTATGCTCTGGTGTCCAAAAGGTTAATTAGTAAATAATTGAGGTGCCGCTTATTATAACAGAAATCAGGCAAAAACTGTTTAAAATTTTAGTTCAAATATTACTAATAAAATTTAGAGGTCACTAAAAAATGTTTCAATTATTAATATGTCGACGTTCAAAGGGTCCAAATAAACGTAGTTACTAAAGGAAGACCTCACTTTAAAAAAAAAACTGACCCCTTCATATTGCTAACAGACTAAAATGGAGATTTTTCAATACAAATTGCCTAAAAACCGTAAAACAAGGGGTTTAATATGTAAAAAGTGGGACTTCCTTCTTCAAGTCTTTGGCCGAGATTGATAAACGTTATTTAGCACAGTCATGCTTTGGCTTAAACATAATATGTTTGTATTTTAAACTTGTAATTTGACAGTAAGTCCTGCATTGTATTTTGTGTTGAAAATAATCTGTGTTCCTGACATTGCACATTTTCTGAACGTACAGTCATAGCCAAAGTGTTCGCTAAGTAACGATTATAGATCTCGGCCCTATTACTTAGCTTCTAAATAAGAACTATTTATAAATATATCACGAAGAAGTCACTGAAAACTAGTTAAACAGCCATGTACTAGAAAAATGTAATGTAATTTTTTGTGAATAAATGAAAAATCATAGCATATTTAAATAAAATATTTTTCTATGGTACGTGAGTAGTGTAGATGTAATATTTTAGTCCTATGTAGTCTTCCAGGTACCCTACTGTAGATCTCATTTGAGTTATAATAAATATAATTTACATGAAACATGTTTTTTTTTTTACTAACTTAAACCCGCGTCTTCTCCCTCGTGGTCTGAAATTATTCCACGAGAACGTAACACATTGTCATTTTCACATAGCAGTGATAGCCTAGTGGTGAGACCGACGGACTGTCAAGTCATAGGTCTCGAGTTCGAACCTAAAGCACGCACCTCTGATTTTTCGAATTCATGTGTGTTTTGTATTGCTTCGGCGAAGGAAAACCTTGTGAGGAAACCAGCATGCCTGAAAGATATTTCTTGACGGCATGTAAAGCCAAGTATATTTTTATCCGCCCAGGGGCGGCATAAAAACTCTGACACCAGGTTAGGCACTAACGAAGATATCACATGACATCACACCTTGTTATCCCCAAAGGCCCAGCGCACACCGCTGGAGGCGCAGCGCAGCGCATTTAAAGACGACAATTTAATATAAACCTTAACTACCTTGATATACGGTCGCGCGCATGCTGTTGTAGTAGCTTGAGGGCGCTCCGAGTACCGCGTGCGAATTTATTCTTATATTGACCGTATATCAATTTATATTAAATTGTTGTCTTCAAATGCGCTGCGCTGCGCCTCCAGCGGTGTGCGCTGGGCCTATCACATCACGCTTTGTTATCCCCCAAGAAGGCAAGGATGGTTAGGTTGGGTTCGCCAGTTACAGTCCCATGTACTAGGGCGCGAGTCTATTGCCATCAACCGGGCACATTTCCAGACTCCGTGGCAGCTACTGAGAAATTCCTGATGGAAACTCAATTACACTGCCAGACCTGGGAATCGAACCCAGGACCTCATGCTAAATGTGGTGCTATTCTACCAACAATATCTTGCAGGAATTAAGCTAATGGACACTACTGAAGGCGTTCAATTCTGAGCCGACTCAATTTTGTTTGCCATCGACACACTAAAAACGGTTTAAAAAAAGTAAAACACGACATTTCCAAAAACAAAACCAATTTATTCTTATCTCTCTACGCATTACTATCACTCCTCTCCTTCTGTCGTTCTGCATACAGCTGCGAAGTCTTCACGGCGGAGTACAGACTGAACAGCAGATGTAACGCTTGGATCCTATCGTTGAGGGTGTCTCCGGCTATGGGCACGTCGAACAGGCCACACACGAGGTCTACGTATTGCGAGAGGGAACAGTCCAGGGTGCCGGGAGGGAAGCCGACCTCGTTGAGTGTCTCCTCCATGGATTCGGGCCATTCTTCCATCAGACTATCGATGTCAGGCATTTTACTGGAATAAAGATGTTTGGTTTAGTCAAGTTTAGTCCTTTTAAAACGATGTACAAGTGAGAATGTTGGCACACTAGATTTGTAAATTGAGATTTGTGAATCAAAAGATTATAAAGTTTCGGTTCACCTTATTTCCGTGTTAATTAACTTACTCAATTTAGGGCAGGTTGAAGTATCAATAAGTATTAATTATACGAACACCAATAAAACATAATTATGACGCTTGGATATCCCGACGAGTTTCGAGTCCCATATAAATAAATCATGAACCAAATTCAAATCTCACGCTGCTACTGACATATTCGTGGCCCTCGAATCATGGTATGCCAAAATATGGATAAACCAAAAAACACTGCTCGAACTGGGAATCGAACCCAGGATCCCATTAAGCAGTCTTCTTCTTCTCGAGCCGATGACTTTTTATTTTTTTAACTAGTCCGTAGCGACCTGGACAACTCTTGACATTATCCTCATTTAACGCCTGGGTGAGTGTGGAGTCTCGTCACAAAAAGCCGCATGTTCTATCCAGCCCTGCCATTTTTCACCCTTATGTTCTAAGTAATAAGGTTGAAAATTGCAGACCGTCTGTGAACTCGGTAGTAAGTACAAAACAAAACTGTGTAAAGATGTATTGTTACCGGGTATATGCCACAGTGGGAGCCGGTTTGGACAGATGCAACTCACTGACGTCCTTGATCCAGCGTTCGATAGCCTTGGAGTTCTTCTCCGCATTTTCTATTTTCTTCGTTAACTGTAAGAATTGAAGAACATGTTATTTATCTAGCTGTTGTGAGTAGTGCTACCGGCCTCGACTATTAGTTAAATGAATATCAACTTTATACTTGTGTAAATTAAGTAGATTTCTTAATGAATGGTACTATTGAAAATGTCAAAAGTTTTGGTGCAAACTGAACTTTATAATTATGTGGGTGTTTAAATTGAGTTTTCTTAAACACGCTTACGTTTGGAAATTAAATCGCCAGCATACAACCTAATAGAATAGAATTATACTTTATTAAACACCAAAATTGATACCAATTAACGACAAATAACAGGTTAAACAGTTTTTTTTTTGGTTGAACTCTTATCGTACAAAATGATATCAAGGACATATTTTATCACCAAGCAAAAGAAACTTAGTATACGACAACTATGATTCTGCCAAATTCTTGTTGAATTACGGAAACAGTTATTAAGATAGAACTCGTATTTGACATATTTCAATTGCGAGAGGATAATTATCCATTAGACCACTTGTTCATCCTTTCAGTGTTGTATGTACACGCACGATTACGAAACATACATAATAATTATATAAACATACATATTTTTCCTGTGTGTTGTTATTATTTGCATTAAATATAGAGAATATAAGTAAAACCACTTTAACTCGATAATCGAATACAAAATGTTTTTATTGATTACTAACTTTTGCCTGCGGTAAAATACGATTTACGATCCCACGGGATTACAAGAGATCAAGAGATCTACAAAAATCTGTCCAGCCGTTTCAGCGTGAAGGAGTAGCAAACATACACACATTAACACATACAAACTTTCGCAGTGTGATGTGTTATTACTAAGATAATAATGCGCGCTACACTAACCACAGTAGATTTGGCGCTGCTGGTCTTGGAGATGGCTCTCAGCTGCAGGTGCAGGAGTGCCGAGTCACTCTGCTCAGCGGCTGGCTCATCCAGTACTGTTAAACCTGGAACATTATAATAATCTTTGCCATCTGATTTTTGTCATGTGGTTATACACCGTCCATCCATTCCCTTCACACAGGAAAGGTGCTTGGCGGGAGAAATAGGTGAGGTGGTAGTTGTCATAGAATTTTGTTTGCTCGAATTTTATTTTACCAAAACCTTTGACCAACTCCTTTAATTGCCATATGCATTATTTACAAAATAACTTTATGCTACTTACTGGCCGAAGCCTCTTTTGAACTTTATTAATTTGACATTTCCTTAGAAACTTATTAGGTTAAGGTTTTTTTTTTTGTGACCCTTTGAAAAACATCTTGTAAAAGTGTAACTTCGGTAAAAAGTTTTTCGACCAAATGCAACGTCGGTGTAACGAAAAAAATCGAATTGATAATAAAGTCAACTGATACAGTGGCAGACGTGACATCGATGAAGTGAAAAAAGACGAAACGTTACCTACTAGTTGAAAAATTTTAGGTGAAATGAAAAAAAAAACGGTTGAATTATTTTCTAACTTATGATACCTACCATAAGTTAGAAAATCATTTAACCGAATTTCATCACCCATGGTGATGGGTAGTACGCATCTACTTCTGTGGACTTGTCCTATAGTAAACCTTTATTTTATAACAGAGCACATACGTCATTTTATCTCTATCCTAACCTGTGAGATGACCTATCTGTACGGCGTTAATTGAAGTATCTTTTCAATCAAACTAAATTAAAAAACATTTGTGGTAAAAAAAAATCAAACTATCATATTCGTAACCCATTTAAAATGTAATTTATATTCGGCCAAAGTTCATCGTTATCATGATTGTTATATGATGTACTAGTACTACTAAAACTATTATCAGTACAACTTAAATTAACCTTTTTTTGTCAAAACGAAACGGATTGCCACTCCGACTCCAGTACCGGTCCTCCAGGTATGAATATTACGGAATCTCACCTAAATTATCAATATGTTCCAACACATTCTCGCCGAGAGAAGCCGCGCGCACGTTGCACGCCGGCGTGCTCACCTTGATGAACGCGTCGATGTCGCCCACGGCGGGCACGTACTCCGGCACGAAGGGCTGCAGCTTCAGGTCTATGTCGATCTTTTGAGGAGTGTATCTGGAGGAGAGATGGCGAAGAATTAGAAATAATACCTAATTTTTTATCTCTATTTACTGTGAGATTTGGTTGTGTGCCATCAAGACGCCAATAAGCATAATCGGCCTAGGTTCTCACTACTATATTCAACCATGACGAATGTAGGTAGGCTAATTGCGAGCCGGTGGATGTTACATGACAATATTCTTCGAATTTTGACGCTAGGTCATGTCGCTTGCTTCACTATCTTGAGCGCAGTGGTGACTGAACACATTGCACTATTCTATGTAAAGTGCATCCTGCCTGGGTCTGGACCTGGACCTAATCAAGCACCACCACTCCGTTATAAACCATACTATCTAGCGTGATATTTTATTTTCTTCAAAATACATTTTTTAACCAATGACTATCACATTATAAAATCATTGAAAGCAGAATAAGATAATTGGAAGCAATTTGAAAGCTCACAACTCTCAATAGAGTTAACGACGGCGGCACAATAGTCTGATGCTATCACTGATTGTTCAGGACAACCACAAATAAAAGTACAGAAGGTCGGCTGTCGGCTTTAAGACGCTGTTCTGAAGGCAACAGCTTGCAACCGCTAAAGTCTGACACTCCCTTCTGTTCTGTCTAGAGCGGAAGGGGTCATTTGATGATATCCCACTCCACTCGTAAAAAACGGGATGGGCCACCAGCAGCGACACCACATTGGACATTAACGTCTGACGTTACAATTGAGCGGTGAGGACAAACTAGCGAAAACATGCAAAACCGGTCCAGTGTGAGTTGGATTTCTTAAAAAATCGTCGAAACATTGTAAACTTTTTTCATTCGTTTTTATAGCGAACATAGTAATACACATTCTGTGAAGATTTCTCAAAAGATACATGGAACCCTGTGGTAGCCGGACGGACAGTCAGCAAAGCCTAAGCAACAGGGTCCCGTTAACACCCTTGGGGTACGGAACCCCGAAAAACAAGCAAAAACAGGCGGATGCCCCCTTAAGTACCTAACGGAGATCTGGATCTATCACGTTCAAATGCCATTTGCAAATGCGCTTGCACACAGTACACGTAAAGCATGTGTGCAGTATGTGTGCCTGGGTTTTAGCTCTTTGCATGGAGTCTACCTTCTGTAGATCTATACCTATCTATTTTGTGGTTTAGCTTGTGAATATCTTAAATTATTATTAGCAGTGTTAATTAAAATACCTATCTCACAGCTTCCTGGGAAAACCCCATATCAGATAGTTTTGACTAGAATGATGTAAATGAAAAAGTATCTAGATTTTAGAGGTTTCCATGGAGTTTCTTACTCGTCCTTCCTATTACGGCTCTAACGCCTTTTGACAGATAGACCCTAGGGTACAGAACCCCAACTAATCACTTAAGCCGAAGTGAATCGGTGTACGGAACCCTAAAAATCATTCACACGAGCCAAAAGCGGTCGCTAATAGGAAACAAAAAAAATACTACATTAATACGGTTATCAAATTCAAGGTTTCAAATCGCAGCCACAAAACTTCCGAGTCATCCGATATCTCTATAATGGATGATATTCAATATTTATCCGCTGCATTGGAAAGTGCCCACTCATTTATATAACTAATCTCGTTGGTCTAGTGGCAGCAAGCGCTACAGCTGAACTTGAGGACGTGAGTTCGATCCCTCTAAGCCCTCTGCAGACTGATTGGGTGAATTCAGTTTATCATACTAAGATGACCAGTACAAGCAATTATTTCAGGAACGTTTTGGGAATCTAATAAGTATTTGTTTGTTATTTCTTCATACGCAATGTATCGTTACCGTGGCAAAACGCACTTAGCGCACGGCAAGCGCGACGACAAGTTCGATGAACTCTGTAGTTAGGCAGGAAGTGAACAGTTGATGTCACGTGTCGTTCGTTAGAGTATATCAACATCCGAAGATTACCCCTACATACAAACTTACAAACAATTTTACTTCTTAATAATATTCGCTTAAACTATAAAATAATAGGTACAATATTTTGAACTTGAGTTCTGCCTACCTCATCGAAGATCACAAGCGTAACGATGCTGTTATGAATGAATGAAATTCAATATTAAACAGCTGAACAGAAAGTGCCCCATTAATTTAAATTACGTGCACAAAATTAGATTCATTCGGCCTCATTAATACTTGAGATTTGCTAGTTATCATAATGTGCACAACTGCTCAACAAATTTATACTGTATGTTTTATGAGATAAGGTTAAAATTAGTGTTGGTTATGATAATGGTCGGGGTTTAACGTACTAAGTGCAAGGTTGGCTGGTGGGCAGTCCACCCACGTTGGCTATGAAATAGGATAACTATGACCTGATCTGTAAGCCGGGATAGATTCACGGTCTAGGTATGATTTAACCAGTGATAATCTTGGTAATTTTGAAAAATTAAGCTGAACCACTTTATATGACATTGGTTTTGGTCCTTAAGCCAATTTATTTGTGGTCGGCGCAGCATGTCTTCTACTTCCATCCTTCTCTATTACTCGTCATCTCATCAGACACCAGCTTTCTTGCCGTGTCATCCTTTACACAGTGCATCCATCGTTTGTTTGGTCTTCCTCTACTCTTATACCCATCCAGATTCATACTCAAAAGTTTCCTCACGACATTTTTCCTCATGCCTTCACACCACATGCCCAGACCAAAAGCCAACCGATTTCCACATTACTTTTCAATCACCGGCGCCATTACTAATTGTTTATTTATCCATTGCGTTACACCACACATCTCTCTCAGCAATATCATCTCAGCCACATGCTGCCTTTCATATATCCCTTTTGTGGCCCAACATTCTTATCGAAAATATCGTGATATAAGTCAGAAATCGTTCAATTCATCACAATCAATAAGCAAGCACTAATCCGCCTTGAGCATTTTTTGGTGATTTGTGCGCTTGCCTGCTCTGTATGAGAAGAGGCCTTTGCAGTCTGTTATTGACTGGTATTATGAAGTTTACAAAAACAGTGTGAAATATTTATGGCCCTTCTAACCCTAAAATTAGCAACTCTATTTGTGGTGGTTTAAACTTCGTTTGAAATACTGTTAAAATAAAGTTTTAATCAGCTTGCTTGCACTACAAAGCGGTTGTTACGTCAGTCACTGCGGCCGAATAGTGCGAAATGAGTGGTTTTTTGCGACTTAAAAAAATCTATTGATTGGAGTAAAAAAGTAAAACACATAAGACCTGCTTTATAGTTAGTTCAGTTATTATACTTAATTTATTATACTTATTTTCGAATACCAGCGGTTTATTGTTCGATTTGGAGGTAACTTTGGATTTTTTTTCTATCGAGAAAAGTTTATGGAATCGTGTTTTCGTCACACATAGGACTTAACATTAATCCTCAAGTTTACCATATATTTATTTCAAAATTAATGCTGCACTATTTTAGGAGTACCGGAGGATCATGCTAAGCCATTTGAGGGATATATAGCCCTTGCGCACAATTATGAACAACTGTAGGACCCAATCTCAGAAAATATCGAAAAAAATCTGTTATCCAATCAATATGTATGAATAATGAAATTGCTAGTTGATTTTTTTGTACGCCGATATACAAATAACGGGTTGGCTTGGCCATAGTCGAGCGGTACTTTGTTGTACAACAAATGATAGTGCCATATTGAATGTGCACCGGCGGCATTTAAGTATATTAGGTACGCGGTTCATGAAAACATTGCACGCCCATAACACCCGCTTTCGGAATACTGCACCGTTCAGACATGAGACAGCAAATATTTTACTGGTGACTCACTGGCAACCGGTCTCGATAACATAAATTTAGTTACATGTTGCTATCTGAAATAAACTGTGGTTTACTTCCACCATCTAGAACTGATGTCCCAAAACTTTTTAAAGCTTATTTTCAATCCCTCCGACAAAAGATTGATTCGGTTAAATAAAAAGTGTTTTTAAGACCCCAAAAAACTATCGTCAGAGAAACATTCCATCCGAAATCATCGATGTTTTCTATATGGATAATGAGGATAAGGATCCTGCTTCGATCCGATTTCGATTGGGGAAGTCGTATGTCTATCTCTTTTTGGCTATAAGAAAGCGGCCGAGATAGACGTACGAGTATACGAATTCCTGGAGTGGAGACCTGCAATAACTCCATAAGGCGACTGGGTCAGAGTGGACGCGAAAGGCGGAGGATATGATTATGGCGCAGCTTGGGAAAGACCGGTGCACGGTTGATTTGACCGTCTGTAAATCAGGTTACCCGAAACTAGGCTCGCTTATGTAATTGGAGCAAAGCAAGCTGTCGGCCTACGTAAGGGCGTATACACGTAGAACGCTGGTTGTCAACGCTGGCAGGTCGGCGCCGATAATAGTCAGAGAGTCCATGACACTAAACCTAGGCGCCGACAATTTCTGACAGCCAGCGTTCTACGTGTATACGCACTAATAGTACAGTGGTACCTAAGGCCGTGTGATGCAATCCCAAAGGCAACAACGCTGAAATGCTCATGTGCCTGTACACCAGCACCATAACACTTTAAATCGAAACCTCTCTAGCAGTAGAAATAGATAGTGGTGCTACTTACTTCATAATATACTGGAATATGTTCTCCATTTCAGGAGGCACCTTCAGATCCTGAAAGTTCTTGGGGTCATAGGCACCCTCCGCCGGTATGACCACCCCTCCACCCCGCTTGCGACCGCTGCCTAGCACCGGATCCACGGGCCCCGGTTCCAAATCTCCTGATTCCTCCGTATCTAGAAGTAGGAATATTGTTACTGTATATTGGGTTAACACTGCTCTCAAAACGGGGAAGGTAATGAAGAAACTGGCATATACTAGAACTGAAAATTCGAAGACATTACCGCCAACTCGCAATGGGCCCGCGTATAGATAATGAAATGCTCCGCTTCACAGAAGTGAGGCCTGTGCTGTGTCTGAGAAGTCACAGCTGAATATGTTTAAAAATAGCGTTATGCCGTCGATTCCAGCTGGGATTTGTAGATCTTTAACAGTCGTTACAGGTAGTCAACGGCCTGAAAGTCTTACCAAGGCGTATCGTAGTACCCAGTGCTAACCGAGTTGTGAAGGTCGCATAGGCATTCGCTCCATGTTAAATACCGGGATTCAGCTGCATCCGGTAAGACTGGAAACCGACCCCAACATAGTTAGGAAAAGGCACGCAGATGATATGGATGAAAAACAGGCGGCGGCGTCACCTGATAATAAGTTGTCCCCGTCGTCGCCCAAGGACACCGACAGTTGCGCATCGCATTTCATTGCCATACCAAAAACAAGCTGAATAACAAAATGTCAGTATGAATGACATTGTGATTGCGTGTGTTACGCAATTACCCCAAAGAGTTCTACATTTACAGAACCAAACCTATTATTAAGGGCTTGTGACAGATTATTTGCTAATTAGAGCGTAAACTCGCTTTGTTGGATTCATCTCAGTTTCAACAAAACCTTTGAAATACATACTTAGTTACTTTTGTCATATATCGCTTACATTATAAAGTACAGTTGTAAGCACATCGGCTACTTTTTTTTACAAAAGCTGGCCTAGCTTAGTACGAAGTTTCATTACAATCAGAGGGCAGTTTATTCTGGTGATTACCACTGACGTGCGCGGTCTACTGCACCTAGAACGTGTATCTCTTTGTTTCACCTATGGTATCACGAAGATTTATTTTTGTAAGTTTTTGTTGTAAACGATAACATAACAGACTGCCTAGTGGCCTGGATAGGAACGGCGATGGCGTTAATCCCTAGACAGGCCAATAATAATATTACCAGAATTGAGACTGGATTGGGATCTGTAAATGTCAATAAACTTGGACTGACATAACTGGTGAAAACTGGGTGAGGAAGTGACACACTTATGGACGCAGAGCTGGCCAGGAACAGCTTTATGTCCATGCAGGAAAAGCGAAAAAGCGTCGCGTAGTTCGTCTTGTTTCGGTAAGGACGATTTGACTCGACATCGCGCCGAACGAAATGTGGTGAAACGTGACTCGCGTCACTCCCCTAACCTGCCTATCCTTCGTGAAATAGGTACCGGCGTGATGTTATGTTAATGTAATATGTTATTTTGTAGGCCATGCCATTATTCACACAACACGCACAGCAATGCCGCGATATCTACAGACTCATGTAAACAAAGACTGTTTGCATAGTTTAAAAATAGCTAAACGCATTACAGCATTGATTCAGAGAAAATTGGAAGTTTCATCATAACGGAACTGCATTCTATTGAGAACATGAGTTATTTCATCCAGTAGGGTGAATATTCAGGGTTTAATTCAGCTGGTATGAAGAATATTTACGAAGGACAGACTTGATATCGCAAGTTATGTATTCAGCTCCATGGATGGGCGCGTAAATGACTGTAGGCTATTGACTTGACATTTTGACGATGTCTGAGTCGGGTATTGAACCCACGGCCCACGTGCACCAGTCACTGCAGACTAATAGCTAAGCTGAAGGCAAACGTACAATGTACATTAGAGATGAGAGATGTGGCGTACTGCGTTTCAACAAGAAAAGCACTAAGTACCTATTCGCATATTTTTTCAGTATTTTCGTATATTTTGTTTGTGTTTACAAAATGTATGAAAGTGACGTAGGTTTTTTTGCGCAGTTGGACATAATAACGAGTCAGTCAATGAAGGACATTTATATCATTACGCCTGTAATGCCCGAAGAATTAGGCAGAGGTGTAGCTAATAGTACATAGACATTTTGCCAGTTATGTTTGAGTCCTATGTAGTAGAGGCGAGCCTATTGCTATCAACAGGGCTCTAATTTAGACTCCGGGCTGCTACTAAGAAATACCTGATGAAAAAACCCAATAACATTTTACCCGACCAGGGCAGATGACGCATCGTTTTGTCTGTATAATGCGCAGCCCGTCACTCGCAGCTAACTTCCGAGCCGCCATTAAGTTTGAACCGAACTATACTAGACCAAGAAGGTAGTCCATGTATGTATGTCCATGTCCACATATTCCGAACCATGCTAACCTGAGTTAGAAGAGTCGACACGTTTGGCGGCGGGTCTGGACCGGCCACTGCTCGTCTCCTTCATCAGCTCGGCTCTGGTCACCTTCGGGACTTCTGAAGCCTTGTCAAACGCCTGGGACTGGGGCTTTCTGTCTGGCGACTGTGGCATAGATCACTTGATTACATTATGAGCGGATGTCAACATCGAAATTGAGCGCGATTAGCAGATTTAAACGGCGTTCAAGAGCTGTTTTATGACAAATGAACGCGGTTTAGATCTACTAATCTATAATAATTTGCGTCGCAAAAATGGGTTGAACTAAACATGCCATCATTTACGTTCGACACTCGACCTAATTCTGTCTAAATAATTTTGCATCGAGTGGGGTCACATGATAGCAAGACAAATGCAACGTGATTTCGGTAGTTATGCTCTTTTGACCTGCGCTGGGGCATTCAAAAATCTACCTACGTTACAATCAAACGAAACAATAGTACCTATTCCTAAAAGTTTGGTCTTAATATCTTCGAGAGACTAATTACAAAGTTACCAGCGAAGAATTAATACGCTATCCATAAAATGAATAAATGAATATGGTCGTGCGTTTGCTCGCACGATCGAACATCTATCATAATGGATAATATTACGGCTCGCAAACGGATAATAAGTATATTCTACTCGACTGACTAGCTAAAACTTTCACGTATTTGTCCTAAAATATTCCTATACTAGGAAGACTTCCCTAGCCAACTTCCTTGTCTTTATTTTACGACAGTTTCAGACATAAAAACCATTTTTAACCATACCCGGAATAAAATAACGTTTGATCATTGAACCCATTCCAAAATTGTCTATGTTTACAGAGGGCGTAAACAACAGAGCGGCAAACAGGTGGCGCCAAGCAAACTATGGCGGGGAAATGAAATCTACGCAATATGGCCGCCTCTCTAACGGCTGTCTATCTAAATTCCTTAAATGCCGTAGCGCAAATAAATGCATTTGTTCGTGTACTGTTGTCTACAGTAAAAATAACTCCCTAGCGGAGAAATTAAATTAAATGAAGTAAGAACAGTAATTTGAGCGTGTTATATTATGTTATTTTTTGCTGGTATATTATTATTGCAAGATGTAATCAGACTTATCGAAAAAGAATTGGAATAGTTGTATTCGTAACATCATAATACCTACCCGTGTTACTTTTATTTAGTTCCCATTCCTAAATATAAGAGAGAGAGAGAGAGAGAGATTTCATTAGAACTGCTTACGCTACAAGACCAGAAGATAAGCGTAGATATTTTTTTAATTATTTTATCTCTAGCCGTTTATGTAGAATACGTATACCTGCGCACACAAGAATAATGAGCGGGGAAATGACAAAGAAAGTAGGGGTAAGTATCAAAAAGTTAAGTAAAGTTTAATGCCCTTAAGATTAATAACATGACGAAGCGTGATTTATGATAGATGGCAGATAAAGACTTTAATAAAGTACTAACCTGATCTTCCCCAGAGAGATTCTCCAAAAACTTGTCACCTTCCGACTCAGATTCGCTATCCGAATCGAAGTCATGCCTCGCCGTATGCCTCACGGGAGGGTTAAACTTGGACATCGTTGCTTTTGCCACTTCCTCTTCACTCGACGGGCTCTCGATCTCTCTAGCGTTCTCCACGTTGACCGTCTCGTCATACATCACTCGTGCATAATCATTAGCCGACCCGTTTTGATCGTTACTCAGTGAAAATGTCTGGCAGTGTTTGTCACACGTTGCCATGGCAACGATATAGAACCTCCTCACTTGGAATCCAAACGAGGAAAGGCGGGAGTCTCTTAAATGGCATTTTTTTCGACAAAATAGTCGTGGCACTGCCTGGCACTGATTAGATCGGCATAAAGTACATATTTCACACATTTATCAACGTATGCAGGGGCAATGGGGCCGTTCGTGAATAATTTTGCGAGGTTTTGCCCGCCATTGAGTTCGCGTGCTTGTTAATGTTAATTTAATTCTCCTGCTCGTCCCGAGCTGACTGGGTGTAATGATACATACCTTGGCATATTAACATTTTGCTTACGTGTTATGTATAGGTACCTACTGGATGTTTGTTATTAGAAATCTAGTTATTATTTAGTCACAAACGCGTCAATTAACTTAGCGGGGAAAACTTTTCAATTAGTGCAGCACTGCAGCTGTATCAAAGAACCATCTCTTCTCACTTAGACCCGAACCGAAAATAACACCTAAACAGGATTTAGTTTCCTTGACAGCTGCCCTCTCGGATTTAAGTAAGTACTCTAATTTCAAGGGCGACTAGGAAGCGTCTGGTGTTTTATTTTTTACTCGTGTTACCCAACGCCCGAAGCTTGTTAACAGCGGAAGAGAAATAATATTTAGATTTTGTTATGGATGCAAAAGATCTGACATGGCTATGACATTTATTCCCGGTTTCCCCTTTGCCTAATAATGTTCTCCTATGTTTTCCTGTTCTTCTATATTGGTAATGACTGTATTTTATCAGTCGCAGGATCACACTGTGCCTTAAGTAATAGCAAGCTAACCAGCGTATGACGTTTCCAGGTCCCCAATGTTGGGTTTGACAAGGCTAAGCCTTATAGTGAGAATTGAAGTGAGCAATTATTGACCACTCGGGCCCAGAGAAGATTGTTGAATGTCATAAGTCTTCGTTTTTTGGTTCTAGGACATGCCTTTTCCTCACCTCATCTTTTCCTGCATTGTTTTTAGGACAGTAGTACCTAATGAAATAAATAATGCAAAATGTGCTTGCCAGGGTTGTACGTCGTCGTCACGTAAGTCGGAGCCGTTACTACTGTGCCACCACTTTTTAGTCCTAATCACATAAAAAAACGGTGAATTTGGAATTTTAGATGATTCGGTGAAAAACGGCCGCCAGAAATAGAAGTACCGCTGCGTACTATGACTGCAGTCTAATAAAATACTTGAAATTCAATTTCTTTTAAAAACGGTTACAGATTTATTTTCATTAGAATTCCATAACGACCACATAAATAAACTATTGGAATATAAAATGCGCTGTCTACAAAAAAGGCCGTAAAGCTGTTCGTTTAAAATAGATGTGCTCAGAGCACGCCGTAGACAAAATAGTGCACGGAATTTTGTGGAAGTATCGTGCTCGAAAAGTTTATTGCAATGTCACGAGTTAAGCAAGGAAATGTATAAATTCTACGAGTTTAGGCCCTTCAAAAATACAAATAAATCTAATTCGGACATACGCTTATGAGCTTTGTCTAGGACAAGACAACATCGTAAGGAAACTGGCATATCCTAAAAGTCATTTTAAGTCATGTGGTATCATCTGCCAACGCGCATTCAGCCCGCATGGTGACTGACGGCTCGTCCCACATAGATTTGTTTTTAACCGACTTCAAAAAGGAGGAGGTTCTCAATTCGATTGGTTTTTTTTTTGTATGTACTTTTATGTATGTAGAGCGACAATGCCCGGTTGAAGAATTATAGGCCCATCTCACTTCTAAGCCATGTCTACAAGTTGTTTTCAAGAGCTATCACTAATCGTCTCGGGCGCAGTTTTCACGATTTCCAGCCTCCCGAACAAGCTGGTTTCCGAAAAGGCTTTAGCACCGTGGACCACATACATACGCTGCGGCAGGTTATACAGAAGACCGAAGTATAACTTGCCCCTCTGTTTAGCGTTTGTGGACTACGAGAAAGCCTTCGATTCGATCGAGACCCTGGGCAGTTCTGCAGTCTCTCCAACGGTGCCAAATCGATTATCGGTACATCGAGGTGTTGAAGTTTGTACAAAACCACGCCACCATGTCAGTTCGACTTCGGGAACAAGCCTCGGAATCTATTCTCCTGCAGGTGTGAGACAGGGAGACGTCATATCTCCGAAACTATTCACCGCTGCACTGGAGGATGTCTTCAAGGTTTTGGACTGGAGAGCGCTAGGCATCAACGTCAATGGCGAGTACATCACTCATCTTCGATTTTCGGACAATATAGTGGTCATGGCTGAGACCATGGAAGACCTCAGTACAATGCTCGATGACCTCAGTAGAGCTTCCGGAAGAGAGGGTCTTAAAATGAAGATGGACAAAACCAAGGTCATGTTGAATGCCCATGTCACACCCACTCCTATCAATATCGGAGACTCTACACTCGAAGTTGTAGACGATTATGTGTACCTGGGACAAACGGTCCAGTTAGGTAGGTCTAACTTCGAGAAAGAGGTCAATCGTCGAATCCGACTCGGCTGGGCAGCGTTCGGGAAGTTGCGCGGTATCTCCTGTCTAACTTACCGCAGTGTCTCAAGACGAAAGTCTATGACCAGTGTGTGTTGCCAGTGATAACATACGGGACAGAAACGTGGTCACTCACAATGGGCCTTATCAGAAGGCTTAAAGTCACCCAAAGGGCAATGAAGAGGGATATATATATATATATACTCGGAGTTTGCGCGATCGAATGAGAAATGAAGACATCCAAGAGAACCAAGGTTACCGACGTAGCTCGAAGAAATGCCAAACTTAAGTGGCAGTGGGCAGGGCACATTGCTTGCAGAACAGATGGCCGATGGGGCCGAAAAGTTCTGGAGTGGCGACCGCGAACCGGAAGACGTTGCGTTGGAAGTCCTCCCACTAGGTGGACCGATGACCTGGTGAAGGTTGCGGGAATCGCTGGATGCGAGTCGCACGGGACCGGTCAGTGTGGCGACACTTCGCGGAGGCCTATGTCCAGCAGTGGACGTCTTTCAGCTGAAATGATGATGATGAATGATGATGTATGTACACCGATTACGCTGAGATTTATGATCCGATTTACGTGATTCTTCTTTAGTCTGATGCGGAATAGTTGCTATTTGGTCCCATAAAAATTTAACATAGTTTGGCGGTTTGGCTCAGTAGTTATCATTTTATTAACATATTTTTACTGCAGTTGTGTGGGTCTAAACATAGAGTACATTTAACCAAGAAAGGGACTTCAAAAAGACATCAACGCGGTATCATTTTTGGTCATTTTATTACTTCAGTCGTGTGGTCTAATTTTATGTATGTTCACTGATTTCTCCCCCATTTGTGCAAAATTATTTTTATATTTTGACAAGTTAGGTATGTTAAGTTCCATTTATTGGGGATAAGCCTATTACCATGACATGTAATGTTAACAATTTAAAATAGATGCATAGCAAATATTTCTATAGGATATTACCACAGATTACTAATATGTAGCAAGCTGATATTACTACTAAAAATTTAAAATAAACCTTTTTGCAAAAAAGTTTATCAGTCTTCAGAAGCCAGTGACAAAAACACCAAATCAATCAAACAAAGGCCAAACCTCAGTAGTTGGTGACAAAAACACCAAATCAACCAAACAAAGATCAAGCTTCGAAGACGGTGACCTTTGTTTGATTGATTCTGATCGGCTTCTGAAGCCAAAATTATTTTTCTCTTTTTGGTGTTTATCTTAAATTTTTTTTTGAAGCTGGAAGTCTGATTTTAGTGATCATTCTATGTCTAGTTATGTGTTTAGTTAGACTGAAATAGCAACTTTAATGCGATGAGGTGGCAGAAAGTCATCGCTAATACAAAACATAATAACAGTTACTACCGTTTGTTTCCCCTACTATAATTATTATAATAAGGACAAATACTTTTTTGACCATACTTTCCTCATTCCTCAGTTTTCCTACTCTGTGACGTGCAATATGTGTTATTTGTATTGTACGCATTTTAATTATTTCTGAAACTTTGGCTTTGAAAACAACGTGGCCAAGTCGTAAGCTTTGCGAGTTTAAATAATAAATACATGGTTATGAAAAATGTCAACTTTATTAACTAAAATAATTACGTCTATATCGTACAAAAATAACTGACGAAACAACCCTTTAATAAGTAAAAATTTTCGTGGTTTCACAACTCGGGTAGTCGAACTACGAAAATCTTAACTAAACAATTTGTCACACAACTGAAAATTAAATGTAACTAATTTTGAGAATGTCAGAGATTGGTTAATAATATGGAACAAAATGAGATGCAATATTAAAACTAAAGGCTTACCGCACACTATAGACAAGACTGTCTTTAGACAGACAATTACCCTACTAGTGCGAGCGAGAATACATAGGCGCAATAGTAGGGTAATTGTTTGTCTAAGACAGTCTTGTCTATAGTGTGCGGTAGCCCTAATACAAGAATATAGGATGGTCAGTAATGAGACTCCAAGATTAACGCATACCAGCTGACGCGAGCTCGATGAGCCATAATATAAAAGTAACATGCAACATAGATTTTACGACGTTAGTCTAAAACAGTCAACTGCCTTCGAATACAGGATATAAACAGTAGGGATTACATCTAAATATCTAGGATAGTTTTTCACGAATATATATAAATCTACAAAAATATCATTAGGTGACCTTCTATATTTTCCCAAAAATATTGACGAAAATTTTTAACATACAAAATAAATATCTGGGCATTTTAAATACAACAGTTATACATGCAAAAAATATAAATTTTTATGAATTATTTCAAGATCTGTGTCTGAATTACTGTCCAGCGCACACTTTAATTATGGCCGGCATAATATAATAGTGCAATGGTATGATGTGCTGATTGAAACATTATGTGACCTCAGTAGAATTACATATTATGAAGTACACACTGTAACATGATTATAGAACTCGAATTTTATCACATTTTGCAGTCTTTGAGTATAATATGAACAACAAGAATAAAATGTCGTTACACTAAAATGATTTGGCACAATATCGTAGAGACTAGTTAAAACTTAGTGCTACTTATCTCAAGATAAGCACAAAAGCGAGTCTCCGAGTATCCGCCTAGATCACAGACACAATAAATGTAGAGCCTAAAATTAGTTCACCCGACCTTGTTGATGAGTTCATCGCAAATTGCTGTGAGCTCCTCGTTTGCCTTTGTCTTCTGTGCAAGAGATTCTTCAAGCGACGTGATGTGGAGGTCCTTCCTCTTAATCATGGCATTAAGCTTCAACACCTCCGCCTCATGTGACCTGTTCATCTTCTCCAACTCTTGGTTTGCGTGGTTGAGCTTCGACGTCGCGTGCTGCTTTAGAAGCTCGTAATTGTTTTGCATTTTTGTGAGGTTCTCTTCAAACTCTTTAATAGACTTTTTATAGGCGTCTTCGTTAACCTTACAGTTGAGTATGACCTGTTTGCTCTTCTCGTATTTGCTGTGGAGGTCGCTGAAGGACACCTCCATGCTGGCTAGATGCGCCGTCTGTTCGTCTCTTTCATTGATTAACTTTATTCTCTCCTCCGCGTGTCTTTTCTTGTCCTGAGCTGTTTCCGAGATCAAACTAGCTATCGTCCTTTCATATTCTTCGACTACAGCCGCCATACTCTTATTGATCTTAGTCTTCTCAGCCAACCGTTCGTTTAAAGCATTGATCTTTCTTAATCTATCTTGACTTTCATCTTCTAAACTTTTCAAATGAGATTCTAGTGATGTTAATCTATCTTTTAGTTCTTTACTTTCTGATCTGAGACTGTAAACGCTAATTTCTTTTTCGGCTAATAGCTCTCGTAGCTGTGTAAGAGCTAAGTCGGCTTCGTTCTGCTCTCTTGTGACATGGGTTACGGTGGTATCATGCAGAAGAGAACTGTTGCCGCTCAAAGACAGTAGTCTGTCAATAACGGCCATGGCAGGAGACGTGAATGTAAGAGAACGCCTGTTTGATCTGTTTGGGGTCAATGACTTGTTTCTGGGTGTTACTGGGTTGACGGCGGGAGGCACGACCATCATCGGCTTAGAGACTGTGATGTTAAGGTCTTCGTTGAATTCCTCACTTAAGTTGTGTGTCATGTCTATGTTGTGTGAGACATCCATCTCCTGGGTTGTGTTCAAGTTCGAAGGCCCAGCGATAGGAGACTTAATATCCTTTTCTGGCATTGTTGCTTTGGTAGGTGTACTCTGCCTTTTTTGGAACTTATTTAAAGAAGCAACTAAACTCTCACCCGTAATAGAAGATATCCTCTTTGCGAACAGAGGATCAAATTTCAGGAACAAACTTTCCTTACCGCTGTCAACAACCGTGTTACTCTTGTTCTGATTCAGGAGGAACTCGAAAGCTTCCGCATCAATAAACAATTCGCCATTTTCATCGTTTCCTTGAGTTGGTAAATCATTGAATTGCATCATGTCAATATTTTCGCCATCAAAATCAGACATTTTATCATCGGCGTTCAAATCCTCAGCTTCTAGGAAAGGCCCCTCTATTGTGTCCTCGTCTTCAGTGTTGACTTCTTTAATTGTACTATTTTTCTCATCAGTAGCTTTAGACGAAGTAGTTATATTACTTAGATTTCCAGAACCATCCTTTTCCATTACCTCAGTTTCCATTTTATCGTCAGGTAAACCAGTTTTTATGACATCTTGTGCTTTGGCTATTTCATCACTTTGAGGTGAAATAATGGGGGAATCAGTAGAATTTCTCATCTTACTATTGGTGGCAAAAGGATTTTCGATGTCAAGGCTCGGAGGTGGAGACTGACGCATTTTAGATTTTGTTGCAAAGGGATTGAAGTTTTTGTCATCAATTTCAGGTATATTAAACACGTTTTTTGAATGAACGCTTTCATTTGATGATGTGCCTGCAGTATAGTATGCAGACTGATCTGATGAAGAAGCGGATTTTGAATCTTTGTAGAGAGTAGTTGCAGATTCATCAGTTTCAATAACCTCGGCGGAGGATGTTATAACAGGTTGTACAATTTCAGCTTCATGTTTAAGTTCTTCCTCTAATTTATGCACTTCTTTTGCTACATTTAGTGTTATTTCGTGAACAATTTTGGCTTCTTCAATTAATTTGTCTTCAATAGTAATATAATTGGGTTCCAAAGCTACATTAGGTGGTGGTTCCAAGTTTAAGTCACCTACAGCGAATGCATCAACAGGGCTGTCATCTTTGTTGCAGCTAACTGAACCACTAAAAGTCGAATTGAATTTCCTTTTAGGAGCAACAGGTTTCTTCCTTTCTGTTTGCGATTTTCGCCTATTTATCTTTTCCTTTTTCGGCATAGGCTTTTCGACACTTCTAGAGCTCGGTAATGTTTCAACAGCTTTGGATGGAGTATCCAGCGACGGTGACACCCTAATTTTAGTTTTCGTGGCGAATGGATCATCAATCTCATCAAAATTGAAGTTGTATCCTTTAGAAGCGATTGGAGGAGAAGCTAGTGGTGTAAAGACCACTTTTCCGGCAGTCACTAATCGGTGATCGATATTTTGAACATTAATATTTAGTTCGGAAGCTATATTTTCAGCAATTACTGATACAAACGGGCTGTTGTTTTCAGAAAGTATGATTTCGTCATCTTCAGTTTTAATGGCAGCACTTCCGCTCACTGGGGCATGTATATCAGCAGGTTGTTTGTCATTGCCAGCGTTAACAAGTTCTTTAGGAATTACGTCAACAAGGTTAAGGTGAGTATCTGTAACACTGTTTGTAGCAAGAGGTATGTCTTCATTGGCAATAGCTGCCGTGCCATGGATAACTGAGTTCTTAGCTATTTCATCACTTGCTGGAGTAAAAGGCAGTCCCTCCTTAACAACTTTAGTTAAATCATGCTCAGGTTTAGCTATTTCAGAAACATCTGACAAAAGTTCTGGCACAACATTGTGAACTGATTCAGGCATAATTTCTGGATTAATAACTGCATTTGTCACATTTTCAAGATTTTCAGCCAACACTAACGATTGTTTTAGCGTTACTGGTTCAGTCATGTCTGGGGTCGATTCGATATTTTCGACATTAGGCACAATAGTGGTCTGGTTAATAATGTCAGGCAAAGGTTTCAGCCCAATTACACTTTCATTGATGTCCATGGGTTGACTTAATTTTATAATTTCTTCACTATTGTGTGTAACTGTTGCATTAAGGCTCTCTGTAACAGTTCCCGTCTGGTTCATAACTTCAAACTCATAAGCTTGATCAATTTTAAGTTCACTATTACTATCAATATTCAATGACTGTACAGTTTCAGGGAATACATCAACAGTGGCAATTTGTGGTTCATCAATTAATAGTGGCTTTTCATCCATACATGTATCTTTAATAACTTCTGGCACTGACCCTAATGCTTTTGGATCCAAAGTCACTGTTTCATTTTGCAAGTTATCGCGCAGTTCGAAATTTGAAGTGTTTAATGTCAGTGGTTGAGGTAAAACAGTTTTATCCCAACTGTTTTGTTCTACTTCCATTATTTGTTTTGCTTTATCAAGAGACAGGTTAATGATCTTATCAATCTCTGTTTGAACAGTGATATTGTCTACAAGATTAGGAGGCAAACTGATAGGTAGGGTAGAAGCATCAGCCTCATCAGCAGGCATATTCAATTCTTTGTCAAGGTCGTCTTCATCTGGTAAAGGTATTTCAGCGGCCAATTCAGTCATTGATGCTTCCTTAGGACTAAATTTTTCTGCATCATCAGGATTTAGTAATGATTTGTTTACTATTTCTTCTAGGGTATCAGGATTATGAATAGTTGTATTTATAGTCTCGGCTAAGTGTGAAGAGTTATGTTCACTGACATTTGTGGTATCAATACTAGTTTTATTAGGTTCAGTGTTATGAATAATATCTTGAGTCAAATTATAGTAATTGTGGTCTGTGGTCAATTTTTTTAAATCTTCAATAATTTGCGTTTCATTAATTGATGATGAATTTAGAATGTTATGTTGGCTGTCGAAAGTAACAGTCCGAGATGAAATTGTTTCCATTAATTTGGTCAGGTTGGGTTCATCCTCTATGGTTGTCAATGAATTTGTTATTTCTACTGTTTGATCTAATACAGGCTGGATTACATTGTCGAAAGTTGCTGTTACATTTGATTCTTTAATTTCATTCATGGACTGGTTTGTAACATCTACTGTTTGATTTAGTACAGGCCGGTCTTCTTGTGATGCTATAGAGTTTTCTTGGGTTTCAACAAATACTCTGGAATCAATTGATTCGTTGACTTTTTCAAGTACAATCTCACTTCGCATTATTATTGTGTTTTCGGTCTGAGGTATCTGGTCCACAATGGTATCTTGTCCTGGTTTTCCTTGAGTTTTGAGTAATGCTTCAGGAAGCAAATCCTCAGGTGTTATTGATAGTGTGGCATCTAATATATCTTGTGTAGTATTCAAAATTATTTGTTTCAGGCGGGAAGCACTTGTATTTTCACTTGTACTTTCTATGTCTTTTGTCAAATCTTGTGTTTTGTCATTAACTGGAGTCTTGTCCTGATCTTCTAATAGCAAATCATTCTTAGTAAATGTTGTTTCACAGTCAACAAATTCTGCATCTGATTCACCTGTAAAAGTGCAGTCACTTTTGTTCTGTATGTCAGTCATAGTTCTATCTATAGAGGAATCATTGTATGAAACATCCATATATTCCACAGTGGAATTCATATCATGTTGTATTTCTTGTGTAGGTAATGCCACACCTTGGTTGGTGTTTTTAATTTCGGTTTGAGGTTGTTGAAAAAATAGTTTGTGTATTGGCATACGCTCCTGACTGAATATGATGGTTGTCTCATCTTTCCACTGCAGCTCTTTCTCAAGATCATCATTAAACACAATTGATTCTTTATGCGGGCTGTTTTTTTTCGTTGGACTCGCTTCTTTCTTCCGATGAGTAGAAATAGGTGTCGAAGCTAACATTGCCTGTGAATTGGCATCCTCTACTGATAGTGTAGCCTCTGAGGGGCTGAGTATGTCGGGTTTAACAATATCTTCACTGTCAGCTGGTGGTATGGGACTCTGTGATGATCTAAACATGTTGAGGACAGTTTTGATTCCTCTCATAATGGGGGAACTACCACCATCATTCTTTAGGTTATCCTTTGTTGGTGTAGTTGCTTCAGGGGTTGGCACTGCAGATGATGATGAACTCAACAGAGACAAGTTTTCATCATTATCACTTGGACCGCTAACTGTGACCGTTACATTTGCATTGTCTTCAGTAATTGTGGTATCAAGAGGCCTAAGTACTGATGTGCTTCTATTATTGTCACTAAATTGCTCCGTGGAGATTGATTGGAGCGGTAAAGCTTTGAGAGATTTTACTACACTATCATTTTTAGTCAAATTAGAATTAAGTGATCGAGTTAAATTGCTGTTCTCACTAATTGTGACATTTATTGTGTCATCACCTGATTCAAGGCTCCTGTTATCAACACAATTAGCGGTGTAGCTCTTAGACATAGGCGAGGAAGCCGGAGTGATGGAATACCTGAGTTTCATGTTAAGTTCCGACACGTCCAACTCTTCGTAACCCTTCTCTGTGAAGGGCAGCACATTGTTGTGATGTAAACTGTTCTCTTTGTTATCAAAGTCACTGTCAATGTCCATAGGCTCAGCGTGGTGAGCCATCCCGCACGTCCACTAGTCACACACTTGAATTATCACCCGTCACACACCACCCGGAGTTCAGTCACTAAAGAAGCCGCCCGCACTCGATACTCGATCCTCGATGCGTAAATCTGGAGCGAGACACAAAGAAAAAATCAGTCCAATGTTTACAGTTAGCCGATTTCATATGGTTTCACTAAGATTTCTAATACGTCGTAGTACAAGCGGCGACGCGCGTATGTATGTCATTTAAAAACAAAAATGTCGGTGATGTGAACACGCAACTCACTCTGAAAATCTATTTTTATCCTTTTTGTGTGGCACGAAACGCGACGTTCATTTATGTAACACGCGCGCCCGAGGGAATCTTGCCAAAATCCGATGCAGAGCTGTTGAACCCAAACACAAATACATCGCCCGATCCAAGACCGTTTGAAATCCGGTAACTTTTTATAATTTGAAATGTCAGTTTACAGAAAGGTGTGTGCGCACCACACTACACTAAAGTAAAGCGGTTACTTTTAAAATAACTGGTCAGTGAAAAATAACTGTTATTTTAACGTTTTTTTTCATCTATTTTATATATTTTTTTTTTACAAACAGTTCGTTAATTCAATGACAGTCTTTTAAAATACCTTTGTAGCCCGCTTGTTCCGTTTTCGGAACAAAGTGCTACTCCCTTTGAGCCCCGTTGTTCCGTTTTCGGAAAAACTTGTACCAGCAAATTTAAACCTTATTTTCACTGTACATAAGACTAAGTCGTTTGCAAAAGTTTTACCTCTGGGGCCTGACAGTAGTCGAATCAAACGATACCAAATACTAGTAACTTTTATCGGGCACCTCTTAATTAGAAGCTTTTGTTGACGTAAATAACCTTTTTACATGTAGGTATGTTACAAAATAATTCAGTCACGGATCTCAATTTATCACGCCAAAACGAACCGTAAACATTTCGGAGAAAATTTCACCGAGTTGTTTTAATTTATTCTTTGTGAAGGTAGGCCCTCATGACAAAAATGCTTTAGTTTCAAGGTTTACATTAGTAAGAACATCAACCGTAGATAATTTAAGTCCACTTTTGTACTTTTTGTGTGTAAAGTTTAAATAAATAAATGAATAACCAATCAATATGTTTATGACCAAGAATGGTTAAAAATGATTGAGAATAAACGAGAAAAAATTGTGCAATAATCACATTTTACGTTTAAGTTGACAACAATAATGGCAAAGCAAATTCAGACATACAAAGGCTTTATACTTATAAAACTCCAAGGAGAATTCTTTTAAGAAAAACAACATTATAATGCTAAGCCATCAGTTTTCTCTAGAAAGTTATTTTGTTTGAAATAGGTAGCTATTTAAAGATTGTTCCTGGTTGTAAAATCTGAGGAAAACGTTTCTATATTCCCCGAATGGCTTGCAACGCATGATCAAAACCAATTAAAATAAATAAATCTATTCATATTTATGCATGGAATTCTTTTGCGTAGTTGGCAGAAAGTCCATAACCAATATCTACTGCTTTTTTTTAAACTAATATTGGCACGAAACCTGTCCATTAGAACTATTAATAATGTAATTAGAACTAATCACCGTAAATCAACGAGTGCGCAGCAGTGATATTTTTAAAACATCGAAATTTTAAAAAGATAACTGTTGCTGACCCAGCATAAAAAAATAGCGTGAATTAGCGTGCAAGCACCTTTACTTTGTTAAAGTCAGTTGTTGAATAGTTCGTTAGCGAAGCAAGTTTTAAGTTTTGAACATTGGAGATGCTAAAAGTAATTTGCAAATAACTTCATTTTAATTATTTATTAACAATAATAACTGTTTACCAATTAGTAATACAATACAATCAGTATGATGCATATTTTGTTTGAACGTATTGATTTCTGGTAGGAAGTCACTTAAACTAACTCCATAAACTAAACATTACTGTTTGTCACACACAACAGATGTTCGTAGAAAAATAAATAAATATCTGAAACTCCCGGAAGATTTCATAATAAATAGAATTCAACGTAGGTAATAATCATAAACCACAATTACAATGAACATTGTAAGTATACATTTGAAAGTTTTATTTAGTTTGAACCAAAACAAATGTCAAGGTTAAGTTTATAACCTCTTCGATGTTATCAAAATAATATATCTACGTAGAAACTTCATTACTATTACATCATTTGCGTAAATTAAGCTGTTTTCACCAAACACTAACGGTAATATAATTATTTGGTGATTATGGCATGTATAGTTTTTTTATCAGCTATTTTTTGTTCATGGTTCAGAGATCGCACTTACCAGTTATGGTTTTGACGTCAAGTTAGTACCTCAGTACCTTACCTCTATTGCATGTGTGACCGTGTCATACGACACACGTTCTGTGCGAGTATAAATATTAATTACGCCAATTTAATTGGCTCATTAGAAGCCTATTAGCTTATTTTTGCTATCCAGTTCTATATTTAAATATTAGAAGACTAGTGCGTGGGCGCAGCCAACAGAGTATGTTGCTTTATTTTTTTGTTTTCTTTTTTTAATAACTGGTTCACGAGTGACAAGGGTCAATGAAAGTTGGTTTAATGAAAGTTTCTGGTCATGCTCTATTAGAGTTTTTCAAACTTAAATTAAATTAATATATCTTTAAGAATGCTACTAATATTTTTTGGTACTTGTGCTGACTGAAGTGACTGATAACTTAAACTTTGAACTTTCCTGTATGAAAAACAGATCTCTCCAATTAAGTTTTACATTATGTTGCCTTTTTCTTAAAAATATCTTTAATATGAATTACTTAATATGACCAAATCAAGTTTTAGACCAGTTAATAATATTGAAAATTTATTAACACAATAAATTATAGTGCATGTCATCATATATGTAGCCGAAGTGCAATAGTAACAGCAAATTATTTGCTTGCCAAGGAAAATACCTTAGTGAACTGACATTTTATTGTAAGAACTGTAAATAAACTGATATTTTAAGCATGTTTAGTCCACCCAAAGGTTGTCTGCAAGAATCCATCTGCAACAAATTACCTGCCTAGTAAATTAACAAGCACTCAGCCGTAGGTGGTGCAACTAGCCCTATGCTAGTAAAAATAAATATGATGTTTAACTTATTTTGTCTTTTATTACAGTGTGAACTATGGAAATAGAGCATGATGTCACTGTGAAACTATTATTTTTCGCGCGCTCTAAAGAGTTGGCGGGAACCAGGGAGGCCACAATACGTCTCCCCACAAAGATCAGCTACAAGAAACTCCTGAACACTATTAGCGAAAACTACAATTTACAATCTATTAAGGACAATATTCTTTTGGCTAAAAACGAAATTGTTTGCGAAGAGAATATTGATATTGATATAAGGGAGCGAGATAGTATCGCTGTGATTCCTCCCATCAGTGGTGGTTAATATTTAGACCTCTTTCGGAGAACACTGGATGCCAGAATTGAAACCTCAGTATTTTTCTAATATAATGCAATAGCTGTCTGATATAAAATAGCAACTAGCAATAATATCAATCTCCCTTATACCTAACTAGAAAATTAAATATACAAAAGACAAGCTAAGATGGATCACCTAAAGCTGACGATGGATAAGCTGCTGGTGGATGAGATCACAGATCTTGTTACCGATGACAAATGTGGAGCTATTTCTGTCTTCATCGGAACTACCAGAGACAATTTTGAAGGCAAAAAGGTTAGTAATGTTTTGTTTTTGTTTGACAGATCAATGCTCAATAAATAACCTGTGTATGTATCTATGATTCAGGGGATTGCTTGCAATGATTTTAATTGTTTGATTAGTATTATCACAATAATAAGGCCATGTTTCTGTTTTGTTGACAATGACATTTGAATAGTACTGTCTCACTCACATACGGGGTGTGTGAGCTCACACTTCTCAGTCAAAGCACATCTAAAGATTTAAATCTTTGATGGCATGTAACAGCAACAGAAAGTATGATAAAGATTAGAACCAATTTAGAAGAATAACAAGCTGGAATTCTTGAATGATGTTGATGCATCATTCAAGAATTTAAAAACTGGCAATCCACTAAGCATTGGCTCTAGTATATTAAAATGCTAGTAGGACCTAAATACATAAATTTTCTATCACGGAATTAAAACAATTTAAGGTGAATGCTCCAACCAGCCCGCGAAATTCAAATTTTCTTACGTTTTTTGCAATTTGCAGGCCAGTGCTAGGGTGTATGTTGATTAAAATATTATTCGCGGCTGTAAGACGTATGTAGTTACAAAATTATAATCATCAATACAACCCTCCAAGTTCTTATAGCCTGTGTAGAAATGATTTTTGAGAAGTTCTAATTTTTGTTTGACAAGTGCTCATTTTGAGGAGTGCTATTTTGAGAAGTGCACATTTTGCGAAGTGCACATTTTGCGTCAAGTGCACATTTTGCGAAGTGCACATTCTGCGTCAAACCTATAAATTATACTACTACTAAATTATAACAGAAACAAATATTACAAAATATCCAAATGTTGTTGTGAATTGCAAGTCATTCGTGAGACAAATTCGGTGATAACATAGCAACTGCCTGATACATAAGTGATAATTGATGTTGGAACATTTTGCAAACAAAAATATTGTGTAATCTGCAATAAGATAACGATAGCTAATTTTAGACATAAGTAGGTCTATAGGTGGTGGTGAGTGCAATATTGGTGTCGATTCTGTTGTGCACAAACTAAACTGAATTTAGGCTATTGCTATATTTTTCTCTATAATAAAACGAGAAAGAGACGGACGTAATTTAGAGCTGTCAAATTTAGTTGGAACCAATATTTCTATGCAAATGAAGGGTGCACGTAAAAACATGTCGAAAAAACACGGTGAAGCGCAAGGCTTATACTAGTTTGACATCTCTAACTTAGTTCATACTTTCATAGCTATAGCCGTCCTTTTCTCACTCTGCCTTTTAGTAAAAGATAGCAATAGCCTAAATTAAGTTTAGTTTGTGCACAACAGAATCGACACCATTCTTAGGTTTTTATCTACGTAGGTCATCCGATAAAAAAAAATTAAACTAATTAAAGCTGTGGTCACACTGAGGCGAATCCCACGTGAAATACGGGGTGCAAGGCAGAGGCCCATGGCTGGCAATACTCTGACACCATGTGAACCACTATGGCACTAATCACACGATAAAGAACGAACGATCGTATCATGGGTGATTATTCGATGTAAAGGGGCTTGTCCACGAAATTAATGTTTGGCACATAACAGTGGATCAACACGAGCGTTATCATTTATCAGTTGTACAAATACAACGTCACAAGTTAATTGAATTCCAAATCAAACAGGTTTTGGAACACGAAATGTTTTTGCGTAGGTACATACTTATTTTATTTGTCGACTGTTTTAATTTTTTTGTTTTCACTTTCCGTTCGTGTGACTATAATAGTGTGTTCATAGTGAAGGGACTGCTTCGTTGGTGTATTGCTTTCAACCGCGACTGCTGAGCATGAGGGGGTTCGATTCCCGGATCGGGAAAAGTGTTACTGGGTTTTCCATCAGGAATTTATAAGATGGCAATAGACTCGTCAGTCGTCCCTTATTACATGGGGCCTACTCTGCGTGCTGTGTTATAAGTATGACCCTATGAGATTTGTCATTTTAAGTATTTTTAATACTTACCTGTTCTAGATTAAAAAGGATCATATATACACCTTCATCATCATCATCATCATCAGCCTATAATGTTCCCACTGCTGGGACACGACCTCTTCTCTACCGGCCCAGTGCGGATTGGTAGATGTCACATGTCTTCGAATTTTTAGTTCTAGGACATGCCGGTTTCCTCACGATGTTTTCCTTTACCGTTTTAAGAGCAGTGGTGATGATATAAATTACACAAAGTAATGCACCTGCCTGGGTTCGAACCCACGACTTACTGTTCTAAGTCGGGGCCGCCACCACTGGGCCACCGCTGCTGTACACACAAAAAAAAACAAATAAACCATAGACACGTGAAATTCGTGTTTTTTTTTGTAAGATATCATGTGGCCGCGCATAGGTCACTTTAACTGCATATTTTGGAGCTCTCTTATTGAGTTGTATTTTTTCTACCCAGGTGGTGAGGCTGGAGTACGAAGCATACGAGCCCATGGCCATCAAGGCTCTGAAGGCTATCTGCGACGAGGTTCGCGACAAGTGGCCCGCCATCCACAATATAGCTATATACCACAGGTTTGTTTTCTTTTTGTAACTTAAGCCACAAAAAAAAATCTAATTAGTTCGTCAGATAGATTTCCAAAAAATATTGGAAACATTCTTTCTTTTTTCACGTAAATAAGAAATGTAGACGATACAGTGCGTCGAAAACTCGTGTGATGTCACATTTGAGTACATTCTTTACTCAAATGTGACGTCACAAGCCCCCACTCATGATCTTTGACACGTTTTATCTTCGTCAATTTTTATTTATTTGATAAAACAAAAAACACGTATCCAATATTTTTCGATAATCTATCTGACGGAAAAACAGAATCATATTTTTTTAGTCAGTCATTATCCCTATTCGGCGAATTTTTCATCAGATAATAGTGACATTTAAAATGAGGGAAGACATGCTCGGCTCGGAGTTCTTTCCATTGTAAAGGATTGAATCAGGGAAGAGGTGATTTTAGACCGTTTAGCCATTGAACTGATAGTCGTTGGGAAAAACCACGACTCCAGGATCAATGCAATGTGCGACGCCCTAACTAAAGCAAATCCTTTTAGGGTGGAAATTGAGCCGAAAATCAAGCCCAGTGATGTGATAATAGATTTAAATTAATGATGATTCAAAACCAACTCAACCAACCTAATCGGAAGGTGATTAAAACTAGGATCTTTTGCAATAAGTATCCGGTCAATATTTAACGAAAAAATTGCAATTTCAATTCACTTTTGTTTTAACATATTTAATTGGTTATTGAATTAAATTTTGAAATAAATAAAAGCCTTGTTGAGAACACTTGAGTTAACATGTCTTGAAAATTATTCGATCGTCAATATTGATATAGATGACAGGAAATTTCAGCGTTTTATTCTTATGTTAAACGATATTTATGTAGATAATGTTGGTGCTCGCTTAGTGTTTCAAGTTCTCGGTCATTAATATTAATGAGGCGGCCGCATTTATTATCATCACAATTTACAGTTGATAAAGAATACTATCTATAGAATCTAAACGTTGTGAGCAGTGCATTTTTATCGTGCCTGTCAGGTGTCTAGATTTGCAAAATTTTTGACGTGTCTCTCTTCACCATTTTCCGGAACTTCAAATTCCAAGGAACTTGGGTTGAGGTTGAGGCATGGATCATACCATACTTATGATAAGGTTCACAGACAAACTATTAGCCAGCGTGTCATTGAAATATGGACATTAACTTTATGCTAGTAAAGTTCATAGGCATTATTATGAGACGCTTACTTTAGTTTCTGCAAATGTCCGACCGTAGGAAAAAGATTTTTTGTGCGAGTTTAAATAAGGGTTCTGTCACTGAAGCTAGACTTATCAAAGGGTCACAAATAACTTCGTCGGATAGGGAATCAGTGTAAATGAACTTGATACGCAATGTCGTAATGATTACAAGGGACATACCAACTTACTGATATATACAACTTTATAGCTGGGCTGAGATAACGCTTGGTGCAATGTTTACTGAGAAGTTTCGGGTCCATGTGCAATAGATATAGATAAGATACCCACTATTAAATTCAAATATATATATATATATTTTTAAAAGCATTTATATATAAGTATTCTAAAAGCATTTATCTAGCTAGCATATCCTGCCAAACATATCGCGTGCAAAGAAAACTGCCTCGAAAAACAAGGAAAGTTTTAAGAAAATTAAAAAACAATTACTTTACGGCGCTTAATTTATAAAGGGAGGTCCTTTTCTAACAAATTGGTTTTCGAAAGATTCATTTTTTATGAGTTATATTATTTTGTAATAGAAAAGTATCAGTTTAACATCCTGAATGGCGTAGATTTTTCATAATAAACAGTTTTTAGAGGAGAGGTGGGAAATTTCCAAAATACTTTAAAAGTTCGATTTCTCCAAAACAACCAAGTTTGGACACCAAGTTATCGTTAAGTATCATCCATTTCAAGGAATGCACCCAATTATCAAACACCCTGCATATCTACATTCTACAGAATACCATTTTGCAAAGTAAAGTTTCATTTTAATCGCGTTGTTTACATCGGCTACATTTGCATCTAATTACACCTACCTACTACGTCACTACTTTATATTTACTGTGTTCTGATAATCTGTTCTCTTTTAAATTGGTGTACGGTTACCTCTAAATTGGTGTTTCACTTTTCCACAAGAATTCCTATCCTTGGCGAACGAAATGTGGATTTACTATAAGAATTCCTATCCTATAGTAAATCCACATTTCGTTCGCCAACGTCTTAGCCCACCCGGCAAAAAGAATATAATTCAAATATGGGCTTTATGTATTGCTCTTTAGATATACTTTACATTGGCACCCGAGTACTTGTCATTGACCTCTTATGTGGGCTAAGACCTTAAATATCGTGTAGGGAGCCTATAGATTTCTACCTGCCCGCTTAGCATGAACGCCGTAGAAACGAAAGAATCGACAAATCTTTTGTTAATCGGTCATTTTGTCGATTCAATGACAGATGAACAATACGAACGATAGGTTGCTACTGAGAAATTCCTAATTCTTGGGGGTGTAATGTGGCAGCTTTTGCAAAAAATAAAACAGATTTCAAAAAACAAAAAAAGTGAAAAATAACTTTAGCTTCAGAAGTCGGTGACTTGTTTGTTTGAGTCAGTTTTTTTTTTGCCACCGACACAAAGAAAACACACAACAAACAAATACACACACAAATACAAATATCTCCGAAGATCAGCATCAGATCTTCACCAAATTGAAATGCGACCGACGGGAAGCATCAGCTTTTAAATAAAAAAAGAATCATAGAAATCGGTTCTCCCAGGCGAAAGTTATGAGGTAACAAACACAAAAAAAAACAGTCGAATTGAGAATCTCCTCCTTTTGGAAGTCGGTTGGAAATGATATTTATCACGTTCATTTCTTAAAATAAGACATTGAACCTCCTCGGAATCGAACCTAACAATTCAGAATTTACAGGCGTGATGTTATGTTATTTTCTACAACAAATTCGCTAAACTAAACATCATGGCTAAGGTTGAAACTATCTGTCACAACAAAAAAACACGTTCATATTCATTTTCATTTATTTGCTTTTAAATTTGCTTAAAACTTGTGAATTGTATCGTAGATCAATCCAAAATAAACTTTATCTTAATTGTATAAGGTTCATTTTGACTAACCGTTCTATGAAAGCGTTCGGTGACGATGACTCGAGTTCCATGATTTTTGTTCACCCAAAAAGTGCTCAACTTCACTTCAAAATCGTTTTAAGACTTGCAATTGATAGAGTGGCAAATATGGTAACGAAATTCGGAGTTTGACTAGAGCTACAAGTAATTTACAAATTCAACACTTGTGTAATAACTTTGAGACTTGATAACAACGTTTTATGTGGCAGTAAAATCGATAACGTACATTCTAGTAAATAAGAAAGTAGCAGTCATAATGTTAACCGATAAAAATGATGCTTGTAAACTTTTTAATGTGCATTTGATGAGGTATTTGTTTCACCAGGTCTATTTTATCACAACTCATTTTCCCATTTTTTATTAATTTATATCCAACATAGTTTAATATCGACGCTAGCCGCTAGGTTCAACCAAGCATGCTTTCTAAATACACTTGAGAGCAATAAAATCGCACACCTTGACTTTTTTTTGTTAAGGCAGTTTTTTTCATGAATCTGAATAAATATTTTAAAAAACACACACACTAATTGAAAGTCTACCTCATTACCTTTCTAATGATATCAAATACAGTGTAAAAAATACCCATAAAAGGTTTTACGGCACAAAACCCAACAAACGGGTAAAATTACCCAATTTCGCTTAAGAAATATTGAAAATCAAACTCAAAATTCTTGATCAAATTGTTTATTAATAAGGTGTATTCCCTCCCCTGGCCTTAATTACAGCTCTTAATCGGTTTTTCATGGACCGTATTAATTTTACCATGAAATCTTGTGGTATAGCGTTCCACTCCTCTTCAATGATAAGTTGAAGCTCTCGGAGGCGCGTAGGAGCAGGGCTTCTTGCTCGAACTCTTCTGTTTAGCTCATCCCAGACATGCTCAATCGGATTGAGATCAGGACTACGAGCTGGCCACTCTATCGCGGTGATTCCAACGTCTTCCATGTAGTCGCAAACTGTTCTAGCGACATGCGGTCTCGCATTATCGTGCATTAGGAGGAAATCTTCTCCCATAAGCCACGCAAGCGGCCTCACATGTCCTTTGAGCACTTCTTCGACGTATCGTGCAGCCGTCAAACCTCTCGATCTCGGGCCGGTATTCGTTCCAGTGATGAATACAATGTCAGTTTTAGTGTCCAACATTATGCCACCCCAAAACATACACGATCCACCGCCAAAAGCCACACGTTCGCTTATGCAGCATTGTGAAAATCGCTCTGATGACCTTCCGTAGACCCTAGAGCGTCCATCATGACCATGTAATGTCATTCTGCACTCATCAGAGAACATAACAGACCGCCATTGGTCAGACGCCCAATTTAAATGTTCCCTGGCAAATTGTAGTCGGGCTTGTCGGTGAGCAGTAGTCAATTTGGGACCATTTGCTGGACGAAGTGAAGTCAGTCCTGCTTCACAAAGTCTTCTTCTGACTGTCCACTGACTTATACTGACATTGCGAACTTCTCGAAGCTCTTGTCCCAGTTGAACCGCATTCAGTTGCTGATTTCTTAAAGACCTCGACACAAGAAAGCGGTCATCACGCTCTGCTGGCTCGGCGGTGGCGCCGGCGCAGCACGCGCAGGCGCCGGCGACGTCGACGGGCCGCACGCATCGGCAGCCGCGCCTCGACTCGCCCCGTCCCCTTCCTTCTCCGCCCGGGCTTCGGACGATTTCTTCTTCCGCCTGGAGGCGGCGGACCTCTTCTTGCCGGTCGTCTTCCTCTCCTCACTACGAGGGGGGGGGGGACCGGGCGGCGCTGGGTCGGGCAACACGAAGCCGATATTTGGCATCAACACCGTCCGCTCCAGCGCCCAGAGACGGGCCTCGTATTCAGCGTCGCCGTAACCGCTCGAGTCACGGGCGCCGGACATCTTATTTCTTGAGCTTCTCTTGGTAGTGGGCTCGCGATCGCAGGCAGTGCAGACTCTGGTAGCCGCGTGCAGCACTGTAGGTGGCACTAAGCTACGGACCACTGGCGAATCCTGATTAGAATTCCAAAAAAACCGAACCTTTTGTACCTGCGGGTAAAGGGTGCAAGTAGTGACAATTTGGGAAATTTGGTGTACGGCTGGTTTCTGTAAGTTACGTGAAGGTCAATGATTTTAATTTTGTGTTTTTTTTAAAGCTAAGCTTGTATTCTTTAATTTTGCCTAATGATTTGTACCCAATATCTTTAGATTTAAGAAAAAAAAAAAACAGTTATAAACCAAATTACAAGAGGTGTGCGATTTTATTGCTCTCAAGTGTAGTTTGTGTAAACTATATTCAGCCTTTAAAAATAGTAACCGCGTGACCACAATCATGGTGAATTGGTGACCACCAATCTGCTTTTCAATTGTATTGTCATCGTGGTCGTTAATATTATTTCTTGTTATTTTGAAATTTAACTTTATTATAGTAGAAAAAATATTTACGGAAAACATAAAAATAAAATTACTGCCTCGTTAGTCTAGTGTTCTCAATCGCAACTGCTGAGCTTAAGGTCCTGTGTTCGATTCCCGGGTCGGGCATATTGTTTTTGGATTTTTCCATCAGGAATTTTTAGTAGCAGCCACGGAGTCTGGATTTGTGCCCGCTTGATGGTAATAAGCTCGCCCCCTATTACATGCGAAATGTGGGTGTACTATTAGGATTAGGTACACCTCTCTACTTCGGAAATTACAGGCGTATGTATGTATAGAAACAAAATGACTGTCATACAAAAAAACTTGCTCAGTAAATATATGCTTTTAAATCCATTGTAGGTACGTTGCCAGGGTCAGTGAAACAGCATTAATAGTTATCAATATAAAATTGCTTACATCCTCTTTAACTTGTTACAGTATTTATTTTGTACTCTATCACATGTGCATAAGGTTCATAGTTGACGGCGTTCTTAGTAGAAGTCACTAGAAGTGTAATAATGTATGAATAAAAAAAAAAGTGATGTTTGATCTCGATGTAAAGTTTTTTATTATGTATAAAATGATACCGCATCGCATTACCGTATTAATAAACATAAAAAAAACTTGACTTACTGCGATTGCTGTAAGCGTCTTGGGTTCGGGTCCCAAGTAGAGCAAGAGTGTTATTTGTTTTTTTTTTCCATCTTATTCACGGCCCTATAACGCTGTTACGAGAATTGGTATACCGACAGCAATAATTACAGAACTATATTATAAGAAAAAACATAAAGAAAATGAGAGTGATGTTATATACGCCTATTACAAGAATATCCGCGTAAACCGTATCATCCACTGAACAAATTCAATAATCTGATGCATTGAATTTTTTATTAACCAATGCAATTCTTCCACAGACTCGGTTTCGTTCCCTGCCGAGAATCATCAGTCGTCATAGCCGTAAGCAGTCCTCACCGGCGGGATTCCCTGGACGCTGTCTCCTACTGCATCGAGACCCTGAAAGCCAGCGTGCCGATCTGGAAGAAGGAGGTGTATGAAGGCGACGCGCCGGTCTGGAAGGAGAATGTCGAATGTGCGTGGTCCACCAAACGTAGAGCCTGCAACGGTCAGACCGTCGGCTGAGTTTTTGAATAGCTCCTTTGTAGATTTTGTGAGCAAAGCAGGGTGTTTGGTTACTATTAGAAGTTTAGATCAATTACCAAAGTTAAACAAAGTTTAACTAAAAACTAACAGTCAAATATACTGCATTCAAACTTTATGGCGGCTCGGAAGTTAGCTGCGAGTGACGGCCGGCGCATTACACAGATGACGCGTCCTCTGCTCTCCCTGATACCTAAAATTTGTCTACGCAGCTTCACGTTAGATGTTTCGAGCCGACATAAAGTTTGAAACGTTATACCTGCGCTGACCGTTTCTCGCAGCTAACTTCTGAGCCGCCATAAAGTTTGAACAGAACTATAGTTGTTGGTTATTGCTCTTTCATTCAGAGCGGCTTTTATTACCCGGTTGTTTTAGATAAAATCGTTCTTAGGGCATTTTAGGTTTGTTAATTTAGCTCATAAAATATGAGTTTACTATTAAGTACACCTCTACCTTACCCTTCGTGGATTACAGGCGTGATGTTATGTTTCTTTGTTTAGTTAGAAATTGTAGGGCATTAATGAATGCCTTCGAGTGTTACTAAGAGCTATCATCTGTAATTTTGAGCTCTATTGTTAGTGGTTTAAGGGTTGTAATTTAAATTTTGAATATTATGAAATAATGTTGATTAGTGCTAGGTGTAGTTGATAGCGCCTTTTGAGCTTTAAAAGTTAAACGTACGTACGTTCTTCTCTTGCTAGGATGTTGAGAATGGCTGTGAACAAAATTATTTAATACCAAGGAGTATTACAAGCAGTCAGTGGCTCGCAAGTTTTTCAACCAGTCTTACTAAGGGGTATTACCCAATACTAACAAGGTTGTGCAGGTCCGATAGGCAGTCGCTCCATGTAAAATACTGGTTTTCAGCTGCATCCGGTTAGACTGGAAGCCGACCCCAACATAATTGGGAAAAGGCTAGGCAGTTGATGTGTATTTTCGTACTATTTACTTGTATAGCGTTTAGAGGCGTATTAAACTGTTAGAGAACACCTCTCTAACCGTTTAATACGCGAACTAAATACAGAATCGTTCGGCGAAATAAATTCCCATAAATTTTGCTGTTATGGTTGATATTAGCATATTTGTCAGGCTGCCAAAAGTCGCAAATACGTACAATGCAAATAGGAGTTTAGGGAGTGATAGAATAGGTACCTATTAAATACGTAATTTACATTGTTTGCTGTTAACACGCCCTTCTAGCGTTTTTGCTTCTTACCTCACGTTTGCATCAAGAATAGAACAGAACTTACATATACATAGACTACTTATAACTTGCCAAGATGATAGAAAGGTAAACAAAGTATAGTACACTTCAACTAACTTATCTGTGCAGGCGGGAAATAATAGAACTAAAATAAATGTACCAAGTTTGACATGTCGATGAACATTTTCATGATAAGCGACGCCACCTTGAACTGCACACTTAAATTGGTCATACTGTAACAGGGTTATTTGTAGGTGATTGTTTCATTAGGAGCTGTTCAAAAACTGTCTTTTTTGCACTTGTATGAATTACATTCGCGCTAAGTTTTAAGACCTGCTCAGTTTTTTTTTTAAATATTATTTATGTGTATGTATTTTTTATATTTTATCGTTGATATAAAACTTACTTAGTATAATGATAAAAATGTAATGCATACTTCGTGATTCGTACACACGATGTATACAATAAGCTAGTTTCCACCATCAATAAATTGCAAATGTATTTAGTCCGTCAGTTAGAGTATTGGAAAATAATGGACACGTATTTTTTGTTTTTGTAAATCAATGAATATCAACAAAGATAAAACGCATCCAAACTCGAGAGTGGAGACTCGTGACGTCACAACGAACTAAAAATTATAGCACGGCGTGACGTATTGAGAATTTTAAAAGCGTCGTATCTTCGTCAATTTTGATTTACGTAACAAAACAAAAAAAACGTGTCAAATATTTTTTGTTAATCTAACTGACGGACTAATTAGATTTTTCCAGGACACAAGCCTAATGTCTTTACTAACAGTGAATGTTAATAAAATTTTAAGAATAGGGAAATTAGTTCTTCTATAATGAAGATTTTTAGAATTTTGCAGTTCAAATGAGTTGTTTATGAATAAGTAATGTTTTATATCAATAACTTGTTTTTATAAATGTATACAGCATGAAACGCATGTTTTTAAAAGTTTTTTCTCAACGTAGTACTTTTTGTGTGAGTCTACTTTTTTTTTCTTAATTCTATTTACAAGTAGGTAGATCTCTTTTTATTTACATAATTTACATTCAAACCCAAACTCGTTTTGATGTTTAATAAAAAGTTTGGGTGAAAGCAATTTTATTCTTTTTTTTTGTACATTCTAAATTATAGGTTTCTTTTTTGTTTGAAGGCAATTTAGTTTTTAAGTGATCAATGCAATAATCAAAATAAAGTTTAAGATTGTTTGAAGTAGTTTTCATTGATAACCGAGTGATCTGCTTTGGCGATAACATTCTGATGAGGTCAAAGGTTCGATTCTTATGTGGTGCGTAGTTACAAAGGGCTGTTTTTTTTTGTATTGACAAGTTAAAATGCACCTTATAGCTTTATAGAACTTTACACATAGGTAGGATATTTTTTATACAGGGTGACTGAGAAACTCAACTTATTCCTTGAAAGGGATTATACTAGAGGTCATTAGCAACAAACTAAGTCTAGTTGACTAGGGGCCAAAACTGGATGGTAGGTATAGGTTACATATTTAAATATGAACTTTATTTCAATTGAATGAAGAGATACAAGTATTATTATAGACTAGCTGTTGCCCGCGGCTTCGCCCGCTTGCCAGATTATATACTAAAAAACGTTATTGAATCACTTTATCTATTAAAAAATCCGCATCAAAATCCCTTGCGTAGTTTAAAGATCTAAGCATACATAGGGACAGACAGACGCGGCGGGGATCTTTGTTTTATAATATGTAGTGATAGTAATATGTACTGAAGAGATTCAATTTTACTAACAGATTAGCTACTTTACAGTAATATAGACCTTTTTCATTTCGTATGACTTACGTCACTATTCCAACCGTCCAAAAAAAAAACATTGTTTAACCAGATAAATAAGAGTATGTGTGCATGCGCATACTGTAGATAAGTTATCGGAAAGAAAGTAGGTTCAACCTGTGATTGAGGGATCAAGCAATACAGGGCACTGACTGCCCTTTACGTACAGTCGAAATTTTCTTATTCGATTTTGAACTTAACCTTCAACATTTTATGGTTTAAAATCATTTGGAGAAATACAATTTTTGGTTACTTGATGTGCTAATTGATTAGCGATTGCACCTAATTACTAAAAATGATAAAAAGTGCCTAACTGATCGCTACTACAAGCTATTACAAGGTATAATTATTGATGATAAAAAAATGCATTATTTTGTTGCAAAAAATAAAACAACTAACCAAGAACCTTGAAGAAATAACGTTTTTCATAAAAATGATGGCAAGAAGGCTTGTGAGAAATGGGCTGAAATACATTTTAACCTGGCCCCTGAACTTAATTGAGATACACGCACAAATGACCATGAAAATGTGAAAGTAAATAATTCCTTTTAATCAACCAAACTCGAAGATAGATGCTGTAAACTACTAGACGAGAGCGAGAGAAGTCCTGACTCCTAGCAATTTTAAAATAAAAGCTTTTCGGTGTAAATGACCATTTCTTTGATGAAAACTACCTGGTATATAAGCATAGGAGCGTAGAACACATACTATCTACTCGTGTATATCACCTTAGTGCAGATCACACTGCGATTCGCCCGGCGACGCGAAGCATGCCCACAGATCATGAAAATATGCTTATTAGAGTGCATTTTCATTCAAACGGAGACATGCAATGATTGACTGGAGACGCGCTGTGAATTTTAAGCAATGTATATTCTTACTATCTCTTCGCATTGTTCGTCGCCACCTTAGTAGAAACGCACCCTTTGAGCATTAATTTGTTGAACAAAGTTACACCAATCAAAACCTAACACCCAGAAACCATTACAGGCACAGTACCAGACTCAACACCGATCCCAACGCCCGCGCCAAACCCAGCGCCACCTGTCGACAAAACCCTGGTGCAGATCAACGTCTCCTGCGAAGAGCTGCAGCAGCGTATCAACAACTTCATAGAGAGAAAGAGAGAACAAGTGAACATCAGTAATATTCACGACTTTATACCAGATAAGCAGGATGATATGGAGACGGACACGTGTGCTAGGGTGAGGACGCAGTTCGTTAGGAGGAGTGACTCGAAGGGACATTTGAAAAGTGAGTGTTCATACATATTTGTTTAGGTACTACCAAATTCACTGAGGGTCTACCACTTATCACCACTATGTCTAAAGTAACAAGGTTGAAAAGAAAAGTAAAATTCTCGTCAAAATAGGTCCAGCCGTTTCGGAGATGAGCCGAAAAAAACAAACAGACAAGAAAAATAAAAAAAAAAGTGTTTTTTATTAGAAGTGCCGTATATATTTTCATATGCATTCAGTAAAAAGCAGTTATTTTGATATTAAAAACAGGCACTCCAATTTCATTTGTTTTTATAGATTATGATTCTGCTAAAGTCGCCATTTTAGACACCCCCGGTCAAACACGTGCGCGTTCGTGTACTATGCAGCTACGCAGTCAAAATAACCAATTAAATCAATGTATTCTGCCCCCAGTTCGGAAAGTCCATAACGAATGGGGTCCTCAGACCGTCTCAGCCGCGGACATGTTCCCGGACCAGACGGACAACAGCGGCCTACCATCGTCCATAGCTGAGCGAGTGGTGGCCATCGAGAAGTATCTGAACATCGGGCCCGTGTCCAAGGACGTGTACAGGCGGCTGAAGGATATGGAGGACAAGATCGCTGAGCTGCAGGCTGTGTCGCCGGAGTATGCTCAGTTTTGGGTATGTATTCTTTCGAAATAGTGCAATCAGCTTCCAGTCTAACCAGATGCAGGTGAATATCAGTATTTTACATGGAGCGACTGCCTATCTAACCTCCACAACCCAGTTAGTACTGGGTAATACGATACCCCTTGATAAGACTGGTTATCAGACTTTCGGGCCACTGCAACGACTGTCAAAGATCTACAATTGACACCCGGGCCGGGACCAACGGCTTAACATGTTTTCCGAAACATGAAGGAATCTCGGTATGATATGGATGGTCACCCATCCACAGACCAACCTAGGCAAGGGTGGCTTAACCTGAAGTTTGCTCCGCGCGGCTGTTAGTATTTAGCTACGAGCTCCTCAATTTAATTAAAAATAGCAATTCTACAAAAAGTTCCGTATTTTTTCTAGAAAACTACAAGAGATGCTGACATAAAACAAGAAGACGTGGTCTACGCATTCTCTGCTGATGACATCGCAAGGAAGATTGAACAGTTGGAAAGGGGCATGATGTGACGAGATACTTTACACTCACACAGATCAATTTAAACAAGAAAAATATGTTTTATGTAGGTACTGGCCTGTAAATGTCCCACTGTTGGGAAATGCATTTTTCTGTCTTATATACAGCAGATACAGGAGAAAACTAATGTTTTTTTTTCATGATGTCGCAATTATGGTACAATTCGGGAACCATGGCACATACCACAGCAGCAATGACAGACCACAGCAACACAACTGCGTGCTGTCAATTATATATATAATTTCGTTCTATACACAAATCTTCTCCGGTTAGCTTTAGTGGAAACAGTTGAGGAGTGAGGAGAGATGAGAGATGTCTCGTAATTGTTTAGTGTGGAGTCGAGAAGAGACTTGAGCGGCGTGCGGTGAGCGGCGCGTGCCGCTTTGCAGATCTTCGGTGGATGTCACAGTAAAATTGTAAATACCGTTTTTAAACTCTCAAAAGATTGTGAACAACGGAACGCAACTCGCGCGCTGATTGGTAGAACATGTATCAGGGATTTTAATTTTGAAAACACAAAAAAATTGTCGCTAATTAGTCGAAATTTGTCGCCAAATATCAGAATTTGTCGGTCACTGGTTCAAAAGATATAAGGGTTTATAGGTGGCCGATCTTGAGAGTCTCCCCAACTTGGCCACATTTATATCGCCCCGCGCTGCCATATTTGTTTGTTGTCGAATGTAAACGAACAGTGTTTTGGTGATTGTAAATTATTTGTGTTAAAATAACTGTTAGCTTTAAAATTAGTTTATTGAAATAGGGTAGATGACACTATTAAAACAAAAATTCCCAGACACCAATCTTTAAAAAAAAAACACTTTATTTTGGGCCTGAAAACCCGATTTATTTTCAATTAATTGCCAAATTCGATTTTTAGTTGCTTTGAAATCAATAAATAGTTGAGTCATTGTGTTAAATAAACAGTGACATCACAGTTGGCTATTGCCATACAAAATCTATGAGAGAACCGCGTTTTGACAGCTCTTAAAAAGTATCTCAATTGATTGGTGTGTCATCTACCCCATTGCGGTGGAAGTAAAATGAATTTGTTATTAACCAAAGAAACACACAGAACGGCCTACTGTTAAATAGACCAATCAGGGACAAGTTCACAATCTTTCGAGAGTTTACAATCTCGCAATATAGATTATAATGTAACGGTATTTTTTATTTTATTTTTAATACCGTGTAAAGCTACACACCCTAGCTTTACACGGTATTAAAAAAAATATTTGTTAGATACCCTAGCTTTTACGCATTCCCTCTCCTATCCGCTTCGCACATCTCCGCTTTGGTGGAGTCAGGGCCTTGCCGCACAGCCGCTGCAATGCCACTATCTACGGTAGCATTTTCATAGTTTAGAAACCAGTGGTGTCACTGCGGTGTGTGATTACGGCTATTGGATTTGAATAAGCCTTCGAAATTATTTCTTTAGTTAGAGATTACAGGGATTGGCATCGTAGGTTGCTACCTACGATGCCGATGTTTTTGATCCCTATGCCTTTAGTTGTAAGGTTGTAAGTTGTCGACCCTCGGTGAACCATGCAGGTACACATTCAAATGGATGTATTTAAGTAAATACACTATGTATTGTTAACATGCTGCTTTTTGTAAAGCGAGGTATCATTTCAATGTACTTCGTTTTAAAATAAAAACACATTTAAAAAAATAAAACGACATTTAAAATTAAATAAGTAACTTTAATGTAGGAATCAAACAACTGTGGTATAAGCACATGTTAGATATAAATAAACTTTTTAAATGTAAGATTATTTTTTAATTACACCCAGTTTTTTTTTAAATTAATCTATTAAAAATACAAACTACTTTTGATGATTACTTCGAAATTCGCAGGTTATATTGAACGGAATTACATCAAGAAACCGAGTGTTAATAGTTCAACAAAACTCCTATTTTTGTACCGTTAGGGTTTTTTTTTTTTTTTAATCACGTTCATATGCTTGGAAGGCTACTCAAAGTTGTTTGTAGATAGCGTGTTCATAGCTTAGTCCCAATCTGAACAATGGGGGGTCAAGCTATTTTGAAATATAAAATTACAATGGAATGACATTGGCAGATTTTCAACCAACGACGACGCTTCTTACAAACTATGCTAGCGCCATTAGATTTCCAGTTGCCTTCCTCAGTGTCAAAGAATAATAGTTGTAAATTGTATACACATACGGACCATTTCAGTATGTAGTCAAAAGATGCTTAATTTCCCTAACGTTACAATGTAATAAAACCCCATAAAATCAATGCTAACTTAAACAAAATTATCCATCATTGCAAAAGCTACAAAATACTGAATAAAACACAATCAACTTTAATTAAAACATCTTCACATTTTATTTACACAGATAGTCAGGTATATTTCACTTTTATGTACAAATTACGGTTCTATCGCAAGAGACACTCACTACACTTCACAAGATAATTAAACTAGGAGTCTTAGGGACCACACTAACGACGAGGAATCGGGTTGATCCGATCAGGGTTTCCATGAAAGAAAACCGGTTCAAATCCGGGCAAGTAATGATGTGAATTTTCAATTCATATGTACCAGCTGCATTTATTAGGTATCCGTCACGCATTAAGACACTCAATAAAAGAGGTAACGAATGAATGCAGCCGTCCGTACATTCTAAGTTTGAAATTATGGATAGATTTTGTGAGGTTTTGTGTGAATCGTTTGACAGAGGAGAATGGAAGAAAAAAACGTGTTTCGCCGACCCCAAGTAACATGGGAGAAGGGCAGGAAGGTTAGTTTATCACGAACATTACTGACAGCGGTGAAGAAAAACATCGTAAGGAAAACTGGACTTATCTACACTAATATTATAAAGAGGAAAGATTTGTATTTTTGTGTGTATGTTTGTAATGAATAAATTCAAAAACTACTGCGCCGATTTCAAAAATTCTTTCACCATTAGAAAGCTACATTCACCCTGAGTAACATAGGCTATATTTTATCCCCGTAATCCCACGGGAACGGGAACTACGCGGGTGAAACAGCGTGACGTCCGCTAGTAATTAATATAAGAATCGCCAACCTGTCTTGAGCAGGCGTGGTCATCAATGATCGTGCCTTCTCTGTATCAGAATAGGTCTTTGCCCAGCAGTGGGACACTAATAGGCTGGTGTAATAAAAGCGGAAAATACATCATTTGCCTCATTTCGCGACACCGCGCTTAACTAATTGCGTCACAAGGTCATACTTGATTGGTTAAACCCGATTCCAGTGTCAACAAGTGTAGTTGCTCCCTTCGGTTCCGACTCCAGCTTCGACTCTAGGCAGCTGGCTGCTGGGCTGGCCTCCTCAGGTAGACCACGACGCCCAGAGCCCCCAGGAGTGCGGTGATGAGGTACAGGTCCCAGTTCGAGAGCAGCGTGGAGTCCGATAGGAATAGCACTGCCAACGGACTCTGAAAGAACGACTGATGATTATCGACTTTAGTGAGGTTACTGTGGATCAAAATAAAATACAACACCCTAACCGTTGCAGCTACACGAATATGGTGTTAGGAGACTATCCATAATTTTTCGTGAAATTTTGATCCCCAATCACATATTTTCGAAAAAAGTGTACAGTTAGCAAGAAAATGGCCATTTTACACAAAACATTTTTCTGATGCCAATCGATGCTGTTTCTAATACTGATCAAAAAGTTCTACCAGACCAACGCAGGTTGGAGTACTAAAACAGTGAGAAATTGCAAAAAAAATCCCATACATTTTGTTAGAATTTTTTTTTTTTGTTTGTCGATCCTGTTCCCCTATCGTTTACCGTATCCACCCTGTATATGAATAAGAATCATTTTACTATAGGACGACACTGAAACACAAATAATGTGAAGTTCACTCAATCATTTCGCTCAAGTGACACGCGACGGACAGCGAAAGAAACGAAATGAAAATCGACCAAACCACGAGTCAGTGCGAAGCGACAGTACTCCCGCGAACGCAACAAGTGCCATGCGCGCTTGGCATTTGAATCGCAAGTGAAATCGTCCGAGACCTACGCTACTACGCTACGCTACTTTTCAATACGGACATGCGAAAACGCACCGCCCATGTTTTAGCGGACGCCTAAAGTCACGTATAGCAGTGTCTACTTACATCAAGTATCTGATGTATAGCGGAAGCAGCGTTCAGTCTGGCCAGAGCCAGCGCAGCGGGCAGACGTGCGTCGGGCGATGTGTCCGCCGCGAGGTCGTAGCAGCGCTTGGCCAAGTGAGCGTCCTGCGCGAGCCCGAGGCCTCGCTCGTGCATGTAGCCCAGGTTGAAGGTCGCCTGCGCGTTGTGGAGCTGTTCTGAGGCTATCCTGTAAGATGAGACATAAACATTACGTCTGTGATCCCGGAAGCGAAAGACCAACGAGGTAGTGGAGTCGAGATAAAATAAAAGTCGACTAAACTATGTCGGAAGTCAGATTTCTCATGGTATGAAAGTATCGGGGGAAAATGTGGTTATTTGTTCGGTCCAACATGACAATGCCCTGTACACGTGCCTGTAGTGATAGGCCGCGGCCTCCGCGTCCTGCGGCGTGCCCAGCCCGTAGTAGTGGTAGTCCCCGAGCTTGACCCGCGCCGCGCCGCAGCCCTGCGCGGCCCCTCGCGCCCACAGCTGCAGCGCGCGCGACCAGCGCTCCGACTCGCTGAACAGTCGCACTTCGCCTGCGGGATACACTTGATTAAACTCTCTTCGCTCTTCACGACTAACGCGGAGTCAAGTTATAAAAGGTTAGGCAAAGCGTACCCAGTAGCTGCCAACGAACTAGTGATGGCAGTGAAGGAGGCAGCAGAAAGGGAGATGTCTTCCACTCTGCCAATCTGCGCCTGAAGGGTTGAGGGCAGGAGGCGGGCCGACAATGCCTTCTTTCGCCCCCCAAATAAAGTGGTCTGCTGGCGATGGACTTGCGGAAGTAAGTCGTCTTAGCACATAGACCCGAATTGGCATCGTGTGGTGTTTTAGAGCGCCTCCACATAGAATCTCAGCGCGAGAAGCCGGTCACACCTACCCCTTACCGATGTTTGTGAGATTGTATTGATGTGTGCCCATACCCCAGTCAGAATGCTTGTAATCCCCAAAAATGTACCTAATAGTACACCCACATGTCACCAGTTACGTTTAAGTCTCATGTCATAGGGGCGAGCCTATATATTCCCATCAACTGACACAAATACAAGTACAAATCCAGATTCCTTAACCTACCCGAAAGAGTTCTAATGTGCGCGCCCCACTGTAATTTTGAATAGTTAATAATCCCTAAGAAAACAGTTTCCGCTAAAACATCCAAGTACTCGTATTTTGCCGTCAAGATTTAAACTTAGATCATGTTGTGTTACATCTAATAAAGAGAACTTTAAGCATTTTGTTTGGTTCACATTCAGTAAAAGACCTGTGAACCATTTCGAGAGAACATTTAAAGACTTTCGTTGACGTCCGAGCCTGACAGATTCCTCGACCAGTCCAACGTCGAAGAACATTTATGAGGATTTCCCCACGTAAAAAACGCGTACGTATACACCTACATTTTGCCAGTTATGTTTGGCTCATTCAATATTGTATTATTGCCATCAACCAGGCACGACTAGATAGAAACTCCTGTTAGAAAAACCCAATAACACTTTGTTCGATGCTGGACCCGAATCCAAGACCTCTCAGCAGTAATGGAATGAAGATATGACAAATCATAAACCTTTAAAATGAGTGGTTAATCTGAAGGTTGTTAGGAAGGTCAGCATTATTCTAAAAAATAAAATAAGCATAAGGGCTTATGCTAATTTATTGGCCCACGCCAACACACATGGCTCTTATGTCTACACTACTCACCGGTGTCAAGCAGGAAGGCGGCGTTGGTCTGCGCCAGTTCATACCCTCGCTCGGCCAGCGCGAGGTACTGCAGCAGCGAGGAGTCGGAGTCCCGCGCGCGCCAGGCGGCGTGCGCCAGCATCAGGCGGGAGCCCCACGGCCCACGCTCGCATACGTTCTTGAATAACTGTTACAATAACGAAATGACGATGTATTTAGATGTAGATATTTCACACCAAGACGACGAAGAGATCAACCAAGCATTTTGTACATCAAACTAAGTAACTTTACGCTAAAGTTATTACTGGTGAACAATTTTTCTTTTTTGTGTTAAAAATCACGTTTTACGGTAGGATTCGATGTAACGCACTCAAACCATTATGCTGATGGATGGATTGAATAGTACGGGGGTCGTGATTGTGTTTAAAATAAAAATCTTACATTAAAACATGTATTAGAAAAAACTTGTGTAAATGTTGGAACTTTTACCCCAGAAAGTTATCGGAATGGTCCAGTCCAAAAAAAAATTGCAATGACGGAGGGAACAAGTGGCTTTCGGCTAAGGGTCTTGTTACACCAGCATGGGCGTGCGCTCCTAAGAGGCAATTAAACAAAGCCTACCCTACCAACTGGGCATTTATTAAAACTAATTAACTATGTAATAAAATAACACATTATGTACAAAATATAAAAAAAAGTTCAAACTCCTGGTCCTGTTAGAATACATAATTATAGCAATTTGTCGCTCCCGTGTCACGTAACTAACACTATACTGGAAATTACTACGAAGCTTGGAGCTCCGCCGGACAGGCAAACACTCGACTAGCCTAAAACCCATTGATAATTATACGCACACAGCATGGGCGTGCGCTCTAAAGAGCCGATTAGGCAAAGCCTACCCTACCAACTGGGCATTTATTAAAACTAATTAATTATGTAATAAAATAACACATTATGTACAAAATATTTAAAAAAAGTTCAAACTCCTGTTAGAATACTTATAGCAATTTTTCGCTCCCGTGTCACGTAACTAACACTATACTGGAAGTTACTACGAAGCTTGGGGCTCCGCCGGACAGGCAATCACTCGACTAGCCTAAAACCCATTGATAATTTTACGCACACAGCGGCACATTGGTGCATATTTTCGTGTGTATGAACCGCACACATGTATAGATTGCCTTCATTTTAGGGCGGTAACTCCTGCGAGTTTAGCTAGGCAGTTATTAGCTGCTATAACGCAAGGCCAGGATTCAAGGTGGATGTTCATTAGCCCGCGAAATTCAAATTTCCTTACGTTTTTTGCGATTTGCAGGCCAGTGCTAAGTTGTATGTTGATTAAAATAATGGGGGGTTATTGGCGCGTATTATTATTTTAATAATTAATAATATTATTGTTATTATATTTTTCCTCATGGGTGTCGTTTTCGTGGCTTATGGGGTTAGTGATAATGAAAATGAGGTCAAAATGAAAATCCAAGATGGCGCTGACGAAATTTTTTAGTTTTTTCTTCATGAGTGTCGTTTTCAAGGTTTTTGGGGTCACTGATAATGAAAATGAGGTCAAAATGAAAATCCAACACCGACGAAAATTTTCAGTTTTTTCTTCACGGGTGTCGTTTTTGAGGTTTTTGGGGTCGCTGCTAATGAAAATAGGGTCAAAATGAAATCCAAAATGGCGCCGAGGAAAATTTTTTTTTGCTATCATTATTTCCGTCCGTGGAGAACCACTGCACGCCACTGTACACCAGTGGTCCCCAACCTATAGTCCGCGGACCGCTGGTGGTCCGCAGGAGCATGGGCGTGCGCTACGAAGAGGCAATTAGACAAAGCCTACCCTACCAACTGGGGCAATTATTATAACTAATGAACTATGTAATAAAATAACACTTTGTACAAAATATTAAAAAAAAGTTCAAACTCCTGTTCGAATACTTAGAGCAATTTTTCGCGCCAGTGTTACGTAACTAACACTGTACTGGAAGTTGTTACGAAGCTCGACGCTCACCCGCCGGACGCATCTTATAGGCAAATAGTCTGCTGGCCTAAAATCCATTGATAAATTTACGCACACAGCGGCACATTGGTGCATATTTTCGTGTGTATGAACCGCTCACATGTATAGATTGCAGCCATTTTTGGGAGGTACCTCCTGCGAGTGTAGCTGGGCTATGATTGGCTGCTACAACACAAGGCCAGGATTCAAGGTGGATGTTCTTTAGCCCGCGTAATTCAAATTTCTTTACGTTTAATGAAAATGAGGTTAAAATGAAAATCCAAGATGGCGCAGACGAAAATTTTCAGTTTTTTCTTTATGAGTGTCATTTTCGTGGTTTTTGTGGTCGCTGATGATGAAAATGAGGTCATAATGAAAATCCAAGATGGCGCCGATGAAAATTTTCAGTTTTTTCTTCATGGGTGTCATTTTTGTGGTTTTTGTGGTCGCTGATGATGAAAATGAGGTCAAAATAAAAATCCAAGATGGCGCCGATGAAAATTTTCAGTTTTTTCTTCATGGGTGTCGTTTTCGAGGTTTTTGGGGTAGCTGATAATGAAAATGAGGTCAAAATGAAAATCCAAAATGGCGCCGACGAAAATTTTCGGTTTTTTCTTCATGGGTATCGTTTTCGAAAATCCAAGATGGCGCAGACGAAAATTTGTTTTGATATCATTATTTCGTGGCCTACCCTTCGTGGAATACCACTGCATGCCACTGCGCAGGAGCCACGAACATGGTCCGCGAAAGGTCAAAATGTTATTCGTACTTCTCAACTTCTACAGAAGATGTAAGCTCAACCCAACGTAATTGAACCTATCAGATGCGAGATGCTAATTTTTTGAGAAAGTCGGTGCCCTAGGACCTTAGGGCCCCTGCAATAAGGACACCAAAGTGGTCCCTGGTCCAAGAAAGGTTGGGAACCACTGTGTAACACTTTATTTGCGCGCCTAGGCAGTAAAACCGACTCGTATGCTGTGACTTAACATGGAATGACGCTATCATGGCGTGATGCCCTCTCTATGCCACGTAAATTCATCCTTTTCCGTTTAGAATAAAGTTTGTTTTGGAACGACTGTTAATCTACATATTCCGTTTTCGAAAGTTCCACGCTACTCAATTAGTGATGTCGTATGCAGATTTGATAGATATAATATCGATAGAAGAAAATACTTTAATGTTATATTTATTCTTTATTAGATTATTATTATTATTTCCATATCTCGTTATAAGTTTTTTTATTAATTCTGAATTTAAATATTAACTTAATGTTTCAAATTGGTCGTGCCAACCAATTTTGCCCATGAAATATTTGCATAGTTTTCGTCATGAATGCCCGTTATCAAGGTTTTCGGGGATGCTGACACCAACAATGAAAACAAAATGGCGAGAATTAGGTAGTTTCCAGCATACTAAAAAATTCATAGGCGTCATTTCCATAGTTTTCAAACATGTTGCGCTGAAAATCATTTAATAATCTCCATAGACTTACCTCTACGGCCGTGGTACAGGAGCGCAGCACCCCCAGACCTTGAGCATGCATCTGTCCGAGATGGTACAGCGCTAACACGTGGCCCGTCTGTGACGCTAGCGAGAAGTACTTGTTGGCTTGCTTGAAGTCGCGACGGACGCCGATACCACCTGACATACAGAAATTATACGTTAAATAATTATGGGGGAAAAAATAATGACCACCAAAAATAACTTTGTGACCACTAACATCTATCACCTAAAATATCAATTGATCACCAAATTTAGTCAATTAAGCACCAAATTTTAATGAGGTGGTTGATGACAAACTAGTTTTGCCTAGGCCGACTTGGGGCACCCTGACACGGACAGATTAGGTTAGAAGGGTTTGGCGGGGTCGAATTAGCGAGCGAATAGACCCCGCCATACCCTTCGTGGTATTTTTTTTATAAACCATTCAGAATTAGGTCGCGAGGCTCCGTCGACCGGGTACCCCTCGACTCGGATGCAAGAGCATAACAGTTCAAATTCTATAGAAAGCAAAAAAAAAAAATTTGGTTCTAATTTCACGATAAAATGGGGATTCATTTTGGTAATCATGTACTAATTTTGGCAATCAAAAGTGTTTTTTTTGCCGTTACATTTTGCTAAATCTCACTAGATTTAGTAAAATTTAACGGCAAAAAAATCTGTTCGTTAATTGTATGCCAATAATTATTTTGTCAGGGATTTCTCAGTAGGAACCCCGAGTTTGAATTCGTGCCCGGTTGATGGCAATAGCAATCCTCTATTACATGAGACTTAAAAGTTATAGAATAGAATCAGGCGTTACTGTTGCGGAAATCCATGACATTAAATACTATGCAAGTTATTTAGTTTTAATTCCGCTAAAAACATAGTCGTTAACCACGTTAACATAGCTTGATTAGGCTATCCATAAATTACGTCACACGAATTTCATGATTTTTTGACCCCCCCGTCCTTGTCACAGCTGGTCACATTTGTGAAACCACCCCCGCCCTAGTGTGACGTCACATATTTTGTAATTTTACATCTACAAATTATTGAATTAAAAATGCAGTTCCAAAATTAGTTTTATTTCGATTTAAAATCTTTTTAAATAAAATTAACATCAAAATAATGAAACATTTCAAAAATGTAACAAAACTAAAAACGATCAATTATTTTTATTAAAGATACAGACTTATTAGGCGGTCAGCGCGTAACACTAGTAGAGCGAGTGGCCGATAAAACAATTTGAACCTTATGGAAATGAATGGAAATGTTTTTGAGTTTTTCGTTAATAGTTCGTGTTTTACACTTAGCTTATAAAGATTTTGAAACGTAACGTCACGAAATTAGGACCCCTCCCACAATGTCACACTTCGTCGACCCCCTCCCTCCCCCTTAACGTGTGACGTAATTTATGGATGGTACCTTACTGATTGATAGATTTTTTACGCGTTGTTTCTAGTTTATAAAAAACTTACCAAAGTACATGAATCCGAGATGGAGCTGTCCCTCTACCCAACCCTGGTTGGCAGCCATCGTGAAGTATTTAAACGCCGCGGTCGAATCCTTTGGAACTCCTCGACCCTACGAATAAATAGATATTATATCTATTTATTGTTATTTTTAACCGACTTCTAAAAAGGAGGAGGTTCTCAATTCAGCTATGTTTCTTTTTTCAAACAAACACTAAAAAGTGGAAAATAACTTTACTTCCGGAAATCAGTGGCAATAAAAAAAAAAGTGGCAAAAGAGACAAATCCCACGGAAACGCCCTACCGCCCTAACGCCCTTTGTGTTCCGGGGCCACGGTATCCTTTTCGAACAGTCCCGTAGCCCCGGCAGGATGTATGAACCCCTCAAGTTGTTAAGGTGTAGGCCTCCTTCAGAGAACCCCAGCGGTCTCGGTCTTTGGCTTCTGTCAGACAGTTTTTCCCTCTACTCTATGTCCATCTAGTTGCAGGTCCTCGTCATTTCCGAGGCATGTCGGTCCTGGCCATGATGTCATGCGAATTGTCCATCGCTCGTCGCTCATTACGTGTCCTGCCTATCTCCATGTTAACTTAAGAGCGTAGGTGAGAGCATCTATCACTCACTGTTGTTTCAATAATGTTACTCACCTGTAAATACATGAAGCCCAGCCCGCTCTGCCCAACCGGGTTGTTCAGTTCAGCCGCTTTCCTGAAGTATCGCAGCGCTGTCTCATTGTCAGCCTTGATGCCGTCGCCGCCTTCTAGATATATCTGTAATGAAACGAGACTATGATTGATGGCTTTGAAGACACCTCTTTATACCGGTTACACATTATCTGATGGAAAATTAATAAGACTGTATGAATAGCTTAATACCAGAAAAACGAATTTTCCCAGTTATGAGACCTAGTTGGATCGATTTTTCGCCCCCGTAAACACGCATATGTCTATGAGGTTGCATCGATTCCTTGAATTTGACCTTGTATGGGTGCAGTGTGTCCTGTCAACGATGACCTAAGGTGCCGAGACATGGACCCTCACAAAGGAGACCGTTGACCGAATACGAGTTGCACAAACGGCCATGGACCGAGTGCGTAACACGGATCGGGGACAAGCCGATACGCCTAAAGTAGAGTTGGACAAGACATCTGGCTAGACGCGGATATGGCCAATGGAGTAAGTTTTTGTTTTAGTTGGTGGCCAAGGTTCGACGTAAGAAACTAGGGCCCTACTCCCTAACGCTTCGTCCGTATACGGATCTATCCGTCTCTCTCATTCGCACTCATCTGCAGACGTGCGCGAGAAAGACGGATAGATCCGAATATACGGACGAAGCGTTAGAGAGTAGGGCCCCTGGGCCGTGCAAAAGCGTGTTGGGTTGACGATATCGTCAAAATCGCAGGAAGCAAATGGATGAGGGACGCACAGAACAAAGAAGAATGGCAGAAGAAAGAGAAGGCCTATACCCAACAGAGGGTTATTCCGGGCTGAACTGATGATGGTAATAGGCACTGTGTAACAGAATGCTCATAGTAATACATACCTTGCCTAGGAACGCGTTGGCGACAGCGTTGCCCGTCTTGGCGGCTTGTTGGAAGTAGTGCAGCGCCTTGTTGATGTCCAGCGTCACACCGCGCCCGCCTTGGAAGTGCAATTGGCCCAGACCCACCTGTAACATAGTATATTTTAATGACATATTTACAGTTAAAAAACAATCAATCATTTTTATTCGGTACTTGGTCCCTTAGGAAAGAGAGATTTAAATTTAAATTGTCAACCCTTAAAATTTTTTGGATCTTAGATAAGGTGAGAGTTTGGGACTAAAAGAAATTTTGCGTCGAGAGGAGCTCGTTGCTAAATAATAACAGCTGCACAGGTTGATCTTCAAGGTTAAGCCGGGCTTGTCTAGGTCATCCTGTGGATGGGTGACCATCATTACATACCGGATTTCCTAAAAAAAAGCACGTTAAGCCGTTGGTCCCGGCTGTCATTTGTAGTTCTTTGACAGTCGTTACAGGTAGTCAGTGGCCCAAAAAGTCTGGCAGTCTTTCGAAGGGGTACTATATTATCCAGTACTAACTGGGTTGTGGAGGTCAGATTGATAGGCAGTCGTTCCATGTACAATACTGATATTCAGCTGCATCTGGTTAGACTGGAAGTCGACCTCAACATGGTTGGGAAAAGGGCTGGGCAGTCGAGGGTGTGCCGGCTAGCTAGTTACCTGCGCCTGCACATCGCCCTTCTCCGCCAGCAGCTGGTAGTACTCGATGAGGTCGGTGTCGAGTGTGCCGGGCCCGCCGCCCTCCGCCTCGTCGATGAGGCGCGTGCGCTGGATGGCTGGCCCGCCGCTGAATGTTACTTGACTCGCCACTGGAACAAATCACATCGCAAATCACAGCATCTCGCTTCCACCCTATATGACTATGTCCGGCCATCTTCTTGAGGAAAGCCATGTCAGGCCATCTACCCAACTTCACGTACCTTTCGAAGCCACCTTCATATACAAATCCATGGCCTTGGGACACGAGCTGGGCACGGTGTTACCGCTCCAGTAGCGGTACGCCAGCGCCATCTGAGCGTAGTCGCTCTCACCTAGCGCGCCCATCGTGTAGTGCACTAGGGCTTTGCCCTGGGACACCGGGACTGCGATGCCGGTCGCGTAGAGGAAACCCATGCCCTGGGAAAATCAGTATTGTTAGAAATTGTTCGCTAACAGATGAAGGTATACCCTTCATCTGTTAGCGAAGTAGACACAATAGTTAAACAATAGTGTCAGACCGATTCGGTCGGGCCCACAGACGAAGGGTTCGACGGCGAATCTTTTTTAATCTCTTAAGAGAGATGGATATTTGACGGATATGGACGTTTGACGATACTACATCATGATCACTATCTTTCTAAAGGACCTGAACACCTGTTTCTGGCCCAGCTGTAACACTAGGAAGTGACGGCGTGCTTTTGGAAAACTGTTTTATGTTATTTTTGACAGTTAAAACTGCTGATCCTGAGCCAAATTAGAATAGATAACTTTTAACTTTTACCATAAAAATAACTTACAGCATGAGCATCAGCATTTCCTTCTTCAGCTAACACCTCGAATATGTTCTTCGCCTTATCCAGGTCGAGTTCCACTCCCTCCCCGAAGAGATACGACCAGGCCAGCTTGATCTTAGCCGGGACGTAGCCGATGTCGGCCGCCTGTTTGATCTGCAGGATGGCGCCGCGGAGGTCCGGGGACCGACGGTTTAATTTCGCCATAGCGACGTCGTAAAGTTCCTTGGCTGTAAATAAGATACTGCTGAGAATAAAGGCCTGGGTTTGATTCCCAGGTTAGGGAGAGTGTTTTTGGGTTTAAAAAAAGGAATGTATCCTGTATCGTAGGTACGTTTGCAAACATTTAAACTCACATACAAACAGGCAGACCTGGAACAACTACCTGTAGGACATACAAATATTTGTTCTATCGGTAATCGAACCTGCTACACGCAGCGCAGCAGCCATACGCTTAGGCACTGCGCCAACCGTGCCGTGAAACCGTTTTTCCATCAGAAATCTCTCAGTAGCAGTCATGGAACTTAGATTTGTGCCTGGTTGGTGGCAATAGGCTTGCCCCCTATTACACGGGATGGAAATTAAACATAACACTGGCGAAATGTGGGTGTTAAAGTTATCATAATATCATGAATAATATCGAGACTGTGTTTCTTAATTGAAGTTAAGAATGTTTGTAATTCGACAAGCCAGCCACAAAACACGATGTTGCACAATAATATTGAAACAGCTGCATGCAAAGTATTTAAAAGATAACATTACAAAAACAACATTTAATTGCTACTTGAAGTGATAAAATCTAAATGATAAAAACAATCAAGGCTACCATTCAATCGTTTAAAATAAGGTTTCATTCATTAAAGTGAAATTTATCTGCCTTAAAAATGGACAGTGACTTTAACAGTGGATAAATTTTTCACCTTACGCCCATGTGAATGTAGCGAAATGGCCAAGCCACATCATCATCATCATCATCATTTCAGCCGAAAGACGTCCACTGCTGAACATAGGCCTCCTCCAAGTGTCGCCACATTGACCGGTCCCGTGCGACTCGCATCCAGCGGATTCCCGCAACCTTCACCAGGTCATCGGTCCACCTAGTGGGAGGCCTTCCAACGCAACGTCTTCCGGTTCGCGGTCGCCACTCCAGAACTTTTCGGCTCCATCGGCCATCCGTTCTGCGAGCAATGTGCCCTGCCCACTGCCACTTAAGTTTGGCAATTCTCCGGGCCACGTCGGTAACCTTGGTTCTCTTGCCGATGATGTCTTCATTTCTGATTCGATCGCGCAAGGAAACTCCGAGCATAGCCCTCTCCCTTGCCCTTTGGGTGACTTTAGGCCTTCTGATGAGGCTCATTGTGAGCGACCACGTTTCGGTCCCGTATGTAATCACTGGCAACACACACTGGTCATAGACTTTCGTCTTGAGACACTGTGGTAAGTTGGACGAGAAGATACCGCGCAATTTCTCGAACGCTGCCCAGCCGAGTCGGATTCGACGATTGACCTCTTTCTCAAAGTTAGACCTACCTAACTGGACCGTTTGTCCCAGGTACACATAATCGTCTACAACTTCGAGTGTAGAGTCTCCGATCTTGATAGGAATGGGTGTGACACGGGCATTCGACATGACTTTGGTTTTGTCCATGTTCATTTTAAGACCCGCTCTTCCGGAAGCTCTACTGAGGTCATCGAGCATTGTACTGAGGTCCTCCATGGTCTCAGCCATGACCACTATATCGTCGGCAAACCGAAGGTGAGTGATGTACTCGCCATTGACGTTGATGCCTAGCCCTCTCCAGAACCTTGAAGACATCCTCCAGTGCAGCGGTGAACAGTTTCGGAGATATGACGTCTCCCTGTCTAACAACACCTCGCTGCAGGAGGATAGGTTCCGAGGCTTGGTCCTGAAGTCGGACTGACATGGTGGCGTTTTTGTACAAACACCGAAATTGGCACCGTTGGAGAAAGTGCAGTACAGCTCAGGTCTCGATCGAATCGAAGGCTTTCTCGTAGTCCACAAACGCTAAACAGAGGGGCAGGTTATACTCTTCGGTCTTCTGTATAACCTGCCGCAGCGTATGAATGTGGTCCACGGTGCTTAAGCCTTTTCGGAAACCGGCTTGTTCGAGAGGCTGGAAATCGTCAAACCTGCGCGCGAGACGATTCGTGATGACTCTTGAAAACAACTTGTAGACATGGCTTAGAAGTGAGATGGGCCTATAATTCTTCAACCGGGCATTGTCACCGTTCTTGAAGAAGAGTACCACGACACTCCTGCACCATGCCTGTGGCGTTTTTCCCTTAAGTATGACGGAATTAAACAGCTTCTGAAGGGCCTTAAGAGGGCCCTTCCCGGCCCGCATTTTGTCAACGCGAGCATGGTCGAAAAGCTTGTTGTTTCATCCAGAGCCACAGCGGTGGTATTCTTTCAACTCCCCTGTCTTACCTAGCCCCAACTCCGCACTACTTGCTTCCCGCGCACCTCATACCGCCTTATACGAAGACATTGAACGAAAAATAATGTTCGAAAATGTATAAAACTTGTTCCAGGAAATACGTGTTTTTGAATTAGTCTCACAAGTATGTAAAATAAATATTAGTTATTTAGAATGTCCACTACATTTGCAAGGCTTCTATCGGGATGCTTTTTTTACTTTTACAATTTATGAGTACATTATGAACGGCCAAAGTTGAGGTAAAAGTTGTGCAAAACAGCAATTTTTGGAGGCTTGTATTGAATTTGTTTCTACAAAATTTTATTTTTGGCTTCGATAGAAGCTTAGATATAGTCCACAAGATACCTATTAGTTCAAAAAAGTCAAAGATATATGTCTAACAACGGCATAATCACGCACGAGTGTTTGTCAAAATTCTCGCGAAAACTATGGCGGGTTGGCCGCTCTTAATTACCGGTTTTCCACCCGCCTTCAGGAGTTCGGCCGTAATTCCGTCATCACCCGGTGCCTTGTTGTTTTTGAGTTGCTTCAGAGCCATCCTAATCTCGTACAGGCTGACGTCCGGGATGTCTTCGGTATAGTGTCGGTCAAGCCACATATTTTGACTATAAGGTGTAGAGTTTGTGAAGTTATACCGTGGAGAGGTAGAAGCTGTGGGCTACTTTTTTATATTTTTAAATGTATGTTTGTGTATATGTATTTGTGTTTTTAAAGTAAGAGCAATGAATGAATGAAAAACTTGAAATCTAAAACATTACATTCCTTTAATTGAGCTCTTGTATAAAAATTTCAATCTATCTATTTAATTAGGTATGTCATAAATTGAACAGCAAAGATATTACCTTCTTTCAGCTCTGGTGACAACTCAGGTTCTTCCTCCGTGGGCAATGGTGGCAGAGTGTCCAAGATGTCTTGTGGGTTCTCATCCAACTTCTGTATTAGGCATAAAATTATTTTCCACCAAATAAAATAAAACCAAATTTAAAATTATTTTATAGCAGGAAAGTATTTAACAAGCCAAATATACAATCGTGATATTATTATTTTTGGGCTATTATTTACCTCAATTTCATGTTCAGAATGTTCTGAAGCCTTAGGGTCATGTATCCAGGCGGTCTCTGTGTGCCTCAGGAGGCTTTTCTTCAACAGTTTGAGGGTGTACTCCATTTGGTCTAGATGACTATCTGCAATACAATCATATTCAACATACACATAAATGGCACCTATTCAACGTTCAGGGAAATTCTATTCAAATTGATGTATAATCACACAGGAAGGTTTTAGTATAAAGTAGTAATTTGCAGGCGGGCGAAGCCGTGGGCATCCGCTAGTTTATATCTATAGTTTTTCATTTTGTCTCTTAATGAACTGCAATTTTTGGACATACTCTGTGTCCACCAGAGGATATAGATGTGGATATTTTTCATAGATGAAAACTATTTACATATTCTGAGTCAATGTTGTATGTTTAATGCTATAGGTCATAATAAATAAATAAATAGCTATCAGCAAGAATGACAATGTCGATAATGTACTGCAGGTCAAACTGTATAAAGTAGGCACAGAACAGCAACAATACAACTACGACAAAGCACCGGAAATCTTTTATAAAAACACAATAAAGAATTATCAACAAAAATTCACCTTTATTGCTTTCTTCATCCTTAGGCACATCTTTGGTATTTCTCAGAGCATCAGCATACTCCTGAAGCGTCACTATTTCCTTATTCATAGCATCTTTCAGCTCTTTGAAGTAGTCGGCATCCACAGTAGTATATTTGGAGTCCAAGCCTTCAGTACCTTCCTCTTCTTCATCATTCTTCTCGCTTTTCTTGCGTGCGTCTGGCCCTAACAACTCACCAGCCGACAAAACAACGCACAGATACAAGACGTATAGTTCCAAACGCTTCATAATTTCAATTTATTATCACGCATCGGTCCAAAAGACTTACGTGTCCCTAAATCCAACACTCTTTGTAACCTGTTTTCTGTTTATATGATGAAAGAGAGCAAACAATTGTCACCTCTAGCGAACGTACACGTATCCTTGCATTGTTTAAAGTCGTATTAAAATAATTAATTTGCCATTAAACTAAATTTAATTCACAATTTTTCTCGAAAAATAGCATTTTCACAGTATCGTCTGTCAAACCAAACTACATACAGCTGTCAGTGTCAAGTGTCATGTCCCAGTCCAGTCAAGTGTCAATAGATAGTGTCAATCTGGATTGTAGTCTTTGATCCTGGTTCTGCTTGTCGAAAAAATATTGTATACAATTATAGAAAAAAAAAAACAAAGTCCTTAAACTACAGCAACCTCGCTTAACGCGTTGCACCCCCAACTCGTCTTTCACAGATAAGTCGAATTTGGACTTTGTAAATCACTGGCTAAATTTAAAACTTTTTTTAGACAGTAACATTCTGACACAACTTGAAATATCGATAAGGAACACACTCAGAGCAATAACGATCCGTTTTACAAAATTGGATGTAATATCCATCGAAATTTGGAATTATTGGACATCCATAATTCTGCTCGTGTCAAAACTTATTCAAACTCTTCTGCATGGCTCTTCTGGGATACGTATAATAAGCCAGCGAAATTTTCTCCGGATAAAAATTAAACTAGCGAGGGTTCGCTGGGTAACGGAGTCATAGGTCTATTATGGTCTAAATTCAATTGACAGCCTAGCTTGTCAAACAAGTAACAACTAGCAATTCAACTCAACAGTCCTTAATCCACAAATAAAATTCACGGAGACGATGAATTAATGGTACATAGGCGGACTTAATGCCACAAGGCATTCTCTACCAGTCAACCTTTGGGTTAAATAGGAAAACATAGGTACAATGTCTAAAAAAAAAAACTTTTTACTAACGAGAGTAAAAACACACGAAATATATTACACGGATTACACCGTACTACTGTCCGAGTCGATATTGTTGATCAATTTGCTAATTGTCATTCATACCCTTTTAAAGCCGGTCGGGGCGGGTGCCTTAGCTTATACTTCTATTCCTATATGCTATGGAGTGCCTTGACGTGACAACAACTCCATGCGCAACCCTATTTGAAAACCGTAGAGGGGTGCGTGTCAATTATCCAGTTTAAAATGTATACTGACTAAACGTCAAACACCCCGTTCAAGCACACTGCGAGGTGAAAAATTAAATTGCACAGAGCATTTAGAAATATGGTTAAAATATATATAATAAATATATGATAAACTGACTAAAATTTAATCTGCCCCGTTTACGGTCGTCCGCTGGTTTAAGTTTTCGCCTGACTAGGATAAATTTTAGCGACCTTTCTAACTCGTTAAATTTTAGCCTGCTGTCAGATTGACATTGACATTGAGCTGTTTGTTGTTTCATTTGCTCGATTCGCGCCCTAGAAACAAATATTTCTACCGAGTACTCTATTGTACATGAAGTTTAAATAAATAAATAAATATTTTTTACAAACATACCTAGCACCAACTATACCTGGATTCGATATTGAATTCAAATGGCGTTAAGGTGAATGCTCCAACCAGCCCGCAAAATTCAAATTTACTTACGTTTTTTATTTTCAGAGCACTGAAAGCGGTACTGGGTAAGTAAGACTACAGTTATATTTTTTAAAACGTGTATTTCTATGATAATTAACCTTCTTTCTTCTCAGCTTTTTAATTTATGCCATCATTAGTTTTCATTTCTTTTTGTTTTGGATTTCTCTTTTTGGATGATTTTTGGAGTGACAACTGACGTTTACTTGACACCACTTGACAGTAAAGGAGAAAGTGACACTGACAGTCAGAATAATGACAGCTAGGGTAAAACTGCTCGAGTTTGCCGAATTTTACGAAAATTTACAAAACTGTAAAACTTAATGTTTACAGTGAATTTTCGGTAAAAACGAATGTGAATCGTGTTGAAAACATTTAACCTGTTATTTGGAGTGGCTATAACTGCTCCATAACCTAAAATGCTTCGGGCGCCGGTTAGAAGAGGTATCGTTCTCCACCAGCCGTGGGTCCGGTTAAAGAGCTCAAGTAGTTTTATAAGAAGCACTTTTATTGAATTTTTCGAGACGAATCATGGTCATAAGCACGTCAAATCGAGCTCTGTGGTCCCGCTGTACGACCCCAGTGTGCCTTTTGTAAATGCTGGGATGAACCAGGTAAGTGACAATATCTTTGTTATTTACGCAGATACTTTCATAATTTGCGCACTATTTTGATCCTTGGACAGTTAAGTTTAGTTGGGTATAAATATAGTAAGCCAACTTGACCAAAATGGTAGTTCTTAGTGGCAAAATGCCAACCTTGTGTTTTTCTTGATCACTCCACAACTTTTGTTTAGTTTAGTTTTAGTTGTAAGGAATGGCTTGCTTGCTAGCCCTTGGCAATAGCATAACGCTCAGTAAGGAATTCGACAAGATGCACTACCTATCAGTACTAAAATAACTGATGCCTGTGTACTAAAACAATCACACCTGTTGAGCTGCTCACAATTTCTAATAAGTAATTTTTTTTACAACAAACGTAATAATTCTGAATTTCAGTTTAAAGGTGTGTTCCTTGGCAAAGTGGCCGCCCCTGCTGCAAGAGTAGTGAACTCACAGAAATGTGTGAGGGTCGGCGGCAAGCACAATGATCTGGATGTGGTTGGCACTGACGGACACCATCACACTTTCTTCGAGATGCTTGGCAATTGGTCTTTTAATGATTATTATAAGGTGAATATTTTTGCAACCTCCCCTCTGGAACCAGGACCTAGAGGAGAGAATACACTATAATTTAATTTTTCTTTTTTCTTTTTTTACTATCTGGTGTCCACAACACAAGCCTCGTTGCTTAGTGTGGCACTAGATGGCGCTGTGTGTTAATGTCCAACGATATTTATTATTATTATTATTAATTTAATATGCAAACACAGTCTGTATTGGTAAACTTTGCGTTATAAAAAATCATCGTAATATTGTCCCACTACTAAGCTAAATTGGTAACCATCTTCTGCTCATAACATCCATCAACATCAAACTCAATTTTACCATTCTTCTGCTGTATGTGTTGATGTGTATTTTTACCCTACTACATAATAATATGCTATGCCACTCTGCTCTAGGGGTAGCTTTCAAGTACAATAGCAATAGTTTACATAGTACCTCATAGGAACAAGTCCAAATCACTACATAATATAAAAACAAAGTCGCCCGCCGCGTCTGTCCCTATGTATGCTTAGATCTTTAAAACTACGCAACGGATTTTGATGCGGGTTTTTTTAATAGATAGAGTGATCCAAAAGGATGGTTTTAGTATATAATTTACGAGCGGGCGAAGCCGCGGGCATCAGCTAGTAAATGAATATTTCAGAGAGGTAAAATTATTGTTTATAGGGAGTAAACAATAGTTTTACCTCTGTGAAATATTCATTTATTTGGAATTGTTCCTGAGCCACATGTTTATTAGCCAGAGGTGGCAAAACACCTAGAGAGTTGGAAAGGAATGGGGTAGGCCTTTGCCCAGCTGTGAGACAGAATAGGCTTATAAAAAATATATAGTTTAGAAATACTTTCTAGTTTCACTCGATGCTAAACAAATTTCTATGCTAAAACAACCATTGTCTTTTAGTTTCAATAAACACATTCATGTTATATTTAAAATATCCTTTTGTGTCCACTAACAATAACATTAGGGGCCTGCGCAGACGACAGACTTTTTGTGTGTATGAGTCTGCGCCGCACAAAATGTCTGCATGACATACAAAAAGTCCGTCGCGGATTTTACGCAGACTCAACGCACACGACGCACATCTTCGATCATTCTATTCGAGTGCACATTGCATACTTAAAGTGTGCGCCCGTCTGCATTAGCGCGAGTTGAAGCAAACGTGCTATTTTTTTCGCGCACTTTTTAATACTCGGTTGTTAATACTGTATTTTATTGATTTAAGTGAAGAAAAAATTACGTGCATATTCCCTATTGGTTAGGTTCTATTTTCACAGACTAAAAAGTGCGTCACGGATAGTCTGTCGTCTGCGCAGGCCCTAATGCTAACATTTCAGTTGTTTTTTCACAGAAAGAGGCATGCAAGATGGCATGGGAGCTCCTCCTCGGTCCGTACCAACTGAAACCGGAGAACTTGATGGTGACATACTTCGGTGGGGATGTTGCCATTGGGCTGAAGGCTGATACTGATTGCAGGGATATCTGGAGGTCTATTGGGTACGGATACAAAGTTTTAAAAAAATGTTATAAGAGTTCTAACACCCATACATATAGCTGTGCAGTGCTTTTTCTCACAAGCAAGTAATTTTTTAAATTTTCGTCTGTTTGTTTCTGCTAATCTCCGGACCGATTTTGACGGGACTTTTACTGGCATATAGCTGATGTTATAAGGAGTAACTTAGGTCACTTTTATTTTATAAAAAATATTAAGGTTACGTGCAAAAAGCCCTTGAAATTGTTAACAAAATCCGTAAGTGATTTTTATAATAATTTCACGTGGACGAAGGTCTGAAAGTTTCTCTCATAAGTTTTCCGTTCGCCGGTGTCTCTGGCTCTAATAGTAGCTTGATTCCTTTATCCTCCTGCCTTAAATATGAGTATTTTGTGTCTCTTCCAGCGTTCCAGAAAGCAGGCTCCTGGCTAAAGGGGCCAAGGATAACTTCTGGGAGATGGGCGACAGTGGCCCATGCGGTCCATGCACAGAGATACACTACGTCAATCCCGATGGCTCCTTCACTGAGATATGGAATTTAGTTTTTATTCATTGTCGCAGGTTAGTTTGTATTTATTTAAAAGTAATTGGACAAACTTACTATATTTTTTTTATTTTTTTATTTAATCATAGTCTTAATACAGGTTATGTTTGTTTTGTACCATTAAACCAGACATGGTTTTGTATTGGTACTCACATTCGCTAAAACAAATCTGCTTAAAAACTAGACATAAATACAGGTTGTAAACAACCTCATCACGAAGCCGTCAACCAAGCATTCTGTACATCAAACTGAGTAACTTAGTAACTTTACGCAAAAATTATTGCTGGAAAACGACTTTTTCTTTTGGGGTGAAAAATCATGTTTTGTGGTAGAACTCAATGTAACGCACTCAAAACATTGTGCTGATGGATAGATTGAATAGTACGGGGGTCATGGAGGTGTTTAAAGTAAAAATCTTACATTAAAACTTGTATTAAAAAACATCTTGTCAAAAAGTTGGAACTTTGACCCCCAATATCACCTTAACTAGAAGGTTCTCAGGTATGGAGTAGAACAAAAAAAAATATCGCATTGACGGGGAGAACAAGTGCCTTTCGGCTTCGTTATGAGGTTTTTTACATCCTTTATAAGTAAAAACGTAGGTACTATCGTGGTCTTTTCCGCCTGACCAATTTAATTTTTTTCGCTTAAATAATGCGGCGGCGCTGAGCCACGCCCCCTTAAAGTTTGGGCCTATTAGAAAAGCGTGCAAACTTTGGTGCCCAAAATAACAATAACTCTCGTTTGGCGTGCGTCGTCAGTGCGCTCGGCCGATTCGGTATCTTTTCATTCATTATTTCTATACAAAGTCAACGGGGCGGGGCTAGAGAGCATTTCTATGTTGCGAGTGCAAGCAAAAATTAGCATAGTGCTGGTCAGGCGGGAGTGTCCTCGATAGTACATGAAAACTATTTTATGCATAAACATCTTTTTCATTTTTTTTTTCAATCTGAGTTGCTCGCTATTGGGCGCTCATTAGAAAGATCGATGTTACCCCGTTTATCGAAGTCTATAGGCTATATTGTTATATAGCCTACTACTACTATACTACTTACTACTACTATACTTAGTTATTGGCCGTAGCGTGATGTTTCACGCTACGGCCAATAGGAGCGGAGCATCAATGTGGCAATTAGGGTTTAACCCCTCTGTGTTTTCCTTAGAGATGATAAAGGCAAAGTGAGGGGTCTGATGAAGCGTCACGTGGACACGGGCATGGGGCTGGAGCGCATGGCCACGATCCTGCAGGGCGTGCCCACCAACTACGACACCGACCTGTTCCAGCCCATCATTAAGGCGATTAAGAAGGCATGTATCATCATCTTCCATCCCTTGTTCCATTTTACGCAACACGTTTTTGTCTTCCATTCTCCCCTGTCAACTATTACAGCAAGATGATGATTTGTTTCGCTAGATAAAGGGTGTAAAAAGACTCTTAACGAAGCCGAAAGGCACTTGTTCTCCCCGTCATTGCGATCATTTTTTTGTTCTACACCATACCTGGGAACCTTCTGGTTACGGAGATATTTGGGGTTAAAGTTCCAACTTTTTAAATTTTATTTTTAAATACATGTTTCGATTTAAGATTTTTACTTTCACGACACCCGTACTTATTCAATCTATATATCACCACAATGTTTTAAGTGCGTTACGTTGAGTCCTACCGAAAAACGTGATTTTTCACCCCAAAAAAAAGTAATTTCCCAGAAAAAAAATTGCGTGCGGTTACTTAGTTTGATGTACTGAATGCTTGGTTAACGGCTTCGTGATGAGTCTGTTTAAATCCTGTTTTAAGCTTTCACGGTTCATAACTATACTTAAAATGTCACTTACGGGATATCTTCCGTGATAATTGTTTATTTTTACACCCTGTATGTTTAAGACCCATGTATTAAAATGTTTAAGTACCATGTATTAGCGGGCCGGGCCTATTACGATCAACTGGACACAAATCCAGACTCCGTGGCTGCTACTGAGCTGCTATTAATTCCTGATGTAAAAACCCAATAACACGTTGCCCGACCCGGGAATCGAACCCAGGACATCATGGTCAGCAGTCCACTCGACCAACGAAAAATCATAATCATTAAACTTGACGTTTTCCAGAACAGTAAAGGAGTTAGGCCATACGGAGGCATGTTCGACCCTAATGCTGTAGTGGATGCAGCTTACCGGAGACTGGCGGACCATGTGAGGATGATCGGCGTCTGTCTGGCTGATGGAGTGTTCCCTGCTTCTAAGTAATGCTTATTTCATCTACCTTGAACAATTAACTGCACTAGTTTATGTAATAACAGTAAAACTCTGGGTAAACTGAAATGAATCTCGTGTGGTATCGTGGTATCCCGAAGGAATCGAGTTGCGAATGATTTATATAAGAGGGCTCAAGAGGGTCGATCGTTTTGTCTGGTCATAAACTGGCGCAATAACTTCATATTATCTGTGATCATCGCTTGCAACAATGCCGAAATATCGGGAACCCGAAACAAATAATATCCCATTTCAAGCGCTAATGATCGCGCAGGTTATTTATATTTTAATAATTACAAATCCACGCGAATTTGCGCACGTTTGAACATTTTCACACAACACTACGGAACACTTAACACTTGAACTACGGATACCATTTCGTCGCACCTTTGTAAACGACCAAACCAAACCAAATATCACGGTCCTGCGCCATTCTCAGGGCAATTGAAAAGGAAGTTCCAAGGTCTGGAACATCAGGTCTGCCCAACACTTTGTTCATAGAAAACGGACACTTACTTCAGTTACTGCTACGAATTAAGGTCACTATCGATGTCAGTATATCTGTATACGGCGCGCAGTTAACTGTAAATTAAAAATGTTTGAAGCTTACAAAAAATAAAATCTAAATTAACACACTTGTTCCAGTCTAAACCTGAAACAAATAATGAGGAAATCCTTCAAAATCTCAACGGATGTCTTCCAAAACCCGGAACTCATGAAGATCCTGTACAACGAGGTGGCAAAAACCCTGGGTTCCACCTACCCTGAACTCCTGGCTAAGGAAGTTGATGCTAAGCTCATCATTGACCACGAGGGTGAGGCTTATGCCAAGATGAGGGCTGGACTGAAGAAGAAGTGGAAGGAACTGTCGAAGCAGTACCCTGAGGTGGAGGACCTGAGTGATGTGGAGCTGCCAGGGTTTGCGCAGGGGTATAAGGAGTTCAAAGAGGTAATTCGACCCTTTTTTTTTTGTCTTATATTTTTTTTTTGTGTTGTTGCATGTATTAGAATGGCAGAAAAATTCGGTCATCTCGAAAAAGAAGAACAATAAGTTTATAATTTCAGTTTAATTTGGTTCATCTTACGTTAGATAAAGTAAGTAAGTAATAATAGTCTAGTGGTCGCAATCGCGACTGCTGACCATGAGGTCCTGATTTCGATTCCCGGGTTGGGCAGTGTTATTGGGTTTTTCGATTAAAAATTTCTCAGTAGCAGCGAAATACAAAGGGCTAAGAAGGAACATGGATGGGTTTTAGTCAGTAAAAGTCTGACACTCCCTCCTGCTCCACCCAGAGCGATCCGAAAAAAAAAATCTTAAGTTCCTTCAAATAGAGATTTTAATCCTTCATCCTACTAACCTTTTGAAACTTCCACAGACAATGGTCAAACAAAAAACAACCGAAATACCAGGGGAACTAGTATTCAAGTTGTACGACACACACGGCTTTCAAGAGGACATCATCTCCCGCATCGCAAAACTCAACAACTTGACCATCGACAACAAAGGCTTCTGGAAACTTCTGTCCAAACACAAGACAAGGCACAAGACTGCTTTCAAAGAACAAGAAAAATCTAAAGGCCTTCTCTTCGAAGAAGCTATTAAAAGTCTTAAGAAAAGTGGTCACAGCAACACAGATGATTCACCAAAATATGACTACACGTACACGACCAACGGGAAGGACATAGAATTCAAACTGTTAAAAACTAAACTAATAGGCATTTTAAACGAAGATTGGGTCTGGATAGACTTTTTACAAGCATGCGAAAACCGATCATTTTACCTAGTAACAAAAGAAACAAATTTCTATTGCGAGGAAGGTGGTCAGCAAGGAGACGTAGGAATGATATTCATCAATGATAACGTTGCCTTTGATGTCACAAGCGTCTTTAAGCTCCAAGATTTCGTATTCCATAAAGGCAATTTCTCCGTGGAAGGGGATAGAACAACAGTACAGCCTAACATGGATGTGGAGCTAGAAATTGACGAAGATAGAAGGCTAAAGTTGATGCAGAATCATACAGCTGTACATTTGTTGAATGCTGCAGTGAGACGGGTCTTGCCCAATAGTGCGGTGTGTCCTACAGGGTCTAGTGTTACCGACAAAGGTTTGAGTCTCAATCTGTCTGTGTACGGAGAAAAGTTATCGCAAGATGTGATGTTGGAAGTGCAGAATCTTATTAGGTGAGTTTAGATATAAAGCTTTTATTTCTTAGTAGCCGTTAATGTCCAAGTGCTGGGAAAATGCCTCCTCCAAATTTTTCCAGATATTCTTTTCGTGCGCCACCTCGAACCAGGTCATCTCGTCACCTCTTTTTAGGCTGGCTTCGGTGGCGTCGTCCATCCTAAGGCACCCATTGCATGCAGACTTAAAGGTTTAGATAAAACTTAATGTTGAAGTGTGTATTTATCACACTTTTCTTTAGTCTGTATGCTTGTAAAGTTCTGCTAGTTGCTGCGATTTTTCTGTGGAATATGGGATGAAATTTAAACTGGTGCGAGTAATCGCTTGACTTCTTTATCATTAAAACAATAGACGCGTGCAATCTTGTTTTACATGGGATTCGCCTCAGTGTGGCCAGAGGAATTTAAGTAATTTTTGAAAAGACTGAAACTAAAACTTAACACTATTCCCGAATAGTATAGAAGTATTTTCATGCTAAATTTGGCCGGATTCCTGTGGAAATCTCCATGCAGTAAAGGTGCTCACAATTTTAGACTAATTTTCTTCTATCTTTACAGAGAATCCATAATCTGCAACGCGCCCATAGGGACCCGTGTACTGACGAGCGTGGAACTATCCCGCGAGCCGTCAGTACAGACGGTCCCCGGCGAGACATACCCCGAGGTTGGTCTGAGGCTCGTCACCGCCGACCCGCCGCTCGTGTCCAAGTGAGTTACTGTCAGCGTCATTTGAGTTATTACTGTCAACGTTCGCCGAGTTGCTGGCAGTGGCCACTGAGTAACTGTCACTATACACTGAGTAACTGTCACTATACACTGAGTAACTGTCACTATACACTGAGTAACTGTCACTATACACTGAGTAACTGTCTGCGTCCACTGAGTTACAGTCTGTGTTCACTGTGGTACTGTCCGAGTCTCATTACTTCAGATTCTTTGTAGGTCATCCACTAATCTGTCACTGGAAAGTGTTTTTAAAAATAACAAACAGTGTATATTAGTCTTAAGAAATGTATTTATTTCTTGCTTATTTTCTTAATCCGACTATTAGCAGCACCCCTCCTGCCGACTGATATTCCGATATGATGTATTGCTAAGGGAGCTGTGCTGCGGTACCCACGTGCCGTCAACAGGGGCGCTGGCCGAGTTCTGCGTGACGCTGGTGAAGGGCGCGGGCGGACAGACGCCCACCGTGCACGCGCTCACCGGAGAGAGAGCTAAACAGGTATCATAGCACTATATGGAAAGTTATCGGTATACAATATTTGACGAATAGCCACGAAAGTAGCCTTTAGACAACATAATAACAAAACAGCAATGAAAGTGATCAGAATCAGAATGCTTTATTTGTAAACATAGGTCAGATTACAATAGTGGGGTTACAGATAGGTAAGTCCTCTATGTTTTGCCCAGAGGCGCACAAATATATTTAATTACATTGTCTTTACTTATAACAACAATTTAACTTTTAAAATACGTACGTTATTTTTATGACTTATTGTCTTCGAAGCACAATGGTGTCGATTCTGTTGTGCACAAACTAAACTTAATTTAGGCTATTGCTATCTTTTTCTCTCTAATAAAACGAGAAATAGACGGACGTAATTTAGAGTTGTCAAATTTAATTGGAACTAATATTTCCATACAAATGAAGGGTGCACGTAAAAACATGTCGACTAAAAACACGGTGAAGCGCAAGGCATAAACTACACACATCAAAAGTATCTAGGGATCAACATATATTTTTGCAATAACTTTTCTCCTGATTGATATTAATTAAAATTTTCTTTAAGGATTCATCAAATAAAGTGTTTTCGTTTGTCACAGTAACGATAAACCAAGTCACCTTTGCATTAATAAAGAAATTTGCCATTTTCCTAATAAAGGGATTTTTGACATTTGAACCACTAACATTAAAGTTCGAAAAAAAGACTGAAATAACAGTTTTCTTTAAAATTTTATTGGGTAACTTAAACAATTAATAATCCGTGTTTCTACCGCGAACACTAACAACACAAGAACATCGGTTTGGCATACTCAAAATGAGTTCATCCAAATCACGCTGTGGAATGGCCGCCCATGTTCGTTGCAACAACAAAAAAAGGTCTTCTTGCGACTGGATACCCTCCATATTCGGCAGAGCTCTTCTCTGTAGCATATCCCATGCATGCTCAATCGGGTTCAAGTCTGGCGACTGAGCAGGCCAGGGCAGGACATTGATGTTAGCTGCGGCGAGAGTCTGTCTTACAACTCTTGCGGTGTGCGGTCGTGCATTATCATGCATTAACTGAAATAAGGGACCGATTTGCACTTGTAGAGGAACGATGACGTCTGATACAATCGTCTCAGCATAAATTTGAGCGTTGAGGTTGCCTCTGATCCAAATCAACTCAGTTCTTCCGCCGATCCAAATACCCGCCCATACCATGATGGTTCCACCACTATAAGGATGGACTTCCTGGCAGGATTTTAATCGCTGTTGGCGTCCAGGGGTTCTCCAGTGTCGTATACGTCTTGTATCCGGTCTCATACCAAAACGAGACTCATCAGAAAAGCACACGAAACGCCATTGTTCTTCTGCCCAATTTCTGTGTTCAAGAGCCCATTGATATCGAATCCTACGATTGTGCATTGCTATAGGTGGTACCCGTAGCGGTCTTCGGGAATGAAGGTTCACTTCATGCAAGCGGTTTCTGACTGTTTGGTCGCTAATTAAGTTCCCTGAAGAGTGATGAAGCCTCACGGCTAACATCATGGCGGTTATTGTTGGAGCTCTTCGAGTTAAGATTTGAATGTATCGGTCTTGTCTCCGTGTGGTGCAGCGATACCGTCCTCCATGGCGCTCAGCCACGGTACCAGTGCTTCGGTAACGTGTCCAAAGTCGACTGATAACACTCTGACTTGTATTCAGAGCTAAAGCTACAGTACGTTGCCGGGAACCAGCTTCTATCATTCCCACGGCTCTGAGCATTTCTTCCCTGCTTAAATGACGTCGCCGCTCCATAATAACGTTGGTTTTAATCAGTAGTAGGGAAACAGTAGCACTAATAATGTCTTCAATGCGTTGTATGTTTTTATAGGGAAAATATTGACAGCTTATTTTCATCTTTTACTCGAATTTGATTGAGAGTTCCTGATTCAAATTATGAAATGCACCAAAAAGGATCCATATAAATTTATAAAATCATAAATTTATTACAAAGCCACATCTCAATCTCAAGAAATCCGCATAAAAATGCTTGATCCCTAGACATTTTTGATGTGTGTAGTTTGACATCTCTAACTTAGTTCATAGCTATAGCCGTCCTTTTCTCGCACTGCCTTTTAGTAACAGATAGCAATACCCGCAATTAAGTTAAGTTTGTGTACAACAGAATCGACACCATTACCATTTTTTTAGAAAACCTAAGCTTATTATTGAGTATGTTTCGAAACCTTTACGATTTCACAGTGACAGTATGTGGGCGGCCGAGCTCTGCTCGGGTAAAAATAGACGTATTTGACATATAAAAATTAACAATAACAATTTTTCCCAGATATGAGACCTAGCTACAGAGTACCGTGTTTCCGGGAAGGGAAGCCGGCAGGAATCGACTTCTTAGGTGCCTTCGGGTCTGCTAGCTAGATCAATTTATCGTCCCCGTATTTTCGAGAACGTGATTACAAATATTGCTCATTTAATAGTATAAGATAAACATTAATAGTAACTAATAACGTCCCTAAAGCATTGAAACAGGTCTCTCTCTTGCCGTAATCCACCACTCAATCTCAGTTTGTGTTGGTGAATTTCAAACGTCTTCGAATGTGACATTCACAAACACGAATTCACAAAAGTCTTAGATTACAATCTTGGATCTTTATTTATCAGGTTCGCGAACTATTCTGCCGAGCCGAAAAACTGGAGCAAGTCATAGACTTGGTAGACCCTGAGAGAAAGAGAGAAGAGGTGTCTCTTATTAAGCAACAGCTGACGGAACTGTGCGGCACTAGTGGCGCCCCCTACGCGGAGTACGCCAAGTGTCTGGCGCTACTCGACAGCTTCGCCAAGAGGGACGTGCAACAGAATGATCTGGCTTTGACGTGAGTATTTTAAGTTCTTATAGAAGCTCGTGGCTAAATAATAACAGCCGCTCGGGTCGATCTTTAGGTTAAGCCGCTCTTACCTAGGTTGGTTCGTTGGGATGGGTGATACCCATTACATAGCGAATTACCTCCGTGATTCGGAAAACACGTTAAGCTTTTGGTCCCGGCTGTCATTTGTAGATTTTTGACAGTTGTTACAGGTAGTCAGTGGCCCGGAAGTCTGACAACCAGTCTCACCAAGGGATTACTGTATTAACTGGGTTGTGGAGGTATTCAGTTGCATTTGGTAAGACTGGAATTCGACTCCAACATAGTTGGGAAAAGGATAACCAGATGATGAGACTCCCTTGTAAAACAACCTTAATTTTTTAACATTAGATAACATTCACAATAAGAATGAAAAGGGAAAAAATATGTGTTATACAGTGTTCTGATACAGACTTTTTAAATTCCTCCAGTTCAATAGCAGAGACAGAAGTCCGTGAAGCAGTAGCCCAAGCAGCCCAAGATGGGCGCCGCTTCGTGGTGCACTTCCTTCGCTGCTCATACCTCATGCAGAGCGATGGCGTGCAGTCGGTGCTGGGCTCGCGCCACAGCGTGCCCACGCTGGTGCTGGGCTGCGCCGGCGGAGTGCTGCTGGCGGCCTGCACTGTGCCGCAGGTACGTGGCGTGCGCCGATGTGGTACTTAGTGGATAGATATCGCCGTTTTCACATTAGGCGATAACGACACAATTTCTTTGGTATTGTTCGTCGTTTCGTTGAGCTCCTTGAGTTATAAGTCGAGCTACACGATAACTGACAAATGCGTGCACTGACTGGACAGGTCCACTCATTCTTCAAAAGACCATCTCAGACACTAATCTGCATAGTCCTCATCTGAATTGAGCAAAATTATGTCTGGACTTCAAAAGAGACTATGACCTCTAAGTTTGTTTCGGCTGTCTCTTCTCAGAGTAGTCAGGTATGAAACACCGGCCCCATCTAGTTTTAAAAAATGACGTGTAAAAGTGTTTGTAAAAATCTACTTGCAAAATAAACATCATATAGCATTTAACGACAACGATACGATATCGTGGGACCGGTGGTGTCATACAGTCATATTGTGGATGTAAGTTGCTAGCGGAACGCAACTAGGTCTTCGAGACTGCTTGGTGGTATAATACAAGGTGTTGGTTAATGTCGTCTCGACATTGTCATATAAATGAAACAAAAAAAAACCCACGATATCTCAAGGATAATATTTAGTCCGTCAGTTAAATTATCGAAAAATATTGGATACGTGTTTTTTGTTTTATCAAATTAATAAAAACTGACGATAAAAAGTGGGGGCTTGTGACGTCACATTAGAGTAAAAATGTACTCACACGGGTTTTCGACGCACTGTATCGTATTCATTTTTTATTTACATGGAGAAAAAAATGTGTCCAATGTTTTTTTGGAAATCTATCTGACGGACTGATTAGTTTTTTTTTGTCATCTACCCTATTTTTGTAAGGTCCATGACTGTCTGGATCCATGCTTGTGTTGTTGTTGTGGGTTCGAACCCAGACAGGCACATTACTTTGTGTAAATTATTTCATCGCCACTGCTCTCAATACGGTGAAGGAAAACATCGTGAGGAAAGCGGCATGTCCTAGAACCAAAAACTCGAAGACATGTAACATCTACCAATCCGCATTGGGCCGCGTGGTGGATTATAGCCCATTCCCTCTTATCATGAGAGACCGTGTCCCAGCAGTGGGAACATTTATAGGTAGCTGATTTATAAAAGTGATGTAATAAATGAATGTGTGTGTGTGTGTGCAGGAGATGGTGTCGCCCTCATTCTCGGCGTGTGGCTGGCTGGGGTGTGCCGCGCGAGTGCTGGGGGCCGCCGTGCAGGCGCAAGGGGAGCTCACCAGGGCTGAGATGACGCCTTCCAAGGTACTCCTGCTGTAACATCACTTGGCGTACTTGTCTAAATATTCTGACTGATTAATAATTTGTGACCAGTGCTTTGTTGCTAACATGTGTTTAACAGATTTTTGATGTGAAACATCTATAGGCGCGGGTAAACCAAAATATCAAATGAAAAATTCGTGGCGAACGTGGCGATCGAACCCGGCCCGAACATACCGACCTATTGAAGCAGCATAAGATCTACATATTCGCCACGATTTACAACAAGCCACCTGGTCTCGGGGCACAGAGCGCTGGGTTAAAATCTCCTGACTTCGAGTTCGATTCCAGCATAAGGATTTTCTTTTTGTGAATCGAGTCATTTTGTTTGTTTTTTAAATTGACTTTTTTTAAGCATATTACTTGTACAAAATAGTTTTGATGTTTCACGTCTGCCAGTTAGCTTCCTAGAAAAAGGCAACATCTTGTCACCAGCGCAATTTGGCTTCAGAGCCAAATTATCCACAGCCGATGCGGTGCATAGCCTTACCGATTATGTCTCAGAAGAGCTGGGCAAAGGAAACCAGGTCATGGGAGTCTTCCTTGATTTAGCGAAAGCCTTTGACACTGTCTCTGTTTCTGTGCTTCTAAGAAAATTAGAGGCCATAGGAATAAGGGGTACGCCGCTGACATTGCTTGCTGACTACTTAAACGACCGATACCAATGTGTTAGGATTGACAATTTTACGAGCGATGAGCAGAAAAATACTGGATTTGGTGTTCCCCAGGGGAGTATTTTGGGCCCTACCCTATTCCTGGTTTATATTAACGACTTGTGTAACCTAAATATCAAGCACGGCAAAATCATATCATATGCTGACGACACGGCGCTAATATTTTCTGCTGAAAACAGTAGTGAACTGTTTGAAAACGCTCAACTTGGCTTTAATACTGTGACTAATTGGCTTCAAAACAATTTACTAACATTAAATGCTGACAAGACAAAATACATTCACTTCTCCATGCGAAAACCTCAACTGAACACTGCTAACTTCCATGTATATGCCCATCAATGTGATAATCGGTCAGCCAGCATGTGCAATTGTCCTTCTATCCTCAAAACCAGTAATATTAAATACTTAGGAGTTATATTAGACGACACACTCTCTTTTAGGTATCATATTGAAAGTCTGGTTAAAAGAGTGCGCAAATTAATATTTGTATTTAAAAAAATACGAACTTTTGCAGATTCCAAATTAATCAGACAAGTTTATTTCGCCCTATGTCAATCTATAATTCATTACTGTATCATTTCATGGGGTGGCGCATCAAAAACTATCCTGCTTCCCCTTGAAAGGGCTCAAAGAGCAATTTTAAAGGTAGCAAATTTCCATCCCTTTTACTTTCCCACAGATCAGCTATATAAATCCTGCAATGTGCTGACTGTGCGCCAGCTATTCATTATGCACTTAGTATTAAAACAGCACACCATGCTCACGTACAATGCTGACAATACTAACAAGAGACGGAAAGATATAGTATGCTTTTCTAATGCAACCTCCAAACATGCCTTTGTGGAAAAATACTTTTCATTTTTAGGCCCATTTCTGTACAATAGATTAAATAGAAAACTAAGTATATATAAGTTAAACTATTTTAGCTGTAAGAAGTCTATTAATACTTTTTTACAACCCATATCTTATGCACAGACAGAAGATTTACTTGTTGTCTGCAAATAAACTGCTGACATTTGTTTGTTTATTTTCTATGTAAGTTGCAATTTTAGTAATTGAATTTTCTTTTAATGTTAATTTATTTATTTTAAGTAGGTATTTATGCACCTCCTAGCCTGAAACACAGGTTCCACCTAGTTCAGGCAATAAGCAACAGTGCTCTATTTTATTTGTTAAGATACTTAATTGTATATGTGCCCCTTTTTTATAAATAAACGATTTATTATTATTATTATTATTTGTCATAGTTTGTCTCGCCGTAAAAGTTATCTTAATTTTAAAATTGCATGCGTAATAAAAATATTTTTCTTTGCAGGTGAGCCTAATAAACTGCGAACAACTAGTCCAAGACGCGATGCGAGTCGCCATCAAATTCGCGCAGTCACATATAAAGGAGAACACGGAACCTTCCATAAACACACAGAATAGACAACAGAACTGATCATCATACTTATTTCTACGTTGAAGAGACTGTAACGACCGCAAGGAGGCGAGGAATACCGAATGCTTTAAAGCCATATACGTGTCTCAATAGGGGACATATTGTCCCAAGACTTGTGACCAGAGATATCGCGCCACCCAGCTTCGTGTTGTCTGGCAAAATCAATTTCATAGCTTTCGATAAGAGTTTTGGGATGTTTGTCCCCGACTGGGCGATTTAATTGGTCGCTACTTCCTTATCAAATTCAAATTATCTTACATTTTTTTTTGCAATTTACAGGCCAGTGTCAGATCGTATGTTGTACTTTTGCATGAAATAGGCATTTAATGAACTTTAGAGGGTTTTATTAACGATTTATATGGTTATAATTGTGTAAAACCATATTTGTGACAGTCGCGATTCATATTTTTATCAACATACAGCCTGTAACTGACCTAAAAATTGCAAAAAACGTAAGAAAAATTGGATTTCGCGAGCCACCTTAGTGTATCCTCCTGAAACGGTGAAAGCTACCGTATTATTGGCACCGGCTAAGTTAACTAAGGTAATGTTTCGTTCAGCTCAGGCATTTACGACTTCCCTCCCGCACCATACCAAACAACGTCTCTATTATACGGTAGACCACCAAAGCTATTCACAAACGCTTTGATTCGATTTCGATTCGGAAAGTTTTAATGTCTATTTCCCACGCTTTCGTAATGCCAAAAAAGATGACTTGTCGAATGGAAATTGAAACTAAGCGTTTGTGCATAGCTTTGCTCGTGCCCTAGTATGTTATGGTGGTTAACGCCTGATTTAGCAGCTTGCTAAATCACTTACATCGAAATTCGAAACTAGTGGTTTTTTTTTTGAAGCATTATATTTTTATTTCATAATTTCTACGTCCCAGAATTCTAATGATATTGCTAAAAAGACAATCGAGCCGCTTTTATAAAAAAAAATAAGGAATATTAAAAAAACATTGTATCCAATAATTTGTGAATAATAATTATTTTTATTTCTCTTTTTATTTATAATTTTTGAGACGAAACGTAGGAGTGCGTTTTGGAAATGGTATTTATTTTTAGTTAAAATGTATTTTATTTTATAAGGCTTGTATAGCCGGCAATAATAATACTGCCTATTGAAAGTTGTAATTATTATTGTTCATGCACGCAAGTTACCCAGTGTGTGAACAGTAGGTATGTTATACTGTTCGGGTCAGTACATTGGGGAGTATTTCTCGATTATTTATTTAAGTGCCTTTAGAATGAGGTTTTGGGTTCGACCCAGGTCGGGCAAAGTGTTATTGAACTTTTCCATTAGGAATTTGTCAGTAGCAGCCACGGAGTCTGTATTTGTGCACGGTTGATGTCAATGGGCTCCCTCTTATACATGGGACTTGGCGAAATGTAGATGTACTATTAGGCTTTTCCCTAACATATCTACATAACTGTATTCCGCATAGCCGCCCGGTGTTGCTGAGTCATACCGACCCGAAAGTGTGAAGTGTGTGTGAAGCACCCGTTAGAAGTAAGTGTTATAGTAAGTTTGAATGAAATTCGAAGTGTATTGAAAGTCTTCCTGTAAATAAATAATAGCGTCTACCTCTATTTTTGTAAATAAAACTTGTTGGAAACGAAATGGTTGTATTCTTTATTTTTTAACCAATCAATCAACCAATCACAGGTGCCGTATCGAGCTTTGCAAGGCACAAGAGAAGAGATATGTTGTAAATAGCGTCTACCTCAATTTTTGTAAAGTTTCGTAACTTACACTCCTCTCGTCTCCGCTTAACAGTGAGATCATTGAGGGCCTTGAAAGAAACTCACTTAGTTATCGAGTGACAGAGACATATTATTGCTCTACACAGCCGAACGAAACTACCGAGTATTGTACGTGTCTTTAGCATCAACATCACGCTTGTTATCCCCGAAGGGCTAGGCAGAGGTGTACCTAAACACTCAGTTGTTTTGAGTCACGTGCAATAGGAAGCGAGCCTGTCGAAATTAAGGAGATTGTCACATACCGCTCGTCAGCGCGATTGTCCGGCGGTGAAGTGGATCTCACGACGCTTTAGGTTGTATGAAATAACCACCTATAACGTCCTCGTGTCTGAATTGGTGGACACGAGGCCGTTACTGAGAAATGCCCTAATAGACAAATCCATGAACGTCCAACCTGGGAATCGAACCTTATAGGCCTACGCCACACTTGACGGAAATTCCGTCGCGGATCTTCCGCATCGGAACGCCAATACAAGTTATTGCATAATAAATGACACATAACGGGAATACTACGCAGAAGATCGGTGGCTCCGTCGCGGACGGCTCGCCCTCTGCTACGGATTTACAGCAACGTAAGTTCGGCGGCGTGACGTCTCGCGGCGCGTTACATGAGCCAGAAGTGCTTGCACACGACCTTTCAATAAGGTCACCGTTTGAGTTTAGGTAAACCAAAAAAACTCAAAGCAAAACGATTAACAAGACAACCCTCCATACAATTCATGTTATTTATTCAAAGACATTAATAAATTGACAATACCGTCTGAATAATAAACACAACTAAGTTTCATAGAAAACTAGTTTATTGGTAAAAGATAGACAGAATATACTTAAATCTACATCAAAATTGTAACAGCTCTTTACAATATTGATAATTCTATGGTTACAATGGCGGTCTTAAAAATTATTGTTAGGTAATTCGAATAATATACACAGATTATGTGGAAAACTATTTATTACAATAAAATTACATGCTAATTAAATATATTTACAGTCAGTTTTAAAATCCAGTGGGATCGTATCACTAATCACATCACTAATAAAAGTTTTTATTTTATTGAGACAGTTTTCATGTCTATAATATTTACGGTTTCATTGACCTATTGATTTCGGGATTCCGTTTTGCTAACTTTTCGGAATTGAACGGAGTTAGAAGGCGACGTTGCAAGTACCCCGATATAGTTAGGTAAGTTACCGTAAACATTGATAAACATTAAGTAAGTACGTGAATTTGACTCTCGACTGCGTAACGTTTTGTAACAATCATTGACAATGTGCTCTTTTTCTTTTAAAAGTGTTTTTTTTTTTTGTTTTGAGTGTTAGTTTTACCTTTTATAATGTTCATTTATTTTTTTATATCGGTAAGTACATTTTTGCGTAAATAATTGATTTTTAAATAAAATTATTACTTACAATTTAATTATGTAAAACCACATTGCAGTGAATGCACGTCGACACATGAAGCTATACATTTCCAGTATAACATGGCCTCGCTTTGTATAGATTTCTAATAAAATAAAATAAATGTTTTGTATTGAACATTAGAACTTTTTCGGGTAGGTTAAGTTCAACTGCATATGCAGTAAGGAAAATAAGGCAGTTATCTGATGTAGCCACAGCTAGGTTAGTATACTACGCTTATTTCCACAGTATTATGTCTTATGGCATTCTGCTGTGGGGATCAGCAGCTGAAGTTGACTCAATTTCATTCTACAAAAGAGGGCAGTCCGCGCGATCTATAAAATGGGTCCTCCCGAGTCACTCAGAGACAAAATTTAAAGAGATCGATATATTGACTCTGCCTTCACGTTATATCCTTGAATGTATTTTATATGTCCGCAAAAATCGAGGGCTTTTCAAAATTAGAAGCGACTTCCATAGTAAAAATACACGCAGTAAACATGAAATTATAATACCTAAATTCAGATTAACAAAAACTAGCAAGTCTTTTATTATAAACAGTATACGCTTTTATAACAAGTTGTCAAAGTCAGTTATAGAACTGACTGATGTAAAGTTCAAAAGCATATTACAAAATCAAGGACTACGTTGAAGATAAAGAAGTTTACCTACCTACGTTGAAGGAAAGCCACATGGCTTCCCTGGTAGCTCATAAACGGCCCAAATTTGTGGACGTCTCTAACTGTTCACAATCTCATTTTTTCTTTTCTTTCCATTCAACTTTTTACAATAGTTTTCAAATATTTTTTTTTTCTCATCTTTTGCTCAGAGCTTTTAGTTACAGCACTGATGACAGTATTTGTGTCACTTGTTTAATTTTTATTTTTTATATACAAAATTTTCTTACCTTTATATAGATTTTTTTTTTTACTTTTATTTGTGAATGAGTGAACATTGTAGGCTTTGTAGATCCCCAGAAGCTTGTTAACTTTTGTTAAATATTTTTCTGTTTTACGTTTTTTGTATAGTAAGCAACGACCTATTGTCGGGTAGGTAGTGAAACAGGCCCCTTGTATTTAAACTTGTTACTCAAATTACACTTTAAAAAGATGAAAGAGCACATCCCAACTCACCCTCTTAACGCGAGAGCGAGATGTTAGAGAAAACGTGACGCACGCGAGGGCCAAACAGCACGGACTAGTGGTTGTCCATGTACTGCAGCTCCGACAGCAGCAGGACCGTGTTGGGCAGCGGCCGGGGCTGCGGAGACAGGATCGTCAGCATCTGTCGGTCCATGTCCACTGCCGTGCTGCGGGACGAGATTGTACTCGTTACTTTCATTTGAATAATAGAATTGTTTTAAGCTGGCAAAATACACACACCTCTGAATCTGATTATTCGGATCCATGTGCGTATTGTATAATAATAGGGTAGATGACAAAAAAAAGTCCAATTAGTCCGTCAGATAGAATTTCAAAAAATATTGGATACATCTTATTTCACGTAAACAAAAAATGAAGATGATACAGTGCGTCGAAAACTCGTGTGACGTCACATTTGAGTACATTTTTTACTAAAATGTGACGTCACAAGCCCCCACTCATGCATGATCTTTGACACGTTTTATCTTCGTAATTTTTTATTAATTTGATAAAACAAAAAACACGTATCCAATATTTTTCGATACTCTAACTGACGGACTATACAGAATCATATTTTTTTTTAGTCAGTCATCATCCCTATTAGCAATAATTGGATACTCACACACACACGAAGCCGGCCAAGTTGGAGTGCAGCACATCATCTTCAGGCCCCGCCGCGAAGCTCACGGCCAGTATGCGGTGATGCAGCGCGGGCGAGGGCCACACGCTCACCAGCTTGGTCAGCGCGTCCTCCGCGCGCATACCCAGCGGCATGCACGAGTCGGGCAGGGACGGGGCTCCCACCTGGGGCACGAGGGGGATTAGTAATGACAAGACTCGTCCTCCGCGCGCATACCCAGCGGCATGCACGAGTCGGGCAGGGACGGGGCTCCCACCTGGGGCACGAGGGGGATTAGTAATGACAAGACTCGTCCTCCGCGCGCATACCCAGCGGCATGCACGAGTCGGGCAGGGACGGGGCTCCCACCTGGGGCACGAGGGGGATTAGTAATGACAAGACTCGTCCTCCGCGCGCATACCCAGCGGCATGCACGAGTCGGGCAGGGACGGGGCTCCCACCTGGGGCACGAGGGGGATTAGTAATGACAAGACTCGCCCTCCGCGCGCATACCCAGCGGCATGCACGAGTCGGGCAGGGACGGGGCTCCCACCTGGGGCACGAGGGGGATTAGTAATGACAAGACTCGTCCTCCGCGCGCATACCCAGCGGCATGCACGAGTCGGGCAGGGACGGGGCTCCCACCTGGGGCACGAGGGGGATTAGTAATGACAAGACTCGCCCTCCGCGCGCATACCCAGCGGCATGCACGAGTCGGGCAGGGACGGGGCTCCCACCTGGGGCACGAGGGGGATTAGTAATGACAAGACTCGTCCTCCGCGCGCATACCCAGCGGCATGCACGAGTCGGGCAGGGACGGGGCTCCCACCTGGGGCACGAGGGGGATTAGTAATGACAAGACTCGTCCTCCGCGCGCATACCCAGCGGCATGCACGAGTCGGGCAGGGACGGGGCTCCCACCTGGGGCACGAGGGGGATTAGTAATGACAAGACTCGTCCTCCGCGCGCATACCCAGCGGCATGCACGAGTCGGGCAGGGACGGGGCTCCCACCTGGGGCACGAGGGGGATTAGTAATGACAAGACTCGTCCTCCGCGCGCATACCCAGCGGCATGCACGAGTCGGGCAGGGACGGGGCTCCCACCTGGGGCACGAGGGGGATTAGTAATGACAAGACTCGTCCTCCGCGCGCATACCCAGCGGCATGCACGAGTCGGGCAGGGACGGGGCTCCCACCTGGGGCACGAGGGGGATTAGTAATGACAAGACTCGTCCTCCGCGCGCATACCCAGCGGCATGCACGAGTCGGGCAGGGACGGGGCTCCCACCTGGGGCACGAGGGGGATTAGTAATGACAAGACTCGTCCTCCGCGCGCATACCCAGCGGCATGCACGAGTCGGGCAGGGACGGGGCTCCCACCTGGGGCACGAGGGGGATTAGTAATGACAAGACTCGTCCTCCGCGCGCATACCCAGCGGCATGCACGAGTCGGGCAGGGACGGGGCTCCCACCTGGGGCACGAGGGGGATTAGTAATGACAAGACTCGCCCTCCGCGCGCATACCCAGCGGCATGCACGAGTCGGGCAGGGACGGGGCTCCCACCTGGGGCACGAGGGGGATTAGTAATGACAAGACTCGTCCTCCGCGCGCATACCCAGCGGCATGCACGAGTCGGGCAGGGACGGGGCTCCCACCTGGGGCACGAGGGGGATTAGTAATGACAAGACTCGTCCTCCGCGCGCATACCCAGCGGCATGCACGAGTCGGGCAGGGACGGGGCTCCCACCTGGGGCACGAGGGGGATTAGTAATGACAAGACTCGTCCTCCGCGCGCATACCCAGCGGCATGCACGAGTCGGGCAGGGACGGGGCTCCCACCTGGGGCACGAGGGGGATTAGTAATGACAAGACTCGTCCTCCGCGCGCATACCCAGCGGCATGCACGAGTCGGGCAGGGACGGGGCTCCCACCTGGGGCACGAGGGGGATTAGTAATGACAAGACTCGTCCTCCGCGCGCATACCCAGCGGCATGCACGAGTCGGGCAGGGACGGGGCTCCCACCTGGGGCACGAGGGGGATTAGTAATGACAAGACTCGTCCTCCGCGCGCATACCCAGCGGCATGCACGAGTCGGGCAGGGACGGGGCTCCCACCTGGGGCACGAGGGGGATTAGTAATGACAAGACTCGTCCTCCGCGCGCATACCCAGCGGCATGCACGAGTCGGGCAGGGACGGGGCTCCCACCTGGGGCACGAGGGGGATTAGTAATGACAAGACTCGTCCTCCGCGCGCATACCCAGCGGCATGCACGAGTCGGGCAGGGACGGGGCTCCCACCTGGGGCACGAGGGGGATTAGTAATGACAAGACTCGTCCTCCGCGCGCATACCCAGCGGCATGCACGAGTCGGGCAGGGACGGGGCTCCCACCTGGGGCACGAGGGGGATTAGTAATGACAAGACAGCTTGAAAACTACAGGATATCAAATGACCCATCATCTACTCATTCTGTAAACCCAACTACGGTATGGTGTAGTGAACAGACTCATTTATAGTGTTTAAGGTTGCATGGAACTAACTGTAAAGGGATTGTTGGAGTTAGTAAAGTTAGTGAGAACATTATTAAAAATGTAGAAATAATTCAATACCCGCGTAGCCAAAGGTTCCCAAGTATGGTACAAAATATGAATGACCTAAAAACCGGCTAAGTGCGAGTCGGACTCGCGCATTAAGGGTTCCGTACCATTGCAGTAGGGGAGCCTTTTGAATTAATCTTATTTTTATATATTTGTTGTTAAAGCGGCAATAGAAATACATCATCTGTGAAAATTTCAACTGTCTAGCTATCACAGTTCATGAGGTATACAAACAGACGGACAGTGGAGTCTTAGTATTAGCGTCCCGTTTTTACCCTCTGGGTACAGAACCCTAAAACGATATTTTTTGAAACAATATTATAAATAAACAGCCTCAGGCATCTATAAAAATAAACGCAACTAAAAAGATACCCAGTTTTTAATTATAGGACATTACTGCAGAATGCAGTAAGTAAGCCTTCCTGGCCAAGTATGAGTTAACCGGACCGAACCGCAGGTAAGTCCGGTTATATACGAGGCCAGCATGGCTTTCTTACTGGTTGAGGTTTGTAAGAAAGAAATGAAAGAAAGTTTAACAACAAATTCGTTTAATTAATATTGAAGGTTACATTCATATTAGGGCAATTACTGATAGATATTGTGATCGATTTACTGGGGGCATTTATATTATTGTTTTTGAAACTCCATGTTAATTTTAAAATGGAAAGTTTTAATCCAACATGATTTATAAGCTGAAATGACTAAACACAAACATAAAATTCCACACTATACTTCTACAACATTACTAAGTACAAAACGCAACGTGCATACTTTTTCGTTAAGTGTCACAGACTATAAAATGGCTGTATATGTATCTCATAAAATGTCATACCAAAAAGAGAGATAGATATATATTTGGAGCCTCCCTCCTATAACCATGTTATAATGGCTAAACTCTATGTGTCTGGTACTATGTTTTTATTTTCTAAGCAGATCTAAAGAGGATGACCTACTGTCCAGTAAGTAAATTACATACTTACTTACTGGACAGTAGGAGATTCCAAATTTAAAATCTCGCTTCTTACTGGACAGTTGTGGATAAGTCTCCGGTAGAGTTCACTTTCTGGATACTTTTTAGAGATGTTATGGCAACATTACATACCATTTTTGAGAAAAAGTTATTTTCTAGTTACTAACCTTGTAAATCTTGAGATCTGTGAACTTAACATCGAAGGAGTGCGGGTAGTAGGGTGTGCGCTTGCCGTAGAAATACTCGCGGATGCGCGCGTCGCGGGACTCGGCGCGCTGCGTCGATGAACGCTCCACTACCTATAATTTTTTAAATAAATAAATTAAATAATTTTTTTACATATTTTTTGTATTGCAGCATTTTCAAATGTTATTGGACGCCCAACCAAATGGTAAGTGATCGTTACCATTATGAGAAAAGGTTTCAAAGAGATTTTAAACATGTTTGTGCACATTTATACTAGGTATCTTCGGAACCAATACTCCAATAAAAAAAAATCTTCATTGATTGAAGGATACATTCTTAGTGGGTACGGTCGTGGTCTTTTCCGCCTGATCAGTAAATTTTTTTTTCGCTTTAATCATGCGGAGGCTCCGAGCCGCACTCCCTTACAGTTTAGGCCCATTAGGAAAGCGTCAAAGCGCAAAATAACAATAACTCTCGTTTGGCGTGCGTCGTCAGTGCGCTCGGCCGATCGGTATCTTTTCATTCATTGTTTCTACACAAGGTCAACGGGGCGGGGCTAGAGAGCGTTTCTATGTTGTAAGTGCAAGCAAAAATTAGCTTAGTGGTGGTCAGGCGGGAGTGTCCTCGATGGTACATATGAGCTTACAAACAAATTTTACTTCTTTCTAATATTAGCATAGATAAGGCTAAGCAGAATAACTCACTCCTCCACTCTTGGGCAGGTACACGACTTTGACGAACTTCGGCATGTCTCTCTTGAGCTCATTGTATAGCCTCTCGTTGTCCAGCACTAGGATTACATCCACCTGCAAGGAAATTGGGAATAAAACATCGCTTTAATCTATTACAAGCATTGCTTTGTACCGTAGGGCGTCGGTAGGTAGAAAACTTCCCAGCTAGTCAGTCCCATTTAAGATCGCAATAGCGGTCATTGCCCTTTCCCTAATAAGTATCTCTTCCTATGAAATAAAACAAATAAACCATGTATCGTTTTTCATTAGAAAAAACGTTGAAGATCACGATAAATGACGATTTAAGACTTGAACAGGCTTATTTTTGGATTTCAAAGTTAAGAACTTTAATAAAATGTAGGTGGGTCAATGACCGCTTTTGCGACCTTAACTGGCACCAAAAGTAAAATGCCACAGATAATAATATAAAAACGCGTTTGTGCATTTTCGACTCTCGTCGCTGAGCCGAACGTTGGTTTGAGGGAAGTTCCACCAGTGCATGTGATAAATTTTAAACTGACATGGTCACTAACCTTTTGACCGTCAGAGCATAAACGCACGCGCGTGCCCTCCACACCAAGCATTTTCACCTACCATTTTGTCACATATTTGTGCCGTCTGGCGTATAGGGCACGCGCTTGCTTGTCACGTATATGTGACGATGGCGTTCAAACGGCTAACACTTAAAACGGAATATTTACCATACAGGGTGTAAAGACCTCATCACGAAGCCGTCAACCAAGCATTCTGTACATCAAACTAAGTAACCTTACGCAAAAATTATTGCTGGGAAACAATTTTTTTTTATGGGGTGCAAAATCATGTTTTGTGGTAGAACTCAATGTAAGTCACTCAAAACATAGTGCTGATGGATGGATTGAATAGTACGGGGTCGTGGAGGTGTTTAAAGTAAAAATCTTACAAAAAAACTTGTATTAAAAAAAAAACTAAAACTAAGTATGCCATAACGTTCTACTCCGTTCACCTATTATCCCCATTTTGTTTGGAAAGTGATAAAAAAGTCATCCTGTATGTTTATTTTTTGCGAGTTTTCGATATTTCGGCGCTGTTGCAAGCGTCATGATCACGTATGAACTGAAGTTATTGCGGGTTGTTGTTTATGAGCAGACAAAAAGATCTACGCTCTTTCTAATACTTGGAAACTTACTACTTACTTTTTTTTTTTATTTCAAATAGTATACTTGGAAAATATCCTATGTGATCATGTACCCAAAAACCCATCAAGAATGAGTGCAGCTTGCAATGAATGAATGAATTTGTAAGATTTTTTTTATCTCTATCTAAAACTCTTTGGTAATGTTGGGAAAGTTGCAAGTCTGCTCACCTCAAAAGCCTGCGCGGCGTGTGTAAGCACCTTGTACCCCGCATTTTTGATCCACCCACAAGTGTTGATGATCACTCCTGATGTTGAAGCTGCAATATAAATAACAATTAATTAATTTAAATGCCATAGAGTAGTGATAAGTGGTAATCGGCGCCTAAGGACATCTGCTTAACAAGTGCATCGCTATATTCGTGCATCGCCATATTCAACAAAAGAAACAAATAAGACAGAAAAAGAAAAAAAAAACAATTAAGAAAGAAGTGTTCTGAATAGGTAATTTATGTGGTTACTTCAAGCTGAGTCTTTTTTTTAATGTTGCGCCACACTAGAAATTTCAACTGTATCGGTGTGCGTTTACAAATATTCAAAGTCACATACACAAATAGCCAGATCCAGAACTATACAAAAATATTTGTCGTTTTTTTATTTTATTTCTTCAAAAGTGTATTGAAAAACGTCGTTTGATACACGTGGACATTTGTTATTGCAGTTCTCGGCTCAATAACAACCCGCCTGCGGCTCGGGAGTTAATTCCGCCTCGAATACAATAACAAACTTTCTCCACTTGTATCAAAATGTACTATTGCCAATCACTCCGCCAGACTTTCGGATTTCTGACTACTCTTAACAACTGTCAAAGATCTACAAATGACAGCTGGGACCAACGGCTTTACGTGCTTTCCGAGACACGGAGGAAACTCGATATGCTATGGTGGTCACCTATCCATAGACCGACCTAGGCAAGCGGTACTTAACCTTTGAGATCAACCCAAGCGGCTGTCATTATTTAGCCACAATCTCCTCGTTTTGTTTATGAATGTTTGCATGCCATTTTTAAGGTGAAATGTGTCATTGCACTAACATAGTATTTTGAACATGTTTACCACAAATAATTAGACTTTTGACTTTTAAAAGTGGCAGAATGTTTTATTTTTTTAGTTATGTTTTTGTAGTCTTTGAGAGTAGCGGTGGCCCAGTGGTGGCGGCCCTGACTTACAAACAGTAAGTCGTGAATTCGAACCTAGATAGGCGCATTACTTTGTGTAATTTATTTCATCACCACTGCTCTCAAAACGGTGAAGGAAACCGGCATGTCCTAGAACCAAAAATTCGAAGACATGTGACATCTATTAATCCGCACTGGGGCTCGCGTGGTGGGTTATAGCCCATTCCCTCTCATTAAGAGGAGGCCGTGTCCCAGCAGTGGGAACATTATAGGCTGATGATGATGATGAAATAGTGGTAACAATTAACTGTTACCTTTTTTATTATTTTCACAGCGCTCAGCAATGACTTCCGCCAGCCTGGACACAATAGTGTTGTACAGTTCCAGGTTCTCCCCTGGAGTGTTGTGACCAAAGTGATACACCAGCGGTGCTTGCTGACTGAAGCCTTCTTCAATTGATGCCGGTCTTTCCACCAGGAGAGCTCCTGTTTATGTAACAATTCGATAAATTTTATAATACTGGTATCACTGGTAGTGCATCCTGCTAAACTGGAAGCCCATATTTCGATCAAGCAGATCATGATGAACTCAGAAGCAAATGGAGGGATTTTGGATTTTTTCAACAGAATACAGCTAGTGTAAAATGGACATGTTGTGTGCAGAGCAGATGTTGCAAAGACAGTTTTCCCAGCATTGGGATGTGAGACACAGTATAGGCTTACAAAAAATTGTACTAGATTGATTTACACTGAATCATCAATATACATCATAATATTTTGCAATCAAAATTAATAATACTATTTGATTGTGAAATATTGTGTTGTTTTTTTTTATGGGAAATCTGACTAGCGTCAAGCACGCTAGTCAGATTTCCCATAAAAAAAAACACCTCTATTTTACTTCTTTAGGGGAAGACTATTACAGATATCCTTTCTTAGTGCTCACGGTCATAATATCGGATAGGATCTTTAGTACATCATTTCATGCTTCCAGACCTGGGTCTGCATTGCCAAAAAAACTATAAAGTACCACTTACCAATAGTGCCCGGTACACTGATATGCCCCTGGCCTACATCCAGCTCCACATAAATAGGCCTCCGACCCATCCTCACTGCGTAGTTCAGCAGTATCCTTGTCAGGGTCGACTTGCCCACATCCCCGGGTCCCACAACCATGGTTACAGGACCACGTGTGGACTCCTGCTCTGCTGCCACTCTCTGTTGTTCAAGAGCTGCATGGACATTGAGGTATACAACCTGAAAAGAGAAAAGGTTTTAATCAAAATACTGCTCTGAAAAATATTCTTTTTACGTGATTCATATAATGATTCTGATTAAGCAGCCATTTTAGGCCCCCTGATAAACCATGGTATATGATTAGACAGCTATCATCATTATAACCATCCACTGCTGGGCAAAAGCTTCTCTATTCTTGCTTTCCAATTCTTCTTCATCTTAACAGCTATCAGGCATGAGAACTTAGGTATGAGTCACTAAGCAAACAATTAAACTGCCATCACAAAATATAAATTGGGATGACTTACTTATCTACTATTGGAGCAGTTGCAGAATCACAGATTAATGTAGCTTATCTGCTTACTGAAGACTTCAATACTAGGATCACTGTTGTGACAGTATAATAATATGGCAGTGTCCACAACTGATTTGCCTTAAAATTCACTACCAAAAGGTGTGGCAGATTGTTATGGAGACCTCTACCATGCAGTGGGACAGATGGTGGCCAGAGGGTCAACTCAGGGGTGAGTTTTTGAGGAACAAAGACATATAGGAAGGATATGACAGCTGGTTTAGGACTTACCATAGGTGTTTCCTTGGCTATGTAGCTGACTTCAGTGCGGCCCCTCAGCTCCACTGTGCAGCCGTGCCACGTGAAGACGGCCACCTTGGCCCCCGTGTGGAACTCATAGGGCTTCCCCTTCACTAACTCTGTGCCAAAAAGCTCCGCATATCCACTCTTGACCTACAACAAAATATTTAACCTAACATATGCTGCGACATTCCCGAATACTATTCAGATTTACAATTGTTACACACTATACCAAATTGCAAGAATTTTGCCACTGATTTCGTTCGATATTACCTCTAAAACTACTTTTTCGTTCTTCGATTCAACTTCGAACCTAAGCTCCGAATCGGGGTCTAGTTTGAACTCCTGTAATTGAACTTCAGTCATTTTAACAACTTGAAGTTCTAATTGGTTTAAATGATGTAAGGAGAAATCAAACAACTTTTCTTTCCTTAATTATTTTCAATTCGTCGATTCTACAGCAAGCAGATGTGCATCAAATTCAAAACACGAAATAGGACTGCGTTCCATATTACCGAAACACTCAACTGTTTAGCATTAGATCAGAACAATTACTCTGGACCATGCTTCAAAACGTGATAATTGTTTTATGTCTGGAACGCTTTAATGTCATCCACTATAAAAAAAAACAATGGGTCTGGTGGAATGGGAACAAAACGTAACTTGATAATCTTATTTTTTTTTAATTTCTTTGTCTTCATAGTCACGAATGCAGGTTTCTCTCAATTTTCACAGTAATTGTAATAATTGTATAATTTTAACTTTCTGTCGTTTGTTGTTAATTCAGTCACCCATAATTCAAGAAGAAGCAAAAACAAAACGTTGAAACGACATTTTAGTTTCAAAATTGTTTTGAATGGTGGTCATTATTTAAATATTTATATTTTCAATAAATAATGAGTGCATTGTGAATTAATAGTTGTTATCTAGTGAATACAATGGAGAATTCATTCTTTGAATATCGTAATGAGACTGGCGCCGATAGCGGCTCCGAATCAGAATTTATTGACAATAGTTTAGCTGAGGAGTCTTTTGGAGCAAAGAAGAAAAATCACACAGTTTTCGTGGCAGAATCTGAAGAATCTACAACAGACGGTAATGAAATGCATCCAAGTGTGTAGCGCTTGCAATCCAAACTTGTTTTTCATGGTATTTTCGCAACAAATGTCCATGTTTTCAAATGAATGTATGATAATTTTAAGCTTTCGTTAGTATACTATTTTATGCTTCTTTCATTGTAGTGGAAAACAATACGTTCTAGTTTCTGCCAACCCCCATAGGTTTAAGGTGTGAGTTTAAGTGCCTCAATGGTTATGTATAAATACAATAGTTAGCATAATTTAGTTGTGTAATAACCATTATATACTTCACGCACATGAAATTAAGTACAAATTACCATGAAAATGTAGTTTAGCCAGTTTTTCACTAGCACTAAGTTTTTACAACATACTTATACATAAAATGTCACGGGATATCTTCTGTGATTATTGATTATTTTTGAGCCCGTAAGTGACATTTTAAGTATAGTTATGAACGGTGAAAGCTTAAAACAATATTTAGATACTTTTGATAATATTATTACGTAGAAGTATAATACATTTTTATATTTTAGAAGAAAGTGAAACGGAGAAGAATGCACCAAAGACAGTGTCTAAGTCAGTGGTTAAACAAAGCAGTGCTGCCCACAGCCATGTCATATCCAGCAGCGATGAAGGTTAGTGTAATATTTGAAATAAGAATAATCTTAATATTTCATGAATATAGTAGTAGTCTCATAACCCCTAGGCTGACTAAGGGACAAATGGAATCTTCAGACATTTTACCAAGCATGTAAAACTTGTATGGTGTTACATACATGTCAGCAGTACTAATAGTAATACCTGACATCTGAAGAAAAGGTTATCAAAATCTATTTGTAAACCTGGGTGTGTTGTTGACTGTATATGATTATTTGCTAGTTTATGCCCGCGGCTTCAGCCACTTGGAGTTTAGATAATTGTCCCACAGGATTGTACTACTGGAATAGGATGTGTTAATCCAGGTTATAAACTATCTGTATGCCAAATTTTATGATAATCTGCTCAATAGTTATAGTTATTGTGTGAAAGAGTAACAATTACCCTCACAAACTTATGCATATAAAACAGTAGTAAGAAGCAATGCCTCCTTGAGACCAAGAAGTACATTGTTTTTTTTTTTCTTAGATGTAAGCAACAGGGGCAGTATTAGAAGACAGTCAGAGTCTTCCAATAAAGTAGTTTTAAGCTCTTCAGATGAAGGTAAGAATTATTTATTAAATTAGCTATAATGTTTTAACTTATTTTTTATTTTACTAAAAATTTCTAATCCCAATACCAGCCTAAAAGTTATGGAATTTACCTAAAATCAATTAAACTTAATTATTAGTAAACAAAACAAAATTTTAACAAAGAACTTATCATCCAGAACTTTTTATCCAAAATTTTCCGTAATCGTCTTTTTTACTAAACGCGCATTTTGTTAGTACTTGAAAACAGGCGAAAAACTAACTACATATACCAATTCCATTATTTCCTCTAACAGAAGAAGTATCACCAGAAATTGTACCAAAACGCAGACCACCAATGAGGAAGAAGTCTCTAAACCCCAACGAGTCCATTATTGGACGTAAAACGAAGAAACGTATGATACTCATTGATTCTGACACAGAAAACTCAATTATCATTGAACATGACAAGCATACCAAATTGAAATGTATGAAAGACACTCCCTTGAAAATTGACAATGGGAATAGCCAAAAAGTACTTGAATCTAGTATAATGGAAGATGATAATCCATCAGAAAGTAATGACAGTGATGATGATAATAACGATAGCAAGAAAAATGAAAGTACAAAGGCTGATAGGACGGCTCCTTTAAAGTATGATGGATCTGAAGATAGTGATGAAGCTTCAGAAGAAGTTGATGATGAAGAAAGTGAAGACGATGGTCCCGATGAGGATCAGATGGTAATGTCCAGAGCTACGCGGATGAGTATCATGGGTGTTGCACCGAAGGACGATGAAAGTGACGAGTCAGACTTTATTGAGTCTGATGATGTAAGTATGGGTGTTTTTTTTTGTTATGGGTATTTAATTTTTCTACAACTCCACGTACAAAGCGCGTGTATTTTGCGTCAGTCTGACTAAGAAAAACAAGCAATTTTAGGTTAGAACTACCGGCGATACTACTCCGCTTTCTAACCGAAGCAATCGGTCGGGCGAAGACTAAACCGTCGCGTTCATTTTGTTCGGCAGACCCGAACGCGTGGTCACCCCTTTCAGTTTTCTAAAGGAATGAGTGACATATAAACGAGACGAACGCGAATTCCTGCCAATTCCTACCAATCGCTTCGATTAGGACGCGGAGAATGACATATTCGAGACATTATTTTCTTCAACCATAATCTAGTTGCACTGTTACGTTCCTAAAACACAATATTGCTTTCAGAGCCCACGAAACTCAAACCACGGCTCGACAGCGAGCCTCACAGACCTCCCCGACCCTGGTCTTCCGCCCAAGACCCCTGAAAAGACACCAGTAGACCTGGACTCCTCTAAGATAACCTGCTCCCCATTCTCCAGTCCACTTCAGGACATTACAAACGAAACCAGAAACGCTAGAAAGTCCTTAGGAAATAAGGATGAGTGTATCATAATAAATGATTCAGAGAAGAATGCGTCTAATGGCCTTAAGAATATAGTGCTAAATCACTTGATAGCGAAGAAGGAGAGGGAGAATTTCATACGCTATGACGATGACGTCACTATTATTGATACGAAGCCAGAGATTATTGCGCTGAGCAGTGATGACGATGAGGTAAGGATATGTCATCGTTTTTTGCATGCTCCACTTCCTAGCATTCACTGCGAACTGCTAGTTTTGACGTGAATCGTCTTTAAAATCAGTACCATACATGGGGTACCATGTCAGAAAACCGGACCGTAACTAAGTTTGCATCGGGGCCGGGCAGGGCGGCGGGGGAGGGGCAATGCGCTCTCTCTGGATTCTATTCAGTATAACTCGCGCGCGCGGTGATTCTTTCGTGTATTTACAGAGTTCGTTTAGACCAATCGATTTACATAAAAAATAACCAATAAGTGTTAAAAATTAAAAAATAATAACCAATAAGTGTTAAAAATAAACACTTATTAGTTTTCTTTCAATCTTTAACAATTAAAGCGACTCGCTGATATAGACGTAAAAACCAACGGCCGTATGCACCAACACAGCCCCACCCGATTTTTCTTTTATTTTTTTCCAATAATAACCAACATTATCAGGGTGGGAAAACAAGAACTAAAATAAATGTACCAAGTTTGACATATAAATATGGTTGCAAATTTTCTTCGCAAGCTGCGCCACCTATAACTGCACACATAAATTGGTCTTAGCATACAATGTTCTCAATGTTATTTTCATTACTTTTATTTTTTTTTTAAAAGGAAAGAATCCTCATTGCTCTTTTCGCGTCCTATGTCATTTAAAAGTAAAACCTCATAAATAGGTATAATATCTACTTGCTGACGTTTATTACAATAAAATTAAAAACTGAAGGTAGATTGACATTCTATTTGACAAATTCAGTTTCTCAACGAACTTTTTAAGCCATCCATTTTTTTGTCGTGTTACTTAATTTTGTTTATCATCGTTAATTAGTTTTAGATAGTGTTCTTTAATTTTGTTTGGTGTGCTTTTACCAATAACAATTGCATAAAAGTTATTCTTAATGTTTCTCGTTACTGAATGTGAAGTGAATAGTAAGTCAAGATGCCTAGAAGTCCCACCCCGAAACCGGTGAGTTCTGTACTGAATACGTGTTAGCCTTTTTAGCGTCGGCTTTCCTTTCACGTTGTACATAGAATATTAAATGGTAACGCGGATTGGCACCCCAATTGTGTATCGCAAGCAATTGCTACTTCATATGTCTGAAGACTCCCCTTAAAAGCCCTTATCCCTATTTATTTGGGGTCGGCGCAGCAAGCCTTCTTCTTTCGTACTTCTCTATATAGTTGGTGCCAGTTAAGATGAGAATAGCGGTCATTGCCTTTTCCCTAATATCTCTTCGTACGAACCAAAACAAATAAACCATGTGTCGTTTTTCATTACAAAAAATGTTGAAGATCACGATAGATGACGATTCCAGACTTGAACAGGCGTATTTTTGGTTTTCAAAGTTAAGAAGTACGGATTCCAGACTTGAACAGGCTTATTTTTGGTTTTCAAAGTTAATAAGTTTAATAAATGTAGGTGGGTCAATGACCGCTATTCTCATCTTAACTGGCACCAACACCAACTATAGTACCAGATCAACTATGAGCTTGCTTACCTACCTCAAAGCAAACTTGATAACTTCGTGTAAGGATACGAAATAGAATGACAAATATAAAAGTCTGTGTATTTGAATAGCCGCCAACAGAAAAAAAGTCGCCAAAGCCACGGAAGTCTCCGACTACGAAACAAGACCAGACCATCAGTATGAAGCCTGCATCCCAAACTATGACAAAATACTTGGCGCCACCGAGCTATCCTAACCAGCAAGTGGTATATGTGAAGAAGCAAGTCAGGGAATCAGAGCTCATGAAGTTAGAAGCGCTGAAGGAGGATCTGAAGAATATTAGGGTGAGTTTTGTACAACTTTTTCTTCATCACTAGATTTTAGATGACTGTCTCGTTAGTCTGAGGACGTAACTGCGACCGCTGAGCATGAGGTCCTAGGTTCGATTTGCACACGAATTTCTCAGTAGCAGCTACGGAGTCTGGATTTGCGCCCGGTTGATGGCAATAGGCTCGCTCCTTATCGCCAGTTATGTTTAAACCCTGGGTGTACTAATTGGTACAACCTCTGCCTAACAGCCGATTACAGGCGTGTGATGTTCTGATTTTAGTTGCCATTTTGAATCTAAGGGACTTGGGTGCGTTCTAATTACTAATGCCATAGCACACAAATGTACAGAGGCGAAATTCACTTTCTACCAGTCAACCTTTAGGTGATGCATAGACAAACTGTGGAAAGTGCAATTCTGAAATTATATTCCCACCTCAATTTGCAGTACCTGTTAGAAGAGATGGACGTGGACACTCTCCCGGACCGGGGCAGCAAGCTGATCGAGAGGCTGACGCATCTGGAGGAGCAGGTGCGGCGCCAGGGAGACAAGGTCGCCAATATGGTGGTGGAACCTGGTGAGGATAATCAGACTTTGACTCGACATCATTTGTCGGATGTTGTGGTCATTCTTAAATAGTCCTTATATCATTGAGATCTTCTTTATTGTGTTGTTAATGAATAACCTGGTGTCAGAGTTTTCATGCCGCCCATGGGCCTCTGACTTGGCTTTACATGACGATGTTGTCCTTCACCGAAGCAAGTGATTATTATACAATACGCACATGAACCCGAAAAATCAGAAGTGCGTGTCTTGGGTTCAAACTTGAGACTTATAACTTGGCAGTCCGACGGTCACACTACACTGGTTCACCGGTATCACTGCTATTGAGATAATATATTTTAGATATATTCTGATCACATAGAACTCCCTGTTAGTGCCTAATGTTTGACGCTGACTGTACGGTCGAACAAGCTATTTGGTTTACATTTTACAATGTAATTTGTGCGTTAAACTGTAAAACAAATAGCTTGTTCGACCATACATTCAACATTGAGGTTCCAATAAATTGGACTTTGGCAGGATTTTAATATGTTTTTAGTGTGTTGAATTTGTGCAGAATTAACCATCAGCCTATCCTATCGACGTAAGTTCACCATCTCGGACTATCCAGCAGCCGGGTCTTGTGGAATAGGGACTCGTGGAAACCGAAACCAAGGGTTTATTTAAATGTTAAAAATAATTTACTTCTCGTAGAAAATCCTACTGCTGCTGACATCGCCAGGGACGGATTCGGGAAGGACAAGAAGATGACCTGGGATGAGCTTCAGAAAGCCAGCAATGCTGTCCAGCCGAGGATGTTTGGCAAGCAGGGTGAGTGCTTTCTGATATCATTAATACACTGTTTTTGACTTTTTGAGACAAACTAATGATTCTTCTTTAAATGCTGTTTAGATGAAATTAAAAGACAATAAAAACTAATTAGATGTAAGAACCTTTTTAAATCACATATAATATTTAAAGTAACTTTATAATATTTTATTGCCGATACCTTGAAATTTGGTACATTCTTGACAACTAAAACGTGTTTTCTTTAGTACCCCCTACATGGTGAGGGTCAAAAGTAATAAACAAAGCTCGTATCAATCTTTAAATATCTAGCACATCTGTAATTCGGCAATGAAACAATAAACTAGTGTTGTCCTGTTGAAGCTTTGACTACTGCTTTCGTGTGTTGTGTTTAAACCGCAGATGTAATGAATTGCTTTCCCGTATAATTCAGCCATGGCGACCCACATGGCGGAACGCAACCTGATCTTGGACCGTCTGCGCGACTTGTACGAGTCGCTGGGTTCCCGGCCTGCAGAGAGCCAGGAGGCACCGGCTCCGAAGGCCATGAAGTCCACGCTGATGCCGCATCAGCTTCACGCGCTGGCTTGGCTGCAGTGGAGGGAGACACAGCGGCCCAGGGCTGGCATACTGGGTAAGTAGACCTGTCACTCGCAAGCCACGAGGCACTGACTGCAAAATACCGCAGCTAAAAATGAGTTACTTATTGCAATTACAGGTAATTTAAATACTGTCTAGCCCGATATGTAAAAAAATACTGTTATTTTGCTGGCATCCAGTTCATTTGTCAGTTGACACCAGCCCGCGTAGCATGACCACCGTAGAAACAGTTGTTCCTCTGTCATTAAATCGACAAAATGACAGATGAACAAAAGAATTATCGATTCTTTCTTCCTAGAAACCCGTTTCTACGGTGGTCATTCTCCGCGGGTATGTGAAAATGTAAATAAATATATCGCTGGACATTAACACACAGCGCCATCCAGTGCCACACTAAGCAACGAGGCTTGTGTCGTGGACACTAGATAGTTGATATACTACATAGATACTTTTTGTTTGTAAATACATACTTATTATACATATAAACATCCATGACTCGGAAACAAATGTCCATGCTCATCACACAAGCATTTGCTTCAACCGGGATTCGAACCCGGGACCCTAAGAACTTAAGGCAGCCTCACTACCGCTGCGCCATTCGGGTCGTCATATAGTTGGTGCCAGTTAAGATGAGAATAGCGGTCATTGACCTTTCCCTAATATCTCTTCGTATGAACCAAAACATAATAAACCATGTATCGTTTTTCATTACAAAAAATGTTGAAGATCACGATAGATGACGATTCCAGACTTGAACAGGCTTATTTTTGGTTTTCAAAGTTAAGAAGTTTAATAAATGTAGGTGGGTCAATGACCACTATTCTTATCTTAACTGGCACCAACTATAGGCAGATAGTCTTTCAGAAACCGTAAATGTCATACCATCAGTAACATTCCTTGCCTTCCTCTGCAGCGGACGACATGGGTCTCGGCAAGACGATCACCATGATAGCTCTGATCGTGAGCGACAAGGAAGGCAAGATCGACAATGATGAAGATGATGATGATGATGAACCGCCAAATAAAAAGCGTAAGTATTATATTGTTACGAGCTGGGTATGAGATAAATTAATTACTACCGATAACACAACAAATAACTTTATTTAATTACAAAACACTTCATCTCAATCACAAATACACTACTGATCACTATTCGCTTAGATATCGCACTTCTAGTTCACTTCGATTCGCTTCGTTGTGTATCCAAAATCAGACTGCCTGCTCCCGTGAGAACTGGATAGCATTGCCCTTTGTCCCGCAGCATCAAGTTGTGCCCGTAGACATACGGGCACCGTCGGTGGGGCGGCCGGGTAAGGCTCGGCCAATGGCGAGCGCGCTTTCGCTGCTCGCCTGTGAGTTAGTGTCATATTGTGTCGGTAGGGGCGCCACGGTGTTAACCGTATCTTCACGCCGCCTCGGCGGTCTGTCACCGCCAGGTGGAACTCCCGGTGCCCCGGGTGAAGCCCGGCGGGTGAAGACCAGCCAGAGGCGGCTGGGGCTGCCCCTACCGCGCAGGGGGCTCCCGCCCACAGCGTTATAATAATAATAAGCTAGCCGATGCGCTCCGGGCTAAGGGGCCATGTATGTATGTGTGAGCGGTAGTGTTGTGACACCGCTCATGTTTGCGAGTAGATAGCGAGCCTGCGCCGCTATCCGTCGCGTGAGTCATATGACTGTGGAGTCGTGTGGGTATGAGGTGGGGGGTGAGTGCCGCGCCTATATTAACTTAGAACGCTGCGTTATCCGATGTATGTGTAATGTAGTGTTGTGGAGTCTATTTGTTCGAGTATGTCGCGTGTAGGTGAAGCGACAATACTCGGTTGGTCAGTCCGGTGGGGTGACGTCACACACGTCCGTCACGAGGTCGCGTGGTAGGCGCGGGGGGCCCCGCGTCAGGCGGGCGCTATCTGCTTTATTTGTGGCCAGGCAGATGTGTCGGCGCGCGCGAACATGTTGGACCGAGGCGCCGGCAAAAGTCCTCCTGGCTCTCGATGTTGAGGTCCCGCTGGACGACGGTATTCCTCACGTAGCGAGGTGCGGCGACGATTTTTCGAAGTGCTAGGTTCTGTTGCGCTTGAAGTTTTTTTTTTGTTCTTCTCGCTCGTGAGGGCTAGCCAGGCTGGGGACGTGAGAAGTGGGCGGATGTACGTTTTGCACACCCCCAGCTTGGTGCGCAGCGGGAGGCGGGACGAGAGCACTGGGTGCAGCAGGAAGCGGGCGGTTCTGCTTTTCGTGACGACCGTGCAGACGTGTGACGTCATGGAGAGCCGACTGTCGATGGTGACTCTCAGGTACTTGGCCTGTCCTGTGTGTTGCCCACGTTGCCCGACAAGCTCCACTGGGCGAGCCGTGCTGGCAGGAGATCGAGCACGCACTGCAGTTTGACTGCCGCGTGCTGCACGTTGAGCGATGTGGAGATGTACGCGGCGTCTTCCTGCTCCCTCAAACACGTCGACTATTTATATGGCGACCGAACGTTCTAGAAAGATCCACGACTTCCTCGAATCTTCTAGACAATTCCATAGTGGGTCATTGTCGTTCGAGAAACTTCCACAACTTGTACAAAGTAAAGAAGTAGGTACTTTATGCCCTTGGCATACGGTCGAAATTACAATGTCTATTCCTGATGTTCTTTTATAGGTAGTTTGTGAATTTGTACCTACATCATTCGAGATTCGTTCTACCTACCTACTACTACCTACCTACCTACTTGTAGGTACCTACTACCGTCATTGTAGGTACGGATCTGACGTAACAATATTGTTATTGACTTATACACTGCTGGACATTACTTCTGTCTTGGTAACTTATGGTGCATCCACATCACAGTTACTTTTTGTAGAACAATGTTTCCAAGTGTTACTGAGCAACATTCGATAGCAAAAAGTAATTTATTGATAGTATATGTTGATGTTGCCTAACTTTTGAAAACAGTCAACATATTGTGGTAACAATTGAAAACATTGTTAGAGAATGTTGCATATCATCAATCATCATCAACAGCCTACAATGTTCCCACTGCTGGGACATGGCCTCCTCTCAGTGAGAGGGAATGGACTATAATCCACCACGCGGCCCCAGTGCGGATTGGTAGATGTTACATGTCTTCGAATTTTTTGGTTCTAGGACATGCCGGTTTACTCACGATGGTTTCCTTTTCCGTTTTGAGAGCAGTGGTGATGAAAATAAATTATTAAAAGTAATGCGCCTGTCTGGGTTCGAACGTACGAGTTACTGCTCGTAAGTCGGGGCCGCCACCACTGGGCCGCCGCTGCTTTCTGTTGCATATAACATAAAACAAATGCCGTGCAACTCGCTTGTTGCTAAAAGTTACTCTTTGTTATATTTTGTTAACCTTTAATTTATGTTATTGGCGGTATGACCGCGATGAGTAACATTCAACAAATACTAACTAACAAGTAGCCACAAAAGTTACAGATAGTTGCACAATGTTGCTAAACAAAAGTTAACTACTTAGTTGCACCTTTATTGACAAACTGTGCCCGATAGAAAACTACACTAATAGAGAACTTCTTAAATACGAACTTTCATGCCTAATTCAACCCCTTTCGAATTTTCATAAATCCTTTTATCTACACCCATGCTATAAAGCCTCTATAAAAGTATCTGAAACAGTTAGCTTATTGCCAACATTAAAACAGCCAGTGTCATAGTAACCATTATAACATCCAAATATAATGTTGTACTAAATTTCATTATGCAACTCATTTAAAAAAAAAGATCATTGTCATGCGCGCGCGTTTGACTACCACAGCGCCGTAATTAAAATAGTACATTGCAATACAAGGGGCAAAAATGACCCATTATATACGAAGTAGTTTTACTACCGAGCTTTAGCAAGGTAGTAATATAGAACCGAGTTATAATGGGATTTTAGCGCCTTGTGTTACACTGTACTTTTCACTTTGGGTGCGAGAAAAATAGTCGATTTAGTCAGACGGACAGACAGACAGGTAGACAGACAGACCGACAATACTAACGAAACGAATTAAAATAAAGAGGTTATTCTATGAAGTTGAAGTTGTTCATGTGGCTGTTGGACCGATTGCCTTGGTCTTCGACGAAGATTTTACTTTATGCTCTATCTAGAGCATAAAAAGCGACTTTATGTCGCCTACGCACGACATAAAGGCGAACTTTAGAGCAAGAGAAGTGAAAAAAAACTTACAGGTTAATTCGAATTCACGTCGTATCCCGCCATTTTTGTTCGATAATAGTATTGCACTATGTACTTGGTTGTTTACAAAAATGAGTGATACAAGCTTTGATAACACACCACCAGATATTTCTAATGCCGCAAAGGAAAGTGGTGAATAATATAAATATTCCGAGTACATTAGGATCTGCCAACACTCAACAAGGTGCAAATATTCAAGTGCATTTAAAAATTGTACGATCCAAAATGTAAATAATTATTACAATAAATAATTCTATTACTACCACACTATGTATATAGTGTGTTTGTATTAAATACTCAGCAATTAAACTTTCCATAAGTTTACACAGACTTCTTACAACACTAAAACACTGGTCTCAGAACCTGTTCGGTATGATATTTGCAACCGAACAGCTCAGCACTTTTGCCTCCGTTAATTTCCATAAATGCGTGTATCGCTAGTGTTACCAAGTTAGTACGAGTTCGGACACCAATCGCGTAACTCAACCAAATCATATCAAACCGTCTTAGTGCTAATTTAGCTTAGATTTACCATTTTATAACTAGTCTCAATATAAAGGAAGGGTGTTTTTTTCTAAAAGCAGAGAACTTTAATCATTTAAAACACAAACATGTTATTGACACCCATGAATTTGGCTTTAATAAAATTGACTGATAGGGTATCGGATTTAATAGACAGACGGATTTAGTAGGTACTAGCTGTTGCCCGCGGCTTCGCCCGCGTGATGTTCGGTAACTGTCCCACGGGATCATACTAAAGTGATAAATAGTATCCTCCATGTTAATCCAGATTATAAACTATCTATGTGCCACATTTCATAATCATCACTATCACAATCACCATCATTATCACAATCACCATCACTATCACAATCACCATAACTATCACAATCACCATCACTATCACCATCATTATCACTGTCGCAATAACTATCACAATCACTATCACCATCACTATCACCATCACCATCATTATCTCTGTCACAATCACTATCACTATCACCATCAGCATCACTATCACCATCATTATCTCTGTCACAATCACTATTACAATCACTATCACAATCACTATCACTATCACAATCACAATTACCATCACCATCATCGTTAGCACAATCACCGTTACAAACACTATCACAGTCACAATCACAATCACAATCACCATCACTATCACAATCACCATCATCGTTATCACAATCATTATCACCGTAATCACAATCATCATCATCGTTATCACAATCATCACAATAAATCAACATAAACCTGTAAAGAAGTCGAAAATGCCATATTCGTAATTAGCACCCCTGATAATATCGGAATCGACACCCATATCGTTTTTTAGACATTTCAACCCTATCGCACCCCAACGTGTGATAATGGTATTTCAGGTAAGGTAAGGTTTAAAACAACGATTTTAAGATTAAATGTGGCGGATTTAATCTTAAAATCGTTGTTTTTGTAATACACCCGACCCGATACAACATACAAACAATACCCATGTTGATTTTCAGACTTTGTTACCCCATTTCCCCCTTTACGGGTGAATTCTGAAAAAACCTGAAACAAAAAAAAAAAAACTCAAAGCATTTATTTCAATTAGACCATTACGGCACTTTTGAATGTCAAATATACAAAAAAGAAAATCAAAGCTACAGTCCCAGTCACAAGGCATAATAACTTGAGAAAGTACTGTAGTTGCCCATTCCCTAGCGTAGATCTCTATGGAGAAGAACGGGCAAGAAACTCCATGGACACTCTTTTAAAATCTAAATATTGTTACAAAATCTTGGTTACATCATTAATTTTCAGATTATACATATATGTGAGAACGATGTAGAAAGACGTGCACACTAAGAGCGTCCAGAGTAAAAGATTAGATCAACAATTTACGAATAAAGTAATTAAAATGAACCTTGCCAGCTAAGAGATGACCAGTCCCAACTGACAGCGCCCGTTCACAAACATGACGCATGTACCGGCGCCATTTAACTCAACCATATTGAAGGGAACTAAATGACCCGACACACCCGCCACCATCAGCGAGACATTTAAGTGAGCATGACATTCTCTCAGCCACCAAGGCATATTCAAGTCAAAAATCAGGTCAAGGCATATTCAACACAAATGTTAACTCATTTATCGATAAGAGTACGCGTGCTAAATTTAAAATCCCTAGACCCAGTGCTTTGGGCTATGAGTTGACTTTCAGTCTTTGTTACCCATATTAGGGGTTGAATTCTGAAAAAACCTGAAACACAAATATTTACTCATTTATCGATAGGAGTACTCCTGTTAAGTTTCGAATAAAATAGTCTAACTAATCTTATTTCCCCATGTAAACTTTGGCCCCGTTTCAACCCCTTAGGGGATGAATTTTGAATAATCCTTTCTTAGTGCACCCCTAAACGTCATAAGGAACCTATGTGCCAAATTTGGAATCTCTAGACTCAGCGGTTTGGTCTGTGCATTGTGTTTTAGACTGTCACCCCCATTTCCCCGACTTAGGGGTTGAATTCTGAAAAAACTTGAAACCCGTTTCTACTCATTTATCAATAGGAGCACTCCTGTGACGTTTCGAATAAAATAGTCTAACTAATCTTATTTCCCCATGTAAACTTTGGACCCCCGATTCAACAACATAGGGGGTGAATTTTGAAAAATCCTGTCTTAGTGCACCCCTAGACCACATACGGAACCTACTTGCCAAATTTGGAATCTCTAGACTCAGCGGTTTGGTCTGTGCGTTGTGTTTTAGACTGTCACCCCCATTTCCCCGACTTAGGGGTTGAATTCTGAAAAAACTTGAAACCCGTTTCTACTCATTTATCAATAGGAGCACTCCTGTGACGTTTCGAATAAAATAGTCTAACTAATCTTATTTCCCCATGTAAACTTTGGACCCCCGATTCAACAACATAGGGGGTGAATTTTGAAAAATCCTGTCTTAGTGCACCCCTAGACCACATACGGAACCTACTTGCCAAATTTGGAATCTGTAGGCCCAGAGGTTTGGGCAGTGCGTTGATATGTCAGTCACTCAGTCAGTCAGACAGTTTCTTCTTCTTTTATGTATTTTTGTATAGTTTTTTTTTTCTAATCGGTCCAGCCGTTCCAGATATTAGCCGGAACAAACAGACAGACAGACAAACAAAAAAAAATGTTTTTTGGTATATGTACCCTATATATACATTCATATGCATGTAGTATATTTACATATGTATATGTACATTCATATGCATGTAGTATATTTTCTAACAAAAACAGTGCAAATTCATTGTGTTTAAGTGTTTACTTACCGCCGTTTTGTTAAATAACATCCGAAACCTCACACAAACTGTTATCTACTTGTAAATACGCTGATTTGTGCTGGAAAATCACATTTTACAATAGTGAAAAGTGCCTAAATAATTTTGTACCCCCACATACTAAAAATTAATAACCGACAAGTGTGTCAAATTAATTTTCAATAATTTCAATGTACCCACCACAAAAGCAATATTTAAATGTCACTTGCAAATGACAATCTGAGTGTTGCCAGGTGAGGGAAAAGCCCCCAATACCAGGGAATAATGTCCCAACCACTGGAAACAGGTCAAACAAAAATATGGTGCAACAAGTATTTCACCCAGGCCTCTTTGTCAATCAACAAAAGTCAATGGAATAATTAAATACAGCACAAAAAACTACAAAACAAACCGAATGGCAAATTGTCATTCGTCACAAAAGGAACAACAGCAGCCTCGAAAACTCGGAGAAAACAAGCGAAAACAGTCTATTGGCTAGGACCTACAACAGATGGACCTGTTGCTACTCAAAATAGGTTTGAAGGCCTTGAAGATGAAGTGATCATTGTTGAGGAAAGTCAATCAAAGCCTATTAAACCGCCCCCTATTTTGGTTTCAGGTGTGGGAAACATCAACCCTCTCACAAAACTCTTAGAAGCAGTAGCAAACAATGACTACTATATTAAAGTCACTAATAACGATCAAGTGACAATACAACCAAAGACACCTGAATCTTACAGTAAAATAGTCAAAAATCTGGATGAAAAAAATACTGAATTTCACACCTATAAGCCAAAACAAGACCGTAGTATCATAACAAAATCTCCATTGGTCAACAGACACAGGTGACATAAAAACGAAATTGCAACTCCTTGGATATGAACCCACCAACATATGGAACATTAAAAGCCAAGTGTCCAAAAAGCCACTTTCTCTGTTTTTTGTGGAATTAAAAGCTGCTCCTAATAACAGTGATATCTAGAAAGTTGATGCACTATTACACTGCAAAATTAAAGTAGAACCACCCCGACAAAAGCGTGAGGTACTGCAGTGTTCCAAATGCCAACGTTATGGTCATACTAAAAGTTTTTGCCACCACAAGCCGCGTTGTGTCAAGTGCGCTGGCTCTCACTTCACTGCAGATTGCCTGCGTAAAGAAAAATCCAACACTGTCAAATGTGAGCTATGTGACGGAAACCACCCTGCAAATTATAAGGGATGTACAGTCTATAAGCAGCTGCGAAAGAAAACATTCCCCCCTATGCGACCCAAAACACTCAACATTTAAACAGCGGGTCAAATGGAAAGTAAAACAGAAAAAACTCAACAGACAGGACATAGCGAAACTAATAATGCCGGCTACAGCTATGCTGATGTTCTTCAAATTCCAAAACCTACTTAACCGGATGAACCAAATGATTTAAAAACAATGATGAAAGAACTCATGAACAAACTGGGAATGATGCTAACCATGTTATCAGTCCTCATTTCTAAATTCTCTTAATGGCCACCAAATTCCAAATAGTAATCTGGAATGCAAATAGATTGTCAAAACACAGCCTAGAGCTAAAAACCTATTTAAATAATCAAATCATAGATATAATGCTAATCTCAGAGACTCATTTCACCTCAAAAAGCTTCTTTAGCTTACCAAACTACAATATCTAGGTATTATACAAACCACCCATCAGGTAAAGCACACGGCGGAACAGCAGTACTAGTCAAGCGCAGCTTAAAACATTATGAATCCAACAAATACAATACAGAACACCTACAGGCCACTACAGTCATTCTTGAAGACAGCTTAAAACCTCTCACAGTGCCTGCAATATATTGCCCGCCAAAACATCAAATCAAGAATGAACAATTCACGGATTTCTTCTTAACTCTGGGAAATAACTTTATAGCCGGTGGAGGTTTCAATGCTAATCACACGTTCTGGGGTTCACGATTGATAACAACTAGAGGCCGTAAACTCTACAGGACTATTGAGTCATTCAAGTTGAATATAATATATACAGGAGAACCAACATATTGGCCCACTGATAGAAACAAGATACCGGACCTGATTGACTTTGCTGTCGCTCTATTTGTAAATACAGACAGAATCAAGGTGACTTCCAGTACAGATCTCTCATCTGACCATTCTCCAATACTCATCCAGCTATCGGACATTCCTACTCAAAAGGAAGAAAATTGCACCTTACACAATCGAAAAACTAACTGGGACTCATACAGACAGGAACTGTAAAATACACTTCCTACAAACATCCTGCTTAACTCAGAGGAAGACATAACAGATGCAATTGAACTCTTTACTCGTTGAATTCAGTCTGCCGCTTGGATTGCAACTCCTGCGGAACGGTCGCGTCAATGTAAAGCTGTCCCTCAAAAATTCAAAGATCTTATACAGCACAAAATAAATCTTAGAAAGCAGTGGCAGACACACCGATGTCTACAGTCTAAAAACAAACTAAACAACTTCACCAAACACCTGAAAAGAGTATTTCACAAAAACAAAGACGAGGAAACTCATAAGTATCTAATCAATCTATCACCGACAGCAGCTACTAACTATTCCCTATGGAAATGTACATCCTAATTGAAACAGTATTTTCGTGCCAATACGCCAATAAAAAACAACCATGGAGAATGGTCAAGAAGTGACTCAGAGAATGCAAAAACATTTGCAACATACCTTCGCAAAGTTTTTACACCTAATAGTCGTGAGGTTGAAAATCAAGAAGAAAAATTCATACATGACACTTTAAACACAACACATCAACTCGATCCACCCATTAAGCCATTCACTGTTGGTGAAGTAAGATACATGATTCACAAGTAACTAAACCCAAAAAGGCACCAGGTTACGATCTCATTACAGGTAAATGCATTAAAAAACTACCGGACAATGCTATATCCTTTTTAACTCAGCTGAGAAGAAGTTACTTCCCAACACAGTGGAAGGTGGCCTCAATTATAATGATCCCTAAACCTGGAAAACCTCAAGAAGAAGTAACCTCATATAGACCTATAAGTCTTCTACCTATACTTTCAAAACTGTTTGAGAAACTATTTTTACAAAGGCTGCTACCCATTCTTGAGGAAAGAAATATAATACCAGAACATCAATTTGGGTTCCGCGCAAAACACTCCACAGTAGAGCAAGTACACAGACTGGTTGAAAAAATACACAACACTCTTGAAGCTAAGCGGTACTGCTCAGCTGTATTCCTAGACGTAACTCAGGCATTTAACAGAGTATGGCATGAGGGCCTCCTATATAAGGTAAAGACTCAATTACCGACCAATTATACATACTTAGCAGATGGGCATTTCCTAGTAAAGCAGGGAAGTGAAGTAAGTGACTTAAACCCTATATTGTCAGGGGTACCACAAGGAAGTGTATTTGGTCCTATCCTGTACCTGTTATTTACAGCAGACCTGTCAGTATCGAGCAGGACGACCACAACAATGGCGACCTATGCAGATGACACTGCAATAATGACATGTCACGAGGAGCCATCACAAGCGTCTGAACACTTACAAGAAGACCTAAGACTTGTCGAACAATGGACAAAATTATGGCGTATTCAAATAAACGAATCAAAATCTGCATACGTAACATTTACTCTTCGTCGGGGAGTTTGTCCACCGGTAACATTGAATGGCACCCAAATACCACAAACTGATGACACAAAATATCTGGGTATGCATATTGACAAAAGATAGACCTGGAGGAAACACATCTTTACCAAAAGAAAACAGCTCGGTCTATTATTAAGACAGCTATATCCACTGCTAAGACACAAATCAAAACTAAATCTAGAGAACAAGCTGCTTATCTACAAATGTATACTTCAGCCAGTATGGACATACGGCATACAACCCTGCGGGACTGCCTCAAAATCAAACTTGGGAATTCTTCAAAGTCTTGAGGCTAATTACAATGGCCCCCGGGTACCTTACAAACAATACCCTGCACAGAGATCTCCAAGTCACTACAATCGAAGAAGAGGCGTTTAGACAAACCAAGAGATATCAGCACAGACTAACCAAGCATCCTAACAACCTAGCAAGACTGCTTATGTCCAGGAAACCTCATGTGAGGCGATTGAAGAAAAGGATACCACAGGACACAACATCAAGTTACACCTAAGAGAGGGTGGTGCATCACTGGATGCAAGTACAGCTGATTGTCCTCAAATTAGGACAGATTGCAGTGGAAAAAGGGGTTATAATATATATATATATATATATATATGCATGTAGTAAAAAGTGGTTATTTTAATATTACAAACAGACACTTCAATTTTATTTATTTGTATGTATGTATAGATTGAACTTTAGTATGGAGCACATTTTTTTTTTCGCGATTACTTGTTCCCATGGAGAAAATTTTTAAGTTTTATTGTCTGTTTCATTCCTTAACATAATATGACGACGCCTTCCTGATACACGCTGTATAATTTGAGGCGAGCTGTTAAACAAACAATATCCTAAAACCACCGTACGTTTCTCCAAGCAGTGGTGGCAGGCGGCACGCTAGTGGTCTGCCCAGCGTCCCTGATAGCGCAGTGGAGCGGCGAGGTCACCAAGCACTGCACGTCGCACGCACTGTCCGTAGCCATGCACCACGGCGCGCACCGCGCCACGCTGCCGCACCGCCTGGCCACACACGACCTGGTGCTCACCACATACAACATCATGCTGCGAGAGAACGAGAAGGTACTGTGAATATGGACTGTTCTACTTACTTCTACCCTCAATTCCTAAAGATATCTTCTTCTTATTGTTGTCAGGCTTTTGTATTTTTATGTTTATACTAATGCGCGGATTACTTTAATATCGCGATGTTGTCTTTTCCCTCTATTCGCTAAAATACAGTAAAACGTGGCTATTTGGGTTTTTGGGGGCTATTTTGTACCATATACTCGTACAACACCAAAATGTTAGTGGGTTTTTCGATCAGGAATTTCTCAATAGCAGCTAATCAAAGTGTTGCTAGAGTTTGTAAAATAATTTCTACCATACACCAACCGATAGTTATCGATATTTTTGTTCGAAATATAGTCGTCCCAAATAGCCCCCAAAACCCAAATAGCCTCGTTTTACGGTATCTTTTCTATTTCTTCAGTACTTATCCCATACCTTTGCTGCGTAAAAATGGGAAGGTATGTGAAGAAATAATCACCCCCTCACTCAAAAAAATACACCTCACAAAACAAACAATCACACAACACAATCACAATCATCCCTTCACTTTTCTCTGCCCGTAGCTATTTTCTCTGTTCCCATGTTCTTATCTTCCCAAGTCCCAGTTTTCCCTTTCCGTTTCCCTAAGTTCTCCTCTTTATTTCCTAATTATATTTTCCTATTCTATTATCTTCGTTCTCTACCCTTTCTCTCTAAATTTTCACGGCCCCGAAAACAAACAAATAAACAAATAATTCTTTAACGAGCATCTTCAAAAAATATTCACAAAATAATTGCTGGGTAATTAGATTTCAAGCGGGTTGCCAATTCGCCACCTACGTCTAAAACTGCACTGGTATCAAAAGCAGATATTTGGCGGGTGCCCAGAGGTAACAGCTAATGATCCGCGCAATAGGACAGCTTGTGTTACAGTCGATCAGTTTACAATGAAAATTATTTACAAAACAATGATGACGTAAGGGAACAATAGGCTAGTTTCCACCATCAATAAATTGCAAATCTATGTAGTCCGTCAGTTAGAGTATTGGAAAATAATGGAGACGTATTTTTTGTTTTTGTAAATCAATGAATATTGACAAAGATAAAACGTATCAAAACTCGGGGGCTCGTGACGTCACAACGCACTAAAAATTATAGCACGGCGTGACGTATTGAGAATTTTAAAAGCGTCGTATCTTCGTCAATTTTGGTTTACGTAACAAAAGAAAAAATACGTGTCAAATATTTTTTGATAATCTAACTGACGGACTAATTAGATTTTTTCAGGACACAAGCCTATTCCGAAGGGACCACAAGCAAACGCATAAATAGCAAGTTTACAACTATTTCAAGAATATAGTGACTTTCCGAACGGTGCAATTGTTTTTAATATCCACTAATTTGATTAAGTGTGTATTTTTGGAAAACCGTCTGGTATCCATAATTTCCAGTAAATCTGTATGCTTCCAGTAGAAAGGTTGTCACGTTGACGTTATGCAACTGATTCAAAATGCAAAAAAAAACGACTTATTATACCTGCGATTTGAATGATTGAGATGAATTTTGGTAATTTGGTACGGTTGGTTTTTGTAAGTTACTTAAAGGTCAATGATTTTAATTTTGTGTCTTTGTAAAGCTAAGCTTGTATGGTTCAATTTTGCCTAATGATTTGTACTCAATATCTTTCCATTTAAGAAAAAAATCAGTAATAAACCAAACACAGTCGAGAGCAATAAAGTTGCACACCCCTTAGGGTGTGCTACTTTATTGCTCTCGACTGTGTTTTGGGGCATCATTGTGTGTAGGGGCCAATGGTTGTAGGCACCGTACACTATCACTTAGTTGATCTTGGTTAAGTTGTAGAGTACACAGAAAGAACCACAAGTTGTGTTTAAAGTTATATTACAATGTAGAAGTTACAATAGTTAAAGTGGTAGTTCCACAGTTGTTGTCTGACTCGCTCTGCCTTGCGTGAAAAGTTACAATTATAGCGTAATATTTGTTACGCACGACATAGACGACATCCAAGTAGGTTGCTGCGTTCGCAAAGTAAATGTACGGTTGATGAGACCGTACATTGTGACTGAGGATAATCAATAGGCTATAATCTAGTGACATCCTTATTTTCGATTATACTTAAAACATTTTTGGTCCTGTTGGTAGTGTAGTTTTAACAAGGTCCGATTCTTTTTTTAAATTTGAACCCTCCCTAACTTATGTCACCCAGAACGGCGTGCTAATGCGCGTCCTGTGGCGGCGCGTGATCCTGGACGAGGCGCACGTGGTGCGCAACCACAAGTCGGCCACGTGCGCCGCCGCCGCCGCCCTGCGCGCGCGCCGGCGCTGGTGCCTGACGGGCACGCCCGTGCAGAACAAGGACCTGGATCTCTTCGCGCTTTTGAAGTTCTTGAGGTGTTCGCCGTTTGATGATCTTACTGTGAGTATACATTCCATCATCAGATCAGCTCCATGCCATGTCATAAAATTGCATTGTCACGCGATATACATATGCGTGCAAAATTTCAGCTCAATCGGAAACCGGGAAGTGTTTCAAATTTAACTTGTAAGATTTGATTACAGACAGACAACGGGATAAGTGAAACTAAATAGAAGCTTGTAAAAAGGCGCCCGTACGGAGCAAATTTTACACCCGTTGTTGAATGGTTTGTTGGAAATATGTCGATTTCTTCATGATGTTTTCTTTTACTGATTAGAAAACAAACTATAATATGCCATGTCAATATTGAGCGTCCTTTTTCTACAACGGTTTCATAAAATACTATCTATTTCTTGCCCAGATGTGGAAAAAATGGATCGACAACAAGTCCCTAGGCGGTCAGGAGCGTCTGAGCACAATAATGCAGTGCCTGCTACTGCGCCGCACCAAAGTGCAGCTCGTGCAGCGCGGGCAGCTCGCGTGCCTGCCGGAGCGGTCTGCGCACGTCCGGACGGTCACGCTGGAGCCCAGAGAGATGAATGTCTACCAGAAGGTCAGTACGACAATTTTTTTCAGGTTTCTTTCTAGCTGTTTACCCAAACTCCTGGTTGGTCAGATGTCAAAATGATTTAAATTTTAGGTTTGGTTTATCATTGTCTTGCTTCTTTATTACTTACTAGTTTTTTTGACCGCGGCTTCGCTCCCGTTATGGTCTAAAATTACCCTATGAGAACGTTTTAAATGTAGCCCATGAAATTCAGGGAAAATGTTTCGCGATACGTCCAAACTTACAAACTTTACCTTTTTATAATATTTGTACTTAAACATAGATGCCAGCGGTGAAAACAATTTGTCACTGTGACTTTAATTGCAGGTGCTAGTATTCTCCAAGACGCTATTCGCTCAGTTCCTCCACCAGCGTGCGGAGAAGAATGCAGACGCGCAAGGTTTCACAAACGTCGGCAAGGACAGCGCGTACGCTAAGATGCACAAGAAAATGATCGCTTTACAAGGTATGTAGTCATAAACATCATTCTAATATATAATGTTAACTTATCGTGCGATGTAAAAGTAACGTAAATTCTGGGGAATTTTAAATTCAATAAACATGTTTCTTTTATATAATACACTAGCGGACGTCACGCGGTTTCACCCGCTTAGTTCCCGTTCTCGTGGGATCGGATCGGGATCAAATATACCCTATGGTACTCGCTGATAATGTAGCTATCCATTGCTGAAAGAATTTTTCAAATCGGTCCAGTAGTTTTAAGTTTATTCGTTACATACATTAATCTTTCCTCTTTATAACATTAGTATAGGCATATGTATACATAGTTGTACAAATATATACTACTATCCTCAATATATATATTTGTAATTAATTCTAAAACTTTAATTATTAATATCTATGGGAGATACAAATCGGCATAGTTGAAAAAAAAATAAGCTAGATTCTACAGGATAGTTGCATTTCCGCTTCAAGAATCGTTCAATAATATGTGACGCTTACCTCGGGCGTTCTTGTTAGGGCCTCTTAATCCTGTACTACCTACATATCGAACACATACTTTGACCTAACCACTACATATCTCTTCAGGAGCCCAACCAGTAAAGTCCCACGAGATCTTAGTCCTACTGTTACGTTTGCGGCAAGTGTGTTGCCACTGTGGGCTCATCGCGGCCATGTTGGACGAGGAGAGCGCGGCCGACGTGCAGGAGGACCCGGCCGGGCAGGATCTACTCGCAGAACTCACCAAGCTGTCGATCGAGGACAAGAGGAAGGTAAGACTTACCTATTGACCATGTAGCGGACAAAACATCGGTCTGGTTGGAGATCCTGTATTTTCAATTGAGGATGAGAAATTTTATACCCTGTTTTTCATAACTCTAACGAGTTACACGCTCAGGCAAGTCAGGCACTACGGCTGTGGAGAAAACGAATGAAATGGGGAGATACAGGCAAAGATAATCTAAGATGGCGCCACCATAGCTGGTCTCAATCTGACCAATGAGGTTAAGCTATTTTGAAATATAAAATGACATTACCACATTTTCAACCAATGACGATGTTGGGAACCAGTTGTGCTAGCGCCATTAGTTCCACAGTTTCAGTTGCGTGCAAGCCATGAGTCACTACGATGTGGGCAACGCTGTTTACCGCGGTGCGGCGCCGCAACGTCACTGTGTGTCCGTCACAACGCATCGTGCGGCATGGGAATGGTATAGTGATTTGTATGTAGGATGACGTTAACGGCACCGCACCGCACCGATAAGACTCCTATTACATTTTTTTCTCTAATTTTTGATTTTTATGTCCTGGATCAAATTATTTCGATCGGCGTACACGAGTCGATAATAATAGCGATCTCCGGACTATTGCCGATTGATATTGACGAAAATTAGAGACGAGACTGAGGAGCGAGCTGAATTGACGCCAAATACTACACTACTGCAACAACACTACTTCAATTTTATTTTTTGTCATTTTTAACCGACTTCAAAAAGGAGGAGGTTCTTAATTCGATTGGTTTTTTTTTTTATGTATGTACACCGATTGCGCTGATATTTATGATCCGATTTACGTGATTCTTCTTTAGTCTGATGCGGAATAGTTGCCATTTGGTCCCATAAAAAATTAACATAGTTTGGCCCAGTAGTTTTCATTTTATGAACATTTTTTACTTTAGTCGTGTGGTATAATTTCATGTATGTTCACCGATTTCTCCTCCATTTGTGAAGCGATTCTCAAAATTCTTTTTTTTTTCTTTTATTTATTTGAAAGAGATGGTCGCATTTAAATTTGGTTAAGATCTGATGCTAGTCTTCGGAGATATATACAATAGAACTCTTCAAAACTAGATGGTACATCGGTCGTGATTGCTGCAATCGCTTGGATGTTTATTGTTTATACAACATCATGACGTACCATCACGCCTGTATGTTCTGAGGGGTACGCAGATGTGTACAATACACCCAAATTTCGACAGTTTAGGTATGTTAGGTTCCATTTATTAGGGATAAGCCTATTACCATGACTAAAAATGGAAAAATAAAAAACTTTTTTGCAAAAAAAGAAAACCGACTTCAAAAAATTTTTTTGTCTTTTTTGCAAAAAAGGTTTTTTTGTCTTATTGTATTGACAAACGAAAACGAATGAAACGTATTCATTGTAGATCAAAGTTTTATATCATTAAATTTATTTGATAAAATTGAATTTAATTGGAATATAATAGACAGTGAATCAAGACATTTATGTCTTAAATTAAGCTTTCTTTACGAATTTTTCCGTGAAAACTCAAGGAATTTAAATAAATTTTAGAATTCCAATCATCATCTGCCTAGCCTTTTCCCAAGTTTTTATTGGGGTCGGCTTCCAGTCTAACCGGATGCAGCTGAATACCAGTATTTTAAATTTTAGAACTCCAATAAACAAGTAAAACATTCAACTTATCTTTCAGTAATTTTAGCTTTTATAAGAATTGAATCTAACAATGTGAATTTGAGCGTCAAAGTTCCATCGCCGACAGTTTTTCTTGCAAGCTGAGTTCTTAAAATATTTATAGTAAATTACACGAACAAAAATGAAAATGTGTAACTACAACTTACAAGAAAGAGAATGGTGTCGATTCTGTTGTGCACAAACTAAACTTAATTTAGGCTATTGCTATCTTTTTCTCTCTAATAAAACGAGAAAGAGACGGACGTAATTTAGAGCTGTCAAATTTTATTGGAACTAATATTTCCATACAAATGAAGGGTGCACGTAAAAACATGTCGACTAAAAACACGGTGAAGTGCAAGGCAAAAACTAGTTCGACATCTCTAACTTAGTTAACGTTCTCTCTTCATAGCTATAGCCGTCCTTTTCTCGCACTGCCTTTTAGTAAAAGATAGCAATAGCCGAAATTAAGTTTAGTTTGTGCACAACAGAATCGACACCAATGGCACTATCGTTATTCTTAAGCAAATAATTAAAATATCTTACTGCTGCTGAAAATTACTGCATCAAAAATTATGAATTTGCGTAAAAAAATGTAATAGTATTATGCGTGCCGTTACGTGCCGAAGTCAAAGTTTCTGCTTTGTTTTGATATTTTTAAATGCATTTTTTTGTGTTGCTAAATCCATCCATAGAGGTTTGAAAAGGATAATATGGCTAGAAAAGAAGTGTCTTATGAGATGACGAGAAATAGAGAAGTATGGAAGAAGAAGACATGCTGCGCCGACCACAAATGAATTGGGATAAGGGAAAGAGAATGATGTTTAATGCATCCATAAATATTATGCTTTGCGTGCCTTTATTACAATACTTTAAACATAATTTTTTCATACCCTAAATAAAAAATATTTCTCAGCAATTTTTTTTTATAATGTCCCTTTGATGTGTAGATGCAATGAGAATGCGTAGATGACGGGTCTGTGATGGGTCCGGCAGTTTTAATACCCGATGTTTTGTGTCACAGAGTCACAGCAAAAAGTCAGATGACGAGGATGAAGACAATGGACCAGCTCAGGAAGGCACGACGGCTGCAGAGGCTATTCGTTCAGTATTATCCCCCAACAACCCGGTGTTCGACCTCAAAAACCCCTCCTCCAAGATCACGGCCGTGATGGAGTGTCTCAACAACGAGGTGTTCGCTAACAAAGGTAGGGCCGTCGCAACAAATATTATTATCTTATCATATAATCTTTGCAAGCTGCTCACTGGTTTGATAAGGTTTTTCAATTATAATTTAAAGACACATGAGCACTGACCACCACATAACTAAGTCTTTTTCCATGTTGGCTTACCTAATCGTTATACTTAACAAAAAATACATAATTAATAACAAAATCGTAACTATAAAGGCCTGCGCAGACGACAGACTTTTTGTGCGGATGAGTCTGTGGCGCACAAAATGACACAAAAAGTCCGTCGCGGATTTTACGCAGACTCAACGCACACGACGCACACCTTCATAGTACATTACGTCCCCCACTAACGAGCGCAGATGCCATACTAACAGTGCGCCGTCTGCATTACTGTTACCACGTGTTGAAGCAAACGTTCGTTTCTTCGCGCACTTTAGTGCGGCGCGGAGCGGCGTGATCTACCAGAATGACACGGATTTTTTATCCGCCGGACTTTTTGTGCGTCGTATGCGTTACTGCATATAATAAAGTGTTTTTTTTTTTGAGATAGGTGTCTGGGAATTATTGTTTTATGGTGTCATCTACGCTATTGCTTAGGTTCTATTTTCACAGACTAAAAAGTGCGTCACGGATAGTCTGTCGTCTGTCGTCCTCAGGCCCTAAGATTGATTTTGGAAGATCTCCTTTTTGGGATTTATCATATATCAAAAATATATATATATCATAAATCAAAAATATTTAAACAAAACATTCCGTTCTATAATACCAGTTTCATACTTTGTTTTCTTACTTATATTGTTGTCGAAAGTTGATCAGGTGGTCGCAAGCACGACTACTGAGCATGAGGTTCTGGGTTAGATTCCCGGGTCGGGCAAAGTGTTACTGGGTTTTTTTATCAGGAATTTCTCGTTAGCAACCACATAGTCTGGATTTGCGCCCAGGTTGATGGCAATAGGGTCGCCACCTATTACCATCAACCTGGAACAAACTGAATATTTTTCCCACCATATTTTTCAGCTCATTAATTAAATAACGTATTAAATTGTTGTACAAAGATTATTTAAAGACTTATCAATCACTCATTAAATATTCAATGAACATAAAAAGTATTTGGCATTATTTTCCGATTCCCAGATAGTTATGCCTGTTAAATATTTAAACATAACTGGCGTGTAGGTGCACTATTAGATACACCTCTGCCTAACACTTCGGTGGTTACAGGCGTGATGTTATGTTACTACTGTCGAAAGGTTGTCTACACTAATATTATAAAAAGGAAAGATTTGTATTTTTGTGTGTGTATGTTTGTAATGAATAAACTCGAAAACTACTGCGCCGATTTCAAAAATTCTTTTACCTTTAGAAAGCTACATTCACCCTGAGTAACATAGGCTATATTTTATCCCCGTAATCCCACGGGAACGGGAACTACGCGGGTGAAACAGCGTGACGTCCGCTATTGATACACCTCTATCTGACCCTTTGGGGACGCGGTTTTTTATACCCATTCCTCCTCAGAATACAGTAACAATATTACATAATGTTCTCAGGCGACAAAGCAGTAGTAGTATCCCAATGGACGTCAGTACTGCGGCTGGTGGAGGATCAGCTGCAGAAGGCCAACATCCGGTCCGTGACGCTGAGCGGGAACGTGCCTGTACCCGCCAGGCCGCCGCTACTCGACAAGATCAACGATCCCAAGTCCGACGTCAGGGTATAACCAACTCTTTAATTTGATATCAACCTAAAGGGTGTAAATAGACCTTTAACGAAGGCAAAAGGCACTATTGTTCTTCCCGTCATTGCGATTTTTTTTTGTTTACGACCAGAGATTCTCAAACTTTGTTTTCTGGTAGACCACTTTCAAAATTGACAAGCAAGAATTTTTTTCGCGCTATATGTTAGGATTGCAAGAGGAACGTAGCTCCTAAGATTTTTTTTGGCAAAAAATTAGAATCTTATAGCTTCGAAATGCTTTTTTTAAAGTCTCAATACGACCATTTTCACCGAAATACAACCTGTCATCACTGGAACATTTGTTTTTTTTTTTAGTTTTTACCAAGCCAACATTTTTGTTCTTTAGTATCGAAACCAGATAAATTTTCGTGGGCCCCCTGCACTTACAACTTGTGAACTCCCATTTTTTTTTATAACGCCGACGTAGACCCCTGTCGGGTCTCCCGTGGAACCCTGGGGGTCCACCTGGACCACTTTAGGAATCACTGCTCTAGACCATACCTGGGAACCTGCTAGTTATATTGGAGGTCAAAGTTCTAACTTCTTCAGAAGTTTTTTTTTTATACTTGTTTTCAAGATCATAACTTTAGTTTAAATACCTCCATAACCCGGTTACTACTAGTATTAAATGTGTCCATCAGCACAATGTTTACGCACGAGTTATACCGTAGAATGTGATTTTTCACCCCAAAAAAAAAGTAGTGTCCCAGTAAAAAAAAATGCGTAGAGTTACTTAGTTTCGTGTACAGAAAGCTTGGTTGTCGGCTTCGGGAACGGACCCTCGGTTACACCCTGTATATTGTCGCATTGCTGGGCACCCCATAACTTTCCACTCCTCCCTTCATGTGGTTCATCCACAACGAAATTATTTTATGTGTAGCAAAACGTTTTGTAACTTTGATTAAACATAAGTAACATTGTATGACTTTACGAGCTTTGCTACATTTTATTGCCTGAAATTAAATTTACTTATATGTTTGTAATGTGTTTAAATGATTCCTCTTGATGGAGGTATAATCTCTCTAAATATTATGTGATAATATTATATTAACACACTAGGAAAGATATAAACTCGTGCTTTTATAGTAAGCCGGAACTAATGAACGCCACTTTACGAAATAGACAATACACGCAAGAAATTTCTCGACCGTCAAGAAAACGTCGCGTGAGATCTGCAAATTACGTCAGTAAAATAGACTTCCTATTTCCAATTAATATTAAAAATGCGAAAGATTGTGAGTATGGATGTATGGGTGTTTGTTACTTTTTCACGCAAAAACTACTGAACGGATTTGGATGAAACTTTTCAGACAGATACCTTATAACTGTATTAACACATAGGATATTTTTCATCCCGGTAGTAAGATCCCATGGGACAATTATCAAACTTCACGATATCTTCACTAATAGAATATGTATGTCAGGTGATGCTGCTGTCCCTGTGCGCGGGCGGGGTGGGCCTCAACCTGTGCGGCGCCAACCATCTGCTGCTGCTGGACCCGCACTGGAACCCGCAGCTGGAGGAGCAGGCGCAGGACAGGATCTACCGCGTCGGGCAGACCAAGGACGTCAACATATACAGGTAACGACAACTTGCATTATCATCACTCAGCCGACCGCTGCTGAACTCAAACTCAAAACTCAAAACATTTATTTCAATTAGAGTGAGATTTTAAATTTTAATTTTAATGAGAAAGTACTGTAGTTGCCCATTCCCTAGCGTAGATCGTTATGGAGAAGAACGGGCAAGAAACTCCATGGACACTCTTTTAAATCAAAATTATTGTTACAAAATCTTGGTTACATCATTCATGTTGAGATTATACATATATGTGAGAACGATGTAGAAAGACGTGCACATTAAGAGCGTCCAGAGTAAAAGATTAAATCAACAATTTAAAAATAAAGTTATTAAAATGAACCGTAGCAGCTAAGAGATGACCAGTCCCAACTGACAGCGCCCGATCACGAACATGACGCATGTATCAGCGTCATTCAACTCAACCACATAGAGCCATCAGAGCCATTATATAATCTTCGTAGGCGCGATTCTCTAAGGGAACTGTTTAAGGATATTGGCATCATGACGATACATTATCAATACATCTACGAAAACATAATGTACGTCAGAAAAAATCTGCACCTTTTTTTAAAAGGGGTGACAGACATAATTACAGTACTAGAAATAGGGACCAACTAGTTCAGCCAGGCTTCAGACTCGCTAAAGTGGACTCATCTTTCATGGGGTACTGTTTGAGATGCTATAATAAAATTCCACAAAGTATTCTTGAGCTGAATGAGACGAAATTTAAAACATGCATTAAACGCACACTATGTGAGCAAGCATATTACAAGTTGAGCGATTATATCGCTGATAAAAATGCTTGGCTCAATGCTGGTCCTGCTCCACAAGGACAGGGGCGCATAAATTGATAGCATTAAATTGTATTGTTGGAGCTGCTGAAGATTGTACAACTATCTTTGCATTGTATAGATTCAATCTCTTTAGTTTTATATAAATGCATAGCCCATATTGTGTGAGTACTATGTACTAGAAAGCTATCATTCACTGGAAACCTACGTCTTTTCTTGACTCGAATGTGCCCTGGCGGTTTAGAGTATGTCATGCTCACTCAAATGTCTCTTCCCTTCAAAATGGTTGAGTTGAATGGTGCTGATCCATGCGTCATGTTCGTGAACGGGCGCTGTCAGTTGTGACTGGTCATCTCTTAGTTGTCATGGCTTATTTGAATGAATTATTTTGAATTGTATTTTTTTTGTTTGTGTGTTTTTGCTGTGGACAGTTTTAACGTGCACATCTTGCTACATTGTTCTCACATAATATACCATCTCAACATGAATGATGTAACCAAGATTTTGTAACAATATTCTGATTTAAAAGAGTGTCCATGGAGTTTCTTTCCTTTCTTTCCATTTTTTTTTTCTTTCCATTCTTCTCCATAGAGATCTACGCTAGGGAACGGGCAACTACAGTACTTTAACAGTTTTTATGTCTTGTGACTGGGACTGTAGCTACAGTTAATTTTCATCTTTGTTTCGACAATTCAAAAGTGCCTGTAACTGGCTTACTTGAAATAAATGCTTTGATTTTGATTTTTGATTTTGAACCATGTTGAAGGGAACTAAACAAAGGGGGTGCTACACAGTGCACACCTATTCAGGTCGGTCCATTCTTTCACACAGTCCATCCATCGTTTCTTTGGCCTTCCTCTACTCTTATAGCCATCTACATTCATACTCAATATTAACCTCATTCCTTCGCATCACATGTCCATACCACGATAACCGATTACCACACAACTTTTCAGTCACCTCTCATTCCTTAATTTATCCATTCGCGTTACACCACATCCCCAGCATAGTTGGGAGAAAAACCAAATGGTGAGCCCCGAATATTATCTAAATATCAGGCAAAAAGTTAGTCATAGCGCATCACATCGCAGTGTTATCTCAGGCGCATTTGAATGTCATAGTGTGATTACACGACCGCGCTAGCTGCCAAGTATTCTCGTAACAAATAGCTCCTTTCCTGAAGAGCGCACATGCCAGATATTCACACCGCCGGGTAATCTGTGACGTCAGCACATAGTTGGTCCAATTACCTAAGAGTAATAAAAGATTTGCGGATTCTTGCACTTTACTGAAATAATTGTTTGTATAATAGATACCTTTTTCTTTTTCCCAGTTATCGAGCTTGTGGTCCTTGTTTCGTTTCCCTGGTCAGGCAAAGTGTTATTGGGTTTTTCCATCAGGAGTTTCTGAAGGCATTAGGTTCATCACCTATTACATCGATACGACTTAAAGATAACTAGCGAAATGTGTTTGTACTGTTCACTGAGGGTCTGCCATTTTGTACTGTTTAAGCAGCGCACGCCTGGAACGACGATTTTTTTCGTCTTAATTCCAAATATCGTGATTCAGATAGCTTTCTTTCGTAAATTGTTTTTAAATTATAGCCTATAAACCTTCTCAGCAAATTTCTCTTTCTATTAGTGAAAACCGTATCAAAATCTTTTTAGCAGTTTCTGAGATAGTAGAGAAAAAACAGACCCTCTGCCCGGCGGGGGACTGTAATTCATAATATATAGTGATTAGTTGAACTGTTTCTCCCACAGATTCATGTGCGTGGACACCGTGGAACAGTCCATCAGAAAGCTGCAGCAAGCCAAGCTGGAGTTGGCAGAGAACGTCCTCACGGGCGCCAAGAAGACCAACAACTCTAAGCTCACTATAGAAGACCTGAAAGTGCTATTTAATATGGGCCAGTAAATGTTATGTTATGTCTTTTATATAGGGTTAATGAAAATGTGATTCTTGCTTGTTTAAAAACAACAAGGCATCTAAGATAAGTATTGCGTGGAATACGGTCTGTTAAAGGCAAACCATTTTGTTAGAACTTCTTAAGCTAGACTAAATTCACACGTCCACAGATTTAGACATGAGACTTTATTGTCACAGGGGAATCGTCGTATCAAACCAGTCATCGTGCGCCCCTAGCGTTAGAAACGATTCATTAATATTTGAACTGATTGATTTGGTAGGTACTAAAAACAAAAATTTCGAATTCATAATGATGCATATCAAAACGTTCCTAAATGTGTATCTTCAGAAAATAATATTATGTGCCATATTAAATTTATTTGAAGGTATCATGATAATTTCAAAAATGAATGCGTAAAGCAAAAGGTACTTAAGCTTTCAATAATTTAAAAAAATAATTAAATGCCACGTCTTATCAAAATGATGTCGGTGTTGATCCGAGGGTTGGAAATCCAAAATAATATAATTTGGGTGGCGCTTAGTGTTAGTGAAAACGGTCAATTAGATTATTAACCAAAACAACCTCAACACTTTTTTAATTCAGTTTTATTATTTTTATTGCAAATGGCAGGGACCAACAATTTATTTGAATTTAGAATGACATAATTATACGCTACATTTAATATTATTATGAGTATGATCCTGTAAAATATAAGTCTAAAGAATTATTTCTGATACTTGTAATATGTTATAGATTATATTGTTGTATATTAAATAAATATGTAATCTAATATTACCGTACTTTTATTCTTCTCTGAGTATATTATTTGTAGTAACAATTTAATTCATCAATCAGGCAACTGCACCTGACTAAACCCAATTTTGGTAATTGGCAACAACGAAAGTTACTGTGTTTTCAGATACAAGGGTAGGATTCGGCTAGAAGGTACCTGAGAAGTTTCATCAAAATCAAAAATCATTTCTTATTGAAATTAGGCTACGAAGTACGAATAATGCCTTTTTGAACTAAAAACTTAAGACCGTCAAAACAACCACCCACCACCACTTCCTAGATTCTTTCTCTATTTGCTGGGGTGAAAAATTGGTGGAGCAAACTCGTACATTACCACCACCTCTTATACCTCGTATTGTTTAAATCGTAAAGTGTAGACAAGAATACAGGATTTCCACAAAACCCGCACGAAAGCCTTCACGGTCACATCAATTCTCGGCAATCTTGCTGGCTCATGCCGTGCGCGTCTCCATGCCCAGGACAAAAACCCCTAGCCCTCCTCCCTCCCCTACCCCCCTGATTAGATCCAGGCTAGACAAACACTACAGCAAGCGAGTGACGCACAACAGAACCAGTGAACCACCTAATATATAACAAAATAAACCAAACGTCACAACAACAGAAAAGGAAACCGAAATCATTGAGGAATTCTTTGAAAAAATATCAAGACGGACAGATCATTCGCCGACGGAGACACAACATGTACAGTTATCTAAAAATAAAATAGGAATCACGGCCGTCCAACGGCGCTCACAAATTATTACCATTTCACGCGGGAAACGACTCGAGTGCCGCGAATATATTTATTTTTTTAATTATGAGCATGGAGCGCAGGTCTTGCGTGAGTCAGGATCCACAAGTCACCAAGCGCCTTCTAGGCATCATTGTGCTTCTCGCTGGCTTGCTATGCTTGTTTGGAGGTAAGATACTTTTCTAATCTATTCTATAGGACTATCGGTGTTATACAATTTTCTTTTATATGTCGACAATTTCTGCCAATGTCAAATTAATGGTTAAAACACTTGTGTTGGTAAGCGTGCATAAGATTAAATTATGTGATAGCAAATTATGCGATGTTATTTACGATTACCGGCAGTTTTTGAAGCGAAACACAAATATGAGTCGAGGGTTTATGAATGAAATACTGAAGAAACAAGACGAAGACTGCGTTCCCGCCGGCAAAACATTCGACTAAAACATAATTATCAATGTTTGAAATCTCTGTTTTTCCCTTTCACTCCTCTTATCTGAAATCCCTAACATATCAGACATCATGTTTATGTGTAGGTATGTGAATGTTTCCCTACAAGGAACTCGCACTTCACCGTTCTACTATTCAGTAGTATTCATACGCAGAGTTCGATGGACGGACTTGAACCTGTAGCGGCAAATAGTTATCCTGAGTTACTCATGAGCTCAGTACACATACTCAGGCTGAGTATACGTAATTTAGTTTCTAAACCTTAGGTTTATCATGTGTTTTTGGGAACATAACTTTGACACCCACACAAAGTTTAGCGTGCGCTACATCTTCAAGCTTTTTGTTGATATTATTTTTTTATTTGGAAATAGGATCAACATGAAATTAGATCAACGCAGTCGTCCGTACGGACACTCATCCTGCTATTTCCATCTTTATTATTAATCGAATATAAATTCCATATGTTTCTATCCGGCAATGTGGTAGTTATGCTAATTTATGATATTTTCAGGCTATCTTCTGGGGCGAGTGGCTCGTCCTGAGCTGAGAAAAACTAATGACATGCTGACTTACAACTTAACAATCATGGCAGAAAATATTTACAAAAAGGCCAAAAGGATACCACCGAAACTTATCCATCAGAATGAACCAGAAAAGATTCAGTTAAGATTGTTAGAAATATTCAACTGTAGTGAGCCGTGCGATGACCTGAATAAGTATAATCTAGCTGAGTTCGTCAAGAATTCTATGAATTTCCAAGTGAAAAAGATAATGAGGGCTGTGAATAACGCGTCTGTGTATTTAGATAGCCTTAGCTGACATCTGTTAATAATAAAATAGTCCTCCTGACCATTTTCGGTCATGGTGGCCAATCTCAACGAAGACTGGCCATAGATGCGGGAAATATTGTACGGTAGTGCACAAGTGAGTGCGCACAGGTGCACTCTCTCTTCCCGCACTCTCATATTGTAACTAATGGAAAGACTTTAATTTAGTTTAGAATACGGTGTCATGGTATCCATTTATAATATGTCGTATTTTGATAAATATTGTGCTACAAGGATCTTTTGGCGTTTGCATGACATTGAATAAAGAGGTGTTTGTAAACATTTGTGAATTGAAAAACAAGATGGCGGCGGTAGTTCTGGTTTTGGCCACACGCCAAAAGATCTTTGTGCGGCGGTATCTCACTGGGTTGATTGATGTCAGCTAAATGTAAAGATAATATATACTTATTTTAAGTAAAAGGCGGAAAAGAAAGACTATAACTAATATCTACAAGGTCAAAATGTAAGGAAATGAAGATTTTTATTAACCAAAATAATGAACCTCGGTTCAGAATGATACAATGTAAGTACTGAATATGTGGTAACCGCGTTTTAGCGACATGTCCCTTCCATCTTGTATAAATAGGAAATCGTTTTAACAAAACCGGTAGAATACCTAGAATATTAATTTTATTTAAAATGTTGGCGTGGTATGTGTCGTACGTGGTGTGTATTCATATATATAAAATAAAAACACTAAGTAACTGAGTGGATAATCAGCTGGCTGTTACATACACAAATGCAATGTCTACCTGTCAATGAATTATGTTGCAAAAGTGACTGAAATATGGTAATTACCTATTAACTTTGTTGTGTAGAGTACAGAGGACTTTAAATTGATAAGCCAAATGGCTCACTACTTTCCAATTTTGCACTTTAAACATTCACGAGTACGAAGATTACCGACTAAACCCGATTTGCATTACACGGCTAAAATACGAATAGTAGCAAGTGGCTCATCAATGAGGGATTTTCTTTTTAGCTCTTCCCAAGTCGCTGGATAGATGGCGCTGAACTTAGTCCGTTAATGCAAGGAACGGAACCTAAAAAAACTGATTTTAACAAAGCGCGAGAAAAATAGGTTATATTCGGAAGGTTAAGCATACGAAAGTGTCAGTCAACGAGCGTATGTGACGTTACGCAATGTTTTTTTTCCAAGCGTTTTGGCTTTGGCACCAACTATCGTAGTCAGTTCAACGCCATCTATAGAGTTCTTGGAAACTAAGTTTTTTTTTTAATACCTCAAAAAAAAAACCTCTCATTAAAGTCCTCGACTGTACATATACCTACATAATACTGATTCTATTATAAGTGTTTAAGGCTGATGCTCCAGGGTAGCCCGCGAAATTCAAATTTTCTTACGTTTTTTGCAATTTTCAGGCCAGTGCTAGATTGTATGTTGATTCAAATATTATTCGCGGCTGTAAGACGTATGTAGTTATAGAATTATTATCATCAAAATCATCAATACAACCCTCCAAGTTCTGGTACTGGCCTGCAAATTGCAAAAAACGTAAGAAAATTTGAATTTCGCGGGCTACCCTGGAGCATCCACCTTAATTTAACGCAGGATGTTTCCCAAAACTTTTAGTTTATTTCTAGCTCAGACCACTAAAGTAGATTTACTATCTAAATAATTATTATCTTGCAATTTAAAAGTTGGATCATCTGATTCTTCTTTTTTTTTAATTTTTTGGTTTGCTGGTCGTTTTTATAAGAGTTTTTGAATAAAATAGATGATAAAAGGTTAATTAAAAAGTGTTGTACTTCGTAGCACGACCATGAACGCATTCATTATAACGTTTGATGGTAATAAAATCCTTTTAATTTATACTATTTTATACCACTTATTAGAAATTGTATACCTCTCAATTATCGTAGATATACAGGTCGTGCTGGGATGATAAAAGGTTAATTAAAAAGTGTTGTACTTCGTAGCACGACCATGAACGCATTCATTATAACTTTTGATGGTAATAAAACCTTTTATTTTATACCACTTAGTAGAAATTGTATACCTCTCAATTATCGTAGATAAACAGGTCGTGCTGGGAAGATTCCTTCCTAGCACGACCACGCTAAAATTCCAGCTGGCTTAAAAGTTGATGAAACGGGAGCATGCCTAAAATTTTTTACTCTTTGTTCCTATTTCATTACTGGTAAATTGTCGTAAATTGTTAGAAAAGCAAAAAAAAAACATTTTCTGCCTCTAAGCCAGTAATATTATGATTTTTATCCAATTTTGTGTGAGAACTTTTTTCCCGGAAAAACATCTTAACCCTGTTTATCTACGATAATAATTGAGAGCTTTATAATTTCTAAATAGTGGTATAAAATAGTACAAATTAAAAAGAATAGAGTACCATTATCTAAAATTTTAGCGTGGTCGTGTTGGGAAGGAATCTTCCCAGCACGACCTATATTATATCAAGGATAATTGAGAGGTATAAAATTTCTAATTAGTGGTCTAAAACTATAAATTACAAGATTTTAATAACATCAAAAGTTACAGTCTGTCAAGAAAGTCATGAAAAGAATGTTTCGGGAACTACTGCTTTTCCTAATACTGGCAACACTGAATAATTGTCAAACTGAGTACTTCAACTGTCACTTCGTACCTTAAAAAAAAAAAAACCTTTGTGGTTGATGTTTTTTATTATGTTTGTGCTATTTCGAGTTTTTTAAATCGTGTGACCGTTTAGAGACAAAACATGAATCGGAATGTTTAAAAAAACGGTGCGAAACAAATAATATTTTAAGTTTTTCAAGAGTGTATGGCTGAATTTCAAGTTGGGACAACCAAAGACGATGTTTACGGTCGAACAGCAAAGTTAACCGGTACGTAAATATATTTTATTGTTAAGACAGTTACGGAAGTATAATCTATTGGCAATCTTCTGTTTTTAAGTTAAATTTATCTATTATAATCATTGTTTACATTTTGTTGAGGTTATGAAATTTACCTACGATTTATTATACACTAACACAAAAGGATCAAAACCGTTGAGTGGTAGACTCAATGGTTTTGATCTTTTTGTGTTATTTATTTAAATATGATTAAGGTATTTGTTATTTCACATGTCTTTATTGATTTCAGGTGTATACCATTCGTCAGCAGAAAATTCAGTTTTTCTGCACAGTGCAGAAAGCAACATTTAATTAAGCAACATTTCGGGAGTCGAATACCTCGACTCTGATTATTTGGATTCTGATTAATAAAGAAATATCTAATACTCTTAGCATTTTCATTTCTCATTACGCACACATATTTATTATATTCTAATTTATATAAAATCAGTCTGTTACTATACATCACAAACAAACTACAGAATACATAATAACTAATAAGTTAAAATCTAATGTCATTGGAATAGAAATTAGTTGGAAGAGGAATATAATTCACCCAATACCAATGAAAGTCAAAACTCTTTTTTTGTACCCTGAGTGTCAGATAGATATCTGTCAAATAATCCACATGACATTATAGGGATAATGTTAATAAATCTGTAATTACTATTTTTTTTAAAAAGTATCAAAACCTTTCAGTTGAATCGAAATTTATAGGGATACCATGTAACACGCTGGTGGCGCCCTCCCTTTTTTCATGACTTTCTTGACAGACTTGTATGATGAATGCGTTCATGGTCGTGCTACAAAAGTACAACACACTAAAAATTACCGTGACAACATTTTGTTTCAATTTAATTAAAGAAGTTAAACAACATTTTAGTATTATTATTTAACGCGTTCATATACGGTGTTTCACCGTTGTGGTGGAGTTTAGCTGGATAATTATTTTTGGATTTGCGCGCAAAAAGCAATGTTGCATTACTAAAAAAAAAAAACATACAAATGTTGACTATGGTATTTTATATAGGCTGTGCTGTGGTCTATGGTGCTTGGTTTGTATTGGCCAACATTTTCAGTGACGTTTTTTTCAACCAATCACAATCGCTATATCCAGTGTGTGAACAACGCTAACCAATTATATTCTCCATAGAGTAAAATAAGTATATACTTGTATGCTTTTACGCAACCTTCGAATGCGTCGTTGAGTTGAGGTTAGCATCATTCTGCAAGTTCCGCCTTCCGGTCCGCCGCCATTTTGATCGGAAAGTAGATTCGGTGTATTGCGCTAAAATAGCGGCGGTGGTTTTTTGTGATATATTTTAAGTTAAATTAGGAAATTAAGAGACAATGGTGCCGGTGAGTGAAATTCTGTTTTTTATAGCAAATTGTACGATTTCTTGGGTTAGACTTGATGAAAATTCGTCTCGTTTCAGCAAACGAAGGTGTTCGTCGGTAGCCTGCCGCAGGGCTCGAAGCCGGAGGAGCTTCGGAAATTGTTTGAGCGCTTTGGCGTTGTGACGGAGTGCGATATAATGAACCGGTGCGGATTCGTGCACATGCAAACAGAAGATCAAGCTTCGGCCGCTATTCGCGCGCTCAATAGTACGACGTTTAACGGCGGCATCATCTCAGTGGAGCGCGGGCGTATCAAGGAGCGGGGCCAGCGCGGAGGACCAGGAGGTGGCGGAGGACGCGGCGGTGGCATGGGTCGAGGAGGCATGCGTGGGGGTATGGACCGGCGTGGCGGTGGACCTATGCGAGGTGGGCCTCCGCCCCGCGACTCGCCCTACTCACGCGAGCGGCCCTCACATCCGCGCGGCCCGCCACCTGGCGCTCCGCCGCAGATGCAGCGCCAGCTGCCCTACGAGCGCGCTGAGAGGCCGCCGCCGCCCGCGTACGACGACCGCTACAACGGATACGGCGGAGAGGACCGGCGCGGGTTCGCGCTGATGGAACGCGGCGCGCGAGACCCGTACGCCAGCGCGGCGCCCATGTACGCAGAGGAGCGGCGCTACGACGAGTTGCCGCCCATGTACGCGGACGAGCGGCGCGCGCCGATGTACCCGGACGAGCGCGACATGATGGAGCGCCGGGCGCCGATGAGGGCCGCTCCTCAGCAGATGCCGTACGAGCGCTCGATGCCGCCGCGCCCGCAGCAGATGCCCAACGGTGACATGTTCAGCAGGCGCTCCCCAATGTGAGTTGTGGAACTTGCACTTACTGTCATTAATATCTTTTGTTTGCAGCCAACCAAATTAGTTGTTTTTATGTTGCTGGAGTTGCTTGTAGAGTGTTTCCCATAAACAGGACTGAACATTGTTTCTAATATTATCAAAACATTATCAAACCCCAGACTCATTGATTAACACATCATTTTAAATTTAGTAATATTATTATTATAGATTAGATATTTCATACTTGTATCTTGCAAGTTGCAATTACGTTGTTAATGTTTTATAAAAATTATCTTTAAACACAATACATAATTTTTATCCAAAGTTATGTATTGTGTGTTGCCCTCAAAATGAAAAGCCTATGCCTCATGGCTGAGCCAAATCTGAGTTGAGAAGAAAATGTCAGTCAACTAGTGCCAGATGCTGTTTTGCTACTGTGTATAAAGTAAAGGAGGCGGATGTAATTCAGTTTCATCAATGCCTTTATACCATTCTCGTTTGAGTGCTTGGTGGATAGTATGCTAATGCCGGGAGCAATGAACACTGCTTTACCGAAAAGGAACTGATGGACGCTAACAAAAGCGCCAAACTATTAGCTCAGTTCTGGGCTGACTCAATTTAGTTTGCCATTGACACGCTAAGAACAAGATCAATGTCATTGAGTCATGTTCAACTGTTATTTCAACAGTTTCTTCCTTAATCCAAGTGATGTCTCATCCAATCTTTCACTCCATGGAGCTCTTGTCTCTGGATCATGTTTATAGTAATTCATAATAAAAACAGTGTAAGTTTAGCTATGGCTTCCACCAAAATGTTATTATTTGACTATGGATTTTGTTTCCATTCACACAGATGCACAATTGCACACCCACCTTTTTCTGATGGAAGTTGGCAGAAATTATGGAATATCGCTTGCTACAATCCTTACATCCTTTAACTCTACATTCCACAGCATGCTGTACATACATTTAAATATATTCATTATATGAATGGTACTTGTGTCATTCCAGGCGCGGTGCTGCAGGTCCCGGTGGATATGACAGAGATCCCTATGCGCAGCAGTACCCTCCCATGGGACGGTAAGATGTTGCACTTACTACCTAAGTAACAGCTGGCATGGAGTATACAGTCATCCTTTAGTTACATGTTTTCCTGTCTGTTCAAAATTGATACTAAAACAGCCTAAATTGGACAAAAGCCATATAACATTTTGTACACACCGGATATTGTGAGACTTGGCCCTAACAGAGGATTTACAGGGCCTGAAGTTAGATCCTGGTAAAAGATTTGTCAGTGATTTCGAATTGACTTATACGACTTTGTCATTGCGTCACATTAAGCAAGGATAAACAGGAGTACTTTGTTGTCTGTCCAAACATAAACAGAATAATTACGGCTTAGAAATTTTATTAAAGTAAACAGTATAGATACAGGAAAATATACCAGATAATCATATTAATTTGAGCAAACAAGAAAACATGCTAACAAATTTCTAAAAACTAGATTGTGCAACCAACATAAACAGAAGAACATTTGTTTCCTTTACATTAAAAATCATGTGAGACTGACTTCTAATCAACTTGCTAATCACCTGTCTACTTCTTGTTAACTGTTACATTACATGCGGCACGGCATCATCATGGATCATACTCAAATTACCTGCAAATATATCATAAAACATGGTCAACATAAAACAGTTTTAATGCTGCTAAAGGTCTATGGACCTGGATAAAATGAGGTCACTCGTCATAATATCAATGTTGATCGACACTCGCTCCCAGATAACTGTGACGCCTCTTAGGTTGTAGTGAATAAAACGTTACATGCGTAATATATTAGACGGTTGTTGACATTGATGATACAGTAACGATAGCGCGTGATCTAGTTGAGGTGCGGTTTCACTATGAGCTAAGGCGGAGTGGTCACTGTTTCCCTGAGGGTCGGTCGTGACGTGTCGTGTTGTCTGTATAGCGGGGGCGGCGCGGCACGCGGTAGAGAGCTGAGCGGCATGGGGGGCCCGCGCCGGTACTAGCGGCGACATCTGCTAGGCTAGCGAGTAGTAGTACCTCGTGACACGAACAAATCAGTACCTAGTGCCGGGCGACAGTCGAACTAGCCGCATTCGCAATGCGTGCGAGCGCGCGAGCGTCCCGGACCCGTAGCTTGTAAGTCCAGTACGAGTGAAAAATTATGTGAATCACTTTATATTGTAATAAATGAGAGATTTATTGACGGAACGTTTTCATTTCACCTGCTGATTGATGACATGCTCCATGTTACATATTGATCGAATTAGTTTTATATAATTGTTTGATAAATTTCCATAATGATAAGTCTAAATGTTAAGATACATTTTGTTTAAGTTGTATATTTACATTTTAGATTAAATTCCTTAGAAATAAATTTTACTTTAATTACTCCTACCGGCACTAAACTCTTCATGCATGTAAACCTTGAGATCTTTGGCTTCGAATACTGCTGCTCCTTGGTTGCGGTACTTCTGTTTAAATTTGTGGTTTTATTGCAGGATACCTACCGTAAGGTCGCGCTGTCAGCTCGGTCTGACCGATACCTGACATGGGTTGTTGCAAATGTATGACTGTTTGCAGGCAGTGATCTGTAGAGGGGTGCGTTCATTGACATCTAGCGATTTTAATCTCTGATCTCATAAAGATATAAAAAAAAACTATTAAAACTTGAACTCGATACGATTCGTTTTAGGCTACTTAAACCCTGCCTCCAAACCTACACTCAAAATAATAACCAGAGTCCTACTCTAAAATTGCGTCCACGTAACTCGATGCGAGCGCACCCCAGGCGGCCTGCCCTGCGTGTGTCACTATACGTGATCACAACAAACCGACGAATGACCGGCTCTGCTAACATTACATAACGCTGTCGAACGGCGACAAAGTGCGTGCGAGTCCTTTCAGATAGTTAGATGCGGCATGACGATGACGAGCTTACGGCGGCGATGCGTAGTCGATGCTAAAGCGACGGCGTTACGCTGTATACGTTAGGCGACAACGGCAGAAGACTGAGGATTGCGAAAAATTACAAATCGTAAGTACGGCTGAGAAAAGCAAACGTTAGAGGCGTGCGTTATTAAGCCAAGAGCTCGACAGTCGAACTTCTAAACCAATGTGCATACAGTGCGTTATATTTGTAATCCAACAACATTGCACAGATCTAAATTTCGAGTTTTGTTACGGAATAATAATTGCGCTTAAATCTTCAGTACGCATGAGGGCCGAAGATACCCTAATAAAATAACGATTGCCAGGCCTAGTCTGCGTTTCAATTTACAATTCTTCAATAAAGTTACGTAAACGTTCTACTGTCAAAGCAACAAAACGGTCAAGGCTACCATACATGGGCATATTCATCTGAGGTATCGATCACCTATGACGGCCACAACAAAGCAATTCGTTGAAACCAAACATCCCGATCGACGCATGTTTCACGCATTCTGTCAAACCAATCAGATCCATGTATGGTATCCTTTACGTCTCACCTGGCTTTAATTTTAGTGGTGCTCATACCATTTCTATGTTCCACAGGGATTGGGCGCCAGGATGAGCATGCTCAAGACTGGGAGCATTGTGAATTTGTGACGTCCCGGAAGACTTATCCCTCCCCTTTTGTTGGACTAAGGACAGTGTAGTGTTTTATAATGCAAGCAAATAAATGTTTTCTCTGCTAAAATTACATGTTTTTTTTTTTACAAGAAATTCCATTGTTGTTGCAATGTTGGTTGTTGTCAGCCAATTCTTTCAAGCCATAACTATGTGGCAGGTAAAAGATTCGTCTATATTATAATCTTTTATATATGTACATATGTACGTATCATGTCTTTTCCGCCTGATCAGTTACATTTTTTTTAGATTAAATCATGCGGAGGCGCCAAGCCACGCCCCCTTAAAGTTTAGGCCCATTAGGAAAGAGTCAACTTTGGCGCGCAAAATAACACTTAATTATCGGGTTGTCGTGCGTCGTCAGTGCGCTCGGCCGATGGTATCTTTACATTCATTCTTTCTATACGGGCGGGGCTAGTTGTAAGTGCAAGCAATCATTTGCTTAGTGGTGATCAGGCGGAAGTGTCCTCGATAGTACCTAGTTATTTAATTACGTCGAGTTATTCAAAAAGTCTATGAACTAAAAGAACACTCCACTTCTGGCAAGTTAGTTTTTATTCGATAACGGAACGGAACAAAACAGTTCCAACATTGTTTTGACCCTTCATACAGGAGTCACTACTTGATACAGACAGTCGAGGCCAGAGAAGAAGATAAGCAGGATACAAGAGCATGCTTGAAAAAATTTTGTCACCCTGCCTTGGACAAAAAGGAGTTACCTAGTTGATGGCGCATAGTATGAAAGTTTGGGAGAAAGTTATTGAAAGACAGATACAGACAGTTCTCTCAGAGAGCGAAATTTCACGAAATCAATTCGGTTTTATGCCTGGTCGTGGAACGACGGACGCCATTTTTGCCATCCGCCAGCTTCGCGAGAAATACAGAAGTGCGCACAAAAACTTGCACATGGTGTTCATCGACCTCGAAAAGGTATACGACCGGGTACCTCGTGAGGTTTTGTGGTGGGCCCTGAAAGAGAGGTATGCCTGGAAAGTATGTGCAGTTGATTCGAGCGATGTACAGTCGATGTAGTATCCGGTTTACAGCGGGCACTACCTGCAGCTTCAATGTGGCTGTTGGCTTGCACCAAGGGTCGGCTCTAAGCCCGTACCTCTTCCTGGTGATAATGGACGCACTTACATCGGACAACCAGGAAGAGGCTCCCTGGTGTATGCTGTTTGCCGACGACATTGTGTTGGTTGCCGAGAGTGGCCTAGAGGTCCAGAGCAGATTGGAGGTGTGGTGGCATAGACTAGAGAATGTTGGCCTGAAATTAAGTAGGTCCAAAACAATACTTATTCTGTGATTTCGGTGGTCTCTCCAGTCCTACGCCCATAACTTGCTGGAACGCCACCTGGAAAGAAGCTCTCGCAATACCTATATTTAAATCCGGGAAAAAGCAATTAGTGACTAATTATAGACCAATCTCAATACTAGATACATTCGGAAAAGTGTTCGAAAAACTAATCAGCAGACATTTGATGTGGTATCTTAAACAACACATCACTGAATATCAACATGGTTTCGTCAAGTCTAGATCTACCAATAAAAATCTATTGTGTTTTACATCGGCTTTGTCCAAGTGTCTGACAATCGTATACCAGTGGACGCTATTTATACAGACTTTAGTATAGCATTTGATAAAGTAGATCACTGTCTTATTAATAAATTGGCTCAATTAGGTGTGGGCGGAACCATAATAGGGTGGTTTAAATCTTACCTTGAAAATAGAGAGTCAAAAGTGGTAGTTGGTCACTTTTCTGATAGCTACATAGCAACTTCCGGTATTCCGCAAGGATCACATTTGGGACCTATTCTTTTTAACGTGTTCATTAATGATACCACTGAATACTTCAAATACTCCCGTTTTTATTTGTTTGCTGATGACTTAAAGATAATGAAGCCAATTCAAAGTAACCTAGACTCCATAATGCTTCAAGACGACATCAATAGACTTGCGAACTGGTGTACACAAAACAAAATGCACTTAAATATTTTGAGCTCATTAGAGATTGAGATTCCATCTCGGACTCCCAGGCATAATACATATAAGTTATTCTACATTCCTGGCTCGAAAACCAACTTAGGTCATTTCGCCGCTGTGCCAAGACTTTGCAGGCAATATAACATAAAAGAACACCAATTTTGACTTCTGTGATTCTCTTGCAAATTATAAAAAATGCCTGAAAAAAATGTCTAGTTGTTGATTATTTTATTATATTTTTTATTAAGTATTTCTAATTTTATGTGACCAATTTTAAGTTATTTTGATTTTAATTTTATTTTCTCAATTGCCATGACATTGTTAATTTTATTTCATTCTTTATTTTATTTTTCCAATTTTGTTACAATGTGTTTGATTTTGATTTTGACTTTAATTTCCCAATTGCTACTACGACATTGTTAATTTTATTTCATTTTTAATTTTATTTCTCCAGTTTTGTTGTTTGATTTTGATTTAGATTTTGTTTTTAATGCGACTAATTCTTTGTTAACTTAGTTATACATTTTATTGTGCATGCTGTGGTTTCCTGTAAGTGAAGGAGTACACCTACGAGATACTTTTATCGTCCAATAGTCATTTAATGTGTTTGTGTATATCCTTTGTTGGAGATCCTAAATAAATAAATAAATAAATAAACGCCCATACCGATCTGTTCCGATTTCCGGCACCTCGGGTCGCTTGTCCAAGGGGATGGTGAAGTAGACCGTGACGTAACGCACCGGATCAACTCAGGATGGATAAAATGGCGACAGGTCACTGGAACAACTTGCGACCCACGGATGCCCCTTAAGTTAAAGGGGAAAATATACGAGTCCGTGATTAGGCCTGTCGTACTGTATGGATCGGAATGCTGGGCTGTGAAGAAGATGGATGAAAAAAGATTGCATGTAGCGAAGATGAGAATGTTGAGGTGGATGTGTAGTGTGACAAGAATGGATAAAATAAGGAATGAGTAGGTAGGTATATTAGAGGAAGTTTGAAAGTTGCACCCGTTACAGAAAAGTTGAAAGGGAATCAATCGACTGTCTTGGTATAGGCATGTGATGAGGAGGGAAGAATCGCATGAGGATAAAAGAGTGATGAATATAAATGTAGAGGAAGACCAAAGAAACGATGGATGGATTGTGTGAGGAATGATATGAAGGAAAAAGGTGTAAATGATTGTGTGACGGTTGACGGGGGAGAATGGAAGAAAAAAACGTGTTGCGCCGACCACAAGTAACATGGGATAAGGGCAGGAAGATACAGGCGTTACTTGGTTGACTTTTTGACATCATTATTTTCAGGAGAATATTGTTTGCAAGAGCGTGTTCGACAATTTTAGCATCCTACTTTAGTCACCGACTCTCTGGACAGGTTCGAATTGTTTCGACCCTTCATAAAGAGCTAGGACGACTTATACACAAAATAAAGATTCAGGAGAGTCTAGGCTGCAAGAACGCGCTCGAAAATTTTTACATCTTGCCTCGAATAAATTCAGATTTATGTAATTTGAGATCAAAATCAAAAAGGCTCTAAATACTCGGAGCAAGGATCATTCGAAAAGTCAATTCCGAGGCAAAATGCCAAAATCCCCTATTGGGCTCCCCTACTATAATAACAAGACGATGTGGGAGGTTTTCGCCCGTGGTCCCGGTCCCTTAGTCCCTGGAAGGGACCACGAGTATTTTTTTGCCCGTGGTTCCTTCAAGAAATATATACTGCCGAATTAAATAGTATTTAGCTATATTGTATGGGCACCGGGCCGTAGGCCGACGAAGGAGAGGCCCGGCACTACGGGAACAGAAGTCAAAGAGTGCGCGTCATAAAACCTCCGTGGTCCCTTCCAGGGAATACGAGAAGGGACCACGGAGTTTTCCAGTATTTGGACCACGTAGAAAAACGGTCCGTGGTCCCTTCCAGGGACTACAAGAAGGGACCACGGGCGAAAAAGGGATGTGTGCAAGATATTACATTTTTTGAGGACTAGCCGAACAGCTACGTTTTCAATTGCGGTAAAATATCGTTGCGAAATTCCAAGATTTAACTAACTGAACCGCGACAAACAACTTATTGACCGGGACCTATGGCATCCCTAAACTCCATACAATTATTCGCTTTTAGCTAATCTTGAACTGCTTTCATTAGGGTTATAGGTATTGTATCAAACCTTCGGCATAGCCGATCAATCAGCTTCGACCAGAAATCGATCTTCGATCGTACACTATTACAGCCAAGGCCAAGGGGCGACTTTGCTGTGCAACGTTACGAAAGGCTGATTCGCTAATCGATTATTTTTATCGAGTGCCGCCTAGTAGGTATCTGTAGCCAAACTTGAGTGATACAACTTGCAAATCCTAATTTTGAAAACGTGATTTTCCGATTATCAAAATGTGATACTCCATACTTACAGGCTGGAAGGTCACCGACGCACAAAAAATAGCTGTTCCATACCACATGAAAAGCAGATTTTTAAAGTTACCCATGAAAAGTTTCAATTTTGGTTCGGAATGATGTTAGGTACATGATAGGTCTAAATAAGCGGTAACCGTTTTTGATTCGATGACCCTTCCATCCTGTAATAGAGTAGAGCATAGAGCATCACATTTAGTATAATATCAGGGTTTCCCAACCTTTTTTGTATTGAGCCTCCCCAGATTATAAATGAAATTTTCATGCCCCTTCCATTTTTTTGTGACATAAAACCAGTCAAACAAGATGTCGAGGAAAACCAGGAAAATGTTACATAGCAAGAGCGGCAACAAGAAATCGTTTGGTCCAAAACTGCTCCAATGTCAAGAGATGGAAGTCATCTTTCATGGCTAAATTGGCCATAATTTCTAGAAATTCTTCCTGAACTTTTACTGGCCATGTGCCATATTGGTGACAAACATGCCGCGCCCCACTGGTTGGGAAGTCCTTCTGTATATGATAATTATGCTAAACGCACAGTAAGAGGAACTCCAATAAAACAATAAAAATTGCTTCCAACTTTTATTTAGCATATTCAAAATATATTTTCACGTAGTATATAATAATATGAGATTAAAACTTTGCCGATGTTTCTCACTATTTCACACTTTCTACTCAAGCTAAGCTTCACTCGTCAAGTCGCGGTGACAGCAATATTACAAGAAACACTGCGACTTTACATCTTTGGGTTATGGCACTAGTTCTACAAACAAGCATTTTATAAAATTAAAAAGTCAATCATATTTGCTAAACACATTTTAGTTAAAATAAGAATTTAAATATACTCAATAAATAGGGGAATATCTAAAACAGCTGAGCTGCAAATAAAGGAATTTAACGAATATATTAGAATAGTCATACAAAATATACAAGAGATCGGAATTAAGTGGCTAACGGTTTTACAGCTACAACGGTAGCATCTATGCTTAAACATGTTACAATTGTAGCTGAATTCGTCGATATGTAAATGCATAATATTTTCATAGCTGCTCTCTCCACAACAGTTATTGTAGATTTAGAGCTAAACAATAATTTAAATTTGAATTATCACAAACAAACGCAACTAAACTAAACACTGCTCGCTTAAAACTAGTAATACTTTTTAAAAATATCAATTAAGTACAAATTAAAATTTCATGAGATTCTTTCCTAAATAAAATGCGATCAAGCGCAGTGGACGGTAAATCGTTGAAACTTCAGACGCCAGCATATCAACCTTCTTCATTCTGTCAAATATCTTCAATAGATTTTCAACTTTATCGCTAAAGGATTAGGTTCAATGTTGATAGTTTCGTGTAGCTTGATGCGCTGGCGACTGTACCAAAAATATTATTGTATATTTTTGAAATTATTTTCTAGAAGAAATTGATGTGTAGTTTTAAATATAGCTACGACTCACTTCTGAGATTTTCAAATATATATTATAGCTAATTAATTTAAATAATAAAATAAATAATTCGAGACTTTGGCGTTTGCGCACTGTGTGTGTGACCATGTCGACTAGCATAGATTATCAAATCACAACGAGTTACAATACTACATACATAGGAGAATGCGCGGCATACATAATACATATAGTCGCGGTATCATATAAAAACGGATAGGTAATAATTAAATTTCTAATGACATGTTCAAATCGATGTATTTCTCATCCTCTCCAACACATATATTGCCCATTTTTGAGAATTCATTTTAAACTTCTTAAATAAAAAGGAAGTTGCACACATTAATTTATATAAAACTTTCGCCCGCATATAATCCTCTTGAACACTTAATTATTAAATGTTAGGTAGTAGTACTAAGAAGAGCCTCCCAAATCTAAATTCCCCATAGTGTTAAATATCGACGGTGTAAAATTTGAAATGAGACGTGCTGAGGGATTTGCAACCTCCACCTTAGCACAGAAAGTACAAAATGCATCAACGTTCTCAATGTCTTACAACATTTCAAATTTCCACCATCACTATGTAGGTGTAAAGGCTTGACGCCTCGATATTGCCCAATGTAAAGAAGATATGATGAGAATGGTAACTCCTGGACCTTATAAAATGGGGTCTACCTGACCTGGCCTTTGGTACCAACTGCACTGCCTATTGCCGCCCTACAGCTAAAAACGGTCCGAACTTACAACATCAAACCATAGACTATCATCTGGTAACAGAGCAAGCTAAACTACCTGAATACAATAATAGAAATCACATGCTACAGCTGTTTGTAAGTACATATTGCTACTTCAGTCTATAGCATTTCCTTGGTAGGCGATCGCTACAATGCAACTAGCACATGGACAATATCTGAAGGATTAGTGTACTTCTTTATGGCAAAAAAGAAGAGTGGACGAGGAAAAATGTACGTCCAGCGTACGCTGGGTTCGTTACAATGTTGCGTTCGTTCTTAAGGAACGAATTCAAAGAGAAGTATGATCTATATTCTTCTAGTGTCGATAACTTAAATATTGTCCAATCATTACGTAGAGAGAAAAAGAGGTCAATCGTCGAATCCGACTCGGCTGGGCAGCGTTCGGGAAGCTACGCGGTATCTTCTCGTCCAACTTACCGCAGTGTCTCAAGACGAAAGTCTATGACCAGTGTGTGTTGCCAGTGATTACATACGGGACCGAAACGTGGTCGCTCACAATGGGCCTTATCAGAAGGCTTAAAGTCATCCAAAGAGCAATGGAGAGGGCTATGCTCGGAGTTTCTTTGCGTGATCGAATCAGAAATGAAGACATCCGCAAGAGAACCAGGGTCACCGACGTAGCCCGAAGAATTGCTAAACTTAAGTGGCAGTGGGCAGGGCACATTGCTCGCAGAACGGATGGCCGATGGGGCCGAAAAGTTCTGGAGTGGCGACCGCGAACCGGAAGACGTTGGGCTGGAAGGCCTCCCACTAGGTGGACCGATGACCTGGTGAAGGTTGCGGGAATCCGTTGGATACGAGTCGCCCGGGACCGGTCAATGTGGCGACACTTGGGGGAGGCCTATGTCCAGCAGTGGACGTCTTTCGGCTGAAATGATGATGATGATGATTACGTAGCGACCTGGACAGAACAGATGATGCAGCATGTCGCGTGATAGAGCACCACACATACATTAAGTTTGGGATGAGTCAATCATACCTCAATTGGACCGATAGGATAACCTTTATTAGAGATCATAACAAAGTGGAGCATTTGTTTAATTCTTATTTTATAAACGCACTGAGCGGGCCTAAAATGGCCGCATTAGCAGAATCATAATAAGAATCACGTTAAAAAAAAAAAAACTTAAAATGGACTTTATAGTCATGATCGCAAAAGTCCATTTTAATAATTTTAAATTTTTGACGTGATTCATATTACGATTTTGCTAAGAAGAATCTTAGCGTTCGCGGGGCGTTACATGGGCAGTTCCGTTCATTGAATTTGCGACCTAAAAGACATTGGAAACTGAAAAAGGGAACATTAGTAATTTTCTTTTATTTAAAAAAGAAGCAGAAGCTCCACATTTAAAAAGTTATAATTGGTAACACGTTTAAATGTGTTCTAGAAAACATATTTAAAACCTCCTTTTGAAGTGAATTCCAAATGTATACTTAAAAGTCTTACTACGGGGTATCGTGTTATCCAAGTAAGTTGGTTCTGGAGGTCAGATAGGCAGTCGCTCACATGTAAAATACTGGTATTCTGCTGTATCCTATAAGACTGGAAGCCGACCCCAACATAGTTGGACCAAGGCTAAGCAGATGTCAGCCGCGGGAGACGCCCCGGGCGTCGGGGGCCACCGTAGGCGCGGGCCTGTGGACGGTGGGCTATGGGCTAGCTCGCCGTCCGGCCGGCTCATGACGACAGGCCGTGTCGACGGCGCGTTTGTGTTCCACGCGCGCCTCAAAGAGAGTCAGCAATAGGAAGGGGTCCGCAAGGGCCGATGCCTGCCGGGGTTGCGGGAATGTTCGAAAGAGATACCGTGGCCCCGGAACACAAAGGGCGATGAAGGAACATGGGGTTTTAGTCAGTAAAAGTCTGACACTCCCTCCTGCTCCGCCCAGAGCGGGAGGAGTCATTAAATTTGATGATTTCCCATCCGAAAAAAAAAAAAAGGCTAAGCAGATGTTGTCTTGTGCTAGAGCTAGCCCCATCGTAAATGATCGCCACTAAACTACTAACAGATTCGTTAAACATAGCACCGTCTGATCATTATATATCTAGCGCCAGGTACGCAGTAAATAGAATATGTCTTAAATAACACCATGTTTATATATTAATTATTGCTAACTTTAGAAGGCAAATCGTGCATTTGATTGTTGTACTATAAAGTAAGGCATATGTGACGGGTTGCGCGGATGATATCGTCGCACTACTGATTAACTATTATGGGAGAGATGATTCCGATGATGTGACCAGGCCCCCTATTCACAACGCTTCGATTCAATTTTCGATTCGGAAAGTCGTATGTCTATCTTTTTTTGACATTACGAAATCGAGCGAGATAGACATACGACTTTCCGAATCGAAAATCGAATCGAAGCGTTGTGAATAAAGGGCCTGCACTGGTGGACATTGACATGATCTCGTTTGTTTGTTTTTAAATAATATTGTTTTACTATTAATTTAATCATTTATTTTTTATTTTGTTTTATAATAAATACTTTTTCTTTCTTTCTTTTTTTTTAAATAATTCTCACTGTCCACCAGATGGTGTCACTGTCCACCAGTGGGTAACATCAGGAATCATCGTTTAGGAAGTAGCCACACTTAACGACGCGAATCAGCTTGAGTCGATCACGTATTACCAAAATGTCCCCAGCCGTTCCCGAAAGGGAACAGAACATTGTTATTTTTAATTGTGTCTGTAATTAAGGGTAACTACAGGTTAAGTTGCATTCAGTTTGGCGCTGTGCTGTTCAGAACGGCCAGGTTCGCAACTAGCGTGCGTTATGACCAGATGTATGAATGTGGACGAGGCAAAAGGAATATGTAAGGTAAGGATCTTAGCAGATGGCGTCTTTTTCGCTTTTATTGCAAAGACAAAGTCCTTTCTGATCGGCTCAAACCAATTCCATGTCGACAAGTGTGATCACTTCTTTACTTGATAACAATTGACAGAACGAGATAGATTTATACAAGGTAGGGTAGTACTATCTCTATCTTATGACATAATAAGGATGGTTGCAAAGCATACTATAGACCACATCTACCATCAGATCATGCAGAGTAAGCCTATAATGTTCCCACTGCTGGGAATCAGGCCTCCTGTTCCTGGGCCGGCATTTAACAATGTAATTTGTGGGTTAAACTGTAAACCAAATAGCTTGTTCGACCGTACTGTGAACGTATGCATACCTGCTAACTTGTGCTGACGGACAATTGTTAGATATCAGCCCCCCTAGCCAAGTTACTAACGTTTCGTATCGATTCTCTTTCTACAATCGTAAACGCCTCGGCGTATTGATTGTAGAAAGCGCTAAATTGGTAGCCAAGTTGACACGACTGAGTCGATCGCTCGTTCTATAATGTCTTTAGAATAAACCTATACTTTAGTCTATGGTGAGCGTTCCTACCAAAGAGTATAGCGATCAACATTGTAGAAACGATAACATTCTATTCTATCATTTTGAACGATGTAAACTTGTCTACGAATTTTCTATTCGTTTGTGTTGATCACGTGATTTAACGTTGAGATGATGTCATTCCCATTCATTTGTATAGTTTTCTACCAGCGTTAACGATTGTAGATTGTCAACTTGGCTTGGGGTGCAGGGCCGGCAGTCTCGACATAGATAACGACAAAATCTCTAACTTTCGATCGCTAATAACTTACGAAAAAATTCGGTTGCAACAACGATGCTTGCAAGCATCGCATCTTGGACGTAGAGACTTGCGTTTTCCGCAAGCATCGTTATTGCCACCGAATTTTTTCATTGTTATTTTAGCGATCGAAAGTTAACGATAATGTCGTTTTCTATGTAGAGACTGCCGGCCCTGCACCCCAAGCCAAGTTGACAATCTACAATCGTTAACGCTAGTAGAAAACTATTCAAATGAATGGGAATGACATCATCTTAACGTTAAATCACGTGATCAACACAAACGAATAGAAAATCCGTAGACAAGTTTACATCGTTCAAAATGATAGAATAGAATGTTATCGTTTCTACAATGTTGATCGCTATACTCTTTGGTAGGAACGCTCACCATAGACTAAAGTGTAGGTTTTTTCTAAAGACATTATAGAACGAGCGATCGACTCATTCGTGTCAACTTGGCTACCAATTTAGCGCTTTCTACAATCAATACGCCGAGGCGTTTACGATTGTAGAAAGAGAATCGATACGAAACGTTTGTAACTTGGCTAGGGGGGCTGATATCTAACAATTGTCCGTCAGCACAAGTTAGCAGGTATGCATACGTTCACAGTACGGTCGAACAAGCTATTTGGTTTACAGTTTAACCCACAAATTACATTGTAAAATGTAAACCAAATAGCTTGTTCGACCGTACATACTAACACTACTTGATGAGTTGATATCACACATTTTGTTAATCTGAAAATAAGTAACGTCTGGCGGCCCATTCTCAAACAATGTTTTTGTAACTAGTTTTTTTTTGCATTAATTTGACATTGCGATCTGATGGTAAATCTCACCTCCGAACTCTGAAACAACACTAGGTTCTTTAAAGTTTTTCTGTCGGTATAGTACTCTTACAACAAAATTGAAAATTATTTGCGTTTGAGAATTCGGTTGTTAGGTCAATAATTAGCTTTGACATAACAATTTATACATTCGTATTTTATTTAATCTAGATTTGGTATCATTTGTACATTCTAAGATGGACAGGGAAGAATCTCGACAGTGGAATTTTGAAATGCCGTAAGAAACTTTGATATGCTGTTGGATATGCCACTCTAGGCGCTGGGTCGAAAGTTGGAAATCCGACAGCAAACTCAATGGGGAAAAGCGTATCAAATTTACACCGTCGATTTGTTATCATTGGGATCTTATAATGGAAAGGTGGGTGAGTAGAGAAGCAAAGGCAAGGAAACACGAAGAGAGAGCTATCTAGCAGGAATGACTAACAGGACGTAAGTTAACGCCTCACTGTCTTAAGATTTTGAAGAAGAAAATATTGAGACAATTGCGATACTTCTCGGTTCTTCTCCATAGGAAACGACACATAGAACTGTGCATCTAGCTACTTCATAGGTTTATGTGAAGTAAAATATTGAGAATTTACTTCTTCAAAATCACTAGACCGTACAGCATCGGTAGAAGACACGGTATACTAACATTGTTATGAGCGCGCGAACTTCAGCGCTTGGTTCAGAGGCTTCTCCTCCTTCATGGAGTCCTTAAGCACCAGGTCGGAGTTGGTGAACACCACGGTCGGCTGATCGTTCTCCGTGTCTGTCTCCGAACGGCTCTGGGACTCTGTGGACCTGGAAATAAGATTAGGGTATTGTAAGTGACGTAAATTGTAAATACTCCTTTTGTGCTATTGTCAACGCTTGGAAGATTTTTGTATGAAGCCTGAAGCAGCCCCGAGTTATGCGAACATATTGTAGGAACAGCAGATTTTTTTTCGCGATTCAGGTTTTGGTCCCATAGTAAAAGTTGTTCATAATGATGAGTACAATGACCGGTCGAAGTTTATCAATATCATCCGGAAACACGGTGGATAGCGTTGTGATCGCTGCCAGCACAACTTTGATAGCTTAAATCTCAGAAACGTGACCCTTTAGTACATTTTGTCTCATACAAAACTTGGATATTGCTTAAAAAAAATGGCGGAAGTTAGGCCGGCCAAAAAAATCAAACCCCTTTACTGCTTTTTATTTCCTTTTGTCCTTGATTCATGTGACCTTAATCTGAAGAACGATTAACAGTCTGTCAAGGTTCTTAATCCCTTTAAAAACACTCGTATTTTTGGCCTAACTTTTTCAAGGACCAAGTAAGTAGTTCAGCATTCGAAATTGGATGTTAAGGTTGATATAGAAAATGATGTCGAAGACATTATAAAACATATGGAAACGGCGGGTATTTATCGCGAATTTTACCTTTATTATAAGCCCGACAGTGATAATGTGTTCTGATCGTGAAAGTTTAAACAAGACAATTGATGTCGAAGAGTTCACGGCATGTATTGTGATTATTATGTGATTGTAATAAGGTATATTGGGCTACCCTGGCGCATCCTTCTTAAAGAATTAAGTCGCCCCTTCATAATGTTTGCTAAAATCTGATGCAATAGGGAATATCAGGGGTAGGACAATTCCATACATTGACAGATTTGAGGTAATTTTTTTCAAAATGCGACATCTGTTATCGCCATCCAAAACAGTTCGTTACTTTATGTCACCACAGATGGCGACACTATCGATACTAATTTAATTTGTAAAAGAAAATATTATTAATTAAATATGATTTCATTACCTAATCAATTAATTTAACACCTGTTATAATTATTTTCAAATATTTGTGTAGATTACAAGTTGCGTAATAATTACAATAGCAACACAGTGAATTATTGATGTCAAGTCACGATCCGACTACCGTCACAAATATGGCGACTGCTCTCTGCGCTTGCGCTTGTTTGTAGTTTTCGTCTCATAATTTGTGCCTTTCTTCGTGAAATTAATCCGCCGATCCGCGTTGAGTCGAGTCCTCTCCTCCGTAGTGAAGTGTAATCATTTTCCGAAGTTATTGTGCGAGTAGAACTTTTAGTGCCTCCGCCATTCTAGTGCAAACGTTATTTTTGCGACCCGGACGCTTCGTTTGTGCTGTTTCTTGGCGATATAGACGCTTGTGATTTGTTTGTACCATGCCTAAACGGTGTGCATTGGGATGTTCAAACAGTAAGTATAATCATCGTTACTTAGAAAACTGCCATCCTGCCTCAATAGATATTCATAGTGCCCGGTGAATTTACATGCTTGTCTTATTATTAGGTAAACAGGGTAGATTTTTATTATGGATGGACCACTGCAGTAATCCGTATTTATTTGAGTACTATTAAAACGACTGTAAGTCTGATTCGCACTTGGCAGCTTCTTTCCCCGACTACGGCAAAGCTAAAAGGAAGGGTTATGATTTTAGCAATAAAATATGTATGTCTGTTTATATTTACGTATGTTCCACCTTAGCACCTAAACTATTCATCTGATTTTGATGAGTAAGGTATCAATCGATTTGTTATAATGGCCCGGGTAACAAAGCATACATTTTATTCAGTAGTCGGGTTTTTAGTGGTAGTATACCACACAAGTAAAATTCTTGTTTTAGTATCAGTAGTATCATATTCATTATCATATAAGATGTCATATTGTTACTCATTATTATTCAGGAAAAAATGGTTTTAGATCTTTGAACATTTCAAGATAAAAATTGTGATCTTTTTTTTTTTCAGAGAATTCTTACCATCAATTTCCACATCCAGAAAAGAATCCTGACCGTTTCAAGGCTTGGGTTCATATAGCTGGTGGGAAGTTAGATAGTCCAGCTGATTATGAACTGTATAGGAAGAAAGTTATCTGTGATATCCACTTTACAGACATGGATAGAAACCGTAACAACCGATTGAATTTTCTGGCTGTGCCATCACTTCATCTTCCTGGTAAGATTTACATAATTTTAAAATAAGGCCATTATAACTTATTACTAGGCTTGAGTTGAAATTAGATTTATCAGCTAATATTGCATATTTAACTGAAATTCTACATTAGGCAAAAACAGGGCCAAAATGATGGGAATTCATTTTGCCAATGTTTTTTAACAAGTACAAATAGCATTATCCTTGTCTCATATTATACCCTAAGTTGATTAGTATGTAGGCTGCACTAAATTGCTAAAATTGTTTTATTCATAAGGTTATCAGTAATTTTATTTACTGCAAGGTGGAAAAATAAAACATTCATATATTTTTGTCCCACTTTGAATTAAAAGTTCTTTATCATTATCATTATTTTTTAAATAAATAATATTATTATTCTCTTATTTTTCAGGCAAGTCTGATGAAGTTGGTATTTCAGACAAAGTTTTACTTACACCTGAACCTGTCAATGAAAAAAGCAGCCCTGCTACATTAAAACCGACACTGACAGGTACTTACTTGCATATACTATACAGGTATTACTGGCAGTTTGAGTACTATAAGCGACCTAACCAAATGTCCTTTCTTTGGTATTGTATAAGTCGAGCTACACGATAACTGACAAATGCTTGCACTAACTGGACAGGTCCACTTAAATCTGTGTGGTTTTTTCTTCAAAAGACCATCTCGGACACTAATCTGCATAGTCCTCATCTGAATTGAACAAGATTATATCTGGACTTCAAAAGAGACTATGACCTCTGAGTTTGTTTCGCCTGTTTCTGCTCAGAGTAGTCAGGTACGAAACACCAGCCCCAACTAGTTTTAAAAAAATGATGTGTAAAAGTGTTTGTAAGAACCTACTTGCAAAAATAAACATCATTTAATCATTTCATTTCATTATAATATTAATTCCAATTATTTATTGCATATTGTTAGTTCATAAATAAAGTAAGACTAAAAATACCACGCATTTCTGGGAACTAAGGGAATTCAAATTAAATTAAATCATAAGACAATACATTAGCAAATTGTAATATTCCTCATGAATATTTCGCTCATATTACAGATAACCGTGCTGGATTTATAACTTCACGACACATTTATTGCCCACTACCGAAGACGGCAATTAAACAAAAGCAAAGTAAGTTTACAACTATATAATTATTTAATTAGGGCCTAACTAAATATTTTACTGTAAATGTTATAGTTAAATTGAGTTTAGTACAGTTTTTGGCGATTTCCATTCTAGTTTGTTACCTACAACTTCAATGATAAATAAAGCAACAACATTGAAGAGCTTGGTGTCGCTGCGAATAGTGTGGATCGTGCACGCTAAACAACTATAAAATCTCGAGCTGACCACTGCGTGGTGATTTATGACCCGATCTTCCTATGTACCTGTGCTCAACATTACACTTGAAATTTTTTTTTTTTTTCAGGCAAGTCTGATGAAGTTGGTACTTCAGAGAAAGTTTTACTTGTACCTGAACCTGTGAATGAAGAAAGCAGCCCTGCTACATTAAAACCGACACTGACAGGTACTTGATATTAATTCTAATTATTTATTGCATTCATAATGTGGGTAAAAACAGCACACTAACAAAATCAATATTTCTCTCACATTACAGATAACTCTGCCAGAATTATAAATTCAGAACACAATTATTGCCGACTGCAGAAGAAGGCAATAAATAAAAACAAAAGTAAGTTTTTTTTAGATTGTTAAGAGATTAGGAGACAGTGCACTCTTAACCCAGCCCATCATCATAATCATTCTTGCCCTTAGCCCAACTAATTTGGGGTCGACGCAGCATGTCTTCTTCCATACTTCTCTATTACACGCCATCTCATCAGACACCTATTTTCTTGCCATATCCTTCTTTATCAGTCCATCCATCGTTTCTATGGTCGTTCTCTACTCTAAACCCATCCACATTCATACTCAGAATTTTCTTTATTCCTTATTACTTGCCCATACCACAACACAACCGATTACCACACAACTTTTCAGTCACCAGCGTCACTTCAGACTTCCTCTTATGTACTAATATTTTATTTTATCCATTCGCGCGTAACATCACACATGTTTTTTTTACAGATAATCAGCAGCAGGAGGTGCCGTCATTTTGGTTGAACCAACTAAGAACAACAAGAAGAAAAATTAAAATTTTGCAAGCAAACTTGATCAGAGCACAAAAGAAAAACAAAACACTTCAATCCAGAATCGCCAGTGCTGAAAAAATGTCTACAGATCTTTTATTTACAAAACTGACGAACAAAATGACAACAGCAGCAAAAATTTTTACAAAAATGCAGTACACCCAGACAAGCAAGAAGCCTTCAGGTCGCAGATTCACCCTAGAAGAAAAAGTGCTCTCACTTTCTTTATATAAGAAGAGTCCAAGAAGCTACCCTCTTTTGGCTAAATATTTTACTTTGCCATCCACTAAATCTCTTAAAAGACTTTTGACGAAAATAGAAGTGGAGCCAGGGCTGAATAAATGCATCCATATAAAAATTAAAAATACCGTCAAGGAGTTATGTCCAGAAGACCGGCTATGCACTTTAATTTTCGACGAAATGTCGATTTCCCCTCAAATTCATTATAACGCTGCAAAAGACCAGCTTAGGGGGTTCACATTGGATGGCAAAAAAATTGCAGATCATGTATTGGTGTTCATGGTGAAGGGATTAAGAAAGAAATTCAAGCAACCCGTCGCATATTATTTCACCAACTCTATGAATAAGGCTCAATTGAAAGAAATGTTGCAAAAAATCTTAAAGTATGTACGTAGTGCAGGATTAAAGGTCTTATGCACTGTCTGTGATCAAAGCACAGTCAATGTGAGTGTGATAAATGAGTTGGTAGAAGATACAAAAAAAAAATATTTAAGAGAAGGAAAGGAATGGAAGACCGAGATCATTGAAATAGGGAAAACAAAAGTAATCCCTCTATTTGATGTTCCACATTTATTAAAAGGAGTCCGCAACAATTTACTCACAAAAGATTTAAAATATTATGATTTTGAGGAGAAGTGCGAAAAGACTGTTAAATGGGACTACTATAAGCAAACTTATGAAGCTGATAAATCGTATGGAGAGGTGAAATGCCTGCTGAGAGTCACAGATGAGCACATCTATGTCGATAAAATAAGAAAAATGAAAGTAAAATCAGCAGCCCAAATTTTCAGTCACACCGTAGCAGCAACTGCAGGACATCTCGTGGCAAGAGGAGACATTCCAAGAGAATGCCAAAATTTGGTAAAATTTACTACACTAATGGACAATCTTTTTGATTCATTAAATTCGAATACATTTCATGTGCCTGATGGCAAAATATATAAAGCATGTGTACGACGATGTAGTTCACACCATGATTTGTGGATGAATGCCATAAAAGTTTTAAAAACTGTAACATTTATTAAGAAAATTAAGGACAAAAATAACAAAATCCGTGTAATTGAAACGAAAGCTATACCTTCTATAAAAAACTTCATACGTACAATTGAAGGAATGCAACAATTATGGATATTGTTGTCCCAATCATATTCATTTGATGCTATGCTAACACGTAATTTCAACCAGGACCCACTAGAGAATTTCTTTGGGAATATCAGAAGTTATGGGGCGAGGAATACGGCACCAGACACGGTTGCATTTGAAGGGGCCTTTAAGTCTCTCTTAATAAATAATTTTAACTCGCCCCATTCTCTGCATGCAAACTGCGAAAAAGACGATGATAGCTGCTTGCAGAATCTGGATTTTTTTGTAAGAGAAAATATTGCGTCAACTTCTGATATTCCCAATCCCATTGATGAGGAGACATCACAATTTTCTGAAAGCATAGAAGACGAAATTGTGGTGCCTTTCATCAATTTAAATACAAATGTTAATGATGCTGGTCAGGGCAATTATGTGTGTGGGTGGGTTCTGGGGAAATGCATTAAAAATGTATCAAAAAGCTGCAAAATTTGTAAAAAAGATATGTATGGCGATCCTGAAAGCAAATCAAATGAATATATAAGGGCCAAAGAATATAAAAAAGGTAAAAATTCTTTAATATACCCATCAAAAGATATGGAAAAATGTTTTGTCCAAATTCAAAATTTAGTGACAGACATTCTAAAAAAAGATGTTCCAAAAAAAAACTTAAAAAATAGAATAAAAATGTTCACTGACATATTTGTTGATTATCCATTTAGTTGCGAAACACATAAAAAAAAATTAAAAAATTATTTTGAAAACACAATTATTAATGTGCTTATATATAGTTGGTGTCGTTCAATTAACCGGATTTTGTCTGGCAAAATCACATACCATGGTGAGGACGAAATTAAAGCAGCAGCGCAAGCTTATAAAAATAAACACAAGACAAATAAATAAGTAATTTTGTCAACTAAAAGAAAAGTTGTTTTTTTTATGTATCCACTGTGTACCTTTTGAAATTGATGCGTCCTTACTAATTTGCTTGTTTTTAATTTGAAAAAGTTTTACTATGATTTTGATATTTTAGAGAAAAAAAATAAATTAAGTAAAACTTTGTCAACTTGAAAACAAGTAGACTATTAGGGGTGGAAGTGCCAGGGTAGCTCGTGAAATTCAAATTTTATTACGTTTTTAGCAATTTGCAGGTCAGTGTCAGGTTGTATGCGGCTCATTTTTCATCAACATGCAACCTGAAACTGACCTGCAAACTGCAAAAAACGTAAGAAAATTTGAATTTCGCGGGCTATCCTGGCGCTTCCACCTTAAAGTGTAAGCAGTAGGCACTAATGTATAGGTAGGTACGTATAGCTATATATATCACAAGTTTGTGGATGGCGATAATAGATGGCGCTATTTATCCGATCAATTGACATTAGCGGTCTTCAAAAAATTCTGCGAGGGGGCTCTCTATACCCGTTATATTACTTTACTCTATGGGGAATATGCACGTAATTTTTTCTCCACCTTCACTTAAATCAATAGAATACAGTACTATCAAACCCAAGAAAAGTATTAAAAGTTAAGTTCAACTACTGCTTGTCGCATAAAAATAATATTAAACTCCTGCAATTTTCTACGACAGTTCAAACGTCTTTAGCTGGCGCGGCCATGCTGTGACGTCATTATCCACAATCTGCCTTGTTTACATCTATTTTTTTTGGCCTTTGTAAAATAATTTTACTAATTGTATGTGCTTTAATCAAGTCAAAATGGCAATAACAATATTATTATATAATTTTAGTGAAACTTTAAGCACTTTTCAAATAAGTGTTTTTTTGACACAATGAACTTTGACGTCAATACCGGCGTTATCGAGGACGATGCGATTTGAGAGTGCGTTCCGTTTTACCAAAAACATGCTACATAAAACAGTAAATTGTAAAATAAGTGATGTATTCGAAACTTTAACAAGTGTACCACAATGTTTTTATGCGCCAATACAAGGCATTTTTCATAAATAAAAAGAGTTTTGTATTTCATGCATATTCCCTATTTGACTGTTAATTCTGGTAAGGTTCGTCTTGTCTTATAATGAGACAAACGGAAGAGTAGAACTTTTTTATTTAATTTTCTATGTGTTCTGAATTTTAGACTTTTTTCTAAGCATGTCTAATTAGGTCTACCTAATGCTATTTCCGCCTTAGACTAACATGAAGCATCGACCACGGTCTGAGCGATCAGCCTTTTTCGTTATGTTGAGCAAAACGTTGGTCGCCTAGTGTGAGGCAGGACTAAAACTTTTTTTGCGTGCGTTTGCTGTGCTTGTTATGGTGTAGGCAAATTAAATGTGCAACAAAAGTGACTAACGTGAAGTGTTTTTGAAGACATAGCTAAGATTACGTCAGAAAAATCAAAGTTTATAAAACTAAACCAAAGTAAGTAGCACTAAAGAATGCAAATAGCTTACAAACCTTTATGCTTTTATAAAAACTTTAAGCCCACGTACTACGAGCGTTTTTTTACCGCGCATTACTTTTTCAACGGCTGAAAGAGTTTCAATTCCAACAGTGCGCGTTTAACGCATACAGAATGCGTTCCGTTGTATTGAGAGGTGAAAATCCAGAGCGCAGTAGAATTTATCTGTTGTGAAAAGTTTTAAGACTATTTTTACGAATTGTAACGTACCTAATTCATATTATTATGATTCTGCTAAAGCAGCCATTTTAGACCCTTGTTCCCTCTTAATTGGTGATGGCAGTGGCATTCAGCTTGCATACTTTTGTACAAGGTACCATGTGTAGGTATTACGTGCTTTATTGTAAATTATAAAACTATTAGTTATTAATAATAACAAATAGTTTACCAATAGTTTTTTTATTAATAACCAATAGTTTTTAATAAAACCATTAGTTGCATGCATACACACCGTTAATAACTAGCTCATATCTTTTGCTGTTAGTACCCGCTAAAGCCACACGAAAAGATTATACCGCGACTTACACAATCTTGATACTTTTCTTACTATATTTGTCGTTACGCTGTGATTTTCTTGCCACGCTTCACAGATTTGTCGAGACCCCTTATAAGATCTCCGTTCCCAACCGGATAACTATGGGGCATTACTGTATTATAATTTAAACACCAAATATCCTAATATAACTGCCACTGCCTGAATTAAGCAGTTAAAGTGTGAACCACGTTGTAGGGTTCCGTAGTTCGCAATTAATAGGGCCTGTTTCAGGACGTGCACTCACTCTCATAGTAACCAATGAAACAGATTTTATATGAAAATGTAAGTAATAAGTTCTGTATGAAATGGCCTCAAATACATGTAAGGACTTAAATTCCAATACAATCATGGTTTTAAAAAGATTTTAAAAACAACTTTGGTTTAATAAAACGGTATTTTATCACCTATCTACAATTCGACTACGGAATCATACAACGCTTAATTGTTAAAGAGAAAGAAAAACTAAAATTGAAAGCAAACATAAGCCAATCTTGACATTCAAAGATTGTTAGGGATTCTTTTGCGCACAGACTGCATTCAAAATATTGTTGTGTAAAAGTAACAGGCGAAATAATGAATACCCGCGATAGCAGAGTAGACAAAACGATTTTATGAAGTCCAGTATTTCCTTTGAGCTATTACTACTACGTATAGAGAAGACAGCGCGAACAAAATCTATGCAAGTCATAGATGCGATGTCACCGTTATAGAGGCGACACTTTGTTACACCGGATAACTTTTTTATCACTTTCCAAAAAAATAGGTATATTAGGTGAACGGAGTAGAAGCTTATGGCATACCTAGATTTTTTTTCTTTTATCCACAGCTTAGAAAAAAATTGATCCATCATCAAAAAACGCTACAAATTTCAAGTAAACTTTTCATTTTAAAACAAAGAAAGAGATATTTAAAAAAAAAAAAGTATCGAATTACAAATTATACACAATACGCGTATTGTTTGAATATCGTATTTTTTTTTTAGCAAAAAACAACAGAACTAAGTTTGCCATTTGCTTCTAATCCGTTCACCTATTATACCCATTTTTTTGGAAAGTATTAAAAATGTCATCCTGTATTCTGCCTATTTCATTGGGTACCCTTGTTTTTTTTTTCGGATGGGAAAACATCAAATGACTCCTCCAGCTCTAGGCGGAGCAGGAGGGAGTGTCAGACTTTTACTGACCAAAACCCATCCATGTTCCTTCATCGCCCTTTGTGTTCCGGGGTCACGGTATCTCTATCGAACAGTCCCGCAAACCCGGTTTATTGGGTACCCTTACGTGCACGTTGCTTGACTTACAATTATTTTAATTATAATATTTATTTTAGGTATAAACTGACTTTACTCTGCAGAATAAATAATATATTCTGGCATATATACCTATACTAACTGGTTCAGTCAGGGTCATGGGAAGTCTTATTCCTAAACAAATTGTATTGTATTCCTAAATAAATATTTTTATTTTTTTATTTAAAGAAATTCTAATACAGAGGTGTTTCTTAATTCTAAACTCGCCAAACTAGTACGTTTGATGGCGAGAGGCGCTCTTAATAACTTTATTTTAGGCCGTAGCCTTTACTTGTAGAAACAATAATCAATTAAAACCAATCTATCTAAAAAAGCAATTAGGTACGTAGCTAATTGATTTTCTTCTTTCATGATTTATACCTGCCTTCAATTAATAACCACAGTCTATTATTTTCTAAATGTGTAAGAATTGGTGTAAGATTTTTAAAATATACGCCACTTAATACTAACTACACGTCTTGTTACACACCCAATGTCATTTCTTAAATTTTTAGTCTATGACAAATGCCTTAAAATGGCGTCCGCTAAATATTTTGCTCGAATTAAGTTTTAAAAATGAGTCTAAGTGAATCTAGTTACTTACCGATAGAAAGTTATCGTATTTGTTGAGTTTTCATGTTTTATTGCTTTATAACAAACAAGACTTAAAGCGCTCAAGAGCGACCAAGCGACAGAGTGGACTGCAGCCGCCCGACTGTAGTTGAACGGAGAACAGATTTTGTTCGCGCTGTCTTTTCTATACGTAGTAGTAATAACTCAATGAGTATTTCGTTTTTTATTTAAACAAAAGTTGTACCCGTTTTCACACCACCTGGCGACGATTTAGATCGTCCGAATTTTAATCATCGTACATTTTAGATGTACGATTATTTGTGAAATGTACGAAATTGTATGTATGAAAATGTATGTACGAAATTCCAATGCTCGGTTCACCGCCGAGAGTTGAAAATCGAACGTGCAACGTTCGGTTCTCTATCTAATTCAACTGCTTGTAAATGACAACAATATTTTTTCATACAGTTCGGTGCTCAAATAGAATCATGATCATGAAAGACAGCCCAAAGAAACAAAAATAGTTAGAGGAAAAAATGTTGCAGAAAGAGAAAAATGTAGGGAAAACTTTAGAGATAAGAAAATTTAAAAGCCAAACATATATAATTTAGTGTACCCCAATTTAGAAGCCGTATTGATCCATGTCATCCACTCAGATCTGAGGGTCAAAGAGAACGAATATATTAGCATCGAGACACTCCTAGTCCGGGCTGAAAACATTCGTAGTTTATTACACTTAGGTATATGAAAAACAGGGTGTCAAGTTCCTCAATACTCAATAGGAAAAACGTCATTTGCAAAGAAATAAAACAGAAATATCTAAAGAGTGTAAAAAGACCTTTAACAAAGCCGAAAGGCACTTTTTCTCCCCGTCATTGTGATAATTTTTTTGTTGTACACCATACCTGGGAACCTTCTAGTTACGGAGATATTGGGGGTCAAAGTTCCAATTTTTCACAGGTATTTTTTAAATACATGTTTTTAAAGTTGGTAAGATTTTTCTTTATACACCTTCACGATCCCCATACTATTCAATCCATCCATCAGCACAATGAGAAACATGATTTTTCACCCCCAAAAAATTACCAGCAAAAATTTTTGCGTAGTTTGATGTACAGTCGTGGTCTTTTCCGCCTGATCGGTTTTTTTTTTTCACTTAAATCATGCGGAGGCGCCGAGCCACGTCCCCTTAAAGTTTAGGCCTATCAGGAAAGCGTCAACTTTGGCGCGCAAAATAACAATAACTCTCATTTGGCGTGCGTCGTCAGTGCGCTCGGCCGATCGGTATCTTTTCATTCATTATTTCTATACAAAGTGAACGGGGCGGAGCTAGAGAGCGTTTCTATGTTGTAAGTGCAAGCAAAAATTAGCTTAGTCGTGATCAGGCGGGAGTGTCCTCGATAGTAGTAGTAGATGTATGGTTGACGGCTTCGTGAAGGGTCTTTTGAGTGACACATCTGCGACCGCTACTCTGTGGCGCGACGTTCGGGCTCCTAGCATACCTGTACTTCCTGGTGTTGTTGGGCGCCAGGCAGGCGAGGTGCCGGAGCAGCGTGTGGCGTGCGGGCTCCGCGCACAGCCTGCTGGGCGGCAGGTCCACGCAGAACGAGTTGCGCGCGTCGCCCAGGAACGTCGTCTGGTAGTTCTCCATGCGCAGCTGTAGCAGCAGGACGTCTTCTAGGTCGGCCTCGCTGGAAGGGATACTTCGACATTCTCGTCATCCTTTTTAGCTAGGCCCTCCGGCACAGTAAAATTATAAGCAGTAGGTTGACTTCAAAGAAACGACTGAAACGCTGAGCGCCGCTTCCCCCCCTTAAGGATACTTCAAGGTGCGAACAGACTGATAAACTGATAAACCACACAGTAATACAGTATACTCGATAGTAGCAACCCTAGCCCTCTGATCGACATTAAAGTATTCAAAAAATAAAAGGCGCGTTTTGACATTTGTTAGCGTATTAGTAATAAAGTTCAATTTCCGATAGCAATGTCAATTTACTATGGATTTAACGGCTGTCAAAACGGACTTCTTAGATTTCGTCGACTTTAGGTATTGTATTCAAGGACACGTCCGAGTCACATCACACTACTGCTTATCTTTTTACTGTGCCTCCGGAGACCAACAGCCTGGCGGAGTTCCAGGACTCCGCTGGATGAGAAAATCACATAATGTTTAAATCACTTTAATCATCACGATGTTTAATAAAGAGGTCTATGTCTGCTGGGACACTACAAAGATTCGTCTCTGTGGGAGAGAATTAGGTCGTAATCCATCATACGGGCTCATCGGGGTTGGTAGATGTCACATGTCTTCGAATTTTTGGTTTTAGGATTCGTCACGATGGTTTTTTTATAAATTTCAGAACAGCCCGCGTAGCATGACCACCGTAGAAACGGGTTTCTTCGAAGAAAGAATCGACAAATCTTTTGTTTATCTATCATTTTGTCAATTCAATGAGAGAGGAACAAAAGATTTGTCGATGCTACGCGGGCAGAAATGATGAAGCAAATGTAAAAATCCTGTCTGTAGGCTTTAATTATAAAGCGACCACAGGATTGCTTGGCGGAGCAGCCAACAAACTTCTAAGGTTGAAAAAAAATCAACTATACCGTATTTTAATATACCTAGTTTTCAAACAAACGTCCTACCAGACCCGAAGGCACCTAAAAAGCCGATTCCTGCCGGCTTTCCTTCGGGAATAAGGCCCTCTAATAGTGTCTACTGTAGTCAAATAATTCCTACGATAAATAAATCGGGGTCGAAATCACTGGAACACCTACGGGTGTTCCTGTGATTTCACTGAACTACGTTCAACAATAGATCTCGTTTGGCTAAACATTAAATAAAAAATACTTCACAATTAACTGTTACCTAGCGGAGTACAAGAACTGCGCAAAGTGTATGTTGGACACGCAACCCTCCTTGTCCTCGCTGTCCGTGTACAGGTCCGTCTCTCTGTAGTACATGTACAGGAAGTCGTTCAGCTGCTTCGCGATGACGGCGCATCGGTCTTTGTCGCACATCTTCGCCGGTGGACCCTAAGAGCTCCAGAATTAATCGGTACAATAGGGGCCAGTGGTATGGGCTGCCCCAAGGGATCATCTTGGACAGTCTTAAAGCATGAGCAGACTAAATGGTTGTACAAATCGGTTGTTATGTATCACACTCTATGGAAGATGTTAATCGTTGCCCTAAAAGCCAAAAAAGCAGCTTTTTCATCTAGCCAGCCTAGCGAGTTAGACAAGTTTATAGCAATTTCGTACTTTCCCGTATGAACTTCTCCACTATTGTCGTTACAATAAGGTAACAGCCTTAGGTTAAATCAGACGTAAACTTATTGTAAAAAGACTTTATACATCTTCCATAGTTATACATTAGGTACAGTCGTTGTCTTTTCCACCTGATCAGTTAAATTTTTTTTCGCTAATTCATGCGGAGGCGCCGAGCCACGCCCCCTTAAAGTTTAGGCCTATTAGGAAAGCGTCAACTTTGGCGCGCAAAATAACAATAACTCTCATTTGATGTGCGTCGTCAGTGCGCTGGGCCGATAGGTATCTTTTCATTTATTCTTTCTATACAAAGTCAACGGGGCGGGGCTAGAAAGCGTTTCTATGTTGTTAGTGCAAGCAAAAATTAGCTTAGTGGTGGTCAGGCGGGAGTGTCCTCGATAGTACAACCTGTGCGACGTTTGCGTGTATTCGGGACTTGTGGCACCCCGACTCGGACAGGTTAGGTTCGAAGGGGATGGCGGGGTCTAGTGAGCGGACGAAGCGCACGAACTAAGACCCCGGCATCCCCTTCGTATTAGGTTACGTTACACACGCAAACGTCACACATAGGCTATGCGCTCGCATTTGGTCTGCTCGGGCCTTTAGACTTCGTCACGAAGATAGAATAACGCCGATGAAACTGAATGCAATTTAAAACGCATCCAAAAGCTGCACTTTTAATATCTAACAACAATAATGACACTAACAGTTCTTGAATTCGGTTTAGATGTACTAATCGCGTTAATTCTAAGTGGTGAAATGAGCTTTAAGAATCCTGAGGCACAAAGCAATGCATTTTAATACCGATGATACATTCTATCACCGTGCACCGGTTTTAAAAACAGATTGGATTAAAATTGGTGAAGTATGAACATTTTAGTTCAATTATTAAATAAATTAAGGATGATATGACAAGGTGTCTGATGAGATGATTCAAAGAAGAGATGCTGCGCCGACCCCCAAAAAATTGGGATAGTCATGAAATGATATTGAATAAATTAAGTCATCAAAACAATATGGACACTAAAATAGAAATTATGATAAATAAAACAGATTGCGGCATCATTATTACAAAGTGAATGACTTCTCAACTACACAGAGCCTCTGTGGAGCGTGCAAGAATACTAGATCAAGTTCCCACTGTGTTGTGACAAAGAAAACTTTTTGTTTTAGACTTTCACTACACTTAAAGTACTTACGGGATAATATCCGTAAGTACTTTAAGTGTGAAGAAGTCTTTCTGTTCAATAACATCGAAATACGTTCAGCACTTCACAATGGGAACCAGCTCTTAGATGTTAGAAAAGCTTACAAACATACATTAGTATCGTCAAGCCAGGCCACTTGCCGGGTAGGCAGACAGACAGCGGGAAAAAGGAATACATTAGTACACAGGCATAATTAGTATCGTCATAATACATAAATACAATATTATATTTCAACTCTACATTTGACAAGACACAAACAAACAGCCAATCGAATATTTACATTACAACAATATTTAATTTAGGCATACATACAAATAGAGATACATATTATTCAAATACTGGGTTATTTTTAATGGAATATATTTTATCGATCCCCAAATATTGTTACTTTGATATTGATTATCTAAAAATACAGAAGCTCCACTTTTTTAATACTCACTGATCGTCGTTTTTGTAATAATCATCAACTTTAACGAAATACATGGTTTCTAAAAGGTTCAAAAAGATGATAAGATGTGATGTTTTTAGGGTTCTTTTGCCAAATGAGTTCCTTACAGATTCGTTCTGTCCATCTGGATGTCACAGCCATTTTAATCCGAAACTGTTAGCCTCATGCAGTTAAAATTTGGAGAGCAGCTAATATTTAAACCGTTACCGAAAAGTGATGATATAAAGGGTGTAAAACACCTCTTAAGGAAGCCGAAAGGCACTTGTTCTCCCCTTCATTGCGATCATATTTTTGTTCTACACCATACCTGGGAACCTTCTACTTACGGAGATATTGGGGGTCAAAGTTCCAATTTTTTGACAAGTTTTTTTTTAAATACAAGTTTTTAATGTAAGATTTTTACTTTAAACACGTCCACGACCCCCGTACTATTCAATCCATCCATCAGCACAATGTTTTGAGTGCGTTACATTGAGTTCTACCACAAAACATGATTTTTACCCCAAAAATAAAAGTTGTTTCCCAGCAATAATTTTTGCGTAAAGTCACTTAGTTTGATGTACAGAATGCTTGGTTGAAGGCTTCGTGATGAGGTCTTTTACACCCTGTATTTCGTTTTATTTTTAATTTTCTGGTTTTTCTTGATTAAAAAGGCGATATGTAATCATAATCGCCTATTTTTGCAGAAGCGTTCATCAGCCTAAAATGTTCTGACTGTTAGGACACAAATGATCAAATGCATCGTAGAAATAAAAAAAAAGTTTTTAGGGAATCAATCCAAGACATCCTTCTTTACCGTGTGAGTAGTATATAAGCCGGTGCAGCATGCGTATAGCTCGTCACCTTTACATTGTAAGGCATGCGCAGCGACGCGGAGGCGCGCTTCAGGAAGCGCAGCACCAGCGCCGCGTGCGCCACGCCCAGCTCGTTAGCGGGCGACGACACGCGCTTCAGCACGTGCGTCAGGAACAGACCGAACGCGCGCCGGGACGAGCCCATGCTGCGCGCACGACCCAACGTTAATCATTACCGATCTCACGCGGTTTGTTTCTAACATTATATTATGTACACTATACAGGTGAAAATGGTTTTCGGTCATGACAGTCATTATCAACGGAGATATATAGAGTATAGTACCAACGGCACCGCCTTTCAAGCCTACATGCCATATGGACCGATATCAATACCAAGGTTATTAAAAAACAACTGATAAATACTTGACCCGGAAAACCAAATAAAACTTCTCTAATCCTAGGATCGAACCCTGAAACTTATGTTTTTTTTTTCCTGGCATGCTTTGTCCTACTCCTGGGCAAAGACCTTTATGTAGATCTACCATTTCTCGCGAACTCGCGTGTCGTTTTTCCAGGTCTGACGGAACGGAACCTGTCTACTTCGTCCGGCTTATGCTTAGACAGACAGACGCAGCGTAAGATTTGTTTTATAATTGTAGTGATGTCTGTTCGCGATAAACTAAAAAACGACTGCACCGATTTTCATGCTGTTTTCACCAATAGATAGAGTGGTTTGTGGAGTGGAGGAAGGTTTTAGTATATAATTTGTCAAGTTTTTGTTTACGTTTTGGCTAAAATATAAAGATATTTTGTTGGAAAAAATAAGCTATCTGGGAGCTTTACATTCTGTCGCGATAACCGACATCCACGCGGGCGAAGCCGCGGGCATCAGCTAGTTGAAATTGTTTAATCATTTGTTGTCTAGTAGGTTGTACAGTACTCACGTGAGCTTCATGCCCTCCATGAGTTGCCTTTTGACGAGCTCCTTGGCGCGGCGCGTGTCGTGATGCTGCGGCGTGGCCTCTCCCAGCCACACCGCAGGCGCCTGGCAAGTGATGCTCACTGCTTCGTAACGCTTTAGCCTGCAGATTAACGATTTTTGTTATGAGCCACAGAACATACATTTGGAGGTAGAGGGCTATGTTCCTCCATTGAAAGGATCTGGCCAGACGGGTGTCCTAACAACCTAACCTGGAAAAAATACCAGCAGGTTGTAGTTGTGCTGCACCACCTGGTACGGGATGTTGTTGTTCAGCGAGGTGGAGCACACCGGGATGACCCCTTACCTCTGCGGCGTGTCGGTGAGGCTGGTGGCGACGGTGGCGTGCTGGAAGTGCGGCAGCACGTGCGAGTGCACCAGCAGGTTGTAGTTGTGCTGCACCACCTGGTACGGGATGTTGTTGTTCAGCGAGGTGGAGCACACCGGGATGACCCCTTACCTCTGCGGCGTGTCGGTGAGGCTGGTGGCGACGGTGGCGTGCTGGAAGTGCGGCAGCACGTGCGAGTGCACCAGCAGGTTGTAGTTGTGCTGCACCACCTGGTACGGGATGTTGTTGTTTAGCGAGGTGGAGCACACCGGGATGCCTGTCACCGGGTCTGTGGACCAAACGGAATATGTTACTAACTTGATAATCAAAATTACGTAAATTCTAATTCTAAATGGCATACAATTAACGAACCACCAGATTTCGCAAAATGTAACGGCAAAAAAACCACTTTTAATTGCCAATATTTGTAAATGATCACCAAAATTAATCCCCATTTTATTGTGAAATTAGAACCAAAAATTCATTTTTTTGGTTAATGACCACCAGAAATTGAACTGTTATGCTCTTGCATCTGAGTCGAGGGAGACCCAGTCGACGGAGCCCCGCGGCCTAATTCTGAATGGTTTATAAAAAAATAACCACGAAGGGTATGGTGGGGTCTATTCGGGGTAATTTGGTGATCAATATTTTAGGTGATAGATGTTAGTGGTCACAAAGTTATTTTTGGTGGTCATTATATTTTCCTTCATTCTACATATATGAATGAAAATGCTTTTTTGACGTTATAGTGCAATGTTAAAACACCGGGATCTGACGGCTTTCATGACTGTCCGTGTATTTACGGTCGCTAATGACTGCACTGCTCTCTTAGAATATCTATGTAGAAAGGTGCGACTAGATTGCGGTCGATCGATGGCAATAATTTATCGTTGGGATCGTTTAAATGTGGTGTATGAGAACTAGATAACACCGATCCATCGTTGACTCTATATTTTGAGGCAGCCTATATCGGCTGGTTAATGTCGATCGACCAATAAATAGTCCTACCTAAAGTTTATCCAACCGTCTGGACAAGTCATGATCAGTTACCTAGATACTGCGAGTACTTCTGCCACGAGTTCTGCGAGGGGAAGATCCTCACGAAGCCGCCCCGGCGCGCGTACTGCGCCCGCACGGCGCGCACCAGACGCAGCTCCTCGCCCTTATCCAACCGTCTGGACAAGTCATGATCAGTTACCTAGATACTGCGAGTACTTCTGCCACGAGTTCTGCGAGGGGAAGATCCTCACGAAGCCGCCCCGGCGCGCGTACTGCGCCCGCACGGCGCGCACCAGACGCAGCTCCTCGCCCTTATCCAACCGTCTGGACAAGTCATGATCAGTTACCTAGATACTGCGAGTACTTCTGCCACGAGTTCTGCGAGGGGAAGATCCTCACGAAGCCGCCCCGGCGCGCGTACTGCGCCCGCACGGCGCGCACCAGACGCAGCTCCTCGCCCTTATCCAACCGTCTGGACAAGTCATGATCAGTTACCTAGATACTGCGAGTACTTCTGCCACGAGTTCTGCGAGGGGAAGATCCTCACGAAGCCGCCCCGGCGCGCGTACTGCGCCCGCACGGCGCGCACCAGACGCAGCTCCTCGCCCTTATCCAACCGTCTGGACAAGTCATGATCAGTTACCTAGATACTGCGAGTACTTCTGCCACGAGTTCTGCGAGGGGAAGATCCTCACGAAGCCGCCCCGGCGCGCGTACTGCGCCCGCACGGCGCGCACCAGACGCAGCTCCTCGCCCTTATCCAACCGTCTGGACAAGTCATGATCAGTTACCTAGATACTGCGAGTACTTCTGCCACGAGTTCTGCGAGGGGAAGATCCTCACGAAGCCGCCCCGGCGCGCGTACTGCGCCCGCACGGCGCGCACCAGACGCAGCTCCTCGCCCTTATCCAACCGTCTGGACAAGTCATGATCAGTTACCTAGATACTGCGAGTACTTCTGCCACGAGTTCTGCGAGGGGAAGATCCTCACGAAGCCGCCCCGGCGCGCGTACTGCGCCCGCACGGCGCGCACCAGACGCAGCTCCTCGCCCTTATCCAACCGTCTGGACAAGTCATGATCAGTTACCTAGATACTGCGAGTACTTCTGCCACGAGTTCTGCGAGGGAAAGATCCTCACGAAGCCGCCCCGGCGCGCGTACTGCGCCCGCACGGCGCGCACCAGACGCAGCTCCTCGCCGGTGAGCGCAGGCGCGGCCCCCCCCCCCGGCTCGCCCGGCGCACGCTTGCCGCGCACGAACACGTTCTCTGCAGAGTGCACGCGGCGGCACTGCGCCAGGGAACGACACTTATATCGATTCCATCGAAGAGAGCTGTTTAATAGTCCCGAGTGACTCATCGGCTTTAATAATAAATAATCTTTTATTTCAGAAAAAGTTCATTTGGATGGTATAACACACAACTTAAAAACTAGTATTAGTACTTTTATCTATTTAAAACAAAAACAAAACAATCCTTAATGATGAGTCACACCAACACATCAATAAAAATTAAATTTACAATTTATGTTATTTAAGTTACTGCATTTAAGGTTACACAAGTCGGTCATTTTTATTATTATTAATTTATTTATTTTGCCATACAAACGTAGTATGATGATTACTCGTATGTTTGACGGTGTAAGTTCAAAGCTAAAAATTGTATCAACTGGTCTTGTCATTATCTAGCCCTGTATGGAAGCAGAATTGCAAAAAAAATACCTATTGATTTGGAAGATATTTTATGAGCGTCGAAAGTTTTATGAAATTTTACGAATTCATTTCCGTTATAAATCATCGTATATTTCACTAAATAAATATAGACTAGATAAATTAATACTAAATAATTTAAAAACTTTACTAAATAGCATGCATATTTGCCACGCCCGCTAACGTGTTCGAGCCGTCGACTTATATACGTTAAATGCGCGTACTCGTGCAAATAATATTAGTCTTTGTTTCATCGAAATCGAGCCAAGATTGTCAAAGTTACAGCGTTGTAAAGTTTCACCGCTTTTTATAAGCTTATATTCAACGTGCCGCGTCTGTTAGTTAGTTAGGCAAATCTTGGAACTGAATTTCAAACCAGTTCCCCCTAACCGATTGAGCTGAAATTTTGCACACACCTTTGGTTGTGGTGACAATATATTTTTATGATAGACATGACCTCATCCTGCAGCCAGGATCGTCTCCGCAAAAGGGAACTCCTTAACAGTTAACGGCACGGATACGAAAATTTGTAGACGCGTTCATATTTGATGGATAATCGTGATTTCTATCATTACCTCATGCTGCATTCAGGACTGTCATCTCACTAGGGAACTCCTTAACGGTAAATAGCACGGATACGAAAATTTGTAGACGCGTTCATATTTGATAGATAAACATGATTTCTATCATGACCTAATCCTACAGCCAGGATTGTCTTCTCACGAGGGAACTCCTCAACGGTAAATGTTGCGGACACAATTTTTTTTATACGACTTCAATTCTCTACGAGTGTTGGTTGAACTACTCGACATTTTTTCCATACAAATTTCGGGGGGGTATTACACCACTGTTTGACACGGTACATCTAAAGTTAAACATGATATGGTTTTGTCTTATTATTGATTGTGTCTGTGTGGAAACAGAATAGTGAAATAAATATCCATTCAAAAGTTAAGGGCTATTTTTATTGTCAATTTTAACGCAACTTTGGGCGTAAATTATTAATAAAAGAAGTGTCAAATTTCCATAACAAAGTCCGTACCGACACAGCACAATTATCGAAGAATTCAATAAATTTTATTTGTAATTGATTTATGCAGTGGTTTTTTTATAAAATTCGATTTCCCAAAAGCCTTTTCGTATTTTTTTACGCGCGCCTTTTCTTATGAATTTTCGTGCATCTTACTGAATAATGTTTCCCCCCCCGGTTTGGCGCGGGAGGATGACGCTCACTCACACATATGAACTATATGTCACATATAACGATAGAAGAACAAGAACTATATTTCTGTCCTTTTTATTTCATGCATGACGTCAGTGACGTGTAATTTGTTTTTTGCTGAAAATGAGGGATGCCTGGTGCATTTTTATTGCACTCCTATAATATGGTGTAGCGACCTACTTATTTAGAAACTTTTTAGACTTAAAACCTTCACGATATTATATTTTACTTTTCTTCTGATCTGACGGCTTATCTGTCTTGTGTTGATTAAATAATAATGAACGATGAAAAATTTTAATTTAATTTAATTAGTGTACAACAACTAAATTGGTGACCCCGACGTGATACGCCCTGAAAAGAAAATCCTAAATTTTATCAGGGCAAGGAAATCCACAGTACCGCGATGACAATATTATAAAGCAGTCGTCTGCCGAACAACGTCCAGTCTCTGCTGGCTTCACAGCCACTTACTTCTTTAGATTAATTAGCAGACCTGGCGGACAGGGTCCAGGACATCGTGACCCCAGGCCAACAATAACAATAATAGACAATATACACACATCAAAAGTATCTAGGGATCAACATATATTTTTGCAATAACTTTTCTCCTGATTGATATTAATTAAAATTTTCTTTAAGGATTCATCAAATAAAGTGTTTTCGTTTGTCACAGTAACGATAAACCAAGTCACCTTTGCATTAATAAAGAAATTTGCCATTTTCCTAATAAAGGGATTTTTGACATTTGAACCACTAACATTAAAGTTCGAAAAAAAGACTGAAATAACAGTTTTCTTTAAAATTTTATTGGGTAACTTAAACAATTAATAATCCGTGTTTCTACCGCGAACACTAACAACACAAGAACATCGGTTTGGCATACTCAAAATGAGTTCATCCAAATCACGCTGTGGAATGGCCGCCCATGTTCGTTGCAACAACAAAAAAAGGTCTTCTTGCGACTGGATACCCTCCATATTCGGCAGAGCTCTTCTCTGTAGCATATCCCATGCATGCTCAATCGGGTTCAAGTCTGGCGACTGAGCAGGCCAGGGCAGGACATTGATGTTAGCTGCGGCGAGAGTCTGTCTTACAACTCTTGCGGTGTGCGGTCGTGCATTATCATGCATTAACTGAAATAAGGGACCGATTTGCACTTGTAGAGGAACGATGACGTCTGATACAATCGTCTCAGCATAAATTTGAGCGTTGAGGTTGCCTCTGATCCAAATCAACTCAGTTCTTCCGCCGATCCAAATACCCGCCCATACCATGATGGTTCCACCACTATAAGGATGGACTTCCTGGCAGGATTTTAATCGCTGTTGGCGTCCAGGGGTTCTCCAGTGTCGTATACGTCTTGTATCTGGTCTCATACCAAAACGAGACTCATCAGAAAAGCACACGAAACGCCATTGTTCTTCTGCCCAATTTCTGTGTTCAAGAGCCCATTGATATCGAATCCTACGATTGTGCATTGCTATAGGTGGTACCCGTAGCGGTCTTCGGGAATGAAGGTTCACTTCATGCAAGCGGTTTCTGACTGTTTGGTCGCTAATTAAGTTCCCTGAAGAGTGATGAAGCCTCACGGCTAACATCATGGCGGTTATTGTTGGAGCTCTTCGAGTTAAGATTTGAATGTATCGGTCTTGTCTCCGTGTGGTGCAGCGATACCGTCCTCCATGGCGCTCAGCCACGGTACCAGTGCTTCGGTAACGTGTCCAAAGTCGACTGATAACACTCTGACTTGTATTCAGAGCTAAAGCTACAGTACGTTGCCGGGAACCAGCTTCTATCATTCCCACGGCTCTGAGCATTTCTTCCCTGCTTAAATGACGTCGCCGCTCCATAATAACGTTGGTTTTAATCAGTAGTAGGGAAACAGTAGCACTAATAATGTCTTCAATGCGTTGTATGTTTTTATAGGGAAAATATTAACAGCTTATTTTCATCTTTTACTCGAATTTGATTGAGAGTTCCTGATTCAAATTATGAAATGCACCAAAAAGGATCCATATAAATTTATAAAATCATAAATTTATTACAAAGCCACATCTCAATCTCAAGAAATCCGCATAAAAATGCTTGATCCCTAGACATTTTTGATGTGTGTAGTTATACAATATTATTGTTGCCACTAATCTCGCGAATTGTGTAATGACGTTATAAGTTGATAGTAGTTTTACAGGAAAAGTTTATTTTATTCTTTTTAGCGCATTTAAATAATAGGTCAGACCAAAGTATTATAAGAAAACGTTATTTTAAAATATTGTAAAGATATTGATGGCGAGTGTTGAGCAGCGTCGAATAGCATTATGTGTGCATGGTGTTACTTCGTTTTTGTTCGGAACGGTTCGGAACGCTGTGTGTGTGCGTACGAACTAGACCTGCGTGAAGACTAGCGTCTAACTGCACATCACTGATACTATCTCTGTCGGGCACGATGCCAGGTGAGACAGCGTGCTTTTTGGCCACGCCCACCAGTGAGTTCGAGCCCGTGAGTTGTGTCACCTTAAGTTTATAAAATGTGATTTGTAAAGTGGTTTGCATTTATTATTTCAACTCGCAGCTCGCAGCATTTTTAAGCGATTTTGCCGCGGAAGCCGTACTCTAACGTTTAATATCTTAGTGATTTTTGAAGATAGGCAAACTAAACTTTCTTTTTTCTCGAGTTAAATGAAATAATGAAATAAAAATGGTTTTATTAGCATTTTTTTACTTCAGTCTTGTGGTCTAAACATAGAGTATATTACACACTTAACCAAGAAAGGGACTTCAAAAAGACATCAACGCGGTATCATTTTTTGTGTCATTATAATAGAAGTATTATAAAGACTCAAAAAATGATACCGTGTTGATGTCTTTTTGAAATACAGTTACATTGTATATCTCCGAAGATCAGCATCAGATCTTCACCATATTTAAATGGGACCACCTCAGAGGATCCTCTTTCCCACACGACTGAAGAGTCGTGTGGTCTAATTTTATGTATTTTCACTGATTTCTCCCCCAGTTGTGGAGCGATTCTCAAAAAAAAAAAAAAAATTGCGAAAAAAAAAAATCGAGTTCAAAAAAAAAAAAAAAAAGCTTCGAAGTCGGTGGTCCGTGAAAGCTTGACCTTTGTTCGATTGATTTGGTGTTTATGTCACCGTCTTCTGAAGCCAAACTAATTTTTCACTTTTTTGTGTTTTCTTTTTGTTTTTTTTAGACATACTGATAACAAAAATATTGGTGTGACTCATTATACGCCACAGTATGGGACTGACCCACCTGTTGGCAATAGTTATCAGGCTGTTGGGGCTGACGCGTACCCGGCGCAAGAAGGCATGGCACGCAGACCTCGAGACCGCCTGAAAGCCATCTATGCCAGCTTCTGCGAGCATGCCGGTAGCACTGCAGTAGCGCGGCAACCCCATCAACACGACCGACAGTACGCTGTAAACAGCGTAGCCTTTACTTCAACTGAGCAAGACTGCGGACCAACATACAGCAGCGGACAGCCAACGCTCTGCGCTCACGCTCAATGTTCAGGCTGTCTTTTAGGTCCTCGGAAACCCAGTGGCCCAGATAATTGAAAGATGTGACCTGATTTAGGGACTTCCGCAAAGTTTCAGCTAGGATGCAACCTGTCTTGAATGCCAGTACTTCACTTTTCTTAACATTGTATCCGAGCCCACAGGCCTCCGCTAGCTAACACATATCAAGAGCAGCCTTGGACAGGTTAGAGTTGTTTCGATCATTCATACTGGAGTTACTTGATCGACTTTTGGACAAAGTTAAGATTGAAGAAAAAGTTGGCTTGCAAGAGCGAGCGCAGCGAGCTCGAAAATTGAAACATCCTACCTTGGTCATTGGATAGGTTAAAATTGTTACGAAACCTGCATACAGGGGTTACTTGAGCGACTCATACATAAAGTCAAGATTCAGTAGAACGTAGGCTGCAAGAGCGAGCGAAGCGAGCTCGAACTTTTATTGACACTGCTTTGGAGAGGTTAGAACTGTTTCGATCAATCATAATATAGGAGTTACTTGGTCGACTTTTAGACAAAATTAAGACTCAAGAGAACGTAGGCTGCAAGAGCGAGCGGAGCGAGCTCGAAAATGTAAACATCCTACTTTGTTGTCACTAGACAGGTTAGTGTGAGGGCTATTGTTTTTAACCTCACCAGATGGCGCCACTGGCAAGTAAGGTCCTGTCAATGATTCTATTTCATACCTGAAAGTACCAATAACTTCACAAATAATTATTTTTGTTACGTATAACAACATAGATACATATTTCCAATATTGTCCCTAAAATTAGCAAGCATGAAACACTGTTCAATGTTTCCCTATGTTTGACAGTGTGTGTCTAGCAGTGGATGATGATGATGAACTAACCGCGCCGATGCGCATCCTGAGCGAGTTGTTCTGCGGTGAGATGTCGTTCTTGCACATGGGCACGGCCGGCAGACCCACCAGGGTCAGTGTGTCTGCCAGTAGAGCTGACTTCACTCGCGCGTCCAGTGGACTGTCGCAAGCCAGGCTGGGTGAAAAACACAAAACATTCATCAGTGAGTGATTCATAATTTATTATAACTCAAAAATACGATTTTGTGGTGTGTAGATTTTATTGGGAGATTTAACGAAATGTCTAATTCATGAGATGCGATGATTTGTATGAGAGCCCCAAACGATGTCACACCATTACTGCAATCCTTATTTTTCTAGCTTCTGGTTTCGTGTCAATTTTTTTTTTACAAATTTTAGTATAATTATCACAATAGGGATGTAGAAAATATTACCTGGGCGACAAATTGATTTCCAACAGCCATGGCTTCAGCATGTCGTCGATCAGAATGTCATAGCCGAACAATTCTGAAACAACAATGTACTTTTGTAGGGTTGTACTTGTAACCAACTCCAACTTAGTTGGAATCGACAAATTAATAATGTATTTACCAAAGCAGTTAAAGAAGTTGGGTACGAACACCCTGGCGGCCGCAGTGATGGTCTGAGCTGAAGACAGGATGGACTTGACCACCAGGTCCTCGATGGCGGCCATGAGAGCCGTGGTGTTGCGGCCTTGCTTGCGCAGGTGACGCAGTAGTGCTGAGAGCGTCCACTTGTGGCCTATGTTACCGGCGTTTGGATCGTCGCATCTGTTGGACAACATTACTGGTTAAAACTTTTTTGCTAAAAAGTAGCCGACTTCCAAAAAAAAACACTAAATAGTGGAGTTTAGTTTCGGAAGCCGGTGAGTTTTGTTTGTTTTATTGACTTTTTCGCCACTGACAGCACAGCATTTGCTACAAGTTTTGTTAGATTTGTTGATTTTATGTAAGTATAAGGGAAATTGCAAAAACCTAATTTCTTCGATTTTGAATGATTCTTTGCAGAATTTTAAAATAAAAGTTAAACTAAATATAAAAAAGCACGATTTGGCGTGATACAGAATACAGTCACCACCCGTGTTTACTAACAAAATAACTTTGGCAGTGCCTTTGACTTATGGAGCGGTTTTTAAGGTGACACTAGTCGCGGGCTCGAACTCACTGGTGGGCGTGGCCAAATAGCATGCTGTCTCACCTGGCATCGTGCCCTACAGAGTGAGTTCAGTGAGATGCACGATAATTCATTGTAAAAAGCGCCGTAAGAAAATACGAAAAGGCCTTTGGAAAATCGAGTTTTATAAAAAAAAACCACTGCATAAATCAATTACAAATAATTTTTTTTGAATTCTTCGATAGTTGTGCTGTGTCGGTACTAACTTTGTTTTGGAAATTTGACACTTCTTTTATTACTAATTTACGCCCACAGTTGCGTTAAAATTGGCAATAAAATCGAATCTTTGGTAGCTTGTAACTTTTTAATGGTTTTTAATTTTACTTTTCTGTTTCCGCACAGACAAAATTAATAATGAGATAAAACGATATCATTTATAACTTTGGATGTGCAGTGTCAAACAGTGGAGTAATACCCTCCCGAAATTTCTATGGAAAAAATGTCGACAAGTGTCACCTTAAGATTGGTACTACATGCGATTACTTATTAAACTACTATTTAACCAGAATCTACTCACTTGATATAATCCGTATGATACTTATTGATGCTGTAATTACACAGATGCATACAGGGATTCCAGAGGTTCTTGTTCGTCTTATCATACTTCACGGTAGCGAACCTCACCAGTCCTTCCTCATACAGGTATATTAGGAGAGGGTCGATAGACGTCAGGCACACGTAGAGACGGAGGTCGCATTTATGACCTCCGATTAGAAGAGGCTTGTCTATGTACTTCGCTACTACTACGTTCTCGCCTTTTGGGATTTGTTCGGGCTAGGAAAAAAAGAGGAGTTTACTCAAATATTGTAAAGAAGTTAACTCAAATTTTGTAAAGAAACTTTAATCAAATATTGTAAGTTTACTCAAATATTGTAAAGAAGTTTACTCAAACATAGTAAAGAAGTTTACTTATATATTATAACGAAGTTTACTCAAATATTGCAAAGAAATTTACTCAGATATTGCAGAGAAGTTTACTCAAATATTGTAAAGAAGTTTACTCAAATATTGTAAGGAAGTTATTTGCTTGAATCTATGGCTATAGAATTCTGTTAAGCCAGAACCAGCCAGAAGCCTAAAGAATATACATTTATCTAAATATCGAATATTGTTACAGCGAAATGATACGTACAGTATTAACAATATAAATCCCTCGACCTCTACTTGATGCAGCTGGTTTCACAATCCAAGGTCCTTTAGTACGGTAGTGGGTAGTACAGAGGTCCTTGAACTCTGCCGGCATCAGAAACGTAGTAGGGATGAAGTCGAACTGCTTCAGACCTCGGAAGTACTGCATCTTCTCTATGTTCTTGAAGAGTTTGTCTTTGCGAGTCAGCTCGTAGGATCTGAAAAGGAAAATAAAGTCCTTGAGTCACCTTGTTGGTCTCGAGTTCGAACCCAAGGCACGCACCTCTGATTTTTCGGATTCATGTGCGAATCCCACGCGTATTGTGCGTATTGTATAAATTATCACTTAAAGGAAAACATCGTGAGGAAACCAGCATGCCCGAGAGATTTTTCTTGACGGCATGTACAACCAAGTCAGAGGCCCATGGGTGGCATAAAAACTCTGACACCAGGTTAGGCACTAACCACACGATAAAGAAGGACCTTCAACTTGTCTTTTCTCAAGTAGACAAGGAACGACTGCCTATCTGACCCACACCACCGAGTTCACAACATAATACGATACCTTATGCTAAGGCTGGTTTCCGAACCTTCGGGCTCCCGTCTTCTTTCGTTTCTTTATCGTGTGGTCAGTGCCTAACCTGGTGTCAGATGGTGTTAAGCCGCCCATGGTCTTCTGACTTGGCTTTACATGCCGTCGAGAAATATCTCTTAGGCATGCTGGTTTAGTTGCCTCACGATGTTTTCTTTCACCGAAGCAAGTAATAATTATAGAATACACACATGAATCCGACAAATTAGAGGTGCGTGCCTTGGGTTCGAACTCGAGACCTATGACTTGGCAGTCCGACTGTCACACCATTACGTTATCAACTCGTAACGATTGAAAAAAGGCCGTAAGTAAAGTGAATTACTTGAAGAAGTAAGTTACGCGTTTAAGGGGTAGCCCGCGAAATACAAAGGAGAATGGCGAGGTCGGACCCACGTAATTTAAAAATCAACGGAGCGCTGTTCACGGTCTAGTTTATATTGAATATAGTAAAGAGTTTATCAGAGTTCTATATAAAAAATATTGAGTTACTAGGCGATTAAATAAGTCATCATGCAGTTTCCAAACGCAACGTTTGACATTTACCTTCTAACAACTGAGAAATGGAACGTCAGTGTCAAATTCATCTGTGGACATAGTCTGTGTATCATTCCATTGTTTTGTGTTCAACGGCTACGACGGATAAATGCTATTTTATGCTATTCTACTACTAAATAATAACCAATAATCCCGTGTCTTATGTTAAGTTATAATCTTCTACCTTTCATATGTTTTTTCTCCCAACTTCTATAACCTACTTTCCGTTTGATTTTTTGTTAGTCTTAAGTCGTTCTTTAACTATTTATAAGTTTCCACAACGAACGCTACCTATATCACTGGGTCCCAAATTACATGCAATCTCGCCATTCTCCTTTTATTACGTTTTTGCAATTAGGCACGTGCTAATTGCAAAAACGTCGATTACAAAATGATTCGCGACCGAACCAATGTGGCTTTAAAGAGTTATAATCATTAAAATCATTAATACACCTTTATGTTCATTTAACTCCAATGAATGAAGTAAATGAACTGATGCGTATTACGGCCGCAAATCATATTCCATTCAGCATACAGCTTGACACAAACCGGCCAATAGGGTATTACACCCATTTTTGAAAAACGTCTCAATTAGATTCTTTAGTGCTAATGAACCACTAAAAAAATGTTATTCAATCGTTAAGTGCCCTATAAATGCATTTAAATTTAGCATTCTCAAATTTCGCGCGTAATTTGACGAAAACGGTGGACGCAGTGGACGCCATATTGCTCTGTGGTCATGACGTCAGTTGGCTGTGTAAACAAATGCAGTGATATTTGAAGTTGACAGTTGACACTTTAAGTTTACTTAGCCGTATGACGTAATAACATGGCGACTACTATAATGGTGTTATGAAACAGATTAAAAAAGCTGAAACCTATGAATTGAATTTTAAAATTTAGTTTGCTATTTCATGAACTAAAACTAACGTTTTCCGACTGCTTTTTGCCTGAGTTAACTCAATTATATATTTTTTGTTTTTTTCTCATACATAAAAGAGTAAAATACCCTATTGAAAGAAACGTAAGGAAATTTGAATTACGCGAGCTACCCTGTCGCTTACTTTCTGTTTGGTTAACTAACTAGATTGTAGATGTAATATAATGCTAATTATAGGTGTATACGCGCGCGCGCGAACAGTGCGGACGTCTTGTGTGTTCGTTACCGAAAAATTGTTTATCTCGCTAAAATGTCGCGAAATTGTACTGGTTATGGTGTGGACATATCTAACATGCCATATATGGAGTGTTCTAAAAAGACTTGCAACAAAGTGTATGAATTAAAGTGCCTTGGAATTCCTACGGAAAACTTTGTTACGTTTACTCAGGAATATAAAGACCAATGGGTATGTCCTGAGTGTGTCTGCTCTCAACGCAAGCCTAGTCGCAATGCTGATACACCTGTTAGCAGAAAATCGGGCCAAGTAAACACTCCTTCAGTCAGCAGCAACGTGAACACTCAGCGAGGAAATCGTACAAAGAACACGGAATCTCCGGTGACGGAACCCAAATTCAACTTGCTAGAAGAGATCAAGGACTTTCGAATTGAGGTATTGTCACGCTTAGATATCCAGACAAGTAAGATGGAGAATATGCAGGAAATATTTAATTCTACGAAAAATGAGTTGCAAGAATTGCGTTCATATGTGAAGGTACTTGAACAAAAAGTTGATCAAGTATTTGCGTTAGAAAATTAAATGAGGGAACTAATAATGCGTAATCAATATTTAGAACATCAACTTAACATCTCCAAAGTGTCACAAACATCAACAGACACGGGGAAACTTCCTAAAAAAGCATTGAATTATGTCGATGAGATTTGTAAACAACCCGCAAATGACCTGGGTAACGAACCTACCGCCGGAGCAACAGCTGTGCTATCGAGTGGGGCCACGAAAACGATGGAACAACTAATGTCTAAGGAAGTATCACAGGAAAAGAGGCAGTCTTTATCAACAACCGAGGCTGACATGAGCAGCAAGGAAGAGAATAATGAGGGGTGGAGAATAGTCCATAAGAAGAAAGGGAAGATTCAAAATAAAGATGTAAAGAGAGGCCAGAACTCGAGCCTTAAGGAAATTCAAGCAATGGAGCGTAAGAAACACCTCCACGTTTGGAGATTACATCCAGAAACTACAGTGGAAAAAATGACCGCTCATGTGATACAGGTGTGTGGCTCTGAAGCTAATGTCAAAATTGAAAAAATTAGGCATAAGACAGAGAGAAATTATGCTTCATTCATTGTTGGGATCTCTGAGGGCCTTTACCACAAAATATGTCAACCAGAGGTGTGGCCTCTGAATGCAGAATTTTCCGAATGGATTTGGTTTCGGAGACCAACAAATAAACCAAACGAAGGAAGGTAGAAGCATTGAAATCTATTATCAAAATGTAAGAGGTCTTCGTACAAAATTAGAAATCTTTAGAAATAACATAATATCATTTAATTCAGACTTATACGCTATAACTGAATCAGGCTGCAATGAATCCATTCAAGACGCAGAAATTATCCCTCAAGGATATAAAATAATACGTTGTGATCGAGTGGATGGGCGTAAGCAGGGCGGAGCGTTTCTCGTGGCCACACACCGCTTCGAGCTGCGACAGGTACATGTCTCGGACGCGTCAATAGACGCCTGCGTATTTGAAATTGTTTGTGCAACGGTTCATTTAAAGAATAGATTTTTGTTTTTATGTTGCGTTGTTTATATTCCACCTGGGAGTTCGGAGAACGATTATATGATTTTGTTTAGGGTAATAGAAAATATGTGTAATAGATATAGACAAGTGATTGTTATTGGAGATTTTAATTTACATTCTTGTCCTGTAAATATTAGCAATTATTATGAATGCTTTATGTCATATTGCGAGTTCACTCAAAGTAACATGGTGCCCAATGTCTTAGGCCGACACCTGGATTTGGTTCTGAGTACGGGTTTTATCGGAGCAGTGTCAGTGATGTTGGCGGACGACGCGCTCGTTCCCGTCGACCCGTACCACCCGCCACTAGCGGTGTGCGTGCGCCCCGCGCCCTCAGCCCCCGCGCCTTCTCCGCCTTCGCCCGCTGCCGAGTCCGAGTCCCTCTCTGACAGCGCGTGCAATAACAGACCGCAGTGGAATTTTTATAGAGCCGATTATGAATTATTGTATTCGACTTTAACTTCTGTTGACTGGAGTACAATGTATGAAATGCATGATTTGGAAGACATTTTAAATTTATTTTATGTGAAATTAGGCCGTATTTTGGACGAATGTGTACCAAGGAAAAAGTTTACCCAGGGAAACTCACGTTATGTGTATCCCGAATGGTACACCGGAGAGATTATTAAAGAGATCCAAATTAAGGCAAAACTTCACAAACTGTTTAAAAAATCGAAACGTGATTGCGATTACGAAGAATACGCTAAATGTAGGGCCCGGATAAAAAAGTCTATAGAAATTGCACACAGAAACCATAAAAATAAAATTCAAAATCAGTTCGCTAAAGATCCAAAATCATTCTGGCAATATATTAGGTCAAAAAAAAGTAGAGTAAATAGGCAAAGTATTATAAAAGATGGGCAAAATCTCACTGATGAGCAGTGTGCTAAGGAATTCGCAGAATTTTTTGAGTCGGTATACAGTCAGGAACCACCGCAACTAGACGTTCAGGCGGCGATGGCGGAGGCCAGCAGTGCTACTAGTGCACGGGTACATATAGACACCTTGAGTCTCAAAGATGTACAGGATGCGCTGACGAACCTCAAGCCGAAACGATCATCTGGCCCTGATGGTATACCAGCGTTTCTCTTTAGAGATTGTGCTAGAGTTTTAGCAAGTCCGCTGCATTACATATATAACATGTGTTTAAAGCAGTCGACGTTCCCGGATCAGTGGAAGACTACACGTGTCGTTCCAGTACCCAAGGGTAGGGCAGGTCCAGATGTCAGCGGTTATAGACCAGTTGCAGTGTTGTCGACGCTGGCAAAAATTTTTGAAGCCGCTATTCAACGCTGCATACAGGGGCAAGTCCGAGCGCAACTGTCGGACGCGCAGCACGGCTTTCGGCCAGGACGCAGCACTTCCACCAACCTGCTTAACTTCATGGCACAGGTTATTCCGGCAGTTGACGCTGGAGTACAGGTAGACGCGGCGTACTTTGACTTCAAAAAAGCCTTCGACACCGTGGACAATGATGTCTTATTAAGGAAGCTGGCAGATATAGGATGTACTCCACACTTGCTAGTTTTTTGTCAGCTATATGAGGGACCGCCAACAGTACGTTGACTACAATGGGTACGAGTCGAAGGCGTACTTCACCAGGTCCGGAGTAAGCCAGGGTAGCAATTTGGGGCCTCTTGAATTTATCATAATGATAAACAGCTTGCCGGAGGTCGTCAGACATGGCTCATGTTTATTGTTCGCAGATGACCTCAAGTTGCTGCTCGAGGTAAGGGACGAGTCTGACTGTGAGCGACTCCAGGGTGACATTGATAGGGTGGTGAAGTGGAGCCATGACAACAAGCTGTACTTCAACGGGTCCAAATGCTCGGTAATATCCTTTAGTCGTGCGCGCACCCTTGTCCGCTATGAGTACAAAGCAGAGGCGGTACCCATGCAGCGAGTAACGCAAGTGCGTGATCTCGGGGTGTATCTCACTCCAGATCTTACGTTTCGCGAGCATATCATTAAGATATGTAAGAAAGCGTACAGAAACCTTGGCTTTGTACTCAGGCAGTCGCAGGGGTTCACTAATATTACGACTATTAGGGTATTATACGACGCTCTAGTCAGGAGTCACTTGGAGTATGGTGCTGTCATATGGGCTCCACATGAAGCCAAGTACTCTGTCATGCTGGAGCGCGTACAAAACAAGTTCACGCGTCACTTGTACTGCAGACTGTACGGGGTTTATCCATTGTACCCGCTGATGTACCCCACCCTGTTTGTACTGGGCATGGTCGGGTACAATGAATTGAGGGTGCGACGACAGTTCACTCTTGTCGTCTATTTAATAAAATTACTCCGGGGCAATGAGACCAACCCAGGAGTGCTTCAGTGCTTGCGGTTCTCTGTTCCAGACCGCTACGTGTGGAGGCGGCGGCGCCCGCCACTGCTGGCATGGGCGAGCGCAACGAAGAGGCAATTAGACCAAGCCTACCCTACCAACTGGGGGAATTATTATAACTAATGAACTATGTAATAAACTAACACTTTGTACAAAATATTAAAAAAAAGTTCTAACTCCTGTTCGAATACTTATAGCAATTTTTCGCGCCCGTGTTACGTAACTAACACTGTACTGGAAGTTGCTACGAAGCTCGACGCTCACCCGCCGGACGCATCTTATAGGCAAGCAATCCACTTGCCTTAATCCCATTGATAAATTTACGCACACAGCGGCACATTGGTGCATATTTTCGTGTGTATGAACCGCACACATGTATAGATTGCAGCCATTTGTGGGCGGTAACTCCTGCGAGTGTAGCTGGGCTATGATTGGCTGCTACAACACAAGGCCAGGATTCAAGGTGGATGTTCTTTAGCCCGCGAAATTCAAATTTTCTTACGTTTTTTTGCAATTTGCAGGCCAGTGCTATGTTGTATGTTGATTAAAATGTGACTACATACGTCTTACAGCCGCAAATCATATAATCATCAACATACTAGGTTGTATGTTATTTTGTTTTGTGTTGTTGTATTATGTTATATGTTGCACTGGCCTGCAAATTGCAAAAAATGTGAGGAAATTTGAATTTCGCGGGCTACCGTGCAGCAATGCACTAAGCAGGGTTGGTTCCGGTTCCTTTCCAAATTAAATATAAATTTAGTGGATTTTGTATTATCCTGCAAAATTTTGTTTATCACTGTTGTGAACCAACTCGATATGAAAATGATGCAATTTTATTTGGTCGTATTTTTCCATCGACAAATTAGAAATTATATTTTTCTGAAGGAAGCCATTATTGTTTCATTGTGACAAGCAATTTATATCGCGATCTTGAATGTTTTAATTTTAACATATTAAGTTATTTACACATTTGTTTTGAAACAGAAAACGTACATTTAACAGTAACAGTAGTGTAAATATTAATTTTGTTGTGTATTAATTGTTTATTCACCTAACAATGGTGTTTACTTGTGAAGTTTGTGCTGATAATGTGTGTTTGTTAGAAGTTAAAGGCAATAAGTTTTCTCTATTATCGTATAATGACAAGCTTCAAGTTGTGTCTAAAGGTAGATGTGTACCCGAATTACGAGAATTAATCCAAAAATATGGTAATCCAGCGCGTACTCGTCATTTCAATCCTCAAAATTATGCAACATTTACCTGGCTGTGTGGCTGTATACATACAAATAAATTATTTTGTTTTCCGTGCATTTTGTTTAATACTTCCAGTAAGTGGAGTGAGGGATTTATTGATTTGCATAATTTTCATTCCTCGGCCAAAAAGCATGACCTATCAGAAAAACATATAGAGGCTTGCTTAAAGTTAAATACATTTGGTAAATCACGTATTGAAACTAGTATTAACAGCCAGTTAAGATTAGATATAGAAAGGCATAATTCTAAAGTAGATAGGAATAGAAATATTTTTCAAAGACTGATCGATGTCATATGCTTTCTGGGAAAACAAGAATTAGCTTTTCGCGGCCACGATGAATCATTATCATCAATGAATAGAGGTAATTATTTAGAAACAGTAGATTTATTAGCAAAGTATGATGGAGTTTTAGAAACCCACTTACAAAATGCAAGTACCTCATTCACGGGCATGTCGAACAGAACGCAAAATGATTTGATCTCGAATTTTGCATCTGTGATGAGTGATATTATTAAAGACGAAATTAAACAGTCCGATTATGTTGCTGTCATGGTGGATGAAACTTCGGACATAAGCGGCCGAGAACAATTAGTTCTGATTTTAAGATATTTTCGTGATTCCGAAGTAGTGGATCGATTTATTAAATACGTAGATGTCAGCGCGGATCGGACCGCTGTAGCTTTAAGTTCTATAATTTTGGAAATTTTAGAAAACTTAGATTGTCATTCTAAATTAATTGCACAAACTTATGACGGGGCAGCAGTTTTATCCTCTCAAATTAACGGCGTACAGGCTTTGGTGAGGCAAAAATGTCCGCAAGCTATGTATGTTTGGTGTTCCGCACATGTATTAAATTTAGTTTTATCGAAATCTTTTGAACGGGTTCCTGAAACCAAACGCTTTTTTAGTATAATAAAATCAATTGCGGTTTTTTTTCACAGTAGTACGAAACGAATGGCGTATTATAACGACTTTGCCGTTATGAAAAAGCTGCCTCGTGTCGCGGAAACAAGGTGGACATATCACTCGCGCACGTTAAATATAATTAAAAACGAGTCCACACACCTCCTCCAGTTGTTTGAAGAAATGAATGAAAATACACAACACTGGCTGGGATGGTGATACATTGTCACAAGTCACTTCATTTTTATTTAACATGAAAGAATTTGAATTCAATTTTTTTTTAAAAACCTTCGCGGATATTTTTGCTGAAACCGATGTTTTATACGACATTATACAGAAAAAAACTTGTGACATCGCGTATTGTGTTAAAAAGATAAAACAATTCGAGTCATTTTTAGCTCGTTACAGAGACAAGTTCGAAAACAATTATGATGCAACTGCCCTCATAACCGGACCACCCAAAAGAAAGCGCAATGTCGATAATATAAAAATACACTATCGGCGAATTTTTAACGAAATTATTGATAATGTACTCACCGAATTAAGAGATCGTTATATGAATATAAAAAATTTGAAATTCTTTGAGTTACTTTCTTATGAGAATTTTAGTAAATATAGTGAACAATTCCCTGAAAAAGAAATCAGAGAATTCACTAATACTTATCAGGCAAATTTTAATTTTGATAGATTAAAAAATGAATTGCGCTGTATTTATAGATCGCCTGAATTTGCGAATTGTAGCATATATGATATCATTCAAAATTTGTATAAAAGTAACTTAGATAAAGTTTTTTCAGAAGTTTTGCGTTTGGCGAAGTTTATTGTTACTATCCCAGCAAGCAGCGCATCGGCAGAACGTTCATTTTCGTCCTTAAAACGTATCCACACCTATTTACGAAACACACAAAGTCAGCAACGACTCACAAATCTATCTTTAATTTCTATAGAAAAAGAATTAATGGTCGAACTACGACGCAAGCCTACTTTTTATGACGAGGTCTTAAAATCATATTTGAAAAAGGATAGGCGAGTAGATTTAATTTATAAATGAGTTGATTTTTTTACAGATTTCAAATCCATAGTTAACTTATTAAATATATTTATACATGCGAATCACAATGAAATAGGGCCTTCAAAGGCCGCTTCGGATATCTTGCAAGTGACGTGTTCTGTAACTATCACCCACTCACTTGGTTAAGATATTTGAGGTGGCAGAATCTTTCTTCTGTTTGCATCGTTAGAAAATCGTGAGTTGAACCTTGAATAATGAGGTGAGTTCTTGAATTCTTGCATTTATAACTTTTGTTTTTACAGGCTTATTTTCAAATATTATAAATCAATAAATGTGACTACTTTGAGGATTGAGGGCCATCATAATTATGTAGAGCGACGGACGTTGTGGAGTTGCGCGTTTTTTTTTTTTTGCTATCATTATTTCGTGGCCTACCCAGCCTGGTAGACGACTGCACGCCGCTGACTGCTGGCTGTGCCAACTGCCAGAACCAACCTGGTGGCTAAAGCACCTGCCACGCGAGCAATTCGTACTGTTAACGAAGTTCAGAATAGGTTGGACATTTTTTCGTGTTACTTTAGTGAACTTGCAAAAGTAACTTTAAATATAATATGTTACGAAAGCCTTAATTAGTGTAATTTTAGGTTTATTGTTTATTTTATGTTTATTGTTTTTTTTTATTCTTTTACTTTTTAATTTTTGACGGTAAAACATATTTAAGTTAATTTTGTATAAGGTTAAGTTGTATCGTTTTAGTTAACAGTAATTTTGTATTAATGTACCTATTGTGTAATTGTTAGTAATGTAAGGTTATTTTAAATAGTTAATAATAATTATTGCAAGTAGTCTTAGCTATCGCATTAGGTTTGTAACCTGTAATGATAGTATAAGAGTTTTAAATAAATAAATAAATTAAATCGGTGTCCAAGGGCTGAAAAGAAGCCGGGGTTGCGGGACTGTTCGAAAGAGATACCGTGGCCCCGGAACACAAAGGGCGATGAAGGAACATGGATGGGTTTTAGTCAGTAAAAGTCTGACACTCCCTCCTGCTCCGCCCAGAGCGGGAGGAGTATGATGATTTCCCATCCGAAAAAAAAAGAATTCTAAGCATGAATTTACCTTGGGAAATGATTAACTTTCTGATGTTTTTTCATGGATTGGAGGACTTCGAAGGGTATCAGGGGCGAGGACCACAAGAGTGTCCAGGTCGTAGAGTCCACGCTCGCTTGTTGCAGACCGTGAGCATCCAGGATTTGGCGCAGTAGACACATCGGCCTACAGTGAACTACTGTCAATATTCTTGAATGAGAGCTTTTTTTTAAGGGCAGATCTATACACAGCTGTGGGTGATTCTGGGCTGGATTGGTGATTTTGATGTCGATTTTCAGATACTTAACGCGCAAATTTTCCTGAATGGATGGATGTGAATCTTATAATGTTACTTTAGACCACGTGAAATAGTGCCAGCAACACTTAGAATATAATGATTCGCATCGGAATAACTTACTTGCTCTCTGGCAGGCAAAGTGAGTCAGTTTCTCGTGCTTAGATAGAATATGCTTTATTGTACACGAATATTGTCCGTGCTTCTTGTATATTAAGTAAAAATCGTAGATTTAATTGATCCTCCACTCTATCAAGTTTAACTAACTTTTCAGACATATAAAATCATAAATTTATTTTATTTTATTTTAACGCGCGTTTTGGTAACTAAATATAGACCATAAAATATATCAAACGTTCTTAAAACCCTGCAAAACTTTCAAACTACTAACTAATGGGTAATAAAACCAAATTCAAAAATACTGCCAGTAATTCACGTTTCCGTACACTAAGCCTCACCTGGGGAAGTGGTTGACTCTTTGGTATGGTGACAAGGCCCTCAGAACTTCAGGCTTGGGGTGCAGGCCTGACCAGAGCAGGTTGAAGTCTTTGCCTTCAGTCACGGTTTCCTGAAGACCATGGGCTTGGAGTAACCGGTGAAGGAGTTTGGTCTCCGTGTTGACCAGTTTATAGGTGATTTTGAGAAGTCGGGCTGGCATGTGACTGCTTTCTAGGACCTGGTGGTGGAATTAACGTTTAGTTTTAGTTGAAAATCGTTGTGTACAGGTTTTTTGGGATTGCGGCAGTAAATGAGGGTTGGTAAGTAATAAAGTAACGACAAATAAACACTTAGTAGGTGGGGTCCAGCATCACGTGTGTTTTTTTGTTGTTGAAAAGATCAGATAGTTTTTGAATCTGATTTAAAATAAGTAAAACTATTTTTTACCCATCGGACTTTTAGGCATAAACTAGCTTGCTTTAGTTTTTAATTAATTATTTGTAAAAAAAATTGTACACGTCACACATTAAATATTTCTTTCGTCCCACGAAAACATACACGTGATTTACATATTATCTCCACACCCCCATCGATATTTTTTATGACCAATTTTTTTATGACTCTTCGAACCTCAAGTGAATAAAGGACGAACCTCAAGTGAATAAAGGACGAACCTCAAGTGAATAAAGGACGAACCTCAAGTGAATAAAGGACGAACCTCAAGTGAATAAAGGACGAACCTCAAGTGAATAAAGGACGAACCTCAAGTGAATAAAGGATGAACCTCAAGTGAATAAAGGACGAACCTCAAGTGAATAAAGGACGAACCTCAAGTGAATAAAGGACGAACCTCAAGTGAATAAAGGACGAACCTCAAGTGAATAAAGGATGAACCTCAAGTGAATAAAGGATGAACCTCAAGTGAATAAAGGATGAACCTCAAGTGAATAAAGGATGAACCTCAAGTGAATAAAGGATGACCCCCAATGTCCTCATTCACCGTTTTAGAGCAGTGTTGATGAAAGCAATAACACAAAATCAAAGTGCCAGAATAGGTTTGAACGTATAGAAGCCAGCACATCAAGGTACTTCTTGAACTTTTGGCAACCCAATGCTGAGTGTAGGACTCTTCCAAATCTCTCCACTTTGGCGGTTTTGTGTCATGGCTATCCAGTTTCAGTTTCATTAAATTACTTTAGTAGATTTTCAACTTCATCATTATAGCATTACATTCAAGGATGAATGGGAATATTTGTCAGTTTCGGGTAGATTGATGATGTGCTGGCGTTGGTACATAAGTCAGAGCCGTTACCAGTTGGCCACCACTGCTCTGGAGGGGACGTTAACGTATCCCAACATCTCATTAATCTGTCAAATGAAAGTGGTTACAAATACGGGCCTAATACCTTGACGCTCTCGACTTCCTTGACTAGCAGATGTTCCGAGTCATCACTGTCGAGGCCAGGCGACGTCGAGCGCTGACACACTGGGGCCTTACGCTTGTGCTTACCCTTGTTCTTCTTCCCTTTTTTTTCGTTACTGTTGTCTGGAAAGGGGATATAAGTGTCAAATATTGTACGAGAGCTGAAGTTTAGTAGAATTAAATGGGGGAAAATGTAATGACCACCAAAAATAACTTTGTGACCACTAACATCTATCACCTTAAATATCAATTGATCACCAAATTTAGTAAATTGAGCACCAAATTTTTATGAGGTGGTTGATGACAAACTAGTTTTGCCTAGGCATTTTTTTATAAGCCATTCCAAAGTAGTCGACCGGGTCTCCCTCGACTCGGATGCAAGAGCATAACAGTTAAATTTTTGGTGGTCATTAACTAAAAACTAAGGGCACCCCCTGTGGGGTACGAGCCTCGGCTTAGGGCGTCGTCGCTGGGGGGGCAGCAAAGGGGCAGGCTGGATCTGAGTGAGATCATTATTTAGTGGCTGATTTAAAACTACTGCTCAGCAGCGCGGGGTGGCTCGAGCTAGGAGGGGGTGTAACAAATCTACTTGATCCTATCAAAATAAAGGGATATAAGCAGGCTTGTACAATTAAAATTGAATAAGAGAAAGAAATGAATTTACAGATGAGATAAAAAATACAGCTAATTATAAAAAGACCTACCTAGCAAGCACTCTATGGAAAGTACGAAGGTGGTAGTTTTATAGATCACGCACTTAAGTTGGTGACAAATCAGTTCAGCACTGTAGGAGAAACAGGAACAGGCGTTTGGGTAGCAAAGCAGGTCAGTTATCAGGACAACTTCAAGGATCAAGCTTCAGGGAAACTCTGAGAACTGCACGACACCCTTCCAGCAGAGTTTGTATGTAAGCACCGCATGGGATGTCAGGAAGTGGAGGGAAATTAAACAATATTTTAACGGATCTTTTCCGCTCAATAGAATGTCAGCCTGCATGCCTACAACAACAACATTACACACCTAATTTGTGTCCTGTGTAGGACACACCCACGCTACAGGAACTAATTGACGCTACTGAACTCGAATGCGAACTATATGCAGACTCAACTTAGATTGCTATCGACACGCTAAGAAGAATTTAACAATATTTACCCTTAGAACTCTGAGGTGGCGGTTCTTCCGGCGGTTTGATATTAGCTGTTGTATTCTCGATGTTCAGATGTTTCTTTAGCGTGATCTTGCTGAGGTCGTTGAGAACATCCTCGATGTCCCGCTTGTGGGTCACCGAGTCAGTACGTGCCTCGTGCCCCTGTTCGTCCATGCACACCGGCTCGAGCAAGTTCGCATCACTGACGTGACGCACCACGTAAGCGGTCCCACTATACTTGTTGTTAGTACTCCCAAATGTCTCCATCACATCGTGCATTATATTCTTCGGTCTCATCGCGAACGAGTGAGGTTCCGCGACCAGTCTTCGCGCCATATTCTTAGCTTTGTTTAGTAGTATTGCAGTCCCTGTGCTGTTACCTATTGTTTTAGTTTCCGACTCCATGGAAGGCGTCCTGGATGCGAGAACACAAGACCTAAAGACCAGGACTGCTCCTTTTGTGCCGATGGGTCCGCCAGACACCCAGTCCGAAACGGACCCCTCGTTTTCTTTGGAAGGGGCATCTTCGTCATTTCTTCTCATTTTGTCTTCGTGCTGTGTGTCTGCTGTCGTAAGGCCTGATGTAGACGGATTCGATGTGTCTGACGATACATGTGGACTAGAAAAGGAATATAGATAATAACATTATAGATATTGTAAGGTGATAAGTGAGGCCTGGTTTCAACCAAAGTGGAGACGAGTGGAGCGGTGCGGTGACGCGATGTGGAAGTCTGTCAATGTGGTTGGTAGAACCCCCGATGTCTCAACGTTTTCTCTACGAAACGCTTTTCTCGGTTTTGGTGGAAACCAGGCTTTACGTGTAGATTTGAATGAATTGTGAGTTTGCAGTCAGGTTAAGTGTACTCGTATAAAATGATGGAAATCTCTCGTTTGGGAACGTGAACCAGATTCTTTTGACTACTGTGGTTGTAAAAAAATCTAGACGAAGGCATGCAGCTTGTGTTGAATTATTTATATATTGTATCCAGTTCAATAAAAAACCTATAATATGTAAACAAAACAGCAGAAGTTTTTTCAAAAAAGCAAAAACATCAAAGTAAAGACAAAGTAGATAAATCGTTTGCCAAAAGTATAGCATGCAGCCATAGAAATCTCTGCAAATTCTATAAGCACATAGGAGCGTTGCAAGCCATGCCAACATGTGGTCGCTATGGTCAATCAATGAGTCGATTGTGTCGCTCATATAAGGTGAAGGCCGGTGGGTATATTCTATCTATTGAATCGGTTCGGTATATAGTTGCTTTACGGCTGTGTTTGCCCGAATACATAATTATTACTGACTTGTATATTTACTAAGTGTAGTCAGCCGTCTGTATGTTTAGTTGTGGTAGTCTTAAAAACTGCTGAACGGAGTATATTTAAGTTTTCGACAAGAGATAGTGTCTTTTCAAAAACGAATTAGTTTTTTTTGATTTTGTTGGTTGGCTTTTGAGAATACGATATAATTATGGTATCTTTACTTAAATAAACATACACGAATAGCCATATTATGACACGCTTCAAATAGAGTTGGATAACCTGAAAGCGTTTCGTATTTTTGTAGCGAATTTCTACAAAATTGACATGAGCTTTTCGGTGGCTTATTTCAATCCAATCCTACTTATATTATAAATTATGAGAAAGTTTGTGAGGATGGACGGATGTTTGTTAGGTACACTTTCACGCGAAAACTACTGACCGGTTTTGGATGAAATTTAGCACATAGATAGTTTATATAACCTGTATAAGTAGTACGGTCCCGTAGGAAATGACCGAACTCCACGCGGGCGAAGCCGCAGGTTTATGCTAGTATAATAATATTTTTGGATTTTTCATTATGGATAAAAATGGTAGAATGCCGCAGAATACATCCACTGACGCACTGACCTGCTGAATGCTGATACTGATGAGTAATACGAACTTCTCATCAAAAATTCTAATCAACGCTCTGTATCCTTATTTGGAAGGTAAGAGTAATAAAATGTTCTTGAACTGTAGACAGGAATATTGGCACGAAAAGTAAATTGATAATGAGTACAAAAAACTACCAGGGACTGATTCCCACTTGGCTCGCGAGGTTATCGACATGTGGGATGGGAACGCAGCGATCATTATGCCGATAGTCGTTTCCGTCAATGGCTTAGTTGCCAAGAGCCTGGAGCTCGACCAATACCTGAGGAGGCTCTCGTTAGGCAGCTGGATCAAGGGCTTGATTCAGAAAGTGGTACTCCGCTTGTAATGTTAGCGAGGTTCCTTTCTCGTCCTGACATCCCGCGCCGGTAGCTCGGATCCTGTTTCCGATACCAGTGGGCAACCACTACTTGATATATTTAAAAGTGTAATTAACGTAACGTGATTCGTCGTTTTTCTTCTTTCCAGCTATAGCTTCCTAGTGTTTACTAGGATGGATGAATGGTCATTTCGAACAGTGCTGATTCAATCTAATTAGAATAACTGATCTTGATAAATTAGAGCCGTTAAAGTCGAGATGTTGTTTCGCAAACGTTTAGTGAGCGATAAACCTTCTTCTATAAGAATGTTCTGGCCCTAAAACACACGTAATTGTGCCAGACTTAGGAACTACCATTACACCTGTTTACAACCATCGTGTATTAGAAATCTTCACCGCACTAATTTGCTTAATGAATACATCGCTATTCAACACAAATTCGATTGGCCCATTTTGGCGGCTAATAGCCAGTAAGACCATACTCGGCGAATTTATGGCCAAGGACCCTAAATCCGTCGTTTAGCGCCAGGTATCAAATAAATTCGGACTTCGACACGCGAACTTTAGAAGTAGAACATAACTTTACGAATGCAATGAGAATATTGAGAATGTTTCAAATTCTGATCGAATGGTACAAGTTGTTACCGAACGAAATATTTTGCATATTTGAATATTAGCATATATACAGCATGTATTGCTGTAATTCTTGAATTAATTATGTTTTCACATACATCTCCTGCGAGGTCTACCGCGTCGCCTTCTGGCTGTGTCAGGGCTCCACATCGTGGGTATTTTGGCCCACAACTCGTCGGGCATACGGCAGACGTGGCCAGCTCAGTCCCACTTTAGCTTAGCGGCTTTTTGAGCAACGTCAGTAATTTGTGTTTTGGAGCGCAATATGGTGTTGGGTGCTTGGTCGGTAAGTTTGACGCCTAGGATACTGCGCTCCATTGCACGTTGGCAAACCAGCAAAGGATGGCGGGACGAGCTAGACAAAACCAACGGCCAGTGGTCCACATTGGCGCTGGATCGATTTTAGTTTCGCCCACATTCACACATCTGGGGTTCTAAAATGGCCGCTTAAGGCGACTACAGGAGCTAAATTAGCAACTCTATTTGTGGTGGTTCAAACTTCGTATGAAATACTGTTAGAATAAAGTTCTAATCAGCTTGCACTACTAAGTGGTTGTTACGTCAGACACTGCGGGCCGAATAGTGCGAAATGAGTGATTTTTTGCGATTTACAAAAAATCTATTGATTGAACTAAAAAAATAAAACACTATCATGCTAAATATGTTGCTTGTAGAATGATTTGCCAAAAGATCAGAATGATCGCATGTATTTTAGTATGGTTTTTACTCGTTAGAAGAAATTTTTAGAGATAAGTTCGTGATTTTTTTTTATCGAGTAAAATTTGTTGTATTATGTTTTCAAAACACTATCATACTAGCATATATCCTGAAGAATATCATATATTTTTCTGGTTTTGTTTATTGCAGTGAATCATATGCTTTGTTGCATTATAAATTATGAAGAATTATGAATAACGTTACAATACGTAAAATGGTCCTAAAGTGCCAATTCATAATATTAACTGCCTCTGTAAACATTTTAACAATTTTAACGTTTCAGGCCCCATGGTCATACTTGCACGATTGCACGCCGGTTGCGAGTACTACACGCACCTGACCTTTCCGAAAAACATCACCAATAAGGTTAGGTCAGTGTTGGTCCTTCTAGGGCGCCGTTTCATGAGTCAGATAATACGTTTCCAGTCACGTCTACCTTCTAAATAGGTACCTTTTGTTAGTCGCCCGCCTCCGTGTCTAAATTTACAGGTTGATAGCAAAGCGGCGTGTAGGCTGGTGCCTACAAATGTGTCAAAAGATTTGTAGGCACCAGCCTACACCTTTGGCGAGTAAAATCGTAATTTTAAAATAATAATGTTTTGTGCGATATAATCTAATAAAACCCTCGATACAAATGCTCCTCTAGCAAACATTCCCCAGGCCCTGGCGCCACGCCAGGCAGCTCGATTCGGCCTCTCATCATGATCAAACCATACATTTTTTTAAAATTAACTATTATTTATTTTTTGTTTCTAGTAAGCATAATATTGACCGATGAATCAACAGCTTAAAACCTGATTATACCGATCATAAATTATTACTGTCCCTTTTAAACTTTGATGTTCAATCAGTGCTGAAATCTACCTACTTTGAATAATTAGATTTTGATTTGGTTGCCACAAAGCGACCCTACAACCGTAACTAAGTTATCGTTAAATAAAAAACGCATATTACCTAAGGTATAAAATTATAGCTAATTAATATATAAAAAAACGTGTCCATGTACCGTGACGGGTGTCGGCAGACCAATAAGGCAATATACCCAAGGGTTAGTTTGCCAAATGAGAGTAAGAGTAACCTTAGCAACGCGCACTTACATCTATCGATCGCCGGTTTTATGGCCACATGGTGAGGGAGGACACCCTTGCTTTAGGGTGAGGACACGGTGCTGGGTTTATAAACATTTATGTTTCTTGGTAGCAGTTTATTGGGGTAGGTTGTCAATTTTATTGCATATTTATACCCAAGGTTTTAAATCTATGATTTAAACTACATTCATAGCCGGCCGTGTTCTTTTAATTTAAATACTACTACTGTAAGTTTTATTTTATTTTAACTTAATGTGTTTATCAATCAGATGTAACAAACCCAAAATAGGAAAATACTGAAAACGCAATTTTGACGTACGTAGGTTTCTACCTTTGTACTATTTTTGTTTTTTTTTTTTTTTTTATAAAGGGTGTAAAAAACCTTATAAAGAAGCCGAAAGGCACTTGTTCTCCCCGTCATGCGTCATTGCGATATTTTTTTTGTTCTACACCATACCTGGGAACCTTCAGTTACGGAGATATTGGGGGTCAAAGTTCCAACTTTTTGACAAGTTTTTTTATACAAGTTTTTAATGTAATATTTTTACTTTAAACATCTCCACGACCCCCGCTTTATTCAATCCATCCATCAGCACAATGTTTTGAGTGCGTTACATTGACTATTAAAACAAAACATGATTTTTCACCCCAAAAAGACGTCGTTTCCCAGCAATAATTTTTGCGTAAAGTTACTTAGTTTGATGTACAGAACGCTTGGTTGACGTCTTCGTTATAAGGTTGTTTACACCCTGTATATTATTTAGTGTGTACATAAATAGTTAAACAAATAATAAAAAAAATATGGCTAACAATTCTATACCCTGCAAACAAGCCAAAAACAGCTGTGAAGCTCTTTCATTCTTTGCAGCTTCCCGCTCTGCTCATCAATGAGTCACAGGCTCAATATAACGTGCAGATTTCCGATGCAAATTACAATAGGTAGGCAGCAGATTTTCTAGACTACACGCAGGAACTGTTGATGCTTATAACTTTATTATACAAATAAATAATTAAACTTATATTGTCACGGGATATCTTCCGTGATTGGTAATTGTTTTGAGCTCCCGATATTTCGACGCTGTCACGAAAGATATCCCGTAAGTGACAGAAGTTTAGTTGTAAACCGTGTAAGCTTAAAACAGTGTTTAAAAAAAATGTTATGGTCAAGAATTCTAGTTCTTTTGAATCCATGAGAAAACAGTTGCGAAGCTCATCTTATATTTTTTGAGCACGCACGCAGATGAACATAAATGTACACTTTTGAAATAAATTATTCTTATTCTATTATTTTACTTATTCATGGTTCTTCAATACAATGTCTAAAGAAAAGAACCATGCTAAACTGAGGTAATACCGAGTTCACTGAATTTTCAACCTTATTTGTTATTACTTAAGGCACAAGGGACAGACTGTCAGTGAACTCGGTAGTACAGACGACGCCAGCACATCAAAATAAAGCTACCCGAAACTGTCGAAATTTTCCTAATCGAACCTAATACTTTAGCGATAAAGCTGAAAATCTATTAAAGAAATAGGCTTGTGTACTGAAAAAATTGACCCGTATTTTTTCTTTTGTTACGTAAACCAAAATTGACTAAGATACGACGTCTCAATACGTCACGCCGTGGTATAATTTTTAGTGCGTTCTGACGTCACGTGCCCCCTCTCCCGAGTTTTGATGCGTTTTATCTTTGTCAATATTCATTGATTTACAAAAACAAAAAATACGTGTCCATTATTTTCCAATACTCTAACTGACGTACTAAATAGATTTGCAATTTATTGATGGTGGAAACTAGCCTATTTGACAGATGGTAGTAGCTTGATGAGCTGGCGCCTGTACATTGCACAGTATTGTTCTTTTGGCAGGCATTTTAGCTTTCCGCTCCGCTCGTGAATGAGTCATGGGCTCAACATATCGTGCCGATTTCCGATGCAAGTTACGATATGCAGCCCTGTCAGACTAACATGCATGCTTCCCGACCTATTGCTATTTACGTATTAATCGCAATAATTATCCGGGTCATGAGATTATAATGGCGTTTTATTAATAAATGTGGGTAGAACGCGATATAAATAAGCCTTACAATAGCACCTGTGTTGTGTATTTTTTTCTGGTATTGTAATGGTGATCTAGAAATAAATGCAGTACGTTAGAACGCTATGTCCAAAATAGAACTGACTCAGTTGTGTACCTATTTTGTATAAACAGTAACATTTTTTTCACTTTCAGGGCCTTTGGCCCTTTGGGCTTTCAGGGGCTTTTGTCTTCAAGCAGCTTTAAGGCGCATAATTTTTTTTTAATAACAAAATTTGTCGTTTTAATCAAATATTACAAAGAGATAAACTTTAAGTTTGGATGTAGGAGTTAAAACTGAAACTACTCCTCTGATTTAAAAATCCTTTCAATAACTGAAATTTCTCCTCTGATTAAAAAATCCTTTCACTAATAGAAACCTATACTATCTATTGCCGAGGGCCATATTATGATACTCGTATGGCGAATATGGCAATCAGAAACTAGTGATTTTATAAAATTATAGCTTCATGTTAATGAATTAATCTAATCTGCACATTTGAATCAAGATACATTTTAATTGACACTGATACTTCTATAATTTGCAACTGACAAACTTTTGCGCAGTCAAACAATTTGCATTTATTTTGACGCACATGACTCAAAACTTGTGAATTTTAATGCAAAACGCAGAGTCGCTTAGTAAGTACGTATTCTTAACCCTGGAATCACAGGCGTTTTATTTAAATTTAAAAAAATACATAAAACATGACATAAAAACTCGCGTACCTAAATCATTATCACTCAAGAAAAAAAAAAAGAGAAAAAACCGTCTTGTAATTAAAAAAAACGACTTACACAAAAACCATGGCTACGAGTATTAACACCGATCGTGTTGAGTCAGAGCGTCCTGAATAAGTTCGCGTTCGTAAATAAACAATGATCGCGGGGCACAATGCGTCCGTCACGGTCGAGCGGTGCACACTGACTGGTGTTTCAGGTGATTGGTTAGTGTATTGTATTGACAAGTTGTTAGAGCTGCGATGTAGGGTTATGTTTTTGATAAGGACTTTTACAGGCTATAAAAAGTTCAGAGATATAATTGTTGAGTTTAAATTCAAAGTTTTTTTCGTTAAATTGGCATAATATTCCTCCATCCCTCGGACGGAAAGCACGATAAGCCGTTGGACCCGGCTATTGTAGTTGTAGATCTTTGACAGTCGTTACAGGTAGTCAATAGCCTAAAAGTCTGGACAACCAGTCTTACCAAGGGGTATCGTAGTGCCCAGTATTAATTGGGTTGTGGAGTTCAGATAGGCAGTCGCTCCATGTAAACTACTGGTATTCAGCTGCATCCGGTTAGACTGGAAGCCGACCCCAACAAAGTTGGGGAAAGGCTATGTAGATGATGATTACCCAAATACCCAGTTGTCACAAGAATTTGTTTGCGGGAAAAACTGATTGTTTTATTGGAAACAAGACCACCTAATAAAGTTTCAGCATTTCTTTTTCGTTTTAGGTGTTCGTGTTACAGGTATAGCGCCACAAAACGTAATGGTTCGCGAAATGATACAAGTTGAATTCCATTTAGAGTTCGTTCACATGGAGAATCTTGGTGTAAAATGGTGTGGGTTCTTTTCAGGACCGATTTTATGTTTGTCCAGGGGATCAGGACAAACTTTTATAACGGGTGTAAAAGTACCCCTAAAAGTAGCCTTTCGAACTGAGCGTCTATGGCGTCATTGGCGCCGCGGCTGTGACGCCGCGACAGTGCGACAGATAGATGTTCTATGCAAATGTATGAAATTCTAGGGAACGTCATTCGAGCGCAGCGTCACTGTCGCGGCGTCAGTGACGTCACAGTGCCGCTGTGACCGCGTTGACAGATGCCCGCGTGTTGGTGACGCTATAGACGCTGCGTTTGTGACGCTTAGTTCGAAAGGCTACCTTAACGAAACCCAAAGGCACTTGTTCTCCCCGTCATTGCGATATTTTTGTTCTAGACCATACCAGGGAACGTTCTAGTTACGGAGATATAGGGGTCAAAGTACCACAGTTTTTTTTTTAAATACAAGTTATTAAAGTGAAGTTGTAACTTCACTTTAAATACCTCCATGACCCCCGTACTATTTAATGCAACCATCGACACAATGTTTTGAGTGCACCTTATTGAGTTCTACCCTAAAACTTGATTGTTCACCCCCAAAAAAAAAATCATTTCCTAGCAATATTTTTTACGTAGAGTTACTTAGTTCGATGTACTTACAGAAAAAAAAACTTTTTTGCAAAAAATAAAACCGACTTCAAAAAAAAGCAAACAAGTACAAGTTTGACCTTTGTTTGATTGATTTGGTGTTTGTCGGCTTCTGAAGCTAAAGTAATTTTTCACATTTTAGTGTTTTTTTGTTTGTTTTTTTTTTGAAGTCGATTTTATTTTTTGCATAAAAGTTTTTTATTTATTTTTCCATTTTTAGTTGTACCCAAAAAAGTCGCCATGAATTTATTTTACATTATTAACAAAACAATGTCATGGTAATAGGCTTATCCCCAATGAATGGAACTTAACATTTATTTAATTACAACGGTTGTTTTTAATTAAACTAATTACTGTAACTAAAACTATAACTAAAAGAGTAAGAGATAACATAAAATTAAAATATACAAGTAAAGGTTCACGCATTCATAAATTCCTATAACAATCCTTCGGACAGGCCAATAAAATCTTTGTCCATCCATCCACGAACCTACCTGACTTTCAAAATCTGGGTAGGTAGGTTTCAAAAGCTGGTCAGAGCATACACGCATGATGTTGTATAAACAATAAACATCCAAGCGATTGCAGCAATGATGACAGATTTGCCGTCTATTTTTGAAAAGTTCTATTGTGTATCTCCGAAGATCAGCATCAGATCTTCACCAAATTTAAATGGGACTTCAGGATCACTTCAGGACCACTTCAGGAGTATACTCTTTCAAATAATAAAAGAATTTTGAGAATCGGTCCACAAATGGGGGAAAAATCAGGTAACATATATCAAATAAAATAAAATACAAACATATAACCTCCTCCTTTTTTGAAGGAGGTTAACAATTTGTTGACAGCTTCGTGAAGGGCCCGTTTACACCTTGTATTGCAGTGGCAGTCTTTTCTCCGCACGGTCTTCAAAGCCACGACCCGTAACGTAAAAGCTAATCGATCAGCCACGAGCCAACCACAATTTATGGAAAAAAATATTGATTTTAATGCCAAAAAAACCTTAATTTCCTATAACCCGCTTCCGTGCACAATTCCCATAAAATGTCGTTACAGCAAATATGACTGATCCAAAAAATTGGGGAGCATTACTTCTAAATAGGTCGCGTAGTAAACACATTTTTGCATCTTAATTATTTCCTGAATTATTTATTCGAGTTGCCTTTTGTCAGTGAGGTTTACGAACATTTTTCGTGGAAATGGCTGATGACCCAGTATTCGTGGCCTCATCGGCATGAACTGCTTTCAATAATTTTCGTAGCTATAACCCAGGTAGGCTGCTGTAAATACAACTTGGCAAAATGAGAGATTACAGGCCCTTTCGTCACGATGTGAGTGCGGAGCTTTTCAGAACACGACCTACTTAAAGGTCTATCCATAATGTCCATACACCTTTTTTTTTTTGTCGGATGGGAAATCATCAAATTCCCCTCAGGACTTCTCCCGCTTTGGGAGCAGGAGGGAGTGTCAGACTTTTACTGACTAAAACCCATCAATGTTCCTTCATCGCCCTTTGTGTTCCGGGGCCACGGTATCTCTTTCGAACAGTCCCGCAACCCCGGCAGGCATCGGTCCTTGCTTTTTGCTGACTCTCTTTGAGGCGCGCGTGGAACACGAACGCGCCGTCGACACGGCCTGTCGTCATGAGACGGACGGACGGCGAGCTAACCCATAGCCCACTGTCCACAGGCCCGATACAACTACACCTTGGAGTACCTAAGTAGCGCCACTGATACTGGACCCAAGTGATTTAAAAAGTACCACCGTTACGAAAAGATGAAGACAAAACCGAGGATGACATGAATGTTGGACTAAAATCAACTTAAATCCTATAAAGTTCCGGAGTTCTTTGTTCAAACAGTATTACTACCGGCATTTTCGTGACTACCGTTAGGTGCATCGCGGTGATTCTCGCTATTACACCGTGATGGGGCAAAAAAGTCGTCCATCAGTGCCTGGCACAGGGTTCGCGTGAAACAACCAACTACTCAAGGGGTACTTTAGGTAGTCACTCGGTAAGGTTAGGGTGACACAAATGCCATAAAACAAATAGATTATTGAACTACACCGGATTAGAGAGGATTTAAAAGCTCTAGTATAATATTTTAGATTGCGGGCCTGCCAACTGAAGAATAATACCGAGTGATTTTTTAAAAGTAGGAGCGATGGCCAAATCCGGAACTATGAGTAATAGTGAAAAATACTCAAAGGAGTCTCGGGGCCGATTTTTGTGAAAGCTAAAACTGCATGGGCCCGAGAAAGTCCGGAAATCTGTCTAACACGGAAGTCGTAGAATAAAGTTTAATAGTAATAAAGTAGTATTCTCGATGACAAATCGAAATAAACCTCCTAACCATTTAGATAAGATTTATGCACACAAATGCAACTATCCTATTCCAAACTGCACTTGTCGCAACACAAAATCAACTACCTGTATTAAGTATCTCGGAATTGAACTTGACGCTAACTTAACTTTTGGAAATCACTTACTATCCGTATCCAAAAGAATCCGCAAACTCACTTATATTTTTAGGGATCTCCGGGATGTTGCAGAGAAACAGACCATGAGAATGGTGTACGAGGCCTTGGTACAGTCCATCCTTAGTTACTGCATAACCACTTGGGGAGGAGCTTGCAAAACAAAAATGATAATGCTTGAGAGAGCCCAGAGAATGATCCTAAAAGTGAGTTTATCAAAGCCGCGACGTTTCCCTACCTCTAAACTTTATGAGGAAACTCAAGTTTTGACCCTCCGTCAGCTGTACATAATGTTAACGATACTTCGTCAACGCTCCTATATATAGAAACGGAAAGCCTTCACTAGAAGACGTTATGCACTATGTGAATCAACAGCTGTACGCACCTCTTTTGCTCAAAGATTCTTCTCATTCCGTGGTATATTCTTTTTGCCGGGTGGGAGCGGAGTCGTTTATGTGGGCTAAGACCTTAAGCCACCAACTGCATGCGGTTAAGAGGGCCCTTCCCGGCCCGCCTATCGTCAACGCGAGCATGGTCAAAAAGCTTGTTGTTTCATCCAAAGCCATCGTGGCGATATTTTTTCAACTGCCCTATCTTACCTAGCCCCGACCCCGCACTACTCGTCACCCGCGCACCTCATACCGACTAACGCGAGGACATTGAACGAAAGATGGTGTTCGAAAATTTATAAAACTTGTCCACTGTACTCCAGGAAATACGTGTTTTTGAATAAGTCTTACAAGTTTGTAAAATATATATTTGTTATTTAGAATCTCCACTACATTTGCAAGGCTTCTATCAGGATATTTTCTTTACTTTTACAAGTTAAGAGTACATTCTGAACGGTCAAAGTTGAGGTAAAATTTGTGCAAAACAGCAATTTTCGGAGGCTTATACTGAATTTATTCCTACAAATTTGAATTTTTTGCTTCAATAGAAGCCTAGATATAGTGAACAAGATACCTATCAGTTCAAAAAAAATAAAGATATATGTGTAGCAACGGCATAATCATGCACGAGCGTTTGTCAAAATTCTCGCGAAAAGTATGGCGGGTTGGCCGTTCTTAACGATGGGCAGCGTGCGTCGACACCACACGACTGTTGCCGAGTAGTAGTACATTTAAAAACAACTTCATAAATGAAATATTGGCCGTGGAACGAGCGGAGTCGCTCAGTGTATGCCAGGTTCAGTACTTGAAAGAAGATATGGCCCGTGAACAATGTCGCAATAGTTATGCCAATAACCCAAACACGTTGATATAACATCGTTGTTACAATAGAAGCAGTCACAGTCCACAAAAGTATAATATAATAATATAACCGTTTCATAAACAAATACCGCGACCTTAGCAAGTTAAAAAAATACACACCTACTTCAATCCGTCGCAATACGGTAGTTAATAACTTTTTACTGTAACAAGGACGTAAAAATAGTACTTAATTCTGTGGAAACGATTTTCATTTGCTTTTATTGTGATTAGTTTGCAGTCCATTGCTTGTTACTTAATGTTTACGGAGCTTCAGAATACGCGCGAGATATTTTTTCTGAATGCATCTTTTTTTATCTTTAATTTTTAAACCAACATGTATATAAGATAAATGTGCCACTTTTAGTCTTCCTCTTTTAATCATAATTGTTTTTTTTTTATGAGTTTAAACCTGCGTACTTGTTAGTACGCAGGTTTAAAATTTCATGCTTATCTCACCCTTAAAATATGAATTCGACAATGTGTCGCTTTTTCCACCAAATTTAATTTATTTATCATGTATATTATATGAATTCGAAAATGTGCCACTATCTTATTTATATTAAAAAATAAAGAATACTTATATAGTTACCTAATTAAACAAATGTTTTATTAAATATAAGTGTAAAAATCTTGAAAGCTGCATGAAAGGGTGTAAGAGCTATAAAAATGTGTGAATCATTTGTGTGCTTTCTTACCTAAATATCTGAGTGTGTTTGTTTGCTAATGTTGAATATGTAAATGTATAAAGAAATATAAATATTTATTTATAAGCCTGGTCACAACACCAATCAGGAAATATAGCTCTGATTTTCTAAACAACTAGGTACTTATTTTTTTTATTGACAGATGCAGAATTATATTTTTATTTTTTAAAGCAATTAATAAACGTGATGCAAGCAGGCCTGTTATTATTATTAATTTTAAAAAAATGTGATGCAGTAAATATAAAAGTGTAGATGTGAAAACCAAAAACAGTAGGTAATCTTTATTAATTACGCTAATTAAAATAAATAATAAAAGGTAGGTTTAAAAAAATGCTGATCTAGATCAGCATTTTTTTGTATAAATACATGGTGTCAGAGATATTGTAACACAAAGTTATACTCAGGATTCAGTTACATGATTCTAAAACCCATCTATCTATATGTGGACAAACAAATCAGCTGTTCCATACAATATTTTCATAATCAGAATGCTGCTAATTTCAATGCTGGTGGGTCTAGTACCATAAACTGAAGACATGGTAAAAAAGCTTGTGTCAAGATGTGACACCATGTATATATGTTTTAGTTAAGTACATCATTTATTGTTATTTTTTTTTTCAATAAATAAATAAAAGAAAATGTTCAAATAAATAAATAAATATGAGGAATGTTGAGTATAAAACTAGTTTTATATAAAAGGAACCTGGAGTGTGGACGGCGTTGGTTGAGTACTGAGTGGACTTTGGGTATATCGCCTGGTGGTAATCTAAAACTAGGCTCACCCTCATCTTCCTGATCCATGGCTCTTTTGTAGCAGAAAACAAAATTATTTACTTTTAACTTAAATTAATTTTGTTTCTAAGGCATGCATACATCTTGCTTCTGATTTTTATTCTTTTAGAATTTTAGATTGTAATATTGACCATTATATTTAATAGGCTGTTATAAATCAAAATTGGGAGGTAAATAATAAATATAATATTATTAGGATTTCTTGTATTTAAGTACTTAATTTTAAACTTAATAAAACTTGAATACTTTTTTACTGTCAAGCAAAAGTAAGACAAAATGTATGCGAAAACTTAAGGAAAGAGTTTTTACATAGAACAAATTAAGTATATTATCTGCAGGGCAACCCCATATACATATAACTGCAGAAGAAGGCAATACGACAGAATGCAGGTTTCGCGAAGTATCAATCAAGCTTTAAGCATACACACTGCAACTCGGAAAAACATCCACAAATCAACAACGGCTACATTTGCCCACAAATTACGCATAAGTACAGATTTTTACCTATAATTTAAACAATGTAAAATTGCAATTTTTCAAGCCTATGTTATATTTATATACTTACGACTTATGCCAGTATGTCTTCGCCGGTTGTATTGATATTTATCGAAGTTTAAATTGTTAACACTAATAATTTCACATTTCTACGGTTAATTTTTATTTTGCTATTTTTAAATTAAATTACTTACAACAAAAAATCTACAAAAATTTTGATCTTTGACTTTATTTTTATGTTTCAAAATTGACGCACGCACGCGCGTTGCCAACTTTTTAAAGATGCATTCGTAAATAATTTTTCGGTTATCCAATCGTAAAAATATTCATGAAAAGCATAACAACCGGAAATAGTACTTGAAAGTAGTGCTATTAATTTGACAAAATATAAAACTGACGGTTAATTATATTTTGGAAGATGCCAACACAGTGCAGCAAGGCAGGAAGGTTTTTCCTTCACAAACGCTCCATTTTGCTCCCTTTCGTTATGCCAAAAAAGATAGCCATACGACTTCGAAGAAGTCGTACGCTATAAATATTGCGTACCTTATATGGCCTATAAGACCTATGCCTGAATGGTCTTTCTTTGTTTGATTTAATCACCATAAGGTTAGCAAGCAGGATTTTTATTATGAGTAGGTACCCTCAGTCAGGGGCGGATACAGGATTTCGTTTTGGTCTATGATCCAGTTTATGAAATTGATACCCTCATCTATTATTTATTAGTGTTACGAAATAAATAGATAATTTAAACTCGTTGACATATCGCGAGTAGGTTAGCGTACGGAACAAAATTCACACAATTTTTTTTTTAAATTAAATTTATTGTATCTATTGAGTTAGGTAGGTATTAAAAAAAACGTACACTAAAAGTTAGAAGTAACTTTCTGAAGATCAAAGTCATTCCTCGACTTTAAAGAACTTGGATCATCAAAATGACCAATACAACCCGTTTTGATGATAATTCTGTCTTACAGTCGCGAACAATATTTTAATCAACATACAAAACAAAACAAAACTGCAAAACTGCAACTGCCTGCAAATTGCAAAAAACGTAAGAAAATTTGAATTTCGCGGGCTACCCTGGAGCATCCACCAAAATAACAAATGAGGGTACTTATAAATTTCTTAGACCTGTTATTTAGAGGGGGGTAATTTTCATGTGATTTTACCTATCTCCCAGAAAATTCATTACAATTTTTTTTTATAAACTTCTAATAATTATTGGAATCAGGTTACTTTGTGGAAAGCCATGTTAGACAACTAGAAGAGAGATGAGATGATGATGATGGTGATGAGAGAGATGTTAGGCAACTAGAGATATAGTTTTAATCCCGCCAAACTCGATGATCTTAGTGAGTTAGTGACGTATTTGGTCGGTTTCAGGGCAATAGGGTAGACGACAAAAAAAAACGAATTAATCCGTCAGCCGTCAGTTAGATGATCAAAAGATATTTGACCCGTATTTTTCGTTTGTTGCGTACAAACCAAAATTGACGAAGATATATGACGCTTTTAAAATTCTCAATACGTCACGCCGTGGTATAATTTTTAGTGCGTTTTGTCTGACGTCATGAGCCCCCACTCCCGAGTTTCGATGCGTTTTAACTTTGTCAATTTTCATTTATTTACAAAAACAAAAAAATACGTGTCCAATATTTTCCAATACTCTAACTAAATAGGTTTGCAATTTTATGATACTGTCGTCATGCCTATTGCACCCCCCTCTGTATCCGCGCCTGCCTTCTGTGGTGTTGAACCTCAGAGCGTGCTGCCGAACGCATCGATGACGCTGCCGCGGTGTGCCGCGTGCGATAGCACTTTCGCTCTAGCAAATGATGGCTCTGTCTGAGCGACGGAAAAGGAGACGACCATGGTAACATGTGATTCTGTGCTGATTGATGTGGACAATTTGTTAGCAGGTCAGAAATGACCGCTCCTATTGTTGCTAATAATTGTCAACCAACGATTAAAACTTCGAAGACTTTAGAAGGAATGCGGACTTGATTTTGTGATATCTTTTCGACGCTTAGCGCAGATTCTATAATAGGTCAAGAAAATCGTAATCTTAAATAACTGGATTGTAACCAAACTGCATCAACCAAATTACTACTGTGTACTGTGATTACTGCTGTATGTTGCGGGAATGTTGTTGATGCTCTTTGCGGGCGAATCACAGAGCTATCGCGACGTGTGACGCCTCCGCACTGCGTAAGCCTATTACTTAGACCGGGCATAAAAACATCCAATAAAAACCCAGTATTTTTTCTATATTTTATTTATACAATAGACTTACAAATTAACACGCAACTCATACAATAGCGGCTTAAGCATAGTAGCTAAGGTTAGCCTTCTTCTTGGCCTGCACCTCCAGAATGGCGTCCATGAAGTCCTCGTGGGTGACGGATGTGGCGGAGCGGCGGAGCGCAATCATACCGGCCTCCACGCACACCGCCTTGCACTGCGCGCCGTTGAAGTCGTCCGTGGAGCGGGAGAGCTCCTCGAAGTTCACATCGGGACAGACATTCATTTTTCTGTAAAAGTATGTCATGATTAAAATACGTAATTATAATTATACATTTTGCATGCCTGAATTGGTACAACACAGTGGACTGCGCATTCACTTGACATCTGGAAATGTATAAAATCTCCTGTGTTGAGCAATAAATATTTGAATTTGATGTGACGTGAAAAGTTCCGAGATGATTGTAGATAGGTATTTTGTTCTGACCGCTTTCTGTCACGGCGGCCAATCTCAGCGAAGACTAGCCGATAACGCAGGCACAGCAAGAGCACAAGCTTGTGAAACAGGTGAACTATTTTCGTTTTCTCTGAGTACAATGGGACGGCAATCAGACACGACCAGAGATCGAGGTCCAATGGCTAAGCGTGCTTCCTGCGCACGGGGGTACCATACTGCCTACTTCCAAACACCATGCAGAGAGATTCTTAATGGCAAACTCCAATAATACTATGGTTGATCTGGAGGAAATTGGAACCAGGACCCCACAATCAATGTCGCGTAAGACTAGGGAAAGTTTAAAAAAACAATGTATGGAACTCTGTTTTTTTCGGATCGGTAGTCATCAAATGACTCCTCCCGCTCTGGGCGGAGCAGGAGGGAGTGTTCCTTCTTAGCCTTTTGTGTTCCAAGGCCTGCATTCGATCGCTGATTACTAACGAATAAATTCGGTTGCAATAATGATGCTTGCGAGAATAATCGCATCTTGGATGTCGAGACTGCCGGCCGAGGGCCGCGGTATCTCTTTCGAACAGTCCCGCAAGATAATGTCAGCTTGAGAGGTAAAGAAGCATACCTTGAATGGATCTGCATGATGCGCGCCCTCGCCTCCTCATTGGGGTGAGGGAACTCAATCTTCCTGTCAAGACGTCCAGAACGAAGCAGGGCAGGATCCAAAATGTCCACTCTGTTTGTAGCTGCAATGACCTGAAATTACCGTCGAATTTTGAGTAACTTAAATAGCGGATATTGGAGAAACAAATGCCAGGCTGTAGTAGGAGTGGGCTGGTCGGGTAGATGTGTCTGATTACTAGGTACATCCGCCGAAGTCAACTGCGGCGAAGAATATTATCATGTTAGCGGGGCAGACAAGGCAAGAAGTCTTTGCCCAGCAGTGTGACATTAATACATAATGAATGCTAACAAAAAAACGTGCAGGAAGTCCGATTAATTACGAGAGGCTGTTTTGGCGATTTTAGCCCCCTGCCCTCCTTAGTGAGATATCATGAGATTAGACTTGACCCCCGTGAGATAAGGTGGGGGGGTCCCCCGCCCACCTAATCTTACGTGAGATTTATCAAAACGCGTAGTTTAGTATAGATACGGTAACCTGTGCTTGAGGGTAGACGACAAAAAAAAATCTTATTAGTCCGTCAGATAGATTTCCAAAAAATATTGGACACGTTTTTTTTTCTTTTTTCACGTTATGTCACATTTGTGTACATTTTTACCGAAAAGTGACGTCACAAGCACTAGGACACGGCGGTGCTCCGCCCACGCGGGGCACACCTCCACTGTGTGCTCCACCGTGTCCTCCGGTCGATCCTCGCAGTGGAAACAGCCGGGCGTTTCCTCCCGCCCGATTCGGTGCAGGAACATCCCGAAAACGTCAGGCGTAAGGTGAGGACGCCGTGGCGTCTCTCCAGCCACTCCTCAAAGATGGGACTTATCGCCACTATCGTGGCGTGCCCTACACGGGGTTGCGACAGTCGCTCTCTCCATGTCGCCGCATGAGATCCCGCCGAAAGTGTGAATAATGGAAGTATGATTAAAGGACGCCCCTTAGGTAACAATGCACAGCTATACCTAGGTTGCTAACCAATTAAGTAAATACCTTAATATCAGCAGTAGAACTGAACCCATCAAGCTGGTTGAGAAGCTCCAACATAGTACGCTGCACCTCCCTGTCTCCAGCCTTCTCCGAGTCGAAACGTTTAGTACCGATAGCGTCGAGCTCGTCAATGAAGATGATTGCTGGGGCCTTTTCCTTGGCGAGGGCGAAGGCGTCACGGACGAGTTTGGCACCGTCACCTGTAAGTAAAGAATTTTGTTTATCATATACCTAGTATATAGTAGACTGACCTACATTGGAAATGGACAGAAGTGGAAAAGTAAGTGTGACGCCTACAAAAACTCGTTAAATTAAGAAAATAGATAAAACGTAACGTAAACGTAATACATATCATAACGTCACGTTCACGCCTGTAATCCCGGATCGGCAGAGGCACTATCGTGGTCTTTTCCGCCTGACCATTTTAATTTTTTTTCGCTTAAAAATCATGCGGAGGCGCCTAGCCACGCCCCCTTAAAGTTTGGGCCTATTAGGAAAGCGTCAACTTTGGCGCGGAAAATAACAATAACTCTCATTTGGCGTGCGTCGTCAGTGCGCTCGGCCGATTCGGTATCTTTTCATTCATTATTTCTATACAAACTCAACGGGGCGGGGTTAGAGAGCGTTTCTATGTTGCGAGTGCAAGCAAAAATTAGCTTAGTGGTGGTCAGGCGGGAGTGTCCTCGTTAGTACACCTCTGCCGAACCGGGATTACATAATTTCGTCTGTTATGTTTAAGTCCCATGTAGTAGGAGGTGAGCCAATTGCCATCAACCAGGCACAAATTCAAAAATCACAAAAAGTCATTAACATCTTATTCTACTATTACCCTCCATTATTGCTTCAAAGTCCATTATCCACTATTTATTACCATTACACTATGGTAAAAGAAAATAGTGTAAAAGAGCTGTGTTACGATTCTGATGTGCCATGAATTATATCTACAATCGTTAACGCTAGTAGAAAACTATTCAAATGAATGGGAATGACATCATCTCAACGTTAAATCACGTGATCAACACAAACTAATAGAAAATTCATGGACAAGTTTACATCATTCAAAATGATAGAATAGAATGTTATCGTTTCTACAATGTTGATCGCTAAACTCTTTGGTAGGAACGCTCACCATAGACTAAAGTGTAGGTTTTTTCTACAGACATTAGAGAACGAGCGATCGACTCAGTTGTGTCAACTCGGCTACCAATTTAGCGCTTTCTACAATCGCTTACACCGAGGCGTTTACGATTGTAGAAAAAGAATCGATACAAAACGTTTGTAACTTGGCTAGGCCTGCTGTTATGAAAGAAGGTAGGTACATCTAGTACACCCACATTTCCCTAGTTACGTTGAATACCCATCACCCACTTAATCTATCTATGGTTATAAAAGAGCTCTTACCAATGAACATCTGCACAAGTTGTGGTCCAGCCAGCTTCAAGAAGGTAGACTTGGTCTGTGCAGCGCATGCTCTTGCCAGCAAAGTCTTGCCTGTACCAGGGGGACCATACAACAGCACACCCTTGGGTGGATGAATCCCAAGATTCACAAACTTCTCCTTGTGTGTCATTGGTAGGACCACAGCTTCAATTAGCTCCTGGAAAAGACAATTTAAATTTTGCTTAGGATTCTGGTACAACCATTTAGGGTGCCAGTAACAATTTGTGTCATAGACATTAATATATTTGTTTCTAGTCCAAAAATCTTGTGATTTGACGAATTGTTGTATGTTTTCCAAAACTAGGTCTCTAAACAAAAAAGTATCAATTTTTTAAAATCATTAGTTTTGATTATTTAGCCTGGCGAAACCTACCCTAAGGCGACACTGACTAAAACAAAAAAAATAGGCCAACTGACCTGAATCTGTTTGTCTAAACCACCAATATCTGAGTACTGCTCAGTAGGTCTCTCGTCCACCTCCATGGCCTTGACCCTGGCGTCGTACTCGGCAGGTAAAGTCTCCAATATCAAGTACGAATCCTTGTTGACACCCACAAGATCACCTGGCTTCAATTTCTCAGCATCTACCAGGCCAATGACTGGCAAAAAGTACGTTTGACGGGTGGAAGTCTTGATGACCGCGCATTTCCCTTTACGCTGCGAGTCCAGGTCCACCACAGCACCATCCTCCTCCTCTTCTTGAGGGTCTACATCCAGCAATTCTATCACGTTCGATACAAGATATGGCAATGTTTTGTTCACTTTGATTTTCTCTGTGTTCTCCTTTATTTTGTCGTTCTGCGCCTGCAATTCATGTGAGATCCTCATAACTTCACTCTTCATAATTTTAATCTCATTGTCTAGGAGTCTTGTACGGCTGATGATTTCGTCTGTCGGCATACGGAGAACTTCCTCGCTGAGAGCCTCCTCGCCATCTTCCCAAATAGATTTATCCTCCAATGTTGTAGCCATTTTCTGATTTATTCTAAATGAGTTGTGTGAGACTCGGTAATAATGCCGAAACGATGCAAAAGCAAAACAAAATTGTTCAAAATCTTGGAGTCACCAAAATGAATTGTCATTCTGTCATTCTGCTGGTTTTAGGGATGCGACCGATGCGACACACACACAGAACAGACAGACAAAACCACAGAATGTATAACTGAAACAGAAATCCCTTTTGTTCCAAACGACTTAAATGATTATAATACATCATTAATTAATTTGATTTTCTCAGCATGAAGAAAACTTCAATAATTTTGTTAAATTGATTTTTTTTCTAGAGTACTGTCCACCTAAAATAGCGTAGAGCCTTTTTTCAATCCCTGCGTGACGTTGTGTGACACTTGTGACATGACAGTGACAATTGGCAAGTCGGTCATTTCGATTTTTGAATCGGTGTAGTTTTATATATTTTGAGTTGACAAAAATTTCGGAACTTGATGTCGTGTTAAAATATTGGATTGTTTTTCTTTTCTGTCGCTAAATACACCGAATTATAATAAAAATGGTCTTATCAACGCTTCTTCGGACGTCAGGTAATTATACAGCTGTAGCGGTTGTTTTCCTATTACATAACCGTAGTTGTTTCAAGTTCTTTACTCTCTATATATTTTTTAAATATAATATTCTCAAGATTGGTGCCTATTGTCATAACACCATTTTTTTTTTACTTACCTAAAAAGTCAACCATGTCAAAAATACTTGAATAAAAATGCAGTTCCTATTTGTGTTAGTTAAATCATTATTCTGTATATATCTGAAAAGAAGGCTCCTTTGATATGCTTGTTGAAGTTACGATTACGTACCTACCTGTATTGGTTACCTGTATTGGACACAGGTTGTATGTTTACCACCACCATAATTGTGACCTTGTTTATACAATGCACACTCAAAAATCCACTTGCAAACAGTATAATGCAATTGTATAATGTTAAGTGGAAGAGCAGAGTCACCTAACACAAGCATAATCTTGCTTAAAAGGTCTGGGCCCTGTTTTATAATAAACAGGGCCCAGTATAGATAATATTAAAATAAAAAAAATATTTATTAAAATTATTTATCTCCAAATCATGTGAACTTTATTGAAAAAAACATTATTTTTGTTTATAAATTCGGCAATTTCTTGCACACTTATAAAATGGCATTGAGCATTCTAATAATAAATTCTATCAAAAATATAATTTTAAACCTGTCTAAATTCATTAAAACTGGTTTCAAATGACAGAAGACATGAACAGTAAATTCTATTATAAATTTAATGTCTAAAGCAATAATGTACCTTAGTTTTAAGAGGTATTCATTAAAATGTATTTAAGAACCTGTTTGCTGTAATACATTTAGAAGATCAAATACTGAATCTACATCTGTGGACATAGACTTCACAACAATTATTGGTCTTTAGTAGGTATGAAAAAAACTAGAATGTGCTATATAGGTATCTTTTCTGTTGTGCATAAACTAAACTTAATTTAGGCTATTGCTATCTTTTTCTCTCTAATAAAACGAGAAAGAGACAGACGTAATTTAGAGCTGTCAAATTTAATTGGAACTAATATTTCCATACAAATAAAGGGCGCACGTAAAAACATGTAGACTAAAAACACGGTCAAGCGCAAGGCAAAAACTAGTTTGACATCTCTCTAAATTAGTTCATAGCTATAGCCGTCCTTTTCTCACACTGCCTTTTAGTAGCACACAAGATAGCAATAGCCTAAATTAAGTTTAGTTTGTGCACAACAGAATCGACACCATTATCTCTCTGCCACTCTTGGTTGACTGGTAGAGAATGCGTTATGCGAAAAGCTACCTTAAGTCTCCCTTTGTGTTTAATTGACAAGTAATAATGATAAGAAATTGCAGCGACTTAGGCAAATGCAATTAGCCAAGATTAAATAAGAACCCAACAAAAATTGTTGGGCAGTAGGCCACCAGACAAAACATGCCTCTGGTCAGAGGATCCTCCCTTCCCAATTTACACCCTGTTCCTCATACTTCTAAAAACCATGATTTAAATTACAGGATGTGGAAACCGGATGTTTACACAACAAATAATGAAGTTAGCAACACAGGCAACCGTGCAGCGGCACGGGGCTAGTATGGTGCCCGTCACCACAAGACTGTTCAAGGAACTCAACAGCACACCTATCATTAACTCTGTAAGCCAACTCTATTTTTAACAGACTTCCAAAAAGAGGAGTGAGACCCACGAGATGGTTTTTAGCTTGATGGGTCGTCCTGCGCTTGAAGTCCTTACAGATTTTGTTAACTTATTTAAAACCTTGGATTTTGCAAAATCTTTTTTTGTAAATTATAGCAAGATCAAAAACAGAACTTTAATATTACATCACGACAGCCTAGAAGGAAGACAACCTAGATTTTATATAAGTTAGATTAAAGAAATTGTATTACGTACTGTTGAATAAATGGCTTTATTATTATTATAAGATTACATCATGTGGGTTTTTCAGGTGCGTTCATTCCGTACGTCGCCTGTGATGGCTGGCCATCCGCACGACCATTCTAAACTATGGGTGATCGAAAAGGGAGTGGCTGTACTCTTAGTACCTTTGGTACCTTTAGGTCTGGTCATCCCAAACAAGATTTTCGACGCGGCCCTGGCTATCCTCATCGTCGCACATTCTTTCTGGTAAGCATATATTTTAAAATGAGGTTTAAAGATCAGAGAGAGGTGAGGTTTGAGATGAGGTTTTAAGGTTTAAAGATGTGGATTTAAGATTGAGGTTGAGGTTTGGACACTTAAGTGTCCATGTGACCATAGGCCACTTGCTAGAGTATCCAGTATCCCTACATCTGCACTTAAGGTGACACTAGTCGCGGGCTCGAAGTCATTGGTAAGCGTGGCCAAAAAGCACGCTGTCTCATGACAACAAAAAATGCATGAAAACAACAAAACAACTAAAAATGGAATTTGGCAATTAATTGAAAATAAATCGGGTTTTGAGGCCCAAAAGAAAGTGTTTTTTTTTAGAGATAGGTGTCTGGGAATTATTGTTTTTTTGTTACTAATTTACGCCCAAAGGTGCGTTAAAATTAGCAATAAAAACAAATCTTTGGTAGCTCGTAACTTTTTAATGGCTTTTTATTTTACTATTCTGTTTCCGCACAGACAACATTAATAATGAGAAAACGATATCATGTTTAACTTTGAATGTGCAATTCCAAACAGTGGAGTAACCCTCCCGAAATTTCCATGGAAAAAATGTCGACTAGTGTCACGTTAACATTTAAGAAGACTTAAAACGCTTCAGGCTCTAGGATTAACGTTGCTCACCGGGTCCAACATATATGATATGGGTACCGTTGAACCGAAAGAAGAAAAATACAGCTGAAGTAAGCGGTTTTTAGAATGACATTAAACTTCTGTCAATCAATCGACGACGGTAGACTTTACTGTGAGTTACCTGTTTCAAAGGGTGGGTACTTAATGAAGGTAAGGTTAAGGCATCTCTGCTTACTCCCGCAGAGAATACAGGCATAGTTACCAAGTCCTATGCTTCCTTTCCCATTCCTGTTCATCCTCATCTTCCCGACCTAACCCCATTCAATTTGGGGTCTTGGCGCAAAACATTTTCCCATTCCTGGGGCTGCACCTCGATCTCTTATTGCAGTATTACTTTTATCTTACTTTAGTGTGGGAAAGAGATGGAACCCCACAGGAGGCCTAGCTCCGTTTTTTTCACACGCTAGAACAAGAATAAATTATAATACTGCTTGAGGCCTGTATTCCACCGAAGCGGAGATGAGTGGATCGGGGAGATTTGAAAGATTCGACGAATCACGTGAAACACGAGAGACGCGTGATTTGTCGGTTTCCCCTCGTCTCATCTTTGGTGGAGGCCTGGCCTGAAGCGGTGGTAGTAGACCTCTGATGTGTTCCTATCCTATTTTCCCACTCCTCAGGGGCATGGAAGCCATGGTACTCGAGTATGTGCGCGTGCTCCTATTCGGACCCTTCATTCCCAAGGTAGCGATAGGTATCATCTACTTCCTATCCGTGTCCATGCTTGGAGGCCTGTTCTACCTCGTGTTCAATGATATCGGGCTATGCAGAACCTTCTGGAGGATCTGGAGGAACATGAAAAAGCCCAAGTTTACGAAGAAGAAGGGCAGGGGCGGCAGCGGCAAAAAATGCGATTAGATAAAGGTTTTTTTTTTGTTCGGTTGTTGGTAGTGCTATAGAGTATAAAATGTGTATTAACACGCCTGTATTCCCGAAAGGGGTGGGCAGAGGGTGTAGTACAGTCACGAGGGAATTTAAGCAATTTTGTCGTTGAATATCGATAGTAACTTTTAAGATCGAACCCATTTCGTTATGAATTCCGAAATACTATGTTTGAGTAAATTACCGTGGGAGAAAATCACTTTTAGAAGTTGCTACGCGTACCTATTCATACTAGTGCTCGTGGCTGTAATATGGGGTGAGTCTATTGCCATAAACCAGGCTCGTATCCAAGTTCCAAGCTGCTACTGAGGAATTACCAATAACATAACCTGGTCTAGAAATCAGGGTCTCACGCAACTACTAGACCTTCGTGGGTCTAATGGTTGTTTGGAGCAGAATAAATCCCGGTGTGATCCTATCAGCATTTGCCTAGCCTTTTGCCAACTATGTCCACATCCCAGTTGCTGGCTAACGCGATACCCCACCCCCCACCCTGGATAACCTTCATCATCCACCAGTAAGCAAGCTAGTAAGTAATGGTTTGAAGAAATTAGGATTATGTCTGGTGTTCGCGAGCAAGAGGCCCAGCTCGCTTAACATGACCACCGAAGAATAGAAAGAGAATCGACAAATCTTTTGTTCATCTGTCATTTTGTCGATTCAATGACAGAAAAATGACAGATGAACAAAAGATTTGTCGATTCTCTTTCTTTTCTTAGGTGGTCATGTTAAGCGGGCTGGTATCGATTCCAGGCCATGCAAAGTGTTATTGGTTTATTTCAACAAGAACTTTTCAGAAGTAGCCACGGAGGCTTGATTTGTGCGTAATGTTATTATAGACTAATTCTGTGCATTTCTCTTGCAGGGGACTCGAAGCCATCGCCATAGATTACGTTCGCGCTAGTGTTGTGGGGCCCATTCTACCCAAAATTGCCCTCGGGCTTGTGTATCTCATCTGTATAGCAACCCTTGGCGGTCTCTTCTATCTCATCAGTCATGACGTCGGCATCGCCAACACCATCAGGCAGATATGGGCTATCAAGGCGGACCGCCAAAAATCATAAATTTGTACTGTTAACAGAACTATGCTAGTTAGATTAAAGTATTATTGTCAAGTTTACGGTAATGGCGCATCGAGTTTCAGAAAAAAACGTCGAGCGTTGTCTATTTAACTTCGTTTTCTGTCGCTTTCTAAAACTTGTTGGCTTAGTGTCGGGCGATTCTGCCCGCATCTATGGCATTTTATAATTATTACGCAGGAGGTTGCAATTTTGTCTTTCGGCCATGCAACTAAGGTCCATTGTGCTGTGACTGCTCAGCAGTTTAAAGGTACTAAAACTCGGCAACAACTAACTTTTGATCATTCATTTGATTATAAAAGGTTTCTTTTCAAGTTTACAAATGAATGTTCGATATTAATATTGAATTAGCTGAGTAGCATGACTGCAGGGTAGTCTGCGAAAATATTGACATTGGTAGGTACTTAGATGCACAAGATTCGACGTGATCGAAACATCGTTGTTTTAACGAGCTTATTTTGTATTGTTTACCGTTATATCATTTATGTTCTTATAAATTTGTAAATTTATGCGCCTTCTGGTGGGATTTTATTTATTGTAGAGTAAATGATAATTGAGAAATGCTTAGTTTTATTTCAGATTTTTGCATAGACTTAAACTTACATATACATTAGGTACATAACATTACTTAACTAGAAAATAACAAGGTTAACAATCATTGAGCTATTACTACTACGTAAGAAGATAGCGCGAACAAAATGTGTGCAACAAGTGCGGGGCGCCCGGGGGGCGGCTATCCCCGTATAGATGTGTGTGCGTTTCGACCGCGCAGCCACAGCGTTTTTTTTTTTAAAAAAAATGCCAAGATTTTGTAAAAATTTGTAAAAGATGATTCCCAAAACCATAAATTTGTCAAAAATGTGGTTAAAAAGTTTTAAGGGTTTGAACGTGGCCGCGTTATCGAAACGTGGAGAACAGCGCGGCCGCGGCGCGGAGATCTTTAAAACTAAAACAAGTCTCTAAACTATCTCTAAAACAAGTTTTAATTTTTTTTACAAAATCTTGGCAGTTTTTAAAAAACAAAAAAAAAACGCACACGGATGTTCTGTAGCGAGCAAGCGACTGAGTGAACTGCAGCTGCCCGACCGCAGTTGAACGGAGCACAGATTTTGTTCGCGCTGTCTTCTCTATACGTAGTAGTAATAGCTTAATGTTTACAATTCAAGTCACTAAGCTACACGTCACAGGCCAGAGATAGGTAATAAAAATTACGCCTTGTCCATAAAGGGCGAATGTACGTGCGCACAAGGTCGGACTGGCATATAGTCAGGGTGGCATTTGCCAGCCGGGCCCCAGCCTGCGAACGGGCTTAGATTGCGTGGCTTGCCGGATGTCAGGCGGTAGGTAGCATAGCGGGCCCCGAGGCTCAGGATTTTATACGTGCGCAACTGCGCATTGCCCATTAATGCCCATCCACTTTATCAAGAGAATTATCAAGAGAAGCGTATTATTAGGTACCCTAAGTACAGTTCCAATGAGAGGTTTTCTTTTTGAAGGATCAAAAAAAATAGTTTTCAAGAACTCTCCATGGCCACAGATAATATAATACTTCGTACATGGCGTTGAACTGACTACGTTACTTGGTGCCAAAGCCAAAACGCTTCGAAAAAAAACATTGCGTCACGTCACATACGCTCGTTGACTGAATATAACCTAGTTTTCTCGCGCTTTGTTAAAATAAGTTTTTTTACGTTCCGTTCCTAGCAGTAACGTACCAAGTTCAGCGCCATCTATCCAGCGACTAGGGAAGAGCTAAAAAGAAAATCCCTCATTATATTCTAATAATATAATATAACAAGTAATCAACATTTTTTAAATGCAAAAAGAAATAAGCTAAAGAGCGAGCGAAGCGAGCTCGAAATGCTTTGACACCTTGCCTTGACAGGTTAGAATTGTTTCGATCCTTATTACAGGAGATACTTGGTTGACTTTTAGACAAAGTCAAGATTTAAGAGAAAGTAGCGAAGTGAAAAGCGAGCGTAGAGATCTCGGAATATTGACCACCGTTCCAACCTTGGACAGGTTAGAATAAAATGGTTTCGACCTGCCGGAGTTACTTGGGTAACTTAATAGACAAAATGAAGATTCAAGATAAAGTAGGCTGCAAGAGCGAGCGAAGCGAGCTCGAAATTTTTTACATCTTGCCTATAATAAATTCAGATAATATGTAATTTATGATCAAAATGTCCACATTCTCTATTTTTTGCAACCTTGTGTACTAGGTATGCCATAATTGCCCATTAAGGTCTCGAGAAAAGAGCCTCTAATTTATTTTAGCCTCTATGTCGGTCGATCACTTGAAAATCCAATAGGAGTACCAATCCACAGGCAGAAAAAAGGAGCCTTTGTGAATAAAAGTTTTTTTTGCAGGGTTAGAAGGAACCTTGCATAAGTTTAAAAAAATAATAATTTTGTAGCGGTAGAACTTAGAGGCTCATTCTTAGCCTTAAAAATATTTTAGTTTGAGAGTGGTGTCGATTCTGTTGTGCACAAACTAATCTTAATTTAGGCTATTGCTATCATTTTCTCTCTAATAAAACGAGAAAGAGACAGACGTAATTTAGAGCTGTCAAATTTAGTTGGAACTAATATTTCTATACAAATCAAGGGTGCACGTAAAAACATGTCGACTAAAAACACGGTGAAGCGCAAGGCATAAACTAGTTTGACATCTCTAACTTAGTTCATAGCTATAGCCGTCCTTTTCGCGCACTGCCTTTTAGTAAAAGATAGCAATAGCCTAAATTAAGTTTAGTTTGTGCACAACAGAATCGACACCAGTGTCTAGTTGTATAATGCTACAATGAATTACGAACGTTTACTAATTCTGTGGCTCAGGCAGAATACGTTTGAACAAAATTCTGAGCCTCGGGCTCCTTGCTACAGCTACCGCCTGGCATCCGGCAAGCCCCGCAAGCCAAGCCCGTTGGGGGCCCGGGCATGCTTGGGCCCGGCTGACAAATGCCAACATGACTATATGGCCTGTCCGACCCTGCGGACCAGGACCAAAATTTGGTCGCTAAACCGGGCTTCCGACCCGTTTAGTTTAAAACAGGCTCGGCCGCGAAGGCGCGAGGTCTTTATGGGAAAACGCGCACTACACACGTCACTGTCTGTTCAAAAACTGTTCAACTTTAAGTAGGTATACGATATAGAGACGGGGACATGTTTAGGTAAAGGCACGAAGGCCAAGAAGGTAAGTACCTAATTTTGAAAGTTAGCCCTAATCATCCTTCTAAAATTTCATAAATGTTAAGGGGCTCCCCCATGCAATCAATCTTTTGGTTTTCTAAATTATTTACGTCTGCATAACTCATTGAAACATAGCTCGCTGTCGTTACAGATACAAAATGGAAAAAAACGGCCGTTTTTAGCATTTTTTTAACTGTAACTACAGTGAAGTATATTTTAATGCATTATATAGACGTCACTAATCTAGAACTCTAAAGCATTGATTTTGTCAATCAGATTTTATAATAAATGTGTATTTAACGAGTTCTTATTTTTTTCCTCAAGGGGCGCTAGTGTGCATGGGGGAGCCCCTTAATTTGTAACAGAAGGAAAACAAAATCATCATTACTATTTCATCACATCCAATATGACGACAAAACCAGACAAAACTGTCACTACAAATAGTACCATGAAAAATAGTAAAGTTGTGTTTTAAAACCGGCAATTACCTTTTTAATGGTGTCGATTCTGTTGTGCACAAACTAAACTTAATTTAGGCTATTGCTAACTTTTACTAAAAGGCAGTGCGAGAAAAGTACCTACTTGAGATGTCAAACTAGTTTATGCCTGCATCACAATAGAAAATAGTACTAGCGGCTTCACCGTGTTTTTAGTCGACATGTTTTTACGTGCCCCCATAATTTGTATGGAATTAATAGTTCAATTAAATTTGACAGCTGCTCTCTAAATTTAGTCAGTCTCTTTCTCGTTTTACTATAGAGCAAAAAGATAGCAAGAGCCTAAATCTAAATTAAGTTTAGTTTGTGCACAACAGAATCGATACTGTTACGAGCTGGGTATGGGAAAAATTAATTACTACCGATTAAACAACAAATAACTTTATTTAATCACAAACACTTAGAACTCAATCACAAATACACTACTAATCACTATTCGCTTAGATATCGCACTTCTAGTTCACTTCGATTCGCTTCGTTGTGTAGCCAAAATCAGATTGCCGCAAACACGTCGACACGTAGACAATTCCATAGTGGGTCATTGTCCTTCGAGAAACTTCCACAACTTGTACAAAGTAAAGAAGTAGGTACTTTATGCCCTCGGCGTACGGTCGAAATTACAATGACAATTCTTGATGTTCTTTTATATAATAGATATTTATATTTGGTAGTTTGCGAATTTGTACCTACATCATTCGAGACTCGTCCTACCTACCTACCTACCTACTACCGTAATAGGCATGACGACAGTATCAAAAAATTGCAAATCTATTTAGTCCGTCAGTTATAGTATTGGAAATTAATGGACACGTATTTTTTGTTTTTGTAAATCAATGAATATTGACAAAGATAAAACGCATCAAAACTCGGGAGTGGGAGCTCGTGACGTCAGAACTAGGTAAAAATTATACCTAGGCGTGACGTCACTTTTGGTTTACGTAACAAAAGAAAAAACACGGGTCAAATATTTTTTGATAATCTATCTGACGGGCTAATTAGTTTTTTTTTGTCGTCTCGCCTATTGTAGGTACAGGTACGACGTAACAATACCAATGTTTTTTTAAAGCCTTATTATAGGAAAACAGCCTTCTTTTATTGTGCATATCACGTTCTAATAAATTCTTCTCATTTATGCACCAAATGGTATTATTTCTCAGCTAAAGAGTTGGAACTTTCTTCCCTTTACTTCCAAAAGATCTAAAATTTATTCTTTATATTTTTTTTACTTTTTCAAAACGATCGTCGTGTGATATTCACACAGCCACTGACACTTACTGACAAATCTAAAAAAACAAAATGAACCTCCTAGATCTTTGGGAGAAAACTGAAGTAAATTCCAGCTCAGTAGCCAGGAAATAACACAATTTGCCGCTAAAATGAGAAGGATTTTTATGACTGTGCTAGTACACAAACGAAGGCGCCTTTGTAAAAATAACAAATATTAAAAAAAACCGGCCAAGTGCGAGTTAGACTCGCGTACCGAGGGTTCCGTACAAGTAATTGTAGGTATTTTGTTATTAAACTACATATTTATGGTTTTCATTTTTTTTCCTTTACATGTGCTGTAGGTATGACTTTTGCTTTTTGCCAAATTTGGTGATTCTAGGTCAACGGGAACTGCTATAGGTTTTTGGTCGAAAACAGTCTTACAGCACAATTATAGGGAAACTTCCAAAAAATTAAAAAAGTTGAAAATAAGGTAAATTTTGGTAAGTACTTACAAGTTTTCGCAAAAATCTAAATTTGTCCATTTTTTTTATCGTGTTGGCTCATGACCTTGATTTTTATACACCTACGAGTAATAGGAATTATAGACTATCTGGTATAAATTTCAACTTGCTAGGTCCACCCGTTCCTCAGAAAATCGGTGGTGACACACGGACACACAGACGGACAAGAGAGTGATCTTATATGGGTTCCTTTTTTTTTCTTTTGAGATACGAAAGCCTAAAACACAAATTAACATAAAACTAGACAATACAATTTTTTTTCCGCGGTTTTCTTTCGCCAGGTTGAAGGAGAAGCAAAGGTATGAAGCCGTTAAACAGCCTAATATAAAAAATAGTTATATTTGTATTTTAGGTAAAAAGTAAATATTAGTTTTAAATAGGTAATCATGTTAATCTAAGATATTCTATATAAAAACACAATTTGAATATTCAAAAAATATTTACGCCGTAAAGACGCACATTGCTTTGCCGAAATTTAAAAAAAAAAACATTCACCTCCGAATAGAGGCATTGAACCACTGACAGAAACCTATCCTACCTCAATGAATAACCGATTTGAACTTCGTATAAGTATCTGTGGATTTTTTTTCCCAAACACTGGCGGGAAAATGAAACAAAACGCACACGTGTGAAATACATTGCTTGTTGAACCTAATCGTAGTGTGTTTTGAACCCGTTTTCAAGAAAGTGTAATGAAATAGTACATTTTGATACAAGTGGATAAAGTTTCTTAATGCATCCGTGGCGGAATTAACTCCCGAGCCGTAGGCGAGGGTGTTTTTCTGCCGAGAACTGCAACAACAAATGTCCACGTGTATCAAACGACGTTTTTCAATACACTTTTGAAAATATAAAATAAAAATAAAAATTCACAATAATTCAAGTTTAAAAATACAAAAATATTTTTGTCATGAAGTAATAAGGTGAACGCAGACTTAGCCGCACCGCAGTCGCCGCATTCCAATTTTTCGTATAAAGTTCTATGCAATCTGTGTCTGTGTGAATTTGGATTAAGTATAGGTATATTTTATCTGTGGCAATTTTCATTCCCGCATACGTGTTGGAAAATGAAAAAAATCGCACCCGTGTGAAATACATTGCATGTTGAACCTAATCGTAGTTCGATAAGAACCAGTTTTCGAGGAAATGTATTGAAAAGAACTTTGCGGGCTACCCTGGCGCTTCCACCTTAAATAAAATAAATTACTTACATTAAAAACTTACGTAGGTAGGTAGTTGTAATTTTTTTTTTCATTATAGTTTTAATTATTTTATATTATTATCTACATATTAAACTAAAATATTAAACTCAAAACTAGGTAAACTTTGCGGGACACTAAACTAGGCAAAATTATTATTTAACATTTTTTTTCTTTATAACCATCGAGCCATTCAAATGTACAAAAACTTAATTTAACTCTTATAGTACAAAAAACCTATTACGCTAGACGGAAAGAGGTTTTAAATAAAAAAGAATCTGGCTTATAACTTGAACTTGCTTGAATAAAGTTAGAACTCGCTTTGTAATTTTAAAACTTCAATAAGCGATTAGTGACCCGCAAACTGCATTTGATCACGAGTGCTCATCACGGTCTTATGAATCCTTCTCATTTTATTGTCAAACTGTACTATTTCTCGGCTATTGAGTCTGGCTGTTCTTACTCTTTTTTCCATCCGATCCAAAAGACTCATTGCTCTCTTCTTAGACTGCTCCGGTTCCAGAATATGTTTTATAAACTCCAAATTATGTTCTGAGGGTTCCGAATTACTTTGGTTACGTTTCGTCTCGTCCGTAAGTCGATGGACGGGTTTCAAATTTTCTTCTTGATTGAAAAAGTCCAATAGTTCATTTTTTCTGATCTTCCGCAGAGTCTGAAGTAGTTTTGATCGTAATTTGCTCATGTTTTGAGATAACTGCAACAATTATTCAGATTATTCTGAGAAACAAAACTTTGACCGACGTTCCCCTAAAACCTGCCTAAAACGCTATATTTTCAACACTTCGTATAGTGTTTTAGCTGGGGAGAAGATGTGGCGGGACGAACTCCCCAGCAAATACACTATCTGTGGATGGAAGAAGCATTCTTCTTCCTTTATGACTTCAGCATGGCAGTGCCTTATATTTTGTTGGCCCATAACTTCGCCACTTTCACGACCTCGTCTGCGGCAACGCAAATGTCACTTTGATTGCATATTTTCTGGGGGAGGGAATATATGAGGGAAGGATAGAAGACTTAGTTTACGACACAGCTCCACATTCACAACCTGCTGCCGTTGCGTAAAGGTAGACCCCACATCTCACTTCGATTCGAAAACGGTACTGGGACCTTCAAGTCTACGGAACTAGGAAGGTAATACATTTGAATACAAATTATAACAAATTCATTATGATCTCAAGATCTGTTCGTTGTCCCAGATGACTTAAATGTGGTAGTATAATAAATTAAGAGCGAAAAATACCTCATCTTCTGCAGAAAAACTAAAATCATCGTCTGCTAGAGCAATATGTACCAAACTGTGGTTACCAAATCTGTAAAAATAATTATATCGAACAGTAAATTTCTAAAGATACCTACTTAAGAAAACATATATAGAACACATTTTTTGAAGTGAAAACTTTTTTAGGCGGGTTGAGCACTTTTGGGTGAACAAAAATCATGGAACTCGCGTCATCGTTCGTTTGTGCTCGCTAACACTCGAGAACGGCTGGGTCGATTTAGCTGATTTTGGTTTTGAAATGTTTGTCGTAGTCAAGTCGGAAGGTTTAAACGGTGAGAAAACAAAAAAAAACACTTCTTTACAAGCCAATAAATAATTATCTAATAGCTCGACGATACAATTCACATGTTCCTTAGTTTTCACTTCTATCGGCAGTCCCCAAAGACTCAACAAAGACTGCCCCGCATGTTTTTTTCTATTTTTGTGCGTAAAGACGCTGCATATAGATGATGCATGATTATGTCATATTGTCGCAAAGGTTAAGGTTACACACCTTTTTTAAATACTGGGCGAGAGCTGCAACTGTGAACATTTCAGAAGGAATACCCCATAACACTGCTCGACTTGTGAATCGAATACATCCAGCAGGCCTTTTACGTATCTCTGTTGACAGCTCGAAATGATAGTAACTGGGCTCAGTGTCCATCAAATAACTGTCAAAAGGTTAGTTCCGTATTATGTATGACCAGATGCGATCAAATATGACGTCATCGGTGCCCATCGTGGCTGATAGTCACCGTAACTCATTTTGACAGACGCTTTCGTATCGATTCTTCTAATATTGCGAGTATGTAAGCATAGTGGACATCAAATTGATGACAAATGAGTTTGAAGTGGCTTTCGTGAAAGACGTTACACCATACCCGGGCTGTTAGTCACCGTAAAGTGATATCCACTCTGTGTCGTACGTAATACCAATAATAAGACATTCTCGGTTGTCATCAAAGTTCGGTGTACAACCGCTATTACGTATCTTTTTGATCTCCAATGACTATCAATCACTGGAGATCAAAAAGATACGTAATAGCCCTACTGGAGCTCATTCTCAGCATTTTCGCTTGCGACACTCGATTAACGTAACACTAAACGAAACATCAAAATAATAATAAATTACCTGCGGTTATGTCTTGGACACCTTTGACGACTGATATCCTTACAAACATTTTGAACGGGCAGTATTACAATCCTTGATGGTGGGCAGTTTGCTTCAGTGTTGCAATTTGATGGAGTTCTAACACCTGCTTTGGGTATTGGGGTTGGCTGTGTCCCCATGAACTGCAGTGTCCATTCCTCATTTTTCTGGACTATAGGTTCCAGTATTTGCTGCGGAGCCAACCGCAATTTTTTCTGGCCTTTGGGTTCCTGTATTGATGGCTCTTGGAGAGGTGTAGATGTCCAATCTATCGGGATTATGGAAACCTGCGGCTTATCCGTCGTGACATATTTGAGCGGCGGTTCTACAATATGTAATGTTTAACAGTCAAGTGCGATTTGAACTCGCAAGGGGGCCAGCCTCAATTTCGTCTTACCTGACTTCTGGCAGGTCTTCTGTGTTTGGCGGGTTAAGGTGGCTCTGGAATCCTTAATCCTCCATCTTATAATAATTACTTATGTGTGATTTAAAATAAGTAATAACGAATGCATTGTGATACATACCCGTATCCGTAGAACTACCTGTAGAACTTTTCAATTTGCTAAACATTTCATCCAAATATTTTTGATAATTATTGAAATTATTATAATACGCTTGTGTGGATTTACCTGTAATTAAAAAACAATTAAGAACAACTTAATAAAAACTTTTCGTATTAACAAGTTAAGTTACTGATATATTATGTAAGTACATGTATTATTAAATAATTTTCGATTTTGGTGTATAGACCGCTCTCCATAGAAATTCAACCTGCTTTAAACCAGTATTACTGTAATCTTACTTTCGGAAATAATGGGAGCTGTACGTCCTGAATAGCTCTGTAGCGATTTATACAAAAAGATCGCTAGCGCCATCTATCACGCAAACGAAAAACTAAGCATCCTGCATCGCGATACCATGATTATCCGCGAGTTACGGCCATTTTCAATAACTTACTAACAGGTAACAGAAGGTTGCTATCTCTAACTGTTTGACATTTATCTTACGGACCGTTACAAACAAAACTTATCAGAAAAGCTTTCTTTGCTTTTTCAATGAGTTACAGTCCTCCGAGTGACAGGTAGGTGACGCGGCTAGGACATTCCAAGCTAACTATGTTTATACTAACTATGTTTATAGAAACACCGATATCTATACGAGACTTAGGCCTATGAACTAACAATTAGGTATACGTAAGTAAGTTATAGAAAACGGCCGCTAAGCGACAACTATCACGCAGTAGACCATCAGACGCAACACGCGTCTAGTCGGAGGATCCTCCCTTTTCTATGGAGCATTGAGGAACTTTACGCCCTCTGTTTCTCATAATCCTAAAGCTCCACTAGCTGCTACTTAAAACAGGTGGTGAAAGGCCTCTGTCAGGGCCACAGAGGCCTAATTATGTTACCACGGACTGCAGTATACATATTGTAGAATCCAATTAATGATTGAATAAGTATGCATGTGCTGTATACCGTTCCTACTTCTGGGACACAGACCTCTTGATGCGAGGGAGTGTGCTTTAATCCACTACGCGCGACCAGTGTGGATTGGTAGATGTCACATTTATGTCTTCGAGTTCTAAGACGTGCCGGTTTCCGATGTTTTTCATCACCGTTTTGAGAGCAACCCTCAGCAGATGATTGAGTTATGTATCATCACTACATATTATAAAAGAAAGTCCCCCGCCGCCGCGTCTGTTTGTCCCTATGTATGCTTAGATCTTTATAACTACGCAACGGATTTTGATGCGGGTTTTTTTAATAGATAGAGTGATTCAAGAGGAAGGTTTTAGTATATAATTTGTCGAGCGGGCGAAGCCGCGCGCATCAGCTAGTTGAGTTATAACTTACTTTGGTATGTTGAAGGCTCTATCTGATTGGTAGTTGGGTCTGGTGCTTCTGTTACAGGAGGAGCGGCAGGGACGCAAAGGCAGGCTTTGGTTTCTCTATACCCCGGTGGGCAACCGCACTTGGTGTACATGGTACCAGGGAGCGGTTTTGTCGTGTTGTAAACTTGCGTATTTTCCTTTGTATAATGTGACAAGTAGCAAAAAAGCTGTCCCGCCTAGAAAATAAAGAAATATAAATAAATAAATAAATCAATATCTCTGGAGTTTACACACAGCGCCATCTAGTGTCACACTAAGCAACGAGGCCTGTGTCGTGGACACCAGTTGTGTTTGTAAATACATACTTATTATACATATAAACATTCAGACTCGGAAACAAATGTCCATGCTCATCATACAAACATTTGCTTCTACCGGGATTCGAACCCGGGACCCTAAAAACGAAGGCAGCCTCAGTACCGCTGCGCCATTCGGGTCGGGGATATAATTACCTATCGTTTTTCTAGTGGCCTACCGTGACCTCTTATGGGCTCCTGCCTGCGGTGTTAGAAAGAGATGGAACTATATTAAGCGGCTATTTTAGACCAACTAGGGGTCTAAAATGGCGGCTTTAAACGTGAAAATTCATCACCTGCAAAGTGACAATTCATAATATTAACTAAAATCTGTGACCATTTTAAGAATTTTAACGTGATTGTATTACAGGCTATGATTCTGCTAAAGAGGCCATTTTAGACCCCCAGAACGTCTAGCGCCATCTCTCTCCCACAATGAAGTAAGCGTGACATTAAAGCCATACTGCTTGTGGTGGTGGTAGCCTTGTATTGTATCCTAGTGCAATTAGACAAGAAATACTCAAAAGGTGGAACGAAGTTTGTAGTAGTCCGATTTTCATGGGACTTTTTTATTGAGTTTCTAGAGGCGTAGAGATGAAAGCAAAAAAAAAAAGGTCATCCTTTGCCGATAGAAGTGAAAACTAAATTAAACAGGCCCCGCACCAGTCGTAGCACTGCTACGGTTTGTGCCCCGCGCACGTCTATGTGGTGCTACGCCGTAGCGGATCAGCTACGAGTGCTACGAAGCGTGATGTAAGTGGAGGTGACGATCGATCAATGTTTTTCCTTCACCCAAAAAGTGCTAAACGCGCCTAATGAAGATTTTTTAAGAAGTTTTTTTAGTTTGAAAAAATTCGCCACTCACTAGTTTTTATGGAAGGTAATCAATTTATACTCACTAGTACTTTGTGATGACCTTCCTCAGTTAGTGTCATGTCATAGACTGCTGCGGCACACCCTACGTGCGTGACGTCACCCGTCACTATCTTTAGGTAAAATAGAGTTACAGCATCTCTATGTTTCTCTGCGTCTCCATCCACACTGAAAAAATGCAGACTAGCTAAGACAAATTTTCACTTAAACTGTCGTTTTCTATAACATAATTACGTATTAAATGTACTATCCGCGTCACGCTACCTGTCACTTGATTCATAGAAAAACCAAAGATAGCTTTTCTGTGACGTTTTGTTTACAACAAATTCATTTTGTTAAAGGTCCAATACACAACAAAAACAACAACGTAAAATTTCAACGGCCACTAAAAAAAAAACCTCTGTCGCCTAAAAATGTGCACTAGGTACACTACACGTTCAAAATGTATGGAACTGCTGTTTTTTTTTAATAACCCATGAACAATTTCTACATAATTATGTTCTAAACTAGCTGATGCCCGCGGCTTCGCCCGCCTGCAAATTGTGATAAGTGATTACGTGGCCGTGGTAACTACTGGTAAACGTTTTCGCTTCGGTGGTCCCTTCTATCCTGTATACGTGACAAGCAAGCGTGACACAAATAACTGACAAAATGGCAGGTGAAATTGTGGCTTGGCGTGAAGGGCACGCGCGTGCGTTTATGCTCTGGCGGTCAAAAGGTTAAGAGGTGGTAGTTAGTAGGTACTACTGGTACTAGAACTTACCCTTTGAAATCAGGGGCTTCGAGTACTTGATCTGAAGTTGTCAAATAAGAAGCATCCTCCCACTTTGCTAATATGTTCTTAATGATGTCGTCAGCATGAGTGATTGTCTCGATTTCTTCGGCACCATGCATGAAAGCCATTATTGGATCCGGGAAGTTCTCTTAAAAACAAAACATGATGTAAATAGTTACGGTACAGCTAACCGCACGTACTACAGTGGTGTATTTTTTAAGGAAGCTATATGCATGGCATGCTGCATGATTCGGTAATGATAATGAAGAGCCGTAATAACGAATGTGAACATAAAAAAACTTTCTGCAAAAAAACCGACTTCATAAAAAACACTAAAATTGTCACAGATAACTTTAAGTAGGGAAGTCGGTGACTTTGTTTCTTTGAATTTTTGCCACCGGCTTCTGAAAGTAAAGTTTCTTATTTAACTTGCAATATACCACACAAATTCTTGCCATAGATTAATTTTTACATTTTAGTTACAAGTTATTAAGAGATCATCAATTCATCATGTCATCAACCATAGATATAATAAAGAATCAACGTCATCAACATAGGCCAAGAAGAAAAAATACGTACCTATTAAAGAAAAAAGAAACAAATTACCTAGGTACTTAAGGGGCTCCCCCATGCACACTAGCGCCACTTTGTAAAAAAATCAGAACTCGTTAAATACACAATTAATATAAAATCTGATTGACAAAATCAATCTTTTGGTCTTCTAAATTATTTACGTCTGGTTAACTCATTGAAATAAAGCTCGCTGTCATTACAGATGCAAAATGGAAAAAAACGGCCGTTTCAAGCAATTTTCCTAACTGTAACTACAGTGAAATATATTTTAATGAATTAAATAGACGTCAATAATTTAGAACTCTAAAGCATTGATTTTGTCAATCAGATTTTATATTAATTGTGTATTTAACGAGTTCTGTTTTTTTTACTAAAGTGGCGCTAGTGTGTATGGCCTCTTAGCCGATTTTGATGAAATTTCTATGGGACCAATCGAAAAAAAAGATTTTACATCTTGTTTAATAATATTTACATGCCAATATAATGGCAAAATTTGTATGTCATGTCATTGCACTTACTTTTTAACCGACTTCCAAAAGGAGGAGGTTATCAGTTTGACAGTTTTTTTTTGTGTTTACCTTAGAACTTTCGACTGGGTGAACCAATTTTTGATGATTCTTTTTTATTTGAAAGCTGGTGCTCCCCGTGTGGCCCCATTTCAATTTGGTGAAGATCTGATGCTAATCTTCGGAGATATACAATGGAACTCTTCAAAAATAGACGGCAAATCTGCCGTTATTGCTGCAATCGCTTGGATGTTTATTGTTTATACAACATCATGACGTAAGATAACACCTGTATGCTCTGAGGGGGTACGCAGATGAGTACAATGCACCTAGATTTCGACAGATATGTTAAGTTCCATTTATTGGGCATAAGCCTATTACTATGACAGGTATTGTTAACAATGTAAATTTGTAAAATATGGCAAATATTTGTTTGGGAACAACTATAAATGGAAGTCGGTTGTTTGATTAATTTAGTTTTTTTGTCACCGACTTCTGAAGCTAATTTTTCACTTTTTTGAGTTTTTTGAAGTCGGTTTTATTTTTTGCAAAATGTTTTTTATTTAGGTACCTACCACATTTAGAACAAATTTGACTTTGATGCAGCTTTCTAAATTCTTAATGACGAGTATTTTCGTTAACTTACTAGTAGCGGCGCATCCGTGTGTGTGTGTGTTCAAACACTGATGAATCATTATCTTTGCTATAGACGCCAACTCGTTGTCCCAAGACTAATTTTTACAAAAAACACGTAAGTAAGTAACTTAAGAATTTTTGACACTTTATTAACTGACTAGCTTTTGCCCGCAGCTTCGCTCGCGTTAATGGTTGAACTCTGCTTAATCATTATCCTATAATGTTCCCACTGCTGGGACACAGGGCTCCTCTCTAAGAGAGGAAATGGGCTATAATCCACCACGCGGGCCCAGTGCGGATTGGTAGATGTCACATGTCTTCGAATTTTTGGTTCTAGGACATGCCGGTTTCCTCACGATGTTTTCCTTCACCGTTTTGAGAGCAGTGGTGATGATATAAATTACACAAAGTAATGCGCCTGTCTGGGTTCGAACCCATGACTTACTGCTCGTAAGTCGGGGCTGCCACCACTGGGCCACCGCTGCTCATTTTGCTGTACCTACTCTGCTTGAATTAATATAATTCAATCAAGATTCTAAAGAAACGTAAAGCCATCTATTGTCATAAGAACGTTAATGTTGTTTTTCTCGGGAACAGTACTTTTTTCGGGATGAAAGTTTTTTGTATTGCCACTAACCAGGCACAAATCCAGACTCCGTGCGTGATACTGAATAATTTCTGATAGAAAAACATTGCTGGGAATCGAACACATGTCCACCTCAAGAGGAATTACGCCAAATTAAAGTAAACTATTTTCTACTTACCACTTCCATCATTCCATATGCTTGTGGCAAAGGTTGCTTGTCTTTTCCTACGTGTAGACCTTGGGCTGCTTGCGACCTCATGCTGTAGTAATAGGTATCTTGGAAGTCGCGACACAAATGATCAGGAAAGAAAAGCGGAGGAAAGCCATAGTCTCCGCTTCCCTACACAGGGTGGAAAGGTCATCGACCCACAAACGGTAACATACTATAGTTGCTGTCAGTTAGGTTGTCAATAGCGGTCATTGCCCTTTCCTCAGTATCTCTACGAATCAAAACAAATGAACCATGCTGTATCGTTTTTCATTATAAAAAATCCCTTCAGCAAGCCGCAGGAGGAAGTAGATTTCGAAGAAGGTTCCACCCATATTTATTCTGGAAATTCAGAGTATATACAGGGTGGAATTTTGTAATGCCACCTGGAGGGAAAGTACTCTTAATACTGCAGATAGAAAATTTTACTCAAAGAATAGAATAGAATAATCATTTATTCGCTAATGGACAGCAGCAACACAATAGAGCAACACATACACACACATATAACAACAAACAGAACAATGAATTAAACAGCTCAACTGCGCTGAGCATGCCCATAACGAAAGGGTAACCAACTCAGCATATGCTGGGTGTAAAACACTCAGCGCTGGTTCTCAGTAGGCCCCCCGCAGTGACACACGGATGAGGGTAGTAGGTAGTAAATAAATAATGTTATTCTATTATATGGGCGTTTCTAAGTGTGTAATAAATAAATAATATACAATGAATATTTTTCAAAGGAAACATTCCTTTATTTTTGAATAGAAAGCAAACTGCATTCAAAGATTTTCGAAAATTCTCTTCTCCCACACCCGGGAATCGAACCGGCTAAAATCTGAAAAAATTATACCCTGTACTTTCATTGCATCGATCGTTAGGGTCAATTATAAGGATGAAATCTCTCTAACAAACATGATAAATTAAATGAAAGGAAAACCAGGAAATTTGAAGTTACAAATTCAATGAGTCAAGTTATAGCTCTTTAACTAACATCCATCTTTTGTAATGCAGACTCCTTTGCGACATACTCGTAGCTGCGTGTATGAGGTAATTAAAATATGGAATGTTAGATTATAATTTGAAAATTAGATTGTCACAGTTGTTATTCACATTTGATTGTTTTTACAACTCATTTCAGATTTTGTCTCACGGTGAAAATGGCTTATCAAGAACAGTTTGATTTAATGGAAGCTTATTTTTAAATAACAAAAACGTGAATCTAGCTCTGCGGTGGTATGGAGAGAGATATCAAGACCGACAGGCACCAACTCGGTTCGTATTGAAAAGAATGGTAGAAAATTTAAAGAATACGGGTGGTTTCAAGAAGAGACGGCAAATTATTCAGCAAAACTATTTTTATTTTGAACTAGATGTTTTAACATACTTTGAATCATTTCCGAAGGCTTCAAGTAGAGATGCTGCCGATGAATTAGGAAAAACCCACACTCGCGATGCAATAAAAGTACAGGGTATAATTTTTTCAGATTTTAGCCGGGTCGATTCCCGGGTGTGGGAGAAGAGAATTTTCGAAAATCTTTGAATGCAGTTTGCTTTCTATTCAAAAATAAAGGAATGTTTCCTTTGAAAAATATTCATTGTATATTATTTATTTATTACACACTTAGAAACGCCCATATAATAGAATAACATTATTTATTTACTACCTACTACCCTCATCCGTGTGTCACTGCGGGGGCCTACTGAAAACCAGCGCTGAGTGTTTTACACCCAGCATAATTATGCTGAGTTGGTTACCCTTTCGTTATGGGCATGCTCAGCGCAGTTGAGCTGTTTAATTCATTGTTCTGTTTGTTGTTATATGTATGTGTATGTGTTGCTCTATTGTGTTGCTGCTGTCCATTAGCGAATAAATGATTATTCTATTCTATTCTATTCTTTGAGTAAAATTTTCTATCTGCAGTATTAAGAGTACTTTCCCTCCAGGTGGCATTACAAAATTCCACCCTGTATAGCTAGCCACAGCTGCGCTGGCCGATTTTTTGTCAGTATTTTTTTGTTTTTGTTTGCAGTACCTCCTTTATGAATAGGTCAGATGCCAAAAGACTTGGTCGTCATAGCAACGACTTTGTTGACGTTTGACAATTAAACGTCTTATGAATGGTTATCATAAATTTTAAAATCCTCCCATAAGAGTTTAGCATGGAAACGCCCTTAATTTTTCAGTTATTAGGTATTTTATATTTCGAAAAGTTATGACCAAAAAACTGATTTTCGAAAAACCGTCCCCTCGCCGCCCTCCATGGACGAATTCCGCACATTCACGAACTTAACCTAAGTTTTGACCCTTTCGATTTTTGGGCCAAGTTTGAAAGCAATCGGTGCATAATTGCGACCTGTAGAGTGTGGCTAAATTTTTCTTGGCGCCCCACATACATACGTATACATATATATAAACTTTATAACCAGCGGTTGATTAAATTATGGTGAAATTTTCGGAAAACTCGACTTTAGGTGCAAGACCAATAGGTAGATTTTTTCTGACGAAATCTACCTAAAAATGTTGAGGATCACGATAGATGACAATTCAAGACTTGAATAGGCTTATTTTTTTAGAATTTTAATCAATGACCGCTAGTCATCTTAGCTGGCAGCAACTATATCTTAGTTTTTGTTTACCATAAACTTCTTAAACGGAAGCGCCAGGATAACCCGCGAAATTCAAATTTTCTTTGGTTTTTTGCAATATTTGTAGGTCAGTTTCACTTTCAGGCTGTAGGTTAAACAAAATATGATTCGCGACCGTACCACGTATGCAGTTACAGAATTATAAACATAAAAATCATTATTATTTCTCTAAGTTAATTTAATGACTATTTCATGAACAAGACATTTTCTGTCCCCCCTGGCGACGCCCATGGTTATGTATCCACTCTATTGTTTTTGATAGAGTACACACCTCCGCAAAATAGAGTGCAATACCTACTTTACAGGGTGTAAAATCATAAGCGCAATACCTGTTAGGACTCATGTGATGATCAGTCATACCATCAAACTGGACAACTTTCCCCAGGAACATCATCATCTGCCTAGCCTTTTCCCAACTATATGTTGGGGTCGGCTCCCAGTCTAACCGGATGAGCTGACCAGTATTTTACATGGAGCGACTGCCTATCTGACCTTCACAACCCAGTACTTGGCAAAACGATACCCCTTCGTAACACAGACTTTCGGGCCACTGATGACTACAGTGACTACCATTAAAGATTTACAAATGAAGCCGGGACCAATGGCTTAACGTGCTTTCCGAGGCACGGGAGGAAACTAGGAAACTAGGTATGTAATAGGTGGTCACCCATCCACAGACCAACCTAGGCAAGCGCGGCTTACCCTGAAGATTGATCCGAGCGGCTGTTATTATCTAGCCACGAGCTCCTACCCAGGAACATGGGTCGAAAAAATAATGATGGACTTCCCATAAAAAAATATAGCATCAGCAGACGCAACTAGTATGAAGAATCCATTTTTTTTTCGACTTGCCTTTTGGAAAGTTGTTGAGTTTAATGGACTGAATCACTACGTAAGAGAAATCCCGCTTATTCTGTTACACCCTGAAGTGCCTAACTACCATTTTTTTTTTTTCGGATGTGAAATCATCAAATGACTTCTCCCGCTCTGGGCGGAGCAGGAGGGAGTGTCAGACTTTTACTGACTAAAACCCATCCATGTTCCTTCATCGGCCTTTTTGTTCCGGGGCCACGGTATCTCTTTCGAACAGTCCCGCAACCCCGGCATGCATCGGTCCTTGCGGACCCCTTCCTTTTGCTGACTCTCTTTGAGGCGCGCGTGGAACACGAACGCGCCGTCGACACGGCCTATCGTCATGAGACGGACGGACGGCGAGCTAGCCGAGAAAAAAAGAGTATTTCAAATATAAATTTGAGTAGTATGGGAATAAATAATTTTCTAGACCATTTTGGTAAAATTTTTCAAACTTGCTACCCAAAAAAGGCTATTAAAATAAAGCCTATGAAAAATAAAAAAATAAAGTGGGTAACCAAGGGAGTCAAAGTATCTAGTAAAATGAAAAGAGTTTTATGTTGTGGCACCCCAAATAACGATAGTATCTCGAATTACAAAAATAACTATATTCGAATATACAGAAGGGTTATAAAGCAAGCTAAAAAGTTAGCCATATCAGTCCATCTTAGTAAAGCTAAAAATATACCCAAAGAGACATGGAAACTCGTAAATGAACATACAAAGAAAACAAAAAACAAGCTTAGTAAAAAACTAGTCCTAAATATAGACAACAAGGTTATTTATGATTCCCAGGATATTGCTAATAAATTCGTTGACAGCTTTGTTTACAAACCATCATTGACACTTAACAAAGATAAAGCAATGTCCTTTCTGAAAGAAACAACGGCGAGAGTTGAGAGTAACTTGTCTTTCAAGTCAACTACACCAATTGAGATAAAAAAGATTGTGTGTCACATGGCTAACAAAAAATCCTGCGGATATGACGACTTACCAATAACAATTATTAAAGAGAACATCGAATTTTTAGCATATCCTCTTTCTGAATTTTTTAATAAATGTATGAAAGAGTCGATTTTTCCTGATCAACTCAAACTGGCTAACGTAATTCCGATATTTAAAAAGGGAACAAAGACTGACCCAAAAAATTACCGACCAATATCCTTGCTACCAACTTTGTCGAAACTTTTTGAAAAGATAATTAAATTTAGACTTATGGTACATTTGAATCTAAATAAAATAATCAATTTAAGACAATTTGGGTATCAAAAAGGTATTGGCACTTCAGATGCCATAGACACTCTCATTGATGACGTAGTTAGTAAATTAAATGACAAAATGAAAGTGGCTGGACTATTTATTGACCTGAGTTCTGCATTTGACACTATAGATCATCAATTACTGCTTGCTAAGCTGGAACATTATGGTATAAGAGGTGATGCTTTAAAACTTATGACATCTTATTTACAAAACAGACGAATGTATGTCGAAATAAAAAACATTGATGAAAACAATCATGAAATAGCATATAAATCAAAGATGGTATACATAAGACGCGGGGTACCCCAAGGCTCAATTTTAGGTCCAATATTGTATCTTATCTTCACAAACGATTTATTAAATTTCATGAACACAGCTCATTCGGACGCTTCGTGTGTGGTTTTTGCTGATGATACAAATGTAATAATTGGAGCGCATGATTTAAATGAACTGTCCACAAAAGTAAATAAAAGTCTAAATAATCTTTCTGAATGGTTTACAGCTAACAATTTACTAATTAATACAAATAAAACCAGTATAATGTTATTTAAGACTACATCTCGTAACACCGACACTATAGATGTGACATTGGAAGGAGACAAGATAGGATTGGTAATGAGGTAAAATTCCTAGGTATAAACATTGATTCAAATCTAAACTGGAAACAGGAGCTTGCTGCTATTGATTCCTCTATAGCCTCTGCATGTTATGCACTTAGGAGCCTCAGAGATGAAATAGATGTGAAGCAACTTAAAGCCTGTTATCATGCTTTGGTTGAATCTAGGTTAAGGTACAGCATCATGTTTTGGGGTAATAGCTATAACTACAACTGCCAAAGAGCATTCATCCTTCAGAAGCGTGCCATTAGAACCATTGTTAAAATTTCACAGCGTGATTCATGCAAAGAATACTTTAAGAAATTAGGTATTCTCACAGTTCCAAGTTTGTATATACTACACACATCAACACGGTCTAGGGATATTTTTAAAAAAGCGAATTACTATCAATGTGTTAATTATTTATATGACATGTATATATTTAAAAGATACGTTATTTAATATTCTACCATTTTTTAATAATGGTTAAGGTATAGATTAAAATTTCAGGATTTTATGGAAAAAAAATGAAGCATAGACGGAAACCGTATATGAATGAACTTTTAATTTGTGAGTAAAAACTGAAAAAAATAGAAAAATCATTTAATTTTTGTTTATAAACTTGAAGTTAGTAGTCTGAGAAAGCGCCCATGATGTTCATAACACATCGGCAACGATTACGATGCTCAGAACAAGGTTGTCAATGTCTTGCTGCGGAATATTGTCCCATGTCCTTCTGAGGTGCGCAAAAAGTTGATCTTCTGTAGCCAGATTTTCAGGAACTTCCTTCAGAGCTCTTTTTTGCAGCATATCCCACGCATGCTCAATGGGATTTAGATCTGGCGATTGAGCAGGCCAGTCTAAGGCCCTAACATTATGTGTATGTAACCAAGCTGCAACCGTTCTCGCCGTGTGTGCCCGGGCATTGTCGTGCATGAGCAGGAATCCAAGACGAATTCCTGCCCAAACCATAATTGTTCCTCCTTGGTATGGGTGAACTTCCTGAGGGTTCTGGAGACGGCTCCATCGTCCAGGAACTCGCCAAACACGCGTCCTTCGTGAATCTGGATGGAAGCCGAACCTGGATTCATCCGTGAACAGCACATTAGACCATTGGTCACGGCCCCAGTCCACGTGGTTCCGAACCCATTCTAATCGTCGTCCACGATTGCCTCTCCGTAAAGGTGGGACCCGGAGTGGTCTACGAGAGCGTAGATTGCTTTCATGCAGTCGCCTTCTTACAGTTTGGTCACTCACAAGCACTTGGTGTTCCACTCGCAGCCTTTGGACCAATTGAGTCGCCGTTGCATTTGGTTGTGCTCGCGCAGTAATTTGCAAAAATCGGTCTTGTCTGGGGGTAGTGATGCGACTTGGCCCCCGGTGCCTCTCCGCTACTTCACCTGTGGCACGATAGCGTGTCCACAATCTTGAAATTACATTTTGATGGGTCCCTATGGCCTCAGCAACATTACGCTGAACAGATCCAGCTTCCAGCATTCCCACAGCTCGTAACATCTCCGCCCTCGTCAAATGTCGGCGTTGCATGGCTACAATACCTCAATTTTAACTTTATCTTTCGTTTAAAAATGAAAAAAAACTGTAACTAAACGTAATTCGTATTGTTTTCTAAATTTCGCACAAATGAAAATTCCCTCTCCTATACATCAAGACATTTTTATGCCACCGAAACAAAAGAATTTTCAAAAATTTGAATTTGGAATTAGGCTGAGATAAATTACAAACAAATCGGTGTATAAAAGATTCCAATGCGGCCAGTACTTTTCGAGTTATTTAATTGAGTATGAAATATCCCTAGACCGTGTTGATGTGTGTAGTTTTGTGAAGCAAGTTCGCAAAATATATTCATCAATATGAATCACAACAAGAAAGAGAGCTGAGAGAGAGCACACGAAGGAAAGTTATTAAAAATAGAATGGTGCCTAAATTTAACATAGCGAAGCATTGTTCACGTTACCAAGCAGTGGAGTTATATAATAAGTTACCTACTGATTTAAAAACTTTGGTCTATAACACAAACTTATTTAAGGCAAAACTGAAAGCCTTCCTATTAAAAAAATGTTAATATTCTGTATCCGATTTGATGTTGAATGATTCCAGATAATTTGTGTATTAATTACTTATATGATATTGACATTCAATTTATTTGACATTTGATACAGTTGGAATTTATTTTAATTGACATTTGATTTAATCGACATTTTAATTTGATTGACATTGAATTGGAATTTAATTGACATTTAATTCTATTTTAATTTAAGCAACATGGAATAGACATGGTTGTTCTTGAGCGTTTGTGGTTGGGTAATTATATAAATTGTAATTTAAATGACATTTAATATAATCTATTTGGCATTTAATTAAATTTAGTTGACATTTAATTAGTATTTAACAGGCATTTAATTTACACTTAATTCTCGTTAATTTACTTAACATGGAATGGACATGGTTGTGTTTGAGCTTTTTATGATTGGACATATAAACAGAAATGTAATTGACATTTTTACGTAAAATGGAATAGGTTGTTGTATTTGTGCTTTATAGAGTTGGATTTTTATGCTTTTTATGGTTTCTGATTGCTGACATAGTGATATATTTTTTTTTTTTTTGCCTTGTATTTGATTTTGTTATGATTGAAATGTAATTATTTTGTAATATTCGAACACAATGTAAATTGTTTGATGAATGAATAAATAAATAAATAAGCCCATAGCCCACCGTCCACAGGCCCAAGTGCCTAACTACCTACGATATGCATAAAGCAACTCGAGACAGATAAAAAAAGAAATTGTAGGTACATACAAGTTTATTTGCTTTAGTATTTCAACCGATTCATTTCTATCTATTGGCACTTCTCGGAACCTTGTACAAGGTCTTTTTCCCTGCAGAGAGAGAGAGAGTTAAATAATACATGTGTAGAAGGGTAACATCTCCTAGCCTTTTCCCAACTATGTTGGGTTCGGCTTCCAATCCAACCAGATGCAACTGAATACCAGTTTACATGGAGCGACTGCCTGCCTATCTGACCCGGGTAATACCCCTTGGTAAGACTGATTGTCAGACTGTCGTCGCCACCGACCATTTTTTTCGGCCTTACGTCGCCGACGGTTTAAACATATAATACCAAGATATTGAACCTATAGGTACAATGCAAAGATAGTTTTACAATCTTCTGCAGCTTCCACAGTTCTTTGACAATATTACTAATTGTATTATTATAGTTTATCATTATCATTTCAGCCGAAAGACGTCCACTGCTGGACATAGGCGTCCCTAAGTGTCGCCACATTGACCGGTCCCGTGCGTCTCGCATCCAGCGGTGGACCGATGACCTGGTGAAGGTTGCCGGGTTCTGCAAACTTCACCAGGTCATCGGTCCACCTAGTGGGAGGCCTTCCAACGCAAAGTTTTCCGGTTCGCGGTTGCCACTCCAGACCTTTTCAGCTCACTGCCACTGAATTTGGCAATTTTTAGGGCTACTTCGGTAATTTTGGTTCTCTTGCGTTCGATCGCGCAAGGATACTCCGAGCATAGCCCTCTCCATTGCCTTTTGGGTGACTTTAGGCCTTCTGATGAGGCCCATTGTAAGCGACCACGTTTCGGTCCCGTATGTACGGCACGGCGCGGCGGTGTATCATTGTGTACTATAGTTATTACTCAAACACTTACGTGGTACTGACATACAACATGTTGTTCCTCATAGCCGGTCTGGCGGCACAACCATTCCTTGTTGTCGCAGAATGCAGTCACGTCCAGATCCGCAAAGAGACTACAATGCGTTGATTTTAGAAAAACGAAGAATGCATATAGAACTGCGATTTTTGGGGCCTAGAAGAGATTTAAAAGCTATACAGGGCGTCCCACGGATATGCCACATGGAGGGAAACTACCTTGGATATTGTAGACGAAACATTTTACTGAAAGTAGACATTATTTGAATTTAAAAAACAATTTAAACTGCATTCATAGATATTTAAATAATTACATGGTTGAACCGGGAATCGAACCCGTTACACAAAAAAAAATCAACCTGTAGCTTTATCATACCGATCGAAAGGCTTCATCATAAGGATTATTTTTTGCTAAATAACATAGTGTCCGAAATTAAAGGAGGACCATCAATCTTAACATTTAATACAAATATTAATCAATTTATCAAATGCTCAGATCTAACCCCGTTACATATTTTTTTATGGGGTTATGTAAAGAATGTAGTTTACAAGAACCAGTCCATGAGGCCACGAATATGAAAGTGTCCACGAGCTACAAGCAGAAGTTGGACGTATTATTCTAAAATATCCACCACAACAAGATCCAAAAATCGACAGGGAGCGAAATAATCAAAAGAGTGCGACTTTGTATTCAACAGGAAGCATTCGTTTTGAGCACGGAATGTTAAAGTACTATAAAAATAATAACAAAAAGCGAAAACAAGACATAAATCGGCCAAACAACACAAAAGTTATAACCATTTAAACTTTTGTTTCTATCTCTTTCTAGATAAACACAATTTAGTATGGATTTTGTACGTCGATGCAGCGAATGACGTCATTCGCTGTATCGGATCTCTCTGTCTAATCAGCAGTTTCAAATGCTTATAAAACTTAGTATTTTTTATAGATATTAAAAAAAATATTTCACTTTGCTATTTCTGATGTTAATACCTTTTGTTTAGAGTGACAAAAAAAAATCAAGCATATACCCTATTATTGATTTGCGGTGAAAGGCTTTAGTGTTGTGAGAAATATATAGTAAAAAAAAAACCATTTTGGGGACAAGCCAGTCGTCGAAGACAACATTTTAAAATTTGTTTGCATTTATAAATTAAAATAACCTAAACTAACTTAAACAATAGGCTTAAATGGCGTCAAAAAACTCCTCAACGCTGTCAACTGGTAATGTCCCCAAGAGACTGGCGGCGTTGCCACGCTGTTTAACTAAGCAAAAACAACTGTTTTAAAAATAGCCATAATTTTTGTTTATCTATTTATACCACCGAAAGACTTCGTATATATCATGAAAAAGATTTGATGACGATGATGATGATTGAGCACCACACCCAGCCAGGAGCAAGCCTGACCCGGACAAACCGGATACACCAGGGGGCACTATTTTGTAAGGAAAGACATGCTCTGGGATGGGAGAGGAAGCCCGACCAACCGCAGCCAGTCGGGCACAATCAGCCGACTATGCAGCCTAGAGCCAATTTAGGAATAGTGGTAAAGACAGGTACAATTCTTAGGGATGAGCATTGGTGTTTTGTCAATTATCTATTATATAATCAATTATAACTTACATGTAATACTCTTTTCATGGTTTTTTTGTTAAAATTGTGTAAAATCCTTATAATGCTTTAATTTATTTTACAGAAAAGCAACACGCACTTGCTTGTATATTTTGTTACTTAAAACTCGGTCAGGATAACCAGCTACCTATTGCAAAACAGAAATCGATTTTGATTTATTGTAACTGCGTGCAAATTTACTACTTAAAATAAGCGTTATTTCATAATGGAAAACTAAACTGGGTTAGGTACTGCTGTCAACGGTCGGTAAATAAAACATGGGCGTATTAAATAATAAATTTAATATATCAATAAAATATTTATTATTCATAACAAAAATAATAACTTAAACTACTTACTAAGGTCGATCACGAACGAGCGACACTTCGTCTGAGGACTCCCTAATTCGAAAGTTATGTACTTATTTTGTGTCAATATTGTTTTGTATGAAATTGTCTAACTAAATTACATAATATTACGCTTTTAATTCCCAAAGGGTTTATGCAGAGGTGTACTTTTCTTGTGTCAATATTGTAACTATGTAATGAAGGTTATCGTTTCACTTTCGCTCATCAGATGGCGCCACTGTCGAGTAAGGTCCTGTCAATAATTCTATTTTATACTTTAAATTACCAATAACATCATAAGACGTTTATTTTATTACGTATAACAACAAAGTGTAAACTAAAGATGATTATTGTCCCTAAAATTAGCAAGCATGAAACATTTAAAAATCATTCTACCTCCAAGTACTAACAAATAAGATCCTAAGTTGCTACTTAAAATCTTTAAGTCAAAATTAATCAGGAATGGCTCAGTCTAGAACACAATCGTGAGTATTAGTATAAATACGTGATAAAAAAGCACGCAACGCGCGAACACTGTATGTCATCTGACATTTCGGAAGACCTTACTCTACACGAACGCCTCTAGCGGCGAATTCATGAGCGATAGCGCCCATTGTTTAACTACATAAATAGGTAATAATATACCAAATAGTGAAATAGCAATAGGAATTATGCAAGTCATTTAAAACAATTTAATTGTTTTGGAGAACAAGGAATATTTTACTTAGAATACCTTCCTAATGTTTTTAGGATTTAGGTGTAAAAAAAATTCATAGGTACATATTTCCTATTGTTAATTATAAAAATTCTGGCCAAGCCTACAATCTGAAAATATTGCTGGCAACTTATAAAATTGCAGTCGTGTGACTGCAATTTTATAAGTTGCCAGCAATATTTTATTCATAGGTACATATTTCCTATTGTTAATTATAAAAATTCTGGCCAAGCCTACAATCTGAAAATATTGCTGGCAACTTATAAAATTGCAGTCACACACAGCTTTACAAATTTGGCAAATAAAGTTCAAAACACAGTGCAGCACTGCACGGGACCATCTTCGCCTGACCTCGAGCCACTCGGGATTCTTATATGCAACTCTATACTAAAACGCAGGCTTTAGCATCGTAACGGCATCGCCTCGGATCGAAATCAGCTAGTGATAAATACTTTCTACAAAAAAAAAACCGACTTCCAAAAAACTGTAAAATAACTTTACTTTCGGGTGACTTTTTACTTTTTTCAGAAGAAGAAGAGAAGTCGCTTTTTTTTTTTGCAGAAAAACATTTTGTCCTTTTTCGGGTTCCGTACCCAAAGGGTAAAAACCTAAAGCTCAAAACACAGATAGATAACTAGACCGTTAACATTTTCACAGATGATGTATTTCTGTGCTACAACAAATAATAATTTAAAAAATACGATAGTACGGAACCCATCATGCGGAAGTTCGACTCGCACTTGGCCGGTTTTTTAGTTGTAGACAAATTCTTGTCATGAATTTTTAAGGGCAAATAAATCATCAACATAGCCCAAGAAGAAAAAATACTTATTAAAGGAAAAAGAAAACAAATTACAAAACTGATTTTGATGAAATTTCTATGGGACCAATTGGGAAGTCATTCAAATACAATTTTTTTTCCCAATCGGTTCATAAATGACGGAGCTATGAGATAACAAACATTTAAAAAAAACCGGCCAAGTACGAGTTGGACTCGCGCACCGAGGGTTCTGTATAATCTTGTAGGTATTTGATTAATAAACTACATATTTACGGTTTTCAGATTTTTACTTTGCTTTTTGCCAAATTTCGTGATTTTGTCAATGGGAACTACCAAATAGGTTTTCAACCAAAAATCTATAGGGTACTTCCGGTTGACCTAGAATTGTCAATTTTGGTTAAAAGCAAGGTAAAGCAAGTAAAGGGAAAATTCCGAAAAATTAAAAACTAATAAAATTCTGGTAAATTTTGGTACTTACAAGTTTTCGCGAAAATCTAAATTTGCCCATATCTTTTTATCGTGTTGACTCAGCACCTTGATACACCTAATAGGGACTATAGACCTCATTTGACACACCTAATAGGGACTATAGACCTCATTATCTGGTATAAATTTCAACTTGCTACGTCCAGCCGTTCCTGAGAAAATCGGTGGTGACACACGGACAGACGGACAACAGAGTGATTTTATAAGGATTCCTTTTTTTACCTTTTGAGGTACGGAACCCTAAAACATCCAAGTTGAGAACCTCCTCCTTTTTTAAAGTCGGTTAAAAAGAGGTGGGGTGATGGCTCTCCGGTGCAGTGCTAAGAAAATCTTTATATTACTGAAATTGTTTGTAACTAAACCATTTATAGTACTAGCGCTTATTCTGGTCCATATTATAAAACATTACAATTGTTCAATGAGTGAACACAGTAACCGGGCACTAGAGTACAAACAAATGAGGTCAGTATTTGTGCTTTGAAATATTTTCTCCACTGGCAACACTCACGTCCTCGTGACGTGTTGTCTATGGAAGATGTCGAGCGCTTCCCATTGCTTCGTGTGGAGAAGGATGTGGGGCCGTCGTGTGCGCATGTAGGTCACGGCTTCGGCGGGAGACCAGCCGTTCTTCTGTTGAAATGAAAATATTCAAATTAGGGTCGGCTTATATCTTGGCCAAAGGTATTGCCATAATATAACGTGGCAATGCAGCCAGTCTCTTGGGCACAGTACCAGTTGACAGCGTTGAGGAGGAGTTTTGTGATGCTATGTTTTATTTAGGTTTTTGTATTGTAAGCTTAGGTTATTTTATTGCTTTTATTTCTAATGATGTTATTATTCTAAGAACCAAAAGTTCGCGTGTTTATGATATATTTGTTACTTTGGCAGTGGTCTACGAAGATTTTTGTGGAGGAATTCGCTATTCACAAAATTATGATAGTTATAAATGATAGATCCGCCATGCCTAAAGGTTCACATGCTTTCCGAGGCACGGCGGAAATTCTGTATGTATTGGGTCACCCATCCACAGACCAACCTCGGCAAGCGCGGCTTAACCTGAAGATCAACCCGAGCGGCTTTTATTGTTTAGCCACGAGCTCCACAGATTACAGTTTAATTTTACAAGGAATCAGCGGCCACGTTTGCAGTTTGACATACGTCAGACGTGATATATGTCACATATCGAACGTGACACTTACCATCATGAGGTAGCAGCCGACGAGCGTGGCGCTGCGCGTGCGTCCCGCCTTGCAGTGCACGTACACAGAGCCGCTGTTTATTTGTTCGCAGTCAGTTGGTACGCCTGACAGTTTCCTGTCAAGTGGCAGGAACCTGACGGAAAATCATACGCAGTTCAATATTAGACAAAACCAAACCATTAACTTCAAATAGGCCAGTTACAGGTACTTTTGAATTGTCGAAACAAAGACAAGAATGAAATGTAGCTACAGTTCCAGTCACAAGGCATAAAAACTATGAAAGTACTGTAGTTGCCTACTCCAAAGCGTAGATCTCTATGGAGAAGAACAGGTAAGAAACTCCATGGACACTTTTTTAAATCAGAATATTGTTACAAAATCTTGGTTACATTCTGCAACATGTGCACGTTAAAAGGATCCACAGTAGACAGAAAGAAGTGTTAAGCGATTTTGAACCTTGTGTGCAGCAACTATTACCTGTCACATTGACATGACAAGATAATGTTGTTTTCGTTCACCGCAAGATAATGATTATCGTTTTACAGTCAGTAACATTATCGTTGCAATGGATTAGTTTACATTTGGCACTTCAGATTTTTTAATTCTGATAAGCAACGACTTAATTCTTCAATTTAGTTTAAATACTTCTAATATAATGATATTTGAGGGCCAGTAGATGATGATAAAAGTGAAGAATGTATTGGATTATAGATAATACATAACATCACGCCTGTAATCCCCGAAGGGTTGGTCAGAAGTGAATCTAATAGTACACCCACATTAGCGCATCGCCAGTTATGTTCAAGTCTCGTGTCATAGAGTGTATCAAACGGGCACAAATCCAGACTTCGTAGAAATTCCTAACGGAAAAACACAATAACACTTTGCCCGACCCGGGAATCGAACCCAGGACCTCTTGCTCAGCAGTCGCGCTTGCGACTACTACACCAACAAGGCAGTCTAAACATTGCAGGTTTGTTGCGGTATTGACATAATATGCTACCGAAAAGCGCATAATCTAAAACCAAGTCTTATTTTTTTTCTCAAAAACATTATTTCCTTACCTATTGATAAAAGTGACTCCTTCGAAAAGTTTATCCTGGTCGGGGGCTTCGAATATGTCAGTAGTTGCTAACTGAAGGAACTCTACGCCTTGGTCCCGCCATTTCTGAAACATAAAAGGAATTTTTTGTTATGAAATGGAGGAAAATATCCATTTTTTGCGTATGCCTGTGTGATCGCGTTACTTGTTATTTTTAAGCTTGTTTTTTTTCTCTGTCCTTTAGGTTGTAATGACGTCATGTCTAGCGGCCTGATGGGATTCTAAATTTCAATAGTGGAATTAACATTAGAAGTAGCAATGGATATTGGTTGCGGACTGCAGCGTTGTGTGTCGCGCGTTCAAACCCCGCCGACTGCATGTCTTTTTGTAAGTTTTAAACATAAGACTCAATCATAAAGGAATAGTTATAACGGCGACCGTGGGTTTGAAGGACACATAGCAGCGCAAACAGTAATCAGGGACAGACGTGTGTCGCTCGATGAGCAATCGTTGTCCACATACCGCCATCTCAAATTATAAATTGGTTGAGACCAAGTAATATTGTTTTAGTGAAATATTCAACAATAAAGGGGTGAGTTACCACTTAATTCCACTAGTAATAGTTGCTTACTAGTCCAATTTTAGTTAGTTACCTCTTTTACTTAAACGGCGATTTATTACTTGTTACAGCCTACCGTCACGCCCTTTAGTTGTTGGGGATTTATGGAAATTATCCTAAGTGCACATGCCGAACCGTATGTAGACCTTGTTTAATTGACTTTATGTTGCCACCACATTGATGGTGAGAACCCACGCCAGCCGGCTGTTCCTCCTTGGATTGGAAGGTTCCATGCGCGTAACACCAGCCAAAAACCTACCTGGCGCCCTCTTAGTTATAGTTAGATATAAGTAGTTTAGGTCTTTGGTTGTCTATAGTTAAGTTCGTTTAGTTAAGTCATGTGTACCTTGCGCTTTCCTCAAATAAACTCTTAGTACTGTAACGGCGCTTTATTTAATACACAAACCACCAAGTATGGCACGTAACATGGCGCCTAACGTTAAAATTACAAATTAGTGGTTTGTCTAGTAATGTTCTGTGAAAAGGGTTATTTGTGAGTTTACTTAACTTAGTTTTGCGTAATATCTAGGAAGCGCAGGTGTTTTTTGTTGCCTGATATTTACCGTAAGCGGGTTGATTGAGTGTTTACACTGATAAGTACCTTTAGGAGTTAAATGGGTACTGTTTTCTTTTAAGGTGGTATCCAACTCATTTTGGTTTAGTTATACTTACTTTATGTGCTGTTTTCCTGGTTAAGTTGATTTTTTAATTGATGGTATACAGGGTAACCGTTTTTTTTTGTATACAGTGTGACTGTTTTTTTTTTCACGCAATTTATAATGTACGTTTAATATAGATCGTTGAGATATCATGTAACATTTGTTGGCGCAAGTTTGGCTAAAAAAAAAAAAAAAAAAAAAAAAAAAAAAAACTGTTTGCTACATCGTACCGTGCAGTTGTGTATATCACTTTAAGTCAAAAATATTACCTGGTAAGAACATAAAATGGATCCTCACTACTTACTAAAGGATGAATTAGAATTTGAACTTGCGTGTCGTGGTGTAGGTGTGAGGGCAGTTGTTTCAGTATTACGGAAACTTTTAAAGGAAGTTCTCATCAGTGAACAAACTGGGGAATACAGTCATGAGATAAAAGCCCCGAAACAAAGTTTAGATTCATCTTCTGAGGAACTTGAAACATGCGCGTCAAAATTGAAGGTATTGACACAATACATTACGGAATTGGCAGACAGGCCGGATAAACCATTATTCAGGAGATTGGTATCTAGATTAATTCACGTCCAAAACAGATTAGCTTTTATCTCACCGAAATCAGATAGGGAAATAAAACAGATATCGGAACTAAAACATAAGGGAGACAGCTTATTGGCATTGTTAGAAGAGCGAGATGAACCATCAGTAGAAGGTGATTTATCAGCTGAGGATAAACATAACTTAGTGGAAACTTTAGGTGAGATTGGTAACAAAATTATTAAAAAGTTAGAAGAGAGTAACAACGCTATGGCAGCAACCACATCCAAGGATATAAATCATCCGAAAATCGAAAGAAAGATTTGTACTTTTGAGGATTGCTTTGATGACAAAATTAAAGCTCAAAAATTATTTCGGTGCTCCACTATGGAGGACGGGGCGACTAATCGTAAGTTAGTTCCTGTCAGTACTTGGGGAATAAAGTTTTCCGGTAGAAGCAATTTAAGTGTTAATGCTTTTATAGAAAGAGTAGAAGAAATAAAAGAAGCTCGTAATGCTAGGGACGTTGATTTGTGGAGATATGCAATTGATTTCTTTGAAGACGATGCACTCATATGGTATAGGGCGAATAAGGACAGAGTTAGTGATTGGGAGGAGCTGGTATTTCTTCTCAAACGCACATTCCAATCTCCTTATTACCAGGAAGAACTGTTGGAAGAGATTAAAGCCAGAACACAGGGTAAAGATGAGTCAGCAGTTATTTATATTTTTGTAATACAAAATATGTTTAATAGGTTACCAAATAAAATTTCAGAATATGAAAAAATACAGATAATAATGAGAAATCTACAGCCATATTTTCAAAAAGCGGTTTGCAGGGACACTTTCAGTTCGATTGAGGATCTGGTTAACATATTGCAGTTATTGGAAAGAACTAAACGTAATTGTGACAACTTTCAGGAGCCACAAGGTCATAAATTTAAATTAGAACCAGATCTGGCTTACAAACCAAGCACATATAGTATCACTCACGAGATTAAAGAAACGGCTGTAGTTGCAGAAATAACGGATAAAAAAGCCATAGGCAGTCGCTGCTGGAACTGCAGAGAAACAGGACATCTATTTAGAGCCTGCACTGCAATTAAGCAACGCCAATTTTGTTATAAGTGCGGTCGTTTTGGGGTCACCTCCAAAAACTGTCCGTGCAAGGGAAACGCTTCAGGGGAAGGTACAAAACCTGCCAAGTAGTGCTTCCCCTAGAAAAACAAAGCAAAGAGTGGCAGGATTGGTTACAAACATTACAGCATTTCTTCAAACACAATGAAATATGTAAGATGTTCCACAACGAAAATGATAATCGTAATTATATTAAGTTCAAGGTGATGGAGCGAGACTGTATAGGTTTATTAGACAGTGGAGCTAACTTATCAGTGATTAGTACTAAGTTTGCCACAATTTTGACCTCATTAGGCTTGCGTTCGTATGTTTTACCGGGAGCTAGGCTGTCCACAGCTGATGGAACGAATCATACCATAACTGAGGCATTTGATGTGCCGGTGTCATTTGATGACCAATTTCATATCATGGCAATGTTGGTCATGCCGGGGTTATCTCAAAATTTATTACTCGGGAAGGACTTTTTTGATGTATTTGGCATTCAAGTGAAGTTGAAAAGCGATTGCGCATTAATAAACAAAGAAAGTTCGCTGTTACAAACGACTAATACATCAATCGTACCAGTCGAAGATTTAAGTATCAGGCAAAAACAGGAATTGGGTGTGTTGGTTTCAGATATGAGAAATAGCATCGGAGCAGGGTTAGGTAGAACTCATATACTGAAACATAACATTGACACACAAAACCATAAACCTGCTTACCAAAAACAGTATAACTTTTCGCCAACCATAAGGAAACAAATAGAAAAAGAGATTGATGTAATGCTCGAGTATGATGTGATAGAACCATCTATTAGTCCTTGGTGTTCCCCTGTTCTGTTAGTTAAAAAACCAAATGGGGATAATAGACTCTGTTTGGACAGCAGGCAATTAAACAAAATTACAAAAAGGGACACGTATCCCTTACCTAGGGTCACAACTATCATTGATAATCTACGCAGTGCGAAATTTTTAAGCACGTTAGACTTAAAATCGGCGTTTTGGCAAATACCGTTAGAAGAAACGAGTAAAGAAAAAACTACCTTTGCTGTGCCTGGTAGAGGTTTATTTCAGTTCAAGGTGATGCCGTTTGGTTTGGTTAATGCTTCCCAGACACAACAAAGGTTGATGGACATTTTATTTCAAGCACAGAATGACAAAGTTTGGGCATATTTAGACGATATCATCATTTGCACTTCTACCTTTGATGAACATTTAGAGGTATTGAGGAAAGTTATGGCCATTTTGAAAGAAGCAAACCTGAGTGTCAACGTCGAAAAGTGCAAATTTGCTAGACCTAGCTTAAAATTTTTGGGGTACATAGTTGATAGGGAAGGCCTTAGAACTGACCCTGAGAAAGTTACTGCAATATTAAATTTCCCGAGACCTAATAATTATACGGAACTCAAAAGATTTATTGGCTTAGCCAGTTGGTATAGGCGATTTGTACAAAACTTTTCTCTAATTGCCGCTCCATTACATAATCTTACTAAGGGAAATAAGAAAACAAAATTCGTGTGGTCGCAAACTGCGGAACAAGCATTTTTAAACCTCAAAACCTTACTCACTTCGGCTCCGGTAGTGTCATGTCCGGATTATACTAAGCCGTTTACCATACAATGTGACGCATCAAATGAAGGTATTGGAGCAGTCTTATGTCAGACAACAGAAGACTCTGATCAACCTGTGGCTTACCTTAGTAGGAAGCTCAATGATTGTGAAAAACGTTATTCGGCATCCGAGAAGGAACTCTTGAGTGTGGTCTATGCAGTCGAGAAATTTCGACCTTACGTTGATGGAGTTCATTTTACAGTCATTACTGACCATAGGGCATTATTATGGCTTCATAAAATGAAAGATCCTCATGGAAGATTAGCTAGATGGGCTATGAAACTTCAGCAATTTTCTTTTGACATCATTCATAGACCAGGCAAACTCAACGTAGTGCCTGATGCCCTGTCTAGATCAGTGGATATCAATATATTGGAGTCAAATTTCATAAAAGTATTAGAGAAACATAAAGATGAGTGGTATGTAGATAAGGTGAATAAAATTGACGACAATCCTAACAAAAATACCAAGTGGGCTGTGTTTAAAGGTTTGCTCTTTAGAAAAGTTAATCTAAAACAGTATCCAAGCGATAGCTGTAACTGGAAATTATTCATACCGGACAAACTTAAAGACGAGGTGTTAAAAAAGAGTCATGATGATATAAATTCTGGGCATTTAGGTGTACGTAAAACATTCTACAGAATAAAAAAGGATTTTTTTTGGTTTAACATGCTAAAGGACGTAAAGAATTATGTTAGTAATTGTGAAACTTGTGCAAAATATAAAGTATCACAGCAACATCCCTTTGGACTGATGGGCCAACATAGAGATGTATCGCGACCGTGGCAGGTGATTTCCTTAGACTTAATGGGTCCGTTCCCCCGAAGCAAAGCAGGAAATACAATGCTCTTAGTTATGTCATGTTGGTTTAGTAAGTTTGTTTTACTGTTTCCTCTGAGAACGGGAAAAGCAGACAAAATTTGTGAAATTTTAGAACGTCAAATATTATTGTTTGGGGCACCTACGGCAATCATTTGCGATAACGGTAAACAATTTGAGTCACAACTGTTCAAAGACGTAGCCACGAAGTATCAGACGAAGCTGTGGTACACACCTCTTTATCATCCCCAGAGCAATCCAACCGAACGGGTAAACAGGGTAGTAGGGACTCAAATAGCAGCTTATTCGAGTGTTAAAAAACATAACGAATGGGATGTTCACTTACAAGGCATCGCACATTCCATAAATACAGCTGTTCACGAGACTACAGGCTATACGCCCTCATACCTATTCCTTGGCAGGGAAGTTTCAATTTCACCTCTTGATATTTCGGCACTAGAGTCGGACCCTTTAGACTTGAGCAAAGACTTAAAGTGTAATCTCGATAACGTTGCTAAAGATTACACAACTCGACAAAATTTGTACAAAGAGGTTCAGTTGAAACTTAAGAAATCTCACAACAGTAGCAGCAAATACTATAACAAGAATTATAGACCAGCGACATTTATGGAAGGGGAATATGCGTGGAAGAAAACCAAATATTTATCTAAAGCAAGCAATAAATTCATGGCCAAACTTGCACCAAAATTTGAAAAAGTCAAAATCGTACAGAAACTATCTGGTAATGTGTATCGACTGCAAAACTTGCAGGGCAAAAACATTGGTATTTGGCATGCAAACGATTTAAAAAGATAAAAATAAAAAAATGTTTTTTTATTTTTTTATTGTCTAGCGGCCTGATGGGATTCTAAATTTCAATAGTGGAATTAACATTAGAAGTAGCAATGGATATTGGTTGCGGACTGCAGCGTTGTGTGTCGCGCGTTCAAACCCCGCCGACTGCATGTCTTTTTGTAAGTTTTAAACATAAGACTCAATCATAAAGGAATAGTTATAACGGCGACCGTGGGTTTGAAGGACACATAGCAGCGCAAACAGTAATCAGGGACAGACGTGTGTCGCTCGATGAGCAATCGTTGTCCACATACCGCCATCTCAAATTATAAATTGGTTGAGACCAAGTAATATTGTTTTAGTGAAATATTCAACAATAAAGGGGTGAGTTACCACTTAATTCCACTAGTAATAGTTGCTTACTAGTCCAATTTTAGTTAGTTACCTCTTTTACTTAAACGGCGATTTATTACTTGTTACAGCCTACCGTCACGCCCTTTAGTTGTTGGGGATTTATGGAAATTATCCTAAGTGCACATGCCGAACCGTATGTAGACCTTGTTTAATTGACTTTATGTTGCCACCACATTGATGGTGAGAACCCACGCCAGCCGGCTGTTCCTCCTTGGATTGGAAGGTTCCATGCGCGTAACACCAGCCAAAAACCTACCTGGCGCCCTCTTAGTTATAGTTAGATATAAGTAGTTTAGGTCTTTGGTTGTCTATAGTTAAGTTCGTTTAGTTAAGTCATGTGTACCTTGCGCTTTCCTCAAATAAACTCTTAGTACTGTAACGGCGCTTTATTTAATACACAAACCACCAAGTATGGCACGTAACATGGCGCCTAACGTTAAAATTACAAATTAGTGGTTTGTCTAGTAATGTTCTGTGAAAAGGGTTATTTGTGAGTTTACTTAACTTAGTTTTGCGTAATATCTAGGAAGCGCAGGTGTTTTTTGTTGCCTGATATTTACCGTAAGCGGGTTGATTGAGTGTTTACACTGATAAGTACCTTTAGGAGTTAAATGGGTACTGTTTTCTTTTAAGGTGGTATCCAACTCATTTTGGTTTAGTTATACTTACTTTATGTGCTGTTTTCCTGGTTAAGTTGATTTTTTAATTGATGGTATACAGGGTAACCGTTTTTTTTTGTATACAGTGTGACTGTTTTTTTTTTCACGCAATTTATAATGTACGTTTAATATAGATCGTTGAGATATCATGTAACATTTGTTGGCGCAAGTTTGGCTAAAAAAAAAAAAAAAAAAAAAAAAAAAAAAAACTGTTTGCTACATCGTACCGTGCAGTTGTGTATATCACTTTAAGTCAAAAATATTACCTGGTAAGAACATAAAATGGATCCTCACTACTTACTAAAGGATGAATTAGAATTTGAACTTGCGTGTCGTGGTGTAGGTGTGAGGGCAGTTGTTTCAGTATTACGGAAACTTTTAAAGGAAGTTCTCATCAGTGAACAAACTGGGGAATACAGTCATGAGATAAAAGCCCCGAAACAAAGTTTAGATTCATCTTCTGAGGAACTTGAAACATGCGCGTCAAAATTGAAGGTATTGACACAATACATTACGGAATTGGCAGACAGGCCGGATAAACCATTATTCAGGAGATTGGTATCTAGATTAATTCACGTCCAAAACAGATTAGCTTTTATCTCACCGAAATCAGATAGGGAAATAAAACAGATATCGGAACTAAAACATAAGGGAGACAGCTTATTGGCATTGTTAGAAGAGCGAGATGAACCATCAGTAGAAGGTGATTTATCAGCTGAGGATAAACATAACTTAGTGGAAACTTTAGGTGAGATTGGTAACAAAATTATTAAAAAGTTAGAAGAGAGTAACAACGCTATGGCAGCAACCACATCCAAGGATATAAATCATCCGAAAATCGAAAGAAAGATTTGTACTTTTGAGGATTGCTTTGATGACAAAATTAAAGCTCAAAAATTATTTCGGTGCTCCACTATGGAGGACGGGGCGACTAATCGTAAGTTAGTTCCTGTCAGTACTTGGGGAATAAAGTTTTCCGGTAGAAGCAATTTAAGTGTTAATGCTTTTATAGAAAGAGTAGAAGAAATAAAAGAAGCTCGTAATGCTAGGGACGTTGATTTGTGGAGATATGCAATTGATTTCTTTGAAGACGATGCACTCATATGGTATAGGGCGAATAAGGACAGAGTTAGTGATTGGGAGGAGCTGGTATTTCTTCTCAAACGCACATTCCAATCTCCTTATTACCAGGAAGAACTGTTGGAAGAGATTAAAGCCAGAACACAGGGTAAAGATGAGTCAGCAGTTATTTATATTTTTGTAATACAAAATATGTTTAATAGGTTACCAAATAAAATTTCAGAATATGAAAAAATACAGATAATAATGAGAAATCTACAGCCATATTTTCAAAAAGCGGTTTGCAGGGACACTTTCAGTTCGATTGAGGATCTGGTTAACATATTGCAGTTATTGGAAAGAACTAAACGTAATTGTGACAACTTTCAGGAGCCACAAGGTCATAAATTTAAATTAGAACCAGATCTGGCTTACAAACCAAGCACATATAGTATCACTCACGAGATTAAAGAAACGGCTGTAGTTGCAGAAATAACGGATAAAAAAGCCATAGGCAGTCGCTGCTGGAACTGCAGAGAAACAGGACATCTATTTAGAGCCTGCACTGCAATTAAGCAACGCCAATTTTGTTATAAGTGCGGTCGTTTTGGGGTCACCTCCAAAAACTGTCCGTGCAAGGGAAACGCTTCAGGGGAAGGTACAAAACCTGCCAAGTAGTGCTTCCCCTAGAAAAACAAAGCAAAGAGTGGCAGGATTGGTTACAAACATTACAGCATTTCTTCAAACACAATGAAATATGTAAGATGTTCCACAACGAAAATGATAATCGTAATTATATTAAGTTCAAGGTGATGGAGCGAGACTGTATAGGTTTATTAGACAGTGGAGCTAACTTATCAGTGATTAGTACTAAGTTTGCCACAATTTTGACCTCATTAGGCTTGCGTTCGTATGTTTTACCGGGAGCTAGGCTGTCCACAGCTGATGGAACGAATCATACCATAACTGAGGCATTTGATGTGCCGGTGTCATTTGATGACCAATTTCATATCATGGCAATGTTGGTCATGCCGGGGTTATCTCAAAATTTATTACTCGGGAAGGACTTTTTTGATGTATTTGGCATTCAAGTGAAGTTGAAAAGCGATTGCGCATTAATAAACAAAGAAAGTTCGCTGTTACAAACGACTAATACATCAATCGTACCAGTCGAAGATTTAAGTATCAGGCAAAAACAGGAATTGGGTGTGTTGGTTTCAGATATGAGAAATAGCATCGGAGCAGGGTTAGGTAGAACTCATATACTGAAACATAACATTGACACACAAAACCATAAACCTGCTTACCAAAAACAGTATAACTTTTCGCCAACCATAAGGAAACAAATAGAAAAAGAGATTGATGTAATGCTCGAGTATGATGTGATAGAACCATCTATTAGTCCTTGGTGTTCCCCTGTTCTGTTAGTTAAAAAACCAAATGGGGATAATAGACTCTGTTTGGACAGCAGGCAATTAAACAAAATTACAAAAAGGGACACGTATCCCTTACCTAGGGTCACAACTATCATTGATAATCTACGCAGTGCGAAATTTTTAAGCACGTTAGACTTAAAATCGGCGTTTTGGCAAATACCGTTAGAAGAAACGAGTAAAGAAAAAACTACCTTTGCTGTGCCTGGTAGAGGTTTATTTCAGTTCAAGGTGATGCCGTTTGGTTTGGTTAATGCTTCCCAGACACAACAAAGGTTGATGGACATTTTATTTCAAGCACAGAATGACAAAGTTTGGGCATATTTAGACGATATCATCATTTGCACTTCTACCTTTGATGAACATTTAGAGGTATTGAGGAAAGTTATGGCCATTTTGAAAGAAGCAAACCTGAGTGTCAACGTCGAAAAGTGCAAATTTGCTAGACCTAGCTTAAAATTTTTGGGGTACATAGTTGATAGGGAAGGCCTTAGAACTGACCCTGAGAAAGTTACTGCAATATTAAATTTCCCGAGACCTAATAATTATACGGAACTCAAAAGATTTATTGGCTTAGCCAGTTGGTATAGGCGATTTGTACAAAACTTTTCTCTAATTGCCGCTCCATTACATAATCTTACTAAGGGAAATAAGAAAACAAAATTCGTGTGGTCGCAAACTGCGGAACAAGCATTTTTAAACCTCAAAACCTTACTCACTTCGGCTCCGGTAGTGTCATGTCCGGATTATACTAAGCCGTTTACCATACAATGTGACGCATCAAATGAAGGTATTGGAGCAGTCTTATGTCAGACAACAGAAGACTCTGATCAACCTGTGGCTTACCTTAGTAGGAAGCTCAATGATTGTGAAAAACGTTATTCGGCATCCGAGAAGGAACTCTTGAGTGTGGTCTATGCAGTCGAGAAATTTCGACCTTACGTTGATGGAGTTCATTTTACAGTCATTACTGACCATAGGGCATTATTATGGCTTCATAAAATGAAAGATCCTCATGGAAGATTAGCTAGATGGGCTATGAAACTTCAGCAATTTTCTTTTGACATCATTCATAGACCAGGCAAACTCAACGTAGTGCCTGATGCCCTGTCTAGATCAGTGGATATCAATATATTGGAGTCAAATTTCATAAAAGTATTAGAGAAACATAAAGATGAGTGGTATGTAGATAAGGTGAATAAAATTGACGACAATCCTAACAAAAATACCAAGTGGGCTGTGTTTAAAGGTTTGCTCTTTAGAAAAGTTAATCTAAAACAGTATCCAAGCGATAGCTGTAACTGGAAATTATTCATACCGGACAAACTTAAAGACGAGGTGTTAAAAAAGAGTCATGATGATATAAATTCTGGGCATTTAGGTGTACGTAAAACATTCTACAGAATAAAAAAGGATTTTTTTTGGTTTAACATGCTAAAGGACGTAAAGAATTATGTTAGTAATTGTGAAACTTGTGCAAAATATAAAGTATCACAGCAACATCCCTTTGGACTGATGGGCCAACATAGAGATGTATCGCGACCGTGGCAGGTGATTTCCTTAGACTTAATGGGTCCGTTCCCCCGAAGCAAAGCAGGAAATACAATGCTCTTAGTTATGTCATGTTGGTTTAGTAAGTTTGTTTTACTGTTTCCTCTGAGAACGGGAAAAGCAGACAAAATTTGTGAAATTTTAGAACGTCAAATATTATTGTTTGGGGCACCTACGGCAATCATTTGCGATAACGGTAAACAATTTGAGTCACAACTGTTCAAAGACGTAGCCACGAAGTATCAGACGAAGCTGTGGTACACACCTCTTTATCATCCCCAGAGCAATCCAACCGAACGGGTAAACAGGGTAGTAGGGACTCAAATAGCAGCTTATTCGAGTGTTAAAAAACATAACGAATGGGATGTTCACTTACAAGGCATCGCACATTCCATAAATACAGCTGTTCACGAGACTACAGGCTATACGCCCTCATACCTATTCCTTGGCAGGGAAGTTTCAATTTCACCTCTTGATATTTCGGCACTAGAGTCGGACCCTTTAGACTTGAGCAAAGACTTAAAGTGTAATCTCGATAACGTTGCTAAAGATTACACAACTCGACAAAATTTGTACAAAGAGGTTCAGTTGAAACTTAAGAAATCTCACAACAGTAGCAGCAAATACTATAACAAGAATTATAGACCAGCGACATTTATGGAAGGGGAATATGCGTGGAAGAAAACCAAATATTTATCTAAAGCAAGCAATAAATTCATGGCCAAACTTGCACCAAAATTTGAAAAAGTCAAAATCGTACAGAAACTATCTGGTAATGTGTATCGACTGCAAAACTTGCAGGGCAAAAACATTGGTATTTGGCATGCAAACGATTTAAAAAGATAAAAATAAAAAAATGTTTTTTTATTTTTTTATTGTCTAGCGGCCTGATGGGATTCTAAATTTCAATAGTGGAATTAACATTAGAAGTAGCAATGGATATTGGTTGCGGACTGCAGCGTTGTGTGTCGCGCGTTCAAACCCCGCCGACTGCATGTCTTTTTGTAAGTTTTAAACATAAGACTCAATCATAAAGGAATAGTTATAACGGCGACCGTGGGTTTGAAGGACACATAGCAGCGCAAACAGTAATCAGGGACAGACGTGTGTCGCTCGATGAGCAATCGTTGTCCACATACCGCCATCTCAAATTATAAATTGGTTGAGACCAAGTAATATTGTTTTAGTGAAATATTCAACAATAAAGGGGTGAGTTACCACTTAATTCCACTAGTAATAGTTGCTTACTAGTCCAATTTTAGTTAGTTACCTCTTTTACTTAAACGGCGATTTATTACTTGTTACAGCCTACCGTCACGCCCTTTAGTTGTTGGGGATTTATGGAAATTATCCTAAGTGCACATGCCGAACCGTATGTAGACCTTGTTTAATTGACTTTATGTTGCCACCACATTGATGGTGAGAACCCACGCCAGCCGGCTGTTCCTCCTTGGATTGGAAGGTTCCATGCGCGTAACACCAGCCAAAAACCTACCTGGCGCCCTCTTAGTTATAGTTAGATATAAGTAGTTTAGGTCTTTGGTTGTCTATAGTTAAGTTCGTTTAGTTAAGTCATGTGTACCTTGCGCTTTCCTCAAATAAACTCTTAGTACTGTAACGGCGCTTTATTTAATACACAAACCACCAAGTATGGCACGTAACATGGCGCCTAACGTTAAAATTACAAATTAGTGGTTTGTCTAGTAATGTTCTGTGAAAAGGGTTATTTGTGAGTTTACTTAACTTAGTTTTGCGTAATATCTAGGAAGCGCAGGTGTTTTTTGTTGCCTGATATTTACCGTAAGCGGGTTGATTGAGTGTTTACACTGATAAGTACCTTTAGGAGTTAAATGGGTACTGTTTTCTTTTAAGGTGGTATCCAACTCATTTTGGTTTAGTTATACTTACTTTATGTGCTGTTTTCCTGGTTAAGTTGATTTTTTAATTGATGGTATACAGGGTAACCGTTTTTTTTTGTATACAGTGTGACTGTTTTTTTTTTCACGCAATTTATAATGTACGTTTAATATAGATCGTTGAGATATCATGTAACATTTGTTGGCGCAAGTTTGGCTAAAAAAAAAAAAAAAAAAAAAAAAAAAAAAAACTGTTTGCTACATCGTACCGTGCAGTTGTGTATATCACTTTAAGTCAAAAATATTACCTGGTAAGAACATAAAATGGATCCTCACTACTTACTAAAGGATGAATTAGAATTTGAACTTGCGTGTCGTGGTGTAGGTGTGAGGGCAGTTGTTTCAGTATTACGGAAACTTTTAAAGGAAGTTCTCATCAGTGAACAAACTGGGGAATACAGTCATGAGATAAAAGCCCCGAAACAAAGTTTAGATTCATCTTCTGAGGAACTTGAAACATGCGCGTCAAAATTGAAGGTATTGACACAATACATTACGGAATTGGCAGACAGGCCGGATAAACCATTATTCAGGAGATTGGTATCTAGATTAATTCACGTCCAAAACAGATTAGCTTTTATCTCACCGAAATCAGATAGGGAAATAAAACAGATATCGGAACTAAAACATAAGGGAGACAGCTTATTGGCATTGTTAGAAGAGCGAGATGAACCATCAGTAGAAGGTGATTTATCAGCTGAGGATAAACATAACTTAGTGGAAACTTTAGGTGAGATTGGTAACAAAATTATTAAAAAGTTAGAAGAGAGTAACAACGCTATGGCAGCAACCACATCCAAGGATATAAATCATCCGAAAATCGAAAGAAAGATTTGTACTTTTGAGGATTGCTTTGATGACAAAATTAAAGCTCAAAAATTATTTCGGTGCTCCACTATGGAGGACGGGGCGACTAATCGTAAGTTAGTTCCTGTCAGTACTTGGGGAATAAAGTTTTCCGGTAGAAGCAATTTAAGTGTTAATGCTTTTATAGAAAGAGTAGAAGAAATAAAAGAAGCTCGTAATGCTAGGGACGTTGATTTGTGGAGATATGCAATTGATTTCTTTGAAGACGATGCACTCATATGGTATAGGGCGAATAAGGACAGAGTTAGTGATTGGGAGGAGCTGGTATTTCTTCTCAAACGCACATTCCAATCTCCTTATTACCAGGAAGAACTGTTGGAAGAGATTAAAGCCAGAACACAGGGTAAAGATGAGTCAGCAGTTATTTATATTTTTGTAATACAAAATATGTTTAATAGGTTACCAAATAAAATTTCAGAATATGAAAAAATACAGATAATAATGAGAAATCTACAGCCATATTTTCAAAAAGCGGTTTGCAGGGACACTTTCAGTTCGATTGAGGAACTGGTTAACATATTGCAGTTATTGGAAAGAACTAAACGTAATTGTGACAACTTTCAGGAGCCACAAGGTCATAAATTTAAATTAGAACCAGATCTGGCTTACAAACCAAGCACATATAGTATCACTCACGAGATTAAAGAAACGGCTGTAGTTGCAGAAATAACGGATAAAAAAGCCATAGGCAGTCGCTGCTGGAACTGCAGAGAAACAGGACATCTATTTAGAGCCTGCACTGCAATTAAGCAACGCCAATTTTGTTATAAGTGCGGTCGTTTTGGGGTCACCTCCAAAAACTGTCCGTGCAAGGGAAACGCTTCAGGGGAAGGTACAAAACCTGCCAAGTAGTGCTTCCCCTAGAAAAACAAAGCAAAGAGTGGCAGGATTGGTTACAAACATTACAGCATTTCTTCAAACACAATGAAATATGTAAGATGTTCCACAACGAAAATGATAATCGTAATTATATTAAGTTCAAGGTGATGGAGCGAGACTGTATAGGTTTATTAGACAGTGGAGCTAACTTATCAGTGATTAGTACTAAGTTTGCCACAATTTTGACCCCATTAGGCTTGCGTTCGTATGTTTTACCGGGAGCTAGGCTGTCCACAGCTGATGGAACGAATCATACCATAACTGAGGCATTTGATGTGCCGGTGTCATTTGATGACCAATTTCATATCATGGCAATGTTGGTCATGCCGGGGTTATCTCAAAATTTATTACTCGGGAAGGACTTTTTTGATGTATTTGGCATTCAAGTGAAGTTGAAAAGCGATTGCGCATTAATAAACAAAGAAAGTTCGCTGTTACAAACGACTAATACATCAATCGTACCAGTCGAAGATTTAAGTATCAGGCAAAAACAGGAATTGGGTGTGTTGGTTTCAGATATGAGAAATAGCATCGGAGCAGGGTTAGGTAGAACTCATATACTGAAACATAACATTGACACACAAAACCATAAACCTGCTTACCAAAAACAGTATAACTTTTCGCCAACCATAAGGAAACAAATAGAAAAAGAGATTGATGTAATGCTCGAGTATGATGTGATAGAACCATCTATTAGTCCTTGGTGTTCCCCTGTTCTGTTAGTTAAAAAACCAAATGGGGATAATAGACTCTGTTTGGACAGCAGGCAATTAAACAAAATTACAAAAAGGGACACGTATCCCTTACCTAGGGTCACAACTATCATTGATAATCTACGCAGTGCGAAATTTTTAAGCACGTTAGACTTAAAATCGGCGTTTTGGCAAATACCGTTAGAAGAAACGAGTAAAGAAAAAACTACCTTTGCTGTGCCTGGTAGAGGTTTATTTCAGTTCAAGGTGATGCCGTTTGGTTTGGTTAATGCTTCCCAGACACAACAAAGGTTGATGGACATTTTATTTCAAGCACAGAATGACAAAGTTTGGGCATATTTAGACGATATCATCATTTGCACTTCTACCTTTGATGAACATTTAGAGGTATTGAGGAAAGTTATGGCCATTTTGAAAGAAGCAAACCTGAGTGTCAACGTCGAAAAGTGCAAATTTGCTAGACCTAGCTTAAAATTTTTGGGGTACATAGTTGATAGGGAAGGCCTTAGAACTGACCCTGAGAAAGTTACTGCAATATTAAATTTCCCGAGACCTAATAATTATACGGAACTCAAAAGATTTATTGGCTTAGCCAGTTGGTATAGGCGATTTGTACAAAACTTTTCTCTAATTGCCGCTCCATTACATAATCTTACTAAGGGAAATAAGAAAACAAAATTCGTGTGGTCGCAAACTGCGGAACAAGCATTTTTAAACCTCAAAACCTTACTCACTTCGGCTCCGGTAGTGTCATGTCCGGATTATACTAAGCCGTTTACCATACAATGTGACGCATCAAATGAAGGTATTGGAGCAGTCTTATGTCAGACAACAGAAGACTCTGATCAACCTGTGGCTTACCTTAGTAGGAAGCTCAATGATTGTGAAAAACGTTATTCGGCATCCGAGAAGGAACTCTTGAGTGTGGTCTATGCAGTCGAGAAATTTCGACCTTACGTTGATGGAGTTCATTTTACAGTCATTACTGACCATAGGGCATTATTATGGCTTCATAAAATGAAAGATCCTCATGGAAGATTAGCTAGATGGGCTATGAAACTTCAGCAATTTTCTTTTGACATCATTCATAGACCAGGCAAACTCAACGTAGTGCCTGATGCCCTGTCTAGATCAGTGGATATCAATATATTGGAGTCAAATTTCATAAAAGTATTAGAGAAACATAAAGATGAGTGGTATGTAGATAAGGTGAATAAAATTGACGACAATCCTAACAAAAATACCAAGTGGGCTGTGTTTAAAGGTTTGCTCTTTAGAAAAGTTAATCTAAAACAGTATCCAAGCGATAGCTGTAACTGGAAATTATTCATACCGGACAAACTTAAAGACGAGGTGTTAAAAAAGAGTCATGATGATATAAATTCTGGGCATTTAGGTGTACGTAAAACATTCTACAGAATAAAAAAGGATTTTTTTTGGTTTAACATGCTAAAGGACGTAAAGAATTATGTTAGTAATTGTGAAACTTGTGCAAAATATAAAGTATCACAGCAACATCCCTTTGGACTGATGGGCCAACATAGAGATGTATCGCGACCGTGGCAGGTGATTTCCTTAGACTTAATGGGTCCGTTCCCCCGAAGCAAAGCAGGAAATACAATGCTCTTAGTTATGTCATGTTGGTTTAGTAAGTTTGTTTTACTGTTTCCTCTGAGAACGGGAAAAGCAGACAAAATTTGTGAAATTTTAGAACGTCAAATATTATTGTTTGGGGCACCTACGGCAATCATTTGCGATAACGGTAAACAATTTGAGTCACAACTGTTCAAAGACGTAGCCACGAAGTATCAGACGAAGCTGTGGTACACACCTCTTTATCATCCCCAGAGCAATCCAACCGAACGGGTAAACAGGGTAGTAGGGACTCAAATAGCAGCTTATTCGAGTGTTAAAAAACATAACGAATGGGATGTTCACTTACAAGGCATCGCACATTCCATAAATACAGCTGTTCACGAGACTACAGGCTATACGCCCTCATACCTATTCCTTGGCAGGGAAGTTTCAATTTCACCTCTTGATATTTCGGCACTAGAGTCGGACCCTTTAGACTTGAGCAAAGACTTAAAGTGTAATCTCGATAACGTTGCTAAAGATTACACAACTCGACAAAATTTGTACAAAGAGGTTCAGTTGAAACTTAAGAAATCTCACAACAGTAGCAGCAAATACTATAACAAGAATTATAGACCAGCGACATTTATGGAAGGGGAATATGCGTGGAAGAAAACCAAATATTTATCTAAAGCAAGCAATAAATTCATGGCCAAACTTGCACCAAAATTTGAAAAAGTCAAAATCGTACAGAAACTATCTGGTAATGTGTATCGACTGCAAAACTTGCAGGGCAAAAACATTGGTATTTGGCATGCAAACGATTTAAAAAGATAAAAATAAAAAAATGTTTTTTTATTTTTTTATTGTCTAGCGGCCTGATGGGATTCTAAATTTCAATAGTGGAATTAACATTAGAAGTAGCAATGGATATTGGTTGCGGACTGCAGCGTTGTGTGTCGCGCGTTCAAACCCCGCCGACTGCATGTCTTTTTGTAAGTTTTAAACATAAGACTCAATCATAAAGGAATAGTTATAACGGCGACCGTGGGTTTGAAGGACACATAGCAGCGCAAACAGTAATCAGGGACAGACGTGTGTCGCTCGATGAGCAATCGTTGTCCACATACCGCCATCTCAAATTATAAATTGGTTGAGACCAAGTAATATTGTTTTAGTGAAATATTCAACAATAAAGGGGTGAGTTACCACTTAATTCCACTAGTAATAGTTGCTTACTAGTCCAATTTTAGTTAGTTACCTCTTTTACTTAAACGGCGATTTATTACTTGTTACAGCCTACCGTCACGCCCTTTAGTTGTTGGGGATTTATGGAAATTATCCTAAGTGCACATGCCGAACCGTATGTAGACCTTGTTTAATTGACTTTATGTTGCCACCACATTGATGGTGAGAACCCACGCCAGCCGGCTGTTCCTCCTTGGATTGGAAGGTTCCATGCGCGTAACACCAGCCAAAAACCTACCTGGCGCCCTCTTAGTTATAGTTAGATATAAGTAGTTTAGGTCTTTGGTTGTCTATAGTTAAGTTCGTTTAGTTAAGTCATGTGTACCTTGCGCTTTCCTCAAATAAACTCTTAGTACTGTAACGGCGCTTTATTTAATACACAAACCACCAAGTATGGCACGTAACAAGGTCTAGAGAATTTATTGCGAAAAGATTATGTGCACATCAATACTAACACTACAACTTAAACAGAGTGTAAATGGTCCATCACGAAGCCGTCAACCAAGCATTCTATACTTCCAACTAAGTAACTACGCAAAAATAATTGCTGGAAAACGTACGAAACTTTTTTTGGGGTGAAAAATCACATACGGTAGGACTCAATTTAACGCACTCAAAACATTGTCCTGATGGATGTGCATAGGACGGGGGTCATGGAGGTGTTTAAGTAGATAAATATAACATTAAAACTTGTATTAAAAAAAAAACTTGTGAAAAAGATGGCTCTTTGAATCCCAATATCTCCGTAACTAGAAGGTTCCCAGGTATGGTCTAGATTAGAACAAAAATAAAAACGCAATGACGGGGAGAATTCTTCGTTAAGGGTAGCTACTTTTACACCCATTCATCGTCTTCCTAGCCTTTTCCCAACTATGTTGGGGTCGGCTTCCAATCTAACCGGATGCAGCTGAATACCAGTATTTTACATGGAGCGACTGCCTATCTGACCTCCACAACCCAGTTAGTACCCCAGTACTAACTGGGTTGTGGAGGTCAGATTGAGGTTGAGGCTGGGTTGGTAAGACTGTACTTTACACTTACACCCATCATAGTTACTGAAATTTTTTTTGTCTATTTTCTAATTGTTATAAAAAGAGCGTACAGATAGCCTTGGGTGCTCAGTACCACAATAAATTCCAAAGTTATATAATTGAAGAATTTCTTCTAGAAAACAGTACATACTCGTACTTACTCAAAATTATTAACATTACAAATTTACAATGCCATAAGTCAAACGCAAGGTTGAATAAAAGTAACAAATTGTGGACATTTATGAATTGAATAATTTAGGTACCTTTAGAACTTACACAAGATTTTCTTCACAATATTTAAGTATCTGAATTTATATTTTTCCGAATTTATGATGATATCATTACGAAGTAAGCGTAACTACTTTTTCGTATCTTTTCCGTAAACTTCGTGACGTGATTTCGGAAGAAGTGCTGCTGGTTTAAGGGATTGGAAAAACCAATGACCAAAATTGGTGCCTAATTATTTTTCAGAGGCAACTATACAGAATGATATGTAGGAGAAACTAAATACTGCTCAACCGGACTATCCTTTGCCAGGGCTTAGAAACTAAATTACAAAGCTAAATAACCGTTCGCTAAGGGCCCTGTGGGTTTCGGACCTCGGTTTAGGGCGCCATTTAGGAGAGATACGAGGGGGCAGTCCCTTCGTATCTCTCTTCGTAATATTAAGGGAATTTAAAGCTACTAGCTCAGCAAGAGTCGGGCGGTAGCAGGACGGAAGCGTCGCGATGGGCCTCGGCAGTGAGGCCGGGAAACGGAACGCGGTCTGTTTTGCTGTTAAGGTGAAAGTAGCAAAGGAGAGGATATATAGGGCATGAAAGTTTGTCAGACAGGACTATATTTTCTCCGAAGGAAAATCCCATCAAACACACAGCTTGTTTCAAACAAACAGGAAGGAAAAACCTTCTAAATCGACATCTTCAATGTAGATCTCCACACGAATTAACAATATAGAGAATTAGCATAACAAAATGAATTTTAATAAGTTCCACAGACCCTTGTACTGATGAACTGCTGTTCTGTAGATACGGACACAAAGGTTTCATTCAATGGTACTAATTCTAAACTCAGATAACCGATCAATTGACAGAGTGTGTCATGCGCAGTGCAGTACGGATTCTTAGGATTATTAGAGGCTAAATAAAGTTACATATTTGAATCTTAGGATTATCATTACTTCCCAGAATTTGATCCTTATTAGCGACACTATCGAATGGTGTTTTTTTTTCAAAAATCTAACGATGCAGTTTTCGTTTTCATCAAAATCGAGCTCTAAACTCCTTTGAGTATTTTTCGCTGTTCCTCATAGTTTCGGATTTGGCCATCGACACCCACTTGAAAAATTCATCCTGTATTATATAGGTACTAATCTGTTTATCCATTGATTTCCCTCACTGTAAATTCTACACAATACATAAATAATAATGAAATAGCTACGTGATTCTTGCTAATTTTAATCTTCCGTATTGATGGACTTGAGCATGCATGTTCATCTAAAAAAAAAAACAGTCAAAAGATAAAAAAAAAAGTTTTAATGAATATGTGTAACGTATGTAATTTTTTATACAACAGACACGTCACTAAGTTTGCGTCAAACTTCGTCTTAAAAAGAACAATTATAAGCATACTTATTCATAATGTGTTTTTTTTCTTAATAATAGTGTATGTAATAAGTATTCCGCATTCCCCTTAAACGTAAGGGGAAGATTTACAAAACAATGGTTAGACCTGCAGTCTTGTATGGATCAGAATATTGGGCCACAAAAGGACGAATGAAAGTCATTTGCATGTGGCTGAGATCAGAATACTGAGGGGGATGTGGTGTCGTGTCACGATAATGGACAAAATGAGAAATAAGTATATAAGAGGAAGTCTGAAAGTGGCGACCGGTGACTGAAAAGTTGTGTGGTAATCGGTTGTCGTGGTATGGGCATGTGATGCGGAGGAATGAGGAAAATGTCGTGAAGAAAGTTTTGAGTATGAATGTGGATGGGTATATGAGTAGAGGAAGACCAAAGAAACGTTGGATGGACTGTGTAAAGGATGATATGGCAAGAAAGGAGGAGTCTGATGAGATGACGAGTAACAGAGAAGTATGGAAGTAGAAGACATGCTGCGCCGACCACAAATGAATTGGGAAAAGGGAAAGAGAATAGTGGACGAAAACACTTCGGGGAACTACAGGCGTGTTGCTATGTTTTAAGTAGTCTTTGCTGACAAAATATGGTCACACTATTTTTTTTTTTTTCGGATGGGAAATCATCAAATGACTCCTCCCGCTCTGGGCGGAGCAGGAGGGAGTGACTTTTACTGACTAAAACCCATCCATGTTCCTTCATCGCCCTTTGTGTTCCGGGGCCACGGTATCTCTTTCGAACAGTCCCGCAGCCCCGGCAGGAAACTGGTCATCCTTACCTCTGCATCATTGGAAAATATTTTCAACTCGTATGTCTCGTTCATTGACACCACTCCTTTCATGTTTTCGTCATCTTTCAACTGAAAAGCAAAATAAAAGGGTCATTCAAATATTATGACTAAGACAAAAAATAAAAAAATAAGTTTACTAAATTATTAAAAAAAAAAAGTTTGTAGGTACGAACGCGATCTACTACGAAAACGGATCCACAACAAAACGACATCCATCACGCGTTTTTTTTATAACTAAGTCCCGGATCCACATACACATACCCAGTCAAATACCAAAGGTAGACGACTTATAAAACTTTTATTGTATTAGTTAAATAAATTGGTAAGTTGCGGATTTACACTTAAAACTCTTTTGAAGTTTGGGACTCGAAAACAAGGTATTTTCGAATTTTGATTTGGGATTTTAAAGACGAAATCTGATTTGGCGTGCTACACCGTATGTGACCCGTATTTTTTCTTTTGTTACGTAAACCAAAATTGACCAAGATACGACACTTTTCAAATTCTCAATACGTCACGCCGTGGTATAATTTTTAGTGCGTTGTGACGTCACGAGCCCCCACACCCGAGTTTTGATGCGTTTTATCTTTGTCAATCATTGATTTACAAAAACTAAAAATACGTGTCCATTTTTTTCAAATACTCTTAACTGTCGGACTAAATAGATTTGCAATTTATTGATGGTAGAAACTAGCCTATTACGACTAGAATTTTAAGGAAACAAAAATGATTCTGAGAATAGAGGTGTATGTGTCATTGTCTCAACTATGCCCTAGTTAAGACAATGACACATAATGCCCTTTGTTAAATGCTAAGTTTAGAACTAATTGTCCTAATTTAAATACTTAAGTGATACTCAAGCCCATTTTTCTGTACACGCGAAACCTAATTAATGTCTTAAATCATGATCATCTGCCTTAACAACTGTCAAAGATGTACAAATGACAGCCGGGACGGAGGAAACTCGGTAGGTATGTAATGGATGGTCACCCATCCACAGACCAACCCAGGCAAGCACGGCTTAACCTGAAAATCGACCCGGGTAGTTGCTGTTATTTAGCCATTAGCTCCTCTAAAATGTATGAATGTTTTAAAATTATTGCTCATATTGATTATTGAAAATCAAACAATGAGCTTTATTTAGGTTTTAAGTGTCAATATTTGTGTTTGTGAAAACAGGTATTAATGATGTAACATTAATAAATAAGTATTTGTCAACTAATGGTATTATTATAGAAGCAATTAAGCCGTAATTATATTATTTATGTTAGGCCCTGAGGATAAAACACACTGAGGATTGAACACTTCAAATTTAATAATTACGACACAAATATGATATCAATAAACTACTGGATTTAAACAAAGTATTGAACAGGGAACACTAAATTTAATCATCAACATTATCTGCCTAGCCTTTTCCCAACTATGTTGGGGTCGGCTTCCAGTCTAACCGGATGCAGCTGAACACCAGTATTTTACATGCAACATAATATTTAGCATTTATCATAATTTTTAAATGTCATTGGATGCAGAATTAGTGATGTACAATATATCAAAGTGGAACTTTATTAAATACTAGCAGACGTCACACTGTTTAACCCGCGTAGTGTCCGTTCCCGTGGGAGTACGGGGATAAAATATAGCCTATGTTAGTCGCTGATAATGTAGCTATCCATTGCTGTAAGAGTTTTTAAAATCGGTCAAGTAGTTTTAGAGTTAAACACACAAACAAAAAATGAAATCTTTTTTCTTTATAATATTAGTATACATGTTTTGCAAAATAAATATGCAAAGAACTTGAAATGTCTTGGAAGAATGATGTAATAACAAAAAACACAAAATGCATTTCTTGCTTCATCATTATAATGGAGAAGAGGGTTCAGTTACGGGCAAATACTAAGTCCATGTGGTGGATTACATACAACCTCATAGAGAGTCTCAACAGTGGGCATTTTAGAGGTTGATTATGCATAGGAAAATACGTCATACACATAATTTTTAGGGTTCCATTGCCAAATGGTAAAAATGGAACCCTTATATATATTTGTCGTGTCTGTCTAAGTCCGACTCGCACTTGGCCAGTTTTTTCTTAAAGTATTGATTGAAATTAAGAGGCACTGTGACAAACCATGTATGGTCACAATTCAAAATACTTTTGTGAATTGCATCATACTTCAACAAACAAACCAATACAAAATTGTACAAATATTTTTGCCCTTGGCTGAACCATATAGGTCTTTTGACATAAAGATAACAGAGAATGCCATTAAACTATATTTTGTATTGATAAGTATTAACTTATTAAGAATATTTGTGACTTTTACAACTCAATATTTCTTTATGCTCAAAACTCAAACTCAAACAATATATTTCAAAGGGGCACTTTTGAATTGTCAAAAAACGAAAAGATGTCAAAGCTACAGTCCCAGTCAGACAGAACGCAAAATAACTGAAAGTTCTGTAGTTGCCCATTTCAAAGCATAATCTATATGGAGAACAATCAACAAGAAACATTATTGTGGACCACCCAAATGTAAGTACAGCTAATAATTAGATAGGTACAGATACTAATAGCCATCAATTATTAATGGCCATTTAATTGACACAGTTAGTAGAAAATACCCATATTCTGTGACATGGTGAAGTTTATCTTTGTCCCTAGATAAAAGGTATAATATAAATAGGTGCTTGCAAAGGTTAAAGTATACCCATATTCTATATTGTGAACTTTGTTTGTCTTTCTGCCTTGATAAAAGGTATAGATATAAATGGGTGCTTCCTAAGGTTAGAGTGCTACATTAAAAGCTAAGGTATTTGTCTATACCCAGCAGTGGGTAATCCCGGGCTGATATGATGATGATGATTTGTCCATTAAGAAAGTATTTATTTTTGATTAAAGTAGGTACCAATAAAATTCATAAAATAAAAACTATGACCTATGTGACAAATATTAGCACTTATATTTTGAATTATCTATTTAAATGCAGAGATCTTTCTATGAACATGAATAATAAAATAAACATGAAATAACTACCAAGTACACACCGGTCATACTGTTTACCATGCTAACCACTTCAAGGCTACTCGGATGTACCTTTGCCACATACCATAAACTATAGTTTCATTTAAAAAAAAAAAAAAACTAATTATAAATATATTGGTCATCAAAATAACCTACAAATTCATACCTGTTTTGACATACTTTGGAAAGGTAGTGCTCCTAAGATCACAGTATCGTCCATCCTGTCATACCAGCGCCTGCTGGTCACCTTCTCCATCATCACATTGTATAATAAGGTGGGATAGAAAGTCACCCTCGCAAACATTGCCGTGGCCTGGTAAATAAACAGTTACAGTTAGGTTTAGCGTCAGAAGTCGGCCGGCGGCTACTATGTGACGCTGCGAAGCAGTAACTCTGGAACTCCGGTACCATGGTGAAAGCTGAATTCCGTGGTGGGGATTGAATTTTAATTTCTGTTTGTATCCTCCTTCCACTTAGAACTGGCTGTCGGCTGACAGAACTATTGACTGATTTGCAAATTACAATTGACAGTGACAGCGTGACAGCCAGTTACGTTTATCTTGTTAGTGTCAAAGTGCCATTGACCTTCAGTGTTGCCATTGTTGTATTAGCAACAAGGTTTGATAATACCTTCTTATAAATTTTTATATTGTTAATTTGTATTTTATAAAAAAAAAACATTTTATAGCGTATATTTTTATGATTTTTGTATGTTACATACATACAAAGATCATGTGAATGATACGCCTTACAAGATGGCATAGCAATATGTGTCATTGGTACATAACATTGCTCTTACACGATTTGTAGGCGTTGGTTCTCCATTTTAAACGGGTTACAGATAATTATATTTTAATGCAAAACGTAGCTGCAAATGCTTTTATACAAATTATTACTCACAGCAATTCTTACAGGATTTTGCCATTGTACCGCACCATACTGAATACATCTTTATGATATAAATACGGCTGTCGCTGAATATCGCAAAATATTGTAGAACCTAGTGCAGGCATTGCACACACAAGTGCCGTCAGGCAGTCAAAATATGGCCTTACATGATACCTATTTATTCATTGTGAATTGACTAATCTTCATCATAGTTAATTATGTAGGACAGCAATTAATTCACACACATAAAGCGTCTTTAGTCCCTAAAGATTAATTAACTCTTTAACTAAAACCGTAACCAAGTATTCATTACCTAGCTACTGTCAAAATCAGTAATTTTGAACATGTTCGCCTCCTAATATTTCACTATGTGGGATTATTTTTTTTAACTTATATAATTTATTAATTTGCTGGCCACGCCGGGTTGCGTTCAAAAGTTGAAAGAGATATCATCGCGGTGATGTATCGCCGCCATTTGTTAACGCGGCGGGGTGCCAGCAGCGTAACGACATTCCCAATTCAAATTAAATTAAAACGCGGTAAAAACAACGTGTTTCCGTTCGGTGCGTCCGCTATTCAAATTTGGGTGATTCGATCTGTGCTAATTTATCTATGACTTGAAACTATGGTACTGTGGTACCTACTGTGTACTTTCGCTATGAAACCTAAACAAGAAGTAAGTAATACTTAGAACATCACTGAGAGAACCACAGTTTTGATTTTAAGAGGATGTAAAGAGAAACACTCGGACGGAGTGCATTCTGATTGATAGGAGTAGAAAGACTCACAAACCTCTAAGACAAGCAGCACCTGAACGAAAAACAAATCAACTTCCTTTTGCTGTCAAGCATGAAAATTGCACGTCTGTTCATGTCAGTCGAGTTCAAGTTTGGGTGCAGTCCAGGGTTCGTTTTAAAGTCCGATTCTCCTAGTTCCTTATTTTTCTAACACCATGACCTCATCGAGCTTCTCAGAAAGCAAGTTGATAATTGTCCAGTTAATGATGGACATTAATTGTCTTACAAACAAAAGGGCTCACTCCAATGCTTTCTTTGAACGTAATAGTTTTGTTATGTAGATTACGGTAGCCCAACATTAATTAAAATGCAACGTTCTGTCGCGATAAAATAACGTTAAATATTGTTTTCAATTACGCATTTTAAATACTTGATATCTTTGCCATTTGCGTTTACTGGCTGTTAGTAATTACTTGCCTGTAGATCTACACCAAACAGTAACTGTGTGGGTAGATAAAATACTGAAAATAGACATCTGCATGTCTGGTGAACGCTTGTGTAGACGCACATATGCACGGTAATTGCCTTCGTTTCGACATCAAATAAATAATTTACCCGAATATATTTTGTAACTATCAACAAACTACACCGCGCAAGCAGGCGAGCAGGCGAGCACAACTCCACAACTCGCCACGGAGCGCATTAAGCCGAGATACCCCGCCTCATCTGTCATCATTAATGCCACGGTATCCTAATAAGTTTGCTACAATAAATAAAATAAGAAATATCAAAGAGTTGCGCCCCGTTTAATGGTTGTAATTGTGGCCAAATGAAATATGGCCGAAGACGATACGGACTCTCTGTCGTGGGTGTCTACCCGCCTTAATATCGACGTTTACACGCTATAAATATTTTAAATGATTATCTTAATGCATTTGAAGTCGTCATTTACATAAGCACCGATGGAATGAGGTTGAGACGAGCCCGCTGCAGTTAAAACATTCACACCCCGTTCGCGAAATAGCCGCCAAAGTAAACGCGCTTTCATCACGTACGTCTCATAAATAGCGGCGCGGTGCAGCTCGCGTCGGGGCGTACTAAATCGGACCGTATTATGCGCGTCCTGTCGAACATCAGACGCTTATTTGTGTCCGAAAAGCGCTCGAAAGACTTAAAGCCTTCTCGGTTGATGTATGGCGGCGACACGTGAATGCCGACCTTTATATTCAAATCGGCGGTATTCAAATGCGCTCGTTGTCTATGCGACGGTTGACAATTCGCGGGCACTTTCGAAAAAGGAACGCGGGAAACGTCATATCACCAACGGGGTTCGAAACTCGAATTTTGCTTTTTGGCGCATCGATACGCATCTGGCTTCTGGGCTGCGTTCAGGTTATACTGTGGTTCAGGCGTCATGTTTGGTTCTTTGCTTTTATTTGAGTTCGATTGTGTCGGACGGAGATATAGTTTGAGATCTGTAGATATTTTGACGTGGGCCGCTGATAAAGTTAGTGTTTCGCGGCGGCCGGTGAGTTAACGAGCGTCTGAGTAATGAGCGATGCTATTGTGATGTGAACAATGGCCGGCGATCGCTATTGTTTATATAATTGAAAATGATATTCGATAACGATGCATGTGTACCAACGTACGTTTGTGTTTAGATGCGGCACCTGCGTACGATAAATTGTTAGTTAAAGTATCTCTACTTTCATTTGTGGAATTTTTTGATGATATCTCTGGTAGATATTACTTAGTTTTACGTGATATGTTACGGTGTACTGCCACGGAGGTTATAATTAGGCACGAGGGCGGTTTATTTACAAATTTCTTGTTCCGAAAGTTGATGCAAATTGTGTCGGAGGAGTTGGTCGGATGTCTTCACATCTGCATACAATGCCGCGGTGCATCGCTCCAGTTCAGCGGTAATTTACTGCTGATCCCACTGCTTAGATGTCGCCTGAAGATAGCTCGTATCTAATTTAAATCGAAAATGAAACGTATACAAAAGTGCCGAAATGTATCCCACATTTGGGCACTTTGGGCGCAAATGTGGGGAAGAATCAGAAACACTGTTGTAAGTTAAAAAAATGGACTACCCTACAACAAAATCGGACCATTTTTTAAGATTAATACCTGCAACAGATGATGAACTAGCAAATGGAACCTGGCACTACAAAGAAAGTATCACTGGTGACGAAAAAGCTGTAAAGTAGCCGGTTGTTGTGGGAGTATGGACATGTGATGCAGAGCAGAATGTGGAGACATAAGTGCTGGTGATAGAGCCATGAACGTGTACTATGATGGTTAGTATGGTTACGGTTACCCATATGATATTTACGACAGAAAAAAAGAAACATTGAAGTAATATGTCATGAAAGACGATAATTCGTATGGCAAGAAAGTAAACTCGGTATAAAAAAGAGACACCAAATAAAACATGGAAAGATGACATAGCTACTTAGCTAGAAAGAAAATGAATTAAGCTTCAGATGATGGAAAATAGAGAGAGTATGAAAGAGAAAATACGAGGTTGCCGTACCTCGTCTCGATCAGTGCAGGAAAGAGATGGATTTCAAAGATATTCTACCAAGTATGTTTTGACAACAAATTAATTTACTAACTACACATTAATATCGTGTTATGTAAACGTTTAATCGTAACAATAATTTACATCGATAAGCCAACATTTTATTTAGAAAAACTGTTTAAAAAATAACGCAGGGCGTGTCGTATAAATTTTAAATTAAACAAAGGAGTTTTTATCATCAGCTGTTGGTAACCAATTAACTGTAGTTGGAACGCCTACCGTTGACAAATTGATGTGTATTCCTGAACGGGACCGCGCCCTTTTAAGTTTTAAAATGGCCGACTTTTTACAATCTATTTCGTGTCAAATGAAGGGTAATGGGATTAGGAGTCGTAGGTTTTGAAAGATAGCACTTTACGGGACAATTATTGTGTCCATAAATAATAATGACGCATTTGGAATCGGCCATCAATATACCGATATTGTCACGGTCAACCGTCTAATAAACCCACGGCAAAATATTTGCCAACAAGTCGTCGGTGAAGCACTTGGATCGAGAAAGCGATATCTAAGAAACGGCTCAATGATATAGGTATTAGACAGCCAAGGGACCAAGGCAAATTGACAATGTTTTTTTTACACTAAATGACCCTACCTCCACGATATTAAAATACAAATGGGTCTTCCCACAATTCCAGAGTGTTTTGGAGTCCTTCTCCATCAGGTACCAGGCCATTTAAAAGACCTCGACACAAAAAATGGGCATGTGTTTTTGCTTACTAAATTTATTTTCATTATTAAAAAATAATATTAATTCATAAAAATTATTTATTTCAGAATTTATTGAGAGATTTATTCAACTTTAAATTTTAATAATAGGGTATCTAATCCTAATTTTTTATAAAATTTATTAAATCATAAACTATAATTATAAAATTTAATTAAATTAAAATTTTACTTTACGGGGCCCACCCAATATTCCAGTAATCCATGGACCATCTTCATTACCAGGAGACCAGAAAACTGGCCTTTAATATTCAGATCCCTCCAGAATCTGTCCACGATTATGACAGATGACTCCAGCGAATTCTGCCCGTTAATTTACATTGTGTGTAATTTAACTGCGTGCGCGCAGCTTGCGAATGCTCACCTGCAAAGTCCTGCCGCCATTACTCTTTTTAATTGGTAGCTTGTCTTATAAAATAATTTTGTAACAGACTATTAACGTCTCATTATTGGAGTTCAGGAGATATTCATAAAATCTATGTGTCTGATATTGAATTGTATGGATTTTATTTCTCGGTGTCATCCAAATGCCCTGCCCCCACTCTATTTTTCTCGCCCGTAAGGCGAGAAAAATAGAGTGGGGGCAGGGCATTTGGATGACATCAACCCTACTGATGTCTAGTCTCGGCATCAGCATTTTCTTTATAATGAGTAAGTCGTACCTTTTTCAATTATAAGTACATATAGATGGCATTTTATTTTTAGCTTCCACACACGCAGGTATCAAAACAACGTACAAGTTTTGTTTCAGTGGTCTGTGAGTGTCGGCTGACTTAAAATTTTACAAGTATCTCCAAACTTCATCTTCATGAATAACATGATGAAAAGACCATCTTGAGAAGATCATCTTGGAATCGATCAAACCACAAACGGAAACTCCTCAAGTATGTTAATGAATGACGTCACTTTAACCACACTTATCTACCCACATTTCAGTGCCACCGCAGCCATTTAACAACTTCAGCTTGCTATCGCAGTCGTTAAAAAAACTAAAGGCACAAAAGCACATGCAAATTGACTTAATTTATCTACATTCATTGAAAAACCTTAGATGTCCAAACAAAAGTTTAGAGGATTCAATTCAAATCCTGCCATTGTTGTCTGCCAAAGTTTTTTTTTTTTTCTTTTTAAGTTGATAAACGGTTCTCTGCCGGTAATTCGTTTAGAGTCGTCCATTAATTATGTTTTAAATCGGCGAGTCTATCATCGATTTTGACGGCGCGTCACTGGGGATGTAGTTTGTCAAAATCATTCCGAACGAGTGATTTGATGCCACAATGTTTGGGCTTTTTGAGGTGGGTCAAACTATATAGCTAAAGATTAATGTTGCTATCGGCAAGCGAGGTAGGGCCGGCAGTCTCGACAGAGTTAGCGACAAAATCGCTAACTTTCGTTCGCTGAGCACTAACGAATAAATTCGGTCGCAATAATGATGCTTGCGAGAATCCCATCTTGGATGTAGAGACTTGCGTTTCTCGCAAGCATCGTTAATGTAACCGAATTTATTCGTTAGTAATCAGCGATCGAAAGTTAGCGATACAAAATCGCTAACTTACGTTACGTTATCTGTCGAGACTGCCGGGCCCTAGCTTAAAGCGTTTGTCGTACTTATTAAAAATGTTTCTGGTATCTAAGAATTTTTGGCTTTTTGGACACGTTTTGATTTGAGTTATGGGAAATCCAGATTCTCTTGTTAATTTGCAGTCCTAGTTTATGAATCTTTAATACTTTTAATAGTTTTGAGTTTGACCGACGCGCGACGAGTTTAAACAGTACACAACACAGACACAGTACAGTTTAGTAACTACAATTTATTTTAGGAACGTCTACATATTGGTAACCATTGAACGTGTGAGGCAATCGGATTAAATCTTTATTATGTTTAGTTACCTATTATTATGCAGTTAACAAACTCCACGGAACCACAGATACCCGGGATACTCCACTACATCTCTACCTGCATTTTTTTTAATACTTCTGCTACCGGCAATCTTGCGTGTTCGCGCATAACTAATAGACAGTTGTCTGTGGTAGTTTGACAGTTTGACTAATGTACTTAAGTCTATAGTCGATGCTCAAGTTTGACAGGTGAATTAAGACATAGAATGGCGGTGTCGACATCTGGGATATTAACGGGGATGGCACTGTGATGAACTGATGACGTCAAATAGATCTTTTAGAAGTAATTTTTCTGGATTTGCTAAATGATTGGTTGCTAAAGAGTTTTTGTTTTGAAGGATGGTGATAATCATCATGTTTCATGATAAGTAATAATTTCTCTACTGTCATGAAACGTAAGGTCTTGCACTCTAATAACACTAATCAATCTAAACATACGTTTATAAATAAAGTAAGTAGTAGCTCTTAGTGTTACCAAAATATTTTGTAAGTACACGAAAGCATGAAGCAAGCAAGAAAAAACAGAGTATGTTTTCGTGAAGGTTAAAATTGGCATTGGAAGTAAAGTACCAGGAAACTACTCGTAGCATTCAAAAGACCTACTGCGTTACTGCGTTACAAAGGCCCCTCAAATCAGTCATGTCCACATCAAAACGGCGCAGTTATTCGAAGTTATGAGAGATATATTCCTAAGAATTGAGACGTACCATCGACAAAGAGGTATGCCGAGTGTTTTTAAATCCACCAACACTTATACTGCACTCAATTTTTTGACAGTTAATCCTTCGGTGCCTGTGTCTTTGGTCGAAAATCCCGTGCGGTTGGCAGTTTTGATTGCAGATTAGTGGTTGTCGATCGGTGGGTTCGATTAGACAGCAGATGGGTTATCAGGCTGAGTGTGCCGAGGTTGGAATGTCAACCGGTGTTCTGTCGGGTGTTTGTTTATGTACCTATCAGATGTATTGGTGTACGTTATTGAGGCCACGGTATCTTTTGTCTACCAACGGCAATATTTGAATAAAATATTAGTAAAATTAGGAGGCTACAGGCCTACACCTGCTTGCCTCTCTGCCTTTATGATAGAAATAGGCTCGATCCCTATGATTTGGGTCTTAAAACGTAACTGGCGAAATGTGGGTATGCAGGCCACCTCAGCTTATCCCTTCTGAGATAACAGGCATGCTATTAAAAGAACTACTATCGTTGGTACTGAGCTTCACATTGATAGAGAGAGGCATTCTTATTTATCTTCCCATATTATTCATTGATTGAAAGTTTTGAGTATGAATGTGGATACTAAAAGTAGAGGAAGACCAAAGAAACGATAGTTGGGCTGTGTAAAGGATGATATGGCAAGAAAGGAGGTGTCTGATGAGATGACGAGTAATAGAGAAGTATGGGAGAAGAAGACATGCTGCGCCGACCACAAATTAATTTTTAATAGGGAGAGTGATAATGATAATTATTCTTGATTACCATTCACGTTTCCAGATTTTTTATATATCCAGCATTTTTTTTAAACCCTAAATAGATTGGGTAAATACTCTCAAAACATTTACGCTACAACTTACCAAATAGTGTAGCTTGCTCCTTAGATAATCTAGAGTTAAGAATAAAACAACAAACTTGTATGCAACATCTGCTGCAGTAAGACGTTAGCCCGAACTACAGATAATATAATACTTCGTCCCGAACTAATTAACAATTAGAACAGTAACTGCATGCAAAAACGCAATTATTAACTCGGCCTATGATTATACACAATTTTTAACCCTTATACCAACCACGTTATAATCATTTGTAACAAATGCGCGATAAAGCCAGTCTTTACATTTATTTAATCTTACTAACCTTACAATTTCGTGTCAAAATAGCATAATTATACGTGTATGTCGCTACAATTTTGAACCCTTATCAGCATACCATGTTGAAACCATTAAAAACGAACGCGCGGTTTTAGCCAGTCTTACATTAACTCTTTCTTACTTAAATACTTACCGATTTCGTCTCAGAATAGCATGTGTAGAGCGAAGGGCCTTTGTTTAAGGGCTTATTAATTGTCAGCCGGCCAACCCTGGGCAGGGGCGGGGCCAGGGCGCGGCAATAGCGTACAATTTGCATCACTAGCCACCGCTACTTGACCGCACGCAAACTGCCTGATAATAACGCGTTAATAGTACGTTAACACATGCAATCGCATCGCGAGGGTTGATTAATTACTTTTTGTAATGGACTGGCCGTTCTAGAATCTAGGAATTTTTAGTTATTATAATGCTAGATTAACGTAAGCTATTGTAGTTTGTTAGGGAGTTGTGGTATTTAAATTTATGCTGTTATCTCTAATGGTTTAGTTATTAAGTGGATGCCGGAGCCCCTTTGGAATAGAATTAGCATTGTTGCACGTCGTATATTAAATGCAATAGAGTAATGGTTTACGATTAATTCGGTGACTAACGTAATTTAACATTTTAAAGAAGAAAAGAGGAAGATACTTAACTTTAAAGATGGGAAGACGATATAAGAACTACTTAATGAGAGAGCACACTTGGACAGGCAGGCCTGGGGATGGCCAATTTTAAAGAGTGAATCAATCTGGATCCTTTGTCAATTGTAAAACTATTTTAAGGATTGCTAATTTATTTAATTTATTTAGCTTTTAAGCTAGGTAATAATAATTTCATAATTTTGATGGATTGATGGTGAAATACATTTTGTAACGCGATGCATGTGGTAAACTCTGAAGTTTTTAAAAAAAAGGGAAAAGGGAGGATCCTCCGTCCCTATTGCCCGACGGTTTTATATGTACACAAAGTTTATAGCGCGATTCAGAATTTTGATATCAGTTCTTCATTTGTGTCATAGATGGCGCTGTAGTACTTTTTGTACTATGTAGCTGTTATCGTTTATGCTATGCCACTACAGTACACTTATTAAATTCCGCTTCTCATTCTGGGGCAGTGAGGGCCAGTGGCTAGTGGCTAGTGGTAACGGCTAAGACTTACGAGTTTAAGTCATGGGTTCAATCCCGAGCAGGCCCATTAATTTGTGTACTTAATTTATTACAGCGCCACTGCTCTCAAAACGGTAAAGAAAACCATCAAGAGGAAATCGGCCATGTCAAAGAACCAAAAAGTCGAAGACATTTGACATCTATACCAACCCGCACTGGGCCCACGTGGATTACAGCCCGTTCCCTCTCTCAGAGGATGCCTATTTCCCAGCAGTGAGAAAATAATAGGCTTATCCTATTTCTCAATGTAAAGCTCGAAATGACGTAATGAATTCGTTATTCCGACACATAGGTTTCAGCTGTTGGCACCGCTTCCATGTTTGTTGACGAAACGCGCGAAATTATCCAGATTTCGCGGCAAATCTCCCGCCCGCCGACTTTGTTTACGATCTGACAAAAGCACATTTTAAGGCCAGCGCAGACGAGGCACTTTTGTCGGACGAGTATCGAGATGCGTGTGTGTTTTGCGTCATGTATGAGTTTTGCAGGTACTAGCATTTTAGAGTAAAAGCATTTCTGAGGTAACGATATCGCCAAAGACGTAGCAAACACCTGGATAAGGGAGGCCTATACCAAGCTGTGGATAATTTCGGGCTTAAATGATGATGAAGTAACATTAACATCTTTGCTACACGCATTTTTTTGTAAAGGTTATGCAGATGTGTTTTAAATCGCCCCCATATTTTGCTAGTTATATTTCGGAGCTGTTTAATATTCAACTGCCTCGTTGGTCTGATGGTCGCAAGCGCGACTACTGAGCATGAGGTCCTGGGTTCGAATCCCAGGTCGGGCAAAGTGATAATGGGTTTTTCCATCAGGAATTTCTCAGTAGCAGCCACGGAGTCTAGATTTGCACCCGGTTGATGCCAATAGGCTCGCCTCCTATTACATGGGACTTAAGAGGGCTATCACATTTTTTCTTGTATTTGAGTGTTTTAAGAGTCACTCGAATAAAAGAAAAATTTAGATTTTTATTTTGAGCGCTCCCTAGAGAAATAATCAAATTTTCTCGGGCATATTTTTTTTTTAATTTTGTGGCCATGTGTATTTAAACCATAATCACACATCTAAACTGAGATTTTAGATGCGTGATTATGGTTTAGATATGGCCACAAAATTACTCAAAAACAAGAAAAAATGTAATAGCCCTCTTAGACATAACTGGCGAAATGTGGATGTACTATTAAATTATGTATACCTCTTCCTTAATAATATGTGTTACGTTATTCCGATTTGTCCACCGCTCGTCTGCGGCCACCTTTACCGTCACAGAAATGATAATTTTATGTAATTTTAAACCGTATCTCGTTGCATTAGAGACTGTTAAAGTGTAACGTGATGTATTTTTCAACGGTTATTTAGTTTGACGCGGTGTTTTGTTTACTTGCTGAAAATATTTCGGTGCGTTTGGTGCGCTTACGCATTTTGCTTGTTTTGTTATTAATTCAGGATTACAGCAGTTATTGTTTGCTAAAGTATGTAGGTATCTGTAGTTAGAGATTGATCGGGCACTATGTATGATTTAGTATTCTATGTTTGATTTTAGGATCCATTTGGCTATTTCTCTAGCGAAATGAGTGACATGATTATTTGGAACTTTTTTTGGTTGTATTCTATTACAGAATCCGCGTTCTGAATGCCTATAGTGTCTCTAGCAGCTATAACGATGATGGAACTGAAAAATGTATGGCACTGACATAATCATAATAGGCGTAACGACAAAAAAATCTAAATAGTCCGTCAGTTAGATTATCAAAAAATATTTGACCCGTGTTTTTTCTTTTGTTACGTAAACCAAAAGTGACGAAGATATGACGCTTTTAAAATTCTCAATACCTCACGCCTAGGTATAACTTTTAGCTAGTTCTGACGTCACGAGCCCCCACTCCCGAGTTTTGATGCGTTTTATCTTTGTCAATATTCATTGATTTACAAAAACAAAAAATACGTGTCCATTAATTTCCAATACTCTAACTGACGGACTAAATAGATTTGCAATTTTTTGATACTGTCGTCATGCCTATTATCATCTACCTAGCCTTTTTCCAACTACCTATGTTGGGGTCGGCTTCCAGTCTTGCCGGATGCAGCTGAATAGGTACCAGTATTTCACATGAAGCGACTGCCTATCTAACCTCTACAACCCAGTTAGTACTGGGTAAAACGATGCTCCTTGCTTTTGTATTTTATAAGGTTTAAGAATATTGTTTACGAATTAAAATTTGCCATCGTAGGAATGGATTGTCAAAGTGTGCTGGGATTGCAAGCATGTCGCATGTCGGTAGTCAGACCTGACTTGTTGTATGGAACTGACACTAAGCTACCGTAAAGCATAATTCTTAACGGTTGTGGAACGAAATGCTTCTAAAGCGATTAATTTTACCATTTGTACAAGCCAACAAGCTTCTAATATCTTCCTCGGAATTTTATTTGGTTTATAGATTTCTACGTTTATATTTAAAGCTATTAATTACAGCTCACAGTTCCTTCACAATTAATTAACTTCTGTTATCAACCCAAGCAGCAATTGCGATGAGAATAATTTTTAAATATCACCACATATTTCTGTCTGTCCGTATGCTTAGATCTTTAAAACTCCGCAACGGATTTTGATGCGGGTTTTTTTTTTAATAGAGATCAGTGATTCAAGAGCAAGGTTTTAGTATAAAATTTGCGGGCGGGCGAAGCCGCGGGCTTTTATAAATAAAACGTTGCCCCTCTAGAAATTTCTCCATTATCGTGGATACGTTTACGAACATTTAAACTCACACAACAAACAGCCAGACTCGGAACGACTATTAGGCCTAGTAGGATTAGGTTAGGACTAGTAGGCCATAAAAATATTTGTTCCATGTTCCATTTGGGAATCAAACTCGCGACACGCAGCTTATTTGCCAATCGCTCACCTACTGCGCCAACCGTGCCGTCAAAATTAATTCAATTATCACTTTGAGTCATTTTTTATGTGAAAAAATCAATGCGAAAGTACTGTATTTAGACAAGCTTATTTACAAGTAGGTACATGAGTCCCATGACCATCCTAATTATCGTCTAACCAGCCGTACCAACTCCGATCCGCAAGAGATATAAGATAATTTTTTTAAAATAAAAAACCGGCAAAGGAATCGTGGCATTAATCCGTTGGCATGAAAGGAGGCCGAGCGGCCCCCCGTGGGGGGTGGCAGGTGCGTGTGCGCAGTGTAGGCGAGCGGGAAATATGTGGGGACAAGTGTGATCCCGCCATTGTGTTATTTTAACCAGTTTTAGAACTTTTGGGGCATTTTCGACTCATATTCTGGCTAAGACGGACCTAAACAATATTTAAGGAAACAATAATTAATTAAAACTATTGAACTCGTACGATCCTCGCGAGAGGTTCACAGTTTTAACAATAAGTATTTATTGTTGCCGGTTCATTCGGATTAGCCGGGCTAAGAAAAGGTGTTCAATCTAAACAGTAAGTTCAAAAAATGAATAAACGAATCATAAGCCTTGGATCGGCTAGTAAGCATTAGGCGAGATGACGCCGATCAGGGTGCAATCCATAAAAGTGTGCTATGATCTTTATCTATCATGACTTAGGATTCATTTGTTTGATCATGGATCCCTAAAAACTGCTCAAAATAAAAAAGGTCGTATCGCCCGCAGCGCCCCTCGCGGCGAGCAGGCGGAACCAATCGTTCCGTTACGGTGTCACTATTATTTCATGTGTTCAGACAGGATCACACAGAATTTCTGGATAATTGTTCACACGTAGATTATGTGAGAGAAGTGGTGGCGATCCCGACTTACGAACAGTAAGTCGTGGGTTCGAACCCAGACAGGCGCATTACTTTATGTAATTTATTTCATGACCACTGCTCTCAAAACGGTGAAGGAAAACATCGTGAGGAAACCGGCATGTCCTAGAACCAACAATTCGAAGACATGTGACATCTACCAATCCGTACTTGGCTTGCGTGTGGATTATAGGCCATTCCCTCTCATTGAGAGGAGGCCTGTGTCCCAGCAGTGGGAACATTATAGGCTGATGATGATGATGATGATGAGATTATGTGATTTTAGGGTAGGCAGGACTCGTGGACCGTGGTCACCTTCCCAGTTCTACAATATAGCTTAGATGTAGTTTGTCCTTTTCTCTAAATGTCTCTTTCTCAATATGTTTTCGCTAAATAAATAAAAACACACGTCCAGAATTAATTAAATCATGATTTTGTAAGCAGTCTTGGTCTATCTTGGAGTATTTTTTTCCGTCTATACTGTCCCATAGCTTGTCAAAGGCCTACCCCAACTCCTTTAAGGAACTCACCGTTTTCTCGTGCAACAACGAAGCTTGTGAAGACATTGTGACATCTACCTGCTGTGGACTTGCGTCGTGAAGTACATCCCACTCCATCCCAAATCTTGACTGGCCTCGTTGGTGGTCGCAAGCGCGACTACAGAGCATTAGGTCCGGAGTTCGATTCCCAGGTCGGGTAAAATTTTATTGGGTACCACCTATATCCATCAGGAATTTCACAGTAGCAGCCACGGAGTCTGGAGTAGTGCCCGGTTGACGGCAATAGGATTGCCCCTATTACATTGGGACTTAAACATATGTAACTAGTAAAATGTGGGTGTACTATAATTAGGTACACCGCATTTTTTTTTTTCCGGATGGGAAATCATCAAATGACTCCTCCCGCTCTGGGCGGAGCAGGAGGGAGTGTCAGACTTTTACTGACTAAAACCCATCCATGTTCCTTCATCGCCCTTTGTGTTCCGGGGCCACGGTATTTCTTTCGAACAGTCCCGCAGCCCCGGAACAGTATTAGGTACACCCCTGCGTTACCCTTCGGGGATTACAAGCGTGATGTTATGGCCATCTCGAATAGAGGAGGCCTGTGTCCCAGCAGTGGGAACATTTTAAGGCCGACTTTGTTAAGTTATCTTTTAAAATTCCCGCACCGGCCTCATCAGGGATTCGCTCCAGGCCTTCAACATTAATTTAACTATTAAAAACATTCGCATTTTCTCATAATAGAATGCTACTTTATGAGTATTTTACGTCTGAGTAAAATAAAACTACACGCGAGTGTACGTACGATATAAATATGACTCGTACGCCGCAGGAGACTAATCAATACCTGCGATAGTGCTGCACCGAGGTGCATATCGATTATCGATAGACTGACTTGTTCAATAATTGTTGTACCGTTTTTAACTGGTCTGATCGAAGTTTCCATGGAATCTAAAACTACGCTTTGTGTTGGGCTCAATCCCCCATCAGTTGGTCAGAAAGTTAAAGCTTCAACTTTCTGACTATAGTCTGCGCCAGATAAGTAGAAATTAAAGGTCATTGCTCTTTCCTTAATTTCTCTGCGTAGGTACCCCGACAATACATTATGAATCGTTTTTTATTACTAGAAAAAGTCAAGGATCACGATAAAGGTAGTTTCGGGACAAGTTTATGTCATTATTTCTGTTTTCGGAATTATGTATTTGAATAAATGAATCCGGGTTAATGACCTTTATTTCCTACATATCTAGCGCAGACTATGACTAATCTTGGACAACTATACATTGCGTGCTGTACTCGTATGATTTCCTCTTTCCCCTTGTGTTGTCTGACCACTACACAGCGACGGTTCTGCCGCTTGCCCCATCCAGAAGCTTCAGGTAGTTGTGCACGACAGGCAAGATAGAATATGCGGCAGATCTTGTATGACTATAGAGAAGTTGAGTTTACTACACTTGACAGATAATGTTATTTCAATGGTACAGATTGCTGAACAGGCTTGTCAACTGTAAACTAATTAGTCTAAAACTAATTAGTCCGTCTGTTAGATTATCAAAAAATATTTGACCCGTATTTTTACTTTTGTTACGTAAACCAAAATTGACGAAAACTTCTCAATACGTCACGCCGCCCGTGGTATAATTTTTAGTGCGTTCTGTCCCGAGTTTTGATGCGTTTTATCTTTGTCAATATTCATGGATTTACAAAAACAAAAAATACATGTCCATTATTTTTCAATACTCTAACTGACGGACTAAATAGATTTGCAATTATGGTAGAAACTAGCCTATTACTGCTTACAGATTCCTGCACACCGAGAACATTGCTGATGTTTAAGTGACCATAACAATCTAAAGCAGTGTTTTTCAACCAGTGGGTCGCGACCCCCTGAGGGGTCGCGAAGCCTCTGGGGGTCGCAAGAGGTCGCGAAAACTACCTAAATAAACAAAACAATAAAGCCTAGAAAGATATATTTAATAAGAAAATGTTATTGAAGCATATAAACATTTGTATGTTCATACAAATTAACAAAATAAAAACCTATTATTACTCATCCTTCTTGTTGAGGTTTCGCTTGTTTGTCATTAACTAATTTCTCCCATCGTAGATCCGTTTTTGCTACATTGAGAATGAAATCGAATTCCGAATAAAAAAAAAGTGTTTTATACCTCTACTGTATATTTATCCGAATCCTAAGTATGCAAATACATAAAAAAATTGTTATTTGTAATATTATAAAATAAATAAAACGCGAAGGGTCGGGGGTCGCCAAACATTTTTTCATACTATGTGGGTCGTGTAGTAAAAAAGGTTAAAAAACACTGATATAAAGTATCAAACTTCTATCACAAAGCGAATAATAAACGTGATCCATTTTAAAGGACAAGAGCTAAACGCGAGTTTTATAATGCAAAAAAGCTTATGATTCACTGCAATAAACAAAACTAGAAAAATATATGATATTCTTCAGGATATATGCTAGTATGATAGTGTTTTGAAAACTTAATACAACTAATTTTACTCGATAAAAATTTTCTTTTAACCAGTAAAAACCGTACTAAAATACATGCGATCATTCTGATGTTTTGGCAAATAATTCTACAAGCAAAATTTTAGCATGATAGTGTTTTATTTTTTTAGTCCAATCAATAGATTTTTGAAAATTGCAAAAAAACAGCTCATTTCGCACTATTCGGCCCGCAGTGACTGACGTAACAACCACTTTGTAGTGCAAGCTGATTAGAATTTTAACAGAATTTCAAACGAAATTTGAACCACCTCAAATAGAGTTACTAATTTAGCTCCTGTAGTCGCCTTAAGTCTTAGTTATAGTATAGTAGGGAGTCTGGATTTGTAGCAATAGGCTCACCCCCTATTACATGGGACTTAAACACAACTGGCGAAATGTGGGTGTAGGTACTACTAGATACCTCTGTCTCATCATCATCATTTCAGCCGAAAGATGTAGGCCTCCCACCGGTCCTGCGCGACTCGCATCCAGCGGATTCTCGCAACCTTCACCAGGTCATCGGTCCACCTTGTGGGAGGCCTTCCAGCCCAACGTCTTCCGGTTTGCGGTCGCCACTCCAGAACATTTCGGCCCCATCGGCCATCCGTTCTGCGAGCAATGTGCCCTGCCGACTGCCACTTAAGTTTGGCAATTCTCCCGGCCACGTCGCTAACCTTGGTTCTCTTGCGGATGTCTTCATTCCTGATTCGATCGCGCAAGGAAACTCTGAGCATAGCCCTCTCCATTGCCCTTTGGGTGACTTTAAGCCTTCTGATGACTTCTGTCTAACCCTGCGGGAATTACATAATGTTTGTTTATGTATGATAATTAGTATAATAGTGTAGGTACCTTTCAAAACCGAATACATCATTTAGGTGATGGCAGAAGGTCTCCGGAGCAATCACTGGAAAATAACGTCATCAGTTGGAGCACGGGACCATTAGTCCCACCATAAGTCCCCATGCTTTCACCCAGGTGGAGAACCTAGGTGAAGCACGGGTCCGGACCCCGTAGGCGTTCTAAGCATGTCACGACTGAAGTTTTAGACCTAGTTATTCAAATCGAAGCTTGAAAAGTGTCTGCTCTTGCCCGCTGGAGCAAGTCGTTCACTTTCCTATCTTGACCACTTTTTCATAACGACCATACTATATTAAGTATATAATTTCCGACTCATCCACTTTAATCATTGAGATTTAAACTTTAATTATGTCATGTCACGGTACAAGTTCTGTCTAGTTGCTAATCTATCCAGCTGCGAAACTGTCCAGCTGAGAATCTGTCCAGTTGCGAATCTATCCAGCTGCGAAACTGTCCAGCTGAGAATCTGTCCAGTTGCGAATCTATCCAGCTGCGAAACTGTCCAGCTGAGAATCTGTCCAGTTGCTAATCTATCTAACTGCGAAACTGTCCAGCTGAGAATCTGTCCAGTTGCGAATCTATCCAGCTGCGAAACTGTCTAGCTGAGAATCTGTCCAGTTGCGAATCTATCCAGCTGCGAAACTGTCCAGCTGAGAATCTGTCCAGTTGCGAATCTATCCAGCTGCGAAACTGTCCAGCTGAGAATCTGTCCAGCTGAGAATCTGTCCAGTTGCGAATCTATCTAGCTGCGAAACTGTCCAGCTGAGAATCTGTCCAGTTGCGAATCTATCCAGCTGCGAAACTGTCTAGCTGAGAATCTGTCCAGTTGCGAATCTATCCAGCTGCGAAACTGTCCAGCTGAGAATCTGTCCAGTTGCGAATCTATCCAGCTGCGAAACTGTCCAGCTGAGAATCTGTCCAGCTGAGAATCTGTCCAGTTGCGAATCTATCTAGCTGCGAAACTGTCCAGCTGAGAATCTGTTCAGTTGCTAATCTACCCAGCTGCAAAACTGTCCAGCTGAGAATCTGTCCAGTTGCGAATCTATGCAGCTGCGAAACTGTCCAGCTGAGAATCTGTCCAGTTGCGAATCTATCCAGTTGCGAAACTGTCCAGCTGAGAATCTGTCCAGTTGCTACGGAGCGGGCAGAAGTGCCCAGACGAGCTCCTCCATAAAAAAAACTCTAGGTACGGTCGACCAAGCTATTAGATTTACACTTTAACATGCAAATTACAGTGTAAAATGTAAACCAAATAGCTTGGTCCACCGTACACTCGTATTTCCGGAAAGTCCACGGAACTCCATGTCTAGATATTACGTAACATGGTATATATAATGTCAATGGCATAATTATATACTCGCGCAACAGGAAGCACTCACGTTGCGTTGCTTTCAAGTAATTTCACTTTCTACTCTTCTCTAGTGCTTACAATCTCACATCTAGGATAATTTTAGCTTCGTTGCATAATCTATGCATCACGCTGTGGTCAATTTTAAGGTTTTAGCTTACTACTCGGACAAGCGAAGAGAAGCGATGTGAAAGCTATGCGTGGTAAACTGAGACGATTCACTCACCACACTGTGCACTGGGCCCGCGTGGTTCATTCTAACCAAAGAGATTTAAAAGAGTTATAGAGCAGACATTAGGAATATTGTTATAAAACAAAAAAAATGATCCCGAAAATTTTAAATTTTGTCACGGATCCTGACAAGTAATAGATTACAATTTTCTTCGTCTTAACCGGTCTTTCGCTTGTAAATACAATGTTTTTGATTCTTACCCTCTTTTGTCACATTACGGTGAAGGAAAACATCGTGGGGAAACAAACATTGGAAAATATGGGTTATCTACCAACCCTCACTAGGTCCGGAGAGCTGATTATTACTGCTCACTGGGTCACGGAGAGGTGGCCTGTATCCCAGCAGTGGAAATATTATAGGTTGATGCTGAATAAATTAATGAAGCAACCGTTGGTACAATGTAAAGACCGCTGCAAGTTAGCTACCGCCTCGCTTTTAATATGAAAGAAGGTTCCAGGGTAATCATTTCTATCTGTGCTAGATTACTAAATAATGAGTGCAGTTATCTTTAGTCGGTTAGGAAGACTCTCACGAACATGTCAGGTGAGCAGTTGCTGCAAGTAAATTAACGATTTTCTAGGTGGTTTCCTCTTGTCGAGAATAATGATGGTGGATCCTCATAAAGCGTCTTTGGCTTAGTAGATGTAATGATTGGATGTTGGACTGAAAACCTACTTTGTAGTATTGGTCCTGCTCCTGATTTCACTCCGATCGTGTCAGATTGCCTTCCCATCGGACTAGGAGAGTAGGAGAGGCGAGCATTCACCTGTTTCTGCGCCAAAGACATTCAATATTTTTCGTGCGATAGACGGGACCAGACGAAGAACAGCGTAGTCCAATTAAGGCTTGAGTAAGAAACTGTCGGTCTGTCTGTCTTATGTCTCCCGCGTCGATGGCAATTCTCGCTTCTTGATTCCAGCAGATTTCACGACGTGTACACAACTTTTGGAATTCGAAATTCCTGGGGAAGGCTTGCCTTCAGCAGTGGATAGTTTTCAACTGGGAGGCTGATCCGAATGACAGTACTAAAATTCTAATTCCAATTATCGCACTTTCATAGAGTACAAAATATTTTTTATATTTCAGTTCAAGCGTGACGTCACGGTCACCGTTGTGTCTGGGGACCCTTTCCTGGATTTGTCTAGAACTGTGATCCACACCTTAATGGTTTTGTTCAGCTCGTCCCGCCATCTTCTACTTCTTCTCCGCTTATTGGGAGAACCTAGGGATTCTAATTGTTGTACAAGCTTATAGTGTATTTCTGGTTTTAATTTTCTATTATAACTTTACTATCAATTCTGTCGGACGTTTGTTTTAAATGTCTTCTATCTTGTATCTTATCTACTTTACTATATTAAACAGAATGCTTTTTCTTTCTATACCCACCAACCTGCAGGCCTTCTAAGGCTCAGGAGTATTGTAAACGTTGTGGACTACTCGCAACTACCGTGCATATTATGTGGACGAGGCGAATGGCGTATGTCAGAATTCTAGCAGGTAGCGTTTTGTAGTTTCTGCCTACCCTCATTGCAGAAAGGCGTGCGTATACGTATGTTTACTCCCTATATCAACAATCCTATCTTGTTTCTCAATTTACACCCATTACATCCAACTGCTAAAAATATCACCCATGACTCAAGCGTAAACAAAAACAAAATAAACGAAGGATCGATATTATTTGCGAGCAATCAATTGATGAATCGAGTAAATAATCAGCCACCCACATGCAACATTCATTACCGGCTTACAATGATTAAGAGTTGCTTGTATGCTATACATGTGAAGCAATGTATGGTGGATGTGGCGAGTGTCTCGTTGTGTAGACTTGGAGTCGTTGACCGGAGCCTTGACCGCCGCTCAGTGAAAGTTGAACTGCAGTGATGCCAAACAAGATATTAACTAAGATAACGATTTACTTTTGAATCGATTCAAGTACCTATCGGAATGGCAGAGAAGAGAACCATGTTACATTTTAGCATTCATAGATTATTTCGAAGCACTAAGGAAGTACGTACCTAGATTGAAATCAAACAGTACAGGACCCAAATAATTACAAAAAAAAATAGTTTAAAATCATTGTTTTAATGTATCTACAACACTTAAAATTAAAAATAATCAACAACAATTACACAATAGTCAACAAAAACGCGATCAACAGCACAGACAACAACATTATTTGTTTGCACACAACAATAAATATCACAACATTATAACATAAGTCAACACTGATGGAATTACATCTCCATCAGATCTACGAAATTTGTATTTACACTGGCAACCCCTGCTTATAAAAATAAGCTATAGAACCTCTTTGCCCCTTAATTTAAATTTGTTTTATTTTTAGTGCTTGTGGCCTCCCTTGTGGTGGTAGACGTGTTTGTAGACGGGAACATGGACGGGGTAGGGCTTGGGAATTGGCACCTCGACCCTCTTTTCGACCTCAACGGGGTAGGGCTTCTCGACCTCATAGGGGACAGGCTTCTCAACGGTGTAGGGAACTGGCTTCTCCACAATTTGTTGCACGACCTGTAAAATAATTTTGGGGTAAGTCTTCTTCGTCTGGTTTCTGGAGGACATCATTTGGGGGCTACGGAGAGATAATACTATGGAGTCTTTTCGAAAAGAAAGGGTACTTTAAGAATATTTGGGTATTAAACATTTGCATTTAAATACTGGGTGTCGAATTTTGGGGTGAGAGAACGTATTCAAATGTAATTGGCTGCAACTGTCACAAACGCACTGTTCTTTTTTCAAACGCACGCCTGACTGCCCGCGCTTTTACTTTCTGTCATGGCCGACTGAGTTACGTAACTTGATGCAGCAATGAATGGGTAACGTTATGAGATAATTGCAAAAACGCATCTAGACACAATAACTGTGATATAACATCTACTTTGTACTACTTTATTTGCCGTGTAAAATAATTGTATAGTTTCTCCTTTGGCAGTAACTTTGTGGTTTAACTTTAATTGAATTGATGTCTAGGAGAATGTCGTTTTGCCTGTAGGGAGTAGGTGTACTTAATTGGTTCCATGTTTATGTTATGGCCAATGTAAAATGGCGATAATTAGTTTTTACAGAAGGTAGACAAAGAAATGCAATTTACGGCGATTATTTTATACTTTTTTATGAAACTAACCGCGCGAAAGTCATAAAGAGTTGTGTCCGTTTTATTTGCGTATTAAAATGTTATCTCCCTTTTATTGTTTTTTAACGTGTTTAAAATTAAAGTTAATTTATTCATATTTTTTATACTTGACACAGACCGGAACCACCTTTGGCAGAACATTCCTGCCAGCCAGTGTTGCAATAACAAAAAAATGAGACAGACTAGTTCTGGAATGATAGTTAAATCATGAAAAATCAATGCCAGTGCTGTAATGCGACAGTATGATGTTAATGACAAATTAACAGATGATGTACGAGTACAATTACCCACGGTTTAGCGGTCGCACGATTCGTATATTTTTTTTTATTAAGGCAATGACTCATGGAGCTAATCAACTCAATTAAGAAAGAATCATAGGAGTAATTGAAGCAATTAGATAGCAAAACAATCAGTCTAAGTTAAAACGAAGGAGAACTTAGTATGTACTGTAAACAAAAACATGCAGTTTGGGAAAAGAACATTATTCCAGCATTCAAGATTTAAGAGATTCAAGATTTAAGACAAATAGCTCTCATAACAATTGCATAATTTTTATATCGTATTTTACACCAAGGCATTAGATAATTACCAACATGTTGTACAAGATTAATGTACTCCTTCCTTATGTATTTCAATTTATTAATCATCATCTCATCTGCCTAGCCTTTTCCCAACTATCTTGGGGTCGGCTTCCAGTCAAACCGGATGCAGCTGAATACCAGTATTTTACATGACGCGACTGCTTGTCTGGCCTCTACAGAGCAGTTAGTACTGGGAAACTTTGGTAAGACTTGTGGTCATATTTTCGGGCCACTGACTACCTGACTTTCCTATTCCTCTGACTTCCGAAAAATGAGTTTGCTAAAAGAATTGAGATTCTAAGCGGTATTATTTTTGGTAGCTGCGCTGCAGTTTCAATACTTTGCAGCTACCATCGTTTTATTTGTTTACTTATTCTTGTGTTACTGTTCCGTATTTATTTATTTATTATAATGCTATTAAAATACTACAGTCTTAGCTACAAACAATAATTCCTGGGCCGCTCTAATCAAACTTTGTGTCTATTCACACTACAGTATCTAATTGAGCACTAAAATCACCCTATTCGCGGAACACGTGGACAGACTATCGTCGTAATGAACATTGTCAAAATAAAAGGGAATGTCTTTCTGCGTGCGTTACGCAATTCACTGAGCTATTTGAATGACCAACTGATTACGCCGTAACCACATTCGGGGTTTGTGACAATCTCATCTTTGTATTTTTGCAACGACTTCCAACAGAATTGACATATTTTGCTTTTCGGTAGCTTTTTGACTTTTTCAAGTTCGTTAATTAACGGTTATATAGATTTGTATTTGTTAAATTTTCGGGTTTGCGTTTGGCCACAAGTCGCTAAAGCACATAAATGTGAAGCGATGACGCGGCCTAGGATGAGCACGCTTGCCTAGAAGAAACCGATTCACTTTCTCTAGGCCCTTTGGGTTACTAGTTACATTGCTGTTCTGTAGTAAGGTATCATGAGCTATTAAACACTAGAATTAAAGTTTGTAACAAATTATTCGAAGAGGATTTGTTAATTTTCATTTGCATTCAATTTTTTGCCAGAGAAATTAGATACCGCACCTACCTATTTTGATGTTTTTTTTTCAGTTTTTCCCGATTTTCCCCTCATGTGAACCGTAAAGTTTTATTGTAAAACGCTTTTTTATTTTTTTACGAATCATCGTCGTCTTCGTAAATGGCATAAAATATTGCCATAATAAAAAGTCCTCCCTAAATATTTATCTAAAAATAGATGTCAGATTTTTAACTTTTTTTAATAAATAATAACAGGAGTCAAAGCTTACCTTATAAACTGGCACATGGATAGGCTGTTCCACTGTTACGTGGACGGGGTAAGGTTGCGGGATGGGGACCTTCACGTACTGCGGGACGGAGACCGCCACGGGATGCGGGACCGGGACTCCGATCTTCTTCACAACCGTGACGTGGTAGGGCTTCGTGTGTTCGGAGTGGGAATGACCTTCTGGCTCCCATTCATCCGAGGGTCGGGCGGCCGCGAAGGCTGCTAGTAGGAGGATTGCTGCTGTTCTCTGGAAGGTAATGGAGTTTTATGTTAGTATAGATTAAGCCTCTAACGATTCCACTGCTGGGGCTGGACAGGACAGGAGTCATGTTTGCCTAGATTGTGGTGCTTTCTCTTTTTCAGAAACGTGGTACTTACTTAGTATGATCAAAAAAAGTGATTTTGGACTGTTTTAAGGGAAGGTTTTCTCCATAATTACTTTGATATAGCGAAGATTAATTTAAAATGTAAACTAAGTAGGTAGTAATAGTAAACATAATATTAATTTTCGAAAAGATTCGAATCTGCAACACCGTAAGTACTTATGCACTTAACTTCCCGCCCATTTCACTGTCTTTCGAATGTAATTTACATTTAAGACTTTAATGATATTTAGATAATTAGAAAGCGGGAATAAGTTTAGAATTTACAAATCCATTTCAAAATCAGAATATCATTTGACATTAATGACTGTCTATGGTGTCGGGTGAACGCAAAGCCCATTCACAGTAGCACAGGTAGTTATAAAGTTATGATATACTAATATTACAGAATCATTATGTCACAAGTTATCACAGATTTAAACTATGAATTATGTATTATTAATTCTCATTCAGAGCGTGAGAAGTAATAATAACAATATTCAAAAAAATAAAATTGTCAGTTCTAAAAACCCGCCATGTTTTTTGACAGCACTTTTTTTAGATTGAACTTCCACGCAAAGGTACCACATTAAACAGCCAGGAAAGCTGTCACAATTTCCCGATCCATTTTAAATGTCGTTAATACGTCACTTTATATTAGATAATTAAGAAAACACTTACAAAAGCGATCATGTTGAATAGTTTAGATGCTGTTGTCGACTTCTAAGTATTGACTGGTGCATTCTGAGATCCCCACAAGCATTTTATACTTGGTGAAATGTACAACGCGCCTTTCCATTCAGTGATAGGATCGTCGCACCATGATGCTATCGAATTTGAGAACTGAGACGGCAATGCTGCTGTATTTCTTGAACGTTGCGGTTTTATAACGAGGTTGTCAATTTGGATAACCAATAAATGAAGCAATGTATATCATACATATTGGTTTTATACAGTAGTATGTGATTCATAGTGAAGTTCGATTGTACTATTCGGGCTAACAAGGAGAAGTATTACCAGGCTCTTGATTTTGTTTTTTTCTTCTATATATGTGCTCAATTCTTTTTTTAAAGTTATTATTATGGGCGATAGAAAGTATGACAGTTAAATTAAAAAAGGTTTTATGTGACAGATTGTTTTATTTTATCGTTTTTAATTAGTGCCTCCTAAAATACATTGTGTTGGCATGTGTGGTACTGGCTGGCAAGATGAATTGCAGTTTTTGATAAAAAATCATTGGACATTCCCCGAGTTGACGCCTGATGTTGAGTTGTTCCGGAACGTACTTAAGTAGGTACAAGGAGAAATATCAGAGATGATGGAGCAGAAGAAAATAAAGAAGATCGTAGCCCATGGGTTGAAGAATTTCTAGGTAACAGCTACACTATGCTTTACATGATTAATAAATTAGGAATATTTATTTCAAATCTATAAAATCTATAGCAACATCAACGGCTAGATGGGTTTGCCAATTTATGGCTTCCTCATAAATTAGCGAAAAGAACCACAACATCGAGAAAAGTAGAAGGAATGGAGGTATGCCTGTGCCCAGGACTGGGATAGTTCCGGCCAATAAAAAAGAAAACATCATCAACTCCAAACAAAGTTCAAGAAATAGGTTACGTACCTTCTCGGCGATTACGATCTTAATTATTTTAAAGGTACTAAGTAACATCTCAATAAGAGGTGCTCATTTAAGATCGGTTATGTAAAAAGTTAACATTCACGCCATTAAAAAGGTGAATGTAGTTCCAGCAGGTTAGTGGAAGACCAACAGTTACTTTTACATTTTGGTACTTAAAAGGAGCAAAGAACGCGATTTTGATAAAGATTGTTGTTTGTTTTTACAGAAGCTGTCCCTGCCCTGTCCTGTCCCCTTGCGGATATAAATAATATAAATATCGTTGGAAATTTCACACAGCGCCATCTAGTGCCACACTAAGCAACGAGGCTTGTGTCGTGGACACCAGATAGTTGATATACTACATATATACTTTTTGTTTGTAAATACATACTTGTTATACATATAAACATCCATGACTCGGAAACAAATGCCCATGCTCATCATCACACAAACATTTGCTCCTACCGGGATATAAACCCGAGACCTTAAGAACGTAAGGCAGCCTCACTACCGCTGCGCCATTCGGCTTGTCAAAATATAAGAACTGGAGACACGTGGGTGGACTACACTACACAGCTCTGCTTACCCCTTTGAAGAATACGGTTGCGATTATTGATGGTATATGTTAACGCTGATGTCGTTTTCGAAGCTGTATTAAGGTGGAAGCTTCACGGTAAATATAGCCCGCGAAATTCAATTTTTCTTACACTTTTGTAATTCGCAGGTCAGTGTCAAGTTGTATGTTGATTAAAATACCTATGATAACACGTATGATCATTAAATTCATCAATACAACCCTATAAGTTCAAGTAACTGTATTGAATGACTGAAAAAGTCATAGATATATAATAGAGTTACATACACATGAACATACATTTATGATACATGAACTCAGAGGGAATCAACATACAATCTGACACTGACCTGCGAATTGCAAAAAACGTAAGAAAATTTGAATTTCGCGGGCTACCGTGGAGCTTCCACCTTTAGCCGGTGGTCCCGGCTATTAAATGTAAATCTTTTACAGTCGTTACAGGTAGCTAGTGGGCCGAAGCTACCTTTTATTGTGTAACACACGCAATGAGAATTCCTTTTATTTAGGTAATTAAACAAAAAAGTCCCCCGGTACCTTCCAAGAGCTCTTTCCCGTGCCTCCTCGAACAAGCCCTCGCGGTACGCATCCAGATCAGATCGTTGGAATTGGGGGAGGCCTTTACCCAGCAGCGCGACAGTACAGGCTAATAATAAAAAAATAAAGTCATTCTGTTATGTAAATTATTTTCAGTCTTATGCAGCTCAGGGTTAATCCTTTTTTTGGAGGACACGGTGGAGCACACGGTGGAGGTGTGCCCCGCGTGGGCGGAGCACCGCCGTGTCCTCGAAGCGGCGATTGGCGGCGGCGACCTCTCGCGTCCGGCCCTGGTGCAAGCCATGGTCCGGAGCGAGACGGAATGGGACGCCGTCACCTCCTTCTGCGAAGCAGTAATGCTAGAGAAGGAGGTGGCGGAACGTGAGAGGGAGAGAACCTCACAGCGTCCCGGCCGCCGCGGGAGACGCCCCGGGCGTCGGGGGCCACCACGTGGCCCCCGGCCACCGTAGGCGCGGGCCTGTGGACGGTGGGCTATGGGCTAGCTCGCCGTCCGTCCGTCTCATGACGACAGGCCGTGTCGACGGCGCGTTCGTGTTCCACGCGCGCCTCAAAGAGAGTCAGCAAAAAGGAAGGGGTCCGCAAGGACCGATGCCTGCCGGGGTTGCGGGACTGTTCGAAAGAGATACCGTGGCCCCGGAACACAAAGGGCGATGAAGGAACATGGATGGGTTTTAGTCAGTAAAAGTCTGACACTCCCTCCTGCTCCGCCCAGAGCGGGAGAAGTCATTTGATGATTTCCCATCCGAAAAAAAAAAAAAAAAAAAGGGTTAATCCTTTTTAGGGTTCCGTACCTCAAAAGGAAAAAACGGAACCCTTATAAGATCACTTTCTTGTCCGTCTGTCTGTCCGTCTGTCACCATCGATTTTTCTCAGGAACGGGTGGACCTAGCAAGTTGAAATTTATACCATATACTGAAGTTTATAGTCCCTATTAGGTGTATAAAAATCAAGGACCTGAGTCAACACGATAAAAAGATATGGGCTAATTTAGATTTTCGCGAAAACTTGTAACTACCAAAATTTACGAATTTATTTTTCAGACTTTTCCCTTTACTTGTGCTGTAAGACCTTGCTTTTAACCAAAATTGACAATTCTAGGTCAACTGGAAGTACCCATAGGTTTTGGGTCGAAAACCTATATACGGTAGTTCCCGTTGACCTAGAATCACGAAATTTGGCAAAAAAACAAGGTTTTACAGCACATGTCTGGAATAGTCTGAAAACCGTAAATATGTAGTTTAACAAAAAAAAGCGATTTTATTATTACAAACTTATTGCGGTTGGTGCAATATTAGCCGTTTCTAGGGATCGAACAGCTTTTTTAGGGAGTATCCGAAGTCTTCATCTTTTTTTTGCTAGCCGCAGTCAATCGTTAGGACTAGCCCTATTTCATAGAGATACTTAGAAGCTACTCAAACGTAAATTACGAAATGTGGTTGTACTAATAATAATAATAATTCATAATTCATTCATTTATTGCATCAAATATGGTAGGTACATGAAGTTTTTATATAAAATATTTAGTAACACACATTTGGCCAATATAATAATTATAGCGTGCAACAGTTAAGATATTTATTACTAGGTAACTACATTTTTTTTTAGTTTAAAGTCCACTTAACAGTTAAATATGTCGGTGCTATATAGTATCAAATTTACAGGGACACTTTTGAAAGAACTCATCTATCGAATAATAACACTCTTCCTTCACTCTGTGGTACACTAGTGGTGGCACTTTCAAACAAGCCTAAAAGCTTGGCTTGCGCCTAAAACTTACTACTCTTCATGGTGTTAGGGTTTCTGAACACTCTACTTACTTGCCCTAGGGGCTTGCCGTAGTGTTGGCCCCTAGACACGCCAGTGGCCTACACTTCTGCCAAAGCCTTCAGAGAAATACACGTGATGATTGCAAAGAGACCAGTAATAGTGTCGTTGCGGTCTGTCATCTATAGCAATTGGGCTGCGGTTGTATCAGTCGTTTGCGGTTATGTTCGTCTTTGGAATAGGGATGATTCCTGATCCTGACTAAAAAAATATTATCCTGTTTAGTCCGTCAGTTATATTATAGAAAAATATTGGATACGTGTTTTTTGTTTTACCAAATTAATAAAAAATGCAGAGATAAAACGCGTCAAAGATTATGCGTTATGAGTGGGGGCTTGTGAAGTCATTTCCGGTAAAAAATGTACTCAAATGACGTCACACGAGTTTTCGACGCATTGACACAATGCGTCGAAAACTCGTGTGTCTTCATTTTTTGTTTACGTGAAAAAAGAAAATTGTATGTGTCTAAAATTTTTTGGAAATCTATCTGACGGACTAATTAGTTTTTTTTTTGCCATTAACTCTATTGTGTACCCTTACTTCACTTGAGGAGGAGTTTCGTAAAATCCTTTCTTATTTAAGTAAAAGCTCGTGGCTAAATATTAATCAGCCGCTCGGATCAATCTTCCTAGGCAAGCGCAGTGTAACATAAACTGCGCTTGCCTAGGTTTGTCTGAGGATGTGTGACCACCCATTACATACGATGTTTCCTCCGTGCCTCGGAAAGCACGTTATGCCGTTGGTCCCGGCTGACATTTATAGTTCTTTGACAGCCGTTTCAGGTAGTCGGTGGCCTGAAAGTCTGACATCGAGTTTTACCAAGGGGTATCAGAACAACACAAGGTTGCGTTTCGAGGAATAATTTAGTTGCGCTCAGTTGGTTGCGTTTAAAAATAGGTGCGCTCTGAGGAATACGGTTGTGGAGGTCAGATCTATACAGGGTGTTAAAGTAGTCGCGTGCCATAGCTTAGGGGTGAGTTGAGTATCGATAAAGGAACCCGTAAAAAATAAAATAAAAACCTAAAAAAAAAAAAAATGCAAGATCAATCTAATTTAGTACCTACTAACTTAAAATAGCAATCGTTTAGAATTAAAATTATTTTATGTTGCTATTTGAAGTTAGTAGGTGCTAAATTAGGTTGAGCTTGCAATTTATTTTTTTTGTTTTAATTTTTTATTTATTGTAGGAAATATATTTTTTGGACTTTTTTTATTTTTAACGGGTTCCTTTATTAATACTGAACTCAGCCCTAAGCTATGGCACGCGACTACTTTAACACCCTGTATAGACATCATAGGCAGTCGCTCCATGTAAAATACTGCTGCATCTGGTTAGACTGGGAGCCGACACCGACTTAGTTGGGAAAAGGCAAGCAGATGATTATGTAAAACACTAACAATACAGTTTTTGTGCTGTAATACAAGGAATTAGCATAATAAAGAAGAGAACAATGCCCCTTGGTCTACATCTTACTTAGAAAGACTTTATTCGCGCTAAAAATGCGAAGTAATTGCAGAAATATGCAAATTCGGCGTCATTTACTAATTGATCGTACGCGAATGTAGATTATTACAGCTGTGCATTTTCCGCTGAACAGAAATGTTGCGGAAGGTTCAGAACAAACAAATTGAACGTGAAAGTACAGTAGAAAATTCATCATTAGGTAATTTTTACTAATTTTTTATTACTTATTACATTTTACCAGCTAGTCCTTGTTGTCCACAAGGACTGATGAATCAATTTTTAACACGCTTTTGTTAGCTTCACCTGTAATTAAGTTTCTAACTAAGAACTATGTATGTAAAAAACCTTGACCCACATCCGGTTTCCGATTGAGTTGAAATTTTGCATAAGTACATGTTTAGTTGGGATGACAATGCATGGTTAGTAAGTGACGTCATTCTAAATCCAATATGACGGACTCCTAAAGACGGCAGTCTAGTAATTTTTTATGCATGATATGGGTATCAAATAAAAGGGTTTGAGAAATAAAATGACGTCACTCTAAAGCGTGTTTTTAGGTTTTTTTTAACCGTAATATGTATTTTATTTTATAATAGTGATTTGCTCATTATTTTTTAAAGATAAAATGGACTCTTAACTAGCCCTACACACACTATGAAGAAGATTAGTCATTCATGTTTTACTATAGTCTGCGCCAGATAAGTAGGTAATTAAGGTCATTAACCCGCATCATCATCATCATCATTTCAGCCAAAAGACGTCCACTGCTGGACATAGGCCTCCCCCAAGTGTCGCCACATTGACCGGCCCCGTGCGACTCGCATCCAGCGGATTCCCGCAACCTTCACCAGGTCATCGGTCCACCTAGTGGGAGGCCTTCCAACGCAACGTCTTCCGGTTCGCGGTCGCCACTCCAGAACTTTTCGGCCCCATCGGCCATCCGTTCTGCGAGCAATGTGCCCTGCCCACTGCCACTTGAGTTTGGCAATTCTCCCGCATAAATTTATTCAAATAAATAATTCCGAAAACAGAAAAAAAAAAACATAAACTTGTTCCGAAACGACCTTTATCGTGATCCTTGACTTTTTCTAGTAATAAAAAACGATTCATTCAGGGAAATTAAGGAAAGAGCAATGACCTTTAATTCCTACGTATCTGACGCAGACTATATTAGTGTATTTTCTGAAACTTAACTTTCTACTGACATCACTGCTGACGTAATACTCGGAGTCTCGGACAAAAACACGTGTCCGTTTGTCAGGCGCGCGGCGCGCGGCGCTCGGTCCGACTTGATAGAAAGTAGTTCTGCTTTATTTTTGTTTTTATTTTTTGTAGCTTTAAAGTAGAACTGGGTGACGGCAAATACTTGGTCGGTGGAGCGAAAGAGTTTATTGATTTTTGCGTTTATTTTTTTCAATTAAATATTTATTTCATCTTCATTATCCTGCCCTTATTATTGATTTGTGGTCACACGTCTTCTTTTTCCATACTTCTCTATTAGTTGTCAACTTCTCTCTGGTCATTATTTTATTTATGAACCAATCTTTCAATTCCTTTCATTAAATAAATCATATTAAATTCCGCTTCCAACACTCACTCCAATTATGTAACACATACGGAATGTCAAATCCCTTTCACTAAGATGTTCGAACGGTAAATGAATGATACATTACGTACGTAAGTCGTATTATTGTCAATTATCTAACTAATTTGTCAATCATAATGTATATACTCCTTCTTGTTCTTTTTGGTGTGGTTAGTGCCTAACCTGGTGTCAGAGTTATAGGCCTGTAACTTGGCTTTACATGCCGTCGAGAAATATCTATCAGGCATGCTGGTTTCCTCACGATGTTTTCCTTCACGAATAAGCAAGACAGTGATAATTATACAATACGCACAAATCCCAAAAATCAGAGGTCTTCGGTTCGAACTTGTTACCTATGATTTGGCAGTCCGACGACGGTCACACTACTGGGCTATCACGCTTCATCACTACATATTTTATTATAAAACAAAGTCCCTCGTCGCGGGCATCAGCTAGTCTACATCTACACTAGTACTATTAAGAGGAAAGATTTGTATTTTTGTGTGTGTGTATTTATATTTGTAATGAATAAACTCAAAAACTACTGCTCCGATGTCAAAAATTCTTTCACCATTAGAAAGCTACATTCACCTTGAGTAACATAGGCTATATTTTATCCCCGTACTCCCGCGGGAACGGGAACTACGCGGGTGAAGCCGCGTGACGTCCGCTAGTCATAATATAAACTATAATACCTTTCCAATTCAGAGTGCCTTACGCAATAAGAGAACTTGGGTTCTAGGAGCCCCAGCTCGACACTCTTTCTTGAAACTGCTATCCTGTGAGTGAAACAGATTCAGACAGAACTAGCTACATTTCTCTAATATAATTATTTCATTGCAAATGAGTCAAATTTACATTAATCTTTATTCTCGTTTCAATACGGTTGCTTTTGGACTGTTGGTGCTGCTGCCGGCAGAAGCAAAATAAATCTTTAACGACTTTCCTCATTAAAAAACTAAAATATTCTATTTTTGAAATACATATAAAAAGGAACTGTCAACCTGCCCGCGCTATGTCGCACCCCACCTCACACTAAGCGCGGTAGCAAGACAGCACGCTATCTTCCGGAGAGTCACTTCCGCATGCATTGTTTACTTATCTGCTTTTTATTGTACTTACGTACAGTCACATGCAGTGGTGGCCCAGTGGTATCGTGGGCAGGCATTACTTTGAGGAATTAATTTCATCACCACTGCCCTCAAAACGGTGAAGAAGAATATCGTGAGAAACGGGCATAACATAAACATTCATAACATCACGCCTGTAATCCCCGAAGGGTTAAGCAGAGGAGTATCTGGCGGCAGGAGCAACTGGCGAAAAGGCTTGTGTCCTGAAAAAATCTAATTAGTCCGTCAGTTAGATTATCAAAAAATATTTTACACGTATTTTTTCTTTTGTTACGTAAACCAAAATTGACGAAGATATGACGCTTTTAAAATTCTCAATACGTCACGCCCGTGCTATAATTTTTAGTGCGTTGTGACGTCACGAGCCCCCACCCCCGAGTTTTGATGCATTTTATCTTTGTCAATATTCATTGATTTACAATCACAAAAGATACGTGTCCATTATTTTTCAATACTCTAACTGATGGAGTCGTTCATCAACTCGTCCCACAAGACTACGGCCCATTTGGGACGAGTTAATGAAAACCAAAAGGACACTAAATAGATTTGCAATTTATTGATGGTGAATTGATGGGGCTTTGAGCGTAGAAAGGTTTGTTAATCCACTAAATGATACGGTGTCAGAATACACAAACAACCTAAACGTCCATCGATACCAACGAATTATGAACCGGGCTCTACTTAGAAATTCCTGATGGAGAAACCAATCAATTCAAAGAGAATAATCATTTTAAAAATTGCAAAGTGTAAATATATTGTGTAACTGTACTACATGTGTCAATTTAAATACTGCCTTCTTATTAAGGGCCTATACTACCTCAAATGGCTTAGCATGATCCTCCGTTACGCCTAAAATACTGCAGCATTAATTTTGAAATAAATATATGGTAAAGTTTGGCGAAAACACGATTCCATAAAATTTTCTTGATAGAAAAAAATCCCAAAGTTACCTCTAAACTGAACAATAAACCGCTGGCAATCATAAAATACTTTAAATTAGATCATGAAACTTTTTATACTAACTGAACTAACTATAAAGCAGGTCTTATATTATTAATTTTTGTAGTCCAATCAATAGATTTTTTGTAAATCGCAAAAAACCACTAATTTCACACTATTCGGCCCGCAGTGACTGACGTAACAACCACTTTGTAGTGCAAGCTGATTAGAACTTTATTCTAACAGTATTTCAAACGAAGTTTGAACTACCAAATATAGTATTGCTACTTCGAGGTAGTATAGGCTCATCGCAGTCTTTTACATAACAAATGATTGTTCGTTATATGTATCGGACAGTACGTTTTATCACTACATATTATAAAACAAAGTCCCCCGCCGCGTCTCTCTGTCCCTACGTATGCTTAGATCTTTAAAACTCCGCAACGGATTTTGCTGCGGGTTTTTTTTTTAATAGATAGAGTAATTCAAGAGGAAGATTTTAGTATATAATTTGTAAAGCGGGCGTAGCCGCGGGCATCAGCTAGTAATTTATAAACCTTTCCAAGCAAAGCTGGCTTTTCATATTGAGAAGGTACGACCATTGATCAATACGATAGCTGTATGTCTGTATTTCCAGAATTTTGGTTAGTAATATGTACTATCGAGGACACTCCCGCCTGACCACCACTAAGCAAATTTTTGCTTGCACTTACAACATAGAAACGCTCTCTCTCATTATTTCTATACAAAGTGAACAAGTGAGTGAAAAGATACCGATCGGCCGAGCAAGCACGCCAAACGAAAGTTATTGTTATTTTGCGCGCCAAAGTTGACGCTTTTCTAATAGGTCTAAACTTTAAGGGGGCGTGGCTCGGCGCCTCCGCATGATTTAAGCGAAAAAAAAATTAACTGATCAGGCGGAAAAGACCACGACTGTACACCCCTGGGAAAACGCTTGAAAAATAAAGTAAGTTGATCACTTGTTGTAATAGGTTAGGTACCTACACTGACACCAGACAATTGGGCATTTTTTACCATGTTTCCTAAAAATAACGTGGGTGACCATGTCAGTTTAAAAACGTATAATTGGGCACTTTTACTCAATCCCAAATATGGTACGCAATTGGTGAGATGATTTTCCCACAGTTTGGGCTTGCAGTCCGTTACATAAATGTGTTACCGATACCGGAAGTATAGATTGAGCCGGGGAGCTATTTCAGGGAATACACAGAAAAATGGTTGCTAGTCAACCATTTTTTTTTGACAAGCACCTTGAACTGCAGACCATACATTACAGTACCTACATTAAAAATGATTCGACTACTTCCATCATCATGTGCCTAGCCTTTTCCCAACTATGTTGGGGTCGACTTCCAGTTTTACCGGATGCAGCTGAATACCAGTATTTTACATGGAGTGACTGCCTATCTGAACTCCATAACCCAGCTAGTACCGGGTAATACGATACCCTTTGGTAAGACTGGTTGTTTTTTCTTTTTGGGCCTCTGACTACCTAACGACTGTCAAAGATCTACAGATGACAGCCGGGACCAACGACTTAACGTGCTTTCCGAGGCACGGAGGAAACTCGGTATGTAATGGGCGGTCACCCATCCACAGACCAACCTAGGCAAGCACGGCTTAACCTAACGATCGACCCGAGCGGCTGTTATTATTGTAGATTCGACTACTTCCCTAGTACTTTATTTATTATTGTGCCGTTCGGGACTACATATTTGAAACTCCATTTAAGAAATGCAAGTTTCATCGCACACTTACAAATAAGCAACGTCACTTTATCGCTTCGAATCAGGATCAAATATTAAAAATGAGAAGAGGAGATCATATACCGATCCGATGCAGTACTTACAGGTATGTATAACAGTTAAAACTAACCATACAATTCCGAACCGTATCAGCATTTGATCAAGAATTTGCGAAATGCAATTAGGCACCTGCATCGCATAGCAGCAACGAATCCAACTGTTTACCGATGGAGCTGATATGGTTAAATTAACTGCGCCGTGTTAACTAATGGCTGAAACTGACGTTTGTGGTTCTAATAAAATTACTTAAGAATCATACTAGTTCAGGCACGTGCCTTCGCCGAATTAGAAATCAGAAATTATCCCATGGGAACTTATAAACGAACGGGATAAAAAGTAAAAAGCCCTTCGTCGGCCTAAATATCACTGATATTTATACAGCTATTAAGCCGTAAATAGGTAACAGACGTACAAACTGAGTTACTAACATAACATAACAAAATATCACGCTTGTAATACTTATAGGATTAGGCAGAATTGTACCTAATAGTAACACTCACATTAATTTCGCCTGTTATGTTTCAAGTCCCATGTAATAAGAGCCTAAAGGCATCAACTGGGAACAAATCCAGACTCCGGGGCTGCTACTGAGAAATCCCTTATCAAAAAACTCAATAACACTTTGCCCGACCCAGGACCTCAAGCTGCATCCACTAGACTAACGAAGCTGTGAACTAAATACTAACTCCCATTTAAAATTAACCTGACTCGGGAATATTTTAAATTGTAAGGAGGCCTGAGGTACTACCCAGGATGCACCTAAAACGTAACCTAGGCAGTCCCGCAAAGGTAGTCTCGACGAGTGCTAGACCTAGCGTTAGCTAAATGCAAATATAAACAACATCATTGAACAAAAGCCTGATAAAACCGTCATAGCAATAATTACTTCGTGCTACTGTCATTTTTCACTGCAATACTTAACTACTGAGGTAGTTTATCATTATGTATGTATCTTGCTTCAGTACCATTCGCTACAAAGTGTGATTCCTGATAAAGATTATGCCACCCTTTTTCTAGACGTGAGCATAGAAGTTTACAATGGAATGGGGCGCCTAATCGCCTATTCTGCAAATAGTTCATAAAACATCCAGGTACTAATCCGAGCACCTTTTACTTCCAACAAGTATAAACTTAATGAACAATTAATGAATAAACGGAAGAGTCGTTATGATTAAAGGGTTATGATAATGAAAGGAGATACTGAAATACAAAATTGAAGGAAATCTAAGTTACAGAAGATCGATTTATTGAAAGATTACTTCGTTCGCTTGGAAGTTTCGATGTGTTTGTGTCACAGAAAAAATAGCCTACGACCTATTCTCAGACCTCCCAAATATACACAAATAATTTCATAAAAATCGGTGAAGCCGTTTCGGAGCGGAACAAACATTGTGACACGAGATTTTTATATATTAGAAGAATGAGATAAAAATGAAAGGACATTCTGAAATACAAAATTCAAAGAAATCTAAGTTACAGAAGAGCGATTTATCGAAAGATATCTCGTGGGTGAAAATGTACAAAGTGTAAAGGTTATCGGCGCACAAAGTGTTAGCATGAATTCAGCACATGATTTTAGACCACCCCAACAGATTTTTTTTTTTTTCGTTATATATCAAATAAAAAAGAGCTATATTCTCTGCGGTTTAAATGTAACAGTAGTATTTTTAGTCGTAGGAAAATGTCGTGAGGAAAGTTTTGTGTATGAATGTGGATCCATCCACAATATACCTAAGAGTAGAGGAAGACCAAATAAACGATGGATGTCCTGTGTTAAGAATGATATGACAAGAAAAGAAGTGTCTGATAAGATGACGAGTAATAGAGAAGTATGGAAGAACAAGACATGCTGCAACGACCACAGATAAATCGAAATAATAGAAGATGATTGAAGAAAGTTATAGATGTCCTTCTGTCTTTCTTGTAAGACATTAGTTTCAACGTCAAAATAAAAAAAAAACGTTGAAAGTCATTTTACTTCAAACTAGAATTTGTCATAGGTCCCAAACCCCATTACCGTTGACACCATCGTTACTAACTATTCATCACTAGCAGCCATCGCCCTTTGGAAGCCAGTCCGATGTGCATTTGTCAGAACAACGGTCGCTGATAACATCACCGCATTAGATTAATTCACACGTCGAAGTGTCCCATAACTACCGGTCAGAAAGGCAGATGTTCAGACTTGTTAGTCGAAGCTATTATTATAAATTAGCATAGCGTTACGTCTAGCAATAACATTGCTTTTATTTCTCGTGGGGTAAGCCGAAGTGTTGGGTAGACCTTTGATTACATGATTTGATTTAATCATTTGAATAATTTTTGCGTCCCGTTACTTAGTTTGATGTACAGAATGCTTGGTTAACGGCTTCGTCAAGGGTCAGTTTACACCTTGGTATAAGCTACCGTAAAACTTATTTTGTGTTTCTACACCAACTTCCACCAAACGTTTTGAAAGCAATTCTTATTTCTCTAGGCCCTTTGGGAATATGTAGAAGCTAGCCCTTCGCTGCATAAATTATATACTTAACACATTAAATGACGATCGCTATCATTCTGGCTTTTCTAAAAAATCATTGTCGGGTATTTTTGGAGTAAAAAAGTCAGTAGGCCAGGTATGTAAACATGAAGAATGGAATGAGTCTTAAGCTCTCCAGCGCAAATCTATCCAATAAGGCGTGAGTATGTTTTTAATGACAAAATAAAAAATCCCTTTAATTTGCAAAAAAAATGGGCGATCGTTTTGCAAACTTAAAAAAAAAAGTTTGCAGATTCGAAAGCTTTACAACGTAAACAAACTATTATAAACAGTTACAGCACATGTGACGTTACCACCTACAGCGTTTAAACAGAAGGTATTGTCATAAATCAAACCGTTTCACCCCATTTTGACAGCTGCTACGCCATCTTAGATCTCTAGCACACTGCTCTCCTGTGTGGTCCACTTGAATAGCAATGACAAAGTCTTTACTCAAAATGTCGATAAAAACGTTGAAAACAGATTTAGGGGTAGACAGTTTTTATCTTGAATTGAAACATTGGTGTCGATTCTGTTGTGCACAAACTAAACTTAATTTAGGCTATTGCTATCTTTTTCTCTTTATTAAAACGAGAAAGAGACGGACGTAATTTAGAGCTGTCAAATTTAGTTAGAACTAATATTTCCATATAAATGAAGGGTGCACGTAAAAGCATATCGACTAAAAACACGGTGAAGCGCAAGGCATAAACTAGTTTGACATCTCTAACTTAGTTCATAGCTATAGCCGTCCTTTTCTCGCACTGTCTTTTAGTAAAAGATAGCAATAGCCTAAATTAAGTTTAGTTTGTGCACAACAGAATCGACACCAGCATCAATCCATAGCAGAAATCTTTTTGTCAGGGATGTTGTGACTTGTGACAACCTCCCCTTTGTCATTAAAAGGTGATAAAAGGAGAGTTTTAAAGTTGCTTTGCTACTAAAGGGATTGTATAATTAGGTAGGTACTTAGTTTATTATTAAACTAAATGGTGCCAAGAAGAGATCATGTTGCTAAGTTTTGGGCGAAAAGTACTTACTTATTTGAAGCTTCTGCCATCAATAAGCGGTGAATTTGTCATCGATAGGTAAGTTATCAAGTGAAATCCAACTATGTAGAGCTGTTAAAAAGACATCAATTCAGAATCGCATTAAAAACAACCTCCTAAGTGACTAAGATATGGCACTAGGAAACTCTCTCTCTCTCTCCATGGTCTTTGGCGTAGAACCCGACCGATGATTTTAACACATTAGAATATTTGTATCGTCTCGTCTAAATTCGTTTAGATAGTCTAAACTATTATTATAAAGAGGAAAGATTTAATTTTTTGTTTGTTTGTTTGTTACGATTTAACTCAAGAACAACTCAACCGATTTAAAAAAAATCTTTCACCAGTAGAAAGCTACATCTTTACCGACTAACATAGGCTATAAATTATATTGATATCATGCAAATTAGCCGAGCTATCACAATTTTCGCAGACGAAGTCGCGGGCGAAGTGCTGGTCTAGTATATAGTAAGTATAGTGGCCCCAAGGCCCCAGCTGTAAAACATCCTTTCCTTGATTTATTTTCCCACCGTACAGTGTTTTATTTTATTACAAAATGGGCCTGCTCTTGACCACGATCACGCCTGATGGAAAGCGATGGATGTATGATGTTTATGATGGAACGAGCGTGCCCAGAAGACGCTTATTCACTCTTGCTTTGAAGGTAACCAGGCGAAATTGGGAACACAGATACAGGCGGAGAGTTCCACACTTTGGCAGTGCGCATAATAAAAGTAGAGGAGAAGCGCTGAGTACGACACATCGGGATATATGCGAATGGTATGCCGCAGTACGGCCGCTTCGGCCGTCAAGGAAACCGTGGTTTCGTAACTGGTTTCCATGAAGGCTTTTTTTATACGTCTACGTAACTGGTGGCCAGTCCGGTGGTATTAATTTATCCGTTCTTAGCACGGATATACTGCTTTTCTCACCCCTATTACAAGGGACTTGTCAAAATGTGGTTGTAATAAACACATCTGCCTAATCCTTGGGGAAAACATGTGCTAATAATCTATACTAACATTAATAATGTAAAAGCAACTCTGTTTTGGCCTCGTTGGTCGAGTGGTCGCAATCGCAAATGCTGAGCACGAAGCCTTGGGTTCGATTCCCGGGTCGGGCAAAGTGCTATTGAATTTTTCCAAAAGGAATTTCTCAGTAGCAGCCACGGAGTCTGGATTTGTTCCTGGTTGGCAACAGCCTCGCCTCCTATTACATGGGACTTAAATATAACTAGAGCAATGTGAGTGTACTATTAGGTACTACAGTTTGTGTATCCCTTCGTGGATTACAGGCGTGATGTTTTGATATATTTAGATCACGACGAGCCGATATGAGAGAAGATATTGTTTAACATATACGAACTCAACTGTCCGGTTCGTCTATAGTCACAAGCGCAATAGTTGAGGTTGGTGTCCTGGGCTTCATCGCAAGGGCTTTTGGGACTTTACTTTTAGAATTTTACGTATTAGCGTATCAAGGGTGCAAATAGAAACCGAAAGGCAACTGTACGCCCCGTCATTGCGATCATTTTTTTGTTCTAGGCCATACTTGGGAACCTTCTAAGTTACGAAGATGTTGGAGATCAAACTTCCAACTTTTTCACAAGTGTTTTTTCAGATACTAGTTTCACTATGACTTTTACTTTTCAATGCATCCATAAGTACAATGTTTTGAGTGCTATACATTGAGTTCTACCAATAATTGTTGCGTAGGGTTACTTAGTTTGATGTATAGAAAGCTTGGTTGATGGCTTCGTGAAGGATCCGTCTACACCATGTTAAGGATTTTTCCTGATGGCAATCGATCTGTTACCCATTGGCATAATATGGTTGTTCTTATAGCAAGGTATATGTCTCTGCTTATCCTTTCGGGCAATAAACGCGTGATGTTGTTTTGTGTATTGTGAGATCAACCAGTTTCGCCAAACAGGTTTATAAAAGAATTAATCATGTCGGCTGTAATACTTGTCTTTTTTACTGCGGCCATTTTAATTTTGTTGGAAACGAAATTATTTGATTGAATCAACGATTTCAAGAATGTTGTAGGCTTGTTTATAGTGGCACGGTGGTTAAGTGAATTTTATTGTCAGGAAAGAGGTGACGGATTCGATCCCGATGAGTCGAAGTTTGAAACGAATGTGTCTAACAGTGGACATGAATGTTGATAGATGGAGAGGGAGAGGAAGGCCAAAGAAAAGATGGATGGATTGTGTGAGGAGTGATATGAAGAAGAAAGCAGTAAATGATGCCGTGACGTCTGACAGGGGAGAATGGAAGACAAAAACCGTTTAGTCTACATTTGAAAGATTCTACTTATGACATCATATTCTACATTTGACAGATTCTATATTTGACAGATTCTACAATCGACAGATTCTATGTTTGACAGATTCTATGTTTGACTGATTCTACAATCGACAGATTCTAAATTTGACAGATCGTGCTGCGCCGACCACAAGTAGAATGGGGCATGAAGATCATGTTGAGGAAGTCGTAGTTTGAAGTTTTTGGGGAATTCTCTCAGCACTGTTAAAACACTATAGAGAGCGGCTGTTATTATTTAACCACAAGCTCCTTGATATTCCTATTCTTGGTCTTGGTCTATGGGTGACCATCCAATCTAAAAAAGAGGACCATCCAATACACTTCGGGACTTCTTTGTGCCATGCCTCTATTATTGGTCCTTGTTGTAATTCGAAAAGTTTTGACCTGGCTGATCCAGGTAGTCAGAAAGAAGCCTGTATTTCCCTGCAAACAGTTTTACACAACTACTTGTTTGGAAGGCCGAAAGGCGGTCGCTCCATGTTAAATAGGCAATACTCAGCTGAAGTCAGCCACGAGCTCCTCGGTAATACTCAGCTGACTTCAGCTGAGTATTACCGAGGAGCTCGTGGCTAAATAATAACAGCCGCTGGGGTCAATCGTTAGGTTAGCTTGCTTGCCTAGGTTGGTCTGTGGATGGGTGACCACCCATTACATACCGAGTTTCCTCCGTGCCTCGGAAAGTACGTTAAGCCGTTGGTCCCGCCTGTCATTTCTAGATCTTTGACAGTCGTTAGGTACCCAACAAGCAAAATAATCCTGGAATGCGATTTGATAATGCTACGTGGACTTATAAAGCTCCGATGATGGTTTTGGTGGTTGCTACTGCGCTTTTAATAGTTTAAATACATGCTGTTTTTACTCAAGTACGTTTAATCCTATAATTTGTACTTATATCAGTATATGGGATTTCCTGGCAAATATAGGATCAAGACTCCTATAAAAGCATGAAACAAGAGTATTTGCACTGAAGAGTAATTACTCCGGTAACTCGGACTTATATGCGCCTATAAGATAACATCTACGGACCATTTAAATCTTAATACTCCTGTAGGAGCATGTACCAGGAATATATGCACTGGAGAGCAATTACTCTTGTTACTTTTACTTATAATCTCATATAAGCTTATATTTTAAAAGCCAATATAAGTAAATTAAAGTTAAATTACTGTAAATCATTTATGGTTTGGTTTTACACAAGCTTAAAAATAAGTGTTAAATGAATTTTATATCCATGTTTTTAAAACAATAAATCACCAAGATTATAACAGCACTCGGTAGGATAAAATGTTCTCTAGGTATTCGATTTATCGTATGCCGTTTTAAACCTAGACATATTTATATGGGCATTCCACAGTAGTCTTATTGTCCAAGTAAGTAATCTCAAACAATCCTGGTTAAAACTCTTAAGAAGCCACATTTGCTTGTAACGACCAGTACAGGTAAAAACACACTTTATATAGTTTTATTAGCCATTTTTCTTCGGTTTTGAGATAACCCAATATAGAACCAATATACTTATTGGTACTGTGTCACACTTGGAAATGCTAAAAATACTTATTTTAGCACTATGTCATACTTAGATATGCTCACCAAGAAAATGGCAGCTGCCTTCGTAATATTTATTTAATGTTAATTAATACTAAATTGTAAATAAGCAAATTTCAAGAGGCGCTTTAAAATTTTGATCAAAACCAAGATAGATTTCACAGAAAATTCACGTTCACCCACGAATAAGCTATAAGACTAACAATTTGACCAAAATAAGGTTTTTGTTTTTCTACAATGGTTGACATGGATAAATTCTGATTCTTATAAATACTTAGAAGTTAAAAATATTTTTTTACATAGCATAACAACGCGCGATACACTCACTTTGACAGTTCACAATATATGAGCTTATAGAAGCATTTCTAGGACCGTAATAATCTCTTTTTTTACTATAACTTACTTATATTGAGATTTACAGGAGTAATTGCATTAACGTAATTCAATTACAGGAGCAATATAAGCGTATAATGGCATTTTAGCGGTCTAATATAAATACGTTATAAGTAAAAGTAGACTTATAAAGTGGGCCCTTTTCGCAACTTATATGTGGAAATAAGTTTCATATAGTCCTCGATAAATGATGGATCTAGAATAGTTTAAAAGCCACTTTTTGCTAGTTGGGTAGTCAGAGGCCCAAAAAGTCTGACAACCAGTCTTACCAAGGGGTATCGTATTACCCGGTACTAACTGGGTTGTGGAGGTCAGAATTCAGATAGGCAGTCGCTCTATGTAAAATACTGGTATTCAGCTGCATCCGGTTAAACTGGAAGCCGATCCCAACATAGTTGGGATGCTAGGCAGATGATGACTCAGCTGAAGTCAGCTGCATCCGATTTCAGCCCTACTCTCACGCCTATTACTTCTTTACCCTATCTTAGTTGAAAAATGTCAAGGCGATTTCCAAATTGGGTGAAATTTTATTGGGTTTTTCCATCAGGATTCTCAGTAGCAGCCACGGATTCTGAATTTGTGCCAGGTTGATGGCAATTATTAGAATCACTCCCTATTACAAAGGGACTTAAAAAAACAGAATTGCCAAAATGTGGTCTGCTTAAATCTTCGGGGATTGCACACGTGATGTGTGTTACTTAACTACATTTACGTAAGTTATAAACATCCGTAACACGTTTCCGAACTAATAAGGTTGGCCTTTATAGTTTCCTGTCTAATAAAGCAAGTTAATTACAAATAGGTATGTGAATTACGTAATGGGCAACACAACATCAGGCTTTTTTATTCCCACATAATGAAGGGCATGAGGAAGGAACACTCGACCACTGGAAATAAAATAAAAGGGTACTTAGTAAAGGGTATTGCGATAAGACGCACGTCACGGCATGGGTAGGGTATTACACAACACCTTGAATTTCTGCTAGCCTAGTACTTTTAGGTGGGTTATCAATGTATTACTTATTGAAAATACGGTATCACCGGA